>CM061350.1:42355000-44755000 GCA_030867105.1 Liasis olivaceus | reverse complement strand
CTGGTCCAGAACGCAGCAGCAGCACAGCTATAGGCATGCCACAGTATGCCCACATAAGCAGCTGCTTTGTTCATTATCTGTAGTCTTCTGACTGCAATTCAAGGTGCTCATTATCAACTACATATCAACTACAAAGACCTTCATGGCCTAAGATCTGGTTATTTGAGGGACAATCTGTCTTCTATAGTTTTTACATAACCTGTACAATTGGACAGGGCCAGTGTACTTTGGATCCCATCATTTAGACAGTCTGATATGTTACAGTATCCACTGTCTGGAATGATGTTTTTGCCACCATCATGACCCTGTTTAAGCAAGCCCTTAAAAACTTGCTCATCCCTTAGTCTTGGTTGGTGGACCCCTTGTATGAACGTTCATTTTGGTGGTCTTTTTTCTGGACATTTTTTTTTGATAGAATCTCTGTAGTATTCTATGTTTAATTGTCTCATGTCGTACTAAAGTCAGGATAGAGTCAGCCAATAAATAAATAAATAAAGTCTGATTATTAAACATTATGCAAGGGGAAGTGGCTGCATTTTGTTCAGTCTGTAGTCTACTTACTGTAGGAAATGAAATATAAAAAGTCTAATCATGGATAAACTTGCCTTTCAAGTTACGGAATGCCCTGAGCCTCCTAGTTTTTAGATAGCTATTTAAGATCAACAGTTCCTCAAAGCCTATGTGTCCTAATAATGTTATTTTGTTAATTTATTTCTCCTGGTTTTATGGAATGTAACTTTGGTTTGTTTTAAAATGTCCTGAGTCCATGAAAGTGACTATAAGTAATTTTTTAAAATAATATAATTATGTCCATATGTTGTTGTTCTAAAATTAACTACATCTTCATTTATTTTGTATATACAGTACTGTACAAAAGTTTTAGGCAGGTGTGAAAAAATGCTGTAAAATAAGAATGCTTTCAAAAATATATATTGTAATTGTTTATGTTTATCAATTTATAAAATGCAAAGTGAGCGAGCAGAAGAGAAACCCAAATCAAATCAAAATTTGGTGTGACCACCCTTTGCCTTCAAAACAGCATCAGTTCTTCTACATATGCTTGCACACAGTTTTTGAAGGAACTCAGCATGTAGGCTGTTCCAAACAACTTGGAGAACTAACCACAGATCGCCTGTGGATGTAGGCTGCCTCAAATTCTTCTGTCTCTTCATGTAATCCCAGACAGACTCGATGACGTTGAGATCAGGGCTCTTTTGGGGCCAAACCATCACTTCCAGGACTCCTTGTTCTTCTTTACACTGAAGATAGTTCTTAATGACACTGGCTGTATGTTTGGGGTTGTTGTCCTGCAGCAGAATAAATTTGGGGCCAATCACACGCCTCCCTGATGGTATGGCATGATGGATAAGTATCTGCCTGTAATTCTCAGCACTGAGGACACCACTGATCCCGACCAAATCTCCAACTCCATTTGCAGAAATGCAGCTCCAAATTTGCAAGGAACCTCCACCATGCTTCACTGTTACCTGCAGACACTCATTATTGTACTGCTCTCCAGCCCTTCAGTGAACAAACTGCCTCCTGCTACAGCCAAATGCTGCCATTTTTCTGCACCCCAGTTCCTATGCTTTCATGCATAGTTGAGTTGCTTAGCCTTGTTTCCACATCAGAGGTATGGCTTTTTGGCCACAATTCTTCCATGAAGACCACTTCTGGCCAGATGTCTCTAGACATCTGGTGTACCTGGGTCCCACTGGTTTCTGCCAGTTCTGTGCTGATGACACTGCTGGACATCTTCTGAGGTCAAAGGGAAGTAAGCATGATGTGTCTTCCATCTGTTGCGTTAAGTTTCCTAGGCTGACCACTGCATCTACGGTCCTCAGCATTGCCCATTTCTTTGTGCTTCTTCAAAAGAGCTTGAACAGCACATCTTGAAACCCCAGTCTGCTTTGAAATTTTTGCCTGGGAGAGACCTTGCTGATGCAGTCTAACTACCTTGTGTCTTGTTGCTGTGCTCAGTCTTGCCATGGTGTATGATCTGTGACATGAAACTGTCTTCCACAACCTCACCTTAGTAGTAGAGTTTGGCTGTTCCTCACCCAGTTTTAAGCCTCCTACACAGCTGTTTCTGTTTCAGTTAATTATTGTGTTTCAACCTACATATAAACTGATGATCATTAGCACCTGCTTGGTATAACTGGTTAATCATACACCTGACTCTAATCCTACAAGATCCCTGACTTTGTGCAAGTGTACAAAGTGTGCAAGTGTAAGAATGGATGCTGGTTTGAAGCCAAAGGGTAGTCACACCAAATATTGATTTGATTTAGATTTTTCTTCTGTTTACTCACTTTGCATTTCATAAATTGATAAACATAAACAATTACAATATGTAAGTATTGTATGAAAGTATTCTTACTTGACAGCATTTTTTCACACCTGCCTAAAACTTTTGCACAGTACTGTATGTATAATTTTTATTAACAATTTTGATTATAATAGTAACATCTCATACAAACTAAACTTAAAGAAAGAAAAGAGAATAAAGAAGAGTAAAAAGTGCAAGGAAAAAGGAAGAAAAAAGAAAAAGAGAAGAAAGAAAAGTAAGAATATAATAAAGAAAGAGAAAAGAAATATGTAAAGAAGTGACTTCTAACCTTCATCACAAGTATAAGCATATTTAGTGATTCTTCACACCCTCTAAGATTACAAACATTTATCTCTTCATCCATATCCCATCTCTTATCTATAAACAAATCCATAAAACATCATCTTTTTAGTCCTGGTGTCAGCAGAAAGTCCAAAAAGGGTACCCTAAAGTAACAACATATTTTAACCTTCATCAAATAAACCAACTTTATATTCCTTTCTTTTACTTCTAACAGTTTACTTCTAACAGTAATGAATGAACCTTTAGTTCATTCAAATACTGTCATAGAATTTGCTTTCTCTTCATTTCTTCTTTCTCCTATCGCTAGAGTTCTTCAAGGCTTTAACAAGCCTCTTTCGTAAATCCAGTAGGAAAAAATTACCCAGGTCACTCTCTTGGTCTGTCATTTGCATTTCCCTTTTGGATTTTAAAAGCCAGTTTCTTTTGTAGATCCAGAGAAACATCTTTTTTTGAATCATTCTCTTGGCCTGTCAGTTGTAAATCCACTTTTGATACCATCTTTATCTTGTCAGATAAAATTTGTTTTACATCTGACATTTCTTCAATAACATCTTTTAGACATAGTCTATCCATAGAAGCAGACACCATTACTGACATTACTGATATTGTGGCTACTATTGTCTGATTTCATTCTTCAAAAGCCTCCATCAGTATTTTTATTGTCATAACCATCTTGCAAGCCTGTATAAAATCTTGTCCAGTTCTTGAAATCATGAAATTATTTATCTATGTTATATCTTGTGGAAACCAAAACAGGACCTATTTCCTACAAGAAGTTATTTGTACTTTATAACTAATTCCAAAATCTTATTGTAAAAGTTTCAATATTCCAATTTTATCTGGATCCTTAGTCCATTTATAACTTTCTAAAATCAAAATCTTACTTAGCTTTTGCTGTTTATTTCAGATTCTTTAAATTCTTAAGCTTATAATTAAAGTTTTCTTTCATTCAGGATTAAAGGCAGACTCACCCTCTGTTTTCAAACTTGTAATTCCAAAGGTCTCTAATAGCTTAGATGTAGTTAATGAGCAATTTCTGAAAGTGATTAGAAGGTGAGGTTTGCGAACTTAATGTCCTTTAAAAGTCTCTGCCACAGTTGCGAGCAAGATGGCTAATCCTGTCATCTCCCAACACTCAGACCCATGGAAAACCACTGTCCTGTGGTCTCCTTGTGGGGAGCAGTCATCTGGAACACATGAGAGCATTCTCCTGTCCTCTCCTTAGCCAGAGATTCCAAGGGACCGGTCTACTCACCAGTTCCTTGGTCATTGCTGCAGTTGTCAGCTCCACTTTTGCAGAGCCATCTTCAGTTCACCATACCTCCCCTGGAAGCCCCACTGCATCTTCATTTATGAAGAATATATGGGTGCTTTTGACATTCCCATTTAGCTTTCATGTTATCCAGTGTTTGCATTTAGAAAATGGGATGCTTCTCATTAATTTTACCTGCTACTAAAACGTTAAGGCTGTTATCTGATAACCCAAAGCAGACATCATTCCTGGAGCTGAGCTTATGTTCTGAGTTTCTAAGACTGCATTTATATTTAGTGCCAAGTAAGATATATAAAGATGACTTTTATCTCCAGAAAGATTTCAGGACAATTGTTTAGTCCTGATTTATCAGTTTCAGGATCACACATATAATAATAAAAATTGTGACATTTTATACCATTGATTTAGGAAAATGTTCAGTCATGGAGAGACTCCAAAGGCAGAATTTAAGAGAAACTTCAACTAGGAATACTGTTTAAGCTACATATGGGCCTCCTTCTCTCTCCCCCACACAAATATTTTATCAGGAGAATTACAAAATGTAAGCTCAGAATATTTTGCTGTCTGAAAAATGGATAATTTTCCCTTCCTTGCTAGACTCAATATTTTAGACTTTATCTAGCCATAAACACTCAGGATGCTGCCTGAAGAATAATGGGCATGCATGGGCCATTAGCAATCATACAGCTGGATGAGATGCTGGCCAGATATTCAGATTGCTAAATTGGGGTTGCAGGAAGTGACTTCGTGCCCTTCTACTGACCCTGTTCAAGATCAGTATCTTCCTACAGCTGAAGGCAAATAATCTTGAAGCAAAAGCAAACCTTAGCATTTCCTCTTTCCAGTAATCTTGCTCAAAATTGTAGAAGGATAGGTATGTATGATATGTATAAATATATACATGTACCCATCCATGCACCTCCCATCCCCCACCCCAGGAATCGATGCAGCTTCAAGAATGAAACATTTGACTATTTTTGGTTAATGAAAGCTTAGAGCGGGATTAGCATTGTATGCACTCCTTCCCTATTGATGAATGCAAGGATGGGCAACATGAGCCCCCATTTTGGCACTGCCAAGCTGTCTGTACCACCTGATTTTAGTTTTTTAAAGATCTTTTTAAAGGGAAAATTATTATTTTCCATCAAATGGAATGAGATTTGCCAAGAAATATCTTTTCAATGTAGTCCTAATTGTTAATAGTGTTAGGATTTATTGTCCTGTGGAACTAGAAATGAAAATATTAGCTACAAAAGAATTTTTGTTTCTGTATGTTGACAGTTTCACCCAAGAAATGTGAATTACTTGTTCCAAAGTGCTGCCTGCTTACCTGGTAGAGTTCAAATAAAATCAACATCAAATGCTTAAAGGAAACTGGTAGCTTTGTTTGCAGTGCTCATATAATTTGCATTTGTCAATGGTATACTTGATTGAGGTACCAATTCTAGTATCACTGAATTTTATATTTTATTTTTTTTTATATTTTCTAGATAACCTACTGAGGAAAGTTCAGTTTTGCCTTTACCCTGTTTATGCACATGAATACAGCTATGCTGCTGAAACCATTAATTTTTACATAGTTTTACTATCACACAATAATACAAGAGAATACAGAACCCCAGAATATTTATCCAGCTTACTTTTATTTGTATCAATACAAGCGTATGAAAGGTCTTCTATTTTGTTTTGCTGTATTCTTTCATAAGTAAAAAATGCTGTGAACTAATTTAAGAGTTTTTAAAGGAACCTTTCTGACTTTTCACCCTCCTGGACAAGTCCATTAAGAATATCTCCATTTCATTTGTGGGAAATAATTTTAATCCAAGCATTTAGTCATTCAGTTACTTCTTTTCATGACCTGATAGATTTTGTCAGGACTATTCCAAGAGGCATTTAGGTCCCTAGAACCAAACTATTTTGTTGCACAAATATTTTTCTAAGCCTTAGATAATACAAATTTTGAAGGCCCAATTCACTTTTGATACAGTTGGCTTAGTTGGACATTGAAATAAGGAGATTTCATAGACCACTTGACTGAATGCAGCTGGCAAACAGAAGCTTAACCTAAGATATCTTCATTCATTCAATGAATATTTGTTTCTTATGCCAAATGTTTACTGTAAATGGAAAATTTCCCACTGAATTTAGAACTGACCTCTTCACATAGAAATGCCCTACCTATGTCTCTATCACATTCAAAACTAACTATTATTGTAGTTGACTTCATTTTATATATTGAATACACCCCTGCTTTACTGTTCTTAACTGAATATTACATGGTTAAAATATAATATATATTTTCTCATGAGAAATGGTTATTGGCTATTTGTATATTATAATAGAAACAAGCCTATATCATGAACTTCATTTTTTTAGTGTGCCAGTACTCCATTAATAAATTGCATACAATGGAACTCATGACTCCAATATAATAATATATTTAATGAAATATCTTATGAATTTCATCCACCACCTCCTTGGTCTTCCCTTTCCTCTTCACTCATTCATTCTTCCTTCATATATTTGTTTAGATCCTCATTTACTCTCTATATACCAAATCAACTCAAGGTGCTTATTTTGCCCTGATCTCTCTTCTCTGCATTAAATCCACATTCATTCCACACACATTCATCCTTGACCGTTTCTTTTTCTGTTTCACCAAACTGACTTCTTTGTATACTATTCCCACTGTATCCAACTTATTGTAATGTTTTTCTGTTATATCTGATTCTCACTTCCATATAACAAAGTGGACAGAAGCATACTCAGTTTTTACTTCTTTTGAGAAACATTTGTTCCTCACAATAGACCACAGACCGCACAATATCTTTTTACCAGCATTTGTACTTCCTATTTTTTTCTTTTTCCCCAAGGGAGCCAAATTCATCTATTCCCTCTATTTTTTATTTCTCATTTGTGTATAATTTGCTATTGTTCACATCATTTTCTTTGACAAACATAATAACCTTGTTTTTGATTCATTAATTTTTAGATCCAGACTACTCATTGCATCATACAATCTAACACTCACTGGAAATTGTTAGTAAGAAATAAGAAGGTGTCTGGTAGGGCCTTTTCCAACTAACACAATTTATTTAGAAGCATAAGCTTTTGTGAACTGCAGCTTACTTCATCAGATGAACAGAGTGGTTAAATTGATGTAGGATCTAAATTGGGGTAAGGTGGGAAGGGGCAGAAAGAGAGGGAAAGACAGGCTGATTAGGCAGATTCAGGTTACATGTGAGTCAGATTACAATTACCTTATCAATTAACAATTGTAATGTATTAAAAATTACAACAAACACTATGTTTGTTCAGAGCATCTGAGATCACACACTTGGAATTTTTCTAAAGTGGTTTCTGGGAGGTTATGGCAGACCTTAAACTGACTGTTTGGGAAAAACAGGACTAAACTCACATCTATTAAACTGCTAAACTCACATCTATCAAAAGGTTTCAGGCAATCTCAGAAGGTCTCAACAAACACAATAGGTTTTTACCACATTACAACTGTTAATTGGTAAAGTACATGTAATCTGTCTCACATGTCAGTGACGTTTATAGCATTCCTTTTAATTCCTCCCCTCCCCCCATATAAATTACTAACATCTGTTTTGCAGTATCCCTCTAGTTATCATTAGATAACCTACCCCTCCCCCCCAAACCACCTGTCAATAGAAGGTGAGAAGGTGGCCAGTATCAGGCTTTTTTAAGAAAGTCCACTAACTGTGGAGCTGAAAGTGTTACAATCAATACTGTATGAAAAAAACAAAATACAGTATTATTTCTTATAACTGAATATCTACCTTGGGAATTTAGAAAGTTTAGGAATTGGAAACTTAACCATGTAATATTCAAAGACTAAACCTCTGCTTTACAAATTGAGGTTTCAGAATTATTGTTTGTTTGAAACCCATAGTCCATCTAATCCATTCTCCCATTTCTCACACTGTCCAAGTAAATAGTTCTAGGAAGCCCACAAACAGAAAGTAAACATGTCTTTGGCATCAAACATAAATGAGAGAACTTTATATCCCTTTTTCTTTTAAGCTACGAATTTTAGTTATGAACACTTACCATAGAACTTTATTTTAGACGACTAAGCTAAATCATTAAGACACTACAGCTTCTTGGAGGTTTAGCACAGTCACTTTGAGGGCCTCCCATGTTATCTGAGCATAACTGTGTATGCACAGAAGACGTGTCTATCAGGTTTGCTGCTGAAGTGGAAGTAGGTTCATATAGGTACTTTGCTTCAGAAAGCACTCCTCTGAACATTGTGCATGGCAGTAATATTTTTATATCCACTTAGAACGTCTGAAAGGATCATAGACAGAATTTATGGTAAATACTGACAGTGCTCTGCAGAGAGGGAGGTCCATCATTCATAACTAAAATTCTCCTGGTGCCAATTTGATGCATCAGTATTCAGCAGGAAACTGCCACTGGGGCATTCTTGAGTGCCTCCTGTTTTGGGTGGATGTTTTAAAACTGAGCCACAAAGGATAATATGCCACAGTTATTTTTGGATACATTAAAATATATATGGGAAAAAAAATAGGAGGTAAAATTCTGCAATGGAGTTTACAGGCATGTGGACAGATGAATCTCTATAATTGCATGGCTAGAAAAGAGCATAATTTTGCTTTCAGTATTCTGGAATTGCTTCAACTATAACAATTTTGGCACTGCTTAATTATCTTTGCAAATTTCCTGCCACTTTCTAATTACATATTCAAGAAAATAAAGTATGTACTGGCTAAAACTGTTATACTCACCATCTTAGCTCTGTGCAAAATTGCTAGAAAATTAATAGAACCAGAATTATCTTGTTTCTAAATGTATCTCATTTAGTTAGCTTTTAAACTATACTAGCTATGACCAAAGTGATTGCCCATGACCCTTTTGAGCGTTTGCTGAAAGTTGGCTTAAACATAATAAATTTTAGGCATTATCATTTTAGGTGCATGTTATAAATCTTCAATCTCATTATAGGAAGACAATTCCCAATTTTCTTATTTTACTATTACATTTTTGTTAAAAAAAAAAAAAAAAGAGGAATTGTAGCCAGTTCCCCAAGACCATTCAGTGGCATTAGTATTGCTGTGAACCAGTCTGCATTCACAAGAATTACATCCAACTTTACATATTTCTGAGTTTCAAGCAGAATAAGCACGGTGGGAGACATAACTTCTGTTCCATAAATGAAAGACAGATATACCAATCTCTCCCCCTTCTGGACAGAAGAAAGTTTTGTTCTTTTAAAATCAGAGGCAGTACTCTGGAAAAACAGAAAGAAGTTTCTGTGCTTGAGGTAGGAAAAAAATGGGGTGTACCATCTCCCCAAAGCTCTAGTAAATAGCTGGACTTGCCACCAAAAGTCAGAAAAGTCCAAGGAAAAGAAGCAGAGGACTTTGCTTTCAGGATCAAGGTTATATCTGAGAAACAGGTATATGTTTTAGATGGAAGCTGCACCTGGGAAATTCTTTTGTTAAAATCAGAGCCTGGGGAGAATTGTAACACATCAGTCGTCTTTTAATTTTTTAGTTTTGCCAACTATGTAATAAATCAGGAAGTTTTATATTCTAGCTTTTGCAACACTGCGTATTCGTAATTTTAATATTTAAAACTTAAAAGTGATTTAATATATTTATCTTTTTTAATTAAGTTAGATTTTTCTTTATCTCTTGTGACATGGAGATAATTCTGATCACATGTCTAAACACTATATGGCCAGACGATGGCACTATAGCACTTATTTCACTATTTCATTTTTACCATTTTATTCACTATAAATGCAGCAGGGTATGGGAAATGGATCTCTTTTACTGTGACAGAATGTCTAACAGAACCTGGGAATACAGAGGAGGAAGCATGATCATTACAGAAAGAAGCAGGGCTAAACAAAAAAGATTCCTGAGTCCAGGGGAAGGGGGAAATATGAGAAAGATTAACTCCACTTTAATTACAGTAGGCACAAGTTGAGCTGGAAAATTGCTTTGGCAGACTTTTAAGATTCTGTTATATTACCCTCCTAGCAATGAAGATCTTTCAAGAAATCCAAGTGGTTCTTGTTTCCTAAGTTTGCCTGCCTCAAAGGGCTTGTCGCTCACACAGTAGGTTTTGGGGAAGATGCCTTTTGGAAGATAGGTAGCATCAAGCTGTTGTCCCAGGGTGTCAGAAAGCAAGACCATGGTGTAAACAGCCAAAGAGTTTCTGGGACAGGATGTTTCAGATGTCTAGCTTACTACCCCACATGCTTAGCCCTACTCATTAGCCCCAATGCAACATGTATCCCAATATTTAAACATGTTGGGGGTTCAAGATCATATATGTTGGCCTTGCCCAATGCCCCCTTGTCTATCCCTGCCCATTGTCAGCCCCATTAGATAGACTGGACCATGAAATCGATTCCACTAAAATTACTTTTATTGCGATTGGCTATAATAACAGAGACAAAGAGTCACATTTGTGAGATGGGCAGCTATATAAATCTGATAAATAAATAAAAAACAGAATCTTGAAATTCTGATTTTGCTGTACCTCCTCCTCCTTACAGTTCAGTGAATTAGAGAGGTGTCTGTCTGAGCAGCTTCCAAAACGTTATCTAATCATCCTAGATTTTAGCCTTTGTTGCCTTGGCAAAGGAGTCTGCATATCTTCATCGAGGTCATGTTCCTGACTCTCAAAACCCATCAATATCCAACTCTCCAAACAGCTGACTACATTTGTTGTTGCACAATATAAAATTTAATTCTTGGGAAAGTAAATATTCTTCAAGATTCTGTCCTTTGTTCTGATGACAATGATGATGATGATTGAGGCTAGCTAACAAAAACACTATGCTTTTAGCACAGAGATTTCAATACCTCAATTACAAGATAATAGCCTCTTCAGAAATTTCTCTAGTAGATAAGATTGCCTCTTTATCTTAGTATATACATTGCCTGTGGCTACAAAGTTTAAGAAATTTAATATGATTTCTTCGTTTCATTAGGGATTGTATAAAACTTATTTGTTGTTGTTGTTCAGTCGTTAAGTCGTGTCCGACTCTTCGTGACCCCATGAACCATATTGCGCCAGGCCTTCCTGTCCTTCACTGCCTCCCTGAGTTTGCTCAGTTTCATGCTCATTGCTTCAGTGATGCTATCTAGCCATCTCATCCTCTGCCGTACTCTTCTCCTTTTGCCTTTAATCTTTCCCAGCATCAGGGTCTTTTCCAAAGAGTCCTCTCTTCACATTAGGTGACCAAAGTATCTGAGCTTGAGCTTCATTATCAAATAAAACTTATGCAACCTTCTTAATATGGAAACACTTGTCTTTTAGTTGGTCATTTAAGTGTATGATTTCTATTTAAAGATATGGATTACTATCCTATTATAACAGTAAATTAATCCTTTTTTTCCCTCTCCCTCCCCTTAAAAAAGCAAAGAATGGCAAGTTGTTTAATTAGCTATCTAGCCATGGATAGCTGGGTTGCAGCTACGGAATCTGACTGCCTGCTGGGAAATACATTGCTATTACGTATGTCATAAGTGTCATGAAATGCGGATATTTGACTCAGCAGCTGTCAAAATGGTATCGACTCCAAAGCAACTTTACTCTGCCTGGGAAACTGAGTGCTATCTTGACAGCGGTGGTACCTGTTTACAATTAGGCATCACATTTCTAAATTTCTCTTTAATCTTGGCCTGAATTCTGCAGAAATGTAATATTCCAATGATGACTAAAATAATACCTTTCTTGAGCCATATGTTAATGCAGGACTTATTACTGATACATACCTAAAAATTGTCCAAGTTCTGAAAAATATATTCCTCAAACAAGATAAAAAACAGTGGTTTGTGTTAGGAAGAGGTTCAACAAAGGGAACCTTCTTAGGCAGACAATGGGGAAGGAAGAATAAGCTTAGGAAAACCGAATCCTCCATGTAAAAATTGTTTGAGTTGTCTTTCTTCTTACAAAGAAATCTGTTTCTTCCCGATATGAACCATGATGGATTGAGACTGAGCTGTGTGCAGCATAAACCAAAAATAGCACCAATTCAGTTGTAATCATTTAACTGTAGTAATTACTGAGCCATTAACTGAATCTTATGCTGCTTTTGTGCACCAGCACAAACTATTCAGCCATTTATAGTTAACCTAACAGAGTTTTCTAGAATATCAACTATTATTTTTAACATTCATGGATGGTTCTTGATACTGCATATATATATTTTTCCTGTAAAGAACTGTAGTAGCTTAATAGTTTATTAATCTGCACATACAGATTTGAGCAATTAAGAGCTAGAATAAGTATAACAATTACTTTAATATATAAGAATATGAGATGTAGATGTAGGCAAAGGCCATCTATAGTCAACAGCAGCAAACTTTCCATTTCTCAGAGTTTCATGTAACCTGCTCTGTCCTTTTGGTTCCTCTGCAGTTCCTTCTTTTGGTTAGAACTAATTGGCAGCAAAACCCTTTTGATAATTTTTTTTCAGCCAAAGAATTTGCTTTTTAACCTCTCCCAGGGCACACTGCTTCACTGTCTCTCACTAACTTTATATCCCATGATGGGCTTTTCAACTTTAGTGGTTAGCATTGCACGTAGCTCAGTAGCTTGAAGCTGAAACTTCACCCCACTATCCAAAATTCTTTTATTTTTACATTTATATTTTTATTTAACTTATTTAATACTATACTATAATATTACATATTTACAATGTATTACTATACCAAATTAATTAATTTAAGTATTTATACATACAACAAAAGAAACATATATTTTCCATTAGATAATATGTAACATTGAAATCAATGTTCATCATTATAACTCATAATATATAAATAACTCTTTTAGGCAGCCTGCATGTCCCAGAAGTTCACTATTCTTGATGTCTTGATGGATTCAAAATACTATTGTTATAGTCAAAAAGTAAACATGTACCCATGCAACAATCAGTGCAGAATCATAATAGTCTTGTTGGCTTCAGCCCAAAAGAGGACAAGCAGCAATCACAAGAGTTAATGTTCCAATTACTGACTTTTATCTCCAGCAACAAAGCAGTTGCGACCAATACTTATTAAGTAGTCTCTGAGGTGTTGGATATATGTTTTAAAAACATGGGAAATTAATTTCACACTGTTTAAGGCAACCCTCTGTTGGCTTACCTGGACATGACATTTGAGCTGGTTATTTCAGAGACTGTGCAAATAACTAATGTCAATTTCATCAATTTTCTCCAAATATAGAAATTATTACACTTACACCCTTTCTTTCCTTTATGAGCTCAAAGCAAGGCACAAAGTTTTTTCTCCACATTTTATTCTCACAAAACTTCCCTGTGAGGCATGTTCAGCTAAAAGGTAATAGTTATCCCAAAATTATTTAGAGAGCTCCATGGTAGAATTGGCCTTGAACCTAGCTAAACTTTAGCTGTAAACCTTGACCTTGTTCAGTTAACAGTAAGTTCCTTATGGATATTTCACTCACTATGATTTGAAGGTAGATCTTCACTTAGTGCTTCAGCATTTTATATAATGCCAAACCCTTATTTTGTTTGGGAGAAAAAAAAGCACCAATCAGCTACTTTCTAATACTTGAGGTTTAGTGAGATGTCAGATAGCGTTAGAATCCAAGGCAACTTCCAAAGACAATCCAGAAGTTAAGTGAGACAGGTCAAATCATATGGGAGGTGCAGAAAACAGCACTTAATTCTCAGAACTGAGGGCTTATGAAGGCAGAATTTTTCACACTATTCCAAGCTTTACTTGCTAGCATCACCCCATGCAACATTTATTTATTTGTTTGGGGGAGGGGGCAGGTGATTCCTTTGGCATTGAAGGAGGTGACAGTGCCCCAGCTACTCAAGAAGCTGTCTTTGCACCTTCCCTTTTTAGGGAATGTTGTTGGGCAGTTGCAGAGGATCCTGAAGGAAGCTAATTATCTGGGCCTATTTTAATTGGATTTCAGGCCAAGATTCAATACCAAGAAGGCATCAGTCACAGTTGCTGGTGACTTCTGGTGGAATGGGGAATGGGGTGGTGTGTCTGTCCTTGTGCTCTTTGATTTCTCAGTGGCTTTTCATACTGTTGGTCTCAATATCCTTCTGGACTGACTGCAAGTTTTGCGAGTTGGGGGCACTGTATTATGGTGGTTCTCCTTCTTTCTTGGTGGTTGATTACAGTTGGTGTTGGCAGGAGGCGGCGGGGGGGGGATTGGTTGTGCCCTTGGCTCCTTGTCTGTGGGGTAACTCAGAGGTTGACACTCTCCTTCCTCCTACTTAACATCTATATATTACTACTGGGTGAAGTCATCCACAAGTTTGGATCTGGTATCATCAATATGTGGATGATACCTAGTTGTATCTTTCCGCTTAGAAATATTGCACTTTTACTTTACTTTTGATAGCTTATCATAAATGTCTTATCACAGCGATGGTGAAAATTTTGCATAAATGCTTCATTCAGATGAAGTCAACAGTTGTTCTCTTCTGGAGAGATTTAGCTATCAGTTTAGCAATCCATGTTAGAAAGCATGTAACCTTCACTTCCATCTTTAAAAATAAATTTGCCTGTATGTTGAAATGTACTTGGATCATATGGGGTCCATGAATTCTAACTATGTCCCAGCTGATTTTTGTGAGAATTTTTTTTTAAATGTATGTATGTGTATGTATATATATATATATAAATATGTAAATATATATATTTAATGTCATGAATTTATTACCTTTTATTACTATATAATGGTGGAATTTATGATGTTATTAATGGGGAGAAAACAGTCATAGTGTTTTCAGGAGAGAAGTCTATACAAGCAGCTTCTCTTGCTTCACTTTGTTCTTCAAAGATGAGGAAGAAGTAGCATAGCTTAGCATGAGATGTTAGCCATGATTAGGGGAATGGTGAGGATCAGCCTTCTGCAAGGGAGGCAGTTTTAGCCAGTAGCCTGTCACCTTGACATTTTCGAAGTGAATTGGATTTCCCTTCTTGAAGAGGATAAATGAGGTCTCACTCGGGATATCCTTATAACTGTGATGGAATGGAATTATGAAGGCCAGGCTCAGGGAGACAAGTGTGTTCTTAGTTCACTGGAGGAGCATGGGAAGATCAAGAGGATGAGGCTGGCACCTCCCTGAGGAATTCAGGGTGTTGTGGCTGGCTGGCTTGGGAGATAGGTTTCAGTCTGCGGAAATTTTATGTATAGAGGTTATAGATAATAAACACAGTAGAACTGGATTTGTATTGTCTCTTGGAGTCCTTTGGGCTAAACCTGACAATAACAACAACAAAGAAACCTAAGTCTGCTTTCAGTAACATCTGTGGGGAAATGAGGGAAGATCCACTCCTCAACAGTTCAACACTAACATTAATTTTTCCAGTCTGGACAGAATCCTTTCACTCTTCCAATACAAAAGCAGTGGTGTCCTACTCATGTCACTTTGCATCAGAAAAAGAACTAGACCGGGCTACTGGTTGCTTTCACTTTTTCTGCATGTTTACTTAACTAACCTTGTTCATTTTTACATTTGGGCATTTGATGAACTATTTCTATGACACAGAGTAGCAGTCAGTTCCTGGGTTCATTATTTGCCTTACTTTTACAAAAATGGGAAAAAGAGAAGCATTTGAAATAGAATGAGAGGAAGGTAATTGTAAAGCCACTGGAACTGATAAAAAAAGCTTGGGAGCAGGTGGAAGAACCTGAACTACATTTTAATTTATTATTTTAAATTGGCCAGATTGCAGTTTAGAGTATCTTCTGAATAACTGGCTTCCAAACTGTTAGATAGCTCACTCCGAAGTTGTATAACATTGTTTTGAAATGGTGGATAATCTGTTCTGTAAATTAAATGTCACCCCATGTTTAGTACCTGATAGCATAAAGTATGACTTCAGGGAAATGGGATTGCTGTAGACATAGTGACAATTTCCTTGGCAATTCAGCTGATATCCTTGATTGCTAAGAATGGCAAAATCATACTGCAGAAGAGACAGGTTCCAAATATTAATTTGGCCAATAAAAAAAATGAATATGTTATAAAGCAAAATTTTATTTTATTTTATTTTATTTTATTTTATTTTATTTTATTTTATTTTATTTTATTTTATTTTATAAGCCATAAAGTAGAGCCCCCTAGAGGGGCTACATAGAGGGGATATAATTATCACAATAGCTGGATTGATGACTGTTGGAAGAGGTTATTTAGACCACTGAGTCCAACCCTTTACTCATTGCAAAACTCCAAATTTTCTCAAGGTAAGCATTCACAGTGACCTAAATCTCTCCTTCTGGCTTTCATTTCCAATCCTCTTATCACCCTTACTCCCTTTCTTTTGAACTGTTCTAGTGTCTTTGAATCTCCCTTAATGTGTGGCATTCAGAACTGGATACAGAAAATATGTTGGCTTCTGACCAATGAAAATACAGTGCAACTTTTCTTTCTGGTAACTAGAAAGCTACATGTCCATAGATGTAGTCTTGAACTGTATTTTCAGGTTTTGCAGTCATTAATACTGCCTACTTATATTCAGCTTGTAATAAATTAAAGACCAAATTCCTTTTTTCACATCCTGTTACCAAGTCAGTATTCCCCATCCTGTACCTATATATTTCATTTCTTTTTCCAGGAGAACTTTTTATTTGTCTATTTAACTTTCATTCTGTTATTCTGCTTATATATTTATTTAATTTCAGGGTTTATATTTTCCCTCCTTATTTTTCTGCTTCAATGGAGCACGGAACATTCAAGGTGAACATATATTATCTGGGACAGTGCCAAACTGACAGGGACTATTTCTCAATTGTTTCCACTTCAAAATTTGCTGTTTTGCTTCAGCTGTATTTCAACAATAAAATGAAAGATCTATAAAGTGAAACTAAATTATGGAGAAATATCCCTCAGTGAGCAGAACCGATATTTGAGAAGGCTGGTTTATCACAGCTAAAGCTATTATACTGATGGAAACATGTATCCAAGCATGCTACACACTGGAGAGTGGAGTGAAAGACTGTTAAAAGAGTTTAGCAAAGCAGACAGATAGAATCTGATCAACTAAAAGGTGTGAATTATTCTAGCACATAAGAAAGTCAGAGCAATGACGCTATCATCTGCAAGATAGCCACAGGATAGCTTAGAAGGAGAAATGCCCACGGTACCATGTCAAATACTTCTAAGAGCTTATTCTTTTTCACTGAGCAGCAAACAGATTGGCATTACATGCCACTTTTGAAAGCTATTACTAACCCAAATAAAGTTTTAGTGATGCATCCCCAAAGAGAAAAAAAAAGAAGCATTCTTGACTCTTTTTCTCTGTTATCAAGACAAATGAACTGCTAGAGAAATTGGATGACTTTTCAGAGGGGAGGTGCTACCTTGTTTTGACATGCTCTCAAGTTTTATTTACTGATCCCCACAAAGGGTTCGATTTCTATGAGAGCAGAAGGCTTTTTTCATCATACCAATAGCTGCTGTAGCAGGGTGGGGTTTGATGTTATTTTCAAATGAGATACTCATGCAGAGGTCTAAGCATATCTTCAGATCTATTCAATTATCTGAGAGCATACAGAAAAATAGACTCTTTGAAAAATTCAATGCATGGTGCATTTGCTTGGAGCATAAAACAGCAGTGGATTGATGCAGAACATCTGACTTACATTATGTTCTTATTTATCCTTCTTGCAATTCTCACATTTCTGGAAAAAAAAAAAAGCCCATGAAGAAGAAGCTGCAGAGATTTCAGGTAAATAACAGAATGATAACTGACAAGAATACTTCATGGAGAGAGCTTTGTGGTAGACAGAGGATCTTCAGAAAAGATCTTTCCAGTTCTGAGGCACACTATTAGCATAATACAGTATAGCAATAGAGATCTCTATCTAAAGCTTAGGAATTGTTGAGACTGCAAGGCATAATCAACTCTTAGCAAATCAACAGTGGTGTCACCATCACTACTGTTTACCCATCACTAGAAATCTTTACTCACCACCACCACTATTTTCTTGCCCTCTGTCTTTCTGCCCATTTTGCTCACTAGGCTCAAACTATTCTCTGAATCATTTATTAACTATTCTGTCCTTCTGAAAATCCAATGGCGTGGTAGAAACTATTGCTCTACTTTCTAATCAGCCCCAAGTTAGAGAGTGGGCTGATGCATAAGAGAAGGTAACTGCAACAAGGATGGGGAAAAATAGATGCCAGAGGACAGAGGAGTAAACCTCAGCTAATCCATTTTGTATAGATGTCATGTTTATGATTCATAGAAATCTAGGTCTGGTGTTGAATATAATCATCATCAAAAGGAGGCAGAGAAGAAATGAGTCCTATTTTTGCCTGGATATTTGGTCACAGGAATGTAGCTGTGTCTAATAATATTCAGAAATGATTTGGAGGATGGCAGCAGTCTGGGTATTATCTTTTCTCTGAACTACTTTTCCCTTGAATATGCAGTTTAGGTTACCTGCTTTAACCAAGGTAAATCTTATGCTGCTTGCCTTGTGGCAAATTCCTGCTGAGCTGGCTTATTGTTCAGTTTAAATCACCATTTAAATTGGTGGCTTTTGGTAAATCCACATTTGTTTCTATGCGCCTTGAATCTCTGGATAAATAACAAGTAGCACAGGAGGTGTTATAAAGTTCCTTTTTACAAGCCTCCATGTGGAGACTTGTCTTCTAACATTAACAGTATACCGTGGGATGTACCTAATTAAAAAGTGATTACTCAATTAATCTAGATTGTGGCAATGCCCTCTGTCCCAATTTTTCATTTTTCTAATGAAAATCCCTTGCAGTGAAACTAGAGGCTTTCGGTATCTTTTGTTACTGCTTGTTTATTTGCTCATGGTAAATTATTAATGCTGATGACACTTTGGCTTTATCCCTGAAAGGTGATAATAAATTGTAATAAAAATGCAGAGCAAAGTGATATGATAGGTATTATGCAAGTTATATGGAAGAACAAAGACTTCATACAAAATTTGCTGGCAGAGGTTATTATGTAAAATGTATATAATAATATAATCTATCTAATGTAAGGCTTTTGAAAACATGGAGAAAGAGAACATTCAAAAAATGAGCGCAGGGACAATTATCTCAAAGCTGTTTATACATTGATTTATACTGTTATATTGTATAAAGTGACATAACTATGCTATGAGTTACAATGAAAGTTTAGTTTTATTAAATGTAAGCTGAAAGTTCTCTGCTGAACCTCTTTCAGCATAAAATAAGGAAATTTGGAAAGGGATTTTAAAAAATCATGAAATGACATCTACCTCACCTTTTTGTACATGTTGCCAGCAAGACTATGATCCTGTCAGCCCTCCAAGATATACCAGACTAGGAAACCAAAGTTACGCATGCTAATACTACTCTTATTGTCAGGTTATAGTAACAGAATCTTGTAGGTCTGAATGCGCTTCCCCCCTCCCACCCTTTAGGGAGGGTCTTCTCTAAGATGCTTGCTCAGATTACAGTTCTGGTCTGGACTCAGATTTCTTTTATCTAACCATTGTCTTGGTTGCCACTCTTCCTGCTATTCCTCAGGGTTATTCCATCTGCCCACTATAGATCCCATGTGCTATTATAGAGCCATCATAGAAATTACAATAACAGAAAGCT
This sequence comes from Liasis olivaceus, assembly GCA_030867105.1. Taxonomy (NCBI): domain Eukaryota; kingdom Metazoa; phylum Chordata; class Lepidosauria; order Squamata; family Pythonidae; genus Liasis; species Liasis olivaceus. The sequence goes on along the minus strand of CM061350.1, from coordinate 44,735,485 downwards.
ACGTTTCCTGTCCCCGCGCCAGTATCTTCCGGTAGGAAATTGACCTTGTACTGAAGAAAAGAGCACATTCCAGCAACAATGATCTTCAGTAGTAAATTCAAGTACATTTGTGCAAAAAATGAGATTGATATTTCATGATTTTTTTAAATATCTTTTCAAATTCCCTATTTCATGTCTCAAAGACCAAGACAGTTGTGTTTGACAGAAGAAACAGAGTGGACATGTATAAGCTATGTATACGTTATACATAAACGGCAAAAGAATTAAAGCAAGAAGACGAATTTGTGCACCTTGTTAGAATATTGACTGAAGAAGGACAAATGAATTGAAAATATTTAAGGGCAAATGTTAATTGAAAGGTAGTATGTAGTAAGTGATCTGCTGCAAGGAATGAATGGTAGTTGAAAAAAGGAAAAATGAATATACAACAAATGTATATTCATTGAATGAATGTATATTCACAGGAAGAACTGACTAGATGAAAGGGACAAATAGGAAACAGGACATAAAACAGGAATACAAACCCTTGAAGGCATTGTGAACCGGTGTGCAAAATTCTTTGACCCAGTAAGGAAGTAGAGGCACTTATCTCTAGGTTTCAGACATTCTCCAGAACTGATAAAAGGACAAAGTACTGGAAGACACCGGCACAATAAAATATTAAATTAGTGTATGGACATGGTGGATGCAAGGATGATCTGCAGGGATAGAAAGGTTTGGAATGATATAATGAATTGTCTTGGTGTTGACAATATTTAGTTTCATTTCCTTCCCATTTCTCTTATTTCCTGCCTCTAATTTATTCTGCCTTCCTACCTTTTCTTCTCTCTAATACTGCTTATCCCGTCCAAAAGAATAGCATAATAATTATACATGTCTGCCTGAAACAATCATTTGTTTTAAGCTTTATAGTCTAATTGTTGCTATAAAGGCTTGAGCATTATATACAAGAAGAGCCACACCAAATAACAGTCAATTTACACCAAATAATTCTGCACTGATGTAGTTACTCTCAAGTTATTATGATGTATGCTGCATAATGGGATTTCAGTCAAAAGAGGTGAATTGTGCCTCATCCTAACCTCATCCAATCAGCACAATTTTAAATCAGTGCATTTGATCCAATGCATTATTTTAAATATTTGAAAGATATAAACATTAAGCATTGTTTAATATACTGGTAAAACTGCTATAACAAGAATACTTCACTATTCTTCTTCACATCTGTTCCCTGAGCTTTGTGCTGAAAACATAATGAAATATAATGCATAGATCAAATATTAGAATATAATTCTGCATCTGATGGTGTGACATCAGGAAGGCTTACATTTTCCTCACCCCATTTTGCCATTAGAAAGCTTTGCCAAACATAGAGCTTGAAAATAGCTGAAATATGTCAAGGGAGATTTGTCTGAAAGGAGGACATATACCAACCCATTAATCCTGTTGTGGAAATTTCATTCAACTGTCAAAGTGACCATTTGCCTATTACCCTGGTTATATGGCTTCTTGTCATATGAGCCAGTAAGGAGACCATATCAGAATGCAGCCATACAACCAAGGTCAGTGCTTTTGGGACTCAAATCCTTACCATACTCAGCGTTTTTTACAGAGGCAGCAGGCCTTTGCTAACAATCCTCTGGACATTTGATATGTTTGGTCATCAGCTTTCTGTGCTAGCATAGAATACTGAAATAAAATCTTCCAAGAATCTCTTCCAACTTGAATAGAATAAGCAAAACATCACAAGTGAGATATCACACACTATCCTGCTTAGTAAAAAATTAAAACTGTGTATCTAATGGATATTTTCTTTCAGAAATAAACGGCAGATTAAAGGAAAGGGTTGTAAATTATTGTTAAGCACATAGTGGTCAAGTTGTAATTAAAACTAACTCATATTTATTTAGGACACTTCCTATCATCACTGCTATACAATGAAATGCAAGTTTTAAAAGCAACATGATTTGCAATCATCAGTGGATGCCTGGCACTGGAAGCCCACCAGGGAAACAGTTGTTTATAGAAGCTAATAAACCAAAATATTTGTGCATAAGAAAGAAAAATGAGAGAAAAAATGGAAAGCTTTGAAACAAGACATGCATTTTTCCATCAGTCACCAGGGATATATGAGTTAATGTTTTACATGCAAAAGGAACCAAAAATGTGAAACTTCAGGCACAGTATACAAGTGAACCAAATTAAACACTTGAGATTAGGATTCAGAATATTGTTTGGTCCTCATTTTTCCTGGACTAATATGTTTTGGATCACAATATTCTGGACAGTGACATTTCTCTGAACTTTACAGTGCTTCACTTAAAAATCATGTATATAAATATGTTCTGTAGGGAAAGCTGCAGAAAATAATGCATACATTAAGAGAAGATGTTACATATACAGTATATTAAGGGAGATGAATATATTAAGGAAAGATGCTCAGAATGTGCCTTTATGAAAATGCTAAATGAGAATGAAGGTGCATATTCATATAGTTTGCAGATCTGATTTTACACGGATCAGAAATAAATTGCTTCATCAATTTATATTTTTAAGGTCCACTTATTTCAGTTCTTGCTAAATGTACTTTGGATTCTTTCTTTCTCTCTGTAGGTCAATAACATTTAACTTCTTTAGGTACTGCATTTAATTTGAAACTACATTTCACTGAAGCTGTAGAATGCATCAGAATCAGTCAATAAAACTATTCCTGAATTTCCTTATGTTGGATGTGAATAAGTTAATGGAGCAATGAGATTAATTGATTAATAACTTATATGCAAAATTATTCAATATGTATGAGAAATAACATCATGGAGAAATCTATGTGGTCACTAGGAGCCATAAATGCCTTGATGGCTCATCGTCGTCGTCATCATCATCACAATCACCAGAAATACCAAGTTGTGAGCCTCACAAATACCTTATCTTGGGGGCAAAAAATATGCTTTAACTAAATTGTCAACAGGAATGTGTGGCAATATTTTTATGAATATTTTAATATGATTGGGTTACCATAAAATGCAAATGTTCAAGAGAGGTTATGGCTGGCTAAATTACACGTTGTGCTGATTTCTATATTTATATAAGTTCAGAAGTATCTCAGCATATTTCTTACAAACGGTATCATTTTCTTTCTGAAGCAGTAGTTCTTCATAACACTTAAGGAAAGTAGCAAGGTTAGGGGTCCCAGACAGGCTACGTGGCATAAATAACTCCTACTTTCTAACCCTCTCCTGTGGCTCTCTGTTCCTCCTGTCTGACACAGCCACTTCATCTCTCTAATAGTAGGGCCGACCTTAGCAAACAGATTTTGAATCTTGTGTTTTTCTCTGCTTTTATTATTATTAATTGAGACATTTAGAGAATGCAGGATGGCTTTCAATAACTACCTGATAAGAATACATTGTTATTTATTTGCTTTCACCTAAATTCTCTTAAACATTCTTCTTACTGTTTGTCTGCAGGTGTGTTTCAACTGCTGTCTGTTTATGTATCTGTAGCATTCATTTTTGCTTTTCCACCTCATGGTATCTCATGAAAATACTGAAATGTTGTGAGAACAAGTTAGTTTACAGAGAGAGCTCTGAGTTGCACTTTCCTTTCTCAGACTCCCAACCATGAATCCCCCTCTTTCCTGACACAGATTCCTGCGATGCTAAGTATAAAACAGCCCATAAGCATTTTTAGCTTAAAGGTGGTTAAATGCTGAGGGGAAAATTTCTCAGGAGTATTTTCACTGCATCTATTTCCACAGATGCTAATAGCCATTTGTGACAACAGCAGCAACAGCACAACTACCACTTTCCTTGTTTTGATGATGGAACATGGTTTCTCTTGGAGATATGCTAGGAAAGAAACCATCATGGGTCCGTCCTGCGTTTGTAAGGCCATCATCTCTCAGGAGGCATGTTAATTCCAATCGCCTATAAAGTCTCAACAATTCCCACCCACTGAATAATTTGTAGAATCACTTTCCATTTCTGTTTTTGTCTTCCATAACTAGTGGATTAGTTATGGTTAGGGGGAAGGCTTTTAAACCAAACACCGGTTTTGTTTAATTACAGTGGTGTCCATAGGGTATGGTAAAAAAAGTTATGTTGGGGGTTCACATAAAAAATACTTTGAGCATGCTGTTGTGGCCAACATCTTGACATTTTTGACACCTCTGTAGACAGCCCTGCTTTATTATTTAGATTTACAGTCCAATCTCATGCACTTTACTTCCAAGTAATTATATTTGGGATGGCTATGGATGTTTACTTATTGATGACAATGCTATAGTTAAAACAAAATGAGAAGGAACTATATCCACTGCAGATATTTGTTCTTTGGTGGATATTTCATGATGTAGGTTACCCCACAACCAGCATCTGTATTTGCCCTTTCTACTACTTTAAGATTTGAACATCTAGAAGTCTGTGTCACAGACTTTTTGATAATGTTCCATTATCAAAAATTTAAGTAATTAAATACTTACTTAGGCCTGGTCTTGAAAGCATCTCCTCTCAAATTAGTCATGTCCAGACCTGATGGACTATCAGGAGGAAAGAAATTAAAGTTCAGTGATGTTCTTATTTATAGAGATAGCAGCTTGGGTAAACTGGTGTCCTTTTGGCAGTTCTGTCTCATTCAGCCTTGCAACAGAGAGACTAATTCGCACTTTAAAAAGTAGCGTAAACAATAGCTTTCAGCTGTTGGTTGCTTGGCGTAAATAATGAAAGCATCCCCAAGATAAATGTCTCACTAAGGTCAGCTTGCCAATTCCAGTGGCTAAATTACAGGCTGTCTCTATTAAACTCAGTTCTTAGCCAAGAAAGCAGCCCTAGGGAAAAGAATGTCTTTGTTCTCCCAACTCTTGGGGCTTTCACTCTGGGGTTCCATAATCCTCAGAGTTCTTCTCAATGGCAGCTAGATCCTGGTTATGGCCAACCATCCAGTGAGGGTGACCTGAGCATTTTCAGAGCATATGAAGTAACATTGGTAACTCTTGATTTCCAGGCAGCAGAGATTCTGGGGATCTCAGCACCCTGCTCTTTGGTGTCTTTCTCCCACTGCCTTTGCAGTTGACAAGCAATTCTTTGTGAATTTAATTGTCCCTTTGTCAGAGAGGGAGAGGGTGCTGCCCCTCCCCTCCACCAACCTAACTGTGCTTGCCTAGAGAGAGAGGAGAGGTTGACTGGAAAGCTCTTTTTTCTGCAGGAAGATTGTCTTGGAGGGTCAACTTCTTCTTAGACCTGCCATTCTTTTTTTTTTTTTTTTAAGTTTTGCAGACAAGTATCAGGGCCTTCTTAGGCTGCTTTGAGTACCCTACCACTTTCCCCTCACTGTAATCTGTTTTGCTGTAACTTTTCTCCATTGCTTTTAGCTGTTGGAGTCAAAGGCCCGGGAAACAATTATACTGCAGTTAGGGGGAGGGGGGAGGGTTGCAAGGAGCAGTGAAAAAAAGGCAAGATGGCGGTGTGTGATTGAAGTCCCACCCCTTTTTTACATTCACTGCACACACAACACACATTAAAAAGGGTTGGATGTTAATCTCAAATTTGTACCTGTCATCTTAATTTTTTACCTCCCCCATAGATCCCTCTGATGGAATGATTCTTGGGATTTAACTGATCTTAACTGATTAATTTTAGTGTCACAATTGAAAAGTATCCATCTGGTTTATTGGCTTCCAGTTTTTGGCCTAGAGCATTTATCCCCAACATTTTTGTTTTTGTGTCTTTGACTCAATCTTGATTCCTGGTGACTGCCTGGATAAATCCATGCAGTTTTCTTGGCAATATTTCTGGGAAGTGGTTGCCCATTGCCTTCTTCCTACGGCTAAGAGAAAGTGACTGACCCAGAGTCCCCCAGATGGCTATGTACCTAAAGCAACACTAGAACTCATGGTCTCCCACTTTTTCTAACCCACTGCCTTTAACCACTAAACCAAACTGACATAACACACTGAAAAATATTGTAGATACTACAGAAACATGTGTGTAGTTGAAATATAGCACATTTCAATGCATAACTCAACATTAGGTGAAGTAGAACTTACACAGGATTCATATGAAGTGCAGCAAGGCAAGTTACTGACTGCATGTTCTTTGAATGCATGCCCTTCTATTTAAATTACGGCAAAAGTACATTTACAGACTATACAACATTTAGGCACATCTGATGACTCCTGCAGATTTATATTTTTATATTTTATTTATATATCAAATTTGTCACCACCCATCTCCTTAAAATGACTCTGAGCAGTTTACAGCAGAGATAAAATTCATTAAAATACAATATAAAAACCAATCCTAATAATAAATAACTTCCAAGAAAAATAGAGAATTGACGAATAACTTGGGGAGTGTCATCAGGGCACTAATCACCCCCAGGGATGATTAGAGCTCATGTCGCCCCATGCACACTGGCAGAGCCAGGTCTTTAATCCTTTTCAGAAAGCCGGGAGGGTAGGGGCCCACTGCACCCCTGTGGGGAGAATATTCCAGAGGGCAGGGGCAACAGCAGAAAAGGCTCTCCTCCTGGGCCCCACCAGCTGATATTCTCTTGCTGACGTGGTCTGCAACATGCCATCTCTGCCTGACCGGGTGGGACGGGTTGATGTAATGGGGATGAGATGGTCCCTCAGGTAACCTGGGCCCATGCCATGTAGGGCTTTAAAAGTGATAACCAACACCTTGAATTGGACCTACAAGTAAACTGGCACCCAATGCAGCTCCTGCAGCAAAGGTGTTACATTTGCCATCTAATATCATCCACACGGCTGCATTTTGAACCAGCTATAACTTCTGGATACTCTTCAAGGATAGCCCCATGTAGAGCGCATTACAATAGTCTAGCTGAGAGACCAGGGCATGAATGACTGACCAGAGAACCTGCTGATCCCAGAAGGGGTGTTACCGGTGCACCACACTAAGGTGGGCAAAGGCTCTCCGGGCGACCTGCTCCTCAAGCAGGAGGTGCAAGTCCAGGAGGACCCCCAGATTATGCACCAGGTCTGTTCGGGGCAGTGCAACCCTGTCCAAAACCAAAGATAGTAAGTTCTTGGATACAGAAGGTCCTCCAATCCACAGCCACTCTATCTTACTAGGGTTCAGCTGAAGCTGGTTGTTTCCCATCCAGACCCCCACAGCTTCCAGGCACTGTGAAAGGGTGGTTACAACATCACTCAAGTCACCCGGGATGGATATGTATAACTAGGTATCACCTGCATGTTGATGATACCTCATTCCATGGTGGCAGATGATCTACCCAGTGGTTTCATGTAGATGTTAAAAAGGAGCAGAGAGAGTACCGAACCCTGCTGCACCCCATAACTGAGGGGCCGTGGGCTGGATCTTTCACTCCCAATCAACACCGAAACACTAAAAAGGGGACGTGGGAGACTGAATGAAAATTGTCCAGTATGGTGGGATCCAGTGATGGCATCTTGAGGAGGGGATGTTCCAGCACATCTTTAAAGGCAGCTGGAAACACTCCCTCCCTCAAGGATTAATTCACCATTACCTGGATACACCCACATGTCACCTCCTGAGTAGCCTTAACTAACCACGAGGGACATGGGTCTAGTTGGTAAGTGGTGACATTGACCGTTTGGAGGACCCTATCTACTTCCTTGGGTTCAACACGATCAAACTGTTCCCTGATAACAGGGTAAGTCCATACCCCGGGCATCTCTATAGAACACGCTGCATGCTTGGTATCCAACTGGGACCGGATGTGAGCAATTTTATCCTCCAGATGCCCAGAAAACTACTCTGCACAGCCCTGTAAATGGACCACCAGGCCCCCCCTTTCCCAAAAGGGATCAGGTGAGCAGCATTCTGTGGATGCAATAAGACTGGAGAAATGTTGGCACTTTGCTGCTCTTACCACCACAAGGTAGGCCTTAATTGCAACTCTAATTTGTGTTCGGTCATGTTTGGTCCTTGTTTTCCTCCAGCAGTGCTCTAGATGTCTCTTACTCCTTTTCAAGACCCTCAACTCCTCTGTGAATCACGGGGAGTGTTGAGTTTAATGGGCTAGGAGAGGTCACAGAGGCGCAATCTTGTCCAAGGCCTCGGCCACTTTCCTATTCCAGGCAGCAACCAAGGCCTCCACTGGACCATGCAGCAGACCCTCGGGTGTAACCCCCAGCTCCCTTTGGAACCCAATTGGGTCCATCAATCACCATGGGCTGACCAGTTGAATAGGTCCCACCTCCCTGTGAAGGGGGGTAGTATAGGAGAATCTCAGGGCCACCAGGGCATGATCTGACCATGACAAGGGGGAAAGATGTAATTCCTCCTTCAGATCACATTGCCACTGCTCTGACAAGAAAATGGCATACTTGCATTGAGCAGTGTAATGCGATGGGGCGAGCAGCGAGTGGTGAGTGGTGAGTGGTGAGCGGTGAGGGCAGCAAGAGCCCAAGGAGAGATCTGGGCCACAGGAAGGCAATTTCCAATGCTGGTGGCAAGCAGCGCAGCAAGTGGCAACCGGCAAGGGCCCGAGAAGGACAATATATGGACAACATAATTCCATAACGGCTAGGTTGAATTTGTTGTTTTTTTTAAAAAAATGAACTGTAGTGATTTGTATAATCTAAGTATAATCCATGGCCTTAATATGGATTTCCATCAAAACCTAGCTGGATATATGGAAGCTAGAACATGTGGGAAGTAGAATGGACAAGATGCAAGAAATAAAGAATCCTGATCTCTACCTATTTGCAAGCTCTTATGTGTTCAGAAAAACACTTGAACAGGAATATAATCTACTTTTTCCAGAAAATTCTCTAAAAGTTCTGTGCAATACTTTGAGATTATTTGTTATTGTGACATGAGCTTCCACAGGCAATGGCTATGCCGTAAAATTTGAAGTGTAGCATAGGAAAACCAGTTTTAAACAAGGAAAAGGAGCCCAAAAGATAACTGAAAGGAAGAAAACATTTTGTGCAATGGTAACTATGTGATGCTGGGCCTATTAAAGGACATGGATTTATTATGGATTCAGAAGAAAGGAAGTGTTTCCTGAAAGCACTGTGCCAATTTCAGGCCTAACAGGGTTTTGTTAAATGTTTCCCATGCAAGTATTAAGTCGGCCTGACCCTTTTTAGCTTGAGATCTGAGGATATCTCAGCCTGTAGTATAATGGCTTCAGGCTATAGCGTGTAGTCTATATTCTCAAGAGATATGACTTGTCTGTCACAGTCACTCTTTACTGCTCTTCACAAGGTGAAGTCTTCTAAAATATAACCAGCAATTTGTACCAGGCATGCATTTTTCTTTTACAGCTGGGCCAATTACAACAATGCTTGTTAGACTTCTTAAAGTAATATATTTGGCCAGAATCCCACACACCTGTCACCTGACAGTCAATGTACTTTGAAGAAATTGTATTAAATGATTCTTCTATTTGTAGAAAAATAGTCTTGATCTCTAATTTGCAGGTATCCTTAGAAGCTAGATTTTAAATTTTCACTTCACATTTATAGTTGTGCTCTGAGTCCTTTAGAAATATTCACATATATATTTAGTTGAGTTAGGAGGACAGTGCTACTGTAACATGAGTTACTTAAGTGTGAATGAATTAAGAAACATTGCTTAAATGTTAAAATATTCATGATGAATCTAGAGCATAAAGCTTTTCCTTGTGTGGAGGATATTAAATAGATTTGAAAAATGAATCATCAGGGGAGAAGTAAAATTAATAGCCAAATATAAGATACAAGATATGGAAATCCAGCCAGTATGGTAAGGAAGCTAAGAAAAGCCAGGTGAAAACAGAAAGAGTAAAATATTAGCCATCATTGTTACAAATGTGGAAATGACTTTCATGCCTCTTCTAGTGGAAGGTTCTTAGAAGGAGAATTAGCCTTTAAGACTTAAAAGCTTTCAGTATCCTGTGAAGGTATAATTCCAGGGTCTGATTTGTGTATAGTAGGGAACTGCTCCATGAAACTGAAGGGAGTAGTCAACGTGACACCCAGCACTTGCCACTCAGCACCCAGGGTCCATAAATAATTAAACCTATATATCCAAAGCTGTTCAGAAGCCTGCTGGATTGGAGCAGCATATAAGCCTCAGTTTATTTATTTATTTATTCATTTGATTTAGAGGCCGCCTGACTCCAAAATAACTTTATGTGGGTTAGACTAAAAATACAACACAATAAAAAGAAAACCATGGAAAAGAAATGCCATGCATACAGACAACATGTCCTCAAATGGAAAACATAATGGAAAACATAACCAACAGGACTCCACAAATACCCTATCCCAAGGTCTGGGAGAACAACCAAGTTTTTAAAGACTTTCAGAACATCATTAATGGAGGAGCTACATGGATTTCTGTGGGGGTATCATTCCAGAGGGCCTTCCTGGGTCCTGATAGATGGCATTATTTGATGGAAGGGACCTGAAATGTACCGATTCTGCCCAATCTTAGTGAACAGGCAGAAACCATGGGAGATACGTGACCCCTCAGCTAACCTGGCACTATGCCATGATGGGCTTTGTAGGTGACAACTAACACCTTGAATTGCACCTGAAAGTTAACTGGTGAGCAATGCAGCTCATGGAGCAGAGGTGACATATGGACATACTGAGGCATGTCCAGCACTGCTCACACTGCTGCAATTAAGTTTTTAAGTGATCTTCAAGGGCAGGCCCATGTAGGGTGCATTACAATAGTTCAACCACAAACGACCATCTGGAGGACCTCCCAATCTAGGCGTGGACACAACTGGCATGCCAGCTGTAGTTGGGCAAAGGCCCTCTTGGCCACAGCTGCTACCAGCTCTTCAAGCAGGAGGTGTGAGTCCAAGATAACCTCCAAATTGTGCACCAATCTTAAGTGGGGAAATGTGACCCCATCCAAGACTAAATACGGAAAGTCCCCAGAACTCCACAGACAATCAATCTTAGCTGGATTAAGACTAAGACTGTACCTCTAGTCCTGCACAGCCTCAAAACACTGGGCAAGGACATTGATGGCATCACTTGGCCACCCCAGGGTCAAGAAATACAATTATTTCTTTAAATATGGTTGCATAAATAAAACATTGCTAAAGTCATGGAAGAAATCTCTTCCTTCCCGTGTAAATTGCTAGGACAGAAAGAATTTAAGGGTTAAGCATGAGTATTCAGGGAAGAAAATATCAAACAAACACTACAGTACAGGAGAAAGCAGAGAACAGTGAATAAAATCAATTACACCTTTTCTGTCACTGACATACTTTTTATAGCAGGCAAAATCACAAAGTCTAATATAGAGGATTTCAGCTAAAGCCTTGGGAACTTTGAAATGGCCCAAATCTTGTGAGCTTTCCAGTATAAATGGATGCACAGCAAACCCAATGAAGCCTTAACAGTCATTTGAAATTCAGCTGAGAAAAAGAATATTTTGGAAAAAGACCTAGTCAAAGTCAAGCTCCTTCGAATGCTCCTTCAAAGTCAAGCTCCTTCAAAGTCAAGCTCCTTCAATTTCAATAAGAACATTAAACACAATTTTCCTACTAAAAATATTAGCCAGATGAGACTTCCAGAGGAGCTGAACTGTAACTTCCAGCACAGCCAACATAGTCCAGCAGATTAATACTATACCAGGTTGAAGAAAGCCAGACTAGATGCTAAAAGGTGCTATTGTACCCTAATTGTACTATTAAATCTTTGAACTAAAAAGCAAAACTCACCTTACAACATACCTCTTTGAGCCAGAGAAATAGATGCCTTTCCTTACATTTGGCCAAATGTTACACTTCAACTTTGCTGAACTCACCTCCTTTGTTTTCTTGGATGTTTCCCATTATGCAAAGTGGAAACATTAATTAATACCTTTTTTAAGAAAAAGGACTGAATGAAATTTGCAGACCAGGTAGCATTTGGAGAAGAGATGGAAACTTCCAAATGATAAGAAGGAGGAGATATAGCACAACCAGACTTGCAAGATTCTCTTATTATAGCCAATATCAATAAAAGTAATCTTAGCCTGTTGAGGTGTTGTTTCCTGGTCTGATCTACCTAGTGGGGCTGACACTAATAAAAAAATTATAAATGCAAGACTGCAAATATACTTGAATAGGTCTAACAGATATCTTGTGGGGTAGAAACCTGCTCATGACATTGAGAACCTTGAGTGGGGGACCCCTACATAGCAAGAGGCTGTACAATAGCAGCAGTCTCATCTGATCCGTAGAGTCCAACTTCACAAACAGCATCTCACATTTGGTTTTCTGTGGAGCAATGCCTCTGAAAGCTACCAGAGTCTCTCAAATTATAGCCACTCCACCTTGCTTTGGAGTCACAACAGATGCCACATTTAAAACCCAGCTAGACACATTTCTCAGAGGAGAAAGTGCGCACACTCAATCAGATCTTGATAATACATGCCAAGTCAGCCCTCTCATCTGTTATTAAGTCCTGAAGGAGGGAAGTCTTACTATATTACCTGGCATTTGGTAGCAACTGAAAGCCCAGGACACTAAGGGACTGGGCATTGGGACAGAACTCAGGGGGCTGTAATGTGGAATTGATATAAAACACTAAACACCTTTCCCAAGAGCAATCCGCCCCAATCTCCCACCCTGCCCATCATCACCATGATATTATTATGAAGGAACAGAGGATACAAAAGAAGGCAAAACAAAAACAAAAAAAAGTACTTGTAAAATATAACATCAATTCTACAAGCTCTCTAAATATTGCTTTCCTTGTCTCAGAGTATATACCTGTAAACAGCCAGGAAAACAAAAAGTTCTTTGAAACAGCTGCTTCAACAGGGTTGCATCTTTCTTTCACTTTTGCAAAAAGTTAAACCTCAGCCTGCTTTCTCCATGCAAACTGCTTTCTAGCTCTCTTTTCTGAATAGTTAGGGTCTGCTCTATCTATGCTTTTATGGTACTCCAGAATAACTTTTTTTCCTCTTTTAGGATATCAGAAAAGCTAAAGCTTCGATTAAATGTGTGTCCCACTGGCACAATTATTCAGAATTTTGCTTTCTTGTCAGAACTAGGAACAGTAGTTAATTATTTGACTGACTGCATGATGGGATACATCATGGTGGAGAAACTAATTTCTGAGGAGATAAAAGTCCTCATACCTAATTATCTGAAAGATGGTGGGATGTGGCCTTATCTAGATTGGTGATGCTTCTTTTGCAAGTACAGATATACACTCTGGGAGTTTCTCTTGACACTTCTATGTCCAGGGGTGCTTTTGATCAGTTTTCAAATTCTCAGTGGTTGAAAATGAGATTTTGCTTCCTTCATTTATGCAGCAGTTTGCTTTGTTTGTTAGATTTATAACCAGCCTTTTCTCCAGATGCTCACAATTGTTTACATGTGGATCTCCCTTTATTTTAATTTTATAGCAACACTGTGAAGTAAATTGGTCTGAGAAAGAGTGACTGGTCTAAAGTCATTCTTCCTGGGTGAGGGTGGACTTGGACGTAGGTCTCCACTGTTCTAATCCATTACACCACACTGGTCCTCTCTGTTTGGCCTAGAAGTGGGTAATTTATCTTGACCTTGCTTCTGAGATTTTTTTCCTAAGCATTTGGGTCCATTATTATCCTGACTATTCTGTTTCCTTCTTCACAAACCCACAGCCCTTCCTCAAGCAAGGCTGTGCCCCTTGGGTACTCCCAGAATGTTGTGGGGCTTCTAGCAGGCCTTGTATGATGAGCTGATTGACTTCATAAGCTAATCAGCTCAGATTTTGCTCAGGAGAAAATGCTGTGAATGCAATTTAACAATGTTCCCTCTGTAACTGTGGGGCAAATGGATCCTTACTGGTGGAAACTCTCATTTTGTCCCTTTTCTTTCCTTCCTGGAGGCAAGGCAATATGGTACCCTGCTACCATTTCTCCATTTCTTTCTGGTCATTCTGAGGGATAGCTCTGTTGCAGCCCTGCACAGTGGCCCTTTGGTTTTTTTTCTTGTTTGTTTATATCTCTCTTTACTACAAAAACCAGAAGAGACAAGGAAGAAAAGGGACAAGGCACCATCTGGATGCTGTTTCTATGCAGTTTTTAGCATTCACCACTGACCAGCTAGAATAAATGTTGCTCAGGGAGGAGAAAGTGAGGCCACTTGAAAACAGCCACCCAAAAGCATAAAAATAATGCAGAGGATTTCTGCAGGAGACAGGTTCAAGTCAGTGGTTGTGTGTAACAGGCTTCCGTCTGTTAAAAGGGAAAAGCAATGTGTGAAGTACAGGAATGAATGGACAGAACCCAAACAAGCTAATTACAAGGCAAGTCAAACTTCAAAGGGGGTTGACACATTGGATAAAGATGCAATTTTTGAAAGTTGGAAATTGGCTTCTCCATCCACACTATTATCTCCTTAAATCTTAAGTTTAATACCACCCATAGGCTTCAGCTAGTGCATAGTACAACAGTTTGCCTTCTGTCAGGAGCCTTGTCCAGGGCAGACTTTGATTTGCATAATCCAACCCAGGAGCACCAATGACCAGCACTTCCTAGTCAGCTCAGAGGATGCCAGTGAAGAGCCAGGATCCATGTGCTTCCAGTGTGACTACCTACAGTGAGAGCAAAGGCTTCCATGTGAGCTGCAACTCTGACAGTGGAGGTTTCGGCTCACAGGGGAATTGCTGTATGTACAGGAAAGCTCCTGCTACAGACATTTTCTTGGTATTAATGGAAACAAGGACATAACCGGAGAGTAGACAGAAGCAGCTGCACATGAAGTTATTGCATGATTATAGCTTAGATGTTGTTGGGAAAAAAGTGTATTTTTAATTTAAGGAAATATCTTACTGTCTAATGCGTAAATTTCTGAGAAATCAGAATTGCCAGAAGCAGAACTGATTTGAGTAGCATGATAGCTATTTCTAGAGGCCAACAAATTTTCACTGGAAGAACAATCTGGAGGGCAGGCAAGCAGGCAAGAATTCCCTGAAAAATGAGAGATCTACATAGTATGTCAGACAAGCTCCTTGGTGATTCATGCTGCTGAAAGCTCACTTTCTCAAGCAAATGGTCAGGTACACCCAGGCTGTGGGTGTAGTGTCCAAAATACTAAAGCTAATCACATATATTTCGATAATCTGTATTGCCCTTCTTGCAGCCAATGAGTTTTTAACCTTTCTAGCAAGCTCATTTAGCTTACTAAAAGCCTGCATTTATTCAGGCTAACTAAATTCATAGGGAGATGAAATTGTAATTTGACCAAATGAAAAATCAGCTGTTAAAGAAATGAGTGTTCACCACCACCCACATGAAAGGCTGCATTCTCAAACAGACTTTGCAGACATACAGGTGGCTAGAAATGGGAGGAGGAGGAGGTGGGACGGGAGATTCTCCAGATGAAACTTTCATCAATATACATTATCAGGCAAGAGCCTGTGCATTTTGTTTAGATGGGAGAGGTAATAAAGGCTAAAAACAGAACTGAATTATCTGTCAGGGTAAGCTGGTAGATTTCTCCAGATACATTCATTATACCACAGGACTGTCTCCTTTTTTCAAGAGTTCAAAACAGGACAAGAAGACAGTACATTGCTTAGGCTGAACAAATGATGAAAGGAGTATCTTGGTTTAAATTTAAGCATACATGAAAGAATTGACGTGAATTCCAGAGGAGAGGAAGAAATAAGAGCAGGAACTGCACAATCATGGTTCTAAGTTAATTCAGAATATATCATTGTGCCAGAATGACTGCTTCCAAGCAAAAGCTGTACTAGGATGTCTATAGCTAGAAATGATTACCTACTGAACCCACTAATTATTTCAAACTTCACTTTTTAAAGAAGTGGAAATACTTAAAAGCTTATGAAGTAAAAAAAAGTAGTATTTCTTAAAAAGTTTCAAGAAGCAAAAATATCACAGAGAGAATGGTTTGCATTTTAGAAATCACTCTTTAGGTTCTTCTTAGTTTAGCAACATTTGAAACTTTAATGAAGAAATAATCACCTCATATACATTTCCTTCCATAATGTATTTCACATGACAACCAAGTACATTTCATTTCTTAATGAATATGACATTAAAACACTATAATTTATCACAATGTAACAAGAAAAATAGCTTATTTGGAATTGGAAGTGCATTGTGGGTAGCAGTTAGAAAATGCATCCCCCAGTCATAGTTCAAAATGAAAGTTTTAATGACATGTGAAATGAATGAGCCTGGGGATAAAATTAAGACAGTAACAATTCCAGAAATCAAATTCTACAATTATAGCAAAACAGAAACATACTAATTTCTCAAAGCAGATGAGGAAGCTTCTTTATAATAAAATGGCTTAGTGGTCTCTAGGTTACCTGCATGTGTTCATTGGCTAAATTCCCTGCTCCTTGTCTAACACCTTAATCATTATCCCACCTGGTTCTCACTATAGCAAGATACATTAGCTCCCGCCATGATTACTTCCCAGAATCAAAAATATTATTTCTGCTCATTATTATTTCCTCTTGCATGGAGATATAAATTGATTAATTATGTGCCATCAAGTCACTGTCAACTCTTAGCAATCACATAGACCTTCTTGAGGATGATCTGCCTCCATTTTGGGCCTTCAGATTTCCCAACAGCATACTCATCTGTGGAGTCCTTGGTGCTCTCTGAGCTTGGTTGTTTGATTGCAGACATTTTATTACCCGATTAGGTAACATCATCAGTGCTAGTGAGTGTGGGGTTTGCTCCCTGTTTATATACAGTAGCTTGCCCTGCCAGTGTTGGAGATGTTCTGTTCTATAATGTACTCATCACTGCTGTAATTGAAACCATCCATCTTCCTCCTGGTCATTCTCTTCTTCTTTTTCCTTCCACCTTTCTCAGCATTATAGACTTCTCAAGAGAGCCAGGTCTTCACATAATATGTCTGAAGCATGGTTAATTGAGCCTGGAGTGAGAACTCTGGGTTGATTTGTTCAATGATCCATTTGGTTGGGAGGGTTTGGCTATTCAGGTTTTGTCATTAATCTTCTCCAACATCAAAGTTCAAAAGCATTAATACCTTTTCTATCCAGCTTCTTCAAAGTCCAACTTTCACTTCCATAGAGAGAAAGCCTTTACTTTCATGATTCTGATCTTTATAGGTATTGACACATGACAACATCTGTATATTTTTTCCAAGGTCTTCATTGCTACACTACCTGTGGTGTATACCTTGACTGCTGGTTCCTTTGCTGTTGATAATTATTCCTAAAAGGCAGAAGCTATCCTCTTCTTCTATATCTTCATTGTCAGTTATAAGGTTAGTTGCTGTACCTGTTGCCATTAGTCTAGTCTTTTTCATATTAATTATAGTCTCGTTTTTTCACTGTGCTTCTGGACTTTCCTTACCAGAGCTTGCTGATTATTTGTATGTTCAGCTATCAGTGTAATGTCATAAGCATAGTGCTGGTTATTGCTATTTCTTCCTCCAGTTTTAAAACCATGTCCATCTTCTTCCAATCCAGCCTCCTTCAATATATATTTCACATTTAGTTGAATAAATAAGGAGAATGTATACAGCCTTGTCTCACTCCTTTGACAACCTTGAGCTAGTCTATTTTGCCAGGTTTTCCAGGTTTCTTGCCCTGAGTACAGGATTTGCATGACAACAGAAAGATATTCTGAGATTCCCATTTTCTGAAGGATATTCTATAGCTTGACATGGTCAACACAATTATAAACCTTTCTATAGACAATGAAGCACAGACTGACTTCTTTTTGGCATTTTTTGGCTTTCTCAATCATCCAGTATGCATCAGCAATAATGTCTCTTGTTCCTCATCCTTTTCTAAAACAACTTGAACATCTGACATGTCCCTTTCCATTTAAAACTGAAATCTTATGTTGAATATGCATTATTTTGCTAGCATGTGAAATTAAGGATACTGTGCAATTGTTTACACACTCCTTTCTTTGCTATGGGAATGTAGACTGAGCTCTTCCAATCTGTTGGCCACTATATCATTTTCCTGGTTTGCTGGCATAGTTTACTGATTCTCCTTCTGTTGCTTCCATACTTTTGAAGACATTCCATCAATTTCTGTAACCTTTTGACTGAATAATGATTGGGGTGCTGGTCTGATTTCATCTTTTAGTACTAGAGGCTCTTGTAAATAAGGAATACCTTCGAAGAAATCTTGAATGTTGACATCCTTATTGTATAGAATTTCAGTATACTCCCATCTTTGTTTGATCTTTGAATTAGTTACTTTCTGTCCATTGGTATCCTTTAACATACCAATCTGAGTCTGAAACTTCCTTCTGAATTTGGTGATCTTTTGGGAAACTTTCTTGTTTTGCTGTGTTTGTTTTTACAAATGTCCTTGTAAGACTTCTTCTTGCCTCTTATAACAGCTCTCTATAATTCTTTGTTGAGATTTTTGTCTTTCTTGACTTTGGTTTCTCTTCTTTTCCTGGCAATTGCCACCATTTGTTCTGACATCCAGTTTGCTTTCTTCTGTTTCCTGGTTTTCCAGCATTCTCTTTTCACATTCATTCCTAGCAACTTGATTTTATTCCACAGTTCCTCTGGTTCCCTATCAATGAGGTTCAGGACTTCAAGGCAGTTCCTAATGTTCTCCTTGAGTGCTCAAGCTCATGTTGTGGAAACTGGTTAGCTTTGTTCTTCTGTTTTAGTTTGTCTCTGAACTTGTGCAGGGATTTGTTTCACAGTCAGCTTCTGCTCATATCTTTGACATTATAACTTCCACCTCCTTGTACCAATCTTATAGTCAGCTTGATTTCTGGATATTTTGCTGGTGATGTCCAGGTATACAATATAAATGTTACTTGAAGAATATGCTAGCAGTGAAGAAATCACTGGATTTGAAGAGACTGTTAAGCTTTCCTGCTTCATTGCTGTTCCCTCGGCCTATAGGAGTGATCAAAAGCAATGTTGTTTTAACTAACACTCAAATATGATTGGGCAGGAAGACACATCATGTCTCTTTTAATTGATGTATGTCCTTTGTTTTCAAGGTTTTGTTAGGCTGCCTGCAGCAGTGATAATTGGTAGCATTTGAGATAATGGTTAGAGAATGTCAAAACAAGTACACAAGAAAAAAGGTTTCATCTCAGCTCCTGGGTGATGTCCTGATACTTGAACTGGAAGGTAATTCAGTAGTATATTTCAAGCAGTTCAGTCAATTATAGGAGTATATACTACCTCCTACCCCTTTCTTTTCCTACACATGTAAAGCTGTAAGTGTCTGTTTCAAAGGTGTTTCATTGTATGTTGTAAAGAGAACATTCATGGCTGCTGGAAATTGACAATCAGAAACCTTGGTTCATGTTAATTATATGTGAAAGAGATTCCAAGCAGATCTTTGATAGCCAGTGGGTGAGAAATACATCAAATGAACATCTAGCATTGATGGTCACCAGCCTTCACTAAAATAAATTCTTCTATTCTGTGCATTATCTCATCAACATAAAACAGATGTTGCTGAGTTTCAGTGGAATAAGAAAGTGATTAGCAGCTGAAATCAATGTCTTATCATTGCTCCAGTTTCACACCCATTTTTCTATCAAATAAGAGCCTTCAGATCATGTTCAGGTTTTGAAAGCTTGATCCACATCCTTTTTTGTTATTCTCCTATTTTCTGTCCATTTTCTTTCCACAGGAATTGATAGCCTAGTAATTCACCCATGATTTACATCAGATGTTTTAGTGTTTTGTAAATTCAGCACATGGATACATATATAGTCACAGGGAAAATAAAATAGTCTTGGTAGTGTAAAGACCAGAAGGATAAACCTAAGACTTTTCCTATCATGTTTTGTCTATAGTGAAATTGCTGATAATACCAGTAATCTCTCAGTCGGTTGTGTGTGTGAATGTGCTATTATTTATATATGTGTATACTCCATATATTTTACTTGAGAAATTCAAAGGCCATTGTTCCACTGTAGCTAGCAGCAATTCCAATAAACTAGCATTTCCCTTCCATTTATTCACCAGAATGGTGTCCTTGATGCTTTCTGAAAGCCCTGATAGTTGGTGCCAGATAGTTAGGATAAAAAGGCAAAGCAATTAGCTATTATTATAGAGTGCCAGCTCTCTTTCCCTTGTTTAAACTTGCCCTCCTGACAACACTTAGGTTTTTGCCTGTGGTTTGGAATCACATGCTGTAATTATAGTTCTGGTTGAGAATGTAGTCATCATAATTTTTCTATTTTTAACCATCTCCATTATGTAAGAGTGCTTGAACAGCTTAATAAATAACATTTGGTGAGGAAGTGCTACAAAAGTATGTGTTTTATATAAAGAAAAAAATATTTTAATTTCCTGTTGTTCTAGGAACAGGGCCTTTTCATAGGCTTCCCCCTTCCTCTCTTGTGTGAAACTGTTCCTAAATACAAGATGTTTTTCTACTGGAATGAAAGCTAAGCTAAACCAAAAAAGGCCAAGTGGTTTAACAAGGAAAAAAAAAAAATCAAATAATTCTAAGTATTGCTGTGCTGCCTTCTAATGATCACTTTCTTGTCTTAATTCAAGGATATAGAGATTAAGATTATTGTTAACAATGACATATAGTATCAGTTACAGCCAGTAACTGGTCACAGAAGAGTGAAAAGATCAGGGTTTGATACTTCCCCCTTGCCACCTTCCTTAGAGCAAGGCTGCTCACAAAGTATCAACTGCTGTGTGTTCTACCTCTATCTTTGTGTCCTAAGTCATAATAACCCAATGGAGAAGCACTGATGATCTCCAAGCAGAGAACAACTGAAACTAAGAAGGTTTTGTATCTTAAACATCAGTCATTGCATACAGAATTATTTCAGCCCAGCTGTAGCTTGCAGAGGACCATTAAACATGATTTTCTTTGTCAGGAACTACTTACTTCACACTGAATTTATTATCCTCATCTGTCCTCTTTTCACTTTCAATATCTTAAACCTAGCATGCTCATTCAGGTGCAACTTTCTAAGTGTTACAGTTCAAGACACTGATGTCTATATTTTAACAGAAAGCAACTGCCCACCAAAAATAGGGCCATAATGTTCACAGGAGTCACAAGTTGAACAAGTGATGTTGCTTGGCTTCCAGCAGATATCTCCTTGGGATGGTATCTGATAGAAAATTCTTTAACTATGGAACAGCCTCCCCTCAAAGATACAGATGGCCCTACTCTACTGTCTTTCAGGAAGGTGATGATGACTTGGTTTTTCCTCAGGCACTGAAGTGAGAATGTTAATTGAGTTCTGGCATGGTTTGCGTGATCTGTGGGTATTCAGATTTTTATTAGGGTCTTGATTTGTCTTTGTCTTTTTCCTTTCCTCCAATAATCTTGATAATTGCATTGTGTTTTTATCTTTGTACACACCCAGAGTTTTGTTGTTAGTTGAGCAGTCATATAAATTTGTTTATTAAATAAAATTAAGAAACAAATATTCTAAAGTTAATTTCTAAAGTTGTACTTCGTCCTTAAGGCATTTTGGTATTTAAAAAGGAAGGCTTGCTCCCTACTCTGAGTGACAGGCCCCAGATGAGATTACTCACTGAACAAGAAGGGTTTTGTATAGCTGTTGGAAAAAAGCTCCAACCTAATGCTCTTCAAATGTAATAGATTACAGCTCCCATCATTCCTCACTACGTGCAGTGGTCATTCTGGTTGGAGCTGATTGAAGTGTGATCCAACCTTCTGGAGAGCTTCATATGGGGAAGGCTGTTGTGAATAGAGCAATTAAAAAGGAAAATAAGAGAGGAAGGGAAAGGATAAGGGGGTGGGTAAGAGACAGAAAGAAAGGAGAAAGAAACTTTGGGGTTAAGATGAGGAATTCAATTTCTCATCTTCTATACAAACTATGATAAGCCATAGACATTCTTCTGATTTGAAACCATAATAATCTGGCATAAAGTGGGTAATGTGGCTAATTCATTTCCTTAGTTTTGCATGCTCCCCACATCACTTTTTGTGGGAAGTGTTTTCAATGGTTACTTATTTGCTTATATTTGAAAGTTTTCAGGAATTCAGAATTTAAAACTTCAGTGTCCACACTGCAGGTCTAAGGTTTAAAATGTCAGCCTGCTGAAATGTATATAAATGAGTGCTATAAATTTGAGAAATAGCTTCTAGCTTCTTTGCCATAGCAAGAAGAAGGGAAAAAAGCAACTGCAGCAATACTTGGCAGCATAGGCTTTTAAAAGCAATTATATATTTAGTTACATATCATCTTCAGACCACTAATTGCTCCTAAGCTGTCACCTAAGGAGTCATTACATTCAATTTTTAACCCATCTTTGAAACCATAATTTAATGTTGAAACAAAACTGCTTTGCTGCTTTTCTCTGTTGAAAGGTATTACAATTATCTTTTTACAGAGGAAAGCCTATTCATTTGCCCTTCCCTAGTATTTCCTTGTGTCTATATATGAAGACAACATTATCTGCTGTGAAAATGGTCTGCATTTTCTATAATAGCTAATACCAGTTAATGCTAACACTGTGAATTTTAACCAGTTTAATCAATAAGTTAATCAAATTGAGCTCAGTTCATTTATGGTAGGGGATATGTTTTAGATAACGAGGGCAACTTTTAAAGTTTGATGTGTAAAGATAAAGTGACAGATCCTTCATGATTCATAAAGAAAAACAAATTTATGGACCTTAGCTGTGTTGAGGCCTTCCTTTCCTTTAAATATTTTCTTTTAAAAAAAAGATCATTAGCAATATACAATATCTTAATAGACCGCTTACACTAATGTTTTGGGAATATAGAAATATATTTAATAATGAGTTAATCTCTTGGATAAAATTCCAACTAAAAATTAAAATTGCTTCATACTTCTATATATGACACAACAAAAAAAGAACCAAAACCTCAACTGAAACTGACACAACAACAAAGCATAAACCTTCAGAGGCAGATTTTCATTTAACCATGGTGCCCTCTGTTTAGCAATAGGAAGTAATATTTTATCCCACATAATTAAAGGAAATGGAGGTAGACTTTCTGCAGAAGGAGTGGACTTATTAAGAGACTAAAAAATATCCATTAAATTCTCTTTATTTGTGGTAGTTACATTCTGTGAAGTTGTGGTGAATACTGAATTAGCAAATACTGAACCATTGCTCCTAGGGAAATACAGAGTTAAGTTTCTGTGAGCCTCTGGTCACAACACTTTTGTCAACCAAACAATACATAACCTTGTTTTATGTCTTTTGTTTAAAGACACCTTATTTAACATTAAAGTTTAAACATTTAAGTTTTATACTATAAAAACATTAACTTAAATCTTACCTTTGATTGAGTTGTGTGATAGGGCAGTGCACAGAGTGGTTAAACCTCTTGATCTTGGATTGCCCATGAAAACCAAGGGAGAGGTTGCTGGAACTTAATATTTTGCAGAAGAGGAAGATGTTGACAAGGGTAGCATGTCAACATATGCCAGTCCTACCTCGGAGTTTGATTCTCAAAACTTGCTCATGGTATCAGCCATTTTCCCTCCCAAACTGGCTTGAAAAATTTCATCAGCCTTGTCTGCATGGCATTTTGCCTCAAATGTTTAAGTGTCTTGGCATAAGGGGCGAATTCAATGGAAGTTAGACTCATAAATATGAGGTTGTGTTCAAGCACAGGATCACATTCTTCCATGTCATTGAAAATTTTTCCAAGGCAGAATTCCATTCTGATAATTTGGCTGCTGTGAGAGGGACAATTCTTGGAGTCTTACCCTGACTGTCATCACCATCCTCATCATTGCTGACTCCAATGCCTTTGTTTGCCATCTTGTCCAGGTCTCCATTGGTGGTTCTATTGTCTTCTCTACCAAAATTTCCTCCATGTCTTCTTCCTTCATGCTGTCAAAGCCTTCTCCACTGATTTGCTGTACAATACGCATTGCGTTTTTGACATTGTTCTTTATATTTTCTGTCACACCTTCAAAACCTTCAATCTTTTCCCACACAGTTCGGCCAAACATTTTTCCAACAGTTATTGAGAGTAGCCTGCATGATGCTGTCCCAGGCTGTGCCAACATAATCAATAATGTTGTGTTGACTGACTTCCAGTAGTCCATCATCGTAGTTTCCTTGATGGCATCGAGAGCCTCATAGGGCTTGTTATAAAGCTCCCTCATGTAGTGTGCCTTGAAAGCTTTTATTATGTCTTTATTGAGGGGTTGTATGAGAGACATAGTGTTTGGTGGTATGAAAAAAACCTCTACACTGGGGTGAGCATTTTCAAGTTCCTCACAGCAATGGACTGGGGCATTATCCAAAATTAATAAAATCTTGAAGGAAAGGTTTTTGCCCTGGAGATATAATTCAACTTCTGGGCTGAAGCAGTTGTGGAAACAATCCCAGAATATTTCGGATGTTATCCATGCTTTTTTGTTCCACCTCCAATGGACTGGCATACAGTTCAGGTTTTTCCCTTTAAGTGCTTGTGGAATTTGGGCTCTGTATACCATTCAGGGCTTGCTCTTAAATTTGCCCTTGGCATTGGCACACAGTGGCAAAGTTGCACAGTCTATGGATGATTAGCCAGGGCTTGGGAGGCTAGTTGCCTTATATAGATTTTTTTGCCAACAACCTGGTAAAACAAGCCAGTCTCATCAGCGTTGAAAACCTGCTCTTCCACATAACCCTTTTCCTGTATAGCACTTACTAGGTATTTAAAGCCTTGTGCAGCCTCCTGATCTGCAGAACCTGCCTTGCCTGCAAGTTTAACATTTTTCATGCCATGCAGCCTTTGAAACATGTGAGCCAGCTAGCACTAGCCAAGAAGGGTTTAACATTTTCCTGACCCTGGGTAACATGGCCGTAAATTTCTTTGGCTTTCAGTCTCAAAACAGTGCTGTTCACAATGCTTGTTTTAATTAGTTGTCATCGCATGAATCCACACATTTAGCCACTTTTTCATCTTTTCCATAGCTTCATCACACACTATATATGTTACTTTGATGCTTTCTGGAGTGGCCTCATGTACGGATTGGTGAATTTCCTCCTCTTTTATCTGGATGTACCATATTATTGAGTCATTAACATTGAACTCACAGCCAACAGCACTCATGCCTGAACAAAGCCTATCTAGCATGTGTATTTTCTCCATAAGGCACATCACAGCCTTTGCACTTCAGAACACTAGGCTTGGGGGCCAGTTTAACCAGTGAGATCACCAGCATGAGAGAAGACATGCACAGAAAGGCAACTCAAAATTTCTCACTGCTTGGACATGTCCATGAATAACCAGGAATACACCACGAGTATTGATTTTGGGGTTACAAATAAATTTTAGCAAATAGACAAATTTGCAAATACCAAACCTGTGAATAATGACGATTGCCTGTATATATATTCCTGCTCTCTAGTCCTCAGCAGTGGTGAGGAAAAGCAGACAGCCTTCAAAGGACACATAGGCACAGGCACAGACAGCCACACATATATAAAAACTTAATAAGGTCATAAAATGGCATGGGAAGCAAGTATGGTCACTTGTCACTCCTAATTTCTTTACCAGGATTTACTCAGACTTGAGACCCATTTAAAAAAAAAAAGCAAAACTATGTTCCATGTAGAACCTAAAAAACAATCGACAAGATACCTGAGAGAAATTGATACAGTCACAGTGACAACATATTGCAATTCAAGTTTTCAAAACTGATCTTTCTGTAATGAGCCATTTCCTTCAGGAAAGACATCTGGATCGTCCGTAACAAATGTTAATGTAAATAATTTTACCAGCCTATGATGATACAACACACTCTGGAATTCAAGTTATATAGTTTCATGCTGAGGGCATGACATTTACCTAGCAATGAGCCCAAAACAGACTTATTTCTCAGTGTTTTTTTTTAAAAAAAGAACAAAAAGTAAATAAGAAAATGGAGTAAGAAAATAATATATTTATTTTAACTAATATTTTATCTTCAGCTGGATTGGATTCAGAAACTATTGTAGAAACAATTTCGTTTGTTTGTTTGTTTGTAGCATTTCTACACTGCTAACTCTCCAGAAGGACTTCTGGCAAAATTTGATCATAAAAGCATATTCACCCCCAACACACCTCATGTTCTGTAGTGACTACTTTGATTCCTAGTCCATTAGAAGCTCTGCATGAGGGGTCTGTTTTTCTGGGCTTCCAAAAAGTGGTTAGTTAAAGGCCTTCCTAGCATGGCCTCCACTTGCCCATCCAGCTGTAGATGTGAGTCTAGGAGGATCCCCAAATTGTGGACCTGCTCCTCCAGGTGGAGTGCTTCCCCATCAAGAGTTATCTCTCAGGCAGCAAACTGATAGAAGATTTCTGGACAACAGCACCTCCATCTTGTAGGGATTCAATCACAGCTTCTTTCCTTCTACCCAGAGGCTAACAGCCTTCAGACCCAGGGTCGGAACTTCCACCACATCCATCACAGGGTATATTTGAGTTTTATCAGTGTACTAATGATGGCATTCTCTGAACATACAGATGAACTCCTCCAGTATCTTCATCTAGTTGTTACATAGATAGTGGGAAGAAGACAAATCCTTCAGCACCTCACAAATGAGCAGCTTCTTTACCATGCCCCTCAGGAAGAAGCAGAACAACTGCAAAACAATAGCCCAACCCCCAACTCTCTCAGGCAGTCTAGGATACCACATTCAGTGGTACTGAAGATCACCAAGAGGTTTAAAGGGAACAAGAATGGTACACTCTGCACACACAGGTCTGACACTGACCATTTACCAAGGCAAAGCATGCTGTTTCCATCCTATTTGTACACTCGAATCCCAGCTAAAAAGAATCCAAATAACCTACTTCCTCTAAGGCAGTGTGTATATATGGAATCTATCCCCCAAAGGTATAGTCTCCCATTTACTTAAATGAAGAAATGTGCTCAGTAGTCAAGGGATACATTGTAAATAATTTAGCTCGTTCCCAGCCATTGTGGGTGGGGGATGGACAGATCGATGGCTGGATGGATGGACAGGCAGACAGACAATAGCTGCAGATTGAATGTAGAGTATGCCTAGTTGTAGATGTATAGATGTTTGATGATGCATTGGCTTTTAATGTATTGTTCAGTTTATTACCTTATCAATATAGGAAATATGCTTTTTTGCACAATAATAATTCTTTGTCATATATAAGTGAATACCATTTCAGGAAGTAGTCCTAATTAGTTCCTATTTGGTATAAGACAAGAGATACAATAAGCTGTTAAAGGAAACCATCCTGCCCATAATGCTCTATTAGTATTCATTTCAGTATGAATATTAATATACATTAATATTGTCTATTAATTCGTAGCTGTATATATGTGTACCTGTGTTTGTTTATATGTCTGTGTTTTTATGTGTATGAATAAAAAAGGACAGAGCTCGGAGCCTTGAGTGAGCTTTCCCACTAACTTGGGGCACTAATATTTAGCTCTGTGTTTGTGTACATACATACACACACTTTGGATTATTATTATTTTGCCCCTATTCATAGGCATAAGAAAGAGTTTCAGTGGCTGGCAATGCAGACACATTGACATTTTGGTATCGGTTAGTTGTGGTTGCACACACACGTAGTCCACCACTATCATCTCTCTCTGTCTATCTGTCTCCTCCTTCATTCAATTTGTATGGCTGCCCATCTCATCAAGTGACTCTGGATATTTCTCTATTTGAGAAATGGCTGACGCTTCGGCGGTTCGAGTCCAGCCTTCACGTTAACAGGGTGAGCTCCTGTTTCCCCCCCCCCCCCAGCTCCTGTCAACCCAACAGGTCGAAAACTCACGTGAGTAGATAAATGGGTACTCTCACTCCGGTGGGAGGAAAAATGCTGGCAGTGCCTTGCACAGAGAGACAGGACCAGTTGCTGGTAAGTGCGAAACCGCGCTCGCCCGAAAAGGGCGCGAAGCAACGGAAATCCCGCCTCCTGTGCTTACCAGCTGGGCTCTGCTCTAGGAAGGAGGCTCTGGCAAACCACTTCCGAAAAACAATTGCCTTGAAAACTGCAAGGATTCATCCAGGCAGTCACTGCAGGGTCAGTAATGACTGAGCGCAGACCAAAAAAAAAACATTTAGTAGACTTCCAAAGACTTTTATCTCAAAACAGGTATGGTTAGCACTGTAAGCTGTCCTTAATTTTAAAAATTGTAAAGCTAATATTAAAATAATGGAATACTTCGTTATATTTCTGTCAGCATTGGTTGAATTTTGGAGCTAACGCCCAGAAAACACAAGGTGTCCTCCTAGTAGAATAGCAAAAAAACAGGCTCTAAGCCAGCAAGTGGTACTTTTTTTGTGGTTTAGGACAGCAGAAGCCAATTCCAAACCTTTCTCTTTATTTCAGTCCATGATAACAATTAGCAAGTGGCTTCCCACTTCTAATATCTCAGAATGTGAAGCATGGCATGGCTGAGGGAGCTGATGGTAGGCTATAAATATCTGCTTCCTCTTCTGAAAGATCATTAAATCCAACAGCTAAAATGGCCAAACTTCCTCTCTGCTAGGCACATCTAGGATAGTGCAGAAATGAAATTAAAAATTGCTCCTATGAATTTTTATACAATTCTCTGCCAAGGCTCCCCTAACCTCATGAACAAATGAAATATGTATATAAAGATTTGCAAAGCTGCTGATAGAAATCCAATGCCATAATCACACTTCAAAATTAGATAAAAGGAATACGGCAGCAATTATGACAGCCTTTGTCTGCTTCAAGGTTCCAAATAAGAAGAATTGTCAGAAACCAGATTTCCTGTCATGATCCAGGATTATGTAATACTTCTTATTAAAAAAAAAAAAAAAAGACAAAAATAAGCAGTGATTCATTGTTGAAAGGAAGTGAGCGATGACATATGCTAATAGTATTGTACTTTCATTGAATGTTCCCCAGATTTCAAGGGAACTTCAAAGATGATATGCTCTCTTGTGCTTGCCTTCCATTTGGATTCCTAATATAGGGATTAACCAAGTATTTCAAAATACTGTATGTATTCTCAGTTATACTGGGAAGTGGATTTTTCCCCCCCTGTTTGTATTTAGGATTCACGTATTGCATATTTGGTTGGCCCAAGTCATTTTTAGCAGTCATTATGAACTTAGCTATGTAGGTGGCTGTTTATATTGTAGGCCAAACTATTTACACCAGACAGTGCTTTTCCCACCTATTACAAAATGGGAAAGCATTACGCCAGGGCAATGAAACCCCCACTCCAAAAAAATCTAGCACTGGTGACACCTGAGCAATATTGCTCCAATGAAGAATTATTAGATACAGCAATATCAAGAACTTACTCTGCTTCTCCAAACATTTATACAGTGGTGCTTAAAAAGTTAAAGAAGAAAAGCTGAAGTATAGAAGGATATGAAAGGGCTGATTTTAACCATGGCAACGGTGATGGAAAGCAACATTTCTTTTAAGATTTTTTAATCTTAAATCGTACCTCAGTTCACGAACTTAATTCGTTCCGCGACTCTGGTCACGAACTGAATTGGTCGTGAACCGAGTCAAATTTTCCCATAAGGTTCAATGTAAATATGGTTAATCCGTTCTGACCCCTACGAATTTGGTCGCCAACCGATTTTTGATCGCGTCCCGAATCAAATTTCCCTATAAGGTTCAATGTAATTACGGTTAATCCGTTCTGAACCATATGTTTTTTTTTTTAAAAACCGCAAAAATATGACACAAAGTACAGTACGAAGAGAGAGAAAGCTAACCTTACTTGACGCGACTTCTGGCGTGGAGGACAGGAAGGTGGGTGGGGAGGCGGTTACTGCTTGGAGGGAGAGTCCCCCTCCCTACAGGAAGCCGTGACCACGTGTCACGGGAGGGAAAATGGCCACGGATCCTGTTCGTAACCTGATGCGGAGTTCGCGAACGGAGGCAAAATTTTGCGATTGGAGCTGTTCGTGAACCGAATTGTTTGTGAACAGAAGCATTCGTGAATCGAGGTACCACTGTATATGTTAGGTGTCACATGTGTTGGGCAAGCCATTCTATACAATTTTACCACTTCCTCAGACATAAGGAAGGTGCACAATTGGAAAATTAGGCAAATATGTTGTGCAAAGTGCAGCAAAGCTCTCAAAATTCTGCTCTCAGGAAAAATACACATCAGCATGAAAGCTTGTAAAATGCAATGTCCATATTTTGCTCTCCAAAGAAATTCCAGTCAGAAAATATATACTAACTGGTTTTTATTGATAAAAATGCAAACCTTCATAAAATACAAATTGCATACAAAATATAGGAAATAACAAAGACTTCTTCTCATCTTAGCATCCAAGATTTATCCACAACAAAGTGTCTAGCTAAAAAACACTCTCAGAGAAGAGGTACACTACTTGGTTACTAGTTACAACTACATAACCCATAAAACTACATGATGGATAAAACTATACATGACTGACAGGCTAGGCATCTAGCCCTCCCATTATATTGCCAGCATGTACCCCCCACTGAATAACTAGCATACACATGCCAATAGGTGGCAGTAAATAGCATAACACAGTCACAAGATGCTTTGTTTACATTAACTTCCCACAGTAGACGAAACAAGTTGTTGTACAGAGGACGGGATGACTTTCTTCCCATGAGAAAATCCTGACAAAATAAGCTTTTTTTCTCTCTCTCTCTCTTTCCTATTACATTTAAATAATTATTTATAAACAAATCAGGGGAGCAGTAGAGGAAGAAGTCAATTCCCATGCTTCACAAACATGATCTAACATATGTGGTCTTACCTCTCTCTTCCTTTAACACTGGCTTGAAGAAGAAATGCACAGCACACATTGGTATTAGTCCAAGAAACAAGCCACCAAAATTATCAACATGTTCTACATTAAATGTTTTACAAATCTTATTTTTCTAATGCAGTTTAGAAATACGTAAACACTCTTAAAATATATATTTTTAAAAAACACCTAGATGATTCCCCACCCGCCACCTCCGTAAGGTAATTGTTAGTGCCTGATAATGCATCCTTCATGACAAAAGTGTAATTAAAATTCCATTTCCATCAGCATTTCTGTTTTAAACCCAACCATAAAAATTTATTCAGAGCTGCAGCATGGCATACAAGGTCTCATCACGCTAGGCATTTTTATGTATCCTTTTTATAATTCAGAAAGTTCAGTTCGCCATTTTATAGCAAGGAAAAATAAAATCAAAATCAGACTCTTCCAGATGCTTCCTTCTACTTCACTTTAAACAGATGCTAGTTCTCAGAAAATGGGAAAACAGCATAAATTTTGTGATAAATATCTTATATTTCTGCTTTGAATCAGAAGAAAAGACACCTTTACTCACTGAACTCTGACAATACAGAGATTACAGCTACTCTTAAAGCAAAACCTGAAATTGTGTGATATGTATGTATGATTCTGTTTTCCTAGAATACTGGGCTATGTGCTTTAATTAGATAATATAATTCTGAAATGTAGCTGATCCATATCTAGCTATAAAAATTACTTAAAACTTGATATGCCTGCAAATTCCCAGTAATCAATAAATATTGGGAAGTGCCAGTTTACAAAGCAATAGGCCTATTGGTCTGCTGCAGCAAAACCATCAAGGAATCTTGTGACAGAAGTTGATATCAGGTACTACTGCAAGGAGGGGTCAAAAAAGTCAAGATGGTGGCCACAGCTGTTGCACAATCAAAACCTTCCCCATTTTTACTTACGTTGCACATAAGTAAAGGAGTGGGGCTTTGATTACATGGCCACCATCTTGACTTTTTACACACACACACACACAGAAGCCCTTGGTTGATATCCAGAAGTTATCTAGCATAAAACATTTTTCAGTATAGAATATTGTAGACAACTGAATATCCTGAACAGTCAGTGGTTGTCTTCACGGACAGCAATGTCTAATGTTAAACCCTTAATTCAGGTTTCCCCATTTTGTTCCCACTGAGAGCTCTGCCTCTTTTTGTGCTGGGAGCTGTACGCCTAAAAGGTGGTGAGGCCCAAACTAAAAATCAATTTCATTTGATTTTATTTGCATTTAATAAATTAAACATAATTAATTCAATTACTCTGTGTCATGTATTCAATAATTGTTAACTCTTGTCACATTAAAATGTGCAGGTTGGTACATCGCATCCATTTCTAACTATGAGGATGACAAAAACATGCAAACGACTTCCTAGGAATTTCTTTCAGAGCCCTCATTATTATGGACCTACCTAAAGTCTTCTTGGTGGACCTTAGATTTCTAGAAGAGAAAGGCAAATCAATCCAGCACACTGAAAACCTGTCAATACCAGTTTCAAAAGAATGATTAGATTCCCAGTTAGATTCCCAATTTTAGAGATTAAAAGCCTGTTAACAGCTATATATGTGGATATATTCATGTGTTAAAACTCTACCACCAATGTTCTTTTTTTTAAATAACTTTATTACGCTTTAAAAAGCAGAAGGATAAAAACTAACATGAACTAATAATGAAGAAGAGAAGAGAAGAGAAGAGAAGAGAAGAGAGAAAGAAAGAAAGAAAGAAAGAAAGAAAGAAAGAAAGAAAGAAAGAAAGAAAGAAAGAAAGAAAGAAAAAGAAAAAAAAGTGGTAGAAAATAGAGAAGAAATACAAAAAGAATGACTTCCGACTCCTTATACAGCAGATATAAATGAATCATACAATAACCTCTTACTCTAAAACTACGTCCTGACATACATATCTTGTATAATGTATTAATTTAACTAATCATCAAATCCATATGTCATAATTTCATTTTTTTTTTTCTGTTTCCTGTAAAAAGTCCAGAAGGGGCTTCCAATTAGGATTAAAATTAATCAATGTTTTTTTCTCTAAGCAAAGCTGTCAATTTCGTCATCTCAGCTAACTACATCAACTTCACCATCCATCCTTCCATTGTAGGTAATGTTGAATCTTTCCACCTTTGGGCAAATAAAAGTCTAGCTGCAGTTATCATATATGAAAACAAGAGTCCGTGAGTTTTTTCCAGTTGTTTATCCATCGGTCCCAAAAGAAATGTCTCTGGTTTTGGTTCCACAGAGACAAAATGTACCAAAGGAATACATTAGGGACCTGTTTGGTGGTTCCCAGGGACCTGGTTATCTGCAATGAGCTAAAATGTACAGATGAAACCCCCAAATTCACTGCGGTCTCAAAAGGAAAGCCATGAATACTGTCACAGAATATGACTGAAGATGTATTAATGGCATCTTTGGGTTATGTGTCATACAAGCTACTCTACTACACAAGAACAGAGACAAATTAGATGTGCTCAGGTGGCTCCAAGCCCCCTGTACTTCATAGTGCTATCTTTTAGGTAGAAACAGAACATTGTGAGACTTCCCTTCACCTACTGAGCTGTTTATCACTCCGCATAGGAAAAAACCCGTCTCTGCTCTTTTTTGTTTCTCTTCAATAGCTTCCCTCACCATTCACCAGAAGACTTCATTCCAAAGGCATATGTACTATGCACACAATGTATTTCAATAAAGACTGACGCTAAACTTCTGTTCTATCCCATAGAAACCTTCACAGTGGCCACTTCTGAGTTAATTTCTATTTTGACTACCTTATTAAGAATCTGCAAACATTTCAAGGCAGCTAAGGAAGCATTTTTAAGAATGTGTTTAATTATGCAGCCTTAGGAAATGTGAAGGTGTTCTATTTGGAGTTTGCAAAATACCAGACTATAGTTATTTTACTTTTTCATTTGGAAAAACAAATATAACACCTCTTTTTTTAAAAAGAAGTCAGATTCATTTTTTTTTTCTTCAGTTCTGAAATTCTGATAGTTACATTGTTTTGTTGCTCTTTGGACAAGTGTTTAATTCAGTTCACTGAATATAAACAATAATTGACAATTATATTTAAAGCTCCCATACTGGAACAGTTTTAAAAGAATAGGGCTAAAATTCACTTGGACTAACAAGGACCTTTTCCACTATGTTCACTAAATGGAGTAATGTTGGATGTTCAGGATTAGGATACTTCCCCTACTTTTTCTTGGAAATAAAACATCAACTTTTATTTAATTGTTTAAAACATTTACCACCCACACATCACAAGATGGTGAACAAAACCAACTTTAACAATATCAATATAAAAACACAAAGCACAAATAAAATGGTAAAATTAGATGTCAATGAAAATTAGAAGTTTCAAGTTTACTAATACATATATACATATACGGTATGACAGGGGGTTGTGGGTAGAAATGTGAATTGCAATCCTGGAACCAGGGGCATCCTTGGGGAGTCAGAAAAGTCATGATGACAACTGCAACCATATAATTGAAGTCCCACTCCATTTTTACATTTGTTGTGTGCTCGTAGGGGCATGAACCCCCGGCTCCTTGGGTCCCTGCCTATTCACTAAACTCTGTCTGTTAAGAAGGGTCATTTGCCCTTTTCCAAGAAAAAAATCTTTGGGTAGAAGTCTCCTCAAATTATCTCATGATTTTCTGTTGTCTTTCTGCATTTTTTTTCTCCTCCTCCTTTCATGTTTCGTTCACTTGAAACCTCTTCCCAAGGTCTGGCAGGGGTTCAGTTATGATACACAAGTAGAGTGTTGGTGGACAAGGGCCGTTTATTTTCCGTAGGTGGCCAAGAGTCTTATGGGATGGAGTAATGACACAGTAAGGATAGTGCTTATGGCAAACACGAGGACAGGCTCAGATTTTGGAGGGGCAGTCTCGGGTTTTGGCCATAACATTGTTGTTACCTATAGTTAATGACCAGAGGAGGAAGAGAAATAGGGACAACCGAAAAAATAATAATTTTTTAAGAAGACTTCATTTTCGCATCATATTTGATAGAAAGAACAGGTAGTCAGAAACACTTATAATTAAGACAAGGAAAACAATGGATTATATTTAGTCTTTAGAAAATGCGTTCCTGAATAAGGATGATACTGAGTACTGCGGTATGTTTTGCTGCATCATGATACTGATTTTTCTTCTGTAGAAGAATTGGGGCAAAGCAACTAAGTTCCATTCACATTAAAGGTATCTGAGTTATCTGTGACTGACCTAGAAAAAATGTTGGGGTCATAGTAGATAGCACAAGGAAGTTATCAACTCATTGTGCAGCAGCTGTAAAAAAGGTGATTTCCTTGCTAAGGATCATTAAGAAAAAATGTCAACGTTGTAAAACCTTTAAACGAATGTATGATATTGTGACTTTTCTGACATTAGTAGATAATTTTAATGCTAATGGAAAAGACATCTATCAGAAAAGCTGCATGTTTATGGGTTTTCTCACAAGGCTCTTCGGTCTCTGGGATATGAGGAGGCCAAGATGGATTGACACAACATGTTCTGGAAATCACCTTTTTTACAGCTGCTGCACAATGAGTTGGTAACTTCCTTGTGCTATCTACTATGACCCCAACATTTTTTCTAGGTCAGTCACAGATAGCTCAGATACCTTTAATGTGAATGGAACTTAGTTGCTTTGCCCCAATGTGCACAACTTCATATAAATTGAATTGCATTTGCCAGTTTGTGGACTACCAGTTTAAAGAGTTCCTTTTAGTTCTAACTACTCTAAATAATTAAGTTCCATCCCTCAATGTGGCCAACTCACTGCTAACCCCTAAGTGAAGTTCACAAACTTTGATCTCAACACAAGACTTTGAGGGACTCCACTTCTGACTTCCCTGCATTGAGAAAATTGCCCATATATTCCTACCCTTTGCTTTCTGTTTTGCTTTGTTTTTCTGTTTTTGTCTTTCTGTTTCTTTATAAAATTAATTTTATTTTTTGAATACTATAAATTGCCTAAATACTCTTCCTGTTGGAGGGACAAGGAGGAACTAATCCAATAAACAGGCAAACAAACTAAGAGGATGTTCTCATCTATTATCCCTGTGCTGGGGTTCCATATAGACTTATGCTAAGGACTATGCTAAAGGGAAAAGCTACAGTATGAATAGTTAAAGTAAGAGGTAACTCAACAAACCTATCCTAGCTAAAATCTAGGAGTCTCATAACATTTTGATCAGTGGACAGATGGTCAATTTAAACTTTCTATTACCTTTCAAGTAATTCTAGCAGATGAGGCTAGGAATTAAACATACTTGGAGATGGTCAGATACTACAAAATTTGGCTTGTAGGAGGAAGAAAAGAAACACTTGGCAGAGTATTAAGATAATTCCTTCTGGTTCCTTGCACAGTAATAACCTTCCATGCATTTTAATCACAACACCTGTTTGTGCTTCAGAGAAGGACTTGGTGGTAGGCAGAAAAAACAGAGCAAGCTGAAGACCTAAAGGAGTAGAAGCTGATGCTGCCAAAGCGTTCAATGGTATTTGCCAGTACTGAAAGTAGCTTCCTAAAACTGGTTTTTCTCCTTGATGTCTATATAGGGAGCTTGTGCAGATCAGGGTAATGGGCGTGTCAGAGGAAATCCAAACTTCTGGCATTTTTATTGCCCAGGAAAAGATCCAGGAAGTTATCTGTGGTCAAGGGAAACTGATGGATGGTCTCTGCCATGAAGCTATGTTGGAGCCTATGTACTGCCCTCAAAAGGAGTACCAGTAGTTAAAGCATGGATTTCTCCAGAGGATCACTTCTTAATAGAAGATGGCACTGAATATCAATCAGATTCTCTAGAGCTGTGTTTCTCAACCTTGGCAACTTGAAGATGTGTGGACTACAACTCCCAGAATTCCCCAGCCAGCATGAGAGTTGAAGTCCACACATCTTCAAGTTGCCAAGGTTGAGAAACACAGCTCTAGAGTTTTCAAGTCACTTCAGTCAGTGTAACTATTTGATAGAAATAATTTTGCCAAACATTCTTAGGGCATGTTTTATAACATTCAAAGCAAAGTTAAAAAGCCCTAATTAGATGAAATGTATTTGAATTTCAAGACAAGATCATTCTGAAATGTCATATGGCAACAATGGGATGACAGATTCATTTCTGCTTAGTGGCCGACTATTTATAAAAACGTGGCGTTGAAGTGCAATAGTTACTGGTCAACCTCACAGCAAAATCTGTGGTCATTTACACTTATTTTGCTGATATCTACACCTCACTTTTGCTATTGCAGGGATAGCTGGGTAAAAGTATTGATTAGCCTGCAGACAGATTCTCACCCGGCATGACAGTCATTCACAGTCTTAATTATAATAGAGAAATACAGATTTCTCTTTCTAAATACATTGATGACAGACCATCTGGGAGAGACCATCTGTCAATGCGGCTGTACATGGCCACTAGCAGAAATACATAGGACAATTAGGAATTTGTCTTATACAAAGCAGACCATATGTCATTATAGCTCAACATGATCTACATTGATTGGCAGCAACTTTTCAGTTTATTACACTAAAATATTTTTTTTTCAGTTCTATATGTCTGGTATGGGTTCTAAAATCTTTAACTGGAGTTACAAGACCTGAGCTGCAAAATCCAGATGGCCGATTGGTAATAGGAAGGAGTTACAGTATATGTATCTCTTTGCTGCCAACATGTGGTCATATGAATTATTGCATCTCAAATCTAGTAACTCTGTAAAGCAGTGGTCCATCATTGGCTAACAATCCCCAATATGGCATGGGGACAGTCCAAACATATAAAGCCATCATGCAAGTACTGTGTACGTACTTGAGGGAAGTTGCTAGTAGCTCAGTGCTGAACTATATTTATTGTCTAAGCATGCAAACAAAGAGATCTAACAAAAGCTTTCCCAAAGAATTGCAGGGGAGTTTCAGGAAGAGTTCATATTTCTTCCCCCCTCCCCCAGGGTTCTTGGTGTTCTCTGTACCCCTACATGTTTCCTTACCAGGCCTTCCTTTTAGAAAACCCCCTGAAATGAATAACAAATGCAAGCTCATAGTAGTCATTAAAGAAAAAGTCAAAGGTTTGGAGCAGTGAGCAATCACATCTTAGTTGATAACAAATGACAAGGGGGAAAAAAGGACATATTACTATAGAAGTGGTCACTGGAAGCAACCTTCCAAAAAGGAGGCATACTGACACAGGGGCAGGTGAGAGGGCAAGAGAAACAACTAGAAGCAAAAGATGTAAGCAACTTTATTGACTATTTAATTATTTAACAAATATTTTTTGTGCCTACACTACTAGAACTCTGAAACAGTGTTGAGGTCGTTTCAGTTGAGACAGGCTCTGCACATTAAAAAGAAGAAAAAGAGATCACGCAAAATGGGAGACAGGATTATAGATTCTTAACAAGCAGAGAGAATGCATCTGTGCTCTATGAGAAGACAAAAAGAAAACTCATGGAAGTTGGTGATTCACTACTATGAGACATTGAAACAAGTGTATGCTGGCCAGAGCTATCAGCTCATGAAGTGTGCTGTCTGCCAGGAAGAAGCATCAAGGAAGTGTTAGATATTCTTTCAAGATTTAATGACAATTATCCACTCCTGCTAACTTATGAGGAGACAAATGATACTACAAAGAACATCTATAACCATATCAGCATAAACTTTGAAACTCTAGGAAGAAAACTCAGGACTTTGGAAGTTCAGCTGGTCTCCTCATCCAACTTTGTAGTCCATGATAGAGGACAAGAAAGAAAAAGAATACTTCAAATCAAAGACTGGTCATGCAAATAGTTCTGATGGGAAAGATTTGGCTTCTGGACCCTGGTCTGAGCTATCTAAACAATAACATGAAAGCGCTCCATGAAGCATGGTGAGGTTGATTAGAAAAGCTTTAACGTGAATCCTACTTGGGTGGTTATGGTGGAAACAAAAGCCTGAAGTAAGGACTGTGGATAAAGACTTCTCCATTGTAGAAAGTGAGGATGTTGCTGAAATGGAGCCATAGTTGTAATAAAGGGTATGTATGTATGTATCTATGTATGTATGTAAGTATTTAATAAATATATGGTCCTAGACTAATAAAACATTAGTACAAAATTTAAAATGTACCCCCACACACACACACCTGAAATAATAATGAGAAGAGAGCATCAACCAACTTCTGCAAGCCATAGCTAGAAATTGGCAACCTTTATAGTGGTTGCCCAAGTTAGGTCTTGCAGAAGGAAGATTGTAATCTCATAATTAGAAAGACAACGAAAGTTTTAACAATCAAGTATGAGTGCCAGACATCATGGCTGGTTCAATGGACCGTGTAACAATGCATAGGTTACTGACTCAACGCTGTATCTGAGCATATATACATACAGTAGTGCTTAAAGGTTTGTGAACCCTTTGGAAATTTCAATATTTCTACATAAATATGATCTAAAATGTGATCCATTCTCCACACAAGTCCTAAAACTAGATAAAGAGAATCCAATTAAACAAATGAGTCAAAAGCACTATACTTGTTCATTTATTTATTTATTGAGGAAAACAATCCAAAGTTATATATTTGGATATGTGTATAGGAGTTAAACGGTAAAGACAAAAGAATACAGTCCTGTCTAAAGGGGGGGGGGGGGAGGGAAGGAGAAAGATTTCTGATGCTCACTGCCAACTTCCCACAAGCAAAGTCAAAGGGGAAGCTGGCAGCAAGTCATAAGTCACTCCCATTCCCACTGCTTTTTTGTCCCACTCATTCTGTTTCTCCGTTTACATATGGAAATGTCTCTGAAATGATGACCCAATGGGTCATGGGTTGTCTAGTCATGTACAGAAACAAAGTTCCATGATTTTTTTCCAACTGTTTGTCCATCAATCCCAAAAGAAGAACTTCTGGTCTCAGTTGTATATTAATCTTTAAAATCTTCTGAATCAATGTGTATATTTCAATCCAGAATTTTCTAGCTTTTTATGTATCCACCAAACATTATAAAATGTCCCTTCTTGTTGTTTACATTTCCAAACATACATTTGAAATGCCTTTATACACTTGAGACAATTTCTTTGGTGCCATATACCAATGGTATATCATTCTATTAAAATTCTGTTTATAACACAGGGTGGAAGTGGCAATGTAGAAAACCATTTTTATTTCAAGGAGTTTAGGTGACATATTTTTATTTTTCCTGCACATGTTAAGAAAGTTCACTCTGAGTCATAATAATGTTTAGCCGGCTTGTTTTTCATTTTTACTTAGAATGGGGGGTAGGGGAGAGAAACCCTCAGGATTGTTTAGGTTAAGCACTAGATTATTTATACAGTTCCCAGGCTCTTGATTCACATGATGAGCAGGTGCAACATCTAGTCAAGGTCAGCCTTCTCGGTACCATGGAAACAGAGTCATGAGATTGTAGTGCCACACTTTGATAAAAACCCTGGCATTGCCCCTTGAGTCTTGGAGCGAGGACGTAGGCCTTGGGGCCAGGAGCTGTGTTATCTGACCCATCTTGGAATCTCTCTGCTGTCACCTTATGGTAGCTCTTGACAGTAGGAGAAGAGTTTTATCATCTTGCTTGGTATGTTATGCTTTTACACTATGCTTATGTATCTCTGTTTAATTCTATCTAATTCTTATATTCCTGTTTAAAACTGTTAACAATAAAGCTTAAAATCGCCTTACCTATTGGTGTGTTCATTGTCTCTGGATCTAAAAGAACTAAAAGAACCAATTGCCTGGGCACCTGGCCAGTGCTTTGACAATTGGCAAAACAAGTGTAAATTTCAATCCTTTCAACCATATATTTTCCCATTGTTCCATCTGATTATCAAATGATTATCAAATTTGTAGATGATACAACATTGGACCAGATAGCTAAGATCCTAGCAGACAGAAATAAAAGATGCTATTGATAGGTTGGACAAATCTGCTCAAGTAACAGAATGAAACTTAATGGTGACAAATGCAGAATTCTTCAGATATAGAGTGGGGGATCCTTGCAAAAAGGATCTTGAAATACTAGCTGATTGCCAGCAATGTGATACAGTTGCAAACAGGAAAGTGGATCAACTGAAGTATACAGTGGTACCTCAAGATACGAACGCCCCATCTTATGAAAATTTCAAGATACGACCAGCTCCGGCCTCAAAAATTTACCTCAACATGCGAACTCCTCCTCAGGCTACGAACCGGATCCGCGGCCATTTGCCCTGCTGCCACGTGGTCGCGGCTTCCAAGAGGAACTGCTAATGAAATCTGAGCGGGAGGACAAAAGCCCAAGGAAAGCAATGCAGAAAGAGGAACTGCTAATGAAATCTGAGTGCACCGGGGGGGGGGGGGGAGCTCCCGCTCCCGGCTGTGCGTGCGCGCTGATATTGCTTTCACTGTGCTTTTGTCGCTATGGAGAAAGGGAAAAGGAAAAGCCATTTGCCCTGCTGCCACGTGGTCGCGGCTTCCTGTGGGCAAGATCGCGGTTGCAAGGAGGAGTTCGGTGAGGCTTGTGGTGTGTTTTGTGGCGTTTGGAAGGTTTTTGGTGTGCTTGTCAGCATGGCTCCAAAGAAAATGCAGAGCGGGCGTGGCAAGAATAAGGCTTTGCAGCTAAGAGGCAAAGAAGAGAGGAAACTCCTGAAGGAGATCTCCCCAAAGTCCCTTTGGAGGGGGACTCTCCCTCCAAACAATAACTGCCTCCCCACCCCATTCTCCCTCTTCATACTGTGCTTTTTTTCATGTTTTTGTGGTTTAAAAATAAAATGCATATGTTTCAGAACTGTTTGTATTTACATTGAACCTTATGGGGAAATTTGCTCTTTCCTTTGGCCATAGCCCTTGGCCTGGTGATTGCTTTCACTGTGCTTTTGTCGCTATGGAGAAAGGAAAGAGTGCAGAGGAATGGGGGGGGGGAAGCTCCCGCTCCGCTGTGCGTGCGCGCGACATAAGCCTTTCCCCCCAGCGTGCTGATTGCTTTCACTGTGCTTTTGTCGCTATGGAGAAAGGAAAGAGCGTGGAGGAATCGGGGGGGGGGGAAGCTCCCGCTCCGCTGTGCATGCGACATAAGCCTTCCCCCCCATTCCTTTCACTGTGCTTTTGTCGCGCGCGCCAAGGGCTATGCACAGAGGAAAGAGCGCGGAATTAAGAAGAATCAGCACGGGGAGTGGGGGGGAAGCTCCCACTCCCGGCTGTGCGCGCGGGAGCCTTTCTCAGATTTCATTAGCACTTCCTTTTTCTGCGCTAGGGCTGACTAAAGCGCGCCTGGGGAATTTCGTAGCCGTGCAATGCCGGCTGACACATTGAACCTTATGGGGACATGTGCTTCAGGATGCGACCAAATTCGGAGGGCGGATTAGCAGTATTTACATTGAACCTTATGGGGAAATTTGCTTCAGGATGCGACCAAATTCAGAGGGTGGAAGGGATTAACCATATTTACATTGAACCCTATGGGAAAACATGCTTCAGGATGCGACCAATTCGACTTGCGATCAGAGTCACGGAATGGATTAAATTCGTATCTTGAGGTACCACTGTAATTTTCAAACAGAAGTAATCATTCCACTGTATTCTGCTTTTTACTATGTCCAGGTCTAGGCATCACCCTTTAAGAAGCATTCAGTGAAATTGGAACGTATTTAGACAAAAGCAATGAAGATGTCAAAGAACTGGAAACTGTCCTATGAAGAGCAACTGAAGGAACTGGGTACATTTATCCCTGAGAAAAGATGACTGAAAGAATGTCACATAGAAAAGAATCAAGATCTCTTCTCATTAGTTCCATGGTGAAGAACACAGAATAATGGGTTAAGTATCCCAAAGAGAATTCATGATTAAATAT
This sequence comes from Liasis olivaceus, assembly GCA_030867105.1. Classification (NCBI taxonomy): domain Eukaryota; kingdom Metazoa; phylum Chordata; class Lepidosauria; order Squamata; family Pythonidae; genus Liasis; species Liasis olivaceus. Next base: position 44,693,039 of record CM061350.1, on the reverse strand, counting down.
TAGGAAAAACCTTCTTAATAGTTATAGCAGTTCTACATAGGAAAGTAAAGATTAGTTTCCAGACCAATAAAGATTCAGAATGCCATTACATAAAAACAGCTGGCTGAATGGTTCTCTATTTACTGTGAAAAGACCTGCATTCCTGATGGATCACTAGAAGGCTATTAGAAGGAAGGAAGGAAGGAAGGAAGGAAGGAAGGAAGGAAGGAAGGAAGGAAGGAAGGAAGGAAGGAAGGAAGGAAGGAAGGAAGGAAGGAAGGAAAAACACAAATGTATTAGAAGATAAATTGATTCTAAATGTGAAATATTTCAGTTGCTGAAGTTTTTGTACCCCCACCCCAATTACTTTTAGTTTGGGACAGCTGCCAAAGACCCTGATAGGAACCAAATTCTCCAGAGAGTTGGTGGGTTCTCAGGTGTTGGCTAAATAGCCATCTGTCAGGGATACTTCAACTTGGATTCCAACATTGAGCATGTATGATTCTATGATCATTGTGAAGCCATGCCTAGAGATGGGGCCTGTTGAATCTGCATCATCAGTCATGTCAAACGTGGCTACCTCTCAGCCACTGAGATATGTAAAGTAGCCTCTGGCATTTTTTGAATGGAACTTTCTAAATTTCAGTGATTTGAAAGGGTTCATGTGTCATTGAAGCATACCTATTATGACAATGTAACATTCCTAACTTTATGTGATGATGCCTCTGCAGCTTCTAGAATTCATGCAATCCACAAAATGAAAATTCCAACCCAATGAAAAATATAACTGCAGGCTACGTTATAGTTTTTAAAATAGCAAGGATGCTATCGTTACAGTGTGGTGCCTGTGGCTTATTTCCAAATTAGATGCAAAAGCACAGAGACATCTTTTTGGTTTGAAGCCCTTACTGTAGGAATAAGAAGGAGAAAAATGGAGGGGAGAGATTTAACAACAACTGGAATTCCAGCAGCGGCTTTATGAATGATGCATGAGATGAAATCTTTCCCTGATTGTGCACAGAGGGAATATCAGACAGTGCTGGGAGATCATTGCTGTGCAGGCATGTTTGATACAATAGTCTGCGCAGAAAGTCTCAGGGAAACCCACCAAGCCCCAGAATCTCACAATAAATATATCAAAAAGAACTAGGGATTTTTTTGGAAAAAATGTAGCACTTTTAAGACACATTTATTGGGGTCCCCGCCTTCTACCTTTTACTGCCAACCACATATAACTATTAGAAGCCAAGCAATCATTTCTCAGACATGCACTCCTCTTGTAGGCTCCCAGGAGAATCTTTTCATTCAGAGAAATACAGAGATATGGATGGCACCCATTCTTCTGGGGATCCGGAAAGCCCTTAAGATCTGTATTTGCTTCAAAGCCTGGGGCTAATGTATTTGTGGGGGTTCTGTTGGGCTTTTACTGTTATGGTTGTTTTCAGTCTGGATGATCATGTCCTATGATATGTTTTTAACTTTGTATTTGTATTTTGTAAACTGCCCAGAGTCTACTGGAGCTGTGCAGCCATAATAAATTTAAATAAATAAATGTGTACCTGGACTGCTGTTTTGTATTGCTTCTTAGCCAGCTGAGAGCTGAGTGAATGCAATTATGGAAACTTGAGCTGGCCACAGATGGCTTTTCAACATTAGGTAGGTAGGGAAATAGGTTGGATTATTGTTTTGATTTAACAAGATATAATATAGTGGTGTTTATAACTTTGTACTCTGTTACTAATTTCAGTTTTAGCTGTTGTGTAAAGAGTATTGAAATCTATCTGTTGGCAGTCTGGATTAGAACTTCCTGGACCTTCCATCTCTCTAACCAGACTAGGCATTTTAACAAGGTAAGTGGTTTTTAAGATTTGATTGATTGATGTAATCGTATGCATTTATTACATACAGTAAGAAGGTGGAACTAAAGTTACCTTTCCCACTGAGCAGACAGCAGTTGTAAAGTAATAGCAAACCAAGTGGATATGTATAGTATTGCTAGGATTTAGGAATGCATCTGAGATAAACTTCCAGCAGAGGGTATCAGTGATCAGAGGTGAAAAGAAAGAAAAGGTGATGTTGAATATCAGAAAGGGCTAAAACTGAAAGACAGCAAGCCTAATCAACCTCTGACTGATAATATACTATAATGTGCTGAAGTAATCATCATGAAGTATAGCAGCCATACTAGGATTCTAGTAATGAATCTATATAAATCTTGCATGATTCACTTTGCATGCTTTGTATTCTGTTTGCAATATGCACTCTCCACCTTATTTTAATTCTAGGCTATATAAGCCTTTTAAATAAATAAATAAATAAATAAATAAATAAATAAATAAATAAATAAATAAATATTCTATTTTTCCTTGAAAGCCTATCTATTCAAACATCTGGAGGGGATGGACATAACCAAGGGCTGCCTTTCTGTGATGCAGGGATTTCATCTTAGGGGAAGACTATACGAGTGCTTTAAGTATATGGATTGGTGCTAAGACCTCCCAGGGACTGCTTGCCAGCCTTAAGGGAGTTCTCAGACTAGTGCAATGGGATAGGACAGCTGTTCTACTATCTGCTCTTGTCTTCAGGAAGAAGCACATGGGTAGACCAGGCACTCCTGAGAACATTGCTTGGCACCTCTGGTGCAGCCATTAATTCTTTCCTTAGAGTAAAGCATGGGCTCTTGTGACACAGGACATCTCTATGCCATCCTTGGCCACAATGCTGGTTTTAAGGAAGGATATCTCAGACTGAGTCATTCACTAAGGAGGCAAAAAAGGTGTGTCTTCCTACCTCAGGTACCAGCACATCTTGGATCATTGCTGACTGTAGCCAATCAAAATAGCAAATGATATTTATATATCACTAGACAATCCATGACCCGCTGGGTCATCATTTCACAGATATTTCCATAACAGAGAAACAGAATGACCAAGGGCAAAAAAGTGAGAGTGTGAGTGACTTGTGACTTGCTGCCAGCTTCCCCATTGACTTTGCTTGTGGGAAACTGGCAGGGAGCATCAGAAATCTTCCTTCCTTCCTTCCTTCCTTCCTTCCTTCCTTCCTTCCTTCCTTCCTTCCTTCCTTCCTTCCTTCCTTCCTTCCTTCCTTTCCACATATAATATACCCTCAGGAGAGCCCACCGTGAAGCCTTCTCCTCCTCCTCGACTGACCCAGAGAGTTGCCTGCCACTTTGCTGGGGGAAGGTGGAAAAAAGGGAGCCACAGACCATGAGGAAAACTGCATCCCCACTCCCCATTCCAGCATGTCCCCAAGGGCCCCCTCCCTTGAGGGAGGAAGAGGGCTAACCCGTTGACCACCAGCGCCCCCTAACCAGCCCTACGTCACCAGCAGGCATCAAAGTCGCTCCCTCATCCTTCCCTCAGTGCCCACTGCCATTAAGAAATTTCAAATTTTGGCCTTGGTTCCAAAACAGCCAATTGCTGCTCACTTGTTGGGCCTTGCCGCCAGCCATTGGGCATAGGGGCCAGAGGGAGGCAGCAAGAGGTCAGGGATCCCTCCCTCCCTCCCCACATAAAATATAGACTTGCACCATTTGCCCTCCCCTCATGACCCTCAGGAGAGCTCCAGTGAAGCCTCCTCCTCCTATGATACTTATATATCCTAATATGTGACTATATATTGAGAGAGAAAGAGTATACATATCCCAACTAATAATGGCAAACCAGCATGGTGTTACGTTTATAACTCAAGATTCAGCTTTTAGAACTGTCTTTACAGTAATGTTAGAAAAGTTCAATTCATACATGTTTTATTTGTATATTAACTATTATTACGGGCCATCAATTGTTTTTGACTTCTAGCGACCACATAGATAGATTTTCTCCATTATATTTGTATTTAGAATATTTTTAATAAAGCATTTATGAGGTGTGAGTGGCATGTGCTTATCATTTAGGGTATTAAAAATAAGAAAAAGAAAAATCCTGCTGGATCAACCAAAGACTCATTTATTATAGCATTTGGTGTCACACAGTGACTAGCTAGAAGCTCATAAGCGAGATGGGAGGGCATTGCCTTCTTCCACAGGTGCTTTCTGCTATTTGTTATATAAATTGCACTGCCTATATTAGCAATCAAATCAAATCAAATTAGTAACCGTTGATGGAAATAAAAAGGAAGCAGTTAGTAAAGTGTGAACAGAAAAGCTTTCAGTCCCAGGAATTGTTAGTTGTTATGAACAAAGAACTCTACACCACAATCCTCATGGTTTTAGGAATATACAGTCTATGATAGCAGGCATCTTTCTAACATAATAGTGTGTTTCTAGAACAGTTTTTCAGCCTGTTGCTGATATTTTTATGACTCTTGGTTTTTCTGTGAGAGCCATCTTATTTGTGTTTATTTTTGATTACTCAGGATATGAAACAAAGTAGCCCCAACAAGTAGACAGTACTTACTATTCTTCAATCATTTTGAGAAAGCTAAGATATAAATATTGCTCCAAGTATTGTCTCTGTTGCTGATCAACATAGCATAATTCAGAACTCTATGACTGGCTTTGTATAATTTACTTGATAAGAACTTCAACCTGTTGTGAATTTAACAGATATAACTGAATTCTGCATTGATTTTTCAACTATTTTTATTTGAAAGGTATTGTTTTTATTATTATTTGCAATATTTGTAAACCACCCCAATCATTCAAACTCCGAGCAGTGTACAGCCGTGCATCAAAACAAAAGCAAAACAATCTCAGAACCAAACTTATATAATCATAATACAATACAGCACAGTAAAAGTTGGGCTAGATCAAAGCCATATTTGAATAAGATGGTCATCACAACCTTGAGAACAGGTAGTCCGTGACCTTGGGGTTGGCTAAGAAATGCAAGGGTGGTTGGGACCAAACATACCTCCAGAGGAAGTATATTTCAGAGCATGGGTCTACTACTGAAAAAGTCTAACATTTAGGCCACACTCCATGTACTATCCATGCGAATGGGACCTCCAACAGACTTTCTTCAGATGTTTAAGTTGGATAGAGCAGTTATATGCCAGTGCTATGCTGGGTATGGCTTTATAGGTGACAGCAAGCACTCTGAACTGTGGCCAGAAGCCTACTGGCAGCCATTATATTAACATCAAAATAAGTGTTGCTCTGAAATACTGATCTAGCCTGTTAGCAGTCTGGTCATCACATTCTATACCAGCTGCAGCTTCTGAGTCATCTTCAAAGATAGTTCAAAGTAAGCTAAGTGATGATCACCATATGAGTGACTATCATAATGGCTGTCAGGCCTAGCCCAAGGAACTCCAGGAGACCATGCAGATTCAGTTCAGCAATGTTTATTAGCTACAACCTCTAGCAAGAATCTTTCCAGACTGAAACTCAGTTCCCAAGGTCAGCCAGTCAAAAAAGAGTGAATTCCTCAGGGAGGTGCCAGCCTCATCCTCTTATCTCTTCCTCACCCCTCAGGAGACGAAAGAGGATGCTTCCCTCCCTGAGTCTGGCCTTCATAATTCCATTCCATCACAATGGCTTCTTAGTTTAGGTTGGGTGATAACTGGCGCACCAGCCATTTAGACAAGACTCTCCACCTCCCACACTACCCCCAGCCATGGCTACTACTTACTGTTTGATTAGGAGCTAAAAGTCCTGTAAGACCCCAAGGTCATGGGCTACCTGTTTCAGGGGGAGTGTGATTCCATCCAGAATAAGCACCAGGACATTAAAACAATTAAAACAGGTTAAACAATTTAAAAAGTAGAACAGTAGCTACAAGATTAGTTATACAAAGGCAATATTAGTATTGAGGATGTTGCCCTTTTATCTTACTAGGGTGTTCTTTTCCTGGCTAAGATCCATTTTCAAAAAAGAGCTGAACTTGAATCCCTGGAAGATGGATCCCAGACAACCTTAATGTGTAGTGGCGATCATTATCAGCCCTCCGAGATAGACCAGATCAGGAAACCAATGCCACAGGAAGATTAGAGCTATACTTTAATGAGATAGGCTGTAATAAGAGAATCTTGCAAGCCTGATTGTGCTTTACCTTCCCTCTCTCTTATATCCCAATGAATCAAGGAAAAAGCTGCCCAGGTCTTTTCTGAATGCTTTCCTGCTTCCCAGTACTTAAGGAATGTTTCAGCCCTCTGCTTATGTAATGGTTCTTGTCTATTTCTTTCCAGGTCATCTCTATGACCTTCTACAATAATAGAATATAAGGCATCCTGTTGTTCTCTTTTATCCCAAGGTTCAGGATACAAAATAATGGTCTTAAGTTACAGGAAGAAAGATTCCATTTACATGTTAGGAAAAACTTCCTACAGAGTAGTTTGACAGACAAATCAATTACACAGATAGGTCAGCTCCATTTGATTAGATTATTTCAAGCTTTCTTTAATTTGGTCTGTACTTGGCAAGGGGTTGGATCTAAATGGTCCCTTTCCAACTCTATGATTCTACAAACTCTTGGGAGAATTCTAAACTTGTCCTGGAAAATGTTTGGAAAATGTATTCTCTGACTATGTCAACCCCTATAAGAAACCTTAGAGTAAACTGTTATGACCTAATGCAATGTCATGAATGCCCTTGGAGACACTTCTCCTATAACCAAAGTAATAAAGAAGTTCTGTCCTGTCCTTTATGTGTGGTTTTGGACTTAGTCATACTGACTGCCATGACCTAATAGGCTGCTATGCACAGGCTGTATTAAACTAGAAAGCTGTTGTGAATTGCAACATGGTTGTACATTCTTCTACTAACAGCCATTATAATAAAACAATATTGGGTGAGGCTAAGCTGAAAATGAAGCAGACTACAGCTGACTGAAGCCAGTAAATTAAGGACTTCATTAGTGCATGAACACACTTCATCCGCCCAAGCGGTTAAGATGTGAAGCAAATACATGAAAAGCTACTGAAGAAATATTTTAATACACATTTATGCAAAAGGATTTCTTTTTAAAATAAAAATCTTGCTTCAGCCTTGGAAAGTTACAAAACTGAACACATATTGTGTAGGAGAACAGGATTACCATAATTTACTCACATTTGAAGAGAGAAGAGTGCACCAAATTAATGTGTTACTTGGAAAAGCAGAGAACTGTTGCATTTCTAAGGGAAAAACCCACAGTGCATGTGGTCTTAAGTGTATGTAGAACTTTTTATCACTATGGGGCAGGTTATCAAAGGTCCTTTATAACTCTGCTGCAATATCAAGCAGAATTACAGACTCATAGCAGAATCTTGGATGAATTTAAAATGATAGCAGGAAAGGCAAATGCAGTACTATAGGTAAAAGAACAGGTTGCAAGAACAATACCATATAGGAGCAGGGATGAACTGTGATTCTCCACATAATGCAAAGTAGTGGGGTGAAACTGCAATTTCCAAGAAACAAAAGCATCACTGACATATAAGAACGTTTAGAAGAGCCATACTGAATAGATCAAAGCCCCATTTAGTCTAGCATTCATCTATAGACAACTTGACATCTGTTGTATCCAAAAGTTAGGCATGAAGAAAATGCTTTTTCCCTGCTCCCAGTCCCCAGCAACTGATTCCCACAGGCATGATATTTCTCAGCATGGATGTTCATTAGCTATTATGTTTTCCACCCACTCATAGACCCATTCTGCATGAATATGTCTAAATGATGCACATGTAAAACCATCTAAGCTAGTGATCTTATCACTTGGCTTCTGGGGCTTTTCTTATTCTCCCCTCACTGATAAGGGAGTTGCAGGTAAAAATGAAGGGAAGGACTTTGTGGTCCTCATGCTACAGAATGGTCTCCACAAAGAGATGAGTCTGATCCTTTCACTGATTACTTTGAAGCAAGTTATTCCAGAATTCTTGATGAAAACATGATTCTATGTTTTTACTGTTTCTGCTGGGTTTCAATATTGGCTTTACTAGATTTTTAAACCCATTTTTTCATGCACTAATCTTACTTTTGTTCAAAAGTAGGGTACAGTTTTTGCCTTAAGAAACTATTTGTATATATTAGGGATTCTCTTTGCTAGTACTTCTTTTTATTTTCTATATACATTCCATAGAAGACACTTTAGGGTAAAAACTAGGATAAGAGCTTCATCAGCCTTGTCCAGGTATTGTCAAAGTGAATTAAGTTTTGAATGCTCTATGAATATGTCAAGTGCTAAATAAAGATTCAGTGATCTTTCAGTTATTAGCTTCACCTTGCTTTTTTAATTGCGATCATCACGTGTAGATGGAGAAAGGGATGTCCCCATTCAGAAACTTGTAATATTTTCTAATCCAGGGCAGGGACCTGGTGCCCTCTAGGGCTTTTTGGACATACTGCCATGCTAGTCCAATCTAGCATGATCAATGGCAACGGATTTTGGGAATTGTGGTTCAACTCATTTATTAGCAATTTCAGAAAGCATCCACTATTCATTTAGCCAGTAGCCTCTCCTTGCTCCCCAAAGAATAGGTAAGGATAACCACAGTTGGCTGAAGGTTTAACTTGTAAGAGGTTTTTAGCGTTAAACTTTTTCTCAGCAAACTTTCACACTCACTGCTTCATGAACATTAAATATGTGAGTTTGTTGAAAGGTGCACCTGCCAAATACCCAACTTAGTTTTTACTGATTGACACATTTCTAGCTTTCAAAGAACGTTAGCATAAACATACAGGCTTTAGATGTCTTCACCTTGCTATCTATCAATGTTCATGCTTTCCTAACACAATTTCTTCTCTACTCTCTGTTAATGAGCAAAGTAACTAATAACGTATTCATCAGATATCCAAGCTATTATGCCAAGCTTGTATAGTTGCAATATTACAATGATGCTGTATTTTAAGGAAAAACAGCTTTAATTTGAAGGAAGTTGACTGAGGTTTTGAATAAGCTAATCATGGTTTTCCCATTTTCAGTCAAATGTCACTCAGCATATATGGGTAGACGATTATCAGTGACCTTTTTATTAACCAGAACTGTTTTTCTTCTAGCTGCTTGACAAAAAATAAATTCATACTTTCATTGCCACATTTGCTAACATTTAGCTGGGAAGAAAACTCAGTTTATAAGACTGTAATTTTTAGGGCCAAAATGCATGAATCTGAGGCTACTACTTTCACAGGAACCTCAAAAAAATTTAGAATAAGGATTGATGAGGAAGAAAGAAAGCTTGCTGAAAATGTAAAACATTCAGCTAAAGAAAAAACTCTGAAGAAGGAAGAGTGAATACATGAACTATATATAGCAGTAGTTTAAAACTGTCCATCATTTTAGAAAAGCAATTCAGGGTAGCCATTTTTATTGCACCAAATAAAATAAACGAATTTAAGAAATTCCTTTTTGGATTTCAGCCTTTTTTTCTACTTTCTCCATGGTAGTAGTCTCATGTTCTGCCCAGATTGCCTGGTGGATTCCCCCTTTTCTTTATCCCTCCTTGACCAATGAAAAGAAAAAAGAAAGAAAACGCCCCAGTTTTACCATTTTCCTTGTCACTTGGGCTAAGATGTGACAGAACTCTTCTCAATTTTACTTAGTTAAAAACAGACACTTCTGTTATTTCACTCAACTTGTTTTTCAAAAGTCAAGCTTTTCACTATTCCATTGGTGAACTTATAAAAAATGGGAAAACCTGTGGAACACTGCTTTTTCAACTTACAGAAAACAGACTACTTTCCCAGAGTCTTTTTTAATTCCATGAAATCAGGTTAATGTGTTTGCCAAGCAATCCAGTATGTGAACAAGATCAAACTCAGGCTAGAGAAGAGGCAAATCACCACTACATGCCCAATTTCCCAGAGAGAGTATTTATTCAAAAACAAAACAGAGAGAAGCTAAACAAATGACAAATAGAATTGGCTAAAATTTATGAGGAATTAACTCCTTATGAGTAACTCATTAGAGCAGCAATGCATAGAATATTGGAGACTCAGGAGTGTCTGTGTGGGTATATGTATGTGTGTGAGAGCATTCATGTGAATGACAATATGATCTGAACAATGATTAGCGAGCAGTTTACTTTTTTAAATTAATTTTTATTAAAGAATTTTTTATAGAATGAAAACATTTAAAAGAAAAAAAGTAAAAGAAAAAAGAAAAGTGGTGAGAAACAATAAAGAAATGAAAGAGAAAGGAGAGAAAGAGAAAGAAGAAAAAAGAAAAAAGAAAAGAAAGACAAAATATAAAGAAGTGACTTCCAATCTTCTTTACAGCAGTTATAAATGAGTTTGAATTTTATCCTCTCTCTCTAAAGTTACATAACTCTTTTTCATAATCTACCCTTTCTAATCATCAAACTCATAAACCACAAGTACATTTTTTTCTGTTTTTATCAAAAAGTCCATAAAGGCTTTCCAGTCACTAACAAATGTAGTTACTCTACCTAAACAGGCCAATATTGGCATCTCTGCAAATTCTGCTATCTTTACCAACATCTTCCTCCACTCTAGGTATTTCAGGGTCTTTCCATCTTTGTGGATTAGTGAAACAGTTTCTATAACTGTAACAAAAACTGTATTTTCAGGAAATGCATTATGGGGATAGGCAATGCCTAGTTTCTAGCCAATGTCATCTGACTGGGAGAAGAGTCAGAGAACATGAATTCAGTCCATGTAGGTCTGGGGACAAAAGGCAGAAGGAAGTCTCTTGAGATTAGTAGTCTTGTAAAGAGCAGGCAGTGTCAAACAGAAAGGGGATACAGTGTAAATCCTTCACTCACACACACCACTGCTCCCTTGTGGTCAGTGGGTCATGAGGTGCTAGACAGTGCCACCAAATGCTCACCTTCCACAGAGAAAAGGTGTAGATATTGCTTGAGATTTCTCATAATATATTACTTTCTTTGCCAGCTGCTGAAAGACAAGGGAAGGTAAACAAGGGGATTTTTGGTGAAATGGGCAACTCCCAGAAATAGTTTTACATGTTCATGTCTGGGCATTTTTCTTGACTAGGAACTTATTGAAGGGAATGGGAAAAGTCTAGAATTTCATTAGCCCTTCTGTCCTTCATAGAAACGTGAGAGCTCAGGTGTTAATACATGTGAAGATGGGTTTACTATTCTGCTGCAAATTAAGCAGGACAGCGTGAGAGGTAATTAAGTGCTAACAATTTTAAGGAGGTGCTTCTGTTTTGCATTACTTATCTAATCAAGTTAACGTCTAAATGGTTGGCTTGAAAGCTAACAAATAGCCCATGAAGATGTATCTGGATGGGTCAATGTGTACTGGGTTGAGTTTTCAAATCTTTTGGATTCATTGTTTTAGCCCATCTGCTGCAAACCTAACAAAACATAATTACCAAATTTTATACCTTTTGGAAACTGGTAGAAGCTTAGCTTTCTTTCTAACATTGTTAAAATCACAACATGTGGGCAAAACCTAAATCTACTCATTTTATCCAAGCCCCAGGACTTACATTGTGCCTGCTGACTACTTAAATTACTTCCAAGCAATTATTATATGCAGTGATCAGTGACAAACCTCTTTTCTAATCTTGAATTTGTGCTTTCAGTAATATAGAAGTTGTTTGTTTCATTAAAAAAAAAAAGAATTTGTGATCATTCAGGTTTCTGTTTGTTAAATCCAAATCTCATATCATCCATGGAAGTTGAAGAACGTGCAAAGGCAATAATGACATGCTATAATGAAAATTCCTCAAGGTGTTGCTACTCTGGGAAGGACAGAAGTAATTAAGAGATAATTGTCAGTAGAACAGAACTGTCTGACAGAAAGGTGTTCTCCCGCTGCTACAAGAATGCCTAGATGAAGTCTGGGCATTTAATGGAAAATAAATGCCATGTCAAGGCCAAGGTTTTACTATAAAAGAGCTGAACACTACGGCGATATCAGTGGCAGGTTGATCATTTTGTATGAAGGAAAGATGTGTCTATGGGGGGAATGGGGTAAAATAAAAATCTATCGAACTTTCTCTGGATTTGAGCCAAATACATTGGGGGGGGGTTAGGAATCAGCTTGTAAACTCATCATTTTTTCTCCTAAGAATTCAATGTTTAAGGCAGGACTTAACTTCCTGTTCAGAGTCAAGACTTTGGGGGAAGGGGAGCAGAACGGAACTTGCAAAGTTTCCTCTGAAATTGTGCCACACAAAAGCTAGAACCTTAAAAAGTATATTTTTAGAATTCGATAACATGAAAAATCCCACATTTTAATTCAGTGTGTCCTTGAATTCATATCCATATATATCTTTATGAAGAACATCAAATCTTTGGTATAGCTCTTGAAATGCACTGTCCTTTTGAAAGATATAAATGAGTTATAGCTAAATAAATGCAGTGGTACTGGTAATACTAGCCTTAACAAAGCAAGCAAGGGATTAGTGATTTAATATCAGTAGGTATATTGAAATAATACAAGTGCTTCTCTTCTTATATAGTGCTTATCATACAATAGCTGTGTCCTGCCTCCCAAACACATCAATAACTATATTGGATTTAGAAGAATTATTAATAAAAGGGTCATAGTAATTTTATTATATAACATATAACAAACTTACATGTTAATTTCATCATCATCATCATCATCATCATCATCATCATCAAGTTGTATCCTGCCTGACTCTCAATGACTCTGGACAATAAAACAAAGAAATTACAATAAAATCAATAAAAGATAAAGATAAAAGATGGCAAGCATGTTGAAATGAGGGTTCTTGCTTAAACAGTATATACTGTATATAATATTACTTATAGTACTGGAAATTCTAATATATGGGACATATGGATCTTAGGTTTGGTGAATCACTGATATCAGAGCTGAAAAAGTTTACCTGACAATCATAGCTTTCAAATAGGATCAGATGAACTATTCAAAGCATTTCTTAGAAATTGTAATGGGATATACACTGGGATTTTTGAGTTGTCATGTTGATTAATATTGTAGAAATATTTCCTTACCACATTTAATTGTATAAATAATTTCCAGCCAATGCTGAAAGATAATGTAGCTTTAGGGATCAGTCTGGTAAATGTCAATTTGTAATAATGTTTGCACAAGAAACTCTGATTAGCAGAAGAGAACTGCCAGTGATGGGCATATACACATGTGTACACATGCACACATCTCTATCCTCACTCACACAGAGCACAAACAACAAATAAATATAGGTAATTGGAAGTTTCTACAAAAACAGCAGCAAGACTGTGATCAAGCTTATGGTAAAATTGACACCCCTTATATTTAAGTTGTGTAGTCAAGAAGTGATGGACTTTCATCAGCACTACCCTATATTCATAACATTTTAACGCTCTGCTTTAAATATATTATTTTCCTTTTCATGTCTGCTCATGTTTTGATTGTCAGCAACTGTCTAAGACACTGTTATACTTGATGACTCGCAAAAGTTACTACTGTGCTACTTGTCTTTTAACTTGTATCTTAACTTGTGTTAGAACAACTAGGAAACTTCTGAAATAAGTGGAATGTTGATCATGCTAGAGAATATAGATCCTATAATGCCCCCCCCCCCCCCCAAATATATAGCATACAAGACTGTCACATTTAAGAAAAATAGCGGGGCTAGCTCTCTCACCAAAAGCCCCTTCAGCTTTCAAACTTACTATGTAACATTTGGCAAACATTGTAGCCTCCTTGAACAGGGAGTTGGGTTTGTGAATACTTGAAATTGAGTTACAGGCTAGGGTTGTACATGCTTGTATTCTGCCTATCCCACCTCTTGTTGTCCCAACTTGCACACAACTGAGGGAACAGATCTGAAAGGAAACTGTGCTTTTGTTCCTGTGAAAGGCAAGGAAGCTTCCTGTCAAACTACCCAACTGAGTATGTGGATGCTGGGAGGAATAACAGGTGGGACCAAGAGAATGCAAGGGTAGAGATTATGGATCCAGCACACACAGCTCTATTCTTTGTCTAGGGTCAAGCCCCTCTGCCTGTCTCTCAGCCTAGAGTCTAACTAGGCTGTGGTGGAAAGGAAACAAGCTTGGCAGGCAGTAGCAGGGTCTATCTGCCTTCAGACTAATTCCTACAATCAATCCAAATACAGGGCTTAGGTTCAAGGGAGAGTCAGTCATTTTTGTCCAGTCCAGTCTGGGGTTTGATAAGCATTTTCACAGCTTCAAGGTAAGCTGTTGCCAAAGTTGTTTCAGTGGAAGGTCACCTTTTTGGGCGGGACTTAAATATCCAAGAATTCTTTATTCCCCACCAAAGCACAGCTGAAGTTGAGCAGCCCTGATTTATAGGAACAGACCTCGCAAAGCTTCAAAGCAACTCTGAACAGTTGCTTCCCCCTGCATGTAGCTGTTCTTTGGTCTTGCTATCTTCTGGCTCTACAAACAATTGTCACAGTTCTTCCTGATTCTTAGAGGCCTTGACTCCAGTTACAGGTCAGAGTCCTCCATATCAAGATCAGTAGAGTTTGCATCTGTTTTTTCTTCACTTGTACTGGAGTTTGGTTCCTCTGTTTCTGAATGCTCATATTTTGAGGAAGATGTTGTTTCCAGCTTGGTTCTAACAGCCTAATCGACTTTGCAAGGTTACTGTGAGGATAAAATGCTAGTATGGTATCAGGTAAACTACTTAGGACTTGGAAGAAAAGACAACACTATAAAATGGAATTAATAAATTGTACCTATAAAATTTCTTCTCAATTATTCCTAAAGATTGCCATCAGCCAGACCCTGAGTAAGATGAAACCCAGTTTATTGGTGTGCCTGGGATATGAAATAAAGTCAGCTCCCCATCTTTAGTTGTAGCCGTCCCTAAAGAATATGTCACTTAGAACATTTTGCTTACTAAATATTTCTTCAAAATTGCAATGTAAAGTCTCCTTTGTATTGAGATGAATTCTTGGCAATTTCATGCAGACGTCCATGTAGTTTCTTGGAACCTATGCAAATGTGTTGGTCATTATCTTTTTCTGTTTTTTCCCCAATTTCCCAATTTAGCCTATAGCCTTGAAATGTCCTGGTATCTATCATGCAAGTACTAATTAGTATCAGTCATGTTTTGCTTTTCAAGGATAGCACAGTGCTGTCATAAAATAACATTTTTCCTAGTACCACATATCAATCCAATTCATCCTGTTCCTTGCCCATATCTTGTGAAGAAAGCAGACCCACCTCTATAGAAACAGCAATACTGAGACAGAAAGCTCCACTTTTAGATGTAACAGAATCTATATTTAGCCTCTGAATTATAGCTTTCCATGATCTGTGGCCAATTCAAGTATAGAAGTATCTTTACAAGCATCAGGGGTCCCTGTCCATCAACGTTAGCTTGGCTGACAGCTTCTCATCCCGTTATTTGTATTTACTGCAATTGTTTGGCCATCTGAGGTTGTCATGCCAGTGACAGTGGCCCATAACTACTCTCAGGGAATTTTATCATTCTACAAAGAGATCTGAAATTCTGAAGCTGTAGTCCATCATTTTATAGCTGAGGGACAGTCAGAATAAAGCCCTTAGGCAACTTCTTCTCCATTATCAAGCTATTTGATATTCTAGTCTTGGAACAGCACTAGTTGCCAGTTTTCAACACAGCATTTTACTACTGAGACAAATTGATAACTGAAACAATTCAAGCTGAATCCAGACAAGACTGAAATGATGATGATCAGCAAATCTCTGTGATATAAGGTATAGATGAGGAAAATGGGCCACTTGTCATCAAATATTCTGTCTCCTGTACATGCTGAGGCCTTCAGCTATGGAGGAACTTGGATTCATCCTGGTGAAACATGTGAACTGATATTTGACACTTAAGGGTTAACTACTGGACACAGAGGTCTCAATCTGAGCAATTCATTTATATAAGCAAGCCTTTGGACATCTTTACTTTATTAAATAAATGTGACAACTTGTCAAAATGTTGCCATGTCAACAGATAATTTGTGAATTCATCCTGACACAGATATGATAGAGCAGAATAATTTGGAAAATAAAGATGATGTCATGTGTTCAGTTGTTCCCCAGAGATAATCATCCTGCAAAAGTGCTGTGTCCAGCCATATGACGCCAATCGTCTTGCATCAGCTGTATGGTCTTAAGGTAGCAGTTAGTTATCCATCTTGATTGGATCCAATGAAAACATGTGAATAGAGGAAAAACTACTCGCATCCAGTAGAGAGCTGGCCCATAGATTGCTTGCAATCCCTGTTTGCAAACAGAATGATTCATGAGGCTGTAAAAAACCTCCTCTGCTATTTTCCTCTTGCCAGGCGATCAATACAAGCAGCTAACAGATAGGAACAGATTTCTGATTTCTTACTGCTAACGATAGTGGAGATCAATCAATCTTGAACAGTATCTCTGGAAGGGGATGATGGTAACAGAAATCCATGTTGCTCCTCTGTAAACAAACCAGGCACAATTATTCTCTCATGGGTTAATTAGGAGGTGTGGGAGAATAAAGGGGAAGGTTTAAGTCCTATCCTTCACATTTGGTGAAAATAGACATCCCATGAATTAAGAAACTGATCTAACTTTATTTATTTAATAAATTTATATGTCCGCCCATCTCATATATACATGACTCTAGGCAGCTAACAGTTAAAATAGAATAAAAACCAAGTAGAAAAAGAAAAACAACCGAAATAGAAACAACATAAGTAACATAAAATAGCAGCCAAGAACAAATAACATGACACCTTTAATATAACCATGACTGAGAAACAGGCTTACCCATACAATCAGGGCCCCAGGCTTGATGACAAAACCAGAGGCCAGCAGTGCCAGGGCAAGTCTAATCTCTTAGGGGATGATATTTCAGAGGGTGGGCACGATGGCAGAAAAAGTTCTTTTCCTGGACCCCATCAAATGTTGTTCTCTCAGTGGACGGGAAGTGGAGCATGGCTCTCCTGTCAGATCTAACAAGACAGATAGGTACCACTGGGGAAAGGTGGTCCTGTAAATAGCCCAGCCCAAGCCATGAAGGGCTTTAAAGGTAACCACCAACACCTTGAATTGTACCTGGAAGGATACTGGCAGCCAATGTAGCTCACGGAACAGAGGTGTCACATGGGAGAATGACCGGCACCCATAATTGCCCATGCCACTGCATTTTGTTCTAGCCGAAGCTTCCAGATACTGTCTACATGGGGCTGCCATGTAGAAAGCATTGTAGTAATCCAATCAGGAGGTGACTAAGACATGAGTGACTGGGAGCAGGGCCTCCTGGCCCAGAAATGGGCATAACTGGCGCATAATACAAAGCTGTGCAAAAACCCTACTGATCACAGCTGCCACCTGCTCTTTGAAGAGCCCCAAATTGCACACAGGGTCTGTCTAGGCCAGTGTGACCCCATCCAAATGCAAACAATGCATTTAATATTTG
Organism: Liasis olivaceus; assembly: GCA_030867105.1. Lineage (NCBI taxonomy): Eukaryota > Metazoa > Chordata > Lepidosauria > Squamata > Pythonidae > Liasis > Liasis olivaceus. Next base: position 44,675,812 of record CM061350.1, on the reverse strand, counting down.
GTCAAGTTGGAGATGCAACACAGTGGCTTCTTCTCCACTAGATTAGGCAACTCCCTGTGTGTATTAAAAACTGATTCTCTGTCAAATTCTCTTTCCTAGTTCATTTTTTGGATTTGTTAGTCCTTCAAGTACTACAGCTTATATGTTGCTTTAGTTCAGTTAATTAATACTAGTCTATTATTGTCACTGCAAATGTTCTAATTTCTAGAATGTCCTCTTCCTTTTGAGAAACATTGTTAGGCACAGATTGCCTATGGTTCAGACAGGAATGTCTTAGGTCAAGTAAGAGGTTTTCAAGGCTGATACAGTTCAGTCACAAGAATGTTGTGTTAGAGGTCATCCCTGATAACAAGGAACATTTGCAAAGTGGGAATTAATCTAGGCATTTCCTAATTGCTCTAGGTGTCAGTTTACTTGAGAAATGCTCTGGTGTTTATAAAAGCATGTCAATGTCTTTGGACATATACAAAATCTGCAATAATAACATCAACAAAATCTCTCTCCACTCCACACCCTGCATGTCAGCCTCATTTTAATATTTTTCAGTTTCAAACTGATTATTAGGAGCTTACATTTCAGATCAAATAATTTTAAACTGAACAATTCACAGTAAAACTAGATGCTGGAACAGATGAAGATAGTGGCAGGTCATATTTTCATGCAGGCAGGCAGGAAGGATAGAAGGAAAGCAAGCAAGCAAGCAAGAAAAATAATCTGTGCAATCAGAGATATGTTAAGGATGCATTATGACATGGAATGGCCTCCTTTTTTAAAAATTTATTTATCCCTAAATATGTAAGGACTGTTTGCAGTGATGTTAGAGATGGGTTGGCTGGTTAGAGGTATCACTGTATGTAGACAATGCCATGTTCTGGGCTGGCAATCTGTATGCTGCAGTGAGAACTATGGAAGTGAATACTAATGTATGAAAATGTTCTTCAGTTTGATGGAGAAAATGGAGTAAATGATTGCAGGTTATATTATGTGCTGAATGAAACTTGTCTTTTTACCTGTCTCTTGGGCAAAGTCCTCTTGATGGAAGTTTAGCAGGCTGGGCCAGTTTCTAGATTTATCATCTGTTAGCATAATGTTTTAAGGTAAAAAATGAATTGTATTCAAGGAAGTAAGAGAATATCTGGAATTACGCCTTTCCCCAAAAGCACAGGTTCCTTGCTCCCAATCTAAGAGCATTCAAAGAAGGGTTGGGATTTCAACTTCTTTAAAGGCTCTCAGAAGTGAGCCTCTAGTGACAGCCTTATTTTCTGGAAATCAATCTAGCTAAACTTCCTCTTTTTAGAAATGGCCTTTAAATTTTCAGAGATATCCTCAGTTTCAATGGATGTCTTTCCTTGGCTTAGGTCCCTGCAGGAGAGAGAAAAATCAGAACTATTTGAGTTAGATATCAGTGCTATTTATTCAATAATTCAAATAAGTAAATAAGCAAAACAATTACAGAGAGAATTAACCACAACCGCTAATAAAATATATTACAAACAACATAGCAAAAGTACTTACAAAAAAGCTTGGACATCTCACAGAGGGGAGCAAATATTCTATCAACTCCCCACTACAGCCTCCAGAAAATCAAAGACCTAAAATTAGATGAAGATGAAATGTTGGTTTCATTCAGTGCCACAGCACTCTTTACATCCACAGACCCAGAACTAGTGAAAGAATCCACGGTAGCAGTACTACACAGTGCACCTGACCTAACTAAATACACAAAGATCAAAATACCCAGAATCATGGATCTCATCGACTTTTGCCTCACTACCTATTTTCAATTTGATGGACAAATATACCAACAAATCAGAGGAATACCCACGGGATCACCACTCTCAGGACTCATAGCAGAGATTGTAATGCAGTGTCTAGAAGCTATAGCACTTCTGCAAGTACAACCAAAAGTATGGATATAGATGTATGTAGATGACACCTTCATCATAATAAAAAAGGAACAACTAGAGAACACACGTGAAACAATCAACAACATCTTCAGAGGAATAAAATTCACAATGGAAGAAGAAAATAACAACACATTATTCTTCCTGAATATTCCCATCAGTAGAAGAAATGATGGCAAGTTGGAAACATAAGTCTATTGAAAAACAACACACACTAGCCAAGTGCTCCATTACCAAAGTAACAACTCAACCTCCCACAACAGGAGCTGTGTAAGAACATTATTCAGATGAGCACAAACACACTGTAGCAACCCAGAACACCAGAAAAAGGAAACAGACCACCTATATAACATCTTCCAACAAAATGGATATCCACACAACTTTATCAAAAAGTGCCTGACCACTCAACCCACTATAGCACAACCAACACAAGCTATGGAAAGGATAACACTGCCATACAACAGAAACATCTCAGAAACAACCAACAGACTATTACAACCACATGGCATCATTATAGCACACAAACCAAGTAAAGCCCTCCAAAACATCTTAAGTAAACCAAAAGACCCAGTAGCCCAAGAAGAAAAAACAGGAGTCATCTACAACATACAGTTTAAGGACTGTAACAGCTACTATGTAAGACGGACAGGCAAAAGACTAACAGAGCATACCCATTAACACCAACTAGCAGTCAGAAGACACGATGAAAACTCCTTAATCTCACAACACATGGGCAGACTCAACCATCTCCCTGGCATGGGACCAGGTTACCTAAGGGACCGCCTCTCCCCTGTGACTTCAACCCGTTCCACCCGGTCACACAGAGAGGGCATGCTTCGGACCTCCTCAGAAAAAGAGCTCCGTCTAGCGGGGTCCAGAAGGCAGGCCTTCTCTGCGGTAGCCCCCGCTCTTTGGAACATTCTGCCCCCAGAGGTGTGGTTGGCCCCCTCACTCCTGACCTTCTGAAGGACCTTGAAGACCTGGTTCTGCCACTTGGCCTGAGATGGGGAGGGAACATGTCAAGCAGGGAGATGGCTAGCCCCATAGTGGCCGGCTGTCCCCGCCCTGATTTTCCATCTGCTTGGATTGTTTGTTTCTAGTATTGTTTTAACTGTATATATGCTATATATTTTATATATACTTTAATGTTTTGTTTTGTAGTTTAATGTTTTGTAACCCGCCCAGAGTCCCCTATTGTAAGGGAGATGGGCGGGAGAGAAATTCAATAAATAAATAAATAAATAAATAAATAAATAAATAAATAAAATAAATAAATAAATAAATAAATAAATAAATAAATAGTTTCAACTGGGAAACTGTCAGCATCTTAGACCAAGCTAAATCCAAAAACATGAGGGAATTCCTGGAAGCTTGGTATTCCGACAAGCCAGCCATCAACAGGAGCATAGAGATAAGCAAATTTACACAACATTCAAAAGAGAAAATAAAAAGCTAAAAAAGGAAATAAAAAGACCATAACACCTTCTCACCAGCAATCATCACCCAGATAAGCAGGGATTAACACCAGGCAAATAATCAAGCAGTAAACAATACCCTAGTCAAGGAAGTACCAAGGAGAAAACAACACCCTACACCAGTAGGGCAAGCTACTGTATATAAATAGAGAGCAAACCCCACTCCCTTCTACCACTGAAGATGTTATCTAGTCAGGTAATGAAACATCTGCAAGAAAACAGCCAAGCTCAGATACCCCAAGGACTCCACAATAAAATATACGTTATATTCTTTCAACTTACACAGGAACTTAACCTAGCTGATGCTGGTCTATCTAGTTAGATGGCCAGTTCAACTATAGAACAGAATATCACAGAGTCAGATAAACTGAATGAGAACCGCATGGTCCAGGTCAACTAGCAGAATTCCTGTGGAGGCTTGAGTTTCCTGGGGAGTTGCTTTTATACAACTTCCCAGGCTCTGTTAGTCCTGCCTTTTCACACATGACTGGTCCAGAGGTATGTTAGCAAGTCTGATAGGTCAAGATCCTTTTTCAAGCCATTCACCACTCTACTTGATCCTTGCTGATAGAAGGCTCAGGGTCCCACCCACTTCTGGCTCCTCTGCTGGGCGGTCCCAATAAGCAGCATGCATCAACTTTATCTCCTGAGTTAGCATATGTCCAAAAGTCGTCTTGCTCACATACTGAGGAAAGTGATATAAAGTTATATAACTAATGCCTGTAGGCTTTTATGAATTCAATAATGTGTCTGTTTTTGCTCCAGATTCTCCATCTTTAATCTTAAATCTAAAGCAATTCCAAGCAGTAATCAATACATAGCGCTCAAAAGTGCCCCTAAACAGTGTGGTAAAAATGTATAACTACTTTGTACATCAGTTATACTGCAATGATTAAAGAGAGAGAAAGAGAGATGAACTGTGAAAATGGATGGAGGAATTTTAAGAAGTGTAAACCCTGATAGAAAGGGAGTGAGCAGTGCATCATCTGTGATGAGAAATAAATGTTTGTCAAAGCAGGGAGAATGGTAGTATATAAGGGTATACTTCTGCCCAACTTGTTATGTGGAAATGAGAATTGGGTATATCAGGAAAAACATAAAAATAAAATGGATGCAATGGGAAGAAATTACTAAGAAGTATATGTGGTAAAATAGTAAAAAAATAGCAGGGGTGTCCACAGTGATGGCCACAAACATGTGATCAAAAGAGTCAGTCCACACATACAAAAGGGACCACATATGCATCTCTAAGTCTTAGTTTCCATCTTGCCCTTTTGCTTCACTTCCACCCCAATGGAAAGTCATGGCTGGATGGAGCTGTTGAGATCCAAACATACTTTGGAAGCAAGAAAGTTTGCAGAGATATAAAGATATGAAGATATATACTGAATGATATTGCTGAAACTAGATTTAGTTCAGTGCCCTGTCTTTTCTCTAATCTCCTACCTTTGATTTCTTTTGCTCACTACTTCTCATCTTTCTGCCCTTTTTGTAACATTGTTCACCCTGAAAGGGAATAGGATAATGGGAATATGTGTGTTAACATATGTTAAAGGCAATGGAGATCTGTGGGATGGGGACATATTTCTTCTTCACTAAAATAAAAATATTCCTATAACATTTATTAGGCTTGTGCAAATCCTTCCAAAGTAGTGCTTTCGAACATGCAGGAGCACATATGAAGTACCTCTTTGCAAAGTCCTGAATATGCAGACAGGGGCTGAATTCTTACTTGTGTATCCTTTGGTATACACTGTATGTATGTATGTATGTATGTAAGACAGTATAGATACATATGCTAAAATTAAGATGATCAAGTGTTCTTTTGCTTTTATATATTATGTCATGCACTGGTATCCAGAAGCTTTAAACTGATGGACACTTTAAGCTGATGATGTTTCTACTCTGGCAACTAATAACTTGTGCCAAAGGATGATTGAAGCTGCATCCAATATATATTGGTTGTATTCCAGAATGATGGGTCAATGTTTGTTCAACCCACAAGAGCATCTTGGGACGTATTGCAAGCCAGATGGCCTTCACTAATTAAGTTAGTTTAACATACTGCTAATTAACACAGTTTGTACGTAAGTTGCACAGATGTGGATGGGAGCTTGTGGTTGGTGGACTTGTTGCAGAGCTACAGTGATTCACCCAGAGGCTCACAGCATATCATATTTTCAAAGGAGAGGAATTTTTGGCTTTGCTGGAAAATCCCTTCACCAAACTCTGTGACAAATTAGAGCCTGGAACTGTTAACTGTATAGAGTCAAAAATCAGAAGCTGGCTTCTTCTTCATGAGGTCGGTAACAAAGGGATCATCAAGCACATTTGATTAAATTACTTTCAGTGGAACAATTTGCCCTTTGCTTTCCCCCCTACTGTCCATTAGAAATGTTTTATATTTGGTAGGATTCAACCCACCTAAAACTGTGAGTGGTTGTGTAGTATGCAAACAAACAAGCAGCATTGTCACAGTTCAGATCTGCAGAAAATCTAAATTAGAAAGTACAGAGAAAGTGGGTATCATGGGTCACTGTGTGCCAAAGACAAAAGATTCACAGTCTTAGGCTACAATCTTAAAGCCATCTGTATCCCAGATGAGGAAGTTATTTATTTATTTATTTATTTTTCAAATTTGTCACCACCCATCTCACAGCATAGCGACTTTTAAGAACTCTAGGAGGCAATGTGACTGTACAGTAATTCTGCCATTGAAATGGAGACAGGAAAGCATTTAATTCATACATTAATTGACAGACTACCTGGAAAGAGTCTTCTTTCACGTTAACCCACAACCCTTAAAGTAGTTGCAAAGAGAGCATGACTGTGCATAAAGTCCTGATCTCTGTGGTGGAATGGAGGACTTAGACATAGATCTTTCAGGTGCAAGTTCAACACGTAAGTTCCACATTTCACTGATTCTCCTATCCAGTAAATATGCCAGATATGATGCCAGTGAATAATTATAGCTGATGTTTTGACAGTGATAGAGACTGAGTTTTGGCTATGTCAGAGGAATGCAAGAATATAGCAGGTTGACCCAGGAGTCAAAACATTCTAAATTCATTCATTCCCCAATCCCATAAAGTGGAAAAGGAATCCTTCATGTGCATCAGCCTTAGATCTTGTGTAGCTAGTTTTTTTTTACTGGAGTTAGAAGATGAAAGGGCTGGAAAGAATAGAAGTGGAAAAAACAATAAGAGAAAAACAGCTCCAAATCTCCAACTCTGGATGCAGGAATCTGCAGAGCTTTCAGTGTGGTGATGTTCTTCACTGTGCAGTAAGACTACCTGGTACCTAAATAATCATATTTAAATTGCAGTTTTTAAAAAGAAGAATCTATGTTTAGGTTATCTTGGACCATAGTATAGCACTGTGATGATGATGATGATGATGATGATGATGATGATGATGAAGAAAATGAATTATAGTAATAATATGATTGTCATAGGGTATAACAACAATAAACAATTGCAATGGAATTCAAGTTCCACTCTTCCAGCAGTCAGCAAGGAGCAAGAGCTCTCTCCAAGTGTCTTTGCATGGATGTTCCAACCTGTGCAGCAAAGCACAGTGCTGTGTGGTTTTACCATGGCAAAGTGCTCCTAGAACTGGGGTGAAGGGTAAGAGGTTGGTATTTTTTTGACCTCAGCTTTTTCCAAGGGCAGTGCTGAAGGATGCCATTGTGAAGCATAGGAGGGAACAAGCAACTTGAGGAAATATATCAGTAGATGCAATAAAACGCAGTTGAGAAGTGGCTATATATAATTAAAAGTTCTAGCTGTACAGTAGGGATTAATAGAATGTTTTACCCCATGCCTTCCAGTGCTAGGAGTGTGACTTCCAGAATTTTCAGCTTTTAATAATGCTTTAATTGGGATGGGCAATGGAAGATAAAATTCAAAATAGGAGAAATGCTGTAGAATTTCAGAGTGTTTTGTTTAAAGAGAAAAGGGGGGAGCAGTGGGGCAAATTAAGCCTGTGCTATTGCCAGATCTACAGAGGTGATCTTCCACAATCAGATGCCCTGCTGGTGCTCTTGAAAGGTCAGATAAAATTGTATTGAAAGCCAGATGGGGATCATTTAAAGTAGCGATTTAAGATAGTGGGGGGCCTTGTGGAGGTACAGCCCTGGCAGTGTTTTTTTAATCAGCCTTAATTTGTTTAATGCTAGCATTTGGAATGTCCCTGCTTGGAAGCTGTAACTGTGAAATGTTCTGCTATTCATATTTTCTTTTCCTTTTTGGGGTTACAAATGCACCATTTCCTTATCGGTGTTGCCAGTGAAAGGAAAACTTCTCCTGGTGCAGGTTCTCTTCTGTACCTCTCTCTAAATATCTTTACAGACTGGTGTGTCAATTTATATGGATTAGGGCTGAGAAGGAGAAAAATAGAAAACATTTAAGTTGCAACACAGTAGATGTGTTGAAATCAAATGGAAACACGTTTGAGTCCACAGTTTGACTGTTCTATCCATTGGTGGGGGTAGGATGGGACAAGGAGGGCCAAATGATGAAACATACATTGCAATATCATGACACAAGCTCCACCTCTTTTGTATTTGTGCTGCAATTGTGCACACAAGTACATTAGGGATGGACCTTTCTTTGAAGCAACACAGTATACATGTTATCATTTTGACAAAATATTGGCTTCCTGGGGACACCCCTGGTTCAATCTATTGACTTTGGAGTCTCATTTAATAATACATAATGAAGGAATGAATTTCTTTAACAACTGGATTATTTTTCAGACTAAAACAGTGATCGATAAAGCTTTTGTATGGAGGAATCAAATCCTGTTTTATGAAAACTACAGCTAAAAGAATTGGCAACCTTAATCATTTTTTGAGGAGGAATCCCTTTCATATTGTGGGTCACTGCAGTATTTTGTTACTGCCTAACTACCATCTTATCCCTGCTTCTTTTCCTTGGATTTAGTGAGTGAAAGGAAGCATCCTCTACCTGTACCTAATCTTACACTATTATATTTTTCACCACCATAGAGAAAAAAAGACTCATTAAAATGTAAATTGGAGTAGTAGAGTGAAGTTCTTATGGAAGTACTAGGAAAGACAGTCTTCACATGCTCAGATTTCTTTGTAATTGTTAATTATTTTTATTGCTAGACTTAATCTTGTACTTGAGGATTAAGGATTCAGTAGCTAAGTCCATTCTGTTCTATGCCTTTCAAGTTGCAACATTCCTTCATAACAAGTTGGCAGGCAAACCCCTCGTGATGAACAAATGCTTTTGAGAAGTCTACATTCCTTTCTGGTTCGGCAAGAACAGATCTGTGCCTCTTTTGTTTCTCAGTTTTAAATCAAGTTAACTTTCCTTTCCAAACCTCTGGGGGCCATACCAGGTTGCCTGGTCAAGTTCAGGGTTATTGGCTCAGTATCAAGGACTGGGTCATGGTTGAAGAACTATGCCTAGAAAACTTTTCTGTCTGGTGATTCCAGATTAGTTAACTGAACAGCTTCTTCACTGAGTAAATGAAAAAGCTTTTCCAATCTACATAGTCTCATCCCCAATTTAGTATCCTACTTTCCAACCCAAACCTAATAAACCATAACCTAAGATCTTAGGTCCTCTTCATTTAAAGAGTTAACTATTTCCTTACATGGTTGACCATGTAAATAGTGTTTGTTTTTATAGATCCTTTTGTCTGACTTAAATCGATGCTATTAACTTTAGATTTAGTTTGCTAGAATTTCCCCACAAATTAGTTGCTTGAGAATTTAGATCATGTATGCCAGAAATCTGGAATAATCTGATTCAATACAAAACCATTTATGGTATATATGATTTGCTGGATAGGTCTGCTAGGATCCACCATTGCCCAATATTCTCTTAACATGTCCTGTTTAAGTTGGAATGTGATCTGAGTTCAGTGCCATGCCTGAAAAACATGTATTGTAAAAAATCTTCGTGATCATGCAGTGGAAGGGAAGCAAACCTCAGGGTGGACTTGAAGGGTTGGAAAAGAGAATGAAACAGATTCTCTTGGATAAACCTGTGGTTATTTAATGGCACTTTTCCTTTATTATTGGAGTTCATAATGGGAATCTTCCTCTAGATCTAAGGACAATGCAGGAAGGGGCAGCACGGAGCTGCTCCCTTGCCATCAGAACAAAATGAACACTTGGTCCCAATATTGATCTTTGGAGCCTATTGTGGAGCTGCCATTAAATATGAATAGGAGATTCTTCACCCACTGTTATCACTGCTGATTTTAGAAAACTCTGAAGTGATGAATTAGATGGAGGCACTCAGCATCCTTTGATTAGCTACCAGCAGATAGAAGTAGTTCAGTAATGTTAAAGGCTGAGATTAGAAGCTTGACTACCCCCAAACTTACAATTGATTTGTTGTTGTTGTGGTTGAAAATAAAAAAAGTAGGTCCTGGGGGGGAGGTGGAGGGAGCAGTACTTTCATTTGTTCTACCTACTATTCAAAATGTCCCCTGCCTTTCACAGAATAATGTTTTCCAGACACCATTATTAGATGGGAAATGTATTTCATTCTGTGAAACAAGTTTCTTCCTTTCTCTCTCTCTCTCCCTTGCCCTAGAATTGTTTGCTTCCTTCAAAAACATCACTGGCCTAGAATTCAGAATCAGCTGAAGATTATATTCTGCATAGTTTAAAAGACATGCTTCTCACGACTGTATAGAGAAAAATTATGTTAAAGTCAGAATGGTTCCAGGTTACCCTTGAAGAAACTGCTGAGTGTATTTTCAAAACACTTATGCATTAAGGTGATCAGCAGCTTCTTTATTCTGACCAGATTACTTTATTCCCATTTAAAAATAAATTCCCTTTTGTTTTAGATTGAGTTTGATTAGATATTTTTGGAAACACACCTAAGTTAAATGGAAAGATGAAATGAAAGATGTTCCTTCAGCATTTTGACAGAAGCAAAGCGAATTTCTGAAAGAGAATCAGGATGCACAAATAATGGATAGATGAACTATGGTTCAGCATAATATCATGACTGAGCTTCTATGACAGAAAGGCTGATATGTTAGGGCTACCATACGTGGCCTGCAAAATGTAGGATGACTGTTAGGTGGCAGCAAAAGTTAGCATTTTCTATATATATTTACTGCCAACTTGTGATTGTCTGAAATTTGGCAGCCAAGATACAGTATGATTGACCTAGTTCTTTCCTCCCTGTGCAATCAACAAGGAATTGCTTAAGCATAAATCAGTTTTAATTTCTATAAAACTTGGATTGCTGTTATGTACAACTAGGAAAATGTTTTTTTTTTTTAAAAAACTCTACTCAATTGCTAGATGAGACAACTTCAAATGCTGGCTAGTTTCAAAAACGGAAGTTTGCCTTGAACCATAACATTGGTACTTACACAATATCAAATTTCTTATTGCTTAGTGCCATAGCTTTTCTTGAGTAAACAGGAGTCACAATGTGCCCAGAAGTTGTTGTATCTATAACCTTAATTTCACTGTAGCATTCTGCCTGTTTTATACAATTTGTAGGCCAGAGGTACATTTATTTGCAGAATGATGCAGTGTAGGATTGGGGTCAGGGAGAAGCAAGTTGAAACCCAGGTTGACAAGGAGTTCTTGGTGGTTTTGAGGCTACTTACTCTCAGTCCAACTCACTTTCCACTGTTGTTTCTATGAAGGTAAACTAATGGGATGCCATATGTATCCTGGCTAGAGCTTATAGGATAAAAGTGTCATACACACATACATACATACATATTGCATCTTGGGGTGTCACACTCTGGGTGGATATCCCAGAGATAGAAGTCAGTCTGCATGTTGTGGAGCTGCATTGTGGCTGGCCTTGTCAGTGCTCCAGGGGAGGTGGTAGCTGCTCTTGGCTGAGGCCATCGGCATCCCGGCCTCAGGATTTCCATAGCAGTGTGGGTGATTACTGTTGCTTCATCCTCAGCTTCAAAGACATGCTAAGGCCTAACGCAGAAGCTCCAGGGCCACATGGGATCCTTATTGTTGTCCCTATCTATCAGGAGAGGAATACTCATTATAACTCAAAAAGCCACATCACGAGGAAGCAATACACTCCTGTTGTCTAAGTATGAAGAGCTGCGCTATAACTTCCCCTTTGCAGATCAGTGTGGGTGAAAGTATCCCCGTCCACATCTTTATTAAAAGAAGTCAGACACACCACCACTTGCAAAACTCCTGCAAATAAAAGGGGATACTACAAATGTGCACCTCACTGTCTGAGTAAAAACCAGTATCCTGGATGCCACAGACAAAACATCTTGCAGAGACTTATCGTACGAGTGGGTGGAACCAACCCCTCTCCTGGAAATCACTCCTCCAGATTCAGAAAAATTACAGTCAGTACTTTGCTTGAATGGTCTTTCACAAATGAGAAGGGCACCAGTAACTGCAAAATGCTTTGGGCAAGATCACAACAATAATCTTCCAAGTCATTTGCATTGGTTTTTAGGTAACACTGATCCACAACAATTATGCCACATGGATTGTAATGGGTGTTATAAGCAGACTCTTTCTTCCCGGATTCAAAAATGAAATCAGAATTTTCTTCTCTCAAGCTTGGTTCTTGTAATCCTCATCTTCATTATTCTGTTCAATTAGTGTCATTATGATACTATATTTTAACTATAGTAGCATATTTGTAACAATCGTTGAGCAGAATCTAGTTGTTATTATTTTTCTCTAGCATAAATAACTAGACGTAAGCCCAATCTCTGCCTGGACAGCAGCTTAAGTGTACATTCTCTGCATTCAAGTTAAATATTAGATTGATTGTAATAGTGGGGTGCTAATCTACATATTGTTATCATGCCATGAAATTGTAAATCATCCTGATACTTTCTGCTATGTGTGTGGTGAGTTAATATTCAAATCTCTGAAACAAAACTTCACCTCCCTTGTCAAAAGATGCTGTGAACTTTATTTCAGTTGTAAAGTGGGTGACCAAGATGAGAATTGGGCCCCTCACATTTGCTGTGTGACATTTGTTAGACTTTTAACAGGATGGCTAAAGGGTTCACACTATGTACCATTTGCCATTCCTATGGTTTGGAGGGAGCCAAATGACCATTCATCAGATTGTTGTTTCTATGTTGTTTCTAACAAGTACAACAGGGATCACCCCCAAAAGGAAGCTCTCTGTGAAATACCCTGATTTTCCATGTGCAATGAGGCCAGTCTCATCTAATGAAGAATTGCCTGTACCAAAACCTCCCAAAAAGTAACATTTATTAACGATGGATCTAGTGGTGATGGTGATGGTGCATATGCAGAGCACAAAAAAGGAAAACATTAATGCTGACTCAACATTTCAAGTCACCTGCTCTTCAAATGAACCACATCTATTGACACAAGGGGATCTGAATGATCTTGTTCATGTCTAAGAAGCAGGTTGGACTTTTAGATTCAGGGTTTAGAGGCTGGAATCTTCTCTCCCATGACACTAGAGCTGTTTTTTTCATAGCCATGATGATGAATTTAATTAATTCTTCTCCCAAGAAGATGGACTAGTGTTTTGTAAAGATGTTTGTTCAGTTATGGAGGCTCTTGACCATGAGCACCTTGTAAATGAGTGGTGCTTGCTCACTGATACTTTGAAAGTTAGCTTGAAAGGTGTCGTTCATTATGGAAATAAATTACAGTTCATGCTGCTAACATGAAAGAGCTGAATGAGACCATGAAACTACTTTTGGAAAAGATTCAGTATGAAAAATATACTGGAGTATATTTGTGGAATATCTGTGGAGATCTGAAGGTCATTGTACTTCTGCTCGGCTTGCTGCTTGGATACACAAAGCACTGTTGGTGTTTTTGTGTGAATGGGACAGTAGGAACAGAAAAAAAAAAATTACATTCAGAAAGAATGTCCAAAATGTACATCACTTTGTTTAGGAAAAAAGGTGGTAAACAGTCCACTTGTTTCCCTGGAAAGGTTTTCCGTCTTCCTTTGCACATCACAATTGGACTTATACAAATTTTTGTTAAAGTGATGGATAAAATAGGAACTGGATTCATGTATTTCAGGAATAAATTTCCCAGGATTAGTGATGCTAAGTTTAAGGAAGGTATTTTTGCAGGTCCTCAGATAAAAAAATCGATTAAAAATGACAAATTTGATGAAGATTTAAGTGAAGTTGAAAAAGCAGCATGGCAATCATTCCAAAGCCCCTGCAAAAACTCTGTGGGAGATCATAAAGCAGAAACTATCACAAAATAGTGAGTGATCTCCTGAAGCCATACCAAGCTGTAGGATGTAACATGTCATTGAAAGTTCATTTCTTGGACTCTCACTTGGACTTTTTCCCTGACAACCTTGGCAATGTCAGTGATGAACATGGTGAACAATTTCATCAGGACTTTTAAAATATGGAAAAACAAGTGGAGTTACAGTATGTTGTCTGACTACTATTGGACCTTGAGGTAAAATTCAGCAGAAAAATACTGTAAGATTAACCAGTTTTTGTTTGTGTGACACACACAAACTTTTTTTTTTTTTTTGGTTCCCCAGTATAATCAATTCATGTAATCTAATTGGGGAAGGGAGACAATGTAATATTATAGAAAGGAGGGGGAAGACTATTTTAATTACTATAGTTAAGCAGGAAGTGTTGCTATGTGAAGTTTCTTCGTTACCCATACAAAATGGCTTGACCAAAGTCCAGTTAATTATGAGGAAACTGCTATCCTAAAACCACGGTAATGGACACAAGTGTTTGCTTCCAACAGAAATATGAAAACATGAAACCCTAACCCTAAATGAACTATTTAATTTATTCTCAAACATGATGAATGTTTACATTTAAAGCAAATTTGGCTTATGTTCATGCAATGCAATTAATACTGATAAAATATAAATCCTTCAGTATTGATTTTTTTTTTTATTCATATCTCCAAGACATTTTTTTACACGGGGGAAAAAGTAGGTATTATGGATCTATGAGATTACTTGCAAAAATCAACACTGAAGTCATTATAAACCAATAAACTATTCTGTATATTTATATTCTTGTGCAGTGTACAGTAATACAAATTCTATGTTAAATTGTATTAACGGCCAAATGTATTTAATGTTTATTTAAAAACCAATAACCCAACTGCATCTGATCGCAGTAATCAATTAGCAGATTATTTTTGCAAGAAATAAATAATCTGGTTTAGGAAGGTCGACACAGAAAATTTGGTATGGAAAAATATATCTGTTAATGTGAATAACTGTGTTGTTCCACCATCTGACAAATTGGAACTATGGCTAAAAAATGAAAATATACTTATGATGGAGATCTGCCAACTCTATCGACTCAGACCCTGGGCCACTTGATTTTAGAAGTATCCATATTTTTACTAGTAATTATTTAAGCAAACGACTTTTGTGCTTTTGCTATGAAACCTAACAGAAATGCTGACTTTTTAAAGTGACTTTGTCTTTCTACTTTCAATTTATGGTGAATAATGCACACATCTACGCACAAAAACATGTTATATTCCACTTGAGCATCATTTATTTTGAAATTATGCATTTGATTCTGGCTATTTTTTAAAGCTTCCAATGGTGAATGGCAAAGTCATATGATCAATTTGAGGCTCAAGAAAGAGAAAGGAATCAATGCAATCCCAAATAAAATTCATGTTGTACATTTTGCTTTCTTACTCTCCTGTTTGCCTGCATTTGGTTGATGTTTTGCATAATACTCAGGCTGTAGAAATTGTTTCATTTCTAAATATGGACTCAATTTGCGTGGCTTCTAGAAGGCAATATCACCAGGGAGAAAACACAGCAAGAGAACAAGAGAGGGGGTGCAAATGAGGGAAGCTGGAAAATTAGCCTTTATTTTAAAAATTGAGGAGAATGACTAGAAGTAGGCACTTGCTGGTGTACAGAGAATATTATTTTCCTCCATGTAAATCTCAGGATACTTAATTAAAGAAAACTTTCAACTTGCAAACAATCTTTTCCTAATGTGCCAGAGATAAGGTGTCATATCATCAACCAATGTAACTTTATAGCAAGAGCATAAAACTGTGACAAAACCTCTAACTGTCTGATTAGACTGCAAGAAAGACTTACTTTGCTATACTGAATTTTGCATGTAGCAGATGCAACCTGGAATATTAGCTAGCCTGAATGCCTCCCTCCCTCTCATATAAATGGGAAAGGGATAGCAGACTGGAATGATACTCAATTGTTGATATTTTTTTCCAGATAATATTGATACTTACCATACGTACTTCTAAATGAAAATATATCCTGAGATTGTAAGGGCTTGTAGAATGGAATGGATGGACACTGAGGTGAGAAGCCTCATTTAGGCAAAATGCTTTGAAGTCTTAGCCTTTTTGCTAAGATTAGGGAAATTTTGCTTTCAGATTAGGGAAAGGACAGCTGAGGAGAAATTCATCAGTGGGCAATAGAATGTGGAATGTATCTGAAGATTAATAAGCCACATGAAAAGAGAATGGTGCCAAAGAAAAGCTGACCTAGCTAAATTAGAGTGTGATTGCATAACTTGGACCTGATGTAGCTTAGTGTAACCAGGAATGGAATGAGGGATTATTTTGTACATACTTCAATGATTGTGAGGTACACATTTTAAAACATCAAAGCAAATGGACAATACAGTTGACAGCTCAAATAACAGAATTAGAATTCCAGTCCTTTCATGTCAAATCCAGGTTGTCTCAACTATTAAAAGCCTTGACAAACATCAGTGGGGTGATCCAATCTATTATTTTCTGTTCTTTCCCAAGGCAATATATATATACTAGTTTTTATCTTTCTTTCCATGGGTGGCCTCAACTCTACTGGTTGATCTTTGGTTCATATTAACCTTGGCTTGTTGAATAATCTGTACTTGCCTGCTTCACATATAATACACCAAGTTATAAATCAAGGTCAACAGACCATAGTGGCTAGGTTCATATACCAAAGCCAGACAAACCACTTTATGGCTTAGTATGATGTATGAGATAAGCCATTCTTATGCAATTTGTCCTTTGACTGATCACATTTACAACATAACTAGTGATATGCCCTACCAAGTAGTAATTAAGAGGTCATAGCCATTTATTTTTACTCACAGTTATTGTAAGATGGCAAAGGTGGAGCAGGGCTTCAGGCAAGTATGTTCCTGGCAAATTGGCAAAGGTATCATGTGGGCTGATGACTTAATCAGTCATGCCTTATCCATGATGGGCTTTCATTTGCAACCCACTTGCATTGGTATGTTTCTGTCAAGACTCTTCTTCTGTTTCTGCCCACCTTGGATGCTATTTATCAAGTACATAGGTGGGGAATCCATAGGCTTCCAGATGTTGCTGGATTACAAATTCAAGGAGTCCTAGACAGTATGGCTCATAGTAAAGGATGCTGGGAGTTCTAATTTAATTTAGAAGACTCCAAGTTTCATATCCCTGCCATGGTAGCATAGTGCACATGGCTAGGAATAGCTAACAGCTTTCATTGTACAATGGTTTAGTAAAAGAAATAAAAATATATAGCATCTCTCTGTAAAAAATGGATTTCTTTGTCAGTTTCCACGAAGTGAAGAAGGCTGCCGATTATAGCTCAGCTATAAGACCTCATGATCTAGGCCTCTGGGCTATTATGCACATTTTTCCTTTTCAAATTATGAATATACAGAGTAGATATGCTTAATTTTTAAATTTGTTCAGGAGTTGTAACTCTACATATAATGTTACAGTTGAAATGGCATCAAGGGTAGCCTTACAATTCAGATTCAGCACTTCCCTTTATGCATGAGCACAATATTGTTCCTGAATATAAATACACCCCCACACTGAGGCATTTATTAAAAGTGGAAAACACACTCCCACAGACAATCCCGGCAGCGTATTTTTTTCTTTCACTTATAAAAGCTGGAATAGAGACCACTCAATAATGATGCAGCTAGTCCATTTGGCATTGTTCACGCAAAAGGCAATAATGGGAACCTACTCTCTTTCTTGCCACAAACTGTAATAATGGAAAAATTAAAAGCTATCTCAATAGTAATTTCAGTGAGAGTAATCCTCAGTCAGGTCACTCTAGCATTTTGTATTTGTCTCAAAACCTGCAGTCAAGAATCAGTGCAAATTATCTCCTGAGACTTGTCCTCTCCCACAAGTTAGCATGGATCTGGCCCTGCAGGAGCCATCTCTTCCAGCAGGGAGAAGCAATTGAGCGTCAATAATACATCAGCCTCCAATTAGAGGAACAGCCGTTGATTGTGCTGAATTGTGTATCATATTGATGTAAAATGTTGACCATCAGGGAACAGGATGACATTACCAATCTCATTTTGCCAAGGGCCTCAGGCCTACCTCCTTCACGAACAGACCTTGATGAATCTTCTGCTTGCAAACCATCTGCTTTTGAAACAATCAGTGACATACTGTCAGTGTCATGTACAGGTATCTGGCAGATTGCATCACTAAAAAGAAGCAAGCTATTTTCCCACCAGATAAAGTTGCTAGAGCTTCTGTATCTTTAGAGAAATAATATATGTCAAATATGTTTACTGACAATAATGTCAAGGTATAAAGTAACTCACATTTTTATAGGATCATTAAAACAGTTGTCTATAAGATTATGGCTAGAGACAAAGACTTCTAAAAATAGAATACTAACTCAGTACTGAAACAATGATTTACAGCAGGGATGGTCAACATCTGGGCCTTCAAATATTGTTGGTCTATAGTTCCCATTGTGGCTTGTCACTGGTCATGCTGGCAATGGCAGATGGGAATTGGAGTTTAATACTATTTGAATGATCACACATTTCCTGTTCCTTGATTATATAGTAGAGGCTATACAAATTATGAGATTCTATTGTATTCAAAGATGAGCATTCTGGCCCCTCTTCCTGTCAACTCCCATGTGTAAAAGGCTCCCAGAAAACCAAAATCTGTAACCCTGCCTTCACAGATATAAAAAGTCTTTGCTGAAGATATTTATCTTCTACGTGTAGACTATTTGCTTGTTCCCATTCCACCTGAATGCAGCTGGAACTTACTTCTCACAACTTTCCAAAATACCTGAGGATGGTTAATGGACGTCCTTCACATATAGATAAAGAGCTATTCTTGGCATGCTAATCTGTGGGGGGTTGATTTGCCAATATTCCTCAATCACTTGCCTTCCAGAAGTTCCAGTAACTGGGGATGATGGGAATTGTATTTGGAATATCTCAGGTTTTTGCTCAAGCAAGATTTGAATTTAGATCTCTCTGACCTTAATCCCAAACAATTTATTGTTTTAAAAACAGTAATAACTATCACCATATCTAGAGGATATTGTTTTGGATTGCATACTTATAAATATGCAATATTTTGGGTTAGTGTCTGGAAACATGTGCATTATTCATTAAGTAGAGATTCAGTTATACAAATATTTCTAATCAAGCCTCATGCATTACATTATTCATTCATATTCACAAGTCTTTAACCCATCCTCCCTCCCTCCCTCCCATTCTCCCATTCACAATTCAGATATGAATTTGAAAAACACTCTATTGATTCTGGCCTCAAACTACTAGGATTCTCATGATGGAACAAACAAAACTTATGCAAGAATGTAGGATGTGCAGAACTTCTTGTTCAGCTGTGTCTTTTCAATTTGTAGAAAAATCTCTTTATCTAAGCCACCCTCGCAGTATGTGTTTCTCTCCCAGTATTTACTGAATCCTTTAACAACCTATGTAATTAATGCTCTTGAGTCAGAATTTATTTTTTGCTGTTATCTGACCATTACTTTTGATTTATAGAGCAGGGAGGCAGCTGGATTTTTATAAGCTCATCCTTCAGAACTGAAGATAACAAATGTAATATAATAATCTAACTTCTCTAAGATACTGCACTGAAGGAAAAGACTCCAACAGATTTCTTTATCTACAGTCACACACAGTACATTAAGGAATTTTATCTTCCAATGCAGGCAGTACTACAAGAATAATTTTCAAAATTCTCTTATTCATTCCTCAGATTCAGAAAGCACAAGAGAGTTTTTTCTTCAAAAATATAATATGTATGCTCTCTATTCATGGATGGAATGCTATTTAATGACTTCAAGATAATTTAATTCAGTCATACTAAATTACACAAATATGGCGTAATTTCATAAAAATAGAGTTTTGTCACAAATATTAGATTTGAAGAAATCAAATTAAAAGTAAGTGAGCAAGTGCCAGGATAGAAAAAAGTAGCTAACTGAAACATGAAATGCTATGTCTGAAAGAGTAAGTCTATAAATCAGTTGTATTAAAACACTGACACTTCCACATTTATAAAAGATTACTGAGCTCTGTAAAGCAAATCTTTATAAACATATTAACAAGAAAAATGGAAAAAACAAAAATATAGCAGGCATGGTGAGAAAAGATAAGAGCAGCATAGAAACCATGGTGTAGAAATGAATATATTTCACAAAGATAGACAATTGGAAATGCAGACGTTTGTTGATTTGGATTTGAAAATAGGTTTGCTGACTTTTCTCTCACAGACACAAACACACAAAAAACACATGTGCAGACACATACACTAGCTTAAGATACATTGCTCTTTGATGTGGGTGGAACATCAAAATTTCTATACCAAAATGCAGAGATTCATAAGTTACCAAGTTTTCAGTATCTGAAAGAAAAAAAAATCCCACCAACAATTTAATCTAATAATTGGCTGTTTTTAAAGTTACAGTACCCAGGACAAACTATATGAAGAAACAGCATCACTTTCTCTAATGATAGGAGTGGCTATGTACACAGTGATGGACAAAAACACTTTGAATATTTATTCATTTATTTTAATTTACATACATTTCTGGAGCGCTTTAAGTCTCAAGGCAGCTGAAGCAAAGCCCAACAGCCTTTCCATGTCACTACAGTAGTTAAAAGTAGGGTGTTACAATTTTAACAAGGTTCTTCAAAGGACAATGAAATCTTTGTGGAATTTGCTCATAATTTTTAATTGCTCTGGAACACAGTAGCATGCTTCGAATGTCAGCTATTAGGGAGGAATTGTGAAAGAACGCTGTCATTCTCTGTCTGTGAGCTTTTTGAATGCATCAGGTTGACCATTGTGTGATAGAGAGTGTTGGACTTCAAAGGCCATTGTTTTACTGTGGTTTGGTGGTTTTTATGAGCTTTTTAGTTTTATAATTTGTATCACCCTGAGATTTACTGATAAAGTATTGATTACAAATATATTAAATACAAAATTAGTATATTATTATTGTAAGAAAGTAATGAACAGGAAGTGCTAGTCAAAATTGAATAGGACAATACAAGCTTCATTTACAAATTTTATACACAGATAATGAAACACAACCAAATAGCAAAATCAGGAAACTGTAATTTAGCAGGGAGGTCTGCCATTGCTTATATATATTTCTATAATACCTGATAGTAGTTGATCTAAAGTAGACATAACTTGGATGCTCTGCTACCTTTGGTTTTATGGGTTTATGAGGAATTAAGAATCAAATATGGAAATCCTATTTTGCCAGTTGAATACTCCTCCTAACATTAAAACATTCTTTCTGTTCTCAGGCTAATCTGTTTGGTATAGGCATTCGTCATCCTTTTATTAATGGACATCCACTTTGGGCCTTATCCATGTACCTTGAATACATAGCTAAAATCAGCTTACTGCACCCCCTTATATCTTTATGAGATGACACTGTTTTTCAATAGACTTGAAAGGAAGCATTTGGCAGCTTCTTAACAAGTCATGATCTGATTCTGAAAATGGCTCATGAGGATGCTTGAATTCCATTAACCGTTCACTTTTTTCCTGGAACAAAATGGAAATGAAGAATGCTGGATGTGTGCAGTCAAGCAGAACTTCTCCCACCACTTGTACCAGAAAGTAGGGTTAGAATAGAAATCTTATGGAAGCCCTACATAAAGCATGATCAGTTGGCATCTTGAAAAAGAATGCATCCTATTGGCATGTGAGGGTGCTGTACATGAGATACCAGTTCTGTGTATTCCTCTGTGCTGATCTTGCTAAGCTTTCTGAAACATATTATTGTTCCAAATGGAATGTGTCTTGACAGCTTTTTCCTTGGGGACGTCACACACTTTTTCTGTAACTACAAATGTCTATCCCTCGTTGAATAGTGCTATTCTGTCAGCTCAAGTGGAGTTTAATATGTATAGGGCTTCATGTTGGTTAAGAAGATCAATGAGAATAAAATTAGGTAGGTCCACTGGTGATTGGAAGAGGACAAAGCAGCTAGGGTGAAATACACTGGAAGAAAGTTTCAGAAAAGAAACAACTTTGGACATATAGCTTCTGAGTCCTGATCAGGGGAAATAAAGACTGAATTAAAGATGAATGCATATAGGTACATGCAGATCTTTTCCAGGTAGTGATGGATCTTACATGTTTTATGTACAGAAGGCAAATGACTCTTACCCAGGCCCTTGCTTTTGGAATGTCTTATAAGTGAGGGGGATTATTGTAAATGGTTGGACAAAGTACATGGGCAACATCCTGATGACAGTTAAGCCTTTGTACTAAATCAGTACTATTTTTAATGGCATCTTGCAATATTTTTAAAAAGTTTTTAAAACACAATTAGAGTTTAAATCAACATGTAAAGGCATATACAAGTTTGATGGACCAAAATGTAAACATTGGAAGAGAAATCATTGGGTTACAATCCTTTGAGAATGAATAAGGTTAACTCAACATCTTCAGGAGAACAGTGAAATAATTTCATATTAAAGCCTTAAATCATCAGCTTGAATCAGCTGGTTCTTTCATATGATCTGACACATGTTAATTTTTTGGCTGAGGTGTTAATTATAAGTAAAAACAGTTCAAACATGTCTGCCTGATTGGGTAGGTTTTATCACTTAAGGCACAATGTATATTGATAAAGAAGTCTTTGAATTATACTGAAAAAAGTCCTTCTTCAAAGCAATTTGGATTTTGAAGATACAGGATAGAAAGAGTGTGGACACTTTTGAAATATGGTGTTGGACAACGCTCCTGAGAAAACAAACAAATGGATCATCAAACAAATCAAACCAGAGGTATCACTCAAGGCACAAATGACCAGACTCAAATGTTCACAGTCTGGACACATTATGTACAGACCTGGTTCTCTGGAGAAGTCTGTAATGCTAGAAAAGAACAGGACATTCAATAGCAAGGTGTTTTGACTCAATTACCATTGGAAGACCTGAAAGACCAGGCTAGGGACAGATGGTCATGGAGAAAATCTACTCAATGTGATCACTAACAGACACTGACATAATGGCACATAATCAATCAATCAATCAATCAATCAATCAATCAATCAATCAAAGCAATTAGCTGAAAAAAAGACTCCCAGTGTTTAGTCATACAAGAGATGCATGGATGGAAGATGATACATCCAGGATTGGGATACTGTTCCCCAGATGGCTGAATTTGACTTCCAAAATTCAGGATGTATTTCTCCCAAGAATGTCTTCGCCAGTTAAATTTACTAAAATGGTGTGGCTCTAATGGAAAGTGATTGTCAGTGTTCTTTATATATACTACTAATATATAAAAACAAAGAAATTAAGAGAATTGTCTAAATTGTAGGTAGCAGAACTACCAGTGTAGAAACTCATAATGGATAAATATGTAAACTGTACCTTCAGACAAAAGTGATGGAATAGTATTTTGATATATTCCCAGTACCCAGCACTCCCTTAACATAGAAGGCCACATAATCTGTCTGGAAAAGACCTTTCCTGAAACTGTGTGGAGTCCTCAGTCTGAGGTGTTTTTAAACCAATATTGGTACAGAATCTGGTTTGCTTAATAATATTTTAATTTTAATTAAATTAATTTAATTTTATTAATTTTAATATTTAATTTTACTAGTATTAAAAGTAATACAATGATTATAAATTAGTAAGCAAGCATTCTCTGAGCAGTTCACAAAACAGAAAATTATTAAATTCCACAGGTTCTGAAAATGTTTGAGAACACGTATAGCCATGCACACACAATTCTTATTGCATTTGATGAGCAAGAAGTATAATTAACAATACTTATACCTGTATCATGAGAGGGAAGGTCAATCTTTTCAGTGAGACATCTGGTTTGGAATATATTTGGATGTCCTTGCACGATTTGCTGCTATGCTCTTTTTCAGATACATGTACAGCACTTGTGCGTGGCTTTGTGCACACACACAGATATTCATGGACTAGTATCAGGAGTTCAACTTACTTGGGAAAAGATAATTATGGCCTGGAAGGATGGAAACAGGATTTGTCAGGATCTCCTGTGGACTGATGTTTTTACATGTCTTGCTTAGCATATAAGCACTAAACCAGTGTTGTCCAAACTTGGCCACTTTAAGATGAGTGGACTTCAACTCCCAGAATTCCCCAGCCAGCCATGGTGGCTGGGGAATTCTGGGAGTTGAAGTCCACTCATCTTAAAGTGGCCAAGTTTGGACAACACTGAACTAAACAGAGTGGTAAGGAGCCTTGTTGCAGTATCCCCACTTCTCTTGAAGGCGCATCAGTTAACCTTCTCATCTGACTGCTTGACAATCAGTAAAGCCACTCTGGCAAGCCATTCTTTAAAAAGAGCAATCACAGCTTTTGGACTTCCCTGCTTGTGAAAAGTTTAGGTTTCAGACGCCGTTCGTTAAAATGTAACACAGCAGCATGGGGACCAAAGCACCAAACAATAACCTGAAGCGTCTGCCTAAAATACTTTTGTTTACAATTAGAGCAGCTTATCTAGTTCCCAAAGTAGTACCATTTTGACTTTAAATTAAAGCATATTCTCATTTAAAATTTTAGAGGAAACTATAAGCCTTTCATAAAGCAGACTCAATATAAAGCAAGACCAAAGAACTGAGCTTGTACATTATAAAGTAGCTCAAGATGAAGCACTTCTAATACTTCTCTGACTTCAAACTTCAGCCAAATACTGACATTGATTCAGCACCTCTGACTGGCTTCCCACCTTCCTCCTTCCCAATGTTCATCAAGTATACTGTTCCACAGAGAGTCTGCATCTGAGTTGTTTTGAGTGTGGAGCTGCGGGAGGCGTAGTGCTTCCCATGGTTCCTTTACGTCTGAGTTTAAAAACAGAATGCCAGCTTCTAATTGCAAAGGACTCCTAAACCTGTGGAGAACTCCTATACAGGAAAACTGACAGTAGTGCTGAAGATAGTTCTTTCCATTTTGTGGGGAAAATCAAAACTGGTGTTTTCTGCAAAATACAAAATAGAATACTTGTTTCCAGAGTGAAATGCAGACAATATTTTTGCAGAGACTCAAAGCAAAGTTAAAGAAACGAAAACTGCTTTCCACTATGCTATTGCTCACAATGTCTATTAAACAACCTAGTTTATGCGTAGAAGCAGCCAGCTGACCCTGGCTGACCTTGGATGATATCGTTGGGGGACCACCAGGAAATACTGGTATAGAGCTGGAGGCTAGGCTGGTTAGTTACAAAGAGAACCCCAAAGATGACAATGGTAAACCAGGCCCTACTGTTGCAAGTAAACTATATGGCTTGTCTGTGAAGTTACCTGAAGCCAAGAGGAACTAAAGCTGATTTTTATTTAACAATAACAGTCACTATAAAACACTGACCATGATCAGAGATGTGCTTAGGTGTTCTTCCAAAACTTCAGTTTATCCTTAATAATGTAATGCACTACAGGTGGTCCCTGGGTTAAGAACATCCGGTTTATGGATGACTCATAGTTAAGAGCAGAACCTATTGTAGCAAAATTCAAGTTAAATACACAATGATTCAAGTTAAATACACAATGGTTCGAGTTAATCACACAATACTACTAATACAGTATTATACAATAATACTGTTCCAGCTTACATACAAATTTGACTTAAGGACAGATCTTGGGAATGGAACTAGTTCGTAAACTGGGGACTACCTGCCTGCATCACAATGCAATCCAGTATATTCATGGGCTACATGACAGGAAGAGGTAAGTGTGAGGTCAAGGCTAGAGGATTATCAGTTGGGTCTCTCCCAGATGGCCAGTCTATAACAGTACTGGCAATTCCTTAGAGAGCCATGTGTACTGAAAAGTGATGTAAAACTTTTGGTTGTGCATACCCTTCCTCAATAATGTGTGACATTACCTATTTTATTGCTACTTAAAGAAGTCAAAGGAAACCATTACTAAATGCATTTCTGGACAAATACAGTGATGCTGGAAATGCACCATACAATTGCACAATTTACCAAAATATGTTTTTTGCCTTATAATTTACATTTATAAATCCAGTACTTTGGCTTTGCTCTTGCCTGTAATCGTTTTTGATCTCATTTTAAACTGTACTTCCACCCTAGTTCACTCCCTGCTGATATACAGTATTAACAGCCTTTTTCATTGAAACTAAAATAGTTGCCCCAACTTTGTGATAGCCTGCATCTTCATGTGGTAGAAAAAATCCTATTGAAATAAATGAAACTAAGTTTTACATTATTATTTTATAGCTTGAGGTATTTGAGCCTAAATAAAAATTACAGAGCTCCAGAATACAGTATTCCAAAAGCTGACATTCTGATAGCTACAAAAATAATGTAATTGTAATTATATGAGACCTTGTTGATGCATTATAGCAGCTTCAACTACCCTGATTTCCCCCTTCAGATGGACTTTTCATTCCCATGACCTCACTTCTGAAACCTAGGAGACTGAGAAATATTAATACATTAAGGAAAATATTTCTTGTGATTCTGATTAAAAACTAGTAAAATTAAATTACATTAAATTCAAACACTTTATCAATTTGACAGGTTTAAGAACAGAAGAAAAATGATCCCATAATGATGGTTAAAGAATTAAAATGAACTGATAACATTTCCAAATTTTTCACTTAGACCTACCAGTTGGTAGATTATAATTCCCATTTTTTGAAGGCAACCCATTCATTGACAGCATCTGTTAAATTACTCAACAGAACTGTTTAATTATGTGGCAAAATCAATGGGGTTTTCTCAAGTTTTTATTTTCCTTTTTCAGTGGAGTCTTGTCCAGATGTTGTGTTCCAGAATACAATGCATGTGTGCTTTTGCACATTCCCCATTCATTCCTGTACCGGGTTTATGTATGATGTAGTAGAATCTTGGTATAAATTTATCTAAAACTCAGTACCCATATGTTCTATAAATACATGTATATTTATTAGAGTGTTAACCCAACTTTTTCCCAGGAGCTCAAGGTTCCCCAACAACTAGGAACATAGATTGGGCTGACAGGGTGACTGGCCCAAGGTCATCCAGTGAGTTTCCATGGCTGGGGATAGACTTGAACCAGAACCTAGTCTAACATCTTGATCACTACACAACTTTGGCTCTCTATGTGTTTCCCCTTTCCCTTCAATGATGGAGGATTTCTCTATGCTTCAGGAGATTGTATGTGGAGATTTAACCTTGATTGTGATATAAAAAGCAGTCCTTCTGACTATGGAATCCCTTTATACAGACTGCCATTCTCATAGCAACTAAGAATTTGTTAGATTTTTGGGAGACAAATACAAATGAAAAATTAACTATTTTTATTAGTGGTTTCTATTAGTGGTTGTTGTTGCTACTGTTATAATTTCAGTATAGCCTATTCAAGTAGAAAAAAAAGTACAATCCAGTCACAAGATCCAAAATTAGCATTTTATTCAGAACATTGGGGTCAGGGGTATATCATTTATATTCTGGTACATAATACAGAGGCAAAGCTGTTGTCAAACATCTTTCCTGTTGTTTAACATACTGTGTAATTACTTGAGCCGTAAGTATAAGGCTACCCCTTGACTTTTCAATCTTTCTTTCTTTCTTTCTTTCTTTCTTTCTTTCTTTCTTTCTTTCTTTCTTTCTTTCTTTCTTTCTTTCTTTCTTTCCTTCCTTCCTTCCTTCCTTCCTTCCTTCCTTCCTTCCTTCCTTCCTTCCTTCCTTCCTTCCTTCCTTCCTTCCTTCCTTTCTTTCTTTCTTTCTTTCTTTCTTTCTTTCTTCTCTCTCTCCCCTTTCTTTCTCTCTCTCACACAGTTTTGTTTATTTGTTTTTGGTACAAATTATGTAAAACATTTGTGCTAAGAACTTTTTGCCCACCCCAAACAAATAAAACAAACAAAAAATTAATTTAAAAAACTCAAACCTTGAGTACTCTAACTACAGCTCAACAATTGAATCAATGTCACTTGTTTGCAACCTGTTTGTAAATACTTTACCCATAACAAAAGATATAAACATGCAAAAACCTGAATCCATAGTCCAAATAATACATACACATGTTTGGAAGTTTCAGCACTTCCCAAAGACTATGCTAATAAAACATTATGTACACATACCATTTTTTACAGTGAAGTGGGAAAAAAAGTACTGGAAAATGCTTTTAAAAAAATGTGTATATGGATTAAGACCAAAATGTGTCTAACATTCTATCATAAGAAAAGAAAATCAGTTCTGCTACAAACTGGTGATATGAAAACTCCCTTTATTTGCAACCAGCTGCATAAGATTTAGAATTTTAGTGAAAAACCCTAGCATCTAAAACTAGAAGTATTGTACATTTTTTATGGCCTTCTTCCCCCACATCTCCCCAATAACAAAATTTTCCCATGAGGTTTTTTTCAATTTTGTTATTTTAATAAAAGCAATGTAATGTAACAAAAGCATGTTGAAGCATATTGGTGACTGCGCTTTCTCCCCATCCCCAATGTGGTTTTTCTTCATTTTTTCATAAATCAGTACCATTTAAAGCCTTAAACATAAAATTAATTCCAATCTGAAAAAGGTACAAAAAGGCACATAAAATCCCAGTGCTTCTGTACTGTAAAATTCAAGTGTAACTGAGCTCAATTGTTTGTTTTCCTTTTTTTTCCAAACAGCATTGGATGACTGATATTCCCAGTGAGCCCAAATAGGTTTGCAGCCTATGCCAAAGCCTTCAGCAAGCACTTGTGCTAGTAGACTACAAAGTTAAAGCCTAGCTTCTGTACGCTTGTTGGGAATACCAGTGAAAAGGTTTGTACTTGTCCAAATGCAACGCTGGCCACCACGGCATTCAGTCATCACCTCCCCCGTACATATCAGCAAGTTTCTTGAAACGTGGACCCCAGTCATTTAGATAATCATAGTCTTGCTCGCCACCACTACTTGAAGAGTTGAGGGAGCTCAAAGATCCAGCGGTGGAACCACTTCCCTCATAGTCAAAGACTAGAAGAGAGTCATATGGAGGAGCTGTAGGGTCGTTGTCTGCAGCTTTAAGTCCCTGTGAACAATTAGGAGGGGGAAACTATGAGAAAGAAAATGGGAAGACTACCCAATCATTTCTCACATGCATTATGTAGATCCAAACTTTTGTGACCACTCTATGAGAAAATATCTGGATCAGCAGCAGGTCCAGGAATAACTGAAGTGTAGGAAGAGCTATAATTACTGGCTTATCCTTCCTGCCCCTTGCTCTATATAATTTGTAATCATTCAAAGAAATTGGAACAAATATGTCTAAGGAAGAAGGAGAATAAATAAATACTGTAAAAGTATGCCATATGAATATGAATAGCAACCAGTTAAAACATTTTTTCATTCTAGTTCAACAATTTTAGCTGTTTAACACATTGTAAATTATTAATAATTGGCATGAAAATATTCATAGTGGAGTTAAATGGCAGTTTTGTGTGTGTCTCTTGAATCTTTAAATTGAAAGCTAAACAAGAACAAACAAGGAAGAACTAAGTTTACAAATTAGATGCAAATAACAAGGAGACGTCATCTGTCCACACATCAAAATACCCATCAACTCCTTTCACACATTTAAAAAAAATTAAATTACAATTTTTGGAATGGAATTGAGCAGCTTTTAAAAAAAAAATTTTCACTCCCAAGATATTGACTACAAAGAAATCTAGCAAAAATCCCAGCAATGCTGTAAATATACACTGCAATGAAAGCCCCAAGTGCAATCTGTCATTTAAATTCTGTGCTTTGTAGTAATTGATAAGGCTTGCTTGTATATTGGGATCTACAATAATGGTTTAAAGCCTCCGCAAACAAACTGCATATTTCTAAAAAAGCAAAAAGTGCTATTGTATTTCAACCAAGTACATCAAAAATATTCTTTAAGTCTTGTCAAGCTAGAAAACTAGAGTCTCCTAGTTCGGCATCCACTGCTGGCCTAGGATGATATACAATCTCTTGTGCTATTGAGTTTATAGGATAAGACAATAATGAAAGATTCAGTGTTCCAGAAAATGCACTTAATGTGCAAACTGTCTGTTGGAAAAAAGATCCTAAAAGGCAGTTTTACAAAGGCATGGCTAAAGGCTCAAATCTGCATTACAGGAAAGTTAAAATGTGTGCATTTTATGTTCTAAACAGCTTAATCTAGTATGAAAATTTAAACACTAGAGTACTGAAAAAAGAACAGATTAATATTTCACATATTTTGCCTGAAAAAGGTAAGTCAATTTTGAAGAGCTATAATCTTTTAACTTACAGCATAATTGTTTTCAGAAAAGAAAAATTTAACTGACCTGATTTGACCTGCCTATAGCTGTTGCTGTGAAAAAGCAGCACTCCCAGATTGTCAGAGAAAAAAAATGGCTAAGATGACATAATTTCCTGACACAATTTCCCATTTGTTGATTTACAAGTAGAGATCATAGATCCCAAACCCTTGCCACTAAAAAGTCAGCAGGTATTGAACCATACTAAAATAGTGGCATTCATAAAAACCTGTGATGTCAAGATGATGGCATTTGTGATGATATAATCATGAAAATGATTCAGTTACATTCTTGCATTACAATGTCTTATTTAAGTCCATTAGTTGCAGCATTTATGTGATATCAGATATGTACCATTTGCCCCCTTTTCTCCCCCTTCCCCACAGATGCCCCTGCTAAGATGCTTATTCACTGCATTTTAGTTGCAATCTGTGGAGCTGGCTGGCTCTTCCTTATACCGCTCTGCAGGTAGGAAGATGGCCTATATGTGACAAGACTGTTTGTTCAACTTACTCTGCATTAGTTACTTTCTATAGCAGCAACTTGATATGATGTCAGGTAGAAATCATTCACATCTTCTGTTACCTGATAGAACTTTACATTAAAACATTTCAAGACTGGACCTAGCACCTTCTGCATGCAAAATACATGCTTTGCTATGGAGCTCCAGACCCTCCTTAATTCTGCTTGCAACATATCAGATGCCCCATTTTGCACATATTTTATTTAAAAGCACTAGTGAAAAAATACAGACTAAGCAGAATAAAGATTGCTAGGACTAAAAATCAGATGCATATGAAACAAGACATAACCCCATTTCAGGTTCATTATAACTTCTGAATGTGGCATGAAAACCTGAATGATCAGTAATGTCAGTAGCAGGAATATTGATTCCATACCACTCTGCCCTATTTAAGAACACTGCTCTCCACTACTGTCTTCCTGATTTCTACAGTGTAACATAAACACAATATAAGAACAGTTATTCAGGATTGTTTGTATATATTTGTACTGAATGTTCCCCACAGAAAGAACTTTCTGCTGGTTCATATTTATCACTCCCGACTTGTCTTGTTGATAACTTCCTCCTTCAGACAGTGGAAGAACACACAAGACAATCAGTTACTAATAGTTAGGAAATATTTAGTTGAGGAAATGGACATAGCAGGAATACTGGAGGAGAGTGACCATATATTGCTGGCATTCTTGATTTTAAGGAAACGACTAACATCTTTTTTTGAAGTCCCAAGATACAGCACGTTTAACTACATTTAGTTTTAATGTAGTTAAACATGTGGTGTATCTTGGGACTTCAAAAAAAGATGTTAGTAAATTCAGAACAAATATAAGTTGGATTCCATAAAGGGAGAAACTAATAAGAAAAGGAACTTAAAATAGGTGCAAGCTCCTAAAGAAGAGGGTATTAAATGCATAATTGCAAACAATTCCAGTGAGGAGAAAAAATGGAGGATACTAAAAGAAGCCAGTCCAGCTACGCAAAAAGCTTAGTGAATATCTGAAAACAAAAAGGACATACACACAAAATGGAAAGACAGTCAAGTAACAGAGGAAGAATACAGTCAGGCAGCTTACTAACAGAGCTGATGTCAGGAAAGTGAACGTTCAGAATGAGCTGAGGTGAGCAGAGGTTAGCAAAGGATGCTAAGAATAGCAAAAATGGATTCTTTAGATATGCTTAAATAAAAGAATCAGTATACCAGCCACTTGATAAAGAACGCAACATGCTAACAGGTAACAAAGAAAAGGCAGCATTAAATAACTCCTATTTTGGTTCAGCATTTTCCATGGGAAATTGTGAAGGACAAAATAAAGGGTCAGAATTGCAACTGGAGACTGACAGAATCAGGGAACAACTGTGTACTTTTAATGAATTTAAATCTCTAGATCCAGATGAACTTCTTCCTTGGTTACTAAAGAACTACCATATTTTTCCGACTATAAGACGATACTTTTTTCTAAAATCCTTACCCTAAAAATTGAAGGGCGTCTTATTCAAGGAAGTCAGCCGAGGAGAGAAACGCATGGTTGCAAAACTGCCCACACTTTGTCTCTGCAAACAGGTTTCCTCCTATTGCTAGCCTCCAATCATGAGTGAAATAGCTTGACTCTGCAAACAGGCTTCCTCCAATCACGAGCCTCCAATCACGAGTGAAACTGCCCATACGGTCTCTGCAAACAGACTTCCTCCAATCACGAGCCTTATGTAACTGACGTAAGCTGATGCTGAACAAACGAATTAGAGGAAGCTTGTTTGCAGAGACAAGCTATTGGCAGTTTCACTCGTGATTGAATGTAATCAGTTATGCAAAAGAGCATGGAAACAGAGCTGCAGAGAGACGGTTTGGACCTCCTCCCACCAAGTGTATCAGGTAAATGTTACCTAATTACTAAATAAAAATGTATTCTGCACTATCTTTAAAATATTGATTTCTTAATTTTGGGTTGGAAAAGTGGAGGTCGTCTTGTACGTGGGGGCATCTTATTGACCGAAAAATATGGTAGTTGGTAGTCTGGCCCTTATATATTATCTTTGAGAAATTCTGGAAATTGAAGTGCTTGATGGCTAGAGGAGAACAAATATGATACCTATCTTCAAAAAGGGGAAAAAGGAAGATGGAGCAAGCTATAGGCCAATGAGTCTTGCACTGATACCAGGGAAGATTCTAGAACAGATTATAAAGTGTCTAGCTATAAGCATTTCAAAACAATGCAATGATTATCATAAATCAGTATAGATTTGTCAAAACAATTTTTGCCAGACTAATCCCTTCTCATTTTAGTTTCTCAGTAGACTGTGGGAATTCTGCAGACATAATATACCTTTACCTCAGCAAAGCATTTCATATGTCAATTGGCAAACTAGTTAACTTTGGGCTGAATGGCATAACAATTAGGATACACAACTGGCTCAAAAATTGTACTCAGTGTGCTTGTTATTATTACATTATCTAACATTATTATTATATTATCCATCCATCCATCCATCCACATATTTATTTATTCAATTTATCTCTGCCCATCTCCCCCTAATAAGGGACTCTAGGCGGCTCCCAAAATCCATTAAAACAATAAATATATAAAACATAAAAACTATATATAAATAACTCAAGGCGGTGAACATACCTAATACTCCTGCCTCCTATTTTTCCCACAATACCAACCTGATCAGGTGGGCTGGGCTGAGAGAGAGCAACTGGCCCAAGGTCATCCAGCCAGCGTTCATGTATCAAGTGAGGTTCCAGCAAGATTAGTCTTAGGTCCTGTGTTTCAATGTTTTCATTGGTAGAAATCCACTGGTAGAATGGATTCTTACCAAATTTGAGGATGATACAGAATTGGCTAGGATGGCTAATATCTTAAAAGACAGCGTTAACATTCAAAATATTATTGAAAGGTTGGAGAAATGGAGTGGTAGAAAACAAGTAAAATTTCACTTGATATTTTTCACTTAGGAAAAAAATCAAATGCACAGACATAGGATGAGGGTTACCTTGCTTGGTTAAAGCACTTGTGAAAAAGATTTTGGAAGAGTAGTTGACTGCTAACTGAATATGAAACAGAACGATTTAGGCAATATGCATTTTTACCTCATAGACTATAATATTTCAGCTTTATACTTGCACAGTATATTAACATACCATTACAGTAGTGTACATTACATTTTATTATAGACACTCCTTGCTATGCTAGTATTTTATCTCACCCATTTGATTTTATTTTTGTGTTGTATATTTTCAAACTTTGCTGGTTACTGACTGAATAAACATTTCATTTCATAAAACGATGTAACCGCAAAACATGGATGTTTATGCTGCATTAACAGAAGTGTAATTTCTGAATCACAGGAACTAATTGTTCTACTCGTTTTTGCATTGGTGAGACCACCACAATAATGGTGTCCAGTTCTAGGCAGCACACTTTCAAGATTCATAGAAATTAGAACAGGTTCAGAAAACGGGAACAAGAATGATTATGGGACTAGAAACAAAATTCTATAGAGAAAGATTGAAGGAGCTGGGTATGGTTAGCCTTGAGAAAAGATGACTGGGACGGGGGTATGACAATAGTTTTCAAAAATCTGAAAGGATGTCATACAAAGAAAATCAATATATCCTCTCTTTCATCGCGGAGCAGAGGACACAGAATAGTGGAGTCAACTTACAGGAAACAATTGTGAATGGATGATAGAAAAAACTTTCTAATATTAAGAGCAATTTGTCAATGGAACAAATTGCCCAGACATCTGGTGGCCTGGCTCCCCTTAATGTTTCAAGCAGAGACTAGGCAGCCATCTGTCTTAGATGCTTTAATGTGGATTCCTGCAACAGAGGGTGTTAGACTACATGGGCTAAATGGACTCTTCCAATTTTATGAGTCTAGACTATAATTTATTTACTATAAATATTTATGTTCTGACTTTCAACATAAAGATCATCCCAAAATGGCTTATAAGCAATAAAATATTTGTGAATAAAATAAATATTATTTAAAAACAAACAAACAAAGCAAAATTCTAGATTTTTTCGTACAAAGCAATTAGCAATAATGGCCCTGTTTTAGACGGGGGAGATGTTGTACGTTATATATATTACAGGGCTGCAGAGCTCTGTGATCATTTCACAATTTTTGCTTCAATGTATATTATAGCATTATTATAATTTTCAAAGAGGTATACATGAAGAATGAATCAAAGCTTATCTCTTTAAATCCCGTTAGACCAGGTCTCTACACATACCATAAAATTCATCAATGGTAAAAGTAACATAAAAAAGGATGAGAAATGCTGACACAGTGCCTCTACAGACTTGTAACTTACAAAATTAATGCATAACTAGGCTAAACTACCACTCTAACAGAATCCAGTGGAATAACTGTTTTGTAAATACTGTGGTTAAGACGGATAAACTATGGGTGCAACTAATACCAATGCACAAACATTAAATGACTTTCCGTTTAAATACATTACATGTTTTTGGGCTTAAAAAGTCATATTTATATCATATTTAGATATAAATACAATTGTAATTGTATCAACAGTACTTTAAAAATCATTATTCTTTAGATGTAAAGGCTATTCATAATCTGTGCAGATGGTGCCTAATAAGTCCTAAAAAGAATAGATTTCCCCACTTCCTCCAGCTTCCAATTTACCTCATTAATGAAGTCCCCAATATCCCCAGGATGAGGAGCTGCTGATCTGACTGGATACTGAGGTTCTGCATGGATAGGTCTTTCATCAAGTCGCCTTATTCCAACAGGTTTGATGGCATCTGGTTCTATAGTGTCAGGTTGTTGGAGCTGACTTAAATCATAGTCCTGTAAGTGATACATAAGATACTGATTTATATCTTGCTTTTTCTTCCAGGAAAGATGGTTTAGATCAGCAGTGCTCAAACATTTTGATCTCAGGACCCCATTATATTTTTAAAAATAACTGAGGACCCCAAACAGCTTTGGTTTATGTGGGTTATATCTATCAATATTTAGAAATTTAGACTAAGAAATTTTAAAATATTTACTTATTTGACATTGCAGATACCCTAAAAAGGTTTCGGGAGGAGTCCCCAGACCACACTTTGAGAACCACTGGTGTAGATGACATAAAATATGCATTGTAAAGAGAGAAAAATGCTTGTTCTTATAAAATATGCTATTGCTCCCTTTTCTCACTGACCTTCATATATTCATGCTGCAGCTATAGAATAGGATTATTTTTGTGGAAGAAATGGAAATTTCTTCTTTTAGATTCCCAGAGGTAATTCCCTATCTTTTGTGAGGCAGAGAGATTCCAACACCTTCAGCTGCCCTTCCCCGACCCTCCAAACCCTATAATACTTGATTAATAACTTGCAATGTTATGTCAACTAGCAATTTTAAGGGAAACTACAGACAGAGAGGGAGGTGGGGGGAACCAAATTTCCCTGGCTGTTCTATCTCTAGCTTTAAGAAGATACCTTATCAGTGCTTTGCTTGCATTAACATGCTTTTTGAAGTTTCTCTTTCTAATGCTTTGCGCAGCTTTAGTAACTAGGTCTGCTGTACCCTTGGGGTGGGTAAAATGTCCTCTGTGTGAAGAACTGAAGCACACATTAAGTAATTTCCATTCGTCTTTTGAACATGGAGGTCATTTCAGACACCAGGATATATAAGACTTTATGGAACGACAGCTAGTTTCTAACTTGACTCCTATAAGCTGCATCCGCCATGAAGAGAGTATTAATGTTATAGTACCTGAAATAGGGGTGAACTGTGAAACTTTGAAAAACATGACACAGGTCTGTAGAGAACTACTGTATCAAACTGAAAGCAGAATATTATGGATTAAAAATCAGAACAACTTTATCTGAATATTTGCTGAACAAAGTGACTTTCTATAAAAACAAAAACAAAACCATCCAATTTTAGGGTGAAACCTTGATTGGACATATCTTCACTGGTTCAGTGAGTACCCCATTACAAAACTAAGTTAGATTCTTAGTTAGGAAATGTATTACTGGCAAGTTCAGGAAGGATACCTCTTTGAGGAATCTATTATACATGGGGATTATGATTTTGATCCATTCTTGATCACCATCATGTTAGTCAGCATTTCCACTCCCTTTTTAACATGCAATGCTGTTCAAAGATTAGTCTGTGTTCCTGTCATCAGGTAATATGCCTGCAGCTTTTGGTCCTCCTAAGGAAAATTTACTGGTAGAAACTCTCTGAGATGGAAATAAAATATGTAAGAAATTCTGAGAATAATCCAGTTTTGTAGTTGTAACCTTCCAGCCTCCTTACTATCAGTTGAAATAACTTGAGGAGACATATATGAACCTGTGCAGGAAATCCTTGGATATAAGTAATTTTCATAGCATCTGGACTTTGGAAATTGGCCTGTTTGGCAATGCAGGATTTTTAGGGATAGTGTGCATTTTCAGACTTCTTATATGACTGAGAATTCACAAAGTTAGAGGTGAAAAAACCTGGAGTAGAATGTTTTCTTCTTAGTTGTTTTACAGAGTTTAACATCACAAAAGTAACATCTTTAATATTAATTAGTGAAGAAGGTGAAGTGATAGAAAAGTAAGGGAATGTTTGTTTTCATCTTGTTATATAAAATTAAAACTTGATCAGAGTGTCTACTGAATTGCAGATCAGACAATCTGGTATTTACATACTCTTGTTTTTCACTTCAGATTGCAAGACCACCTTCCTAATTTATAACTTTTTTGCATCATGGTATATGATGCTGAAGCTGCCTATGAAAGACCAAAATGATTAATCTCCATTCAGTTACCCTTTTTGTGCTTTCTGATATACTTCGGTCTTCTGTTGCTAGACCTGATATCTAGGTGAGTCTATCCTTCATGTTGAATTCCTGTCTGAGACTCATCCAAAGGGAGATAATCAGTAAAGAGCCATAATCTAGATGGGCTATGTAAATATCCACACACGAAGGGCAAATTGTGATTTGGAGTGCATCTGGACACCCATGTAGCACATGCCAGGATACTTTAAATCAAAGTGTCTTCTTCCCTGATTACACTGGAGGGCAGTTGTGTGAACATAGGAAAATGTGCTATATGCAAGCCCATGTAAGTGCTGAATCACATTTTGCCCTCTGAATCCAGATCACTTCACAGCTTTATAAGTGTATTTTTATTTTTAGGCAGTAAATGTATTTTGTAATTAGCATTGTTCTAGTAAAAAAAGCTTATATAACTAACATATGCTTTCCATGTACATCAGACTATAAGAAGTGTTTTTTTTTTAAATCACAATAGTTATGATTGGAATCTTATGCACAAAGATTTACTTGTGGATGTAAATTTGGCTGAATGTATATACAGAATAGAATACAAAACTGTTTTTAAAAATCTTGACAGGTGCTCACGTTATTAACAAACTTTGATCATTTTTAAAGAACCTGTATACTTTGAAAAAAAGTTTGGGTTCATATGTTAAGTTGTTAAAATAGACGATACTTTTAGAGCTTTGAACATGTAATCTTGGCCTGCCATGAAAAATACTAATCTTGCTTGATTTGTATGTCTCTGTGCCTTTTTAAAAATAATATCTGATGTCTTTAGCAAAGTTTCATGTCTCAATAGTTTTCACATTTGTGGAATAATATACCTGGGAAGATTCTTACTGATAATTTTTTCTTCAATTTACTTAAAAATACAGATTTACAGTGCAAGAGGTGAAATCACTGTATTTTGAAATATTTTCATTTAATATACTGTAAAATCTACATATATAATTTAAGGCTCCAAGAACAAAAACACAATTTTAAAACTTCTTCAACAGTAGATTATTCAAATCTAAACAAATTTACTGTATGTGGATTATTTACAAACATGCATGTGTTAATTAACAATTTGTAATCCTAATTCTACCTTTTGGGAATAATCTTTTACTGTAACTTTTTTCAAAAACAACTACTCAGCTTATTAGCCTATTGAATGCAAAAAGAAATCTGATCCAGGAAGGAAAAAAAAATGTTTTAGCCCTGTTACCAATGGACACAGATTTCATGTTATATTCTTCATTCCTGCATAGCAAAACGTATGGCTAGAATTCTTCAGACTATAACACTACAGCTGAAAATTGACTCCAATAAGGTCACTGGCCAAACAGCATTTAAAAACCCATCCCTCTCTGTTGCTTCTTAGCAATTATTTACAAAAATATTATTTAAGTTGCTCATGTAAAGAGAAAAACTGACCTCCTCACCTGCTATGACTCATTTTTAGATTCTTGACCCATACATTATGCAAAGTGCTGGCATAAGTTTCTATCTGAAGGCAAAACACATCATTTGAAGGCAGTCACATTCTAGTGACTGCCATCCCATGTGCTTTGGTGGCTCTGCACCATCCTTACAAACATACACCTCTTTACACTAGTGAAGAGTATGAAGTAGAGTGAACTTTTTATCCCTGTTTAGTACTCACAAGTATTCTGCAGCCAACTTTGTTACTTGATGATTATGCCTGCCTGCAAAATTATGTTGGCAAGGAGGTTGGGAAAAACTAGTCAAAGCAATCAGTAGCCTTGTTTTTTTCCCTACAGAGAAAAGAATTAGTCTCTTTTGATGCACAGTGGTAGTTTTTAAACCCAAGTAGTTGTGGCTATTTACAGGCATGATTTTCACACCTACACTATAAAAAACCCTAAACGTGAAAGATTATAATACAATACAATACAATACAATACAATACAATACAATACAATACAATACAATAAATACTTCATTATGAACACATTTCTCACCTGATCTTCTTCACCACCACCTTCTTCATCGTATTTCAGAATATTGTCTCTCACATCATCTTCTGGATCTATGAGTAACTGCTTGGCCTGACGTTCTTTATCACGGCGTTTCATCCAAACCACAAACATTAGAACTAGAACTAGATGAAGTGCAGAAGAAGGGGGAGCTTTACTTGTTCCTCCTTATATTGTTATTTTTAAAACTACATGAAATGAGCACATTCAATACTTATCTGTTCTGGAATTTATCTGCTTCAACTTGCAACTAAAAAAGGGAAGAAGCAGTAAATTCCCTGCTGATACATTCCCTTACACTATATAGGATGTACAGAAGCTGGAGACTTCCAAACCTGATCCATTATAAAGGTAACATTAAAGAAGAAGCTGTACACTGAAACTGAACCATGGGGGGAGGGCAATCAAATGTTTAGAATTTCTTCAGAAGAAAAGCCACTGTGCATATCAAATCAGTTCAGGAGCAATAGCAGGTATAGAATGCAACCATCTAGTTTTTGTTAGACTTCCCTCCTTACAGTCCAGAATGGAAATACTTAATCTAAAGAATGAGAATCTAAGAATTCTGACTACCAGTATATACTAGAAGGCAAGCTAGGGTTACAGCACAAGAATTTCAGTGAGCACTGTGCTTTCAAATAGGAGAGTTATATTTAGGCAATCTATGGCAGCAAAGCTCGTCTGTTTCCTTCTGGTTTTTCAATGTCAAGGGGGGCAGGCTTGTCTCTTTGGTGAAAGCAGGGCAGTTTGCATCGGTTCAATGTTTTGGTAACTGCTATTCTCAGAGCTGTAAATTATGGTAAATTACATTAGATAAATTAGTGCACTTGAAAAAGACACTTCCCAGCCAAGCAAAATGGCTGTGCATACATAAGCATGCAGAGACAGCCAGAGTACCTTCTGAAAGCTCTCATGCAAACCTTGAAAAGATATGCTGATTTTAGTGCTTGGAAGGGTGCTTTCTGACCTGTGACTCATGAATGCTTAACACAGCCAGATGTGATGGAATGGAATTATGAAGGCCAGGCTCAGGGAGATAAGCATTTTCTTAGCTCGCCGCAGGAGCGTGGGAACTACAGGAGGATGAGACTGGCACCTCCCTGAGGAATTCACACTGTTGTGGCTGGCTGACTTGGGAGCTGGGGTTTCAGTCTGGGAAGATTCTTGCTAGAGGTTGTAGCTAATAAACATAGCTGAACTGATTTTGCATTGTCTCTTGGAGTTCCTTGGGCTAGGCCTGACACATAATACATATTACATAAATTTAAGGTCAGTCACATTAGCTTTCTAATTGTTTATGTAATTAAGCATAAAATGGAACAGCAACGACAGGTAGAGATAGTTAGATGAAACAATACAGAATGCCAAGACTCTTCTTGAGCTCAGTTCCCAACAAAGACTATTTGACTATGTCTCTTTATCCAGTTTGAAATGTACAGTTTAAAAGATCCTGTTTTTTCTATTAGCAGGAGGTTTATGCATATAAATGGAAGAAGAAAGCTATGGATAATTGCTAGGCATTTGTAATGCAAGGTGTAAGTTTACTGCTGTTGGTTTATTGGATTACTTCTAATATCCTTTCTGTCCAACCTTCAAATATCTTTCTGAAAAAAAATATAGAAAGATAGATAGATAGAATTCTCCCTTTCATAAAGAGGTTCAGAAGCCATCTACCATGCTTGCTGTAAACTTTCAAAGACTGAACTACTGTTCAGAGAAAAGAAAGCCAGAGAGAAGGAGAGGAGGGGCAAGAGGAGGACTTTTTCAGAATATGTCCTTAAGAAAGAAGTCACAAGCTTTAGCAAAAACATTGCCTATTATATATTCTCAAATCAATTAATTGTTGGCGGCCCATCTACATATAAAGAATCTACTCCATGGCAAACCAATCTTGAACATTTTTAGCACATGTAAGGACACACCCAATCGCTACTAAAATAGTTAAAAGACTTACCAAGTAATATGATGATGCAGAGGAGAATTGCAATTATGGCACCCGTGCCTAGTCCTGCCCCAACAATCCTGTCTGCATCTGTACAGTCTCCATTTAAATCACACTGGCAAACTTTCACCTTCAGAATAGAAGTGCTAGACTTGGGAGGATTTCCAGAATCTGTTATTATTATTGGAACATCATAGATTCCAGCCTCAAGGAACCTGATCTTTAAAGCCAGTTGGGCACGGTCACCTGAATAAAGAAAAGAAAAAAAAGCCTGGATAAATATTCTCTGTTTGCATTGACTGAAGCAATGGAAAGCGTTTGCGTTAGAATCTCTTCCTGAAATGATAAGTTATGTACTGGTGAACTTTCATCAAATGTGAAAAGTTTGAATGTTCTTCTAAAGCATACAGAGGACCTATGGTATGGGAAGCTGATTCCAGCTCTTAGAATCATATCTTCTGATGCAATGAACACATTTCTGAGATGGAAAAACCCAAACACTGGGAAAGCAAGCAGAATCCCCTAGTACTGTATTTAATTCAACTGAACATTCTATTGTTACTATCACTTTAAAATATTAGAAATAAAAATTAATAGGAACTATTTGTTACAAAACAAACACAAGATTTGTTATAAAAAGGAATGTATGTTACCACTAATGCGAATAATGGTCCAATTTTTCTTAACACTGGGAGGAGAATTTGGCAACTCAAATGCAAATGGTCCGGCATTTGGATCAATATCATCATCTATTGCTGTGATATTTGTTGCATTGGGCTGTAGTGTTTCACATGTTGTAGCTTCTTGAGGATCCACTCGGGGAGCGTTATCATTGATGTCAAGCAGATAGATCTGAAGGGTACCAGTCCCACTCATTAGTGGGATTCCTTTAAGGACACAAACACAACAAAATAAAATAAGCCTATTTTCTATTAAAAAGGGATCGTGATACTTACTATACATATAAGAAAATACTAATGGAAAAAAAGTACAAGTTAAATAACATCTTTTTCCGACTACAAAGAGTAATCAGTTCTTTTGTGAACATAAAGATTAAGCTGAAGCTAAGACGAAGAGGATCTTTGCAGGAGATTTTGCTCTAGTGGGAAAAATGTTTTTCTAGAGTAGGAACAAAAAGTCCAATTCAGACTGAAGGCAGAAAATATCACCCTCATACTGAATTGACTTTATGAAGCTTAAGTGGATTTCCATTCAAAGTAAAGACATTGTCTTTTTTCTGAACAACTTAGTGACACTGCCCAAATAAGGCTGGATTGTCTGCATCAGAACTGATTACAGTGGGAGTTATATAGTAAATTACCAGATTTCCTTAAAACAGCACCAAAGCAGCAGCATTTTGAGTAGAAAATAGAAACAAGTGGGTATGACATTCAGAAATATTTCATTAGGTTGCCATACAGCTATGAAATTTCAGAATGCTTTCATTTTATAGTTAAAAATGTTTATTTGGGAATATCTGATGTTATCATATTAAAAACCTGTATCAAAGCAGTTACAGAAAAAAAGAGAAAGTATGCTTATATTTCTAATAAAATTATATACATTTAATACTGTAATTGTAAACTCTTTCAAGAACAAAGAGGTTTTGTTTCATCCTGAATTAGCAAGTTTTACAAGGGTCAAGAACAGTATGTAGAAACTGTGGTAATTTTTTTTGTAGAAATGTCTAAAAAATGAAGCCTCAGAACTAGCAGCATGTACAGCTTACATGAAAACTCATGATAGCTCTCACACCATTGGGATCAAAGCTCTACCCCCTTTTGTATGGGCATGCAACTACAATTCTTTTTAAGGATCCCAGGTCTCTGAAATCTCATCACTGAATATGATACTGTATTTAAGAATCCTTCACCCTTAGTTAAAACAGTTTCCTTAGTCGAGAATATTTTCTGTTTCAGACCTAGAATTTCCTCACAAAAAATACCTTATGGTTGCCTGACAGATGTTTAGTATTCCTAGATTCTCCTGAGGTAAAACTAAACCAAATAAGGTTTCCCAAAGTACAGCCCCTTGATGGGAAACATGAAGTTATGATGGATATCTGATATCTCCCACCATAGAAATGATATGCCCCCAGATGGATAAACAATATAAAGACAAGAGATAGACAGTGGCAAAGAACATTATAATAAAACTCAAAGGTCCATAGGAAAACTTTATACATGGAAATAATATTTTGGGAGTGGGTTAGGAGTGAATTAGGCTGTTTAGCCCATTTGTAAACAAGTTTCAATGAATCAAAAATTTCTGAGTGCTTATCTTTCAAGTTCACGATCTGAGAACTGAAATGGGAAGGAAGATGAAATCAACATTGGAGCACCAGTACTCCAATACTGGAACATCCTTCCCTGGCAAACCCATGGGAATGGGCTGATTCCCCTCTTAGTCACAATGTTTTTCTTTAATAGGAAAAGTGCAACCTCAGCAACCTGGGTGTCCAGACCAATGGAGAGTGCCAGGATGTCCTGGTCCTCAGCTCACTACTTTCCAATTGCTGCATAATACTGGTATCAGTACTGGTATCACAGGAACATAAAGAGTAGTAAATAACTCCTTTCCAGGTATTACTTTC
Organism: Liasis olivaceus; assembly: GCA_030867105.1. Lineage (NCBI taxonomy): Eukaryota > Metazoa > Chordata > Lepidosauria > Squamata > Pythonidae > Liasis > Liasis olivaceus. Next base: position 44,632,135 of record CM061350.1, on the reverse strand, counting down.
TCTACAGAGAATTTCTCTTATACTTCATTGTTACATTATTTACATTATTTATATCAGTATTTCATATCCCTGCTTCGCTGATAATATTCATGGCACTCAAAGATACAAAAGGCAGGCCCTTGAAATTAAACACGTACCACTGTCAGTGGCAAGGAAAGTAGCATTATACATATTATTTTTCACATGTGGTGATTCTCTGTCCAGAACACTAGTTGTTGTTATCTGACCATTAACTGGATCAATCTTCAACCAATTGGCAGGATCTGAAAGTTTTGAATACCTGCAAGAATTTAACATAAAATACTATATTAATGTCAGATGTATTCGGTCAAACAAATCATCAGCAGGAAGATGCACACAGAAATCAAACTGTACATGACAGAATTTTGCAAAAGATGCTATCTGTAGAAATTATTTATATAATAAATAAAACAGATTTATATTATTGATTATATTTTTCATATTAATGTATTTGCTATATATTACCCAGTTACATAATAATTTTCAATATTCCTAGACATACACGCTGACTTAATAAAACTGTGGAGTATTTAAAAGCATTGCCATCTAAACATTACTAAACTATTCTAAATGCAAATTATATCACTGTTGAAAAATAAGCCTCAATGATTAAAAAAAATTAGAAGCTGGCATGACTACTTGGACAACTTACAGCAAACTTTTTTGGTTGGCATTATCCATTTGAAAAAAAATGCTATGGGAAAAGATCATGCCCTTTAGTCAGTTCTTGGAAAAACAGGAATTAACAATGGTTATGGACAAATGATGCAGTATAGTGCAGGTAAAAAGAGAGTATAATGGCATTCTGAAGGATGAAGTAATGTTTTCAATGGTGTCAAAGAATCAACTGGTATCAAAATAAATAATAATAATAATAATAATAATAATAATAACAACAACAACAACAACAACGATGATGTCTTGATTCAAATGGAAGGCCAAAACTACTAGTAAAGGAAAGGACACTGTAGCCAGAGTTGTGTTAGTATGGTTGATATGAGTGTGTTGCTTGCACCAAACAATTCCAAGTTCTAGAAGACTCTGTATGGGATTCTGTGCAGGTGCATAAATCTTATCTGTAAATCATGGAGAACATGATGAAGATCATTTTTAGCAACTTCCCAATTATTCCTGCTTGCAAAGGAACCAAGGGAAGGAGTCATTCATTTATAGGCAACCAGATGGTTAAGGCAGATCTATGTTACCTTAGAGTGGTCTGTTGCATGTAACGATCTGGATCCTGAGCTGTGAATGATGTTAAAACAGCCCCAGGAAGCATCCCTTCCTCCTGACGTATAAGCTTTGTGACTGGGACAAAAGTTGGGCTTTCATTCACATCAATGACTGTAATGGATACAGTGGCTGTTGACTGAGGAGGATGCTGAATTCCTTTTGCCAAAGGCACTTGGTTTTCTGCAGCAACTGTCAGTACAAACTTCCTATTGCTCTCAAAATCAATAGGCTGGCAAAAGCAAAGTGAGATATAAGTTACATTAGTCATAGGCTATCCTTAAAAAAATTAAGCACAATATATCAACATATCAGATATGCTGAAATAAAGCTATTTCTTTGTAATATTATAGGAAACTCTTATTTAAAGATTCTTGAACATTCTAGAGATCTGCAACTGAAAGGACCAGCTATATGTAATGGCCTTGTGCTTACTATTGAACAATAACAGTTTCTTCCTTTTCAGGGTTGCTTCTTACCCTTTAGAGCTTATTCTGATTGGCTCTTCCAAATCCCTTTGCATCAAACAGATCTGTAGCAGCATACATTTTTAATGATTATCCTATACTCGATGGCACATGAACAATCAATCAGTAAATCAATCAATACTTAAACTAATCTGTAGAGTAATTCCATGCATAACCTAGACAAAAGTTTAATCAGACTATTTCATTTTTATTTTGAAGGGTATGACACTTTCTGATCCACAGCACAAAAACTCAAACTGTTCCTCAGTATTCTATTGGGTCTCATTTAGCACAACTGGGCTATAAATATTTCAATTGTCTTTTAAACAGAACCTTTGTGCAGGTTGTTTGAAAACTGACTTTACAAGTAATAACTTATTAGAATTAATATTAGAAATAATAGTAGACAATAGAAAAAATGAGTTATGCTGTTAACTTAGAGCTTAAAGCGAATTTATACTTATATCTGTTGTAAAAGAAGTCATTTTTCTTTTGTGTTTCTTTTTCTTTCTGTACTTTTGACTTTGTTTTCTTCTTCATTCTTTTTTCTCCTCTATATTGTAATTATTAGTTTTTGTTAGTTTTTATCTCTTTATCTTAAAAATGTAATAAAGTTATTTGACAAGTAATAACAGCTCAGAGCTTCTAGTTTGTAAGAAAAGTTGAGTATGTTACAAATGAAGACAACATCCTGATGATTATTTGAAGGTCTAGTCAGTTTAAAATAATTTTACTTTGTGTTTTTCATTCTGAAATCAATATAGATCCATAATACATTCTATGCAGCCATCAAAACAAACGCATAATTTGAGCGGGGAATATTCACAGCCTAAACACACTCCTCTAATGTAGTCTTCACTGGTCTACCCATGGACGATTGTTTGGATGTACCAACTGGAACAACATGCAATGACTAGAATAGTATCTGATATCCTCTTCTATAAACTTATTAATCTATTTTAATTTGTAGTTATTTTTCAACAGTTCCTGAAATTTGTTAGGACCCAATTTGAGAAAGATTGCCTCATCCCATTTGAAGCTGTTTATATACTATGCTTTAAGTATCTGAGTAGTCAGCATGTTTTAAAGGGCAGCTGGAAGACACGTGAGGTTTTTTTTAATGTGAATTGAGAAAATTACATGTTTCTTATATGCTATTTTCTTCAATCTGGGACAATTTTAATGTGTTTTGAATTTTTAACAGCCCCCTTGTGACTCTGCTTTTTTAATCTGACAAGTTAATTAAATTTGTTTATGGTTGAATTATCTAATTGCTATCTTGTATTTATAAAATTATTTGTATTGTATTTCAGTGTTTTAATATCAAAACTATTTTGGGTAGTCTTTGAGGGCCAACATTTTCTATTATTTAGTATATATGGCATAAATAACAAAGTATTATATTGAATTTTAAAGTGGTTGTGAACAGCTGCTGTTATACTTTATGTGTGAAGCTCAAAATGGGTCTGGCAGATTTGTTAATTTTAGATTTGGTCCATGCTACTCCTTATTAAAGCTAAAATGATGAAGTATGTGTCATAACATCACAATGTAAGCTCTGGCCTTAGGCAACTATATAAGGGGCAGTTTCATTATGAGGTCACAATGCATATTCTGTTCCCTGCCCCTACCTCACCTTCTTCCTACAGATGCCCATGCTTACATATTTGACAGGACTTGTAGAAGTGGCCCTGCAGACCTGTAATCAGCAATAGGAAGTTGAGAATTGGAATTAGATAGACAGAATACTTTTGTGAGTTAAAAAAATATTTTTTTTTTTCCCAAGCTGTATGTATGTCACCAGATATGTTCCGCTGGCAACCAGAAATTTAAGGAGGTGACATATTTCTTTTGTTAGGTTTCTTTCTTAAACTGTTGTTTGACTACTGCAGCTTCTGCTAGAAGCATAGCATGGTTCTGCTATTCAGGAATAGCCTAATTGTGGGAAATAATCAAGAACTTTTCTCATATCTGCAATTGTTTTTTCCACATCATTTCCAATACCTTGGAGTAGTTAGGACAATTCCTATATCATTTTCTTTTAGATTATTAGATAGTAGTTTCCTGAGCTGAAGAACTGCAAACATATTTCCCGTTTAGCTGCTTATGCTGTCAAATTCAGGTACCTTTTTCATGGAGTGAGGGATTGCTTACCAAATACAATATAACTCCTGCAGGAATCATTAAACTGTATTAGAGCTAATAAGGGCTTAGTGCTTCTCTGGGGAATTCTACCACATTTATTTATCCAGTTTTACCTTTTTTTTTTTTTTGCTTCTATTTTGACAGGTCTAAAATAAAGAATTTAATTTGAAACAAACTGAGCTACTTCAAATAGATTATACTCTTGAGCCTTTCATTTCTTCCTCTTTACAGAGACTTAGTTTAATTTTAGCTTTTCTGTTTTGTTTTCCATTTCAGATTGTTTTAGTTTGTAATCTTGAATGGTTCATTTATGCATGAATATAAAGTACATCACCATGTACTTCTTATGAGAAGAATGTGATACTTTTGCAAATAGACAACAAAATAATCTAGAAATATGGAGAGTGACTCTCAGGCTCTCTCAGAAAGTATAAGACATTCTGCAGTACTGAGGCTTTAGCTTAGTTTCTCTTTGGTTTGAGTGCTTGGGAAATTTCATTCAGGGAAGTGAAATACAGTGTATGTACTGAACGCTATTGAAATACCTACAATATCTCTCTTATTTTTAATTTACCAAACTAGAAAGCTGGCCTGAGCAAGTTTCACGCAATGAAGAATGACAACACAAAGGATTGTAAAAAGATAGTTTCTCTCCCTATCGTTACCGGATATACAAAATTGTACCATCAGTACAAATACAGTTGTGGCATTGTATATGCATGCTGCTTTTCAGCTTCAGGGCTGGATCTGTAAAACTGCAAACTAAGGTACTGAATATAAAAACTTCCAATTAAGGTATTGAATATTTGTGATGTGGCAATAGTATTTGTTTAAGTGTAAGTTTGCCACATCAGATTTAAACTGATGAGACTGATTTAAAACATATAATGAGGCATCATGAGACCACTTTGGAGTCCATCTCTTAAGCACTATTTTCACTTCAATTGCAATCTCGATAGTAGTAGTGATTTCAAATAGGGAAAAAATGCCAGGAAGAGATGAACTATGGGAAGTTCATATTGCAGGAGATAATTGATCCGATTCTCCGTATCTCACCACTTTTCTCTTAAATTATGTTTCTACCTGCAGATTTATATTCATTGGGGGAGATTTTTAAACAAACTGATATACTGCTTGGAGATATAGTTTAATCCTAAGTAGCATAATTGGCCACATATAATGGATTTAATTTTAGCAACTGCAACATCCAGCCAAGTCAGAATCATAAAGCAACAAATAGACTAAAAACCTGTATCAGCCCATCGTACTGTTCTCAGTCAGAGTTTTGCTGATTTCAACTTCTTATAAATTAAATGTCATGATCTAATCCAGGTTTTTCAAACTGTTATGTGGAACCCTAGCATTCTATGAGAGATGTCTACAGCTGTTGGGTGAGGTCATCCAACAACATGGGATGAGGTATTATCACATTATAACTTGACCCCAGACCAACTAAGTGATGCGGTGGAGGCTGCGTCTTGGTGTCTGGAGGCTGTGAGGGTTTGGATGGGGAAAAACAGGCTTCAGCTGAACCCTAGCAAGACTGAGTGGCTCTGGTTCTTGGGACTTTCCATCTTTTAATCCAGATTGGGTTGCACTACCTCAAACAGAACCAGTGCACAATTTGAGCGTCCTCCTGGATTTTTGACTCTTGTTCAAGGAACATGTGATAGCTGTGGCTAGGAGTGTTTTTGCATAACTTCATGTTGTGTGCCAAGGACTCTGCTCACAATCACTCATGCCTTAGTCAACTCCCAAGTGGACTACTGCAATGTGCTTTACACTCCGCTGTTCTTGAAGAGCCTCTGGGAGCTGCAGCTGATTCAAAATGTAGTACTGTGGGCAGTTACAAGCACTCTTCAGTGTGCTCATGTAACATCTCTGTGAGCTGCATTAGCTACTGGTATATTTCTGGATTCAATTCAAGATGCTAGTGGTCACCAGAAAGGCCTCATGGTATGGGGCTGGGTTATTTCTGGGACTGCTTCTCCCTGATCACTTCTACCTTTCCCATTAGATCTAGCAGGAGAGGTGTGCTACTGGTCCTGTTGGTTAAGAAATATCTTCTTGTAAATGCCAGGAAAAGTGCCTTTTCTTTCTGGTGCCTGCACTTTGGAACATTATCCCCTAGATTACATTGGCCTCAATCCTGCAAGCCATTTGCAAAGCTATGAAGACATGGTTGTGTGCCTGGTATGGGGGTCAGGTTGTCAGAGCCTGTGAGATGGTTATGTTAATTGTTGATTAGTTTCTACCTTAACTGCTAGCTATGCATTTTACTTTGTGGTTGTTTCTTAACTGTTAGCCACCTGGTTTAATTTAAATTAAAATTAAAAAAATTACTTGAATGCAAGAGTATCCTTAGCAATTTTTCTGAAGTACAAAGGGTGCGTCTCGTCCCCCAGTGACAAAAGTGCCATGGATGCCATTTTTCGGATCAGAGTTCTTCAATTTTTTTAACTTAATAAGTTCTGTGGCCTAAAAAAGTTTGAAAACTCCTGATTTCGTCCATAGGTAATCTGCTGCAAATCAAAAAATGTGTAACACAAACCATACCAAGTTTCTTAGTATGTAAATCTGAGATAGTTCAACTGGGCCTCTTTCTTTCATGTAGGAGTAATGCTAAAATACCTTTCTAAATTACACAGGCAAAGCAGATAAAACTGCTCTTAACAATATTTAATTAAATACATTTCATAGAAGTACAGAAGTGTTAAAATTGTTTTTAGTTTGAAAATGTTGCTTAGTCTATTTGGGCAAAGAACAAAGAAGATCCAATAAGAAATAATTTAAACTGTTTAGTATTTCAATTTTTAAAATTGCTTCCACTTTCTATGCTAGTTCTGATATACCGTGGAATAAGTTCCTTTGAATAATTTAACCAGGTTCTTAAAAAACATCAAATCTACACTGGCCCCATGAGTGATATAAGGAGGCTTTCAAAAGATAAATGCCACCATTTGAAAATATTCATTTTTTTTAGAAATCCACCCTTAATCTGCCTTTCTCATTTAACAGCAGGAGCTAGTTTAATAGTCAGTGACCTATCTGCTCATGGTTAATTTGGTAATCTGTATCACATACCTTCACAACAGTTACCAACCCGTCATTGCTATTTGGATCAGTAAAAATGGTAAACCGGCCTGTGGGATCACCACTTGTCATTCTGTATATTGCATTCCAAGCAGGTGTGTGTGGTTGATCTTTATCTGTCACAGTTAAATTAGCTACTATAACATCCACTCTGTTTTCAGGAACTTCACCATAGAACTGAAAATATAAAGCACACATACTTATGTACAAGATGTCAGTTTAGTAACCCTGAAAAATCGTCATCATGTTGTTTCTCTTCTGAAAAACTGAAGGTCTCTCATGTTGGTCTCTCATGTTCCTAAATTATTATCAGAATAATTTCCTCAGGAATATTAGTAGATATTTTAAATGAAGTAACATCCCTCTGTGTCTAGACCAGCCTTCCTGAGCTTGGCAAGATAATGGGACTGCAACTCTAGAACTCCCAGGCATCATAGATTGTAACTCAGGACACAGAATTTAAAAAAAAAAAAAAAGTAAATATGTGCTTTTGTTCTTCTGGTAAACACTATGATTTAGTTATCATTTATTTATTTAGTGCTCTAGGAGGCAAGTAATCCTAATTCAGTGATCCATAGTAATTTTTCAGACCGAAGATCACACTTGGCTCTCCAACAAAAAGTTGGTAGGGCCCAGGGAAAACAAAAATTCATTTAATATACAATGAATTATTTCAGTAAACAATAAATAAATTTAACACAATGACTCTTCATGAATGGAATGTTGTTTCTCTCACATTCAAAATTACAATGTAATGGTGATTAATACTGTTTATTAAAGTCACAGAAATCCCTGAACGGCTAATACAGTCTGGCTTCATGTAGAGAGGGTACAAATACAGAAGTGAAGTCAGAAACATATTCAATCCATTTGGACTACTAAGCAAACAAGTAAGAGCTATACACATTCTACATCCCTTTTCTTTATTGCATACTTACAATCATGGCGGTGAACTCGGGGGGATTGTCGTTGACATCTGTCACTGTGATGACAGCAGTTGCTGTGTTTGAAAGACCGTATGTTGGATTTCCTTCCATGTCTGTAGCTTGAATTATTAATGTATATTGTTGTACTTTCTAAAAAAAAACACCACAAGATGACACCAAGAGCAGTTACAGATTGAGCCAACATTCCAAGGGGACAGCAGGTGTTCAATAAAGTGTCTTTTGCGATGCAGTGAGTTTATCACACTGCTGATTCCTATTAACGTCACTTGAACTAAGACCTGGATTTGCAATAATGGAGTACACTGAACAACACTAAATTCTAGGATGTTTTCTTGTTTTATTTGGTAGCTTTTAAGTGGGGAGAACAACATCTAAGAGCAGCTCTTTTAATAGCAGGCAATAATTGATTGAAGAGCTCTTTGTGAAAATATTGAGTACCATTTTAAAAACACAAATGCTGTGCAGCAGTCAAAATTAAAATAGGTTGGGCTTTATTATTTTTTTTTTTATAAAAGGTTCATAAGAACTAAGCATGGAAGGGCACATTCTTGGCAAATGATTCAAAATGCCAAGGCTTTGTGGTGAGGGGAACTGGAGGGTAACGGTGGCAACAACTTCTCTGTATCACTATGGAAACCAGTGGCAGGCAGGGATAACAGAAACTAGTCCCTAAAAGAGAAACCCAAACCAAATTATTTCATTAATGTTAAACATTAAGAACTTGATAGCTCTTCTTTGTCAACAGCACAGCTAGTTTCTTTTTTGTTTTATCAAAAAAGAGCCTTTGGTACTGGGAAAACCTGTTCTTAAAGCACTGTTGGAATTAAGCCAAAGGCAGAGGAACACACTCTTTCCTAAGAAAAGGAATTACCTTGCTTCAGGAATTATACTTTTTGAAAATAATTAATGCATTTTATAATGTGTTCACTTGAGACTTCTTGGCAATGTATCTGATATGGATGTTATCAGTTATAAAAGAAATACTTTCCCCAGTATTTTTATAATATATTTATAAGGTACTACAAGATACGAAGGAAAGCAGAGAATTGGGCTTACCAGATCTGAAACTATATTTTGCTGCTTGCTGTTTAGTTTGGATGAAAGAGTGGGTGTTGTTAATAAATAGAAGGTTATTGGATTTAGAAGGTCATGATTTGAGATCTGAGTAGTATGGATATCAATAGTATGATAAAGCTAAGGTGAATGTAGACCAGCCGTTCATAGCCTTTGACCCTGGAGGAACACTTGAAATATTTTCAGGCTTCGGGGAATCCCTACACATCCAGGCTGAAATATAGGCCAGAAGTTACAAAATTACTGTATTTGTTTCATGTGTAAGCCTGCATATATGCATTAACAGTGTTCTTAAACTAAAAATAAAGAATGAAACTTACCTCTTTAATGTGAAACATGTGCTTGTTTTTTGCTGCACAAATACTCAATTCTGGGCCAAACTTGAGTTTTGGAGATCAGTTGTGGGAAAATTTTGGTGTTTGCAGGTTGGGGTTTTTTTTTGGCTATTTTGGGCTACTTTTAAGGGTGTGTACAGTTTTTGGGTGATGTATCAAATTGTCATGAATGATAACTGCAAAATGTATTGTAGGGATGCAGATGATGCAGGCATGCTGAGTTGGGTCAGCTGGCCTCCTCCCTTCTCCCTGTATCACCAATACCTTGTTCCCCAAATTCAGCTTCTCCTTTCTCTCCCCCGCTTCCCACCTCCTCTTCCATGGACCCCTTTACAAAACTAGACGGGGGCTGATGCCTTGCAATCGCCAACACCCCTCCCCTTAATATTTGGACTCATCAACCTCTCCCCTGAACCTCTCCAAAGCTCCTTCCACCAACACTTTTTCCTTTCCCTGCCTCCTTCTCCCTCCCCCTTTGTGGGTGGCTCCTACTGCTGTTGGTGCCTGGCTCAGCCCAGCCCAGCCCCGGATCTCCTGTGCCTGCCCTGAGACGGAGTCCCCTGGGCCTCTGTACTTGCAAAACGGCAAGTGTGCACCGGCAAGGAGAGCCCCTGCACTGCAGGCGGGGAAGCCCCTGAGGCATCTCTCTCTCGCGTGCACACTCTCACCACCTGCCACTCCACCGCTGCATTTCCAAGCCCACCCTCAGCTTGTGCTCAGCTTGCCTCCTCGCTTGCAAACATGTGCACAATCCCCGCCCTCACCCGGGGTCTGCGTGTGCTCCAGCAGGCCAACCCAGTGTTGGAGCTTGCAACATTTTTGTTCAGTCTCTGCTTATTACTGTGATCTCCCAGGGAACACCTAGTGACCTCTTGCGGAACCCCGGTTGAGAAACCCTGATGTAGACTTTAAAAAACATTACGTTAGACAGGGTAATCTTAGAGTATGGAATAAATATAAATTCAGATTTTGCTTGAAAACACCTTTATGGCTTTCAGTGCAAGAAGCATTTTATAGACAAGAAATTGTGAGACTAGGCTGAAGCTGCCATAACCTAAAGATGAAGCAGGCACGTAAGCAGAGAGGACAAAAGCCAGGAAACTTATCTATGGGATCCCTTCGGGGAGGTAGATAAGAAGGAAGCAAGTAGTTAAGGAAAAAAACAAAGTACCTAAACCAGAAAAAAAAAAGTTGGGCCTGAGCACATGGAAACCCCAATCCCAACAACTGCCAGACTTGTGAATCAACAAAGCAAGGACTTTCGGGGATAAAAGGGGTCCCAAAGCCCGCCCACTCTGAGTCGTCTGAGTTGTCTGAGTCGAGTCATCTGAGTCACCTTTGAATCCAGAGTTGGTGGCTTCCGTCCCTCTGGCTAGTGCCTGGCAGCCTAGTTGGGAAAGACATGGGTAAGCGTGGATGAGCGTGTGTGTGTGTGTGTGTGTGTGTGTATGAGAAAGAGCAAATGTACCTTGCAACCAGTAAAGTTTTGCTGTTACTTTAAATTCACTGGGTCTCCGTGTATTACAAAGAACCTCTTGTGCCTCAGTGTTCGGTTGGAAGTGATTTGTGTGTATCCCTATTATTTCCCAGCTGTTGACCAGGGCTGTGTGTGTCTGTCTGCTCCAGCCGCACCTATCTGGAAAACCCAGGCAGAAAGCAAGGGGGGCTGACAAGATCCGCGTGCCTCAACAGGCTGTGAGTGTGTGAGTGAGTGAGCATAAGCCGAACCTGGGAGCAGCGTGTGTAACAAAATGATAAGTAAACATAAATGGTTAACCTACCAAGATGTAATAGAATTTTCTCAAGGGGATTGTAAAATGAAATCAAGAGAAGATTTGACAACAGAAAGATATTCTTGTCAATGGTTTTCTTATGAACAATTAACAGAAAGGTTTAAAGTGGATAAAAGGTTTTATGGTTTTGTACAAGGTAAGACTGAGCTTGAAACAGAATTATGTACTAATAATGAACATGTTATTGATAAAATGTATAAACCTCTGCTGAAATATGAGACAGAAGAAAAACAAGTGAAAGAATGTATGATAACATGGGCTAAAAAATTTGGCTATAATATACAAATGGACCAATGGTTTAAAGGATTAAAATTTACATTATGTTCTAGTCTTAAAGAATCTTCTTATAGAATGATGTATCACTGTATCTATCACCAGAGAAATCGTTGAGAATGTACAAAGGTACTTCGAATCTTTGCCGGAAATGTGAACAACATGAAGGGACATTTTATCATGTTTGGTGGACATGTAAAAAATCCAAAAAATTTTGGATACAAAGCATTCATTCAGAAGATTTTAAAAGTTAAAGTATAACTGAAACCAGAGACTTTTCTTTTGAGACTAATGGACAAGCAATTAGAAAAATGTCATGGAACTTTGTTTTTATATATGACAACTGCAGTGAGACTATTATATGCTCAAAATGGAAAGGTCTGACACTATAATGGAAGACTGGTTGGTGGAGATGATAGAACCTGCAGAGATGGCTAAATTAACCTCTTTGATCAGAGAAAAAACAATATCTACATTTATGGTTGACTGGAAACTTCTTATAGACTTGCTGCATGAAACAGAAAAAAATGCACTTAGGATTTGTGGTTTTGATGATTAGGAAAAAAAATGGATAATAGAAAAAAGTGAGCTTTTTTTGTAATCAGAGTAAGAGATAATTTTGCAATTGTACTTATATTTGGTGCAAAGGAAATTGGAGGCTTATTTCTACTTTTTATTTTTTACTTTTTTCCTGCACTTTTGCTTTTTCTCTCTCCTTTCTTCTTTACTGTTTCTACTCTTTAGTAATTTGTGTTAGTTTTTACATGCTTTGTAAAACTTTTAGTAAAAAATATTTAAAAAAGGAATTATACTTTTTGAAAATAATTAATGCATTTTATGATGTGTTTACTTGACACTTTTTGGTAATGTATCTGATATGGGATGTTATCAGTTATAAAAGAAATATTACTTCCTCCAATATTTTTAATTTAGGGTTGAGCATCCTAATAATTCTTAGATTGGTACGGTGATATTAATACAGAGACTATTTCACTATTTTCCAAGAAGGAATTGGTAAAGATAAGGCTTTTTGTTATTGCCTTGAGTAGTTTATTGATATAACTAAACAGATTTTTGTGAAAATGAATATATTTATAAGAAAAATGCTATTCCTGAAGAACTAGCTTTTTTCTTTCTTTAAAACCTTATTTTGTGTTAGAATAATGTTCTTATATATTTTACTTCTAAAGTAATATAAAAAAACCAAATTTGTTTTCTATTCAGAGCAGCTTTAAAAAAAAAAATACGGAGGCATGCACATGTAAAGGAAACCAAATTACTTAAAGAACTTTAAATTTCAAGGTTTAAAGTGATTATTCTATGATCTAAATCAGTAGTGAGATATACATTTTTCTCTCCTGAAGACAGATTATTTTTTATGCCTGTAAAAAAAAAATATGGATGGCAATCATGATGTCACTTATTGGTGGAGATAATTTTTTATTAATTTATTGGGAGAGTCTTGGTGGTTTCAGGGGGCGGGGTATTATTATTATTTTTTTTTTTACTAATTAAGCTATATAATGGCGATTTCTTTAATAAGAATACACAAAAGAGTTAGAGTTAGGGTTAGAGCTAAGATTAGGGTTAGGGTTTTCCACATACATACACAAAAGGGGGGGGGGATTGTATTTTGGGCAATCTGATATACAATGTAAGTGCATGTCCTAAGGGATTCCGGAGGATCACAGGATCCAAAAAGAGCTCAAGCCCAACAGGTGACCTGCTTGTCTTTTTTAATGCCCTTTTTGGGAAAATCTAAGATGGGAGCAGAAGCCAGAAAGAAACTAAATGAACATTTAAAACTTATGTATCTACACTGAGAGAGAGAGAGAAGGGGAAATGTAATCTCAGTGTTCCCCCCCCCCCACCTCCTATTATAGATTCAGAAGCAGGCATTCAACTAAGGCAAACAAAATTAAAATGTGCAATGTCAGTCCTGTCTCACCTCTCTGTCAAGTCCAGCAGCAACTGTGATAATGTCACCTGTTTCGTTGTTGATTGTAAACATATTTGGAGAAGGCGTGCTTGGAGCTTGTGACAAGATTCTGTATCTCAGCATTCCATTCAAAACGTTGGGGTCGTCAGCATCAATAGCAGTGACAGTCATCACATAGGTCCCTAATGAAAGATCCAATAATCCTCTGAATTAAATAAACAGTTGACTTAGATTTTACTAGGGCACTTTGAAGCACCAAATGTGGCTTAAATATTTACTTCCTCTGACAAAACACATCACATTCCTTCAAATCAAGCATTTTCCCTGAAGTCTGTAATTAATAAGGAACAACAAAAACAAAAGGCGTTTATAAAAATATCAAAATTCACCTACTGCTAAAAGCAAATGTAAACTCTTGCGGTTTGAATGGCTGCTTCCTTGACCTATCTAAAATGTATAGCGTGTTTAGAAAATGAACCCCAATATTGCAGTAAGATGTGGTTGTTAGCTCAATATGCAGGCTCATACAAATGTTCATAAATGGCATTTCTAGTGGCCATTTAAACTGCAGATTTTTGAAGCAGTGAAAGCTGTTGGCATGTGATGAGATACAATCTGTTGTGTAAAAAGTCATGAAAGTACATATCGATTAAAGAAGGTGTAGCCTCTACTATACACTCAGGACAAATCTGACCATGCTCCAGGACTACGGATTAAAGGATAAGAGAGTGAACATTTGTACAGCATAAAGTTTCAAACAAGGTCTGGCATACTGAAGGAGAAAGAAAACTATCAAATTCCATTAAATTCACATAAATCACTGGATATCTCCCATAACATTTGAAGAAACAACTAAATAATCCATTCTTTAGTTTAATATCCATCTGAATACACTGTATATATTTTTTCTATTATAAACAATTTCCTCCAAATAAGTGCTAATCAGAAATTCACTTACCTAAGTCTGAAACAGACTTGTGTAATTGTACATATTCTCACTGGATCTACTTGTTTACTATAAATCACACTTTTAAATTTCCTTGTTAATATAATTTTACCATCCACCCAGGCATACAATTTGTCCACTGAAGTTTAAAGAAACATTTTGCTTCTAATATAAAGCATATATACTTCTGAATTTTCTTTAATTCAATATTTCCTTTGAGAATAGCAGCTTAGGATCCAAAACCCAAATTTAAGCACTCAAATTATGATTATGAGTTTTTAAAATGCTGAACATGCTAATATATCTGCTGGAGAATGTAGCAACTCAGCAATTTCAAAGAAATTAACTTTAAATAAATGTCCAGACCTAGATCAAGAGCATTCAGAGAAACCTTGTTTCATCATGTACTCTACATTCCTCCATGCTAGAGCAATATATTTATTTGTTAGATTTCTATCCCAATGTTATTCCAAAAGTTCAAGTGCATAAATAGCATTCCCTCCTTCCAATTTTTATTCACAACAACTGTAAGGTTGGTTGGTCTGAACACAGTAATTGGCCCAAAGTCACCCTCTGTACTTCCACAGCAGAAGATGAATTGAACCATGGTTTCCTCAGTCCTAATCTAACACCTTATTCTCTATTGCCATGGCTATAATTTTCAAATTTAATGTAGGAGTGCATGTGCATGCACTAAAAAAGGAGGAAACATGATAATGGCTATGAGTGTGAGATGAAGGGAAGGGAAAATGCAGTCAGACTGTCAAGATTCTGTTATGATAGCCTACATCAATAAAGCACAGTTTCAGTCAAACCTGTGGAGTCAGTTGCCTGATCTCATTTTTCTCAATGGGCTGATAAAACTGCACAAAAATAGCAAGACAATTCTCACATCTATGCTTTCTGTGTCCCCTTCAATCAGTTGCAGAAGATCTTGCAACCCAATAGAGTTGTTTTGCTAGTCAGGCTGCTGCAAAAAGATATGGAATCTTTTCCACTAATGGACACAGTTCCATTTGCTAAAACACTGGACATAGTGAAGAGTTTCTGGAATGTTGCTTGGTAGTTAAGAGTCTGAGCTACAATTAGGAAATTCTTTGTTCTAATTATCTCACTAGATGATTTTATGCCAACTATTCTTCCCTGAGTGGCTACCCATCATCATATTTGCAATATTATATTAAGAGTCCTTTTTAACATTACAATAAGTTAATGAATGAGGGGAGCTTTGAATATTCCAATGTTACTACTGTATTATTCAGTTCTAAAACACACTGCATGCTGTCCACTTCTAAATAATGTTTCGTTCTACGATAATTCATTAGTATAGTACAATGGTGTTACCACAACCTTTGGAGTCAAATATCAATTTTTCTAATAACAACAACAACAATAATAGCAACGGCAATAGCAACAACAAAAGATCTGGAAAAGCACTTGGACACAACAGGAATATACATAGAATCTTAGCTCATTAATTACAAAACATTGCATATATTACAATTATATCTTTAGCTATCCTAAATCCTTGGGAAGGATATGATAGTCCAAAGTACCAAATCAAGCCATAACTATCTGGAAGACTGTATCTAAATAGATCATAAGACCATCATTACTACCACCACCATTGTCTTAAAAACTAAGCATGGAACAGAAATAAAGAAATATCAATTGAATAAAATATGCAAAATTATAAAAATAGACACATTACAAACCTAGGCAAGTCTAATTCTACAGGATAATGGCATATCAAACAGGTATTTATAATAAAAAAAATAGATAAAGTAGGCCATTTAACTTATGTCAAAGTTGTGCAAGAACAATAATATCTCAGAAATAATTTTGTTTACTTCTTATTGTCAATACCAGGAAACATGGAATTTCAGATCTCCAAATCAAGATCCAGATCTGGTTTATCCTGTGCACAAGTTTGTCCTGTTTCAAATCAAATGAATTGAATTAAGCTATTTTTTGAATCAATGAAGAGGGATATTAAGTAGCAGCCTCTGTGTCATACTGCAAGCTCTGCCCCCTCCCAATATGGATGCCACTGATTAACTGAAACTTGTGGCTAATGCAGATTAGGTTTCCTTTATTTAGAGAAATACAGTTAAACTTTTATGGGTACATAATCTTTTTGTAAAAAGTGACTAGGCAGTTAAATTTAAGTTAAATGTTTAAAAGGTTTTAAATATTAAAATAGGTATCTTAATATTAAATATAAAATAGATGACTACTGAAGTTTTTAATATTTTACCTGGCTTTGATCCTTCTGGGACTGTCCCATTCCAAACCTGATGTAGGAATTCAGGTCTATTGTCATTCATATCAATGACATTAATAACTATATCAATAGGATTTTCCACCTGGTTTCCATTTACATCTACAGCATGTGCCCTTAGCTGCAAAATATATTAAGAAATCACAAAACTTGCAAAACATGTCATCAGACAAGGTAATCATTGTTGCTGGCAGAACATTTTAAACAGAACTCCATTAACTTGGTTTATTTTTTTCTTCTTTTGTCATCCCCTTTTGGTCATTTCAGACACTTGATGACAGATTTTAAAAAGTAATATGTTGAACTACCAAACCCCCATGACGCCTAAAATTAGCAAAACAAGCAAGACATTGCTGAGGAGTAAACACATGTTATATTGTTGTTAACAATAACAACAGCAATAGGAGGAGGAGGAAGAGGAGGATGAGAGTACTAAAGAGAAACATGCTAGAACTATGAAATTAGGTAAAGGAAGAATAGAAAGAATTTTTCTTCCCATTCTCATAATATTAGAATTAAAGTCATTAAATGAGACTAATTTCTAAGATAGTCCAAGAAAATAAGTATTTTTTCCACCCAAAGCAAAATTAATCAGTGGAATCTGCTGCCACAAGATATAACAATTAGATGGAATGTTGGGCTTGCTTCTCTTTCAATTTTCAGTTTTTTAATGTTCATCAAACATGAAATGTTCTGCTAGTAATTCATTTATCTATGCATCCTCTTATCTATTTCCTCTACTGCAATTAATTTCATCCCCAAAAGGTGTTTATATTTAAATTTACCACACAATTAAAAAACTATCTCATGGTAGATTTATTTTTTATTTCTGAAATGACTATTACCATTTAATATTCAAATAAAGCTTATTTCTTCTAAATTATGAGATTGAATTTGTAACCAGAAACTGAAAGAAAATATAATAATGTTTCTCATTTTGCTTTCTTTTGCCTAATCCATTCAATCAAATTTGAGCTGTTAAACTATCCAAGTAATGTCATTTATAATGCATGAAAATGAACATCATGTAGAACATCATATATCTATATATCTATATATATCTATATATATCTATATATATATATAGTTTTAAATCTAAAACTGAGAAAGTAATTCTAGATAAAATCTTTGATTTTAAACTTTATTTTCTAGTCAATTAAGAACTTACATGAAAAGAAGCTATTTGCTCCCGATCTAACGGTTTTGTCACTGATAGTTGACCTGAAATGGGATTGATGATAAAGATGCCAGTCGGAGGCTGATCAGCTCCTGGACCAGTAACACTGTATCGCAAGGAAAGGCTTTTATCCCGATCAGATCTGATCTACAAACCAAGATGGTGAGTTGTTAAACATAAAAATATTCAGATCTACTTAAAAAAAAAATCAACCAACCAATCAACGTGCATATCCATACATACCCCCGAACACACATAGAAATCAGTTACATTTTCTTATCTAACTCATTATTTTCACTGCAAAAACCAGTAAGTTATCTTCTTTTTATGTGAACTGCACTGGACTTCTTATTAATACAAAGGGTAGTGCTGGAACCTGCAAATTACAGAATGCCTAATATATACTTATTAAGTATTATTGTCAGATGAAATTCTCACATAGTCACATATTGCCTGTTTTGTTATGAAGCATGAAATAGCTGGAAATTGTCCCTCCCTCCCAAAGGGAATAACTTCTGAACAGTTACATCTTGCTGGCAGCAGAAAAGGGTACAAGAATTGGAACCTTAATGACACTATAAATAGGGATTACTACTGGAATTCTTAATGTTCTTGGAAATCTATTGCAGTTTCTTGCATAGTTGAATGAGAATAGTGTGAAAATTACCTTATTGATTCAAGTCTGCTTTAATTTAAGTAGCAAAATAAACTTGTTTCCAAATATAACATTTAGCAGTCCAATACAGTTCCTGCCTCAGTCTTATTTAGGATATCTGTAAACAGATGTTCATTAATAAACTGCACATCTGGGCATTGGACAGGTGGCTGAATTCCAATTCATTCAGCAATCCTCTTAAAGATGTTGAGTATTACAGATTATTCTGGGGTATCCTGTGTTTGGTGACAAAAGTAATCAAATATATTTCTTTCTGAAAGAGAAATGTTCTAAGCTTTGGGTTTTGTAATTTTGCTGAATCCATACACTGACAAGACCAACAAGGGTCAAGAGAAAGCTATTTCAGTATACAACAGTATCCCCAACATCAAGGATTGCTATGATTTCCTAGGATTCAAGTAAGTCCAAAAATTATTAACATCTTCCCATGTGTAACTGTCTAACATAAGATTGCTCCAACTCATATCTAGGTGGTTGTTTGGATAAATGATTAAATTAGATTCATACTCTATAAAGACAGAAACATATAGCTTTCTTATTTCCACAATTTAAAAAAGTGCATTTGAAACTGAAAATGCCTGCAATATTTCTGACTAGGATAAACTGTGCTACCATTAAAATAGTACCTTTATCTCTAATGCAATTTATGTATTATCCAGTGTGTCATTTAATCCATGGTAGGTGGTAACAGAGGGGTTGTTAAGAATGCTGAGTTCTGGGAAATATTAAGGCGAGGATTTTAGAGTGATAATTCCTGAAATACGTTTTGCTTTCAAGAATGCAGATTCTCCTATTGGCTTCTGAGGTCAATAAGTAATACTATACAATGAAAGCCCACAAAAAAGAAACTTTTTTTCCACATATTTAGACATGAAGTAACATAGAATTAATTACTGCAGTGTACAAACCAAAAACAGATAAAAGAAGTATATTTCTCTTCCCTGCATATTAATTTACAATAAGGAACTTCCATAATTCCACAATTTTCTCTGTGTTTCACAAGCAAATCTTATACCAGAAGATGATGATAACATTAAAGCATGGGGATTAGTTGATGAACAAGGTAGTAGTCTAGGGATTCTAAGGGTGTTTCTTTCTCTCTGGTATGTTTGGGGCTGTCTTTAATACTGTAGAGAGAAAAGACTTAATGATAGTCTACTCTGGTTCACTGAACAATAATTTTCCTTCCAAATGAAAACCTTATTACATAATTGTCTGTCTATAAGAACTGTATTAAGAAGCCTAAACCTCTAACTTCCCAGAGTTGCTGGGAGTCAGGCAGTATATACATTTAAATTGTCATCGTCATCGTCATCATCATCATCTCAATTTTGTTTATTCCTCAACAAAACCAATGGCACATCAATTGGCCACTTTGTACTCCTGCTTCAGGTCATAAGGATTGTAAGGTTATTTTGCCCAATCACAGCTTGCATAGGTTTTAGGCTCTTAGGCTAACTCTTTCTAACCTTTTAAGACAGCTAGAAATGAAATGTGCCAACAGCTATTTGATATAAAATATAGTCACAATGTAAAAAATGTGCAGTATACCCTGAGTTTAAAGCCCGTTTGAGGTGAGAACTCTACACTGAATCTGAATGCCTGTTGAATCTGTAAATGACATCATTTCACAAATGATGTAAAATATGCAGATGATATAAATTTACAGAAATGGTATCATTTTTCAAATGACATAAATTTAGACAAACGACTAAATTTCGACTACTTTGGATACAAAGGACTTTGTCCTTTACTTTGGAGTAATACTCGGAAGAAAATGTTGGTTGTATGTAAAGTCCACTAAACTGATGTTGTTAATCCAAGGGCTTACTATATACTGTAGAGCAGTATGTCTTTTACGCTCTATCACAATTCAGTATCCTTTTGATTTTTTAAAATCTGGGCAATCTGGTAATTATCATATTAATATGGAATTAATTGTATACCTGGACAAATGAAAACAGCTTTATCTTATTCTTTCATATTTCTTCTCTTCTTCTGCTGACGGTACATATAATACTGAGATTTTAATGGGACTACCTTATTAGGGTTTCAACAGAGAGAAGAATTGTCCAGGAATACAGCAACAAAAATTCTCATGTTTTGTTGAATTTTTTTTCCTTTGCATGTAAATAACTTGGTTCCATTTCATCTGGTAAGATACATGGAATATTTTTTTCATCTCAACTCTTTGGTAAAGAAAACCAGTATCAAATTCCTTCAACAACACCCTTCTGTTCTCTGCCTTACCCTAACTAATTCCTGAGGAAATGGCCCTCTGGAGTTTTCTGGCAAGTTGATTGGAGGGATGACCCAATCTCTCTTCTGTCTTTGCAGATGGCCACTGTACTTACTTTGTTGTCTAGGAAATACAATGTCTTCCATTTTCTTTTGCTCCTTGCAATTATAAATAAGGAAAATTAGGATTAAAGCGTTGAGATTTTTCAAATAGAAAACAGAATACACATTTTAAAATATATTTACATAATAAAAAAAAGATCTAGGTGATATAAAAAAAGGATTCCAAAAACAAGGCATAACCCCCAAACTCACAACATGACATGACATGAAATAAGAAAAAAAAATCTATTTACCTATTTACCAGGTTATTTACCTACTTTGTTTTCTATCAGAAGTCTGTAAAAATAAAGTGGAGTTTTAAGCAATTTATTATAACTTGGCACTATACCTTATACTTTTTATATTTCATCTACAGCCTAGTTAATACAGTTCAGAATTTAACAGCATACCTCTAGATATTTCTCATTAGTTGGAGCTACAGTTCAGGTAATATGCTACTGTACATTAAATTTAGATCTAGGTGTGCTAAAGTATAATTTGAGTTCCTAAGGAAGTTTAATATGTAGTAGTAAGGACTGTCTCAAATATTTATGACCCTATTAAATCCCATAGAATTAATGTTGTAATTATTTTAAACCTATGTCAGCCATGATGGATGCTATAGATGGCCCACTTTACACAGTGGGTATTAATCTTTGCAGGGTGTCAACAATTCTTCTGCATCTGTAAGCATTCTGGCTTTTGCTTCTTGATGCTTGCACATTGCTAGCTTGCTTATGCATATGGTGAAAACAAAGAAAACCATACTTCTTCAATCCTTTAGAAACAATACTGTATTCAATTAAATGTAGAATAGAGAAAATGTTGTTGTGTGTTTTTTTTTACTTTATGGAACCCAGATGTTTTCAACAATTATACATAAGTTATCTTGACTACCTTACATAAGATAATCTAATAGGGTTAGATAATGGGGAAGTTGCAGCATTAATGTCATTTATTGGTAAATAAGTACAAATTTATTTTAATTATTTGAAATATTGATATGTTGTCCTTTAGTGAGCAAAGCTTTAGTGAGCATGCTCAGGACCAGGCTGTGAATTAAGAGTCCTAGAAAAAGTACCATGGCATCCATATACATATGCAAACCCAGCTGTAGCTGGTGATTCTTTTGGTGGGTTAGAAATGCAGAATAACAAATTAAGGTTAAGCTGACACACCGAACCAAACACATTCCATTAAGTACTGTGACCTGTCAAGAATTTTAAAGCATCTCTCCCCCAGTTTATACGGTCCTCAAAAGGAAGCAACAGCAGACAACTTACTATGTATAGTGAGTATATACAAATAGGAGTACTTGAGACCTTGTCTGAAAGGCTGGATGCATATGTTTTGGCCATACATTTAAGACACGCTGGAAAAAATACGATATCCTAACTGAACAGCAGGCTCTGTGACTGTGTAAATGACTGCATGTTTGGAGGAATAACAGTCCAGCAAACACCAACGCAAATGCCAACTTCCCAATCTGATTCACTTGTTCTTTGGTTTCTACTGTCATTCTTGCCTGAAAAAAGCAAGATTACCAGCATGAAAGTTTTCATTATCAGCCTTTGCCCAATCTCAGGAGCCGTCTGTTGATTATTTAAATATAAAATCATTCACTGTTTCATGATGGCATATCAGTATAAATCAATTCCATGAATGAATCAGATCCATGTTTTTTAGATGTTTTCAATCTTATGGCTATAATTGTTAATTTTATTGTGTTCATATCCATCAACATAAACTATCTTGAACAGTTTTTAGAAGAACAAGTAGCAGAATACCATACGGTGTGCATATTAAATGCTTATTGGCAGCAAGGCTGAGAAAGATCTCTTTCCAGCTTGGCTAAGAGCACTTTACACAAGAGGGAGGCTCCCTTCCCTGAAGTGGCAGTGGGGTCATGAATAATTTACACCCCCTCCCTCAACATTTGATTACTGAGGGCCAAAGCAAAGCCAATAATTTCTGCCAGATTTGCTTCCCTGCTTCAATAGTAAATCTGCAGTTCCTATGTTATAAACTTGATTGATGGGTCTGAAAAACAAATTGTTTATTTATTGGTTATATTTAACTGCCTGAATAAATACTGCAATGCTTTCTAGGGATTTAAAAAAAAAGAATGAGAAAGATACAATTTAAATTTGTATCTTCTTTTAAAAAAATACTCCTCTACAAATGCAAATTTTAAATGTAAATAACTTTAACTATTCTTAACAGACTATGGTTTCCATACTTTCAGTGGAATGGGGTGATGGAAGAAAAAGTAATTATAGTTTGAAAATTAACAATGCTTAAAACATAAAATTAAGCAGAAACTATAAAGGTGGGAAAATTATAAAACCTTTTCTCCTATATAACTTCTAAAGTATATTAAGACGTTTTACCTTTACTGAATCCTTTGAGTCAAGACCTAATTTTATGATCACTTGCCACTGTTCTTTTGTTTCTTTGTCACTGGCATACAGGAGAAATTCAGTGGGTTCTGGAGAAAGCTGAAAGCTTCTAGCTGCATATACCACACCATCATCACCAACTCTGAAATCTGTTGGTGCGCTGCTTTCAAAATGGATTTTTCTGCTTGCTTCACAGTTTCTAAATCTTACTGCAAATAGACAAAACACAACAGCAATAATCAAAATGGAGATTTTTTAAAAAAAACCCTGACATTCTGGATTATTTGTTGTAGGTAAGTCATCTCTAATATTTGTTAATTTTAAAAGGCTGTTTGCAAGAACAAAACAAAAGAAGTATGTTGATGAATAAATAGGTGACTAAGCACTGTTTTTTAATTAAGACCATCCATTGATTTTTTATGCAAGTCCTGGTACATTAAGGCTAGTTTTTAGGAGCCCAATGTTATTTAGTTATTTGATAACCAAACAAAGCATTACATAATAATTATTTTATCACTACTTTCCCAATTTTCCCCAAGTCTTTCTGAAACGACTGCCTTCTACCTTTTCTGTCTAGAATGTGAAAGGCTAAAGTTTGGTCCCTTTTGGACCACTAACCTGCAAATCCCAGATTACAACAGAGACAAAGATGAAATACGGGAAAAAATACTTGTAAATATGTATGAATCAAATCTTTCGGGGTACTACTACACAGATTAAAAAAAAAGTACCCTGAATTTTAAAATCTGATATGGTGAAATCTCATTATGGAGAACATAAAAAAAGTAAATTTTATGCACACTTTATATAATTACTTAGAATTAATTCTATTACTGATCACATGAGTTAGAAGATGGCTTACAGAGAGTATGGAACGATATTTTATATAACTCAGTCCATATAGGCTACTTTTGCTAAGTTTGAGTACTAGCTGTGCAGTTCTTGACTTGGGACTTCCCTGAGTTGCCCTTTAGACTAGGTCAAGACATGCATACATCTGTGTAATCTCTACCCATGTAAATCTCAAACTTTCTGTAATTGTGGACCACTAAATAAACATTTGGAAAATGAGGGGACTGTCCAATTAAACCAACCTTTCCCAACCTATATCTGCATCTTTAAGTTGAGAGATCCAATTTTTCAGGTATAAGATAATGATTATGGCTGTATTTCTGTATGCCTTCCCATCCCTATTTGCAAAAGTCTTTTAAAATTACCTTTTTAGCAGAATCTATCCATCCCCAGAATTAATTATCACTTGAATTATTATATGTATCTCCATCCTATGATAACAACTTTTAATAGAAACCTGATGATCGATGCCTATATATTAAGAAATAATGGAAGAAAGAGATGAATACTAAAGAGCTAGGGGAAAGTGGGTCTCTGGCTAATAAAACCCATTTGTAAATATTCACTGGATTTCATATTTGCACTTTTCTTTTTTGGGTTTCCTTTGGGTTGTGTGGGATTGTAGTTCTTCTTAGCAGATATTTGCTCACAGCTGGCAAAAGTGCTTGAGAACTGTTTGTTATTGCCATTTTTTTCAAATGTTGCTACTCCCATTATATCTAGCCCAATTCAATGGATCAGTTTTTTGTCTCAGGTCCTTTCTTGTCAATCATCTGTTAGAATGACTTGGGGAGCAAATGGACTCTTGCTACCTGATTGTTGGCATATTAAGGGGTATGGGGTTCAGATGAAGAGCAGGCTATGGTCCATGAATATGGGGAGATTGTCGCAGATCACTTAGTGGATGACCAATGATTTCCAAACCATATTCTAAGAAATGCTGCTCTAAACGTAATCAATTTTGGGTTTTCCACAGTTCATCTTAGTTGGGAATGATATCCCTGTATTTTAAATGTTCATGTGATTTGCTTTTCAGTTTGGAGAACTATTCTTCCTCAACAAGCATTATGTCTTAATAAAAAATCTTGAAAATTCAGCTTAACATTATTTGATATATTCTGGGAAAAGCAGACCCACAGCTACAGTACCCTCCATGATTTCTTATGAACAGCTACCTGTACAACATAGCGATCTAAACAACAACAACCTTATAAATGAACAGGAACTACCAAAAAGTGTAAAAAACCAAGTATAGAACCTATAAATTGCATAGCATAACATTAGATAACATCTTTCTCTCTTTCTTCCTTGCCTTTAAACTGTAAAATAAATAGGTTCCTTCTTACAGACCTGAAGGGATCTCGTAAGAATATGGTATCATTCGGACAATCACTAATTGGATTCCAGAATTATCTCTCAGAACACATAAGAAATGGATTTTATCTCAACATGCCTTTCTGTATTTCAGTATGCTTAAATATCTAATGGGGAGCTGTACCTTCCTCATTGATATTCTTCCTTGAGGCAACTGGATGCTATGAAATTCAACGGAATTGCTCTCTTTTGACAGCATCTTGCTGGAAATTTATAAAATTGTCAGTGTCCTGGCAGAATCATTCTCTGCAAATAGTACATATTAACAAATTTCTCTGTGTGTATGTATGTGCGTGCATGGATGGATGGATGGATGATGATGGATGGATGGATGGACACTGTGCTTTAGGTAGTTTTTAGTCCACTGCTTGGCAATTAGGTTTGTAAAGATAATCTTAATCAGTTAGGAAACTATGTTTCTGCTTTCAACAGAAAAAACCTCCTGTAAATTATTATTATTGGGCAGATTTTGTAAAAAAAAAAAAAAAAAAAAAAAATCCCCTTGTAGAAACAGTCATTATTAATGCCATTATTTTCCTAAGCCAACTGAAAGGGATGTCACATTATCCATAGTATTGTAAAATTTGTCTTTAGCGATACTGCAATTTAAATGCATTACTCAGAAATGTGAAAAACAGTGGAAAGCAACTTTTCACAGCAAAAAATAAAATAAAAATCACCACCCTTTTAAACAATATCCAAATAAATTATCAAACATAAGCCAATAAAAAATATAATTTAAACTTTTTTGATAATATTTTTTAAAAAACATGCCTGTTATATTTCTTTTATGTCTATGTCGAACACCTGGCAACATCTCCATCTGACATTTAGCATCTGACTTCAATGCACTGTACTTCATTCCAGAGCTAAGGCTTCAGTATAACAATATTAATCACGGTAACAGAACATATATAGCACAGTGCAAGTGTTACCCACGTTGTATCAGAAGTAACAGTAATAATTAAAACAGCCCCAGAAAGCAGTCAATTATTAGATATGGAATTTGGGATAGGATGTCAGGAGATGAAAAACTTTTGGAGGGAGAGGTCGCAATCAGTGCCCCATCTCTATTAGGCTTTTAAGCATGGATTTCAGGATTTAAGAATCATTAGGTATTATAAAAATATGTTTAATAAAAAATAAAACCATGTTATTATCTAGGATTAGACCACTGTAAATAGGGACCATTAAAAAAAATGCCTAACAAGATTTTTCTTATCCATCATTGCTTCTAGCTCATAGAGGATATTTTTCATTTGCAAGCCCATATTCCTTTATAGAGCTAGATTAAAAGGTAGAGATACCCTTGAATCCTATTGACCACAGAGACACAACCATGCAGTTTTCTTGGCAATAATACTGAAGTGGCTTGCTACTACCAATTTCTGGGATGTTTTTGTTAACTTTTCAACCTAGACTACAGCCATGGGATTCTCATCCAAATATTAACCAGACTTGCCCCTGCTTAGCTTCTGATCTGGACAAGGTTAGCCAGATATTACTATCTGTTGAAACATAGCTGTAAATGCTCCACAATTATTTTGGCAATGCCTGCTTCCCAAACTACAAAGCACTCAGGGAGAAATGATGTTGCTATTGGGACGAGAAAAAAAAAGCAGCAACTGCAACCAAAAGTTCCAGCACAGTCTCTCTCCAAAGAGAAGCACTGCTTTTCAGGTTGAAGCACAATGGAGTGAAACAGCATACTCTCTTGCTCCCTCCATTTTGTTTTAGCAGCCTTACAATTTCCTGGTAATTGAAGATGCTCCTTTCTCATTGTTGGTGTTTTATTTGTTTGTTTATTTCAAAGGAAGGGAATGCCTGTTCAGAGCTAGAAAGATAAACAGAAGGTCTTAGCTGACTAATGACAGGGAGTGAAAGATCAAGCTAGATGAAATATTTTAGGCACAGAGTTCTACCCAATCAGCTGTGTAAAGAAGAATTCAGTATGTACCTGGAATGCATATAAACAAGTGATTCAATTAAGTTAAATAATGGCATGCTGAATCATGTTTTGATAGGGTATTAATACAAATGTTTCTCCATGGACATATGTGACTGTAGCTATCAGATCAAAAATGGCTCTATTACCTACATAAAGACTCTTTCTTGCATCTCAAAAACAAGCAATATACATCGAGTTGTGATTATTTTTTTTTAATCTTGCAAGAACCTAATTCTGTGGGTTATACTGATCCATATCCCTCATATGAAAACCATAATAAAAGAATGTTAACTAATAATGGAGAAAAATGTTTATTCAGTTACACTAAATGTTCCTATTTCCTTGGGGTATTATACAAGGTTATTTTATTAATTCTGATGTGCAACAATTGAAACCATATGTACTGAAATGCAAAAACCAAAGTATGAAGTATGCAATCTCATTTACACCATACTGAAGAAATAAACCATGTACAATCATTTCTAATGATATAAATAATTCATAATAGTTCTAAGTTTGTAATCTCATGTATTTCACCAATAATCTTCAATTAAACAGCTTCATTTATCAGGCAATTACAGTTATCACTGTAACACTTAACTGTGTTAGCATCTCAAACTCAAACATCACTGCTTATTAATTTATTTCATATAAATTTATCTTTTTCTTTTAATCAAAAGCCCCAAAGTCTACACTAAGCAATCTTGACATAAAGATTCTTTTCTCAGGAAAGAGAAAGAGCCTTCACATATATTTTTCTATATAATAACAAGGGATCTTTGAACATAGACATTTACATCTAGCAATACATATGATTGCTACATACATATGAGTTTGTATTACTTCACTGAAAGTATTAGTGTAGCAAGACCCCAAATAAAACTCCTAAAAATATATTATGGAGTATGGAATTAGATGGAGAAGATTGGGAATGTAATGGACATAGAAATGGGAATAAAGTCTATACTAAAAGTGTATGTCACCAGAGAAACAGCCCATCTAACCTACTAAATATTTAGTAATATTATTTTAAAATGAGATTACAGATAATCCTTGGTTAAGGACATTAATTGGGATGGGAATTTCCATTACTAAACAATGCAGTCGTAAAGCATGATGTCATGTGACTGTATCCCTTAGCAATGGCAATCCTGGCAGTCCCCATTGCTGTTGTTAACTGAATCTCACCTGGTCATTAGGTGAGGACCATCCCAATCCAAGCCATTCCCAACTTGGTTCTTCCCAGCCCTGAGTCTCGGTAAGATTACCTACTTTTGAACTCCCCCAACCTGCCTATCTCTCCTGCCCCATCTCTGCCTGTTTGGCTGCCCTACACAGCAGCACTCCTCGGTGGTGGTGGTAGTGCCTGCAGCACTGGGGATGAAGTAGAGGCACAGAGCCTTCAGCAGTCTCAGTCAGCTGATGGCGCCCCCTGGGCATCTACTTCAACCCCAATGGTGACGCCACCAAGGAGTGCCACCTTAAGTCCCGCACCACAACCAGCTGTCCCAGTGCAAATTCCCAACTGCCCTGTACCTCCGCCACCCTGTGCTCCACCAGCCCTGCTGCCCCAGCTGACCTTTGCCATCTACTTCCTCCAACTGCTGAGGTGCCTAGCCTGGCCCTCTATGAGGCAGCTGCTGGCCATGCGAGGCTTTCTTCCTGAGGCTGCATGAGGCCTTCTCACAAGGCTTCAGAAGTCTTCTGAGGCCTTCAGAAGCCTTGTGAGAAGGCGAGGCTTTCAAGACATGCCTCATCAGCAGCGGGAGGAAGAAAATGGTGAAGGTCCGCTGGGAGCGGTATAGGGCTGCCAAAAGGGCAGAGTTGGGGGGGAGATAGGTGGGTGGGGGGAGTTGAAGTGCCCCTGCGGGTGTAGGCACCCGAATTTTGATCACATGACTAGGGGTGCAGCAACGGCTGTAACTTCAGGGACCCAATGTAAGTCCCATTTGTTCAGCACCTCTGTAACTTCTAACAGTCGCTGAATGAATGGTTACCTACCAAGGACCACCTGTATTCTGCAGGCTAGATCTGTCCTTCCAAAATGTACAAGAAGATGATGGAGCATAACAGGAGAAAGCATAATTGATATCATGAGCCATTTGGTGTCATGTGCCATTTACACTTGTGATACCAGACAGATTAGATATGAATTGTGTGAACAAAGAGAAACATAAATATGAAGAACACACACTCTGAACTAAAAAAGGAACTTTAACTCTTTGCTCCTACACTACAATTCTGAACGAAATGCCTCCTCTCCCACACCAAGCTATTACTGGCAAACTCCAGTGTCAAGCAGAAATTTTGTGTCCGTGTGTGCATGTATCTATGTATTCTATCTATCTGTGAAAAGTTTGTTAAGACTATCTTTTTAAAAGATAGACTTAACGTTACATGTTCTATGTTGTATGTAGTTTGTCTTTAAGGTCAGTGATTATTCTGCCATTATTGAACCTGGAAAAGAGAGATAGTAACATTGGCAGTGACAGAAGGAGAAACTATGAATATACATGGACATTTTAAAAAAGAAGCTTATTCAATCAGAAACACCAGATTGCAGAGAATATGAAATATCATGGTTGGAAAAAGCAATCTGTCAATGTTTAGCATAAAAATTTGGAATGAAACCAGAAATCTACATAACAGTTGACAGTGAAAAGGGAACCTAAAATGTTGTATGAGCATACAAAAATGGAAAGAAGAGTGTTCAAAATTATATAGAATGACTCTTGTTATTTTAATGTATCAGGATCATACTGAATTATATATTTTATTTTCTGCACTTATATGGCTACCCAACTCAAACTAATGTGGGCAGCATTAAAAGATGAAAACAATAAATTATTAATACAAAATAACATATTAAAACATACTAAACAATAACATGGCAAAGAGACCTGAAAATTTCTACAACTCAACCACTGGGGACTCCATTCAATGTGACCCCAAAGCCCGGGGAGAACCTAAAAGCCTGTAGGGATGGAGCCAACCATAAGTCCAAGGAAATATCATTCCAAAGGGCAGGGGCTATCACAGAGAAGGCACATCTCTCTGGGTTCCATAAGATGGACCCATAGTATGACCTTCCTTTCTTGGAATGCATGGGATAAGCAGATATCCTCAGCAGCAGGTGGTTCTGCAGATAACCCAGTCTTAACCCATGCAGGGCTTTATGGGTGATACCTTGAATTACACCAGGAAGCTTACTGGGAGCCAGCACAGACTGTGGAGTAGAGGTGTTATGTTGGCATAATGAGGTATGTCTATAGCTACCTTTGTTACTCCATTTTGGGACAGCTGAAGCTTCCAAATGTTTTTCAAGGGCATCCCCATTAGAACAAGCTGTAATAATCCAACTGGGAGGTAATAAAATTATGAGTGACCATGAGTCCCAATCCAGAAACATGTGCAACTGGTGCACAAGATGGAGCTATACAAAGGCTCCCTGGCCGCAGCTGCCACCTACTCTTCAAGCAGGAATTGTGAATCCAGGAGGAACCCCACGTTGCACATGGAATCTGAATGAGGCAGTGCAACTCCATCCAGATGTAAAGATGAAGTTTTGGGTTCATTCAGTTTTAAGATCCTTGGATCCCTAAACCCATAGCTACTCAGTCTTGAAGGTGCAGAGTCAAAGCCTGCTCTTCCCCATCCAGACCTCCACAGCCTTTAGACACTGAGATAGAATCTTAACAGCTTCGCTTGGATGGCCAGGGACAGAAATGTACAACTGAGTATCATCAGCATATTGATAATACTGCACTCCATGCTGACCGTCTTCCCTAGAGGCTCCATGTAGATATTAAAAAGGTGAGGGAAGAGAGTGGCACCCTGAGGCACCCTGAAAAGCAGGGGTCTTGGACTAATTTGCTCCCCCCCCCCCAAACACTGATTGGAACTTGCCCTGGAGGAAGGAGAACCACTGTAAAACAGTGCCACTCACTCCCAGTCCCCTGAGCCAGTTCATGGTATCAAAGGCTGCCAAGAGATCAAGGAGGGCTATGATGAACTACCCCCATCCCATGCCCACTAGAGATTATCAATAATCATGACCCAAGACAATATCCCAGTCTAAATCCTGACTGGATGGGGTCCAGATAATCTGCTTCCTCCAGAGCCCTCTGCAGCTTTAGACCATTTACCTTCTCAACAACATTATTATTGTTGGTTGCACAGTCAGCCAGATTTTAAGACTGGATTTGGCATTTTTATTCACCTACCGAATCCTTCCCGAGGACCTGGGATAGGCAGATGTTGTTTGATGGTGTTAAAGGTATTGTCGCAGGATGTAAGTTGTTCCAAGCTGCCTTTTGCAATTGACTGAGGGTGATTTTGTCAATACCGATGGTGTTCAAATGGTGCTCCAGATGGTTTGGGATTGCACCCAAGGCCCCTATTGCTATTGGTCCTATCTTTGCTTTCTTTTTCCACAGTCATTCTACTTTTATTCACCACCACATGGTTCTACCCAAACATCCCTTCCCTAGAGGATTTAACTAACCAGGAGGAGCATGGATCCAAAACACAGGTGGCTGTGCCTAGTCCCTTTGGTCGCTTTTTAAAAAAAGGTGGTGGTTACTATTAGCAAGCATGGACTATAAGGCTCCCTACAATAAACATGAATTTGCCTGAAGCTTCTCAGAAACTTGAAATAGCACTACTAGAACAAAACCTTTACTGCAATACCAGAACTGTAGATATTGCTATCAGTTCATAGCCTCTGGCAACCAAAGTTGATTCCCAACCCAATATTCTCTTGATTTTAAACTGGTGTCCTCTTTTCCCACATTTTCCACTGATGAACAGCAAACTGGCCTTACATTTCCCACATTCAGACCTAAGTGGCAGTTGCCTGTTTACATTTTTTGAATTCTTGCCCTTGGAAACTAGCTCCTAATATAATCCTGACATGGACAGGCCATTCATACTTGTGACCTTGCAGATAAAACAAGACAGTAACTGACTTGTCCTAAGTTATCTCCCTCCTCCCTTTCTTTTTTTTAAGTAGCAGGAATATGCAACTGTTTTTGTTGCTGTTGTTGTTGTTCCATCAGAACACTCAAGCCATTTTCAGGCATGCTCTGTCATGTAACAGCCAACCTGGATTGTTCTAACGAAGTTTCTGGGGGTGCTGTTGTACTCCCAGCTAGGAACAAATTTTATTTTTGTAGCATCCCAAAACATACATACAAGGCCATATAGTTTAACTCTTTTATTTTTTTTACTACACTATGGTCTTATTGCATTAACTCTTTATGGTAATTCAGAAATTAGTTCAATTCAATAGGAATTTCCTACAGGTAAATGCATATAGTACAGGATAAAAGTAACCTTGTTTAGCACCTCCCTGATACGTTGGGGTTGCAACTCTCAAAATTACTAGCCAGAATATTTGAAGACCCTGACAGCTGGGAATTCTAGGAGGTAACACTCACAATATACACGGAAAATAATATTCAACAATGGTAAATGAATTCAACAATGTAATTATTTTGATGCACACAAACTCAGGATAACTTATGGAATATTGATATCTTATGGAAAACGTTTATGCCATCTTAAAACAATTTCACAAATTATTATATTATGATGCTTTGTTTCCCAAGTAGATGCAGTGTAACAAAACCTTAAGGATTAGCATGGTAATTCAATATATACTTCTTTTTAATTTAATGCAGTCAGTATGATCACTGTAAAACTGGTTAGAATGTCTGCCTAGCAATTTGTACAAGAAGTTACCGAAGGCAGAAGTTTATTTAATTTTCAAAATTACATTTCAACTATTTGTACAAAAATGTGAAGTCTTGATGTTAAATTGCAATCAATTTTTAAAATAACATTTTAGTCAATGCTACTCCCCCATCCCTCAAAGCTAATCAAATCAACATAAATGGCCTATTTTTTAAAACTACCTATAAGGAAAAGCACAATCACAAAAATGTTCAGTGAAGTCATTTATACATTTTTACTAAAACATTCTATTTAGTTCTACTTCCCATAACCCTCTCTGCTTACTGAACAAAGTCATAATAAGCATGCCAGAAAGAAAATAGGGATAAAGTTACTTCTGTTTGATAGAAATGCCTATGCAGCTCTTTAAAACAGGAATAGTGACAGTCAGCAAAAACACAGATTTGTAACTCCAACACAACCCAAATTATATCCGATTCAATGATCCTTTTCAATTTTTGCCACTCCCACTCACTGACACAAAATCTTTCTGAGCACTGACATTTCTTTTGTCTTCATGTTAATGGAAAAATGTAACAGAAATGGATAAGCATCTTAGGGGAAATAATATGTTTGTATTTAAACAACAGCTTTTATTTTTCAATGCAGATGTAGTATAGAGAATCCAGCCCCTCTTGGGTGATTGATTATTTAATAAACAGATGGCAAGTATAAATCTGTATATTTTTGTAGAACTTCACTGGAGTATTTTGTAAGCCAGCAAAATTAAAAGAAGAGGGACGAAATAATGCAATTCAGTAAAAAGGAGCTTCAAAAGAAACAAATACTTCCTTGAATGTACAATTCTAGTTAATAAAAAGCAGTACTAAATATTAATGCTATTTTTGTTGTTGTTCAGTCGTTAAGTCATGTCCGACTCTTTGTGACCCATGAACCATATCGCGCCAGGCCTTCCTGTCCTTCACTGCCTCCCTGGGTTTGCTCAGTTTCATGCTCATAATGCTATTTACTTATTAGTATAGATAAAAACCTACTTGGCACCCAAACATGTCCAAGGTTGTTTCTACTTATACAACAATAATAAAATAGTGCAATGATGAAACAAAAACAGGTCTAAAGGCAGACAATAGTAATTTAAACAAATACCAGGAAAATCAGTCAAATTTAATGAAGCCTGCTGGAATAAATACCTGTTTAACAGTTGATGGTCATAATCATCATCCTGTAATCAACAACAACAACAGAGAGGTGCCAAAAGGGCTCTTGCAGCAGAAAATTTCAAATCCTGAGCATTTATTAAAAAAAAAAGGCTGTTAAATTTCTATCAACGATATTCTGGATTAGAGAGCCAGTGAGGGGTTAAAGCACCAGGTTGGAAACCAGGAGATTTCAAATTTAATTAAGCCAGCTGGTTTACCTTGGGCCAGCCATTCTTTCTCAGCCCTAGGAAGCAGGTAATGGCAAACCATTTCTGAAAAAACATTGCCAAGAAAACTGCAGGGACTTGTCCAGGTAGTTGCCAGGAGTCAACACTGACTTGAAGGTACCAAACAAAGAAACAAAATATTCTGGATTAGCTCCCACAATGAAGATTCTTGGCATTTTTAATGGAGAGGCAGTTTGAACTAGGGGCTTATACAGTTTTCACCCAAGCTGCCTTGTATAATAACTAATATATTCAGGTTGAGCTGAAACTGAATACTATACCAAACGAATATTATACAACTCAATCCAATCCACAATTAAGAGGCAATCAAAGTTATCTGCCAATAAAATTGATCTATATGAGCCTTTCCTAACTGGTATCTTCTAAATATGTGGTACATTTTCCACCTACTACAGCAGCATAGTTATACTAATTATAGTCAGCCTTTCTCAAACTTTTTACCTTGGAGGAACCACTGAAATAATTTTCAGGGCTCAGGAAACCTCTGCATAAAAATCACAAAAAAAGCCACTTCACAATACTATTCACATCTAACCTACACAATCCACATTTTACTACACTGACAACAGCAGCAAAGTGGCCAGCCAGAAGCTGAGTCATGATGCATAAAAATTTCTACTACTATGAGTGCTAGCACTGCACAGTATCCAACAGAAGATAATATATGCAGCTCAGGGTTGAACTGTGGAGTCCTTGGTGCTCTATAAGCTTGGTTGTTTGCTTGCAGATGTTTCATTACCCAACTAGGTAACATTATCAGTGCACAGTATAAGAAGTTTAAAAAACTATGCTTATTTTTTTTTCAATTATGATCTCTTGTGGAGCCCATAATGACCTTTTGTAGAATGCTAGTGTTTCATGGAACATGATTGAGAAAGCCTGGTATAAATTATGAAAGTTACAGTCTAACATATGGGAGGAGCATTAAGTTAGGGAAGCATTGTGTTCATACAGCTAAAGTTCTGAAACTCCAAATACATGTTTCTTCAAATAAAAATAATTAGATCAAATAATTAATTAAAGGAACATCATAATAATTAATTGTAATAATTAAAGGATAAATAAATTTTTCTTCTCCTTTTTCCCTTACTAGGGACAACAAGAAGGGCTCTGCCTATTGTACAGATTATTTAAGAAGAAAGAATCACTCAAAATTGGGCATGAAAAGTTTTACTGCACCTTAAATGTAATTAGTAGAATGTTTATAAAGTATGATGGGAGTTAAGTCAGTCTTGTTAAGGTATTTTTAGGGACAAATCTATAATTTGTCTCAAAAAATATGCAAAAATGGAAATATACAAAGGCTGTTGTTTCTTGCACAAAGTTATGTACATGCCTCTTGTGCATTGGAATAAGCAGAATCAATGAGAATCTAATGAGATTACTTATTTTATTCCCTAAAGATCTTTCTTGGGAAATTTCTTACAACTGGCAGAAGAGGGTGGCCAAAAGGAATTTATTTTTCTTTTTTTCAGATGAGAAATCTGAGTCTAAAGCCAGTGGAAATGTATTTCTAAGGATAAATTTCTCAATATTCAAAATGAAAGAGAATAATAGCTAATCTGTTAGTGCAGTAACATTTTAAATTTTATTAAATTGTTTTATCCTTAGCTTCTGAACTGTTTTTCACCTCACCAGGAAGTTAGAACAAATCTGTAACCAATATCACATCCCAGTGTGTTACTAGAGATGCACAAAATGTTCTGTGCAGGAATTGTTCTGCACAAGAAAAAGGCAGTTCTGAGCAGTCTATGTCTAGACTGAAACAAGCATGTTTCACCCAAGCTTGGACTTAGAGTATGTATTTATTCTATACTCCCTCCAATCATATTGTGGGAAGAGGTATTCTGGGATGGGGAGGGCCGGAAAAAGGGAACCTCATCTGAGACAAGAGGAAAGGATGTAGGAAGATGGAGAGGGGTGGGTGGGTGGGCTAGTTGTCATATGTAGTTCTGAGGGTAACAGTAGCATGCAGCTAAGGGGAAGTACGGAGAAGGAAACTGAGGGAAGATCAGGGATATGGGGACGTCTGCTGGATGGATATGCATAGCATTGGTGGTAAAGGTGTGTAACTAGGGAGAGGTAATGGAAAGGAAGGTGCAGGAAGATTGGGGAAGAGCAGCTGACCAGCTGCACCTGAATTCAAACTCATGGCTATGATGTGGAAAGATAAAGAAAAGAGCAGGAAGGTCAGGAGAGGGGTAGGCACACAGGCTATGCAGATGAAGACAGGTGAGATGTGTAAAAGCCTTGCCCCTGCTCACCCTACAAAACCCCTTTATATTTGTCTTGTCTAACACTTGGAACTAACAAATGTTCCAGGTTTCAGTTTGGTTGAGCCATGACCCTGCCCAGAACTGCTTGACCAAACTTCCAAGCCACAATGTGTTTATTTGGTGCATGCAACAAAACACATGTTTCATTTCATTACAACTTTTTCTATCACTGATCCTCTTCTTTTGGTTAGAAATTTATCCTGTTGACACATCAGCAGTGAAAGTCAAAACAAGATCTAAGGAGAATTCCGGTAGTTGTATTCCCAACTCATTTGGAAAGTATTCTGTTATGAAAGGATAAGCATCAACACTTGTATCTAAACCTACAATATGACTGGTAGATTAAAAAAAAAAAAGACATTTGCAAGGACTTGACACACAAATCCTCTGACCTTGTAGACAGAACCTTACATCAGGCCAACTACTTACCTAACTAGTTGCTACATTTTTTTAGTTTCACAAACAATAACTTTCTAGAATTTCAGGCAGAAAGATATCTTTTTCATTAGAATCTGCTCCTTTTAATTGGAGGAGCTAAGGATTATATGTGAGGTCTTCTGCATACAAGTAATTTATTCTGCTACTAAGCTATAGCCTATCCTGAAGACACAAATAATGCTAACTCTTTACTCTATAATCTCTATTTCATGTTATTAACATCTCTAGTAAATTGCTGGGCGAAAAAAAAACAAACCTTTTTCTTGTCACTTGCCTAGGCAGAGGTTAAATAAAAATAGAGCTCTTTGTATTTTATACCAATAATTTTTTTAAAAAAACAGTGATCAACAAAAAAGGAAATTAAAAAGCAACGTAAGACATACACTTTTTGCACATTTATTTTTCATATTTCACCCAAAATGAGTAAGTGAATCATGACTGCATCCAGAATGGTAACTGTAATGTATTAATTTGATTTCAACTCCTCCAACACAATACAGTGACACTTAGTTTAAAATAATGCAATTTATGAGAAAATAGTACCGTCTGTGAACTATTTTTATTGGTGTTACAGGTAGTCCTTGGCTTATGATGGCAACTGGGACCGGAATTGCCATCGCTAAGCAATGCAGTCATAAAGTGTAACATCATGTGACCACGTTACTTATTGACAGCAATTCCGGCAGTCCCGCTTGCCACTGTTAAACGACGACTGCGTGGTTGTTAAGTAAGGACCTCGCATGACTGCGACTTCCAATTTCCTGCCGGCTTCCCCACTGACTTTGCTTGGGAAACACTGGAGATCACAATCACGTGACCACAGCTCACTGCAACCTCATAATTGCGATCTGGGTGCCAGCATCCAGATTGTAATCCATGAGACCACGAGGATGCTGTGATGGCTGGAACTATGAGGACCTGTCGTAAGTACCATTCCTTCAGCGCTGTCGTAACTTTGGACAATTGCTGAACAAATGGTTGTAATCCAAGGACTACCTGTATAAGAGTTTTAAGATAACACATCTTTGCACCTGTCTGTAAATATTATTACACTATACAAATATATGATTTGAGGTAATAAAAACTAAAAAATAATTTCAAGAAAATCTCAATATACTTTGAACATTTCCTCCTCTTACAAATTTCACCAGCTGCTAGTAGATGCAATTTAATCATAAAATATTGTCTTTCATTCTTTCTTTAAATATAAAATATAATATGTGCTTCTGGTGAACCGAATTATGTTTAGCCTTAAGAAGCCAACCTAGGTGAATTGTACCTCTTGCTGCAGTTCTGATCTGAATGGGACCAACCTTATCCATGCTTAGAAACTGCCTGCAATGAATTAGGGTTTGTGTTTTTTTTGGCCACAATGCAAATTGAACATGAAAGGTCCCTTAAAGAGGCAAATGATTAAATCCTTCCCATCATCCATGCAAGAAACCTGAACTGGATCAGGAACCTTACACTGACAATTTATTGGGGGGGGGGAGGGGATAAAGAAATGATATATATATTGAGGGCATACTGTGTAAATGATTTGCACAATACTGATTATCAAGCATGTGCAAAACACACAAACACACCTTTTTCTTTTGTAAGGTACCTCCTTATATTCAGATAAAAGCATCTTGTCACTATATGTGAGGGACAGTTGCAGTGTAAGAGTTTTGCAGAAATGAAAGGAGTATCCCCCAAATTCTTTAAAACCGTATAGCAATCAAAACACTGGACAGAATGACTTCCACATAAACATGGAGATAGTAACTGATAAACAGCAGAAATACAGATAGCAATTCAAGATAGAAGAAAGATGCTTGAATGTGAAAAGAGATGGGCAACATGCAAATTTGTAAGATTCTGCTAGGAGAGTCTTGTTATGTCAGCCCAAAATTAGACACATTTTAAGACACAATACCAAAACAATTTTGTGCAATTTATGCAATGTATTGCGGTAGCACCCTACTCAGGAACTAGCATCAGCATTCCTTGCTGAAACACTTTAACATTTAGTATAGCACTATAAAAAAAAAATAGAATGCCCAATTTGATATATGAGTATTGTTTCCTATTATGAATGAAGCATACTTTTTGCCTCAGTTTTCTAGTAGTCCTATCTAAATGAAAAATACAAAATACTGCACTTGATATTTAAGTTGTGCTATATTGAGATAATGGGTGAAAATGGTAGCAAGCTTGATTGATTATAGTAGGACTAAAATTCTACTTTTGGAAAAGGCTTAAGGGCAGGAATAGAATATTACCTTTGAGGACTCTATTACAGAGTGAACCAATTACCTGAATTTGAAGATCCCTGACTATAGTACATACATATGCCTCAATAAGAAACCTGAATATGATGTTCTTCATAAATGGATTTCATTATCCAGGTTTAATTTTACATTGACTATTGGTGAACATTCTCAGTCGCAATCTATAACACAGGTTTCTCATATATAAAAAATGTTTATCAGCAAAAGGCACAAAAGGGATGAGGTGGACCGGCTGCTTTCGTGGTGCGGAGACAATAATTTGGCTCTTAATATCAATAAGACCAAGGAGTTTATAGTGGACTATAGAAGGAATAGATTAGATGTCCAGCCCCTGGTTATCAATGGAGACCGAGTGGAGCGGGTGGCCAGTTTTAAGTTTCTGGATGTTACCATAAAGGAGGACCTGACCTGGGGCGCTCATGTTGCAGCCTTGGTTAAGAGGGCCCAGCAGAGATTATACTACCTGAGACTTCTCAGGAAACAACAACTGAATGAAAAACTGCTGGTGACCTTCTACCTCTGCACTACAGAGAGCATTCTAACCTACTGGACCTGTGATGGTTTGCTAACTGCA
Source organism: Liasis olivaceus (assembly GCA_030867105.1). Lineage (NCBI taxonomy): Eukaryota > Metazoa > Chordata > Lepidosauria > Squamata > Pythonidae > Liasis > Liasis olivaceus. Next base: position 44,592,123 of record CM061350.1, on the reverse strand, counting down.
CAATGGCAGATAGGAAAGCGCTCCAGAGAGTTGCCACCACTGCCCAGAGGATCACTGGTTGCCCTCTCCCTTCTTTGGAAGACCTTTACAGCTCCCGCTGCCTTAAAAAAAGCTCAAAACATTCTTAAGGATCCATTCCACCTGGGACATTCTTTTTTTGAACTATTACCATCTGGCAGACGGTACAGGATAATGAAAACAAGGACAAATAGGCTGAAGAATAGCTTCTATCTTAGAGCTGTAACTATACTGAATTCTATCATATAGTGCAGTATTAATGCAGCATCAGGGGTTGTGTGATATGGAATGTGAAGGTTGTGTTTTATGTGTGTTATGTGTTCTATGGTTTTTATATTTTTAAAGCTGCACTGGGGTGGCATTTCATTTCGTTGTACAAGTAGTACAATGACAATAAAGATTTCTATTCTATTGTTCACATATTTATTTAGAATCATGTTCCTTGCTGTTGAATGATGTTTGCAGATACATTTTTAAAAGTATTATTTAAGATTGGACCTAAAACCTCTTTTATAGAGATAGGGTGCTTTCAGAGGCCAATAAATTACTTCTAAACTTCAACACAATTCCAAAAAATTTTTTTTCATGCTCTCTGAAGAGATTATGTTTTACAGGATATGCATTTCACTGAGGTGCCCTTAACTCTACATCTTTATTTTTAAAGGAACATAAATTTAATGTAGATTGTACCTTATCAACTGCCTTTACAGTTCAATACTTATCAGCTGAACTTATTATAGTTCAATGTACATTCACCATACAATTTGCAGTGGGTATAATTTTTATTACCTTTTATATTTTAATCAATATTTTAGCAACCAGTAAAATGTTCTTCCAAGTATTTTCAATAGTAAACTAAAAAAGTGCTGTATCTTACAGGCACACTGCTTACACCTCATAGTTCTTAAGATGCAAACAATAATATGTCGGCATGCAAGGTAATCTCTAGATTAGAGATCCTAGCTTGTACAGGATATCATGAACGTAATTGGATTAAAACTAGACTTTGCTTATACTGTGGCACGCTAACCAAAATGCAACAAAACTGACTGGCATTTTCCTTCCCATTAGCAGGGGATTCTGCATATGGCTCAGGAATAACTGAGGCTAGCAATTTGGCCTATACCTTCTTCATCTTACTATAAAGCATTACATGATAGCCTTGACTGATCAAAGTCATGATGGGTGAAGGATGTTAACATCTACAAGATCATCTGGTGAAAACAACGGCAAATAAAAGATTGATACTTGGAACATAAAAGGAGTAAAATAATAACATGCATGAATTGACAAATGTAATGAAAAATAATGGTATGTTGTGTATGTGTTAAACTAAGAAAAAAGGGGAGGATGCAAAAAGATCTGAACTGGGCAGTTTTTATCTTGTGGAATGAAGTTGACTGATACGTTCAGCAAAGTGAAGGTGTCGGTTTAATTAAGAATGAAAGGGCTTTGTTAATCTATTTTTCCTTTTATTAACATGTAATTTTACACACACACACACACACTGGAGACCTTAACACTAAGTAATCAGCTCAAAACTGAAACCTTTATCATACAATGAATATTTTGATACAATCTGCAGTGATTTTTTTTTTTTAATGTTATACTCAACTCTGGATGAAAAAGTCAAATAATTTTATACTTGTAATATTGACATGTTACATTGTAATTAATATTGATAAAATACTTTCTTCCCCTTTCTCTATTTCCAACACTGGAAATAGAAGTTATCTGAATAACAGAATGTCAATAATTTTCAATTAATATTGTATAAACATAATTGTATCAAAACAATACAATGTATTAAGATTTATAACAACATAATAAAAAGAGGGAAAAACAGCTAAAATACAGATCAGCAAGCATAAACTGGTGTGATCTAGATTGTTGTGGGTGTGTAGGAAAGTAGAAATCCATAGTCAGCAATAGTTGTTTGTTATGTTCCAGTGAATGGTGATAACAGAAGAACCAGAGAAGAGTTCTGACAATTATGCAACATTTTGAATCAACGAGATCCATGGATAAACATTATTTTGTTAGATGATATGAACAGATAGGTGGGAATGAAAAGAATCGGGCAATTCTAAGGTAAATAAATGCTGACAGAAAGGTTATGGGGTAGTATGTGATCTGTTGTGAGAAATGAATAGTTGTTAAAAGAAGCAAAAACGTCTGTAAGAGCGTGCAAGTTGACTATGTCAACTTAAAATGTGAATGCAGTAGGAATGAAATACTTAAGAAGTATGGGTAGTAAAATGAGAAAAAGTTTTTATTACACATATGGACGGTGAATTAATCTGGATCAAATACAAAAGTGAGTGACCAGGTATGAAAGAAGTAAGTTCAGGCAGTTTGGTCACAGAGAATGAAGATCCAAATTTAACAGAAATATGCAACAAATGAAGATCCAAATTTAACAGAATGAAGATCCAAATTTAACAGAAATATGCAACAAAGAGTAAGGAAGTCTGGAAGAAGAGGAAGAAGCCTGAGAATATCATATCTGGATGAACTTACTTACTTACTTAATTTATTTATTTATGGAGGGACTTGATAAGATTCTGAAAATGAGAATGGTGAGAAGCTGAAAGAATGTAAGGCAACATATGAAGTACATTGTGTGAAGTGACTGGATGCTTTGTAAGGTTAGAATGTATGGAGAGATACAGTAAAGTGTATTACTGTAAACAAATTCAGCAAACTTTTCCTTTTTTTCTAATCTCAAATCCTTAATCTCTTACTATTTTTATTCCTTTTTTTTGTACTTTGAAGGACATAGTTTAGAGAATAGTGTGACTCGTATATATGCATATATGGATGCAAAGGATTACTCACATTTAACAGTGTTATAGTTTTGTATTCTTATTATGAAGCTTATATGATGCAAGTAAAAAAATAGGAAAAAAACCTTATTCACTTTTAGCAAAATCAATTTAAAAGCCTACCACCATTATTCATCTTGCCAAAACTGTGACAAAATGGAAATAAAATTTCTTTTAATGAAAGAGAGAATAATCATTACTGTAATTAAAAATATATTTACCTGAAAAAAGTTTTGATACTACTTAAAATCTAGGGCAATGTTTTTTTTTAAAGGGATAAAATAAATCCAGACAAAGATTATACAGAATGAATATCGAGGTATGATATTTGTATATATTCAGTTGGCCACTGCCAACTGAGGGTTGTTAGAAGAAAACAAAGCAAAACAAAGAAGTAGCACAAAACAATATCCATTTCTATGGATATTGCAATCTCTCTCCCCTCCCCGCCAAATTGATATAGTAGCTCTCCTGGAAGAAAAGAGATGAACAAAATAACATAACAAATAATGAGAATATTACATGAAGCACTTTATCAAATTTGAGTGAAAGAACCATATTAAGCCCAGATTTTATGTACTATTACAAACAGATACCAGTGACCAGGGGATTTTTGAAAAAAATAATAACCGCATCAGGCAATAAATGCATCAGGCATTACAGTAAGGATTTGTTCCTGAAATTATTGTACAACTCACATTTTTGGTATCAGGAGAATGAGAGGTTTTTCAGGAATAGTATAAGCTCTTCACAATATTAAATTGCACTTCATATTGCCTCCTGACATACTATTCACTATACTGCTGGTTATTCAAAAATGTAGCAGTGCAGAGATAGGAATCTGCAGCTTCAGATGTTGCTAAACTACAATTTCCAGCATCCTTTACCATTGTTCCTGCTGGGTGGACTGGCTGGAAACTGTAGATTAGTAATAACTGGATTTCCCTTGAATAATGCCTTCTGAGCAATATTATATTATGAAACAGTTCAGGGAACATTGCTGAAACACTGTTTCCATGGGATTATGACAGTGCTTTGATATACCCACAGTACAATGCTGTATATCGCTTGTATATGGGGACCTTTTAAAAATTCCCTTTTAAACCAGAAAGAACAACTTCCTTCGTCTCAGCAGGCAGAAGGACTTGGCTGATCTCTGGACTTGGAAGTTCCTATCTAAGCAGAGTAGGCCTTAGATGGGAAACCTCTAAGGAATACTGGGACTGCAGGCTACACTGGGAAGTTGAAAAGGCATCCCAAAACCATGCACGGCAAACCACTTCCATACTAGATGTCCATGAAGTCTTCAGTAATTGAGCTTGACTGTCACTTTTTCTATTTGTAGTCATAGTTGTGGAAGTTTCTAAACAAGATCTGGACATTAAAAAGGAACTGGTTTTATAATCTCTAAGGTACCTTCTAACTATATGAGTTATGTTTGTGTAATTACATACACAATTGAGTTTTTTTTTTTTTTTGCTTGTAGTGGTATTTATAAATCTGCAACAGTTTATAGCTTTTATTTATTATTCATCTTCTTTCTTCTTTCCTGTCTTGCTGAAGTAACTATTAAGGATTTAAAAAATTTTTTAATGATGTTCTTCTCATGTGCATCAAGCAATTATGACTACCTCATATCCTATTGCCTAAATGTTGCATTTTGAACACTAGGCTGAAAAGTTACATCTTCTACTTTTGTTAATTTCAAAGTTATTTATTTTCATTTTTTCTTATTAAATGCATGAAGTGTCCAAATTCTAACAAAGTGCATTTTATTTGCATGCAAAACACACAAGACATTATCCTAGAGAGAATAAACTCAGCCAGTAAAACAAAAGTAGAACTGCTGTTTCAAAGAAAACTGCAAAGCGTGAAACAACAGCCTGTTATCAGCCACTGAGAGTCTAAAATTCAATACTGGCAGCTAAAACAACTGAACTGTTTCACCATGATTTCAACAAACTGATGATACCATCTGCATGGCAGTTAGAATCCAAGTCTTGCATATCTATTTACTAGAAATCAAAGCTATATTCATTTAAATGTGATGCTTTTTTATTTCATTATTTCAGACCTCCCCTACTCTCCAATTCTGTTTTCACACCTAAATTTAGTAAGTTACAAAGAATTAACATTGATCTAAATCCAACTTCTGATGGTACAGAATGTCCATTCCTTCTCTTGCAGCTGTTAAACCTATCTTGCAGGGATTGGGAAAGTGTGCAGATGGGATGGAGGGGAGTTGAGTTTGCAGGAAAGGGGAAATTCAGTTCATTAGCAAGTGCACTGTTGAATGCAACCTACTGAAACTGAAGCTGGAAAATGAAGCTGCTTAGGAATTAACAACTTCAACTTTATGGTGTGAGAACACTTGAAAATAAAGCACTCAGACTACATGAAATATATTATTAGATATACATATACACACACACACACACACACACACACACACACACACACACACACACATATATATATATATATATTCATTCCTGCTTTTTCTATTAAAATTACTTGGTTAGCCAGGGACAATATTTCATATTTTAATGGAAAATCTAATTTATATGCAAGATCTATCTGTTTTAACTGTTCTGTTAACTTTATTTCTAGAAGCTTAATGGAATGAATGATAAAATATACCAGGATTTCAACTGGTGGACCACAATCTGCATATTTTGAAATGGAAAAATATAAAACTAAATTTGGTAGAAATCTAAAAAAGATTGTAGCAGGATTCTTAAGAAGCAATGCTGTGGGATCCAAAGTTCAACAAATGTATTTGAACTTTGTCAAACACAAGATAACAAAAACCAGAATCAATATGGTAGCTTTCTAACAATTCTCCAACAGAGAAAAATGTGGTTGCTTATGTAAGTCCAAGCTAGAATAATTTAAAAAATAATTTGGGAAACATTGAAAATATATTATTAATATACTGAAGGAAGAGAAGGAGGAAGAAAAACAGATGTAATTTATGGTGGTAAAGGCCATCTTGCTTTTGTTGTAATCAGTACTGCTAAGAGACAAATATTTGTTATAGCCCACTCTGGAACAGCCCTGCACTCTTACACTGCAATCCCACATACATTTATTTGAGCATTTATCCAATGAATACAATGGAACCCATTTCTTTCTTTTTTAAAAATAATTTTTATTGAAAATTTTATAAAAGCTAAACATCAAAATATATAAAGAAAAGTTAGAGGAAGACAAAATAAAAGAAAAAGTGAAGAAAGTAATACAGTTAAAGAAATAAAAATAAAAATAAAAATATAATTAAAGAAGCCACCACTTCTGATCTTCTTTGCAGCAGTTACAAATAAAGTTATTATCCCTTCTCCTTTATTCAAATTACATTACGGAGATCCCTTCTGTCCCATATTCAACTCCTTTTTTAGTCAGCAAATTCACAAATCACCCTTGTACTTTTTTTTTTTCATAAAAAGGTTTCCAGTCTTTTATAAGAGTACCTATTGTTTTATCCCCGACCAAACAGGTCACTTTTACTATTTCTGCTAATTCTACCATCTTTACAATCCATTCCTCTATTGTGGATATTTCAGTATTTCTCCATTGTTGTACATATATGCAATTACCATATATAAAATCAATCTTCCTTAAGTCTTTTCTAAATGATTATCCATAGTCTCAATTTCATCTCAATATTTAACTTTAAAATTCTTTGTATCAACATACAAATATTTCTCTGGTGTCATATACCAATAATACATCATTTTATAAAACTTCTCTCTTAAATTCTAACGCAATGTGAATTTAAATTCTTTTACCCACTTTCTCTCCCACTGATCCATCTGTATGTTATAACCAAAACTCTTAGCTCATTTTATCACACACACTTTAACCTGTTCTTCCGTTTCAAATCTCAACAAAAGTTTATACATTTTTGCAATCACATGTTCATCATTTGTACATAGCCCAGTTTCAAATTTTGTTTTATGTCGTTCAATTCCACCTACCTTGTTATCTGCAGTTGTCCTCAACTTACAACAGCAATTGGGACTGGAATTTCTGTCGCTAAGCATAATGTCACTGCATCACTTAGAGACAGCAATCCCTGCAATTCCCATTGCTGTCAATAAGTGAGGATCATGGGTCGTTAAGTGAGCACCTCCTCCCAACTTCCTGCCAGCTTCCAACAACGAAAGTCAGTGGGGGAGCCAGCAGAAAGTTGCAAGTCCCAGGTAACTTGCAAGCAGGCTGGCAGGCAGTTAACTGGCTGCTGCCAGGTGGCAGAGGGAATAAGGAGGTGTGTGAGTGGCCAGGGAGGCACAGTGAGAGCATAGCAGAGCTTGGGGTGGCTGCTGCCAGGTGAAGGAGGATGCACGAGTGGCAGGGAGATGTGGCGCGATGCGGTGGGGCTTGGGATGGCTGCTACCAAATAGAAGAGAGTGTGCGAGTGGTGGGGGAGGTGCAGCATGGGTATGGCAGAGCTTGGGGTGGCTGCTGCTAGGTGGGGGAGGGTGCATGAATTGGCAGGGAGAGTGCAGGAGCACCAGGGAGGCATGGTGCAAGTGCAGTGAGGCTCAGGAAAGGTGCATGTGTGGGGGAGACTTATCCAAGCAACTTGCAACCTTCCCTGGGAAGGTTGCAAATCATGATCACGTGACTGTGGCAAGTTGCAACCGATGTGTGAGCTGGTTGCCAAGTGTCCAGATCGCAATCATGTGATCACAGGGATGCTGGGACAGCCGGAATGTCAAGGACTGGTGGTAACCATCACTCATTCAGTGCCATCATAGCTTTGTTCACTGAATGAGTGGTTGTTAACCAAGGACTACCTGTATATTAAATCTTTCTGTTAACTATGCATATGAAAACCACTGAAATCGAAATCCCTCTGCAGGCAATTATTCTCTTGACTTCATCTTAAGTTCTTCATGTTCCTGTACTAACAAATCTTGATATGTTAACCATTTATCTTAGCCCTTTGTTTCTTTCCTATGAAATGCTTCTTGTGCTGAGACCAATAAAGACATTCAATAAAAGAAATATATATAGCTTATGGTTGAACTGTGGGGTCCTTGGTGCTCTGTGAACTTGGTTGTTTGTTTCATTACCCAGCTAGGTAACATCATCAGTGCTCATTTGCAAGCAGACAACCAAGCTCACAGAGCACCAAGGACCCCACAATAAAGGTTTTTTCGGGCACAGCCTGGGCTTGTATTTATTCCATATTCTTAATATGGCACTTCTCACAAACTGATTTTTAAAATCTATATTTTTAACTTTCTTGTACCATAAAAAGCCATGCCAACCAAACCTCAGGTTATATTCTTCTAATTTTAACATTTTCTTGTTTCTCAGCAACACCCATTCTTTCATCCAAATTAAACAACAGGCTGCAAAATACAATTTGAAATCTGGCAACCCTAGTCCTCATCTTTCTTTTGCATCTTGATGAATTTTATATTTAACCCTTGGTTTCTTCCCCTGCCATATAAATCTAGATATATCTTGTCATTGCTTAAAAGGTGCATCTTCCAAACAATGATAATTGTAATTTTTCGCATCTTAGTAAGTCCTTAATTTCATTCCATACCTTGATATAGTTATTTTGAAATAACATACAGTTCATGTTAGTCATAATAATGCTCAAGAATTTTACCTTTTTTCAATCCAAAAGCCATTTTTTAAAATTAATTCATTTTGATCTTCCATCCTTATAGTTTTTGTTAACATCTTCATTTCCTCCTTATTAATTTTAAATCCAGCTAACACACCAAATTAGTATATCTATTCCTTCCAAGGATTTCCCAAAAGTAAAGCCAAATTGTTTGCAAATGCCCCTAATTTATTTATTTCCCATTTACGTTTTACCCCAGCTATTTTCCCATCTTGTCTTGTGCCTCTATTCAAAACTTGAAGAGGAAAGGGAACAGCAGAGGTTAAAGCAGGCATCCTTGACATGTCCCTTTCTGTATTCCATAGGGTTTTGTCAATGCCCCATTAACTATTATTATAACTGGTGTTATAATAATAGTTATTATTATTCTATAATAATAGAATACTATTCAATATAGTATATTATCATTCCAATAGAGATTGGAATGGAGTGGCTTGCCCGCAAAAAGATAGAACCTCTGTGAAAGGAATTTAATTAACACAAGGTCAATTACTGAAAATATTTTTTGAAATCATGGATAACTTTGAGCTTATGTATATTTGGCGACTTAAAAATGGTGATTCTAAAGAATATACATACTAATCTGAAAGATGCAGATCTTTCTCAACAATAGATATGTTTTGGATTTCTAAGAAACTTGCTACTTGTATTAGCGAAGTAGAGATATTGCCAAAGGCTTTTTCAGATCATAACCCAGTGACTCTAACATGTAACACCAATTTTCATAAGGCAGTTCTATCAATTTTTCCATAAGTCCCTTAAAAAACAATAGCTTTATTTTTATTTGGGGCATATATTCCCAATATAATTATCTCAGTTTCATTCAAATTAATTTCAGCCCCTACATATTGTCCATGATCATAATTCATAATCAATGTTGGTTGTAATTGTGGGTTTGTGTATATACAACTCTATTTTTCTTGGTTGTTCCTGCTGAAATAAATTTTTGTCCTAAATTTTTATAGGTCAAATATTTTTTATCTTTTTTTCTTATATGTGTTTCCTATAGGCAAATTTTGTTTTAATTTTTTCAAATAATGAAATACCTTTTTTCTGTTCTGTGGAGTGTTTGCCCCATTTCTATTCCATGTTAGCATTTAAAATCCCTATACTGTATATGTTATAAACTTAGCAAAATCTATACCTGTCACACCTAGCCTAGTTGTCTCCTTATGATCTTCCTGCTATACTTGCTGTATAGTTCCCTCCTTTTGATCCAATTGCATCTCCTCCAATTGCTCTTTGAACCTTTCATAAAAATCTCTTGCCTTGTGGATTGAATTAAGTTGGTATTTCTGTTGCTTAAAGGTTAAAATCACCCTTCCAATTTGTCCCAATGTAATGGAAACCTCTTCTGTTTATGTTTAGTTGTCAAAAATGTATATTCTTTTCTCTTGTGTAGTATTCTAATAGGTATTTCTTTAAGCAAAATTACTTAACTTAGTATTGAAATGTTGTTATAGAACCTGGTCTCTTGTCTTCTTCCTGACAAAGTACACAAGTATATCTCTTGGTACTTTTCTTAATTTTGCATATCTTGTATTAATTTTGTGTATCTTGTCCACTTCTGTATCCATATCTTCTCCATCCCATTCCAAAAACTTTGTTAGAGATTAAATAACTCACTCTCTCTCGGATATATTCACCAAGTTCCCCTGAAACTAATTTTTAAACAACATTCTTTCTTAATTCCGATAATGCCACGTTATCTAAATCTCCATCTCACGATTTATTATTTGTATTGTTTTCCAACATTCCTATTTTTTCTTTGATTTGTTTAATCTTTCCACTTATCTGTATTAAGAGTCTTCAAAAATTTTATTCATATTTTCTTCCATATTTGCAAATCTTTTCTCCGTTCTCCCTTCAAGTATAGCCGGATCTCTCTTAGCTGATGCAGTCAGTGATGCAGTCAGTGATGCTGTAACGTTCTTCCCCAATTCTTCAAACATTCTTCATAAAATCTCTGGCGTAATTCCTTTTTCTATCATTTGTTGTCCCTCTGTAAACGATCCTCTCTTACCTTCTGTAATTTTTGTTGCTTTTCTGATTGTAGCCATTTTTATTTTTCTAATTTATAATCCAGAAAGGAGTAAAAAGTAAAAGGGAGTCTCCCCCCGCAACATTCCTAATTCTATCGTCCCTTTTGCCATATCTGTGGTCACATGATGTTTCCCAACTTCCTGTCTTTCTCTTGTTATCTCTTTGTTTAGCAAAGTCAGCAATCACCATCTTTAGCAAGTTTAAACAATTCTCTTTCCCACACAGGTATGTATTATTTAATTAATTCATTAAGGGAAATAGCTGTCCCCTTAGTCTATTTTTAACTTTCATATTTTAGACTCTTGGCAAGCTTTTTGCTTTTAATTTTTTAAAAATTTTTATAATGGTTTCCTCACATTTTATGTTAATCTTCCCATGGGTTGAAGGTGTGCTCACTGGGTGATTTAAGATGCTCTGCTGCTTGGAAGATCTCTATATACTTTAAAACTTCTCCACTCCAATGTGCTGTAGAAAGTGGAATGGGCAAACTCAGTGTCCTTTAGGCAGGTTCCGTTTCAGGCTGTGAACATGATGTTTCCTTCCTGAACTCCTAGAGCTCTATTCATAAGTCACCCGCAGGCCCTTACTGGATCCTGTAAGTTTCATTGCAAGGAGATTCCAGAGCTCAAGTGGGTAATCTCATGACTTTCTCCTTGTCCAGAGAAGCTGTTAGTGCGGGCTCACTGACTGGCCACCAGTCTTTGCCTCAGTGTCATCACCACAGCACATAGGTGTGTTTGTCATGTTCTCCACCCGGAAGCCTCCAATGTAACCTATTTCTGAATTGACATGCCAGTTGTTTTACATGCCACATGAGGTAAAAGGAATAGGGGCTTAGAGATATGCCTCCTTGGTGGGAGCAGCCACACTATAGAAAAATTTGCCCCCCCCACATGCCTTTCCTAAGACTATAAACCCTAAAGAGTTTTCAGCATGGATAATGGACCTGAGGACCTTTGTAATGTGACTATTTTTGTGGGTTATAGTTGTGTTTTGTTTACTGTTGCTTTCATTTTCTTTTCAGAGTACAGGCATATGTGGCTGACTTCCAACTTTTTGCTTAGGATATGGGCTGCAAAGAGGTGGCACTGACAGAACTAGTTTAAAAAGGTGTATTTACCTGCTACTTCTTTCAGTCTTTGGATTTGGCTAGGTAACAGGAAAAAACCAGTTGATCACTCACAGTTTTGGTTTATATTATAGGACTTCAATACATTGCACTGGACTGCCTTGCTAAACTTCTGGAGGCACAGGCTTAGAGTCATCTATTATTGAAGTAAGATAAAGTCACATAAATTTTATAGTCTCTGCAATCTTACACAGATATGTCTTGCCATCTCAGAAAACACGACTCTCCAATGAGAGTAGAAAACGCTAATAGCAGATTTTTATGCTCTGAACATATAGCCTCTTTTCACTTTACAATTTTTGACTATCAACAAAGTATATAATTCTATTTAACTTTTCCTTTATAGTACATCTCTAATAGTAACTAGAATAGATTGGCCAAAGCCCAAACATTCACTAGGGCCAAGGGGAAAAGAACAGATCTGATTTTCAGAAATGACAACTCACCACTTAGCACCACTTACAACTCACCTAAACCCTTCTCACTTTTTCCTCACAAGTTAGCAAAACAATGCCTCTGTTTTAATGGTCAAATACTCTGATTACACTAATACTTCTGGGAAAGAGATGAATCATGCCTCTCAAATCCTGAGATTATACTATAAACTTGGTTCCAGGAGCTTGGATCCCTGCTAAACTCCTAAGTCTAATATCCTTACAATAATTTACTGATAACAACTTGCACGAAGAGTTTATCCAGTCTTCTGTATCCACAACCAGTGTGACATTTTTTTGTTAAAAAGGATGGCACTCTGAGAAGTATCTCAGCTCACAGGCTTCTGAACTCTGTAAATATCCTCTTCTTTCTGAACTTTTGCAATGGTTGCAGAAAGCATGTATTCTTCCAAAGTTGGATCAGGAAGGTGGACAGGAACTTTCCAGACATGCACACATCTTTTTTAAACTGCACTGATCTTTTTATTGTTACAATGCTATTCAAGTAAACAATTTGTGCTTATCTCTATTATATCATGACCTTAGCTGAACCAACTATACATTTATATGCTGTACATACATTTCTATACCGATCTTTTTACAATATCTTACTTGTCTAATTTGCCCCCCCCCCCCAATTCACATAGGTGTACCTTATCTCTACTTTAATATGCTCATTCCATTACACAGCTATTTTCAGTGCCTTCAACTCTAGGCTTCTTCTTTTAGAGAGGAAAAGTGAGAGAGGGGAAAAACACTTTTCTGAACCTCTTCGAAAGCACCTTGATCAAGCTTTCCATATTCATTCCTCAAGGATCCTCTCTCCAACTTTGTCTGGATTCATGCAGCACTTTCAGTCTACCCAGCTCAAACATAAATTATGTCCAGTAATTTCCATTCTAATATGTCTCCATGAAAAGGCAGATGTGCCTCCTCACAGGTATCATAATTAGCCAAGAAGCTTCTTGGTCGTCTACATGCCTCTACACATAGAACTGGCATACAGACAAAAATCCTTAACCTTGAGGACAATTTATACCTCTGTTCTAACTGGAACCTCTCACCTTGCCATACTATGGCATAATGAAAACTCATTTGATTGTTATATGAATTTATGAATAATCATCCCATTCATTCATTCATTCATTCATTCATTCATTCATTCATTCATCAAATGTATACGGCGCCCATCTCACAAAAAAGTGACTCTGGACAACATATAAACAATTATTCAGATTTTTTTTTTTTTTAATCGCAGTTAAAGGCTAAGAGAGGGGACCAGATGTCAACAACAATGGAGCCACCTCAGTACCTTGTGGTTCCCTAGGGCCCCCAAGTCTGATGGCATAACCAGGTTTTGAAGAACTTCTAGAAAATCAATAGGGATGAAGCTACACTCACTTTGGGAGGGAGGAGAATGTTCCACAAAGCGGGTGCCATGGCAGAGAAGGTCTGTCTCCTGGGTCCCATGAAGCTCCCTAGCAGATGGAACCTACAGCATGCCTCTTCTGCTGGATATGATGGGATGGGTAGGTATAATTGGGAAGAGGTGGTCCCTCAAATAACCTGGCCCCATGCCATGAAGGGCTTTAAAGCTCAAAACCAGCACCATGAATTAGACCTGGAAGCAGAATGGCAACCAAAGCAGCTTGCGGAACAGAGATGTAACGTGTGCTGTTCTACGGACATATATAACTGCCTGCGCTGCTGCACTTTGCACCAGCTGAAGCTTCTGGATATTCTTCAAGAGCAGCCACATGTAGAGCGCATTACAGTAGTCCAATTGGGAGGTAACTAGGGCATGAGTGACTGTGAGCAGAGCCTCCAAATCTAGGAATGGGCACAACTGGCGCACAATACGAAGCTGTGCAAAGGCCCTCCTAGCTAGGACTGCCACCTGCTCTCCAAGTTGGTGTAATTGAGGGGGAAATCCTGCCCTCAGCCCCTGTCGTATGGGGTGTCACAGGGTTCAGTGCTTTCTCCACTCCTATTCAATCCTATATGAAGCCGCTGGGTGAGCTCATCCATCACCATGGGTAAAGTATCATTAGTATGCTAATGATACCCAATTATACATCTCTGCCTCAGGCAGAGTTGTACACTCAGGCAAGTTGCACACTGAGTCTGTTTGGGGCAGTGCAACCCCATCTACAACCAAAGATGGCACAGTCCTAGACGACAGGCCCCAAAACCCAAAGCCACTCAGTCTTGCCAGGGTTCAGCTGAAGCCTGTTGTTCCCCATTCAGACCCTCGAGGCACCAGGATAAGACATCCACGGCATCACTTAATTCGCCTGAGGCAGAGATGTATAATTGGGTATCATTAGCATACTGATGATACTTTACCCCATGGTGATGGATGAGCTCACCCAGCGGCTTCATATAGGATTGAATAGGAGTGGAGAAAGCACTGAACCCTGTGACACCCCATACGACAGGGGCTGAGGGCAGGATTTCCCCCTCAATTACACCAACTGGAATCAACCCCGGAGAAAGGAAGCGAATGAGCACAAGACAGTGCTACCCTCCCTCAATCCTCTGATCCAATCCAGAAGGATACCATGATCAATGGTATCAAAAGCTGAAGAGAGGTCAAGTAGAGCAAGGATGGATACAAAATCCCCATCCTATCCTTGCTACTTATTTGGTCTAGAGGCTATCAGTATAGTTTGTTTTTGGAGAACTTTTTTTCAACCTGTTGATGTTCAGCCCCATTTGCTTTGGCTCTTCCCTTATAGCATCTCTCCAATAGTGAGTCAGGCAAGACAAACATTATACTGGAGCGATGTTGTGTGAACTACCAGCAAGTCAACTGGCTGACCTTTTACCTATAGCTGAGTTTGCACATAAGAACTCAGCTCATGTGCCAGTATTTTTGGCATTCTTTTTTTCACGTCACCATTTCAGATGTGCTATTTCAACCTTCACTGCCCTGAGGCCCTACACTTTCTACAGCACATGGGTGCCTTAAAAAAAAATACGTCTGTTGATAAGGCTTCCTACAAAGGTACTATTACCTATCATTACTACCTCCCCCCCAAGAGTCTTTGGGATGGGAAAGAATGGATGAAAGAAGGGGAGATAAGCTCTTCAGCCTCAAAGACACTTAGTCATAATCAATGGAAGAATCACATATCCTTCCTAAGTTAGCTATCAAGCTGGGGGAAAAGGGAGAATCACTAGGAATGAAGGAGGGTAAATCTTGAAACGAGGAGTGGTAAAAGAGCAAGTCCTCATAGTCACAAGCAAGCAGCCTGATTCCAGTTTAGTTCATTACCAAAACCATAACCTACCCCAAACTTCATTACATCATGTGGGTAATACAAAAATTTAGGATAACTGGGATGTACACTGCTCAGAGCTGGTTTCAAATGGTATGGCCCAGTTAAATAAACAAAACTGAGCCTTCATTTAATTGTAAATAGGTCTTACATATGACACACAGTAATTCTTTCATAATGGTGTCATTAATTTTTCTACAATAAATTTACTTATCAGAGCTTTGGTATTCTTGAAAACTATTTTTGCCGTTTTCTTGCCTAGCTAGTTGTTGAAAAGTTGACACAATGGGGAAAAGGACTGTTTCGATACAAAAATTATGTACTGTCCACATGAGCACATTCTGCGTGGACTACAAACAAGATGATATAGAAGGTAGGAAAAAAGCTCTGAACAGAAAAAGCATACAAATCAATTGCTGTTATAACAAAAATAAAAGGCATGAACTAATTTAAACATAATTCATATAAAGTACATTGCTGGTCTAAAATTAGTCATGTCTGAAGCTTGACTGTAAAAAAAAAAAAGCTCATTTGCCAACACTGATTTTTTTTTTTTTCTGGAAAAAATAATGCTGTGACTTGGTTGACAAATATTCATTTATAGGTGTTTTATTAAAATTATGTTACTTGTTTTTTTCTTAAGATGATTGCCACTACTTTACTGAGGAAGCCATAAAAACATTATTAATTATATACAGTAAAACGTATTTATATAATGTCTATGTATGGTAACATCCTTGAAAATGTCTAAAAACATTAGTAAAGCATCAAAGAGAGTTGATCAGCTTGATATAGTGCTTTTCCTATTTTTATTTACTGAATTAATGTTCTGTCTTTACTCTGAAAGTCCAAGATGGGATACAGGAGGATCTCCCCTTATTTTATTCACACAACAACCCCTGAAATGTTTGAACTTGCATCTCCCTGGTTCAAGTCCAACAATTTGATCACTACACTAAACTGGCTATTGCTAATTATATACCTATTGCTGAAACCCCAGCGCTTGAGATTTTGGTGAACACTGTAGGTTGCCTAGGTATGATACAGTAGAATTGGGCAAATAATTTTATGCAGTCAAGAGATGAGATGAAATCTGCCTGAAATGAAATCAGAAGGTAAGTTAAGATCATTCAACATCTAACATAACTCAACTGATGGACAGAAGAAAGCACTGCACCAGTTTTCCTTCCTATTCTTCTTACATCTCAGTCAAATCCTTGGGATCAAAAGTATCAGTCACAACAACAAAATAGGCAATAAATAGCTATAACCCACAACCAAGGAAGCAAAGCAAAACAAAACAAAACAACCTCCCCCTAGCATTCTTATAATATTGCAGAACCACAATATACTCCCCCTCCAACAAGAATGCAATTCTTATACATATATTTCTTCTTAAAATCTATCCTCTGAGCAGGGTCTTCTTTTGGTCCCTCACTCCTGGGTCATGTGTTCAGGCTCCAGGCCTTTAAGACTTGGCCCCATAATTTTGCAGTCAGTCTCCTTCACCTCTGTAAGAATTTGATTGCCTTTAAAAGAGATTTAAAGATATTGTTATTTGGGTTAGTGTAGAATAGGGTAATTCCTCACTATTCTTTTTTTAGCTGATAGTTCAAAGTAAACACCTGTTCTAAATTATTATGGAAGTACAAGTAGTCCTTGCTTATCGACTACAATAGGGACCAGAAAATTCATCATTAAGTGGAGCGGTCATTAAATAAGGCATCATGTGACCACACCCGATTTTACATTTTTTGCAGTGATTGTTAAGTGAATCACTACTGTCATTAAGTGAATCATGTGGTTGTTAAGCGAATAACATGGTTCCCCATTGATTTTGCTTGCCAAAAGTCACTGGGAAGGTCGCAAATGGCGATCACGTGACCCCCAGACCTGCAACTGTCATAAGTGTGAGCTGGCTGCCAAGCACCTGGCAATCATGTGAATGCTGTGGGGATGCTGCAATGGTCGTAAATGTGAGGACTGGTTGTAAGTAGTTTCTTCCAACTTTGAATGGTCGCTAAACAAATGGTTGTTAAGTGAGGACTTCCTGTATATATGCTCAGTCCCATCCCAGGACATTGTTTTAAATGCTTTGCTTTTGTGCTAGTTGTTTTAGTGTCATTATCATTTATTTAGCTCTAAGCTAACTGTAATGGATTTATTTATACTTATTAAACTGATGTGCTGTGGTAAAGGTGTGTGGTAAATAATATTATTAATAATATTAATAACAACAAAATATCGCCCTCCCCCACAGTTCCTTCTAAATATGTATAAGCAGAAAAAAAAGGGTCAATCTGTTGGCAAAAGCATGAAAATCAAGACATGAAACATCCAAATTGTAGCTGGCAACAAACAAAAGTATTGTTATGACAGTGC
Organism: Liasis olivaceus; assembly: GCA_030867105.1. Lineage (NCBI taxonomy): Eukaryota > Metazoa > Chordata > Lepidosauria > Squamata > Pythonidae > Liasis > Liasis olivaceus. The sequence continues at coordinate 44,574,367 of CM061350.1, read as the reverse complement.
TATCTAAAAACAGAAATGGAGCTAATGAAATATAATGGTTAAGATGCTGGAACAGGACTGGAGAGACCAAGTTCAAATCTATCCTCAGCCATGAAAGTTCATTGGGTAACTTTGGGCCCCTCAGACTATTGTAACAAAATGTACTCCACAGGTTGATCTGCAGGGAAAAAGTTGGAGAGGTGTATTAATGTATTCTATATTGAGCTCCTGGACAGAAGGCAAAGTATTATTAATGATAGTAATAATAATGCCCAGCATCATGCTCAATAGGTCAAAGTTAACTCGTACACAGTGTGTTTGGCATGATCCTTTAGTTAAAAGTCATGCTTATCCATTATATATTTTATTTTTTGGAAAAAATGTTATAATAATGTATTTATAGCAACGCATACAAAGCATATCGCATACTTTTTGAAAGCTTTAACTACATTTAACTACATAATTATGTCAATTAATTGTAGAAATGAATTATATTTACTGCTTTATATATGCCATTTCCTTTTTAATAAAAATGATGTATCTGATGTTGAACAAAGTCCCTTACTAACAGTGCAGTTGATTATACCATTAAGAGAAAATTAAGTAGAACATATATAGATGACACAAAAATGCTTCAAGCTGCAATATGTACTTAAACCAGTTAACTAGGCATATTCTGAACACTATATTTTCAACATGCCATATATACAGATAAGAAAATTTTAGGTGCCAAAATACATCCAAAAAAATTGGGTTCAGCTTATTTATTTATTTATTTATTTATTTATTTATTATCAAACTTGTATGCCGCCCATCTGTGAGTATATACAGTGGGCTTTTCCCTCAGCTTGAAGTACCCATACATACTTGCAGATAAGTACATCCATGAATAAGCTGACCTTCAAATTTTTAACCAAAATGCCAAAGTGCCACCTGCGAATAACTCAATTGTGAAGATTAAAACATATAAAACTTTTGAGGGTCAGCTTATCTGCGAGTGGCTTATTTTTCATAGTATTTGGTTAAAAATTTGAGGATCAGCTTATCTGTGGTTGGGCTTATATGCAAGTATATATGGTACTATAGATACACTATCAAGTTGTATGATGAAAAGCACTGGTAAAATCTCTTACATCCATACGATATACAATAGATTATGCATTTCTATATTTCCTAATAGGAATTGCACCTTAGTCCATTTATAAAGGAAAAAAACAACACCATGACAATTCATACTCAGAAAAAAACTGAGTAAGGCAAAACAAAAAACAAAACAAAATAAAACAAACAACTTCAAAATGGTAGTAATCACAATTATGATGATGATAATGATATATTAACATTTGAAGACTCTTGACCAGAGCTGTTTCTGAACATTAGTTCCAAAGCAACAATATCAAAGTCTGGTTTTCTTATTATTGTCAATTTAAATATTTTAAAATTCACAGTAGCTGATTATTTTCAGTATGAAACACCTCAGTCTAGCCAATTACAAAGAGACCATTTCAATACTGGCTTTGAGGTATTATTTCATATTTTTCTCAAATCTCTAAAAAAAGTTATTTTTATCAACACTATTTTTAGCAAATTATCAGGTGTAAAAAGGCCTAAAGCAAACCAGTAGTAACTTTGAAGCCCAAGAAGGTGACAGATAAATATAGAAGCCTATTTTATAAAGAAGGCAAAAGAAACAAACAAACAAAATATCAGGTTTTCCAAATGAAATCATTTCTTTAATTTTAAACACAGTCAAAAACTGTGAAAATATATTAATGTGAAGGTTAAGTTGTCTCCTTGTCAAAGAAAGAAAACTAAAAACAATAATGGATTCAAGGTTTATACATATCACATATGTTACTAAAAACAAAGGAGAAAATGTTACTTATTGTGCAACTGCATAATACAGGATGAATTTATGCAAATGTTTATAGAAATATTTATAATCTAAAGAAAATCAAACATATTTTGCTAATACATGAACCAAAAGAGGTTTGGAACCACTTTTCCAATAAACCCATTAAAATGTATAAACTTGTAAAAGTATGTTAAATCAGAGTTCAAGGGCAAAGCTGTTGTTTTATTCTAAATAAATAAACAATACAATTATTTGCTTAGCAAAGGTGATCACCATCATATGACTGAAATAATGATTTTCTGTGAGCATGTACTGTTTTACTTTTAATATACCCAGTAATACAAATTAAATTATGTACCTATCTTAGCAAACCTTTTTGTCCTTTTATATATTTATCCACACTGGTGGCTCGCTAGGCAAAGAACTCTCCTATCACCTGCTATCTAACATTTTCTAGCTAGAGATAACAAGGATCAAACTGGGATTTTTTTCATACAAAACCCCTACCTCCAAGCATGCTATTTTTGGTTCCTATGTATAATTTCTAGAATATTTTGAACTACAGATACATCAGATACAGATATACCTTTGTAGAAGGCATGCACTATTTTTATCTGGATCTGACAAACTCTTCTAGGATGGAAGCCTATGCATATTACTGGAGCTTCTGGAAAAAAAGTCATATTCACCTAACATTCTGCTGGGGGAATGTGACCATAGTAAATATGTTAAAAACAACATGGGTGTTAAGCAACTTGCAATGATTATCTCCCTAGACCACTGATTCTATATTGTTAAGGTCACTATAAGTGAAAGCATCAAAGCTACAATGGAAGTAAGCAAGTTCGTAGAAGACAAAACACACCTTTCTATTACTGGAAATGGTATGAACAATTATCTTCTTCATATTAATCCTTTCCTGAAATTCCATTTATTCCATTTTCTGTTATTACTATTTTCTCACACTTACTGGGAAAAAACCTAAGATGTCCTTAACAAAAATATGTAGTCAAGCATTATAATATGCAAAAGGAAGTCAGAAATATACATGGTCATGCTCACATCAACAAACATGATGGAATACTTCATCCACTGTCAAAAGCCCTAAAGCTTCATTAACACATTCTAATAATAATTTTTTAAAAAAGCTTTTCAAAGGCATGCATTTCTTTCATCTACATGCAGAACTGAAAATCAGCAGGAGCCTTGACACTTCAAGAAAGCATAGTGACATTTTCAGATATTAATGATCAGTAGCACCGTGTAGATAAATATCAGAATGTTAGTATTAGCTGGTCAAAATAGTTTCAGTATGTTGTTCCTTCCTTAACATGTAAATATCAGTTGTGTATGAATGCTATATCACTTAAAACTATCAATTATAATTATTAATGTGCATTTGTATCCTGCATTTGGAAAAAAGTCCATTTTTTTTAACATATACTTAGCAACAATGCATAGACTGCAATCTCCAACTCACCCCCAACCTCCAATGTTAGTTATTTGTTTATTTATGTAAATACCCATCTATTTACTAAAAGGAACTATGGGCAAACAAAACAAAACAAAAATCACTTTTGGTGCAAGTCTGTTCTGGTATTTGTTTCTTCCTGTTTTTGTACTGGTGTCTATTTCTGCCCAAGTATTCCATGTTTACTGTGTATCAGGGATATTTCAGGGTAGTGAGCTGCCCTTGAGATGCAGAATTGATCACAACTTTCTACATCTCTTCCAAAATTATTTTGAAAACATCAATACAAATTATTTGTCTGCACTTTTATATACTTCACAGCAGAAGTCAAAACTATGAAACAAGCAGCAAAATAGGACAACAGAATGTCATCACATTCACCCACTCTTGGCAAATATAGTAACAGCCTAACAGAATTAACTACACACATTTGGTTCACACATAACACTAACTCATAATGAGATTTACTTTTTACTAAGCAAAATGAATAAATCCATTCTACCATAACAGAGGGGTTCACACATCACAAGAAGCCAATATCAAACTACCCTATCACCTAACATTATACGGATCCCAGGATTATAATTTGACTCTTGCTTGATACTGAATGATCCTCTGTTACATATAATGGAAGTAAAATTTCAAAAGTCTTAAGGTGGCATCAACTTTTTAAGCACCTAAAAATATAGCATTCTCTTCTAATATAATTTTGAGTGATTAAGGTCACAAATCATCTAAGACTACAGACTGAATCCAGATTTATTCAGATTTCTATTATCCTCAGCTATCTTAAATTCTACTGATTCTACTATTATCCTCAGCTATCTTAAATTCTACTGATTTCAATAAGGGTTACCTTAAGTATAAAAGAATCAGGATCCTACATCCTATCAAATTCATACGCCTGACTAGGAATATTTTCTTAAACATCCAAGCTTCTGAAATTATTATGAACAGCCTTTCTCCAGAACACTGGAAAAACCCTGGTTTTTAAAAATACATACTGATTAGGTTCACCCACACTACATTGTGCCTAATGACCACAACTGGGACTGGAATCTCGGTCACTGAGCGAAGCGGTCATTAAGCAAGATGCCCATGTGACTGCTTCACTCAGTGACTGCAATCCGGGCATTCCCGGTTGCGGTCATTAAGCAATCTCCCGGATCGTTAAGCAGACGGAGCGAAAGAGTTGTCTGCTGAAGGATTTCAGCTCCACGCTGAGCTGAAATCCTTCAGCAGACAAGCTCTTTTGCTCCATCCTCTTTCCCCTCCCCTCTCTCAGCAGTGAACGGAGCACACCACTGAGAGGGGGGAGGGGAAAGAGGATGGAGCAAAAGAAAGAAGATGGACCAAAAGAGCTGTCACTCTTTCACTCCGTCCTCTTTCTTTCGCTCCATCCTCTTTCCCTTCCCCTCTCTCAGCAGTGAACAAAGCACCTGAAGATTTGAGGTCCATAACTGCCCAGTGCTGAATGGGGAGGGGAAACCTCCCAGTGCTGGGCGGTTACGGACCTCAAATCCAGAAGATAGGATTTCTTCACACTGCCTCGTCCCCTCTGCTTGTAACCTTCCCTGACAGCTTCCAATGGGGAAGCCAGCAAAGAAGATTGCAAATGGCAATCACATGATCGCAGCTCACATTTATGACTGGTTGCCAAGCACACAAAATGCAGCCACATGAGTGTGTGGGGGGCCGGGCAAAGTTTTATCATGGCCAAAATTGCTTTAGGACCATAAAGCATGTGTTCTGAGGCCGTCACGATTTTGAACTGTCATTAAGTGAGGACTACCTGTAGTTTGTTTTCTGAATTCAGCCATTGTGATTTGTAAAGAATGTTTATGGGGCTATCGTACAAATACAGCCAAGTGTCATTCTTTAAATTAAATTTAAAGACAATTTAACAAACTTGGCAAATGTGTAAACCCAATCATGGGCTGTAATTCTATATTAACTTAACTTGGCTTTTCTGAAAACTTTCTCTTTTTCTTGCTCTATAATCTCTTAAATTGTGCAGGAAAAATATTATTATAAATACCACCATCATCAACATCAAAACAGCAGGAAAAACAAACCCAAAAAATTAACAATCACACTATATTAAGCCTCAGCTATATCCTTAGAGAGAAATCCTAAATCCACTTAATTTAATTTAATTGCTGCCTGACTCCCAGTAACTCTGGGCAGTTTACAAATTGTTAAAAACACAGAAACAACACAAAAGCCACACAACAAAATAAACAAAGATGGCAGAAGAAGAAAAAAACCTGATGGGAACAAAGAAAATAAAGAAAAGGGATGTCAATTATCCTCACCAAAGGCCTGGGTGAAAAACCATGTCTTTGGGACCCTCTGAAAAATCAGTAAGGTGGGGGCCATTCGAATCTCAGGAAGAACCTCATTCTAGAGGCAGGCACTGCTACAGAGAAGGTGCGCTTCCGGGGTTCCAACTGATGGCATTGCTTAACTGAAGGAACCCGGGCCTTTGCACAACTTCGGGTTGTTCATCAGTTACGCCCGAACGAAAAGAGTGGGACTTGTGCCATGGTATGTGGGAATGACTTTGGGAGACAGGAGGAAGAAGTGCAATCTAGACAATGGTCTGATAAATGAAATATGAATCCGAAGGAGGAGAGGTGGTGAAAGCATCTCAGATTCCGGGAGTGTGCCAAACCTGCCAGATTCGACCGGCCAGACAGATACTATGGGAGGTAGGCAGCCCCTCAAAATGCCATATAAGACTTTACAGATAAAGAGCAGCATCTTGAATTGCACCCAGAAGCAAACTAGAAATATGACCCATAGAAAAGAGTGGGACTTGTGCCATGGTATGTGGGAATGACTTTGGGAGACAGGAGGAAGAAGTGCAGTCTAGACAATGGTCTGATAAATGAAATATGAATCCAAAGGAGGAGAGGTGGTAAAAGCATCTCAGAAGGGACCATCCTTAATTTTGGGGAGACTAAAAGTGGGGGAGAGGAGGGGTACTTTCAGACTTGCAAGGTTCTATTAATGTAACCTTACAATAAAGACAGAGCTAGTACTCCTGGTTGTCTTTCTTGTCTGGACTACCTTGCAAGGCTAACAACTTCTGAGTAAATGCTGGTAGGCTGGCTAACTCTTCTGGCATTAAAAACCATTTCCAGGTATTATGGGGCAGGTGCTGTCACAAATTACTGAGACTTAAAAAGAGATAGCCTGTCTGCTACAAATTCCCTCCCTGCTGGGATTGATTATTTATTTATTTATTTATTTTTATTTATTGGATTTCTCTCCCACCCATCTCCCCTACAATGGGAGACTCTGGGCAGGTTACAAAGACATTAAAACTATAAATATATATAAAATGTATACCATATATACAATTAAAACAATACTAAAAACAAAAACTCCAAGAAGGTGGAGAATCAGGGCAGGGGCAGGCGGCCACTATGGGGCTAGCCATCTCCCTGCTTGAGATGTTCCCTCCCCACCCCAGGCCAAGCGGCAGAACCAGGTCTTCAAGGTCCTTCAGAAGGTCAGAAGTGAGGGGGCCAATCGCACCTCCGGGGGCAGAATGTTCCAAAGATCGGGGGCTACTGCAGAGAAGGTCCGCCTTCTGGACCCTGCTAGACGGAGTTCTTTTACTGAGGGGGTCCAAAGCATGCCCTCTCTGTGTGACTGGGTGGGATGGGTTGAAGTCATAGGGGAGAGGCGGTCCCGTAGGTAACCTGGTCCCATGCCATGTAGGGCTTTAAAGGTGATAACCAACACCTTGAATTGGACCCAGAAGCAAACTGGTACCCAATGCAGCTCGCGGAGCAATGGTGTTATATGGGCCCTTCTTGGGCCTCCAAAAATAGCCCGCGCGGCCGCATTCTGGACCAGCTGTAGCTTCCGGATACTCTTCAAGGGTAGCCTCATGTAGAGCGCATTGCAGTAATCTATCTGGGAGATAACAAGGGCGTGAGTGACTGTTCGAAGGGCTTCCCAATCCAGGAAAGGGCGTAACTGATGTACAACCCGAAGCTGTGCAAAGACCCTCCTTGCCACGGCTGCCACCTGCTCTTCAAGCAGGAGCCGTGAGTCTAGGAGGACCCCCAGATTACACACTGGGTCTGTCTGGGGTAGTGCCACCCCATCGAGCACCAAAGATGACAAAGTCCCAGATACAGAGGAGCCATTAACCCACAGCCACTCCGTCTTACCAGGGTTCAGCCGAAGCCTGTTGCTCCCCATCCAGACCCTTACAGCCTCCAGGCACTGAGAAAGGGCAGCCACAGCATCACTTACTTCACCAGGGATGAAGATGTATAGTTGCGTATCATCAGCGTACTGATGATACCTCATCCCATGGTGACGGATGATCTCACCCAGCGGCTTCATGTAGATATTGAAAAGGAGTGGGGAGAGAACCGAACCCTGCGGCACCCCACACAGGAGGAGCCGAGGATGGGACCTCTCGCTCCCTATCAACACCTATTGGGATCGGCCCTGAAGAAAGGAGGCGAACCAGCACAATACTGTGCTGCCTACCCCCAATTCCCTGAGCCGTCCCAACAGGATACTGTGGTCGACGGTATCGAAAGCCGCTGAGAGATGAAGGAGAGCAAGGATGGTCGCACTTCCACCATCCCGCTCCCGCCAGAGATCATCCATAAGTGCGACCAATGCCGTTTCCATTCCATAACCGGGCCTGAAACCTGACTGGAAAGGGTCCAGATAATCCGTTTCCTCCAGGACCCTTTGGAGCTGTGAAGCCACCACTTTCTCAACCACCTTCCCCAAAAAGGGGAGGTGGGAGAGTGGACGGAAATTGTCCAGTACGGTGGGATCCAGGGAGGGTTTCTTGAGGAGGCGGTGCACCAACACCTCCTTGAAGGCAGCCGGAAACACCCCCTCCTGCAAGGATGTAGTAACCATCACCTGGATCCAACCACATGTCGCCTCCCGAGCTGCTTTCACCAGCCAGGAGGGGTATGGGTCAAGATGGCAAGTAGTGGCCTTCACAGTCCCCAGGACCCTGTCCATTTCCTCAGTGGTGCCATCACTATGAATGTTTGGAATGGGGAGAGATTCACTTTTAAATAAATACTGGCTGCATATCATGCACACTTAGAAATAAGTCTCACTGAACTCAAATGCATTTACTTCCAAGTTCATATTTAAAGCACGGTTTGACAATGTGATGTTTGAAGATTCTGATTCCTCTTCCTGCAGATTACTTTAATTAAAATAAATACAAAGCATGCGTATTACAAAGCAAAATGCCAGGTGTGAGTACTCTATTTAGATGTAGAAATATCTTGGGGCCCACAGTAGTCTCATTGAAAGGATAAAGAAAAATCCTGGGAAGCCTATTTCAACTTGTGGTAAATTGATGTTTAGTATTTCTATGATGGCAGTCATTTTGTAAACTGGCAATTTAATGTGCAGATATTTTGTGAGTGTGCCCATTATATGCTCTCAAAAGTCCAAATGTACCCTAGCCTCAAAAGGCTGCCTGGATGAAGTGTATGAAAAATTAAGTGCATCATTATCAGAAATAATTAACCTTTTAAAATAAGATTCATGGAGGTTTAAAATAGAAGAAAATTCACTACACATCCCTAACCCTAACTGGAAACCTAAGTGTTGGTAGTAATGATGCTATGAATAAGCTACTTTTTTCTGTCTCATTCTTGAGTACAAGCCAGATTATTTGGAAAAAGTCAGGGAAGCTCTAAAGTGTCTGCTATTTTTAAAAAATCTGGACAAATGTTGATTACTGGTTGCCTGCAGAAGCAGACATCAATGATCTGAAGGAAAAGCCAAGAGAGATTGAAATTAGAAAGCCTTTTAGATGCTGTTGTCTAGGAGACACCAAAATCCAGCGTATTGGTAACAAAAGAAAGAAAAGGCCGAGTGCAATCGCTGAGGCTTTCAGCCCGTTTTCTTTCATGTTTCGTTGGTTGGGAAAGGGGATGGGTGCAGCGAACAAATGCGGCTAAGATGAATAGCTGATTAAAGCAGAATTTAGCATCCATTTTACAACTTAGTTAAAGAGGATTCATGGTACCATAATATCCTCAGAGGACATAAAGATACAAACAAAGAGCAAAACCAGCTTAGTTGAAGAGTTACTTTCACGCACAGATGTAGAATTTCAAAGATAAAATACCACAAAGTAAAATTATCAATATTATTAAGAAGTATTTACAGGAGACTAGAGAAGGAAATCCTTAATTATTTGCCTTTTACAAGCTACAGATTTGTTTGTATAATTTAAAGGGATAACAAAGCACAATTGGGTTGATTTTTTTTATGAGAGGAAAAGACATCCATATTCTGGAAGCATAAAAGAAGTACCTCAAAAAGCGAAGCCAAGACAAATCTGTACTGTTCGCTTCAAAAAGTCAGAATTATAGCTTTAAATCAGTGAAAGCTCTTGGAAACTGGAGGGAAATCAAAATCAAAGTGATTTTTAAAAATTAAACAACTCGCCTTGAAGACTGAATGGGATGACCTCTGCAATTAGACCTATGGTGCTAAAACTTAATTCCATAACCAAGTAATTCCCTCACTGATCCCTTCAATGAACGAGTATATTGTATTTCCAAATGTCTTAACCTAATTGTGTGAGGGGGAGTGTTACACAAACAATTACTGGGCATACTTTTAACTGCCAGGAAATACTAAAGCAATAAAACAGCACTCAGTCTGACTCAAGTGTCTTGAGCATTTGAAAGATTTAACATTAGAATCTACAGGCAGAAACTCTTATTTTTGTTGCTGTTTTTTTTAAAGGCCCAATTATCTGAAAAAGGATAATACTGCAGCCTTACTGCAGTAAGCATGTTTAAGATATAATAATATTTAAGGAAAATTTTAAACAGGATTTTCAAATTTTCTGTTCTGTCCAAAGGCAGTCAGTGAAATCTGAAAATTTAGCACATGGAGGTTAAGTTGATGTTTTCCACTCAGCTTCCTTTCATCAGCACTTCTATTCATCATAGTGATATATGTTTTATTCAGGCAGATGTGAAACCTTAAAAAAGGATTTGATTAACCATAGCTCTGCAGAGATTGGTGCAGTCAATTCCTTAAAGGAATGTATATATCTCATCAGTTATTGGAAATCAAGGCTCACAAATTGTTCATTACAATGCCAGTTCAAAAATTATTGCCATCAATGGAAAACTGCCAGCAACACATCCCTGACAGCAGCTAATGATGGCAAAAAGGGAGCTAAATGTGATTGTAAAATTCATGGAAATAAATGCAAACATCTTTCCACTACATCAGATTTCCTTGGTATATCTATAACAAGCTTTATGTTATGAAAGTCAAATACCATCTTTATTTCACCTATTACTGATTGGTTTGGCTTTTTCTAGACCTTACATTTTTCCAATGTATGCAGTGATTTAAATAATCTCCAGTTACAACACATTCTCAAGTATCTTATTAGATATTGCCAAATTACTGATATTCATCCAACACTTGTAAGATTGTACACAGAGTGACTCTATGCCAGAAAATATAAAAATGTGTTTTGCATTGTGAATAGTTAGGAATAAAAAGAGATCTTTGCTTTACCTAAAAATTTATCTTTTTTTGCTTTCAGCACTTTGGAATCTATAATGCCATCAGTTTATAGCATTAATCAGAACGCTCAATTTTCAAACATTTTTATTTATATAGAATGTTTTTGCATATGGGAAAACTGCACAGAATGCTTAATTACTGGACCACCTATGAAGTTCCAGTAAAAACAAAGCAAAACCATTTAAAGAAAAACAAAACATGCCATAATTATAATAACTGGAATCAAGGAAGTATTTTTCTGTTTTATTTTTCTGCATAGAAAAGAATGAAACTCCATGAGCAAATTAACATTTAGATTACAAGGCTCTGCATTCTTTACTCTGCATAATCAGTTAACCAATTTACCAAATCTTTCAAAAAGTAGTGAGTAAAGTAAATATTTGCAAACTAATGTCTTAGGAGTTCTATTATGCTGAGTGAAAAGTATTCCTATTCAATTCTGTAAAACCTACCACTTTTTTGGTATATGTCTTGTGAGAATCCCTGCTCTTACTCTATAGGATATAGTATTTTGTGGAGCAAGATTCATAAAAAGTAGTTACCCTACTATAACTTTCCTGTAAACACATCAGTACTGCTAGTTTACAAGCTTAAAACAGTGATCTTTTTCTCTTAGTTCAAAAGTGCCATCTGAATCTCTTTCTCTCATATTGACGCTGCAGGTAGTCCTCGTTTACCAACCACTTGTTTAGTGACCATTTGAAGTTACAACAGCACTGAATGAGTGGTACTTACGACTGGTCCTTGAAGTTCCGGCCGTCCCAGCACCCCCGTGGTCATGTGATCACGATCTGGGTACTTGGCAACTGGGTCTCACTTCTGACAGTTACGGTATCCCATGGTCATGTAATCATCATCTGCAATCTTCCCTCCCAGCTTCCCATAAGCAAAGTCAATGGGGAAGCTGGCAGGGAAGGTTGCAAGTCACTCTGGTAAGTCACTCGTACTCTCCCCATCCAACAGTAGCTTCCCCCGCCCAGCCACACTGCGCCTCACGCACTCTCCTAGTGTCTGGCAGCAGCCACTCCCGGCCCCACCATGCTTGCACCTTACCTGCCTGCCAGACTACTTGTAAGTTGCCTGGGACTCGCTTAATAACAGCAACAGGTAGTGCCATCACTAACGTGATCACATGACATTGTGCTTTCTGACCACACCATTAAGTGACAAAAATTCCAGTCCTAATTACTAATGTTAACCAAGGACTACCTTGGTTACAGACATAAAACAAAATTATTTTGAAGCACTTTTTAGGCTTAACACAATATATTGAAGCCTTTACAATAAACCCACGTTATATTCCTACTGAACCTAGTTAAAACAGGAAATCAAAATCTGCTATTTTATATTAGTATGGAAAAGCAAACCTCACAGCAAGAACCTGACCTGCATTATCCATATTTTAAATATGTGATATTGATGTGTTATCATTTGTTGGGTATATGAAGAGGATGGCTAAAATTACTTACTGGATCATGACATTCATTTTTTAAACTTTGCATTCTGCCATTACATTTGAAGACAGAACAGTTCAAAGTCACGCAAAGAAATCCTACCAACCAGGCACTCAATGCCATATTCAGGAAATTGCTTATAGCTGGAAGAGATTTATTTCTTGACGGGCCATATCTGGAGAGTTCAGGAAACCTGTTGCAAAGTATCTCCCTTTTCCATAAATACAGTATTTAGTTGACACTTTGGAAGAGAGGGTGGTCTTAGCAGAATACTTAACATGCAAATGGATAGATTCTCCACAATATAAACAAAAGTCTTGCGAGTTAGCACAATTTTTCTCAGGAAGACAGCAGAGCTCTTCTAGCTCATAGATGCATGGGTTTAATTCCTGAAGCCTCAGATATTCAGGTCAAGAGTGGGGAGAATGGAACAAAAGAGAATAATGGGATATACCTTTCTATCTCTGTCCTGGCATACTTTCTCTCAAGTGTACCATCTGGATTAATGCAGTCAGTTTCTGAGGATGTCCTGACAAATGAATTCATTTCATATTGTTATCTGATAGTCCTTTAACCTGTTTGAGTAAGCTTTTATCATCCCAGTCCACATCCCACACAAAAGCTGAAAGCTTCAGTACACTTGCACTGAGTTCTTATCCCATCAGAGTACCAGATTTCACAGTTGGTAATCATTTCTTTGAACTGATCAACCAGAGTTAGCTCTCACATTTGGCAAAATTGCCCAAAATTGTCCCATTTTGCAGCTCCCACTGTCATTAGGCCAATTATAAATCCTTCTTGAAAGCAGTCTGTGGTAGAATCCCCAGTTTTAGGCAGATACATAATTCACACTGAACATGGAAGACATTTGCCAGAATTCCCATCACATTTGTCAGGCAGGGAGGTGGATGTTTGATGTAGGGGAGTTGCTGCTGATACAGCAAGAAGTGTTGGAACTTGGCGTAGGAGTGTGCAGAAGCCCCCAGTTTTATTTTATTCCACTTTCTGGGCTGATTCATTTGGGTTGCAATTTGGTTCTGATACTGGACCAGACATTAATGATTTAGTCCACGGTTAGTGGAATTGCAAGGACAATCTGCAAACATTAATTTTGTTGTAGAAGCATAAGCACCCCTCCCATATTATTGGGAGTATTAATGTTAGTCTTCATACTAGGCATGGCAATCAATCTTAAACACTCAACTTTGTATTCAGGGACTTGCTTAAGGAAAGCTGACAAGGCTAAGAAAGTTACTTTTCTGCAGACAAAAAAAAGAAGTCATATACGCACAGAAGATCTGCCTACTGCAAAACACAGAAATCAAGTCAGTTTTAGCCTTGCCAGCTTCAGTCCTTACATCTTGCCAACTTTAGTTCTCAGAATACCCAGAGAAAACTAAGAGAGTTACCAAGGAGATTTGAGTTTGACTAAAAACATTTGAATACAGTCAGGATATGGGTCTTCCATATGAAAATGGGCTGCTTGAAATATTTCACATTAATTAATTTTAATTCTGTTGTCCTTTCAGTTAGATTTGTACAAGGAATATTAGTTCTGGATCCCTTAACCTGAAAAGGATACTCTTTATGTATAAAGTTGCAGTGTCATATTCACTATTGTTTACTGGAAATGGTTTGTGCTTTTTCACTTAAAATATTCAACCAATTGTGATTGAATTATTATTTGAATGCAAACCTATACCAAATTACTTAGGAGTAAATACAACCATGGCATATAGATTGGGCTTCATATAACTACATAAATAAATAAAGGTCCAGTAAGCTCTCTACCCCCATACATGCCATGAAAATGTGAGTAAGAATGAAAGGCCTATTGTTCTCATAAGAAATCATGACACAAAAGAAGTTATAAAACCAGTATATGTCTGTTGTATAGACATGCCTCATGTTTTCTTTTAATTTGATCTAAATGCTGATGGTCTAAATGATCCTATGAAAACAGTTACAAAAGTTAATCCAAAGTAGTGAAGCAGATGGGGAATGAAGTATCTAACTGTTTATTGCCACATCCCAAAACCATTACAGCAGAACCACAAAAGAAAACACTAGCTATATAATCTTTTCCTCCTCTGCATATATTCTGATTATGTCCATAAAATTGATAAAAAAACGATTATTAGATCACTACTGCTAGAAAGATATCTATCATGCTTAAATTCTGTCCACATTACCACTGATGTTATATATTACAAAACTGTTTTTTGGCCTTTGCTTGATAAGTATGCAATGCACTTGGGATAACAGTTTATCAAACAACCTTCTTCATTGTAGACATTAAATGTGGATAGTATCAGTCATGTAATTTTCAAAATAAATATAGGGTATGTAAAACAAAATTGTTTTCCATAAATCAACATTTCAAACAAGAACTAGGTATACTTTATCACTGTTTGATTATATGGAAAGATAATATATATGGCATAGAATTCTCTCTATACTTTGAATTTCTTTTTGGAGATAGAACATGAAGTATTTGATGTACTGGAAACTGGCCCATGGTCATTGTTAAAATTAAATATATAAATAAATGAACAGATGTTGGAATTAAAAAGTTGTATTATAAAATGTTATATAGAGGAAAATGTGACTTTAATTTAACTTACACAAGATTAAAGGACAAGGGAAAAGTAAGAAGGAATGATTATCTATGCATGACCCATATCACTATGATCCCTTCTAAAGAATTTACCAAGAATACACAATCACACCCAATTATTATAATATAATGTCACAAACACTAAATAACATTACTACTTTTAAAAACAATCTGCAATTTCAATCTTAATTTCTAATGAGCTACTTTATACCTAATCAGAATGGAAATGTTTAGTTATTAAAGCAATGAGTTTTCAGTTTTGTAAATAGAAAACATGGATAAAATGCTGTTCTTCAAAAAAAGTAGCATTTTTAAAAAAATATTTTTAAAAAATTATTCTTCTTGCTTGTATTTTTATCTAATTTATACCCTTCTTCAAATGAATGCTAAAGATAAGTATAATTAAAATACAAATCCTAAAGGTTCATAAGCAAATACAAAAATACAGTAAAAAGCATGGTAAAATAAATGCATCTTTATTTATTATTTTGAAGCAGAGGAAAGTGGGAGGCTAAATGTCACTCCCAAGAAAATACATTCCACAACCAGGGTGTAACACAAAATAACTTTTTCTGTATTTTCTGTCAGTGGGTGATCTTCAGAAGGGCCTCTCCTGCAGATTTTAAAAACTGGACAGGTTTGTAACAGGCAATATGATCGCCCTCAGATAATCACATTTTAAATTTTGAAAAATATAGTAGAAACATGAATGTGACCATCTTTCTGCACCAATCTAAATTGATTCAGTTAATTACATTTCATATATTCAGGATTTCCTAATCATACAAAGCTTTTATTTACGATGCCCAGGATCCCAAGGACTATCTAATGTAGCCAAGGAAACTCTGAATTTTTTTTTTCAAACAGTGATGACAATAAAATAAATAATTTTTAAATTCAATGTTGCCCTCAAAAATAGCATTTGACATGGCATAGTGCAGGAGTTTGCTCTCAGCAATATGGTTGGAAAAGTTTCCATTTTAAAAAAGGTATTGTTTCATGAAACATACAATGCAAATAAATAAATAAAATAGTAGTCAAAGCAAAGATTTTCTAACTTTCAAAGGTCTATCCCTATGAAGCACCTTTCTCTTTCACACACACAAGCCCCATTCATATATTCAATATTTGGAACGCTCAACACATCTTCTTACCACCCACAAACATCATTATTGTGACATCTGCAGAAGAAAAGCCCACATGGACACAGTTGTATATGGAAAGCCTCCTCCCTGAAGGTGACATATAATTTAGTGACATCAGTAGGATAGGACCTAATCAGAAATCTTACATGTTGAGTTTTCCTGTAACATCTGAATAGGACTATATAGTTCAATTTGAAATTGGGTGAGAGAAAGGATAAGAAAAAGCATTAAACCCTAAAGCATATGAAAGCAAAGCTAAATCCCCATTCATTTGGCACCTTTTTTTCTAGAAAGCCTGCCAGATGGAAAAGAAGATGGTTATGTTAAAAGTAATTCTTTAAATTACAGAACAAATGGATGCCCTCTAACAATAAGTTGAGTTACCTAACAAATTCTGAAAGTAACAAATAGTAGTTATTCCTCTTGCACCAAACAGAAGTCATTCTACATATAATTTTACTCTCTACCATCCTATTAAGAGAATTTTTAATCTTCTATTCCCATAATTGATTCAGATTTAACATGAATAAAGAAAATAAGCTGAAATGAAAGCAATATGAGACACCTATTATAGCTGCTTACAGAACAGTATGTAGACACATTTGAGATTAAGAGGGAGGCATTTGCTATAAGCAGGTGAAAAGGAAAGTCCCTTTAACTCTTGGAAACCTTTGTTAAGACAAAGAACTGTGCCTTTACTGAATTCCCATCCAACTGCAGGACTGCTGTGCAAGAAAATGTGATTCAAAGAGTTGGCATTATTCAGTTTTCCTACATATAACATCTAATCTGCAACTTATAAACTGTTTGTGACAATTTTGGTTGACATTTATTTCTTACCAACCTGCTATATATATACATTTTAATATTTAAAGGATAAATCATTTAAAGTTGAAGGACAATGACATCCTGTGTTGCAAAACTTTTACAATTATCTCAGCATGTGGAAATAGCTGGGGCAAGAATTCTTACTTCTGAGTAGATATGTATAGCCTTTTACTGTAAATTACTCATCTTATTTAAGTTTTAGAGTTAGTCATGACTTTCAATGAATTTAAGCCATCAATGTTTATTGTCTTCTTAGTTGTCCTGTCTTATTAATTAGCTCTCTTTATAAGAATAATAAATAATAACTGGACAAACTGCTGGACAGGGCTGTTCCAGTGTTTTTCAAAGACAAAGTTCAAAAGGCATCAATGGCTTGCACCAACCCAACCCTTTTCTTTCAATACACAGTGCATTCTATTAGGTATACTACCATGGAAATATTTACTTTACTCATAAATTTGATTATATGCAATAAGGATGTGCAAAAAACAGTACAATTCCAACCGTTGCCTTGATATGGCCTCTTAAAATATAAAAATCCACTTTGCAGTAGATTTGTTTAAACAATGTTGTACTTTAATCTTTTTATATATTTATTAAATATATATGCTGCCTGAGTCCCAGCAACTCCAGTCTGTTTACAAATGATTTAAAACATAAAAACAAGACAATAAAAGCAGCAAGAAACAAAAAAGGTAGACATGGTAGAATAACAAACTAGGTAGAAATGTAAGAAAACAACTTAAGTTAAAAAGGTGGCTTCAGTCACGTCCACCAAAGGCCTTGGTAAACAGCCATATCTTCAGGGCCCTTTAAAACACCAGTAGGGTGGTGGCCATTTGGATCTCAGGAATTACCTCATTCCAGACAACTGCCACAGTATCTGTCTGGACCCAGAAGTGCTGCAACAGAGAAGGCACACTTCTAGGGTCTTGATAGATGGCATTGCTTAACTGAAGGAACCCAGAGTACACCAACCCTGCCAGATCAAATTGGCTAGGCAGATACTATGGCAGACAGGCAGTTCCTCAAGTAACCGAGCCCTATGCCATGTAGGGCTTTACAGGTAACAACTAGCACCTTGAATTGCACCTGGAAGCAAACTGGCAACCAATGCACTCGTGAAGCAGAGGTTAGATGGGCATACCCAGGCATGCTCATCACTGTTCATGCCACTGCGTTCAGGACCAGTTGAAGGTTCTGGGTGGTCTTCAAGGGGAGCCCTATGTACAGTACATAGCAGTAGTCAAGCTGTGAGGTGACCAAGCCATGAGTAGTCAAGCTGTGAGGTGACCAAGCCATGAGTGACTGCCTGAAGAGCCCCCCAATCTAGAAAAGGATGCAACTGGTGCACCAGATGGAGCTGTGCAAAGTTGCTGTGAGTCCAGGAAGACCCCCAAGTTGCACACCACCTTTGAATGGGGAAGTGACACCCCATCCAAGGATAGAGATGAAATATCCCCACCTCCAGGCAGCCCAAAGACCCACATCTGCTCAGTCTTGGTAAGACTGAATTGGAGACTGTTCCTCCCCATCCAAACCTGCACAGCCTCCAGGCTCTGGATAGAACCTGAACAGCCTCACTTGGCTGGCCCAGGGTTGAAAAATATAATTGGATATCATCAGCGTACTAATAATACCAAACCCCAAACTGGCAGATGACCTCACTCAGTGGTTCCATGTAGATGTTGAAAAGGAGGAATAGAACCCTACAGCACCCCACACAAGAGTGGCCTAGGGAGTGATCTGTCCCAACCAACACCGATTGGAACCGGCCCCAGATAAAGGAAGAAAACTACCATAAAATGGTACCCCAATCCCCAACCCATGGAGTTGGCTCAGAAGGATAGCATGGTTGGTGGCATCAAAAACTGCCAAGAGATCAAGGACAACAAATATGGATGTATCACTGCCATCTTGGCTCAACCACAGGTCATCTACAAGCATGATAAGGGCTTTCTAAGTACTAAATCCCAGCATGAAACCTGACCAAAACAAGTCTAGGTAATCCAAGCTTAAAAGCCAATCTGAATATGTAGTTCAATAATGTTCAATAATATGATATATAATTCATAGGATTCTATCATTTTAATCTGAACTTGGAAGATTCAAGTTTATACCTACACATCAAAATATATCACATCAGTAAGAACATCCAAGTAAGATCTGCTTTCTTGCTAATGTGCTAGGTTGCATTATGCAAGGAATACTTTACAGGGGCAAGCCTTCTCATGCACAATCCTCTGCATGATGTTTAAAATTCCTGTAATCTTGGAATCCTTAACATGATTATAAAGATTAATGCATTCAGTCCATAATCTCTTATTTTTAGACTGATTTTGAACTGCAGGTTTCAAGGCTGAAACTTCTGGCCTAATCTTTGGACTTTCTTCCTTCTTCCTTATTGTGTTTCTGTTTGTATGAATTTTTACTGGTTTGTGTTTTGTTTATGAGGTATCTTGACATGTGAATAATTCTGGAGAAACCATCTTTATTTCTGAATTAGGATATTTAAATTCTTTTCCATGAAAATAGCTATGATTGCTTTTTTTCCTGAAATCAAACTCATGTGGAAAATATTAGTATAATGTCATAAAAAAAAATCTGATTTGGAATAGCTTACCCTGAAAATGAGAGGTAAGAAGTATATGCAACAAGATTACAGATTAATGCTTACTCTTAAATAATAACCTAAGTTTCTATTTAATATTCTTATACTGAATTGAGGGCATCACAACATTCTTTTTATCAGTCTTAAAATATGAAGTTTTGTTTAGCTGCCTTGCATGCTGTTAAACATGCAACTAGCTACTAAGGTATCCATTTTGCTTTGAAGCATACTTGCAGGAGTACTAACAGTCTGATTTAAAAAAAAATCTCTGCTTCATTCCTTATACAGCCTCATAGCATTGTGCACGGCTTCTGAGGCCACTGAGTGAGAACCTTGTAAAGTTTGCATTCTATTACACAAATCTCAATTAGAAGGTGGTTCAGAGCTTCTGACTGTATCGTCTTTGATGCAAACATGATCAGGAAGTGGGGAAAAGGAGCATACCATGGAGGAATAAAACAATATAATTTTTTCCTTCCTGCAAATTATTTATCTCTGTTTTCCCCCAAATAGTCAGTATAGAAGCAGTATGGATCTGAAAAAGAAAGTCAGAAAAAGTTTATCTTAAAGAAATTAAGACATACATTTCATCAGGGAGATAAAAGATTCCATAGCAATAAAGGAAGGTGACTTATGTCAGGACAATTGTCCTAGCTGAATATTGTCTGGAAACAGTTATTCAGGGCCTACAACTAAGAATCTATGAATGGGTAGGTTGAATCAATTTAAAGATCTTTTTAATCTTTCATTATGTTTCAGTGACTAACTAGATATTTGTGGGCTTTCAGAGGTAAGAATGTCTTCAAAAAGGAACCACCCCATCTGAGCTCTCCAGTAATTACTGCATCACCTCTGATGCTGGGCAATAATTAACATACTGCTATTATGACTAAAAACCATTGATAGTTTTATCCTCTATGAGTATGTCAAATACATTTTCAACACTTCCAAAGTTGACAGCTATTCCTATTTCTTGTGGCAGTATATTCCACTCAATATGTGTGAAAAAGTACGTCTTTTTACCCATCCTGAATCCCCTACCATTTGATGTGATCACATAAGCAAAAATTTTAAAATTTTTGCTACCCTTTTCTTCCATGTGATGCAGTATGCTATGTATGTCTATCATTTCTCCTTTTATATACTTGTTTGTAAAAAACACCCTTATAGATTGGTTGCCATTTTCTGAGTATTTCTCACTGGTAAGAAAGATCTACAGTATTCTTGTCTGCACCACAGTTTTTACTAACAGTATTGACAGTTATACTTCTAATTTTTTAAATGATTCTCCAACATGGAATTTGCCTTTTTTTAATATAGCATGTTAATGTTGAAATAATATTCTCACTGAACGATGATGATGCTGCCCAATGTCCAACTCCCAATAAAACATTAAAAAGAAAAAAATATATAGTAATAGACAAATATCTATCAAATATCTAGAAGAATAGAAGATGGCAAGGAATGAAAAAGAAATGAACCCACGCAACCTTCACTCTTCACTCCCCCTCTTCAAAGGTCTGAGTGAAGAGCCAGGTTTTCAAGGCCTTTAGAAATACCAGCAACAACATATTTCACACTTGAATATGGGTACTATATAGGGTTAAATACAGGATTGTTTTCACTCTTGTTCATTCCATGATCAACTGTTTGAAGAATATCTAAACATTTTACAATTTTGCCATGACAAAGAATGCCTATTTATTCAGTCTATCAAAATTATTATTATAATAATAATAAAATTATTATTATCAAAACTATAATAATCCATTAACACAACTTCTCCATCTCAAAATCAGTGTCAGTTTTTTGTTTAGAGGTTGAATACACACGCCCAGTGTTAAATTGCTTTTGGGACTGGTCTTAACATTCACAGTAATTCAGCAGAGGAGTTTTGGGTTTGTTTGACACTAAGTCAAACATACTTCAAATATGTATCTCCTCATTCTGTCTGTGTATCCAGAAATAAGCATAACTCACTGTATCTTTCTTATTCACTGTAATCTGATTTTTTAAAAAATGGATACAATGGGAAAATTGACCCATCATCTCTTCCTTATTGCTTAATTTATTGGTAATGAAGAGCACAATAAGAGGCAATAAAAAGACTAAGGCAAGGAGGAGTTGAAGTGTTTCTCTAATTCCCCAATAGTCTGGATTTGAAATATCCAAATATTAAGTTTTATATAAATATATAACATTAATTACTAAATCATAATTTATACAATTTAAATACACATAGCATTTAGAAATGTTTATGGAATCACAGACACACCCAAACAAGAGGCAAACTGGAATACAAACAGGAAGGTTTATTTCATTTTGTAGAAATTTTTGTTTTTCAGATAATTAAGAATTGAAATTGTAATTAAGTGGTAATTTTGCAAGACATTTACATGTGGCATTTTAAGAACTAAGTACATTTGCTCTGATGTAAATAGCATTTTCCAAATGCTCGGTTCTTTGACTGGCACACAGCTGGTGAGATGTCAGTTGTTCATAATTAAGTAAATGGTTTATTTTCTTAAGATTATATTCCACCTCTTGTGACATATTACTATGTTTGAATAGAAGCTAGATGTTGCTGCTCAGCAGCAATTGAAGGTGAGAAACAAGAGCAAGCATGTTACAACCCAAACGATGCCTGTTACAGGACATGTGACTCAACACAGTTCTTCTTCTTTACAAAAACCAATCAGACAGTACTGTTCTGATCTCAACTAATTTCTTACCTTGAGAGCTATCAAGCCTGCCTCCTGGAGTTGTAAATGGTTCATCACTGAATGTTTTCGAGCAAGGGTTGGACAGCCACCTGTCTGGGATGGTATGAAGGTTTCTGCTTCCCAACCTTACAATTCCATGACTATTCAAGATCTTTGGTGCCATCAGTAATCAGTAATACCACTGTGGCTAAGATTGCCATCCAATTAGAATTTCTGTGTCCTCTGGGTCTGCAGAATTCCTATTAACTTTTTTTGCTCTAAGAAAGTAAAATATGCTAAATTGTATCTAATTAATGGAATGTGAGTCATAAGCTCTTTTCATCATGCTTTAAATATTCAAAATAATAGTGTAAGACTTCATCCTCTTTTGCACCAATTTACAGTGGTCTTATGCAAACTTCCTACTTTGTATATTGTCAGAGGTTTTGAAGGTTATCTACATGGTGGAATTTGTAAGAATGAGTATACAAATGGATTTTAGCAGCTTGCTACCAGCTTTAATATTCCAATAAAGCAGCAATGTTGAAGCAGGAAAACTCACTGACACATACCTTGGAACACGTCTACTCCCACCCCACCTTTGAAATGGTATCCTTCACTAGTTATCAAATGACAGTAGTCCTTGTTTAAGGCATCAGTTCCCATATAAAGGAGATAGAAAGTAAGATGAAAGAAATAAAAAGCAAGGCACATAAAGTATTTAATTGTAAAGAAGAATGAGGCAGTAGTTCTATCATTTATGCATGCAGTAAATTAACATTATGTGTTGAGGGACAGGAGAAAGAGCCGCTACCAAAACAATGGTCAGATAAAAGAGGACTGAGTCTGGGGCAAGAATGTAACCTGAATAAATGTCTTAGACAAGACCCTCTCTAGTTCTCATGAAGATAAAGTTCTTGAAGGGCTGACATGGTGCAAATACCAGATGGTTAATTTTTCTTACAGAAATCTCTAACTTCAACAATTTCAATGCGGATATGAATACAAAATGTGCATCTTTCTCTGATAAACCTTCCAAGAGAAGTTGCATTATTAAAATTCTTTCAGTAATACAGTTAATGGCACATTCTCTACTAGGCACACAGCCGGAGGCACATCCTCCCTTACCACACACAGATAAAAGAGAACGAACACAATAGGCAGGAACAATCTAACACAAAACAATGCAGCCAACTAGGACAGCTGGGCCAATCATAACAGGGACACAAAACTACAGCAACCCTGATCAAGAGAGTTAGGACACGCTGCCACATACTGTATAAAAACCCAGCAAACTCCACTCCCTTGTGTCAAAACACTGACAATGTTGCCTTGTTTGACAATGAAATGTTTGTAAGAAAGCCAAGCTCAGGGAATACTAAGATCCCAATTAATGATGTATTTTAACACTTGATTATTTTGTTACAATTTTATGGAAAAGCAGCATTAAAACAATGCAAATGAAATATGGCTGTAAAATTATTAATATGGCCTGCTGGATATGGTCAACTGCAAAGAACTTAGAATAGAAAGTTCTATTAAGATTTTTCTTTTTGTAAATATTTGCACATATTTAGACTAGAATAAGAATTTTCAAAACTGATATATAATACTTTAAAAATGAGCATCCAAGATACCAGGGATGCCCTAAAGGATCATTAATTCCCACAGGTTTTTATGAACTACCAGCAGAAATTAACTTCTATGAAATGTATCCATAGATGTGCATGATTTTGCACCTAATAAACATAAAGGTTCTTCTTCAATTCTAGTCTAGTTACTAATATTTTATTCCTAGATTCAGATAACATCAAGAGGATCCAGAAAGAAACAATGGGAAAAATAGTTCAAACAGAAAAACAAGAAATGCTTCACTTCTTTATTATCTTATATTAAAAGTTTTAATAGAAAACATATTAATTAAGAGGAATTTTCAGGGTTTAACACCAGTGGCTCTAAGTGCAACACAGTCAGATATTTCAGAAAATCCTTTCTAAAATTGCAGGGGTGGGTAATCTACAGCCCCCAGATGCTTTATCATCTGCAGGCGGCATGTTCAATATAGTTGGAGTAAGGAGAGTTGCAAGCTACCTGCTCTTCTTGTAAAAGCACAAGACTGAGCACCACATATGCAAATCTACAACAGCAAGTGTTATTGCTGTTGTTACATATTTATTCATTTAAACTTCTATCTTGAGAATACCTTGACTCTAATAATGCTTTACAAACAGTTGTTGTGAGACTCATTCTCAAGGCAAGTGTTTTGCCTTTTATCCTTTTAATTCTACTATTCCATCATACAATCTAATTTCTCTAATCTAAAAGTGCTAGAAGTAACACAGATACATACATACATACATACATATATACATATGTATATGTACACACACACACACACCAGTATTTTATTACATTACACTCAATTCCAGAAAATCCCAAAATCTCCACAAGATTTTGGCTCTTGAGAAGTATGTTAATATCTCACCAATTATGTGTAGGCAAAATAAATTAGAAGTACACAGGCATATACAGGTAGTCCCCAGTTTAAGAACGAGTTCTGTTCCCAAGGTCTGCCCTTAAGTCAAATTTGTACGTAAGCTGGAAGAGTATTATTGTATAATACTGTACAGGTAATATTGTGTAATGAACTCAAATCATTGTGTATTTAACTCAAATCATTGTGTATTCAACTCAAATTTTGTTACAATAGGCTCCATTCTTAACTATGAGTCATTTGTAAACTGGGTGTTCTTAACCCGGGGACTACCTGTATTTTATGTACATCACTAACTCAAGTATGATATAGCTTGTTCAGGATCTCTTTCCTATGTAATATGCTAGCTAATAAAAGACACCTGAGAATATTGAGGACAGCCAAGAAAGAAAGCAAACAGAACAAATGAATCCAGAATTCTTACTTAGGGCACACATGACTAAGCTCAAATTATCATATTTTGGATACATTATGCAAAGCCTAACTCTCCAGAGAAGTCTACAATGCTGGGAAAGCTGGAAAGAAAGTGAAAAATAGGACAACCAGCTGAAAGTTGGATGGACTCAATTATAGCCGTAATGGATGCGCTGTTGGAAGACCTAAACAAGCAGATTGGGAACAGATCATCCCTGAGAAGATCTATCTATGTGATCACTGAGAGTAGACACCAACTAAATGGCAATCAATCAATCAAGTATGCCCATATTTAACAATAAGATATGTGTTACAGATTAAGTTTTTTCCCTATAGTTTAAATTACATCAAAATAATTTTGCCCACTTAAGTAACTCATATATGCATAATTTCAGAACAGCAGAAAAAGGAAAAAGACCACCTATACAACATCTTCCAACAAAATGGATATCCATGTAATTTTATCAAAAAGTACCTGACCACTCAACCTACTGTACTACAACACAACCTACACAAGCTATGAAAAGGATCACATTGCCATACATCGGTAACGTCTCAGAAACCACCAACAGACTATTACAACCACATGGCATCTCTGTAGCACACAAACCAGCAAAATCACTCCAAAATATCTTAAGTAAACCAAAAGACCCAGTAGCCCAAGAAGAAAAAACAGGAGTCATCTACAACATACAGTGTAAGGACTGTAACAAACACCACGCAGGACAGACAGGCAGAAGACTAGCAGAGTGCATCCACAAACACCAACTAGCAGTCAGAAGACATGATGAAAATTCCTTAATCTCACAACACAGGGACAGACTGAACCATAGTTTTAACTAGGAAACTGTCAGCATTTTAGACCACACTAAATCCAAATACCCAAGAGAATTCTTGGAAGCCTGTATTCAGACAAGGCAGCAATTAACAGACGCATAGAGATAAACAGCATAGAGATAAACAGCATCTACATACTATTCAAAAGAGACAAAAGACCAGAAGATCACCTCACCAGCAATCATCACCCAGATAAGCAAAGGTCATCATCAGGCACACAACCAAGCAGTAAACAGATGCTAATCAAGGAACTACCAGAGGAGCAAAACAGACCCCCACCCTCACCAGCACTGGCAAGACAGGCCACAGTATATAAATAGAGAGCAAACCCCATCCCATTTTAGCATTGAAGATGTTACCTAGCCGGGTAATGAAACGCTTGCAAGAAAAGAACCAAGCTCAGAGAACCCCAAGGACTCCACAGTCCAACCCTGAGCTACACATATTTGCCTCTATTGATACATAATTTCAGTCAACAGCTGTACTAGCCTATTTTCCAGAAGTTCTAAATCAACTAAGAAGCATTCCTTTTGAGGCTTGCTATCACTGTTTCCTTGTTTGTTAATTTTAAGTGATTCTAAAGTCATTCTAATTTAGTTGGGCTCAAACATTTCAATGTTTCAATGACTGTTTGCATGCATAAATCATGAAATATATTTCAGTGTCATAATATTGATTCTTTAGGAAAATGACCTAACCGTTGCAGGGTCAGTGAAAACAAGAACTGCTTGTTTTTTCCACTTTTTATCCACTAGCCATGTTTGCACACAACAGTAAGGAGTTTTGGCCTACTCTGACAAGGACTGTGTCAGGGCATAGTGGCCTACTCTGCCTGCCTGTTTCCTCCTGACATTTAACACCAAGTATGTGAACCAGAAATGAATAAATAAAACCTTCATGTTACATTTAAAATGAGAACCCCTATGCAAGCTAGAAATCAGAAATTTAAAACAAGTTTTTTTCTGATCTGTGAGGAAAATAATGAATCAGGAATCACAATTCAGATACAATACAGATATAGATTTCTGATTCTGATTTCAAGCTAGCCTTACTTGTGGAAAGTGCCACAAGTAGTGATCAGAGGACAATATATATTGCAATCCACTGCAAATCTGGTCCATTGTTCCATACAAACATAGGACTTCCATATGAACAATCTAGGGAACCTTGAGAACAAGCTTGGGGGTGTGTGTGTGTATGATATGGTCCGAAACAGAGAATGACTGTTCTCTGTTCCAAATGGCTCGGTAAGTCTGCTGCAGAAATGCCCCTTTCCCATCTAACAGCTGCTTATTTTTGCTCTGACTGGACACCCTGTCTTTTTTTCATTGCATTGGATTCATTTGTCAGTCAGGAATCTATCTGGTATATGTTGTACAGGTAGTCCTCAACTTAACGTTCATTTAACAACCATTCAAAGTTATGACAATGCTAAAAAAAGTTACTCACGACTGGTCCTTGCACTTACAACCATTGCAGTGGTCCCAGAGTCTTATGATCAAAATTCAGGCACTTGGCAACCAGCATGTATTTACAATGGTTGCAGTGTCCCAGGGTCATGTGATTGCCATTTGCAACCTTCCCGGCTGGCTTCTGACAAGCAAAATGAATGGGGAACTGCATGATTTGCTTAATGGCTGCCGCAAAAAATGTCATAAAATTGGGTCCAGGCATGTGATGCCTTGCTTAACGACCACACCACTTAATTATGAATTTTCCAGTCCCTATTGTGGTTGTAAGTCGAGGACTGCCTGTATGCGTACCTGTGTGTGGTGGGAAGAATGTAAAGAAGGGGAAGGATATAAGACAGTCATACACAGTAACAGACAAATGTGGAATGGGGCAGAGAGGAGGTTCTTTCCTTCTCTAAAAACAAGGGGGAAAACAGATTCATGGGGGAGAATTGGAAAAAAAAATCCCCATCTCTAGAAGCACAAAAGCACTGAGAGCTTGGGCTTTTCTCCTTTGTATTTCCAATCAACTCTTCCAATCAGTCAGACAGATTTTTGAGAGTGCAGAGTTATTTTACATACATATATTGATTTTCTATTTCTCTGACATAACTGACAATCCATGAAATGATTTCACTGACGCTGTCATTTATTTAAATTTCTGATTCCAACCTGCAGGAACATGGATGATCTTTAGTTGGCAATATCTATGAAATAGTTTCACCAAATTGTCCCTCTCTTAACATATAGTAAAGCATATGATAAAATAATAAAAATTAAAGGTAAATAAATAAATATTCCTGCCCTGCCACATGTTCAGATGAGTGACTGGTGGTTTGCTTTCTTGAAAGTAGGTGACATCAGGGAATCCACCAAATTATTCCTGATTAAATTGTGTGAGCAAAACGTCTTGGATTCTTTGCTGAGGCATGGTAAAGAAAGGCCACGGGAGCAGCACAACTGACAATGATACACTTTCTCCTGATTTAAGGATAGGTTCAAACAACACTAACATGGCTATAAAGATAAGTCCATAGCTAGTACCTACTCAGACTGTAATATAGTCATATAATGTCATATTATTAACAAATAAATAGGCCCAATCCTTGTACTTGAACAGCAGGTGGAATCATTTTACCCTAAAGTGCTGGACTTCATAAGATTCAACTTCAAAACTCAGAGGTAAAGCAATATTGGTAATTTTAGGCTAGTTTCAATTTTAGGGCCTATCCCACATTAGAAGGTAAACATTGCTCTGGACTCATTACAAGTAATGAAGCATTCATCCAACCAAACCAGCATACTTGAACTGGTATACAAAAATAAACAAACACCCTAATATGATTGGTGATTTGAAGAAAGAAAAAAGAATGTTGAAAAATATTCTGATAAGTCAAGTTACAATAGGACCTACGGGTGAAAATGAAATTTAGGCACACTTCTCCCATGAGTATAAATCTAGAGTAATTTATGTAATTGATTTAGACTAGCATTCAGTTGGTAATCTGTAAAATAAACTTCTTATTCTTGGTTAAAATTATATAACCAAGAATTATAAAGTTATGGAATTGTGCATATATGTACAGATATATTTACACATGCGCTCCTTTTTCCTTATGTCCAATCTTTAACAAGGAATGCAGGATGCAACACAGGCATGTATATTACCTACAGGCAAGAATTCAGAACTATGATCAAAGTGTTATAATTTTAACTGAATTATAGATGACAATGATGATTCAGGGTCTAATTACTAGAAACATATTTCTTGTAAACGTCTGTTGAGTAGCCTAATGAAACACTCAAGGAAACTAACACTTCTAAGGAAGGTAGGTATGTGTATGAATACATTTACAAGAAACAGTAAAAAGCATGGAAAACATAACCAAGAAAAACATATCTAACAACACAACCAATATTCTTTTGAACAGATGAAGTAGAATTTTTTTCATAGACTATAATTAGCCTGTTTGGACCACCATTTAGCACCTTCTGGAACAATCTTTGGCCAACAAAGAAAAACTCTCCCATTTTACTGCATGCAACATGAATCTCAAAAGAGCTGTACCATTACAATACAGGCAATTTTCTCCATAATATATTTCATATACTTGTCCTGCAGTAATTCTTGCTGTGCTAGTCTTACTTGACCTCTTTAGACTGACCTGCAAACAGACTAAAGTCAGTTAGGTTAAACATAAATGCATGTATCAAAAAATGCATTGTTAATTTAAAGTATGTTATTACCCTTTTTTAAACAATAAAATAATGTATTATAATATATTCATTCCCCTACCCCCGAACCTCCCTGTAGATTTAAACCTCTTTAACATATGCCTTCATTAACTTTTTCCTTTCATTGTAATCAGTTAGTGGAATTTTGGCCACTGGAGGAAGGCAAAATACTGAGCACCAGCTAAACAACTCCAGCTGTCAAGATAGTAAACAGATGAAATGCAATCCTGCACACTTGGGAAACTGCCAGTTCAAAGGTATTCTGATAGGCTGGTACTCAGTTTTTAATCAAACAGCTGCTGCCAGACCATTCAGAGCTATTTGAACAGTCAACTTCAACAGCATACCAAGCACAAGGGATTATCAAAATTAAGTATGTTTTAAACATTTTACAACCTAGGGCTTCTTGATATTCTCAAATCACAACTATGCCTTGGTCTGGCAATACTCTTCATCAACGATGCAATGGCATATTTGTGCCAGACCAATATATTAGGATAAGGCCCACTGACATTTAGTGCAGCTGAAAGGCAATCCAACAATTGGCAAGTTGCCTATCTGCCTTAGTACTTCTACAAACAATTATAATGAACACATTCTATTTGTGTAAAGGACAGAAGGAAAGGCCTTGAAGGACAAGAGGAAGAGCCACTACCAAGGCAATGGTCATTGAGCCTAGACCAAGAGACTAACTTGAGAAAATGGTCAAATATGCCCAGGCCAAGACACTAACTTGAGAAAACATCTCAGGCAAGCCCCACCCTAATTACATGAAGATAAAGTGTGTGTGTGGAGGGATACATTTGAACACTCAAACTTACAAGATTCTGTTACTATAGCTGTTGCAATAAAAGTAGTCCTGAACTACACGGCATTGGCTCTTAGTCTGGTCTACCTTGTGAGGCTGCTAATTTGTAACCATTTTGGTGCATTGTTTCAAATAATAACATACTCTCTCCCCACAGTTGATTTTTTCCTTATAAAATAACTGTTCCTTGTTGTAGAACCAACAACCCCTTAAACATAATGAAAGAGAGACCCAAGTCCTATCATTAAACAAACGTCTTCATTTTGAGTATCATGAAAAGGTAGTTATTTATTACTGTATTATTCCACAAATGAGATGTGTCTTTCTGTTGGGTTCTTGGTGCTCTCTGAGCTTGGTTGTTTTCTTGCAGATGTTTCTTTCTCGGGCTAGGTAACATCATCAGTACTGGGGCAAGCTACTATATATAAACAGCCAGCAAACTCCCACTCCTCCCTCACACTGATGTTACCTGGACTGGTAATGAAATGTCTGCAAGAAAACAACCAAGCTCAGAGAACACCAAGAACCCTACAGTTCAACCCTGAGCTACATATATTCTCTTCTAGTGGAAGTGTTTTTTCTGCCTAAATAATTCAGCTTCAGCAGCATGAAGGAGATTTTGGGGGGGGGGGGGGGGCAGGGATGGTGGGCAGAAAAATGTAACTTAGACAGACCCTGATGAAATGTGTGGCTGCCACTGCAAACAGCAGCTCCAAGTCCCCTACCCATAATATTATAAGTATAAATATATGACATTACACAATCTTACATTAAGTTTTCTTATTTCTAATCCATTCCACTAGCTGCATTTCCTGGGCCAAAGACATGCAAAGCACATTTACTATTGCACATCTTTTATTTACTAGAAATACAGGGTAAAACTGGGCTGCCATTTTCATTAGCACCCATGTATCTTTAAAGATCTAATTCCGCTTGGCAAGGTAGCATCCTCTTTAAAAAGTAAACTATGCAGGAAGTAATGTTTATATACTGTACTGAATAATTTAAAATTTGTTGGTAATCATCTCAAGGTTAGCCCAAAAGCCTCTACCAAGGGCTCCAGTAGAGAGTGCCATTCACCAACCCATAATTTAATGTAGCTTAATTTAACTTAATTTAATTTAAAATTAAGCAGGGCTTATAGACTGACATATGGTTAATGAAAAGATGCAAAGGTTGAAATCCAATAGAAAATTCTTCTGCATTTTTTAAAAATTAAAATGAAGAAAAGAACACTTCTTAAAGAGTATTTATTAAAATACACAGAGATGTTTGCAAAAGAATTTTCTGGTATACTGAGGCTGAAGAAGTGCCAGAAGGTCTATTTAACTTCTATTTCATTCTTTTGCAATATTGCAATCATAACTGAAGCCTGTGTGTGGATAAGTGATGATACATATATCTACATATAGGATAAAGAAATTACATATAAGAATGATGAAATGTCTTATGGGCTAGCAACTCATTTAGTGCAACAGCAGTACATTTTTATGAAAGTATGAAGTACAACAGTGGAAGCAAACTAGTGAACAAACTCAAATTATCACAATTCAAAACAAAAAGAAAGAGAGAGGGGAACTTTCGAGCTTAAAAAAAATGTTTTTCTTCCAGTACCATACAGTTTTATCACTAGGTGATACCAACAAGTAAGGCCTTAATAAATACGTCCCCAGGAAAGTATTCTTCCTCAGAACAAGCATTTCTCTTTCTATCTCCTGTTGACTACATCATCAGTACTAGAATATGCTTTTATTGAGATTTGATAAAAGGACACTAAATCCAGGCTAACATGACTGCTGTCTCTTTAAAGTTCATAAACAAGATAAACAACTGACAGCTTCTTATTTAGGTCCACAATCTTGTTTTGAAAATGACTGTCAAGTGATGCTAAAAGCCTCCTCTGAAGTTATACTCACAAATAACAAGACAATTATGGGCTTAAAAGACAATATAAGTAAATTTAAAATCTAAAACAGTGATTCTTAAAGGCAAAGTTGAATGTTAAATGAAGAAGTCTTTATAATACTTTTTCCTGCATTTGTAGTCTTAACATGTACAATCGTATTTTAACTGTAAGGTTCCCAGAATCATTCTGGAGTTGCAACAACAATAATACTTTATGATGTCCAGAAATATATTGTATATATAAAAAAAAACTTAAGACAGTTTTGGAAAAGAAAATCAGGTCTGTAAAATAAAGTCTCTCTTCAAAAGCTATGTTTAACATTATCATTGGATGGATCTAAGTTACTTTGACAACTTTAGATGGGAATTCCATCATACGTACTATCACCATAACAGTATTTCATATTTGAAACTGCATGGATTATTATATTGTTGAGAAAAGGATGTATTTTATTTTACTTTATTAAATTTATGTGGCTGCCAATCTTGTGAGACATAACTCTGGACGGCTGACAACAGTAACAAAAACACAACAACAAAAACAAGAAAAGTCAGGTACCCAACCCAACTACATCCATCCAGATATGGCCCCCCAGGCTCTAACCCTGTTGTACCAGTGCATGGGGGAAAGCTAGATCTTGATGGCTTTCTGGAAGCCTAATGAACCATCTGATGAACTAAGAACATTCTGTGAAACATGTCTTTCACAGTTTTTTTTTTTCCTTTTGGTTTGGAGAGAGAGTCTTCTATTCATACCATAAATTTTGCATAATTACCGCATCCATTGTTTAACAACTATTAGGAATTTTGATTGCTAATTGATAGTTTCCTATTCCTTATTACATACTCTGCTCTGTAACCAAAAGGATCCCACTGTTCAACAACTATTTATTACTATCAGAATTTTTGAGTGGGATATAACTGGTGAAATCAATGTGTCATTAACAAAATATGTAGATGTTTAAGAAAGTCTTTTAAATTGACAACATTATCTTTCTCAACATTTCCTGGAGAATGTAAGGCAGGATAAGAATAAGACTGCAGCAATTTCAGACTCCAAGGGGAAAATGTATTTCAGACTATGCACAGGGGCACATAGCATCTGTTGCCAGCTCTTTGAAACAAACTTATCTTTCTCAGGACCATGCTGCAGCTGTGGAGGTCAGCCATGAAACCCCAGAAAAAGATACAGCTGCACTACACAGACCTTATACCATAGTACCTTTTTGGTTATATCAGTAGAAGCCAATCTTAACAGTATACCAATAAATACCTTTTATAGTTTCCAGATATAAGGACCGGTATACTGTATATAATAGTTTATAAGATCTTTATCATGATGATCAGTGCTTGTACGCTTATAACAAATTATATATTTCAGACACATCTGACACAAATGTTTAAGAATGCAAAGAAAAGAAAATGCAAACTGAAGTACATGTAACTAAAATATGCCAACTCAGAAACAAACATGTTTGAATATTTAGAAATATGCTTTATTCCTCCCACATTCTCTTGTGTTTCACATCCTCCTCCACTCCCACATGACCCTAGTGCTACTGTATTTATTTGTATCCCTGTTGACTGACAACAGAGAGGAGATTCCCTCTGCAAAATCTTTACAAACTACAGGTGAAACTTGAAAAATTAGAATATCGTGCAAATGTTCATTTATGTCAGTATGGCAACTCAAAAGGTGAAACCAATATATGAGATAGACGCATTACATGCAAAGCGAGATATGTCAAGCCTTACTTTGCTATAATTGTGATGATTATGGCGTACAGCTTATGAAAACCCCAAATTGACAATCTCAGAAAATTAGAATATTACATGACATCAATAACACAAGGATTGGAAATAGAACAATATCGGACCTCTGCAAAGTAGAAGCATGCATATGTACTCAGTACTTGGTTTGGGCCCCTTTTGCAGCAATGACCGCCGCAATGCGGCGTGGCATGGATGCTATCAGCCTGTGGCACTGCTGAGGTGTTATGGAAGACCAGGATGCTTCAATAGCGGCCTTCAGCTCCGCTGCATTGTTCGGTCTCATGCCCCTCATCTTTCTCTTGGCAATGCCCCATAGATTCTCTATGGGGTTCAGGTCAGGCGAGTTTGCTGGCCAATCAAGCACAGTAATCCCATGGTCATTGAACCAGGTTTGGGTACTTTTGGCAGTGTGGGCAGGTGCCAAGTCCTGCTGGAAAATGAAGTCAGCATTCCCATAAAGCTCGTCTGCGGAAGGAAGCATGAAGTGCTCCAAAATCTCCTGGTAGACGGCTGCGTGGACCCTGCACTTAATGAAGCACAGTGGACCAACACCAGCAGATGACATGGCTCCCCAGATCAACACAAACTGTGGAAACTTTACACTGGACTTCAAGCATCGTGCATTGTGTGCCTCTCCATTCTTCCTCCAGACTCTGGGTCCTTGGTTCCCAAATGACATGCAAAAGTTGCTCTCATCAGAAAAGAGGACTTTGGACCACTGGGCAACAGACCAGTTCTTTTTTTCTGTAGCCCAGGTAAGACGCTTCTGACGTTGTTTGTTGTTCAGGAGTGGCTTGACAAGAGGAATATGACATTTGAAGCCCATGTCCAGGATCCGTCTGTGTGTGGTGGCTCTTGATGCACTAACTCCAGCCTCAGTCCACTCCTTGTGAAAGTCCCCAACACTTTTGAATGGCCTTTTCCTGACAATCCTCTCCAGGCTGTGGTCATCCCTGCTGCTTGTGCACCTTTTTTTACCACACTTTTCCCTTCCACATAACCTTCTATTGATGTGCTTTGATACAGCACTTTGGGAACATCCAACTTCTTTTGCAATTACCTTTTGGGGCTTTCTCTCGTTATGGAGGGTGTCAATGATGGTTTTCTGCACAACTGTCAGGTCAGCAGTCTTTTCCATGCTTGTGATTCCTACTGAACCAGCCTGAGAGACCATTTAAAGGCTCAGGAACCCTTTGCAGGTGTTATGGATTCATTAGCTGATTAGAGTGGGACACTTTGAGCCTAGAATATTGAACCTTTTCACACTACTCTAATTTTCTGAGATTGTGAATTTGGGGTTTTCATAAGCTGTATGCCATAATCATCACAATTATACCAAAGTAAGGCTTGACATATCTCGCTTTGCATGTAATGCATCTATCTCATATATTGGTTTCACCTTTTGAGTTGCCATACTGACATAAATGAACATTTGCACGATATTCTAATTTTTCGAGTTTCACCTGTATGTGACTGTTAGGCCTATGTTCTCCTTCCTTATTCTGAGGTTGGGGGAATTTCACTTTACACAAGAAATCCAAATTCCCCCCAAACAGTATCTGATGGCATACATCTTTATGATAACTTGTGCGGGTTCCACGACTAACCACACATTCTTTGGAAATTCAGTCATTCATAGACACACGCGCGCGCATGCACACACACAATAATGTAAGTTCTTGTCAATTCAGGAAAGGAAAGTGTTGACAATCTTAAAAGATTCTTAGTGCAAGAAATGGAAGTGGGCAGATCTCTAGATTTTACTAAACTCTAGATCAGTGTTTCTTAAAATGTGGTCCTAGGATCCCTGGGGATCCCCCAAATCAAAATGATTTCCCAGCCTATGCTGAAAATAATACAATTTGAAAATGCCATCAAACCATTGTGAGAAGCGGTAGTGGTTGTGAACGCGTCAATTTTAGTTTTTAATGCAGTAAATATTGATAAATATAACCCATACAAACAAAAGCTGTTTTGGGGTCCTCCATAATTTTTAAAAGTGAGAAGGGGCCCTGAGAAAAAAAAAAGTTTAAGAAACACTGCTCTAGATGTGAGACTTCAGCACTGAATCAAGTTGAAAATAAAATAATTATTTTGGACATTTGATAATGTAATTTCAACTTACAGTGTCCAAGGTGAGCTAGATAAAGGTATCAGTAAGTATTCAAAGAACTAATCATAACAACATAAAAATCTGAGTAATTTCTCTGTCATTTTTTCCTTTACTATGACAGAATGGCTTCAAATTGATTCTTTATCTTAACAAACACCTTCTCCAACCTTTTATTAGGAATCAAATGTATAAGCATTTGCTATGGAATTATTATAAGAAATCAGTGGGACTTACTTGAAGTTTAATTTAGATTTCACTTTCCAATGTGTCATGAAGTAGTAAAACCACATAAAAATAACAGTAGTAACATAAAATTTACAAATAAATTTCAGTTCTCTTTTACTTGTTTGCATGTTAACTGACTGACAGACAGCACTTCTACTGCTATTAAAATGCACCAATTTTTATTCCTAGCCTTTTCTAGCAATACACCACATGGACTACAAAAGTGGAAATAATGCTTTTAATTATAATTTTTACTATTCTGGTATTGAGGTTGATTGAATAGGAAATTGTTATTATTGATGAGTGCAGAAACTGATATTCTATGCAGTACTACATTTCATTGTTCTCTGAACATTAAGTGTGAAGGAGCTAATGCCACACCCACTATTGTTCTCAATACTGATACTTGGAAGAAGAACATACATTTTATTGTCCATATACTGTATTGGATTTAAGGGAGAGGTTACTTTTCATCATTACTACAGAAACAATAATTCTACATGGCTTCTTTTTACAGTTATTACTATGATTTCATATTAATGAGTCACAATTACTTCGTGCAGTTTTAATTTGTCTGCTTTCTATGTCAAAGACAGCATAGACATTTAATATTGTCCTCTTCAAACTGATGCCTGCCAGTATACTATATATGAAAAAAATAATAGATATTTAACAGAGGATTATAGTTTGCTCGATCTACCATTTTCCTAATCTTCTCATGGTTCTCAACAAGCTTACTCTAAAATCAAAGTAGAAACACTTCTACCAAGAAAAATAGCATTTATCATTTGCTGCTTGTGCTATTACATTCAACAATGTATTTTTTCTCATTATATTTAGCCATTATTTATTCTATGCACCCTCATTTTGCAAGAGACTCGGATTTATTAATATTTAAGCTACAAAAATGACTAGTAGAAAACATGTACTGTTAATATGCATCATATCTTTATATATTTTCAATGGCCAATCACAGGGGATTTCTAAAGTAACTTTATACAAACAGAGCTTTTATGGTTGCATCCTAATAAAACCAACTAGAACCACTTTCCAGTTTAATGAAAAACTAGTGATACCTGTCTGAAGAACTGAATTAATAAGAGCAATCATTATGTTAATTAAGCTAGATCACAATGTCCTTTGTGACTTTTTAAACACTTTCATGTTTGCCTTGACTTAACAGACAAAACAGTTATGTAGTATAACACCTTATACTACGTCTGAATTTCCTCAATATTATTTTCCTAAAAATCACTTATTTCAACCTGAAATTATATTATCAGTATTTCCTTTTTTGGATATTCTGTTGTTTATAATTTAAAACACAAAATCACTTTTTGAAGTTTACCAAATTTTAAATTTGTAATATTCATTTCAGAGCTAGAATTTTAAATATATCTAAAAATTGGGAATCTGAAGGCTAAACATACATACAACATGTCAACACTTTAGCTTGGATTTTAAGGTGGTAGTGTGCAAGCAGAAGATATTTTGGCACAAGGCAGGAGAGAGAGGATTTTAAATACCTTCAGCTTTCAGACAATGGAGGGAACTATGAAAATAAAAAATAGAAATTCTACAAAATATCCATATCTTTGAGTTACTTTTAGATATCAATTGTATTAATTTATAGGTAATCCTCACTTACCAACCATTCATTCAGTGATCATTCAAAGTTATGATGGTACTGAAAAAATAGCATTATGGCCCATTTACAACCTTCGCAGTGACCTTAAATCATGTGATCACCATTACAGTCAGTATGCATTGTCCTGTACCTGACCTGTGGTTGTTTCTTATTTCCCCTCTTGCAGAGCAGAAAGACTGGAGAGAAAGGGACTGTAAGAAAGTAAGCTGTTTGCTCTTATACAAATCAAAAGCAATGCTACTGTGCCAGCAACCTGGGGCTGGGAGCTACAGGTATGCTATGCAAACAGTTTACAGTACTGTCTTGAAATCTCTTTCTCTCCAATCTCTCACCTTTATGGGGGGGAAGGGGGAGCAAGAGATTCCTCTTCTTTGCCTGACCCTTCCCCACCCTTGCAGAGAGATTGGAGATGTATACAAGAGAGTAAGTAGGCACTTGAGCATTCCAAAAGGCAGGGAGTGGTTAGGAGGCAAACAAAAGGCAAGGTGTAACACTGAGCAGTCTTGTCTCTTTCCAGCCAGAAAGCACAGTCATGGTCACTTGATTTCCCACTTAGCAACTGCTTCACTTAGCAGAGAAGTTGCAGGTTCCAATTAGGGTTGTTAAGTGAGGACTACCTGTATATAAGAAAATCCAAGTCTTCCAAGATGGCAACCGTCAGCAAACACTAGACGCTGCCACTGCATTAAGGGGAGATTTGTGGGTTAAACCCTCTCCCCCCCCAGGATTTTACTATCTTTTAAGGTAGATTGGGTGCGGAGGAGACCTTGGGGGGTTTTATCCCCCCTTTAATGGTTCGACTCGGGCACAACCCCTGGGATGGAATGATGGAGCATGGCAGAGCGTGGTGGAGAACAGCAGGCTTGAACTGGCCCAGTGTACTCCAACAGGCCCCAGCGTGGTGCAGTGAGCCGCAAAGAGTTTTGGTGAGCCATGGCACAGCAAGCCCCAGTATGGCGCGACGAATTCCAGCAGGCCCCGACGTGGCTTATCGAGCCCCAAGCCCAGCAGGCCCCGATGTGGTACAACGAACCCTAGGCCTAGCAGGCTCAGCAGGCCTCATCATGGCGCAGCAAACCCCAGCAGGAACCAACATGGTACATCGAACCCCAGGCCCAGTAGGCTCATTTTATTTTATGTATTTATATTTCAAATTTGTCACCACTCATCTCACCACAGAACGACTGTGGGTGGTTTACAGTAATTTTGCAGGAAGTTGGAGCTATAAGGCTGCATAGAAGCATACTAAGAGAAAATTCACCAATGTATATAATTCGATGTCTGGTTTCATATTACACTATACTACAAAGAGATTTGTTAGCATATTGCATGAATCCAGCCTTTGAGGTCTGCTGATCATGGTTTATCATTTAACATTATGTGTAAACAAAGTCCACCCCACCTCGTAAGTCAATACGAGGAAGATGTGAACTGCCCACTGAAGAGAATTATAAACTAGACTAGTATTTCTCAACCTCAGCGACTTTAAGAGATGTGGACCTCAAGTTGTGACTATGTAATCTCTGATTTAGTTTGAAATGTTTTGCTATATGGACAAGTTAGGACAAAAATTATAGATATTAAATGATCCCACAGCATCACTTTTAGAATACTAAATTTGTTGCAAGATTTCTGGGAAATTCTACAGCTTTGGAAATAAAGACCCTTTCATTTTTAATGTACCTCGGTCTAATCTATGTGTAAATGGAGTGAAATAATCAAACGGTAGAACACTTGTTTCAGTTGCTTTTTTAAATTCCTCTAATGCAAACTTTCCCTGTCTTCCATATGTACTGGACTGTGATTCCCAATCCAATAAAAGTAAAGGGCACCAGACCAGCTACTCTAGTCAGTTCATATATGTCTTGTAAACTAATCTACAAATCAGAAAGACATCCTTATGTAAAATCCCACTAAAGGTCTCTGGATGATACTTCATTTCCAATTTCAAATTAGAAAGAATATAATCTTGTGTGTGATTCACGGCATTTTTAAGTATGAACTTGTACATAATGGAATTAATTCCAAGTTCAGTTTTCACTTTTGTGCTGACTACAGGATACAGTCTAGTCAGTAATGAGCTCTTACAATTTTCTGCAATGTCTAGGATTTTTAAGAAGTTAAACCAAAATAATGCTCCTAATGAAAGCTAAGCAATATAACCTAATGGATATTGATGAATTGTGTTATTATGTAGTTGATCAACCCTACTCATTTGCTCCTGAATTTGCTGCAACCTGCAAGTTGAATCAAATTATTTAGCCCTATAGTGAAATAATTTAAGGTAAGGCAATTTACACATTCATTTATGTTCTGCAAAGTGTTCTTTTTAACATAATGCTCAATTTGAAAGCAACCAAGTAACATAGTTCCTAAAAACAAAATAAATCACTATATTTTACTAAGCTTTTCACAACCAAAATGTAACATTATCACTTAGCCAATGCCTGAGCATACATTCTCAGCTCTAATAAAATCACTGACATTTTTTAAGCCCATAAAATTGGGCAGGAGCTCTTCTTGGGAGGGAACAATTCCTGTATTACTTCAACTTTTCCCAATGGAAGACAAAATCAGAATAAAAAAATTGGAGTTGAAACATGAAATGCTTTTCCACATAAAAGCTTCTATGTATGTAGTAAGACTAAGCTGCAAACATATCCCAGGAATCTAATTTTCTATATTGGATAGCTATATTGCTTTTTCTACTTTTTGGATAAGCAACCATGTGAGCTTCCACCTAATATATTATACTAATATGGTATAACTGGTCTCAGGTTTCATTAAAGCCAATACCCACCTTTTCTTTTAAAAGATAAAGCTAACAAGAGTCAACAGCTCTACACAGACATTTTACACA
Source organism: Liasis olivaceus (assembly GCA_030867105.1). Classification (NCBI taxonomy): domain Eukaryota; kingdom Metazoa; phylum Chordata; class Lepidosauria; order Squamata; family Pythonidae; genus Liasis; species Liasis olivaceus. Next base: position 44,533,376 of record CM061350.1, on the reverse strand, counting down.
TAAGCAGTATATGAAACATGACATGGAGCGACTTTATATTTAGAGTATTTCAAAGGAAAATAACATTATTTTCCTTTTTTAAAAAATGATAAGCACCTGGGTAATTCACAAAGATTGAATGTGTCTAATACTTTATTAAGTGAAAGTCTAATACTCTCACTTAAATCCATACTTAAAATATAGTGGATTAGAACTTCCTGCATCTTCTAACACAGTCTCTGCTTCTTTGATTAATATGCTTATTATTCAAGAATTCTATAATATGTTACATCCCACATTTTTATTGTAAAGCACAAGATCTAACTTTTCACATCAAGGGTATATTGGAAGGGCGGAAAACAGACAATAATATAAAAGTCATCAACACTTCCTATCTGTCATCCCTACAAGTGCTAAAACATAATTCTACCTCATGGCTTACTTTTATTTCTGTTTAAACTTTTAGCAACAAACAATACATTTGGAGCCATGGTTCGAATCTGTCAACAAATATTACTTCACTTTTGCTGTTCTTGATCAGGATCATTTCTGGTTTCAAACATGTGAAGTTGATTTTACAAATGTTATTTTAATTGAGACTAAATTATTCCTGTATTCAGGTGATGCATACTCATGCAGAACTGAACACGTGAGCTGGGGAAAAGCCCCTCTCCTCTATACATTTCCACTGTGTCATTAACTGACAACTACCTATAGTAAGGCCATTCACCATTCTTCACATGTTGAAATTTATATATGAACATGTTACTGAAAATCAAAGAGCACTCAGTTTAAAACTGCACTTTGGCTTTTCCCCTAATTTCTCCAACAGTATTCTTTCCGATTCAATCTTAAAGGAAATCAACTCTGATTGCTCATTGGAAGGATTGATAATGAAGCTCAAGCTCAGATACTTTGGTCACCTAATGCGAAGAGAGGACTCTTTGGAAAAGACCCTGATGCTGGGAAAGATGGAAGGCAAAAGGAGAAGAGGACGGCAGAGGATGAGATGGCCAGATAGCATCACTGAAGCAATGAGCATGAAATTGAGCAAACTCAGGGAGGCAGTGAAAGATAGGAAGGCCTGGCGCAGTATGGTTCATGGAGTCACGAAGAGTCGGACACGACTTAACGACTGAACAACAACAACAACATTCTTTCTATGTTTCAGATTCTTCTCAAGTCAGCTCTTCAGGGTAGCCCAGATCATGAAAAAGGCTCCACAGAAAGACTAAAACTATACTTTACTGAGATAGGCTATAATCTTGCAAGCCTGACTAAGCTTTACCTCCCCTCCCTCTTATATCCCAGTGAATCAGGGAGGAGCCCCCTGGAGTGTCCTCTGAGTACTATCACACTTTCCAGGACTCAAGGAATGTTTTCACCTTTGATTATGTAACAGTTCTTGCCTATTTCCCTCAAGGTCATCTCCCTGATTCTCTACACAAAGCTTGGGGTCGATGTAAAAATGGGTCAAATCACATTTATCCCCAAAAGACTCCAAACCCAACAAAGAGTATCTCACATATGGGGAAGAACCAGTTACTTAGCTGAAACTGTGGTTCTTTGAGTGGGTCATTACCAAAATCATTCCCCAAGCTTTTGAATGGAAGCTGTACCAATATTTATTCCACTCCCAGTGCTTTGAGACCTAGTGGGTCTAGGATCAATTAATCAACTTCTGAATCGAAAGTCAACAAGAAGAAGCTGGCTGGTAAGTGAGCTTGAGTTCTTCCTTTTCTTCTAAAAATAAGTATTAGTAACAAATGCTCCACTCCCACCCCCCACCAAAGAAATGCATTCTTACTCCTTTTGGGAATTATGCTGTATAGCTTGTCCTCTACGGACAGGAAGTGTAATAAACAATCTTACATAAAAGTCTTCCTGTTATCCAGTCTTCAAAAAACTTTTTGGGAAGTAAACACTGGGTAGCAATATTGCAACATTACTTAACATTACAATACTTAAGTATTGTACTTAACAGTACTTAAAAAATGATTTTTTTAAACAAATAATATATTATTTTTAATTATTCAGAAAAACACAAGAATGCCTCAAAACAAGACTTCTTCCTATATTCTTACAGCTTTTTGTTGCAGCTATCTCTAGCTAGAAGTCCAGACTACCTGCAATGTGGACTGCAGCCATCATCCTCTCTGTCAGATACCCTGCTTTTTAAGGGAATTATCTATGTTAGGCCATAGAACAAGTAATTTTTAATTATGGATTTTCTTGCCAACTAATCCATGTAATAATGATTATAGCTATTTTCAAGCATAAGCTGAATGTCTGAAAAGAGCTTTCAATAACATGGGAATGTTTGTAAAACATGTGGCCCCTCTAGCCACAAAAGTCACCTTTGGCTTTTGACATTGGAATCTTCCTATGGGCACTTTGAAGCTTATAGCCAACAAGTTAATTACAAGTCAAGGTCAAATTAATATTACAACAATAACATCAACTTCTATCTAAGCATTTAGGATATAGTTGTGAAATATTATTCAACACCATACTTTTTGTTGTTATTTCTACTATTTTATCATACTGTGTTGATTTTGACTTATTGGATATGGTACAAAATTAGGAATAAATACAAAACATTTAGCCCCTGAGAATTGAAACTTAGAATGCTATTATCTTAACATTAAGTTCTGGATAATAATTTTAAACACTATCCTTTTTTATGGACCCATGAAGATGAAGGGCATACAAAGGGAACAGATTCAGAGAGAGATCTTTTTCTATATAAATGTCCTTGAAAAATTGATTTACCTACTGATCTTCAATTCCATAGATATATAGTTTTAGTGCTAAAATGTTTATATTTATCCCAGAATACATAAGTGAAAAAAAGTTTCAGAGGAGAAAGAAGGAGAATGCCATTTCTAATTAATGTTTGCTTCAATCAGGGAAACCTCATTTAAAGTATCAGTTAAAATTACTGGTACTAGTCATAGCGTATAAGGAGAAGGCCCCTCTAGCCACAAAAGTCAGTTTTGGCTTCTGAAATTGGAATCTTCCTATGGGCACTTTGAAGCTTATAGCCAACAAGTTAATTACAAGTCAAGGTCAAATTAATATTACAACAACAACATCAACTCTTTTCCTCACATTAGAAGATACTTCAAACTCCCAGTATTACAGAGCGCTTTCAAATTATGCACCTGCATATTTAAACTCAGCAACCAACAGCTAGCCATTAAACACATGCCTATGGAGAAAGTGAATATACATGACTTACCCATTACGAAAAGATTTCAGGAATAACTACAAATGATCACTCTGGAAATTGTTTTATGCTGATTACACATTTCATGCACTGCTAAAACACGTGACCATCCAAAAACTGCAATAACAAAATCAGGCAGTGGCCAGAAACAGAATGATGCATTATTGAACCAACTAAAAAAGACACTGCTAATGTGTATGCTAATCAGATTACAACCACTTTAAGAGGCTAGAAAGAAGAATTTAAGGTTTTAGCTGAACAATGACTGTTCCCAAACCAGTGAGATTATTTGTGTAATGTGTGACAAGGGTGCTTTGTAAATTTAACTGCATATTACTTAGGATCTTAAAGCACATATCTATCATCTTTAATTCTATACTGTATCTTCAGTGCTTTGGACAGAAATAAATTCCTGAATTTTTAGTTTATTGAAGTTAATTCCAAGCCATAAGAAAAATGGAATTTATTTCCATATTCCTTGCAAACAAACCTGTAATCTTCTTAATTAAAAAATACCATTGGATTTTTAGGAAGAGGGTTTTGGCCCTGCTAGGTACGTGGCTTTATAAATTGATTTGGATTCATCTTATCAACAGTGAGAAAACAGAACAAAAGAAGCACTCTGTTAACTAAAGAGAATGAAGTCATTGCAATTCATCATTATATGGAATAAAAACTTAATTTTCTCAATGTCATTCTATGTCTAAGAATGTTGGCCTAGATTATATTAAAAAGGTTTAAAAAATGACAAAATTAAATGTTACTTGTGATATTAAGTTACTTAACTAAGTAATCATTCCAATAGAAAACAATATATGTAGCTCGGGGTTGAACTATGGCATTCTTGGTGCTCTCTGAGCTTGGCTGCTTGCTTGCAAACGTTTTATTACTGACTAGGTAACATTATCAGTGCTACTGAGTGTGAGGTTTTCTCCCTGTTGATGTACAGTAGCTTGCCCTGCCAATGTTGATGGAGGTGTCGTTTCCTTCTTGGTAGTTCCTACATTAGGTTATTCTTTTCTGCTTGATTGTTTATCTGGTGTTAATCCCTGTTTATCTCGATGTAGGCTGCTAGAGAGGATGTGTCCAGAACTAGCACTGATGTTACCTAGTTGGTTATGAACATCTGCAAGCAAACAACCAGGCTCAGACAGCACTAGGTAATCATTAGTTAGTAATGATTAAATCATTTACTATAATGTAATGGAAGATGAAAGAGCATCTTTTTAACATATTAGGTGACCACCTCAACAGCATTACATGATCATGGCATTTATGAAGCAATAAAATGAACACTCCTTTCAGCAAGAGCAAAAAAAGTAATTTCATACTGAATTATCATATAAATATTATATGCTTATGTGATATTTCTCAAGTCTCTTCCAACACCTCCTATGATTGTTTTTTAAGAACTCTGAACTGCAAATTTGCAATCAATAATGAGATAACTGTTATTGGTATTTTAGGCAGATTTGGGAATGCTTTTTAGAATGGATATAAGTATAGCCTGATCCACCATGAACATGTTCAGTCCCCCTTTAAAGCCTTTTAACTGTATCATTGCTACAACTACTGGCAGCAAATTACACAGTTTATAAACAAGTTCCATTTCTTCTGTTCATCCTGAATCACACTGCATTTAGTTTCAATGAATTAATCTGAGTTTTAACATTGTGTGTGTGAGAAAGAAGACTCTAGATTACTAACACCATTCAGATATACTCAAAAACACCAGGTCACCCTTATGATGAAACAGATACTGGTTGTTTTCTAATTCTAATTCAAGTTATTTGATGTAATGTACAAAACCATAAACAACCAAAGTTATGCACAAAACCTCTTAATCATATACAGTTCACCAACTTTTTTCAGACACAACATGGATATATCCAAAACCAACAGTAAATTTTGCTATTTTTATGATGGACCTTCACTGTGGAACAAACTGCCATTGGAGATGAGGCAAATCCTCTCCTTACAATAACTATAATTTTACAAAGACCTTTTTGGGTATTAGAGATCTTATGGTGCTATTTTTTTAAATGCATGCAAAACATTTGAGTTTTTTGGGAGGTTGGTTCAATTAGGGTTGTGGGATAAATGTGTTTTTTGTCATTTTTTTTTTTTTTACCATGAATGTGTTACTGTGTGTTATCTTCTAATAAGCCATGACAAAATATGAGAAATATTTCATATATTTATATATGAAAAAATATATAGTGACTATGTGTTATGTTTTGAAGGTCTATCGGGATGGATATACTGTATGTGTTGCCTTTATGTTTCCGCTCTCCCCTGGTGTATGTATTTGTGAACTGGAAAGCACAAAATGGGCTGCTAATCTGCTTGGCTCTGGGTCACATCACCTGGAGGGAAAGAGGAGGAAGAAGATTGAGAGCAGGGCAGTCAGCAGCATGCTGAACCACCATTAAATTGAAGGTCACATGGGGATACACTGGGGGAGTTTATTTCTTTACAGCCCCAGGCAAATCAAGCCCATTTTCAAAGCCATTGTTTCTTTTTGCCTGCCATACCAAATTAGGTTCTGTTCTGTTTTCAGAGACCTACCCTGTTGAAAGACAGAGCCCCTTTCCATAATTTATTTCCAACATTCCAGGGGACTGGAAAAAAGAAAAAGGATTTTAACATGACTTCTGCTATAATTGAGAATATAAAATGGAGGCCCTTGTCTTTTCGTGAGCTTATGTACAGAAAGGCACGCACGTTCTAAGCAAAATTAACAGACATAAAATGAAAGTTTATTTCCTAGGTCACTTTAATGCAGGGGATATTGAAAATTTGAGCTAAACAGAATAAAAGGTATAGTCAAATCCTTAAATAATAGGATAAAATCTTCAAAGATAATGTTTTTATACTTTATAATAAAAATAGACACCTTCTTATTCCCTGCAGTGATCCTTAGCAGGGAATTGGAGAACAGACTTCATTACATTGCATCGATCTTACTAAACAAAGGGATCTGAACATATTGATCTAACCCAGCTAAAGCCTGAACTGTTTGCCAGATCATGCATGATATACAGTTCTTGAGAACTCAAAAACAAAACAATAATAAAAAAAACCCAGGATAACTATTTTTTGTTTAGACCGTTAAAACACATTTTTGTTATTAACCTCTATCATTAGTAACTGGCTTGGGGGAGTTCAAACAAATCCCCTACATTTGTCTTGCAAAATGTTGCTTTTCTAGGAAATTTGTCCAATGACTAGAAATTTAATTCTGTCTAATAACATGTGCAAATGATAATATTATGTATATTTTATGTTGCTTATCTTTTGTGGAAGGTAATTTCAAATAAAAATAAAACTATTTCATAAAAACACTGATCAAAAAGTCTAAAGCAATCCATACTGCAGCCACACAGGAGTTTTTCTTCTTTCTTATAATTTTATCTGAATGAAGTCATTTCTCCTTTTTTCACTCACTTAATATTTCACTTAGTAACATATTCTCCCAAGTCTATGTTTTCAAGCATTGCTTTTTTTTTATTTTTCAGAGTCTTGAACTAAAGCTTCCTTTGAGTCAAAGTTAACTTTCGGCAAATTTATGGACTTGCCAAAGTAATTTTTTGGGCAATGATACAGAAGTGGTTTATCACCTCTAGAACATTTTTTCAACTTCTCAATTTAGCCTGTAGCCTTGGCTTGCCCATTCATTCATTCAATATACTGCCAATTTCAACAATTGTTACAAAGATTGTTACAAAAATTTTTGCGCTAATCAAGTGTTCCATTACCAAAGTAACAACCCAACCTCCCACAAGATGTGCGTAAGAACATTATTCAAACGAGCGCAAATGCACTGCAACAATCCAGAACAACAGGAAAAAGGAAACAGACTGCCTATACGCCTTCCAAGAAAATGGATACCCACACAACTTTATGACTACTCAACCCACTACAGCACAACCAACACAAGCTATGAAAAGGATAATGATGTCATACATCAAAAACATCTCAGAAACAACCAACAGATTATTACAATCATATTGCACCACCATAGCGCACAAACCAACCAAAGCCTCCAAAACATCTTAAGTAAACCAAAAGAGTTAGTAGTCCAAGAAGAAAAAATAGGAGTTATCTACAACATACAGTCTAAGGACTGTAACGGCCACTATATAGGATAGACAGGCAGAAGACTAGCAGAGTGCATCCATGAACACCAACTAGCAGTCAGAAGACATGATGAAAACTCCTTAATCTCACAACACACGGACAGACTCAACCATAGTTTCAACTGGGAAACTATAAGCATCCTAGACCAAGCTAAATCTAAAAATACTAGGGAATCCCTGGAAGCTTGGCACTCAGACAAATCAGCCATTGATAGACACACAGAGATAAATCACATTTACATACCATTCAAAAGAGACAATAAAAAAGCTAAAAAGAAAACAAAAAGACCAGAACACATCCTCTTCAGCAGTCAACACCTAGATAAGCAGGGATGAACACCAGAGAAACAATCAAGCGGAAAACAATATCCTAATCAAGGAACTTCTACGGAGACAAACAAGCAAACAGACAAGCAAGCAAGCAGAAAACAATATCCTAATCAGGGAGAAAACCACACCCTCACCAACACTGGCAGGCAAGCTACTGTATATAAACAGGGAGGAAATCCCACACTCACCTACACTGATGATGTTACCTAGTCGGGTAATGAAACATCTGCAATCAAACAACCAACCTCAGAGAGCACCAAGGACTCCACTGTTACAAGAATATAACACACAGCAATGAAAGATAAAGCATCCATGGTAACAGGATTCAAACTAATAAAGTATTAAAACATTCACAGTAGATTAAAAATAAAGTATTTAAAAATGTTTAAGACATGAAACAATAACAACAAAAATGATATCTATATACTAGGAAAAAGTCCTATAGAAGAGCTCCATATTAGTTTCTTCCTGTTGTCAGGGAGAAAGTGAGCCTGATGTTCCAGAAGATCAACAATGCAACAAAAAAGGCAGCACTTCTTTGCAACAGATGCTAAAAATTATTGGAAGTAGGGCATTAGCAACAGTTTCTCTCAAGATTATCTTCTTGGCCAGGAATGGTTAATTCTGGCTAGAGAATGTGGTCCTGGGGATATTAGGTGCCAAGCCATGAAGGGATTTGTAAGTAAAAAGAATCACTTTAAATGGTATATAGGAAACAACTGGGAGCTAGCATGGCTTCCAGTTGTTGGCTCAACCCTAGCATAGCCTCCAGTTGCTGGTTCAGAACGCTAGAAGGACCCCCAAGTGATGGACCAGCATTTCTAAAGGTAGTGCTACCCTGTTTAAGAGACAACATTAAAGGTATAGGAGAGCCCCTGATGTATCAACAGTAATTCCATTTTATTAAGGTTTAACTTCGACATGTTCTGCCCCATCCAGGCCCTTCCAGAAACTGGGAAAAGACCTCCATGGCATCTGCAGTCTGGCTCAAAGTGATGATACAAAGCTACGTATCATAAGCATACTGAGTGTACGCCAAACTGGAGAACAACCTCTCCCAGTGGCATTATGTAAATGTTAAAGAGGAGAGGAAAGAAAACCAAGTGAATGGCACAAGGGTGACCTTGTCTCCATCATGACTATCAATTGGAATTGCACATAGAGAGGAGCAGAACCACTGAACTATCAGGATTTTCTCATGGGAAGAGGGTCATCCCGTTCCCTATACAAAAACAGGTGTTGAGATTACAAAGTATCTTGTGATTCTGTTATGATTTTTACTGCCACCTACTGTAATGTGTATGTTAGTTATTCAGTGGGGGTGTACATGCTGGCAATATAATGGGAGGGCTAAATGCCCAGCCTGTTCAGTGTGTTTGTCTTGTAAAAAGTTAATCATGTAGTTTATGGGTTATGTAGTCTTAACTAGTAACCAAGTAGTGTACCTCTTCTCTGAGAGTGTTTTTTAGCTAGAGACATGAACACAGTGCTTCCAGTCTTTAATCTCTGCAAGTGGTCCAGAAGATACCATGACTGATAGAACCAAAGGTCACTGAGAGATCCAACAGGAGCAGGACAGATAAGCCCCCTGCCCATCCAAAGGTCATCCACTAGAGTAACCAGTACCATCTCAGTCCCATGTCTAGGTTTTAAACCTGATTTTTTTTTTTAATCATGGCACCAAGTCAGGATGCGCAATTAGAACAGCGGGCGTTAGTAGATAGATTTTAGTATGTTGTGGATAGTCTGGGGCACGTTGCTGTGGCTGGAGTTGTTGTGCAGTCCTTGGAGATTGTCTCCCAAGTGAGCTAAATCAGACACGTTGATTATTTGGCCCGGACAAGTGACAACTTCGCCCAGGCAGCCCGGTAGACTGGGAAGGCAGTGCACGTGCACCAAGAGCCTCCCCCTTTACCCGGTGAGATGGGCCAGAGAGACTGGAACTGATGGTGGGTGGCAGCTGGGTTGGAGCTGGTGGTGGCAGTAGCTGGATTGGAGCCAGCAGTGGTGAGGCAGGGGCATGGGATTGCCAGGTCTCTGGGTTGATTGCCTAGCAAGGGAAGAGCTTTGAGTGGCTGGCAGAGACTGGAGGCACAGCAGTGGGAAACTGCCCAACGCCAACGAGGAAGAGGCCTCCACTGACTGCTGTGCCACGGAGGAAGGCAAACGGGACTGCCAAGGCACGGGAGACAGCTGCTCAACTGTCGTCATGGGGAGGTGAGGTGAGGGTTTGCTGTGGTGGATGCAGGAAGGTTTAGGCTGGCTGTGGCTGCAGTCCCCCCGCCCCTACGACTGGGTAGCCATTCTGCCTCCACTTTGATTGGAGCTGGAGGGCATTTTGGGGATCTCTTCACAGATTACCTTGGTGGCAGATCCTGTAATTTAAGAAAGCCTTGTGGAGAGGACTGGATGGGGGAGAGCTGGATTTAGTATCAGGTGGGAGGTTTTTTAATCAGTTGGCTGGTTGGTTATAACAGAGCAGTCTAGTGAGAGAAGACTAACTGGAGGTATTGTAAGAGTAGTACTGAAATGAGTAAAGTGATTCTTAACTGTTCAGAGGCACTGAGTGCTTGGCAGAAGTGCCTCTATATTAAGGACCCCTGGTTGGGTGGCGGCTAGATTGTGTGTATGAGGAAGGGGACAGCAGGCTGGGACATGGACTATACAGACAGGGGAGAGAGCAAGGCCATGAAGAAATGAGGGCAGGTTTTAAAATTTCAGTATTGACAGATAGAGACGGGTATGATGTGAAACAAGAAGCGGGGCACTCACAGGGACCAGGCCACAGGTATATTGTTCCTGTGGCCCATTCTAGCTTCTTGAGCTCACTCCCAGGCCCTAGCTGGCAGACTTTCGAGGCCCTGTGTTGTCAGCTACTGCTGCTGAATGCCAGATTGGTATGTAATAAAGCCATCTTGATTCATGACTTAATTGTTGATGAACAGGCCAATCTGGTGTGTATTACCAACACTTGGCTGGGATGGAGGGGAGGGTTCCCTTCTCTGAGATGTGCCTGACTGGTTTCCAGGTGTGACACCAGCCAAGGCCTCAGGGTAAGGGAGGTGGGGTGGCAGTGGGCATTCGAGAAACTTGGGAGGCCTCCAGGGACCTTGCTCCTCAGATTACTAGTTTGTTTGTTTATTTATTTATTTATTTATTTATTTTCAGGCTTGTATGCCGCCCATCTCCCCCAATGGGTGACTCTGGGCGGCTCACAATAATAAAAAAGAAGAAAAAACGCAGGTCTCTCCAAACATGGCTAAAATCTATAAATAATTAAAAAACATATATTAAAATTGCCCTAAAAGCCTCCTATGATTTTAGCCCTAAAAAACCTGTAAGATGCTGGGGGGGGGGGGGGGGACAACCCATCATTCCACCAGCCATCTCCACAGGTGTGGGCCCCTCTCTGGCCCCCAGGCCTTCTGGCAGAGCCAGGATTTGAGCCCTTTCCTGAAGGCCATGAGGGAGGGGGCACACCGTACCTCAGGAGGCAAGATGTTCCATAGGGCGGGCGCTGCAGCAGAAAAGGCTCTCTGCCTAGACCCCACCAATCGAAATTCCTTGACTGGTGGGGTCTGCAACCCGCCCCTTCTGCTGGACTGAGTGGGGCGGGCTGAAATGACCAGGGCGAGGTGGTTCCTCAGATAACCTGGTCCCGTGCCATGAAGGGCTTTAAAGGTGATGACCAACACCTTGAATTGGACCCGGAAACAAACTGGTAACCAATGGTAACTCACAACCAATAGTTGTGAGACATTATTAAGTTGGGCATTAATAGGATAAGTTGGGACTGTTGCTAGTGTACCAGCCTCCCTGATGCATAGCAACCTCCCTGCCTGAGCTTCTCAACTCTGTGACTGGGCTGGTGGTAAGGTTCTCCAGGCATATGGTCTTTTTAATCTGCCCTCCCTGGGTGCGGGGTTGGAGATGGCTTGGGAGTTCATGGCTACCATGACAGCCATGGGCCTGTCCCAGATCATCCAAGGCCCAACACATAACAGTGCTAATACACCTGACCTGGTTTTTCTGTCAGAGCAATGGCATGGTGCTCTGAAATTGGGATAAACATTAGTTTCTCCCTTGCCATGGTCAGATCACTCCCTAGTGAGCCTCCAATTCTCTGGAACCCCCCCCCCCCACAGAAAGCCTGGGCCTATTTGAATGGCTCGCCCCAGGTGACCAATGGATCCAGTCAGGTTCCAGAGGGAGCTTGGGGTTGTTCTGGAAAGTCTACTACTTGGTTCAACTGAAGTGTAGGTGGCTGCTTGTAATGATAGAGTGGCTGCAGCGGCTGCAGACCCTCCTAGCCTTTTGTAAGCCTTTAAAAATATGGCTATGTGCCTGAGCCTAGGGTCCCAAAAGTGTTAGGGACCCTGTTACCTGGCTGCATTGTTAATTTTTATGTAATTATGATAATTCTCAGCTGCCTATATGTATAATTTGTAACTGTTTTAATGGTTTTAATTATTGTGAAATTGTTCACCACTCAGAGTCACTTGGATTGAGATGGGCAGCTTTAGAAATTGAATAAAGAAATAAATAAATGGGTCTAGATAACCTGTTTCATATAGGACCCTCTGTAGCTGAACTGTCGTCACTGTCTCAACAACTTTTCCCAAAAAGGAAAGGATGGAGACCAGGTAGCGGCTGTGGTCAAGAATAATAACAGGATTCAGACAGCTTCTTTTCAGAAGGGAGCACAGCACAGCCTCTTTCACGGCCATTAACAGAACACCTTCCTAAAGAGTAGCTTTGACAATATCCTGGATCTCCCCACTGTACCTCCAAAGGAGCCAGGAAGAACATGGGTCAATGCCACAGGTGTTGAAGATTGTACAGAGTACCCCTTGGAAAGTAATTCCTTCGAGTTCAGAGGCAGAAAGAATTCCAGATAATATAATCTAGACATTGCCCTTGTCATCACATAGGACTCTCCATGGAGTCAAGACTCAAATGAATCTGAGAGACTTTGTCAGCAAAATGCTGTCAGGAGATTTATGTGTTTCTGCTGTTTCCTCCCTAAAAGGAAGTCTGCCACCTTACATGAGGCTGCTAGATAGATAGCAGAGTAGCATTTTGTCTATCTTAATATCATAGTGTAGGCCTGAACACAGGCACATACCCCTGCTTCGTCAGTTTCATCATTTGTTTTATTTGATTGAAGTGTCAATCACCTCTTCTCCTGCTTCATTTTCTGCAGTTCCTGGGTGAACTAGGGAGCTAAACAGGATCAGTCACTGAAGAAAAGTTGCCTGGGTGCAATCTCCTCAAGAGTGCTGGTAGCCTTTTGTCACCAGTGATAACCCAGCTCTTGACAGAACTGTTTGCCGGTTCAGTGGAAATGCCCCAAGCAACCATCAGAATCTATAATGCACTTACAAAATGGGGAGTTTGGGCTCAATCTCTCCTCCTCTACCAGCACTGAGTGAAACCAACCCCAGAGAAAAGATAACCACCACAGTACCCATGCCTCCCACTCCCAATCCCCTAAGCCATCTCAGGATACCATGATTAATGGTACCGAAGGCTGCTGAGAGATCAAGGAAGGCCAGGATGCCTGTACTACCCCATCCTGAACCTGCCAAAGGTCACTGACAAGCATGACCAATGTCATGTCAGTGCTATGACCCAGCCTGAATTCTGACTGGTATCTATTATAGGCTCTTTTAATTTCTACACTGTAAACTGGCTAGAATCTGATGAGTAGGCAAGATACAAATATTAAATAAATGAACAGCTCTTGTTTTGAAAAATATTGTTGCTTCTATTATCAAAACCTTTGATTCACTAGGATCACAAATGTCCAAAAGTTATAATCATAGTAGTCACAATTATTTCTAATGTTACTTTCCACTATCAAATCACAGGAAAACTGGTTCTGAACAGAATCAGATAAGGCTTCTTCTTTTTTTTTTTCCAAAAAAAATATGTATGCATACTTTATTGTAAAGCTGAAAAAGGCTTTGTTCATCAATGACATAGAATGACAGACTGACTGCTAAATAAATAAATAGTTATCATCTCTATCATCATTTTCTATTCTTTCTTTGCCTGAGGCTAAAATGGTTTCAAATCAATACACATACTAGAGCTACACCAAAATGAGCACCATCATTCATAAGAATGAACTGTAGATTAGTAAAAGCTGAATGGCATCAAATATTTTAACATAGTATTATTTCATTTAATACATTATGTTTTAAGCTACCACTAGAATTAATTTTATTCTGTATTATAATGTTCTATATTGTAAGGTATTTCAAGAATCTATTCAATGGGAAGCTTTAGTCATTTTTATGTCTTTGTAACATTAAAAGATGACAACTCAACAAAAGAATTCATTGTAAATCTAAATAATAAAACTGAACATGCAATTATATATGCAATGTGAAAACCAGCAGAGTTTTATACAGAAATTTCACAAACACCTACATTGGCTCTACTACTCTTTTGATAAGAATTTTGTATGTTAATGCTTGAAAAATCTGTTTTTTAGATAAATTATTTACTTTCGAACTCTACTGTAGTGTTTCTCAACCTCAGCAAGCTTAAGATGTGTGCAATTCAACTCCCAGAAATTCCCCAGCCAGCATGCTGGTTAGGGAATTCTGGGAGTTCAAGTCCACACATTTTAAAGTTGTCAAGGTTGAGGAACACTGCTCTATTGCATACTTTTGGAGCAATTTTTACTGTTATTTCCCCACCTGCAGAAGGAAAAAAAATAGTCATATTTCTTAAATAAAAACCAGTACACAGATTAATCATAGCAATATGAAATAAGCAATTTAAATAGCTTAAATCATCACAAAAATAATTATTTTTTTTTTCATTTCTGAATTCATATTTCCTGAATAACTATCTAAATTATCTTGTTACTTAACAATTGATATGCACCTGTGTATAATCATATAAAACGTTTATACAAACAAAAAGCAATTTTTTGTTGACTCCCTATATGCAAGAATACTAAGCAACAACACCCAATTGAAGCTAATGGAACAAAAAGTGTGACTTATTTAAGTCAAGATGCATTTCTCTATCAGTTGGAAACTGAAAATCCATGCTGCTTGGTGTGTAGCTGTAAATATTAATAAACTGATAACTAAACACACTGCCAAGGCCAGGAAGTTAGAAGACATAAAATAAAAATACAAAATGATACATACAAGTTCTAAGAATGCTGTTGGTATAATATATAATGAAACTGTAAACTGATAAAATGTGCTAGGCCTCAGCTTCAATGTAAATGTCCATTTTTATGAAAAATACAAACTTTGTAGTTGTAAAGTATAAAATATACTTTGTATTAAAAAAAAAAAACAATCAGTACAATTTGAAAAAAATGAAACCACAATACAGGAAGATTTAACTTTCCCTTCTCTACATTTGTTCTTTTGAAAATTCATATATACCTTTCCAGACATTGAAATCGGCATTGTACCCAATTCACTATCATATAACATGTTATTCAGAAGTGCCAGTTTTATTCAGCGGAGTTGGCTGCCTTAAGGAAACCATCAGTGGCATTTGCAAATTCTGGCTCCTTTCATCAGAATGATGAAAGCAATGTTGCAGCATCATACCACAAGCTCTGTATCTCTGACCTCCCTTGCCCTCCTGCAGATGTCTCTGGAAATGGTCTAAAGATTTGCGCATGATACTGTTTGACAACACCAATAGTTCCTCAATTTACCAATGATTTTTCAATTTATATAACAATTTGTTAAAAAAATTCACATTCAACTAATTTGATATAAAGCAGTTTAGGAGTTATTAATCATTAGCTGTTTTTCTGCATCATGGTAAATCAGAAGTGTGAATAATTCTTAATTTCTTCTATCCTCAATAGTTTTAGAACAATCATTTATAATTCCCAGTCTTGCCTACGAATGTAAACATTTACTAAATAATGCAAAATTGCTATCTGCAATTAGAACACTTTTGTGTAGTGTCCTTTTATGCTGATCCCATGCCGTACTAGAAATGTGATAACAACCTGCCAGGGATGGAGGGGCACACAATTTCACTTTGAGTAACATTCCTTTCCCAAATACGGAGATCAGTTAGATGCTGAGCATACCAGAAAGCTCACCAGTCAAGCACAAAAGATAAAATTATCTGCAGTACTTCAGAATCAAGATAGCCATTTTTGTAATACTGAGGTCATTTCTTTTTCTTTTTAGTATTTTAGGCAAGTCCAAATGTTACCATTAAAAAAAAAAAAATCACCATATTTTTCTAGTCATTTTCTATCTTCTGTTTAACATATATGCATTGTTTTATATATTTAATGGATTTATACCCAGCTCACTTACAAAATAGTATACAACTCTTTTGCAAAAACAAAAAACACAGAAATAATAAAATAATCAGGAACACCTAAGAAAATTAAAACAGATCACAATCATCAGCAGAAGGCATTTCTATCCCAGGAGAAAGTCCCACTGGTTCTGCCAATCGAAGGCCCTGAAATAGTTGGGAATTAAAAATCAACAACAGCCTTGGATCCATGGCTGTACAATTACATCGTAATACAGCAAGAACGACAACTTTTAGCCACTGGAGACTGCAGTTTATTTCTGAATGTTTCTGCTGGCCAAAGACCATACAGTAATGGACAAAGCTGTGACAGGATTTGGGGGTGACATTTTCTGTTTCTGTTGGAGGATGGATCTATTTGACTTGAAAAACCTCACCTTCAGTTTCTTACAGAAAATTAGTATAAAATTCTTTCTTTGCATTTTATCACTAAAATTTAGTGGTGCAGTAGCAAGTGAGAGGAGGTCATATGGCAGAAGAGAAGAGAAGAAGAGAAGGCCCATAATTTATACTAACCTTGAGCTGGTACAAGCAATTCTCCCTCTACTCAAACCAACAAAAAATGTGAGTACTTTTTTGATTCGACACCCTATCCCTGTTCCATCTAAAGTTCCATCCCTTTAGAAAGGATGTTAATATACCACTTAATTGCACTTCCTGCTCTATCTCCTACTGTATTCACATTTGTTAATAGTAAGCTGCAACTAGAAAACAGTTAGATATCTGCCTGCTTTAGGACAATATGTTCCCTTTTGGCTTTCATTTGCATTTCTGCCTGCTAAAGCCATCTATAAAACCTGCCCAAGCATTTCTCCACAGCTCTCATCGTGTGTTGCTGAAATCTGAATTTATGTCTATATATATGAAAAGCAAGGAGAAAAATAGCAGAAAGAATATTGGGCAGTATTTATTATTTTTCCAGTATTAGTAGGAAAAAAAAAAGATTTTGGGGGGTTACTAGAAAAACTAAATGCTTTTTTAAAAAAATTATTCAATACAAATAATAATTCCTTATTAATTTCAATTTTTTCTTAATGTAAAAATGTACAGCTGGTGATATTCAGACAAATATTTCTATCTGAATACTAGGACTCCACAAAATCCTTCAGAGAAGCTGTCATGTGAAGCTGTTGCTCAAAGCGTCTGTGTGCCACCTCCTTTCAAAGGTTAGGTGAGACTGTTTCAACAGCTCCCATGTGCACAAATAGCACTCATGTTAAGATTGCTAGTGAGTTGGCCAAATAGCTTTCACAGTCCTACTGGAAACACCATTTGCTGTTTATTACAACATTTCTTGCCCTTTAACTTTTATTATTCCCTATTAGTCAGGTACCAACTGTTTTTAGTAGTAGTACATGGTGCAACTCTTGTTCTCTCACAAACTGGACATACTTTCCTTATAGAAAACCAACACATTTATATCTTGAATCTCCAGTCTTATGAGAACTTTTCTGGTTGAAAACCATAAGCAGTGCCCTGCTGGATCAGGCTCCTGCCCCATCTAGTCCAGCAATCTGTTCTCACAGTGGCCAAGCAATTACACAAGTAATCCCAATACTCTCCCAGCAGAAGGCCTTCAGAAGCAAAGACTAATAGCCATGATACCCATGACTTCCTTGAATTGGTCCAACCATTTTTTGAAGCCAGCCAATCTGGATGGAAGTTCCACTAAGCCTGGCACATGCGTATGAATCTTGTATGACAGCCACCTTGGAAAGTTTTTTATCCTAAAATGTAACCTGGAAATATTCATTTGAGAATATTGTTAATCATTTTTCTTCTGCCAACATCTTATGCACTTGGCTGATCAAAACCCAGTAGTGGCAATAGGCAACAAAGAAATCCCTTTTTATATTATTCATTTACTTTAAAAAAAAAACAACCCATCATTTTCATATAATACATTATTAAAAGAAATTAAAATACAGACAATAAAAAGAAAATGAAAATAATTACAGAAATAAAGAAACATAAATATAGAAATATAGAAAAATATTTTCCCTGAATTGTGCAATGTAGTTCTCATTTTTTAAAGAATGTGGATAGAAATGCATACTTTAGGAGAAATGCATATACAAACCCATGCATATGGGAAAATTGGCAAGGAAATTAATAAAATTGGGGAAAATGCAAGAAAATATATTGTAAATTGTCAGGTATACAAAAATACATTTGAATTTTCTCATGACATTAAGTGTTCTGGCCTAAGGCCGTAGTAAAATTTAATTTGACTTACAACATTAAAAATAATGCAGAGTTTGGAATGAATTTGTATTTGAAAAAAGAAAATGACAGTTCCTTCCATAAAAATAGAAAGAAAGAAAAAAAATCCTAATTTATAAAGATATTAAGAAATAACCTATATTAGAAAAATATTGCAGTAGTACATTTTTTTAAAAATACACATCAGTTTTGAAACCAACAAGTTTCAAAAAATACTTGGGGAAAAATAACAGATAAAATGTGCATTTTCCCTTATTGTACCTGACACAATATGACTTCCAACTAACTGAATTTCAAGTACATGCAAAATCTGAGAAAATTGTAACGATGACAAGGTTCATATGGGAATGTAGGAACATGAGAAGACATTCAAAAGAAGATTCTTTTGTACTGAAAGTCTTGTTTTAACATAAAATTTTGTACTTTGAAGAGAAACAATGAGTTTTGCAGACACTGCCTGCCTTAAATTTCAATAGGAAGAGAAACAAATGAAAAAAGTTTAACTCGTTTATTAGTCTCTTTCCACAGGCACTGTATTTTATTGCTAGCTAGAGGATAATAAAATGTCCACCCTTTCGACAAACTGACAGTTTAGTCAGAAATCTTTAAGATGTGTCAACCTCTATAGAAAATCCATAACAATTAAAGTGCAAAATTCAAATTTCATTGATGTGAATTTGAATAAACTCCAAGAATATCAATGAATATGCAGAATTCTGTGTCAGGCCTCAGAACTCTTCCCTCCCCTCACCCCGAAATTGTGGCTATACACAAAGTACACTTAACTTCTATTGTCACATACATCTAGCTTAATAACCAGAAAATGGACTTTAGACAACAATAGTACTTCAAAATGACAATGTAATTAAATTTTAAGTCAAAGCCATCCAATGATGGCTTGTACATTTATTAAACTAGCAAATGATATGCTTTCAAGCATGTTGGTACTTTCATAAGAATTAAGTATTAAAATAATTTGACTAAGGAGTTACATTGGGAAGAAAAAAATGATTCCCAGGAAATTTGTCAAGTAGTTCCACTAATCCATATAGCATGATTCACCCTGAAGCAAAATAAACACTACTTATGAATACCGATTTTTTAAATATATTAAATAGTGAATGTTTCAAATTAGTGGTTGCCTCATATACAGTCAGTAAAATGCTAACCATTTATATGCGAGATTCTGTACTTTCAGGCCAAGAAAACTATTGACCCAATTACTTCATGGTAGTAATGAATGAGAAATAGATCATACTTTTATTTTTAACATTAAGGTTCTAATGTATGTGATATCTACGATGATATAAAGCCATAATTATCAAAAGGATGCAATCAAGTGCCCTTCAGGTATTTTAGGCTTCCATACTGGTAGTAATTCTTGGAAGCTGAAGTCCTAATACATTTCAGCATATGGTTTGGGAAAGGCTGTTAAAAATTAACAGATAGGCATTAAGTAAAAGCAGAGTACAGACAATCTGTCGACAAAAAGTTCTAATGGTATTTACTTGAAAAGAAGTCTGGTGTTTTCCTTAAATCATTTACTTTTAAAATTGGAAAGTCTTTGATTACTGGACAAAATGGAAATGGAGACCATTCTTTTCTAACTACTCTTGGAAGGGAGGGGTGGTGGTATATTGAATTCATTCATGATAAAGCGTTGCCTTCCTTTATAATAAATACAGTATTTGAACAGAATTGTTTGTGAAACTCTTGAAAGTTTCAGAAATACTCATTTTTGGTATCAAAGAAAGCAAAGGAGGTACCTTGCCTTTAACTGTGGTTAAAGCCAGCACCTCAGTTAATGACCAGTATGAGAATAATGCTCTGTTATTGTTCTTGATCAAAATGAATTGTAGATTTACATCTGATTAAAATCCCAAGCATACAGTAGATGTACATGAACATATTACTAAACCACAGTTTAGTAACTAAATCACTATTTAATACCATGAGCCTCAATATCTACCTTCCCTACCTCTAGCCAGCCTATGATATTTCTTAATCACTACAGGTAGGGTCACACCTGAACTTTCAACTGTGGTTAATCCTAATGTGATATGATGAAAAAGTGTCATAAATTATGGCTTGCAGAGTCAACTATGGCTTTCTTAATTTTTTGTCTCTAATAAACTAGCATATAAGGATTCCAAATCTTTACAACCATTCCAGAAAAGGATTTGATTTTTCCTAATCTTTTGCTTAATCTAATTTTTTGGGACCTCCCTCTTTTCTCTCAGGAATGGGTAGGCTGAAAGGAGTCTGCCATGGATAGAAGTGGGCAGGAAAATCCATTCTAACCATATCTATTATATGCATGTTATCTCAAATTAACTGAGACTATTCTTAAGTGATATATGATTATTACTCCCAAATATTTTTCTTCTTCAATAATCACCACTAGAGGTTGAGGAAGAGAAACTAGATCAAACTTAATGCTTTGTTTTAGGTACAAATTACTCACAAAAAGATGTGCATTCAAGTGAACAAGGAAAATAAACACTGAAGTAGAAACATTTAAATGTAAAGGTTATTAAAGTCTTTTTTTTTTAATGGAAGGAAAAATATTCATCAATAAGGTTAGTCACATATAAATGTAAAAGAAATCAGTCACAAACATTCTGTTTAAACTTGCTAGGAATTCCTGTGTTTGATAATCTGATGGACTTGTAGCACCTAAATATAGAACTGGTTTACAAATATGATTTGTATTGTTTATTTATATTTACTTATTTATTTTATCTATATACAAAAGATACAATAAGACAAAACTACTACAATTACAGTTTTTGCAGAAAATTCTATGTCATTATTTTCAAAAGTAACTTGAATCCTAAACAAAATATATGAAATATACTTGTCTGTTTTAAAGGAAACACAGAAGTGTTTTATTAAGTCAGGTTTTTAATAACGTAAAATTGATTTGGGAATCAATTATTGTTATAAAATATTAAATATATAACTGCAAGAAGATTCTGTTGAGCAGAATATTTTAAACACAGAGAAAGCTTTTATTTCAAGGATCAATTTGATTTGCAGCCTCATTTAAACAATCTTTTTCACTTATTTAATTCTTGATCTATGCAGCCATATTTATATTGGAGTGAAATAATGGAATAAATCAAATTAATTTTTCTTTAAAATAAATTTGGAACTCACTGAAACCAATCTTCTTGATCAGCATCATAATTTTTAAATTAGCTTCAATGACATTCACAGTTATAAAACATAAAATTAATATACTTTCTTACTCCAAGACCCTTTACTGATAATTAAAATTGCAGCCAGACATACAGATTTAAATAAATATGGATATTATCTAGCACAAAGAATTAAAAATTATACTTTTAATAAAAGCAGAAGTAATTGTATTAGTCATAAGAATACCAACACTGATATTGCAGCAATACCTTTACTATACCAATTTAAGCACTGTAAATTATCATACAAACTTTTAACTTCTCCAGAACTATTCATCAGACCAGTGCAGAAAATAAAACAGAGAAATGACTAATTTTGAAACCTTGAATACTGTTCCTCAAATAATAGAAATAAATAAGACACCAATTTAAATTTTGAAGATCAGTGAATTAGCGGAGAACATTATAATTGTCTGTGTCTTTCTACACTGACAGACTCAATACTGCAGGTTCATCTTTGTGTTCTAATCCTCTTCTGCATTTGAGAAAAGTACAAACAAAGTTTTGTTTTTTTAAAGAAGGATATTCATATAACTGCATCTTGACTGTAGCTTTTGTAAACTATATGACAACAGTAAATATTGTATTACTTTTGCAAACCCTTTGCAGCCAAAAACATGGAAAGATTTCTTTAGGTTCAAGCATTAAAATTATGCATAGAAGAAAAGCACTGAAGACACTGTGTTTCTCTTGAGGTAATATTTTAAATCCAAATGTAGAATTTGCCTGTCATGTACACTAAAAGCTTTCAAAATTCACAAAACATCTAACCCAGAGAAAATACATGCAAGGTAGAAGGAATAAATATTATACTATCTTAACTTTCTATGGATGCTGTCTGCCACATGGCAGGCAACTCTGTTCCTGACGTAATAGTGGAACTTATTTTGAAACATAATATTCTTCTCTGATAAATAAGTAATTTCAGTTTATGGAAACTTACAGACCTTGTGAACAATCTTTATTAAACAAGAACACTTTAGTGGATTAACCAAGGAATATTCTAATAAACTTCTCTGGCAATGAAGTCTCTGCAGAATACCATAAATAAATAAACAAACAAACAAACTAAGGCAGATACTACTTTATAGGTACTAACATAATTCAAGGTTATGTCAATGGTACAAGATCCTAAGTTATTCTTATGATCTACCATTCGTAAAGTACCATCCATCTATGCCAAATCCAGAGCTGAGAGAAGAACCGAGCAGTGCAACTGAAGTGAAAAGAGGCTCCCATGATATTTAACAAATTTAACCTGATTCTAGTTTATGTACAAGATAGAATAAGAAACTAAATGTCATGTTCAACAATACCATTCAGAAGAGGCTGTCCTTCATTTATTCCCTTGGATATGACTGCACTGTAAATGTCTTCAGGAAATCCAGTCTTGCATAATGTGCCTTCTTCACAAGTTGCTTTTATAGGTGCCTGAAATACAAGATAAAATTTATGTAATTCTTGCAAACCCATTCAACTGAGAATCATTCAACTTGGCATAAATCCTGATTTTGCTACTATCTTAAACAAACAGCTTCTTTGTTTCCAAATGGCTGCAATTAGAATTCCAGGGGCAAAGGGTTAATCTTTCTGATAACTGGAATGGAATGGAACAAATCCCACTTGTCTAGTAAGATCTAAATAATATGCAATCGTGATTTGTTAATCCACTGAATGTTTCAACTAAAATAGCCATTTGATCTAAAATAGAATTATGGGAGACAGCAATCATATTCCTTCAAATAGAACTAAACCTTACACAAAATGAAATGTGTCCAATACAGATTATAATACACTGAGATTTAGCAACCAATTCAAAACATGATCACTAAGAACATCAATACATTTTTTGGACTATCTTTTCAACTCTGCCTTTATCTGCCCAGACACAGAAATATAATTTGTTGGTCTATCTAAACGTCAAGTATGTCATTAAGAAAGCATGTTGTCTTCTGTTCATGCCTCATAAAACATTTGTCATAATAAAGGAAGGCTAAATAAAAGATCTGCGTTACCAGAATGGAAAACTGCTTTACATTTCACATAGTATATTTGGCTGAACTGAAACACTTTTTTTTTCATATTGAGGAAAGTGTGTTTATTCATGAATCAAGAACCTGATTTACTTCAAGAGAACAGTCAATAAAATAGTAGTTTATGTCTATATAACACAGCCTTATTTTTAATTAATAAGCCATACCTGAGAGAGATTTCTGTTGCTTTCATTAAGGTAAACTTTTTTAATAAGAGGGCTTCTATTTGTCATGTGTAATAGTGCCAGATTAAAGTCTGCTTCCATCTTAGGTTCCTGTATATCACATGGGCAAACAGCAGCACCAAACAGTATGTAAGTGGCAAATGATTCCTAATTAAAAAGCTAATTATTGGGTTTATTTCTTAAAAAAAGGGAGGGAGGCAACAAATGGGATTACCACCCAGAAGCAGAAGCACAGGGAGTACTTCAGGCCAAAATACTATCACATTCCATAAGTTAGTAAACTAAACATAGAGGGAGATGATCGATGATGATGATGATGATAGAAGAAAAAACACATAGAAAGTGTTTTAACAAAAAAGTGAAAGAAATACAACAAAGGAAAAAATGTTAATATGTCATTATAACAGTAAACAATTACAATTCTATATATACTTATCTAATGCAAGAATAACTCAAGTATGAATACATTTCTAATACATTTATATGAATATGATTTTTTTAACCTACTGTATTTTGTATAAATAAGTCCCATATTTCATTGTTCTTGTCCATACTATAGTCTACGTCTATAGGCAATCCGCTCATAAGTAGCAAGTGCTTCAATCCACTGAATAAATGGGGCCATACATTTACCTTTCCAATGCTGCAATATCAGTCTTTTGGCCATAGTAAGGGCACAGAGAATTCATTTACGTTGTCTGGTTGTCAAGTTCCATGTTCTAGGTATATAGTTCAAAAGAATGTTATCCTCTGAAAATATTAGTTTTTGTCATACAATCATATTTATATAGTCCACTACTTTCCTCCGAAACTTGGTAGGCAACAAATGGGGTTACCACCCAAGTAGGAATACTTCAGGCCAAAATGCTATCACAGTCCATAAGTTAGTAAGCTAAACATGGAGGCAGCTGATACCCTTTTGATTTCTTCCGAAACAGATAAATCCTAGGTGGGCAGCTGTGTGGATAACAGGATTTTAACAAGCGTACACTCATGTGCATAGGAATCAGTCAATCTCTTCCAGCACACCATTTCTGCTAAACAGCTCCTGTACACCAAAACAATTCCCAATGAAACAAAAACTTTGGGACATGAATAAAGAGGTCTTCTAATGCTTTTATTTGTAACCTCTCCTTTTTCCCCCAGAAACAAAAGAGAGCACTCTCTTCCCCAAATCAGCCTATTGTTAAGATTCCTTAGCCAGAAACACAAGAGGAATGAGAGATTTTAATTCAATCACTAAGTTCTAGACTACTGCCAATCCTAAAACTACTTCCTGCCAGTCCATGCAAAACTGTCTCATTCTTTCCTGCATGTAAAGCTCTGTTTGTTTTTTCTTCAAAGAATAGTAAAGCCTCTTTTGGTCATCTATGAGCAGTAGATTTGAATTTAATATATGTATTATACCTTCCACAGAAAAGCCAAACCCACCTGACAACTATTATTCTATGCTGAGTCATTGGTGTATGCACAGCAGCTGATCACGTAATTTGGACCCAAAGCCATTCTCTCTGAATGTTAGTGGAGATACGTGAATTGTCCTATACAGATGTGAACTGTTACACAAAAATGGATAAGCAATGGTTGTTAATTTATGAAAATGTTTAAATTATTTCCTAATATGGCAACTAAAACATATTAAACTAGTACTGAGATCTAATATTAGCAAAACTTCATTCTATAGGCTAGTGCTCTGTGAAAGTTAATAGCAGGAAGTATGCTATAAGAGAGCCTTGCAAAAATCAATCAAAATTTTTGCTGGTGAGGTATCACCAGATAACTAATGAAACAGCTGATGCAAATGAAATGTAAGTATTTACATATGGCTCTGAAATCCACACTATAATATAGTCCTACAACAAATTGGGGAAAATGGAAGGAAAACATCAGTTCTTCTGCACAAGACAATGAAAAACATCTTAGTGTATCCAAAGCTCCACCACTAAGTGGTACTAAATATATTATTTCTGAGCTCTGAAAACTGGCATTTGCTGAAGGAGGTCAAAAAGGGCAAGTTGGAGGTATCAAAGCCCCGGCATTTTCATACATATGTCAACATCACACATATGTATAATGGAAGGGGGCTTCAACTGCATTGCCACAAGCACCATCTTGCTTTTTTTCACACAAATATACACACATAGCATGGATGTTAGTGGGTTTAACTTAAGAAGCATTCTGGCTATATTATTCTTATCTAAGGTACTATCATTAAACATGGCAATTTACTAAGCCCAGAAAGCATTTATAAGAATCAGCCTTTCCTTCACAAAAAGCCAAATTTGCTAGATCAACTGCTAACATTACTGCTATGTCTGATTACTATAAGCAAAATGCTCTTGATAAATTGATTTTGGTTGTTGGAATTATAGCACTAAATAGATACAGTGATTTCAATTATGAATTCTCTTTATATTTAACTGGTGCTTCTGGGTAGTTGCACGTGAAGAATTTAAAAATTGTCCTTAGAACACACTGCTGAAGATCCCATGAACTAGCTAACTAACTAGCTAAGCATCCATGAAAAGCACTTCAAGAACAATTCAATGACTATGAAGTATTATATTTTGACTGAATATAGCACATGGATTTAAACTATGGTTACATAATGGAAGCCTCAGATTTGCCCTCATAAAACGACAGGCCAAAATACAGATTCAGTCAGCAAGGGTCTCTATATTTTACTATTAGGTCTAAATTATTTAGGCTGGAAACCCCAGTAAGGGATCTGGTCTTTTTTCAAGATGCCTTTTCAACCTGCATATCATCCCCTTTCACACTCTTTGCACAGAAAGGGAACTTTACATGAGCACTAGAAACAGGAATGGCCATCAGCATTGATGTCCTAATCTCATGGAAGGCTATGCTGCTCATGTATATGCTGCTTGCTTATGTAAATAATTGTCACTGGGAAGCTGGCAGCAGACCTGAGACCCCCTGTGGTGGGGGCTATCATGTGCATGTTATTGAACACTGTTTAATCTATATACATCTTTGTGTATACAAAATTCCAAAGCCATGCAATCCTGGGAAAAGATTCAGATAGGTGCTATGTTTGGGCCGCCATACGTTCAGAAGCATCTTCTTGGAAATAAACCCAAAGCATTCCATAACCTTATCAGCAGTTCTCTATAGCCACAGGGCCAATAACCACCTTTCCAATTCTATTCATATTAATACTTGCTTCTAAAGATGCATGTGTAAGACTGCTGATATCATTAAAAGAAACTGGTCTCCAATGTCACCCCAGGCTGGCAACGTACCCTCAAATACAGTCCTTGGTGCCTATCAAGCTCCCTGCCTTACCTATTTTTTAAGAGACTTTTAATTAAAACAAAATGAATAGGAAGCTGGCATGCTACAAAGCAAACACCTGCTGCAAGCATAGCCTGTATTTCCAAAAATGCCTTGGAGTTCCTCATCAATCTGAGATGCATCCTTAGAAAATAAGATGACAGTGAGCTGCAACCCAGTACTTAATTTGGTTTCTAGTAATATAGCTGTTCTGGGACTGGCCACATCATGGCAGCTATCTCATAACAGTGCACATAACATACTCTAAAAATTCCAAATGTGTCCATCAGCTCAGAAAGGATAGGGATCCTTAAAGTGTAAGATTAGGAGACAATCTAGTTTAAATTATCCCTCCTCCCCAGCCCCAGCCCTCTTTTTCTCACATGCATGTAAATACATTATCTTCTGATTTACAGTTGCTTCTATGTTTAAACCACAACACCTTAATATTAGAAATAGCCCTTCAAACCATTATGATTGAAAACCTCAGATAAAATTAAAATTCAAAAGGGTTGAGGTTTCTCCAATGGGTAGAATACAACACTGTGCTGATGTGCAATATGTGTCCTCCTTTTCCCTGCTTTTTTCTTTGGCCTAGCAGAGAAAAACTAAGCGCTAAGACTAGGGAAACCTAATTTATCTGCTGCCTTTAGGTTATTCTCTCTTCTGCCCGAAAAATACATTGACTGGAATACCCAATCCTATAAACCTTCTAGTTTTATTGTCAAAGGCACAGAAGGAAAACCTACAGCCACCCCTTCCAAAATCATATAACATTTTCAAATTATATCACTAAAGAATCAGCCAGCCCAAATCTCCCAAGTATATAACAGAAGGAATGGAAGAAAAGCTAGGGCACAGGTAACATTAAACAAGCGGGGTGAAACTCAAGTAAGGTGAAAGGGATGGATAATTCACTCCCTGAAATGTGGTTTGTAATACTGATTTACTAAGGAATAATTCTCATAATTGGTTGTGGCTCTCTTCTACCTGCCTAAAAGAAAGACAAATTGTTCATGCTTCTGATGTTTCATTCTACATTAAGTACATTATAGCTTCATTTATCTCACCAACACATGAGGCTACAAACCAAGCAACATCTTCTCTTAATCACTGCATCTTCCAGAAATGCTTAGATCACATGGAAAACTTAAAAAATAAAAGAGGGATTGAAATGTTTATTTTTTTTTAAGAATTGAAAAGTGGGGAGGAAACATTACTCTGTATGACAGTAAAAAACAAATAATCATGTCACAAAATCTTTATTATAAAACACTTTTATTAATCTCTTAAATTATATAACACCTTGTGAAAACTTTTGGTTTCCTTAACTTTCACTGGGATGGCTCTGAGAAACATATTTAAGTTTTTATTAATCAAGAAATTTTTTAAAAAAAGCTTTAGGGGAAGTAATTAGAACAAAACCCAGTGAACAATGGCTGGAACCAAACAAAATGAATTTAACAAACTAGATCACGGAGTAACCATTTTCAACACTGAAAGATCTTGGGTGTTAGTTTTATTTTATCTTAGGCAGAAAGTCTGTAGACAGAATCTGAATTACTTTTAATATCTGTACAGTATTTAGAAATTTTAAGACACTTGTAAAGAAAGAAATCACAACAATAGGTTTTTAACAACCCTGCTTATTCTGGTAGCTTAACAAACAGATTTGGGATGGAGCTAACTGATTATCAGCATCTCTCTTGTGGTCATATCGTGTGTGAGCTGGTCTGGTAAAATATAATCACTCAGCTGAAAAAGATTTTGCAATGGTCAACTTCATTGGGTTCAGCTTATTCTAATCATACACAGACTGTTAGAGCCAATTAAAACTTCAATTTCAGAATTCACATAAGTGATGTACCCTGGAGAAATATTTTCCTTCACATGGAAAATGTTCAGGTTAGAGAAGTCTTTAAAGAAAATGCTTAACATTTCACTTTGCCACAGACAAGACTTAGATACTTAGGGAGAGGAACAATTCAATGTGTGATTCTCCTCTTGTATTCTAAAGGCTTGTGAGGACTGAAACGAATATCCTCATGAAGGTTTCAATACAGCACATAGGCATTCTTTTTTTTTTTACAGCAATTTTATTAAAGGTTACAACTTACAAAAATAAAAACTAATACAGACTAAAAAGAAAAAGAAAAGAAAAAATAGAAGGTACAGAAAAAAGAATAGAAATAAAAATAGAAAAGAAAAAATATAAAGAAAAAGAATATATATATTTATATAAAAAGTGATTTCCTCCTTCATCACAGCAACTATAAATTATAGTTTTATATATATATATAAAAAGTGTTTCCTCCTTCATCACAGCAACTATAAACAATTTTAGTAACCTATCACCTACAACAAATGATCTCTTCTTCCCATATCCCATCTCTTATCTATAAACAAATCCATAAAACCTCATCATTTCAGTCCTGATGTCAGCAAAAGTCCATTAAGGATTACCAGAGATAACAACGTATGCATTTTAATCTTGATCAAATAAACCAACTTTATATTCCTTCCAGCTGAAAAGCAGTTAACAAGCAATTTTCAAAAGTGATTTAAAAGCGCTGACCACAATTTGAGCAAGATACCCATTCCATCTCCCAGAGCTCTAAACCAGCCGGAGACAGCTGTCTTGTGGTCTCTTCGCAAGCAGCAACTGCCTGGAGCACTTGTGGGCAATCTCCAGTCCTCTCCTTGTCCGGAGAGGAATCACAAAGAGCCAGTCTACTCACTGGCTCTTCATTCTGCCACAATTGTTGGCTCCGCTTTTTGCCGAGCTGTCTTCAGTTCACCATTTCTTCCCTGGAAGTACAGCACATAGGCGTCCTGATAAATATGATGGCTGGGGAAGGGGGCTTGCTGCCTATAAATAAAAGAGCTGTATATTTACCATAAGTCTACTACTTCAGGGTGATCGTGAGACATCTTTGATGTCAATTCTTAGTGATCACATAGATGGACCTTCTCCAGGATGATCTGTCCCCAACCTGGCCCTTCACGTCTTCCAATGGTGGACCCACTGCCGCTGTAATTGAGTCCATCCACCTTGCTATTAGTTAGCTTCTCTTTCCTTCCACCGTTTGCAGCATTATAGTCTTCTCAAGAGAGCTAGGTCTTTGTATAATACATCCAAAACACAATTTGAGTCTGGTCATCTGTGCCTCGAGAGAAAACTCTAGAATAATTTCTTCTAGGATCCATTTGTTTATTCTCTTGGCTATCCATTGTACTCTTGGGAGTCTTCTCCCACACCAACATTCAAAATCTCTTTCTATCCTGCTTCTTCACTGCTTCATTTCTTGACTGTGGTTCCTTTACTGCTGATATCTGATTCTAAAAGGCAGAAGCTATCCACCACTTTAGTGTCTTCACTGTCAATCCCAAGGCTGTACTTGTTGTCATTACTGTGGTCTTTATATTTTAGTCTCATTTTTTCATTGTACTCTTTGACTTTCATTATTAGAGCTTCTAGATTATTTACATGTTCAGCTAGTGTAGGTTATTTTTTTATTCTACTTTAGAACCATGCTCATCTTCTTCCAATCCAGC
This sequence comes from Liasis olivaceus, assembly GCA_030867105.1. Taxonomy (NCBI): domain Eukaryota; kingdom Metazoa; phylum Chordata; class Lepidosauria; order Squamata; family Pythonidae; genus Liasis; species Liasis olivaceus. The sequence continues at coordinate 44,502,887 of CM061350.1, read as the reverse complement.
TTCTCTTAAGCTGTCAGCATATAGACCAAATAAATACGAAAAAAGTACACAGCCTTTTCTCAAGTCTTTTGCTGACTTGGAGCCAGTCTGCTTTGCCATGACTACTTCAGTTTACCTCTATCTTTTCCTGAGCAGATGGGTGTACTTCCAAATTAAGCTTTGGACTGAAGGCACCCATGTATGTCTATGGAGATTATGTGAATAAGCTGTAAATAAAGATGATATAGAAGCTGGTACTAATATTATGATTAATATTAACCATTTTGCTTCAATTATAGTAACCTATTTTTGGTTTGCCTATATGCATTATAAAATGGGAAAAAAGTTTTTTTCCTTATACACTTTTCATTTTCTCATTTTTTTTCCTAACCAGTTTTAAAACTGCTATAAATAGTATCGCTTAAACTTCACTACAGTACTGATCCTTATAATAATGAGTCACTAAGCAAATAAGAACATGACCATTTCTTCTAAAATTAAGAACACCTCAGCTGAACTGTAGGTCTTCAAGCCATGTTGTACTAAATAAATAAATAAATAATTCACAAATCAATACTCTGAAACTTATCCTAGTTGAATCTCATTAAATACACTACCGCAATTTTAAATGGTGAGCTTTCTGAACTAAATAAATGCATCTCTCATTTTTCTAGTCTCAAAGCTCTTCAAAGTAATCTAGCAGTATAAAAAGTGCTATGGATAGGTAGTTAGATTTAAACATTGTAATCCCTTCTTTTACTTGGTTGGATTTCTCTGTAACTTTAAGGGATATGTTTTGACAAAATAAAGTTACACAGAAGCCCAAACCAAGTAAAAAAAGGCTTGCAGCTCAACTGGAGAAGAAAGAACTTGTGCGTGCTATACTTTAGTTTACTTCCTTTGACAACAGCAAATACAAGCTTAGATTTCAAATTCATGGAACTCTGTTTTAAAAAAGTCCTTGGAACAAGAAGGTTCCATATGTTAGAATTCCCAAGATAAAAATATCATAACCCACAAATTTAGTTGCTGGAAGGAATACAAAGGCATAGATGATTGGGAGAATCTTCCATGGGCTGAATTGCCAAAAGTGTCCCTGTCAACAGCTTAAATGAATGTATTGTCGAAGGCTTTCACGGCCGGAATACGATGGCTGGTGTGGGTCTTCCGGGCTGTGTGACTGTGTTCTGGAAGTTTTGTTTCCTAACGTTTCGCCGGCATCTGTGACCGGCATCTTCAGAGGACAGAAGCAGTCCTCTCTGTGCCCAGGATGATGTGACCCTGTTGTGGGTATTTATAGAGATCAGTGAGGGTGCCTGAAGGGTGTGTGTGGGGGGGGTTGGGTTAATGATTGGCTGCTGTTTTGGTGTCAGAATATGTGTGTACCTTCCTGGGGGTTAGGCAGGGTTTTTTCTATTCAGTTGTTAACGAGTGGCTGCTGGTGATTAGCATGTTCATTGTGTGAATTGTTCACACGTCCTGGTGGTTGAGCTGAGTTCGTTGACCTTTTGCAGGCTGTATTTTTCAGGATTGGTAGCCAGGTTTTGTTGATTTTTAGACTTTCCTCTTTTTTATTGAAACTGTGCTGGTGTTTGTGAATCTCAATGGCTTCCCGGTATAGCCTGGTATAGTGACTGTTGGTATTGTCCAGTATCTCTGTGTTTTCAAATAGGATTTTGTGTCCAGTGTGCTTGAGAGCATGTTCAGCTACTGCAGATTTTTCTGGTTGCTGTAGTCTGCAGTGTCTTTCGTGTTCTTTTATCCTGGTATGGATGCTGTGTTTTGTGGTCCTGATGTATACTTGTCTGCAGCTGCATGGTATGCGGTATACTCCTGTGGCGGTGAGGGGATCCCTTTTGTCTTTTGCTGATTTTAGCATTTGCTGTATTTTTCTGGTGGGTCTGAAGATTGTTTGGAAGTTGTGTTGAATCCTGAAAAATACAGCCTGCAAAAGGTCAATGAACTCAGCTCAACCACCAGGACGTGTGAACAATTCACACAATGAACATGCTAATCACCAGCAGCCACTCGTTAACAACTGAATAGAAAAAACCTGCCTAACCCCCAGGAAGATACACACATATTCTGACACCAAAACAGCAGCCAATCATTAACCCAAACCCCCCTCCCCACACACACACCCTTCAGGCACCCTCGCTGATCTCTATAAATACCCACAACAGGGTCACATCATCCTGGGCACAGAGAGAACTGCTTCTGTCCTCTGAAGATGCTGGTCACAGATGCTGGTGAAACATTAGGAAACTAAACTTCCAGAACATGGCCACACAGCCTGGAAGACCCACACCAGCCAGCTTAAATGAAGTTGAAATATCCTTGGCCCACCAAAACTAAAACCCTTCCATCTACTGAGGGGCCTCAAGATTAAGCCACCTAAGAGGTACTATAGGAATTTTTTCTTCCATTATAACCAATGCAAGGAAAGGTAACAAAAACCTTATACCACTGGATTAAAAAGATAGAGAGAAGAGAAAGAGACATGGAGAAATATAGCTTGTTGATTTCTGCTGTATCTGGAATGACCTAGCAGGCTTCTGCTTTAGACACCAATTTACTGCTTTGTTCTCAACCCTTTGCCCATCTTGAATTGTACCGTTAAATCTTAAAATCCTTCCAGGCAGAGTTAGCTTTTTATATGATAAATTGGGATCATATTGTAGAATGTCCATAGCATCCAATACTTTCATCAAAATAGTAAGTACCATGCCGCTGCACATGTATGTGCATGCAACTTCATCACAGACAGACAAACAGGACAAAGTTTGTATCACAACACTATGATACTTTTTTTGTCATTTGCCTTTCATGGAGCCCTGTGTGTCTGGGCTCTGAAATGGATTTCACATAACTGCTTGGAACCTTAAGTGTCTGTAAATCCAGCTACCTCCTAGTCACTATGGCAGCCCTCTTTTTTCAGGTTTCAACATGCAGCTGTTTTAAACAGTTGATTTATTGAAGTTCATGTAGCTCTTAAAGCAGCTGCCCCTTTTTTCAGCTTCATGTTTCAAGAATAAGAGTTGTGCTTATCCCAGATGCAAATAATTTCTTCAGAATCACATTCAAAGCATGAACAGCCCTATTAGGTATAAAAAAACAAAACAAAACACAGTGATGGAATAATGCCTTCCTGAAACTGAATGCTATGGTACATTATGTAAGAACTTATCTGAAATTCAAAGCTTACTGCATGACACAGAAAAATGACATTATTCAAAATATTAACATATAGATGTTTAATTAAAATATGTAATTTATTCACTCATATATAATTTGTGCATAATTCACTGTCTGTACTACTTTGAATTCTAAAAACTATTGTATGCCATTTCCCCCCCTAATTGTAGCAAGATAGAAGACATATATCTGTGCCTCGCATTGAAATAGACCACAAATAATTCTGATGATTGTACTTTGATTCTAACATATAATGCACATTTCATTATGGTTTAATCCTCAAACCTTTACCATTCTACTTCTTATTAAGACTAAAAAATAGATTTCAGATGAACATAATTCCATACAGGTAGTCCTTGTTTAACAACCATTCTCATTCAGTGACTATTCGAACTTGCTTGGCAACCAGCCTGGATTTCTGACCGTTGCAGCATCCTGTGGTTACGTGATCATGATTTGCAACCTTCACTGCCAGCTTCCCACAAGCAAAGTCAATGGGGAAGCTGGTAGGAAGTCGGAGGTTGCAATCACGTGAGGTCCTCACTTAATGACAGTAACCTGGGACTGCCAGTATCAGTAAGACTTTTTGCTTTCTGCTACATTTTGTCAGCATCTCTTTAACTCTGAATAGTGGGAAAAAATTACAAAGGGTCATATATGATTCCTAATTTTTTAAAGGAAATGCTAAAATGAAATCACTGGCTTAATATTTGTCAGTAAAACTGGTTCTATTTGCTGAACACTAAATCAAAACTAGGAATTCCTCTTTAATAATGGCTGTATAATTAATGGATAGCAAAGCTAGGAATAAGCATCAGCTAAATCTGTTAATACTGTGATCAATATTTATGTAAGACTCGGGGTTCGGGGTGGTTTGGCCCAAAGCAGGCCTATTTCATCCAGGACTCTGCATCTGAAACATCTCAAACTACTTTTGGTTCAGAGGATTTATTTCCAGGAAACCATCAAACCACTACCAGCTGTGGAAACTCACAGGGTGACTTTGGGGCCATTCACACTCTTTCTGCCTGATATACCTCACAGTATTGTGGGGATAAAACAAAGGGAGAACCCCATGAAAGCCACCCTGAACTCCTAGAGTAATAATGGGATATAAATCTAACAAATACATTTCAACCAACTAAAACTGGAATAAAACTTTTCTTCCATCCATACACATCTGTAAAATAAGAATATTTTATCCATTGACAAAAAAGACGTAAGTTCACAAATGCTTGCATCATGTTAACTGCATTAAGTCTCTAAGTGCCATCAACTATCCTAATTCTTTAGATAGTCTGGGTTGGTTTTTTTTTACATTATATTCTCAGAAAGGAGAAAAGGGAAAGCAGAGGATGCAAATGGGAGCAAATCACTTTCTTAAATGAAGAACAAGCAGAAATATCACAAGATAAGCAACGCATGAGTCACTAAACGGCCATCTTCATTTAATGAAAACAATTCTATTCAATTTCTTTTATTTATTGTTATAATCTGCCCAATAGGCTTCTGAAGCAATTGGAATGCTGGTTGTTTGCTTTCCAATAAGAAAGTGTTGTAAGAATTGTTAGCATTCTTGTTGAACTGTTTTAATTTACAAGGTTTTGCTCCTACTGATATTACGGCAAGCTTTATTTTCTACTCTGTCTCAGGTATAATGTTGCTATTCCTTCATAGGAATCTATGGGGGGGGCGGGGCAGGTATTAGCCCCATGATTTGGGTACTTCCATATAATGTCAGGATGCACAATATGCAAAAGTGTTGTGACATCACTGCACAGGTGTCCTTTTCTGTCACTGAGGCTAGCAGTACAAATTTGTGAATAAATGGTAGAAAAATTATTGAAGCAACGCAAACCTGCTGGAAGTAAGAGGCAAAGGAAGCAACAATGCCTACAGAAAATGTAGGCCCATCCTAATTAGAACAACAACAACAACAAAATCCTAAAAACAGGATTTTTTTACAACAACAAAATCCTAAAAACAGTGATTCCAATCTAGAAGAGTAGAGAAGAAACTAGAGGCACATCTTCCGAATAGCTGCTACAAATGATCTGGAGGATTTCACGACCCCCAAAGCAGTTTTTTACGGTACACAGGACAGTGGAGTGGACATAAGAATGGCCAAGAACTGTGTTCTGTTTTCTGCTGGCAGGAGTGTAATTCTGCTGAAGGAAGTAAGTGTTAATTGAGTTCTAAGCCTATCACAAATAGAACAGGATAATGGATGAGAGAACCAGGAATAATTCTCTCAAAGTAAGCTTAGCTAAGGAAGTAGAAATTATTCCAAAATTCTTCAAATTATTGCTGAACCAAAAGGTAATATTTTTAAATAGCAAATTGGAACTTTCTGAATTTAAATATCTTTAAAAATGTATTTATTATGTTGATATTTACTATACTATAAAAATTGTAAAATGTTAATGTATATAATGTTTAAAGGTATGCCATCTTGAGTGGACTAATGTGAACTTTGTAAAATAATTTTATTATTCCCAGTATCCACTCCTTATTTAACTCAGAAACATATTTGAAATTTATATGTTTAATAAGAAAAAAACATTTCTTCAAAAAATGGTTTCTTCTGAACTTCCACAGAAAATGAATGACATCAGACAAATTCCACATAACATTAGTTTTTTGATTTGTCACATTTATATTATATCATTGATACTAGTACCAAAATAACAAGCAAACAAGCAAAATATTAAATCTTGACTATTTCTCAATATATACAGTATAAAATTTACTCACACTGAAGTTACTCAGAACAGAAACATGAACTTTTTATCCGGAATTTGGGGAGAGGTGAGGAGGACAAGAAAACTGAAATGTTACAGAACTTAATTTTTTAAAAAAATTATAAAGATTCCATATTTTTGAAAAGCAGTAGAGGACAACTACGAAATATATCTACACAAAGGAAATATAATGGAAAGAGAAACAACTGAATTATAAAGCATCCATCTACTAACCTACCACAGTACCTTAAGGTTAATCTAAAACATAGTCCCATACCTCTTCACTCTGATTAATATAAACAATATGTAATGGGATGTCATCACATTATGCACCTTCCAACCTGTTCTTAGCCATTGGCTGATGTAGATATGGATTTGCACTACATAAAAATGACATCAAACAATTTTTAGATTATGTTACAAGTAAAAAAAACAAAGAACGGCAAGAGTTTCGTATCTCATAAAGTCTAGTTTGACCTTTTGTACGAACCTCCATTGCCTTTTCTAGCCACTGGAAAATATATCATATAAATTCAGACAATGGGTTGATAAAGATTAAAAAAGGTGCTACCAGCAGAGAAAATATTAATAAACAGAGAACAAATGGTTTCCATTCTTATCTCACTAGATCTGGTTCCAATTCTTGACTCACAAGTGTATCTGTTCTACACTGCTAGTATTCTTTTTTAATCTAAGATCCATTCTTTTCATAATAATCTACTCCTTCTTCAGTATTAGTACTGCTTTTCTAACCTATGATGCTGTTATACACTGGGGTAACATAAAACAATTATTCTTCAGGACTGGAAATTTAGAAGATGTTTTCCCTCAGAAATGCCATGGTATTATTTTTAATCCTACTTAATGGGTCCCCATTTCTCCATTTTTTAAAAATGTTTCCACCCCCCCCCATGGTTTTCCTCAAAGGCTGACTCTTTGCACATATTCAAAAGCACTGATATTATAAATCATTTTCCTTGTAATGTTTTCTTTCCAAGTGCCAGATTCTATGCAACAACAATCAATTTAGATTTAATTTACTCTATCCAGTCTTTCATCTTCAATGTTGACAAGTACCAGTTTCAGTAAGTTCCTAAATAATGTATTTTGCCAAATACACCCTATAAACATAAAATCATTAAAAACTCATGGAAATTTTTGGCAAATAAAGAAAAAAAGTCATCAGGTCAAAGAATCCTCATGTATGTTTTGGAACAGTGCCTCAGACATTTCTACTGCATAAACTATGTACATAATGCAAAAATTCTAAGCTATTTCTAACTTATAACAATCCTGATTAAATAACAAAGCTAGGAAGCCAGGCCAACTGTTTAAAAAAAGGAGACCATTTTCAGGTTTATGAAATTGATTTCATTCCTAAGTTTAGCATTGTTACACACTGTTAAAAAAGTCTTAACCTGATTTAATGGATATCCAAACAAGGAGGAAATTGGATTCTCCAACCATGACATGCCACTGACATTAAGTGATACACAAAAGCAATATAACTCACTCCTGTCCATAATTCATAGATTCTGTTTTAATTTAAAAACAGTCTTGGGAGGAACACGTACAGAGAAGGGAATAATAGCATAGTACAGATCTCAACCTGTGGTTACTAAACCAAAACCAGAAGTATAGACATGTTAAAAATACCAGGGGATAGCTAGAGAAAAAAAGTGGTATAGGCAGATTTGTACAGGTATGAATCTATCTTTAAAGGAAAAACTAAATGCAATCCCAATCCCAGCTACTTCTAGATCTTCTAGAAAGATAAAACAGTCCTCCAAAGGAGGAAGATGGGGGGGGGGTTAATGAAAGAGACTGGAGAGATACGACCCCAAGGGAAAATCCCCAAATGCTTAGTATTGATGTTTCAGCACCTTAAATGCCTGAGAAACCATCAAAGCTACAGAAAATCAGCAAAATAAAACAATCAAGAATTATAGCAGCAAGTGAAAGTACTTCCCACCCCCCAAGGCTGCAAGTGGTATATCCAGGTCATATTTACAGAATAATTAGAGATCCGCTCCACGGACAGTGATTACTGCTCGACTGTACCCAGTCACCTGGCCACATAGTATTTAAACTAGATAGTATCCACTGCCAAAATATAGCCCCTTCGCTAACATGTACATAGCCAGAAATACTCCTTTCTCCAGCTTACTGCAGAGGAAGAGTCCCTTACCTCTTCTAGAAAATATATTCCATCCACAAATGCCATTAAGAGACAGGGATCTGTACCATCTGTTTCTGAAATCTACTCCTCTTTGTCCTTTGCACTAAGATGAAGATTGCCTTTTACACTGACCAAAGAACTAGTCTACCTGCTTGTTTCTCCCTGGCCCCAATTCAAGGAAACCTCATAAAACTCCAACCTTTCCTGCAAGCATATACATATCTGGAATGCACATGTCCTGCTTTCAAACAAAGATTATTCTAGACCTGTCTCAAACAAGCACATTCCCATTTCAACATGATACATCTGATAAGCACTAAAATGCAGAAGTCCTCACCTCAGAAAAATATCAACAGCTTATATTAACTGATCTCTGCTTCACAAGACACAATCCTGCAAGGAGACCCTTTTATTATCTAGACTGCCCTGCAGCCCAGGACAATTCCATGCACATCACGCATTCATTTAATGAGCCATGACAACTCTATTATCAGTTTCCAAAATCTGCACCACCCATGCACTTTCTGTCTGGAATAACTAAACTCTTATTCCAGAAAGCCCAGGCCCACTCTAATTTTCATCCTCTCCACATCAGCCCAGTCCCAACCCTACTGGAAGATGCACCTAACTTCCCTTTTACCCACATAACGGCGTAAAGCTTTAACTTCAGCTGCTCATAAACCCAACATAGGGAAGCTGAGGGCATCACATTCTACCCTCAGTACACAATTGTGTGTACTGTACTGTATAAGGGACCTATCAGCATTCACTATGGCTTTCAAACCATCAGCCTCAGCAAATGTAAAAATCCTGATTTAGAGACAACCCCAACTTTGAAAATGCTAAACTCTCAATAAGGAGAGGTTTGTCTTCCTGCTTGCAGATTTGCAAGTGGTACAAATACAGTGGCTGGCCACACAGACAATAGATTGATACCTGCAACCCCTGCGTATAAGAGTCAGAACTTCAGCCAAAACTAAAGATGGAGTAGCCCTGTGCATGCTAGCCCACCCACCCTCGGCTGGATGAGGGAGGTGATAAGCTTTAACCCAGAGTAACCCAGGTTACTCCCGTGGAAATTCCAGCTAGTTGCTGCAGTAGCAGCAGAAAACAGCAGGAGCCAAGCTGGGGAGGAGGGGAGCGGAGGCGGAGGCTGATTAAATTCTTCCCGGGAAGAGATTAGGGGATGGAGCAGAGGGGCGAGGTAACCGCTTAGCGCACTCCTCTTCACTGGGCCAGAGTCCACAGAAGGGGGCGTTATAAACACGTTTGACCCACTGTAACTTTGGGGGCTGTAAACTACTTTGCTCTGAGCTTATTCCCTGGCCTCTCCGGGTGGACCCTGCCTGGCTAACCAGCAGCACAATCCAGGCGACGGCACGCTGCCACCCACCGTTCTTGCCCGATGCTTCCAGGACCACGGCTGCTAATACGATTTTGAGCCCCTCGTTATTCCGAGGTGACTTGGGAAAGGAATTCAAATCCCAGTTTTCACCTGAACCAAGGAAGGCAGCAAAGGAGTCGGAAATACGAAAAGGGGACAGCCTGTGCCATGACACACCAAGTTCGACCTTCGAAGGTTGCATGAGAAGGGACGTCGCGGAGCATCTGCCGTAATGAACCCCAGGCAGAGCGCGTGTGAACACTGAGCGGACAGACATTAAAGCAAGCCTGGGGTGGCCCTCGCCACGCCTAGGGCCGGAGAGAATCCGCACTCTCTTCCCAAACTCGAGGGAAAAAACCGAAGACAAGCCCAACTTTCTTGGTCACGTAACTTCCACCATCCTATCTAGACTCCGAAACCATCAAGTCCGCGCGTGTTTCAGTTTCCTGCCCGCCCGCAGGAAAGGCGTATTATTTTCCCAACCACTGGGGAAGATGTGGGTGGCAGTGGCGATTCCTTTCCCACGCTCCTCTCCTAGGGAGATGGCGCCAAGACTGTCCCGTTTCTCTTAATCTCCAAGTTAAAAAAAAAAAAAAATCCCTGTTCCCCTCTAGCCCGCCAATCTCCACTTCATTCATCTGTCCCGCTTGGTATTTCCTTATAATAATCTCCCGGACAGTCTCTTTCTTTCCAATCGGCGCTCCCCCCCAGGCGACCTTTGTTTTTTCTCTCCCTCCCGCGCGGAAGGCCCACTCCCATATCCCACGAAAGTGGAGAGAGAATAACTTGGTCCTAACTTCTCGCTACGCCCTTTTACTCCCCGACCTTTTCCCAGGCTTCGAGACGTCCCCCAAGTGTGACTCGACGCCGAAGCAGCCACCTGCTCTGCTCAGCCCTAGATAATAAGAAAGGGTCTCGAACTCCCGTTGCAAGAAACCAAGAAAGCAGGAGCTTCCGCCGCCGCCAATCTAAATCCGGCTCTGCAATGTGAAATCCTCTGTATTCCCATTCGACGCACCCCGGCTCTTCTCCTTCTTCCTGGATTGCGGGGGGGGGGGGCGCTTCTACCCAAGGCTGCTTCTGCCCCCCAAGGCTACTTCTGTTCAAAAGGCAGCTCCAGAGCCTGGTCCTCTCCCTTCGCCGGAATCCCCACTCGTGCCCTCCTGAACCAGGCCCACTAAGCCCACAAGAGCAGTGGCCCTCCCCAGTTCGCCCGTCCGACCGCAGCGTCCCTCACCCCCGCCACCGCCCTTCGCCGGGATCGTCGGGAACAAAGAGCCCCGAGCCCAGCTACTGTACTCCTCTTTTTCGCCCTCCTCTTACCTGCTGCAGGGCCGCCAGAACCAGCAAGAGCAGCGGCGGCCAGATCCGCGGCGGCGTTCCCGCTTTCCGGCACATGGAGACGAAGGCAGGGAGGCGAGAGATGCGCCAACGGGAGCGAGCCAAGCGGGGCGAAAAGTCCGCGGGTCGGGGAGGGAGCCTCGACCGTCTTGGGCCAAGGTGAGAGGAGAAAGGCAGGAGGGGCTGGCGGAGGATTGGCAGGGCTCGTCTCGAGGGAAGGGGCGACTGTGCTCTAGGTCAGCGGCAGCTTGGCTTCTTATCCCTCCTTCGCGTCCTGGGTACCGGCGACGGTCCGCGCACACAAAAGGCAGCGGGCTGCTCAGTCCAAAACCGCGGCTGCTCCGGGCGGGTGGCGGTAGCGGCTCCTTCTCGGAATATAGCCCCGCTTCCTGTTTCTCAGGCTGTCCTCGCCGGCGACTTGCGGCAGTCAGTCCCCTTCTTAGTACGTCCCCAGCTGAGCCTTGGCACTCCCGCTCTGACGCCGGCTCTGCTGTTTCTGCATGCTCGTCCTGACTCCCTCGCCTCCTTCACTTTCTAGCCTCCCCGGGCAGCGGTAACAGCCGCCGCCGCCGCCGCCTCCGCTCGCTCGCTCACAGGGATAACAATACCGGAGCAGCTTTTGCCTCGCTCGCGCTGCGTGCTTCTGTGTGCATGTGTGCGCGCCCGCGTGTGTGCGTGCGTGTGCGCCTTCCCTTGTGCGAGGCTGCTGCCGGCGGCTTCGCCTCCCCTCTTCTCCCCCCTCCTCCTTGGCTCTCCCTGCCGGCCGCACGGCCAATGAGAAACCACCGGCTTCAGCTCGGCCCTTTCCTCGGCCAGCAGCCGCCCACAGCTACCCCACAGCAAAAGGCTGAGCTTCTGGTGCTGCAGCCAGGGATGCGCCGACGAAGCCCTGGAAATTATTGCCGGGCCTGGGGGGCAGGGCGTGTCTGGCATGGCACGAGCAACACGCGCGCGAATGCGAGAGTGATTTTAGGCGGGCCCGGGGAGGGGGGAGAGTCGGAGCGATGTTAATGAACCGGCGTGAGAAAGCCCGGCGATGTTGTTATCTACGGACTGAACAGGAGAAATGCCTTCGCCGAAAAAGAGACGCAAGCAAGAGCCACAGACGCCAGGGAACGCTGCTCGGGCTCCCATTGTCTGAGGGCGCTTCGCAATGAGCCACCTGCTGGGGGAGGAAAAAAAAGTCGCTGTTTAAGGCGGCGGCGGCGGCATTTGCTTTTGTTTTTATTCTTCTCCCAGCAGTGCTGGAGAGCCTGGAATTTGACCAGCCAGCCAATTAGGAAGTTTCTGGCCCTGCGGTTATTGGTTTAGCGAGGCTTTTGTCTCCTTCCACGGCCCTTTTCGACCCTCCTTTCCCCGCCTTCCCGCGATCCGTTACCTGCTTCATTGCTCAGGAAATGTGGTTGGTTTGTTTTGTTTTTTGTTCTTGTTGTTTTTTGAAAAGGGGGCAAAAAACCCGCTTGGTTGGCTCCGGGCTGGGCTCCAATCCGTGTGTCCAAAAATGTCAGGCTGCATAACGGAAATTAGGAAGGTTGCTGAGTGCACCGTTAACAGCAAGTATCAGTGCGGGGTCATTTGCAGAGCTGGCAAGGATTTTCCGTCACCCTGCAGGTCACTGAGCAAACTTGTTTTGCGTCCATGCTTCAAAGCCTCCAGCCGTAGGAAGAAAAAGCAAAAGGGGGGGGGGGAGGAATGGGCGCGAGACGGGAACCACGCTGCTCCGAGTGGCTCACAGTCTTGATTTTTAAACTATTTAGAACTGACTTTGCTTGGAAAGGTGGAAAATAACGCATTCACAGTACTCTACTTCCACGCGACCCAGGCGTTTTCAGACAAAAGTGGGCTTGGTGCCTGCGTTCATAACCTGTAAGGTAAAACAGTTGGGTTCCCTCTTTTCACCCAAAACGAAGGTGACTTTAACAACCCCCTCCCCCCATTAAAAATAAAGGTATAAAGACATCAAGCTTAGGATGGACCCACTTCCTGTCCTTGTCACCTAGAGTGATCGACTCCTGTTGACATCATTTCTGGATGGTTTTCGTTCACCAACTAATGCCTGTATGTGACATGCTGGTGCATGAATGTGTGTATGTATACATACTGGCCAGAGACCACCCATCAGAAAAGAGCAGGGCCAGAACAAAACATTAAACCAATACTGATGTAAGTAATAATTACTGATTAACATTAATTGCCTGTTAAATAAGGCAGTAGAATGAATTGATCCCCATCTGCATATACTGTACAGGCATAAACCATTTCTCACGTTCCCTTGCAAACCCAAACTCTTAAGTATACACATTCACATAGAGACAGTAGCAATATGAGTTCAGTAAGGATAAACCTGGGTATGCTTGCTGTGTAAGCCCTGCTTAGCTAAAGCCTCTTACTCCCAGGTAAATATGCATAGGTTACTGCACTGCTGGAGATTTATCTGTTTAGTCCAATGTAACCCAAGCAAGCTGAAGGAGAGATTCTTGGGCTATGCAGCTGTTTTTCCCTGTTTGCAAGAGGAGTGTGGGTTCATAAACTGCCTTGTACTGGGTTGCACGCACAAGGAAACAAATGCAGGCTTACCCTGATCCCTTGTTCCCAGTTAATATGCTTAGAGGTTAAACTGTTCCAGCTTCATTCTGTCATTCCCCTCTGCAGGTAGAATCTGAGTTCAGTAAAGAGTGCCTTTATCCATAGAAGCTCTCCAGTCAGACTTTCAACCTCTATATTTGGTGGGAGTTGACAAGAGGAAGACTTTTCCCCACCTCACTTGAAGTGATGGCGGTATCTTCCCCTTTCCTGCTTGTTTCAGCAGTTGCTTTTGTTATTTGCAACTCCTGCCAACTGATGCCTTTCAGTAACATCTTTCCCTATTGCTTATATACTCAGCGAAAATAAGATGACCCCTCTAATTCACCAGTAATGCAAAGGAGACCTGTCCTTTTTAGGCAACTGTAGTAGTTCAGCACGTAATCCAACACAGATTGGTTTTGATTCAGTGAGTTTTACTTCTGAATGGTTGCCATAGACCAAAGTAAATTGACTCAAGTATATGAGTGTTTATTTTATTGAGGGCAAAGCCAGATGGGCATATTAAAGTATTATTACTGGTCATTTAGCCAACAAAATGTATGCTGGTAAAAATTTTGCTACCCCCACTGCAGAGGCCTATTCTGCCATATTAATAAGTCTAGTTAAGTCAAGAAACATTTGAGAGATTCCCCCACTTTGAGGTTCCCTCCCACTTACCATCACCTGCCAATAGAAAAATAACCACTAACCAGTCTTCCTATCAGGTGGGGCAGGGAGGAATGAATACAGTTGGTGTGGAAAATAGAGAAGTTCTGTTTGCTTAGTTTGAGTTAAGTGCCATTGTGGACACAGCACAGTGGCATATAGCACAGCTTGGCACATTGTACAATAGAAAAAAAATGCTTAGTGCATATTTTTCAAAAATGTAATATGCATGCTTATCTTACCGTGACCTCATCTGTATCCCTATATGGAGTTGCTTGACACCTGCCTTGTAATCTGCTCATAATTTGAGTTTCTTTGTTTCTATAAAGTAGATATAGCTTATATTTGGTGATGGGAGGGGGGCTTTCACCTTGGGAGCGTTGCTAATGTGTCCTTTGTATGACTGATCAGGCTCTGCACATACTTACAAATAAGCTATTTTGAGACTGAGTGTTGGTTTTACAGTCTTGACTGAGTAGACAATGAACCAGGTTTAGCCTTGTTGTAATACAGTTGAAAAAATAAAGGGAGGTTGTGATTTTCTTACAACTGGTGATTGACATCATGTGTTTAGCACCTGTCAGGTTACCCAACTATAGGCCATGGATGTGGAGATATTCCATACCTGTGATTTGTTTACAAATCCAGACCTAGCACTTGCCCAAAAGAGTGTTAATTTCATGATAAAACATGTTTTTCAAAAGATTGTTAAATTCATTTTGATAAAGACCACATAAGACTTGACTAGTGCTGTGATCAGGTGCCTTTGCAGAAACCAGGTGTCTGTTCTGTCCAGCAACCCAAGCAAAATCACCCCAGAGGGCAGTACCCACTGATCAAAGGAGAGTGTGTTTGTGTGTGTCCTCAACAGTCTAAAGTAGCTGATGGAGCTGGGCAGTACCCAGCACCTGATTGCATCAGTAACTACATTTTCAATGAAGCATGCCAGATGATATTCTCAGCAAAAATTGTGTAGAAAGAGACAAAACACTACTTTAAAACCAGAGCAGCCGAAGACTACTTTAATCTGCCTCCATTGGGGCATGTTCATGCCATGGTTAGGGTAACATAAGGATAGAACCTGAAACTATTCCCAATGAGTTCCAGTGCTTCAGCTCAAAACAAACATGTTTTCAACAATATTACCGTTTCCTAAATAAGAATACCATTTATATTCATTCTGCCTAAGAATGGGGCAAAGTAGATCCCCTAACCCATAATAAACATAAAAGATGTGTGTCCTGTTGATTAGAAGTTAAGTTTAGCCATTTCTCTATTTCCGTTGAGATGAAATGGGGAACAGAGCATGACCCAAACAGGTAGGTGATGTTATTCCATAGGTTAAGGAATGGCTTTTGGAAATGGGTAACCTATCCATCTTGGAAAAGGCAATATTCTCTACTAATCAAAGGATGAAGCCATATGTAGTACTTTGACAGAGATTTGACTATATTTAATTATACTATAGTATTATATGGCATTTGTTAGTAAACTGGTGACTATTGATATTTTTAATGTATAAAGTAGTTTTTTTCTAGTTTTTTTGGAATTTTTATCTTTCTCTTTTTTGGTTTCTATTATTTTTCTTTAAGTTTAATGATTGTTCCCATTTCATTGTGTTTTTTTAAAGTGTATTTTGTCTATATTTTATATTTTTTTCTAAATTTAAATATTTTTTTCTAAATTTAAATAAAAATATTTATTTAAAGGTAAGCTTAGCTCAGCCATTAATTTGTCTTGGGAAAAAAAAGACTTGCCCAAATTCTTGTTTCTCTAATTGCCTTGAAAAATTGTGGTAATGCTTATAGAAGGAAAGCCTTGCAATGGCCAGCATCAGCTTTTCCTTTCCTTGGATTTCTCCCCTGGAAGAAGAGGAACCTGAAGAGTACTGGACCACACCTGGTTTCCAACTATAAAAGGAAAATGCTAACACCAGAATGTGGATCTGTAGGTATGTTTTGGAGGAAGATTTGTGTCATGTGGGAGAAGGGAGGAAAAATGTATACCCTTCAACTCAGCAGACAACTGATGGTGAATGAGAAACAGCCTTGGAGTTCAGCAAACCAAGAGCAGAGCAGCTGAAAGGGGAAGCATTACTCAGCAGCCTCAACACCCAGGAGGGACACTGAAAGCCTACAGCCAGCCAATATCTTCTTTTTCCCACCCCAGCACAGACTGAGAAAGAGCAGCTGATAGCAACAGAAGCCAGTTACCATGAAGGTGGCTAAATGGTGGCTAAAGACTTCTGTTGAGTTCACATGACCCCAAGACAATATGCATTTGAGTTAAGAAAGTGACAACAGTACCTTAGTATACTTTTTTGCCTATATCCTTAACTACAACATGTATTTTCTTGGGATCATATAGCTACCATGCAAGCCCACAAAAATACATGGCTTCTTTAACGAAGTATCAGTGGGTGCAGGAAGCACATCTGTGTCCCTTCCAGATATCCTTTTGTGCTTTAGATTTGAACAGTTGTACATCCCTATTGTTCTTAATCCAATAAAGTGCTAAAGAAGTTCCATCCGGTGTTGCTGTTAAAAAAAATCAGAATGGGTATTAGTAGGGGAATCCTGTGCATACTGTCTTATTTTTTTATAATGTTTATTGAAAATTTTTATTATAATAGTACGCAGATACAAACTAAACTCAGAGAAAGAAAAATAGAAAAAATGAAAAGTGCAAAGAAAAAAAAATGAAAGTAAGATAAAAAAAGAAAAAATATATAAAGAAGTGACTTCTGATCTTCATCATAACAGGTATAAACACATTTGAAATCTTCACCCTCCGTATAAGGTTACAAACAAATATCTCTTTTTCCCATAATCCATCCCTTATTTATATCCAAATCCATAAATCATCAATTTATCAATCCTGGTGTCAGCAAATAGTCCATAAAAGGTTACCAGAGCTTTATATAAAACATGCCTTATTTTAACCTTGGTCAAACAAATCAGCTTTATATTCCTTCCTTTTACTTCTTGATCTTGACCTTTAAGTCACTCAGATGTTGTTGTAGGATTTGGTCTATCTTTAATTTTTCTTTTTCCTATCCCAGAGGCTTCAGCAAACCCCTCTTGTACATCCAGTAAAAAATCATTATCCAGGTCATTCTCTTGGCTTATCATTTGTAAAACCACTTTGATTTTCAAAGCTTTAACCAACTTCTTTTGTGTATCCAGTAGAAAGTCTTTATCAGGGTCGTTCTCTTAGCTTGTCATTTGTATTTCCACTTTAGCTGCCTTCTCTGTCTTATAATTCACACTTTTTTTTTTTTAATTATCCAGTACTTCTGGTTCTACTATTTCTGCATCAGGCAAAATTTCTTTCACATATGTCATTCTTTCATGAACATCTTTTGGACATAGTCTGTCCATAGAAGCAGACATCACTGCTGACTTTGTAGTTGCTGATTTCTGGCCCCATTCTTCAAAAATCTGGAATATTTCAAATGTTATAATGTTTTGTGTCATTTTGTAAATCCCCATACTAACCATAACACAAAGGCACTTTTACACTTTGTTTTCCCTTTTCCTTTTCTGCCTGGTATCTTTAGTCCCTTCTAGTATCCAGTTTCTGAAATCATAAAGTCTCAAATCTCTGTTATGACTTAAGATAGACACAACAATGTGGTTCCCATGAAAAGCTGCTTATTTTATATAATTATTTCCAAAATAATTATATAAAAAGTGTGGATTATAAGACAGAGAAGGCAGCTAAAGTGGAAATACAAATGACAAGCTAAGAGAACGACCCTGATAAAGACTTTCTACTGGATACACAAAAGAAGTTGGTTAAAGCTTTGAAAATAATCTTATAGTAAAAGTCTCAATATTCCAAAGTTGTCTATACCCTTAATTCATTTATAACTTTCTTAAATCAAAGTCTTATTTAGCTTTTTGCCACTTATTTGCAATTCTTTAAGTTCTTAAACTTATGGTTAATTTTTCTTTTGTTCAAGAATGAAGGTAAACTCACCAAGTGACTTTCCAAGCTTGTTCTGAAGGTCTCTAATAACTATCCCCTTAAGATAGTTAAATAAGCAATTTCCGAAAGGGATGAGAAAGTGAGGTTAGTGAACCCAGTGTCCTTTGAAAGGCTCTGCCATGGTTGTGAGCATGATGGCTGATCCCTTTTTCTCCCAGTGCTCAAACCTATGGGAGAACACTGTCCTGTGGTCTCCCTGTGAGGAGCAGCCATTGGGAGCACATGTGGGTAATCTCTCATCCTTTCCTTATCTGTAAAGTTTCTGAAGAATTGGTCTACTCCCTGGTTCTTCAGTCTTTGCCGCAGTTGTTGTCTCCACTCTTTCAGAGATGTGTTTAGTTCACCATAACTCCCCTGGAACCCCTGTGTTTACTCTCCTAGAAATAATTTCCACTACATTTAGTGGAACTCTCACCCAGTGGATATAAAGTTCATATCCAACAAAGCCAGTGGTATTTATTTCTTAATAAACAAGCTGTTGTGAATGCAGTGGTCTGCTTATCAAGCTAAGCTGCTAGCTCAGCCCTTCTCAGTTCACATCTTCGGGGGGGGGGGCATAAGATGCTGTCTGTCATGTACACAAATTAGATATCCCAGTTCTTCCTTCTGCTGGAGATAGAAAAGTTTGGTATTTATTTTGCTTTACAATCTTTAGATGATACGTTTTCTGTAGAATATTGCCTTTGAAATATTTCTATTGAATGTTTATTGCAATGCAAGCATAACAAAGCTAATACATTTCACTTACAACTAATGCAAGTATTAACAAAACTAGTACATATCTTTTTTTTTTTGGTAGCTGTATAACTTATTTAATAGTTTACACAAGCCAAAATTATCCTGTAAAATATCATGGAGATCTTTAATATTTTGATGGAGTAGTTTATTTGTAGCACACCTTTGATCTGCCTGGAGCATGGCATTTCCTGTTACATATTACTTTTAAAAGGCTATTTTTTTGCACTTTGTGGAGCACTGGTATTTATCCTTGTCATCTTGAATATTTAAATATTTTCAATTTAACTTAAATAAGCATATATTCTACTTTTTAGGTAATTTGATTTTGTTTATCTCTGGTGAGATTGGTGTATCTCCCAGGGAGGTGAGGATGGCTGATTCAGCTAGCCTCTTTGCCACATAGACAGGAAGTTGCACTATTTAAATTATTTCATGTTTGCATTTTTACCTTTTAATCACCAGAAAGGCATCAAATGTTATAAAAGCCCTATCTCTTATACTTCCATAAGGGGTATGGGATATAAACCCTGAAGGATAGGTGGTGGCAGTGGGAACTACCACTTATGTATTCATTTCATCCCAAAGCAGGAAGCTAGGCCAGGTTATGAAGTCCATATGGGTGAGGATGTTTGAGAACTTTAGTCTTTTAAACTATGGATTCAGCTGTCCATTAAACAAGCATAGGATTGCATTTTCTGTTCAGTAATTAAAATGGTAATTCCTGCGTAATTAGGAATTAATTTATGTATACCATAATTATACACAACAACATGAACACTGTTAAACACAGCTGTTGAAATGATAAAACCAAGTTGTATGTAATAAAATTATATTAGAAAAGTTGCAGAAGTGGTCTCCTACATTCTAACTAATGTGTTGACAGTGTGTGATAAAATTCTGTTTTAAGTGATCTTGAGGAAAACTCTCTAAATTGTTTAATGGTAACATTTTTTTTTAAATTATTTGGGGGGTTTGATTTAGATATATGAGTTTCACCATTTTTGTTCTATGGATTTTCTTTAGTCTGGTTGCAGGTGATGTGATATAGCCATCATGATCTATAGCTTATACCAACTTTCCCCAGCCTAGTACTTTCCATAGATAGGTAGATGGATATATATGTTGTTAGAGAACCTCTGCCTTGAATTAGAGAAGAGAAAAATCTACGCTATTCTCTAAGCAGCATTTTACAACTGTTCATCTATGGTTTCTTCTGGATCATCTGTACATTGCGCACTGGAGGTAGTCCTTAGTAGTTATTCCTATCTTTCTTGGAGTGGTATTATAGAAATGCTATTGTTAATGCCTGGAATCTTTGGCCTATGAAACTCTTAATCTACATGGAATTTGTAAAACATCACAGAAACTATATCAGTATACTGCTGACACTCATTTATGTCACTTTCTAGTATTCTTGGGAATTATCAGCAATGAATTATGAGGCATAATACACTAAAATTAAATCTAAGCAAGTTGTAAATTCTTTTTATCAGTTCTTTTTATTTCATTCTGGATGTTCTTCTAGCTTTGGAACAAGTTGTATGCTCTGAACATTCACATTTGTGGTTTGGACGGTCTGGATTTTAAAGTTGTGAATAATTTTCAAGCTGTGCCAGCTATGCCCTAGTCATATCTCACTTGATTATTATAATACACAGTATATGGATTGTCTGTTAAAACCATTCAAAAATTTCAGCACTGTAGCCAGCCTGGTACAGTTCAGGGCTTGTAGCCCAGGTTTCTGGAAGGACCAGCTTTATTCAGCCACTAAGATCTTCCAGAAATGCTCTTTCTGCAATGTTTCACCTTGATTTCCCCAGTTATCTGCTTGTGTGTGTGTGTGTGTGTGTGTGTGTGCGTGCACAGAAATAGTTAAAAGTGAGATAGTCAGAGAAGTGAATCAAACTCTGGCAACAACTTTTAAAGTAACTGTACTTAACCTTCTGGGAGGTGCAGCTGCTTTAATGCTTTGAGGAGGGGTGCTTTGTTTGCACAAATGCTCTTTGCAAAGCACCCCTTCAACATTTTTTTGCATAGCCCAGCAAACATCACGTATGAGAAACTGCCTCATGTCAAACTACTGGTCCATCTAGCTCCATTACCCCTCCATAATTTCAGACAGGAGTCTTTTTTGGAGTAATCTATGATGTATTACATTTTAAAAAGATAATAAAGAGAAATAACAAAACCAGAAATGGTAGCTTGTTTTAAAATACAGCTAAATAATAAGGTACTCTTTGGAAGTTCTACTTTTAAAGTCAAAATAATTATTTCTGCAAGAGGAGAAAATGTAATCCTCTTTTTTTATAGAAGGGAGCTCTCTCTGAATTTTCTCCAGATGATGAAGACTCAGTCATGTTTTGGCCATGCATCATCACTGATTGTAAGTTGGACAGCATTATCACTGTTCTATAAATGGATTGGACAGGATGTGACTCATGACCCAACTAGTGAAGCTTTTAGTCACCTTGAATTATAAGTTCTTCTTGAAGGACCACTTGGTTCAGATGTTAGCAAAAGGAGATTAAGTCATAAGGAAATGTATCATCACCTCTGCTATCTAAATAAGGTTTAAGTAGGGATTAATTAAGTGTCTGAAATTACCTTTTGTGCTGGTGTGAATTTCACTGTACATTAATTTTAACTAGGAAGAATGCAGGCTAATAAATCTGAACACTAAAAATTCATACTGTCCAGAGTCCAATAGCAGAGGGCCATAGGGTGCTAACAAGGGATACTGATCACCAGCTCCCTGACATCTGTTAACAAGTGAGTCTCCAGCTATGCATAAAGGAACACAAAAGCTGAAACTCTGTTCTGCAGTGTCCAGAAAACCAACATCCTATTTAACAGGAAACTGAATCTAAAAGCAAATATCTTGACCAAGGTCACTTGGAGAAGCCTGAATCAAGAACTGCAGGTTGGAGTTCTTGAATTGGTCAGATTCCCAACCTGATGCTTAAATAAGCAAATTATATCAAGCCATTAAAAATCATAAGTCATTAATAAACCAAGAACCTCTAAAGTAATAATAAGCAAAAGAAATTAGATGTGACATTATAATGGGAGCTGCACAAATATGTGATTTTTAGCCATTCCTAAACAAGGAAATTAAAGGATTGGGCTTCTGGTTTGTGTGTGTGTGTGTGTGTGTGTGTGTGTGTATGAGTTGTTGAGGGCTGCTAGTGATATCTTCGGTGAACCTTCCAATATATGTGGTAGATGGCACTGGCTAATGTGAGAAAGATCTGGTTGCCACTGCCCCATAGAACTGATGTCTCATTTCATAATAGTTCAAGAACCCTTCACTATATTCCGCAGAAGTCTTTAACACTTGAAATACAGGTAGTCCTCACTTAACTATGATAATTGGGACCAGAATTTCTGTTGCTAAGCAATGCGGTCGTAAAGCGCAGTGTCACATGACTGCATTGCTTAGCAACAGCAAGGAATAAGCAATTAAGCAAGGATCATGGGTCATTAAGCAAGGACCTTCTCGTAACTTCCTGGTGGCTTCCCACAAGCAAAGTCAGTGGAGAAACTGGCAGGAAATTGCAAGTTGCAGGCAGCTTGCAAGCAGGCCAGCAGGCAGATAAATGGCTGCTGCCGGATGGGGGAAGGTGTGTGGGTGGTTGCAGTGGTGCATGAGAGCAATTTCGGGCTCAGGGGAGCTGCTCCTGGGTGGGGGAGACTTACTGGAGCAACTTGCGACCTTCCCTGACAGCTTCCCCATTGTCAGCCTTACCAGGTAGACCAAACAGGAAACATAACCAGATAAGTTAATTCTACTTCATTGTAAAGCTACATTTAACAGAATCTTGCAAGTTTGAAAGTACATTTCTCCCGCCATCTCCTTTACAGCCTGGGAAACTACGGAGGGTCCCTTCTGAGCCTCTTGCCTTGCCCACTATCTGAGGCTGTGCTGTCTCTTATCTAACCGTTCTCTTCGCCCTGTCTCCCATGGTCCTTCCCACATACCATTACACCCATTGTCTTTGCGCTGCAACCATCATAAGTGTGAGCCACTTACCAAGCACCCAGATCATGATCACATGACCATAGGGTGATACAATTGGCAGAAGTTCAAGGACCAGTCATAAGTACCACTCATTCAGCACCATCACAACTTTGAACGGTCGCTGAATAAGTAGTTGCTAAGTGAGGACTACTTGTATTGGACTACTGACAACTGAATCACAAGTTGTCAGGCACAGGCACAGTCCTGTTTTTGTTGAGTTAGAATTACATCCTAATGAGATTTTGCCATAAATAATTGAATGGGATTTCAGATAAAAATTCAGTTTTTAAACCTACAGTTGTATATCCTTATCTAGGACAAAACTCCACTGAAGTCTGAGTAAACATGGATGGTTATTTTGTAAGCCATTGGATGACTCACCTATCATGTTCCCGTAACATGAATATATTTTGAGTTTAGAGGGGTCGTGCCTAACTAAGTATGCTTAAGATTCAGCTTTAGGAATAAGACTTCTGATTTGATATATATGATTGTACTGTTAATTTCTGCACAGAGAAGCCAGCACTCATACCTGGTGCTGGAAGTCATACCTTCTGGTCATGGATTTACGTATATCATAAGGTGTGAAATTTTATTTTTTTCTACGTTTATATGAGTTAGTTTAAACAGAAGAGTCATAGTAATTCCACTTTGACAAGTGCCTTACTATATAGGCCCGCATGGTGACCTTTACTACTAAATAGTCTCATAGCAGCTTTAGCAGAGTGACATTTGAGATGGTAGCTAGTAAATCTGTTTTGTGGATATTGAGATGAGATGATTAAAAATTGGTGACATGAAGATAAACAATTAGCATTTTCAGAAACATTTCTTCTGGTCTTGACATTTGCAAAAGCAAAATATTTTGTAGAGTTTTCTCAGTAACAAAATATGACATGTACTGGAATGTAATTTCTTTTTCAAATTTAAATACACTTACTTTCTCTTCCTGAAATTGTCCTAACACTTAGTCCTCTTTTGCATCTTAGCTCTAGACAAGTACCCTCCCTTCTTATTGGAAGGAAGGAAATCTATCTGTGAAGTATGCAGAGATTTTTCTTCTCTGTGCGTTTGCAGGACTGAAAAATGTTTCTGAGTAGCATATTTGAATAAAGTCTTAAACACTGACAACAAACTGAGATTTATAAAAATCATTTACAGCTTTATGAAAAAAACTATTCTTAACATTTAAGCAAAACCAAAATAAATAGCATGTCTAGTAAAACTTAAAATCAGTCTGTTTAAAAATGCATCTTGAAGCATTGTACACATTCATTCTTCATTCTCACCTCTGTCTCCTCTGTTTCTGTGGGTAAGAGACACGTAGTAAAATAGTAGTTTTAAAGTAGTAAAATTAGCTTTTATTATTCTTTTCCAACCCAACAGAACGTTGGAAAGAAATTATGTAAAAGGAGTCATGACTATGTTGGCATGATAGCTCTCCAGAAACTGAGCAGAACAGGATCAAATTTGATTTGCAGGGTAAAAGGTAGCAAAGGAAAGCTTGAGCTGAACTGGGCAAAGGGTGCAGTGGAAAAAAAAAAATCCAAAAACATTTCTCCAGGACTCAGCAACTTTAAGATATGTGTATGCTGGCTGGGGAATTCTGGGAGTTGAAGTCCATACATCTTAAAGTTGCTGAGGTTGAGAAACACTGCTCCAGGACCTCCCTATAGGAGATACAGTTGAGCAGCACTTTGGTGACTATTCTGGTCGAAGCCCCCTTCCTCTTCTGGTCATGTGACCAAGATGGAGCATATGCAACTCACCCCTTGCTTCCCAGTGTACACACATAGTTACAGTTACAACAGATTATTTTATTACACAGAAGAAAATAAAGACGCTTCCCAGTGGTCACTGCTGGTAAAGGGGTTGGAAAGAATCAAAGTCTGCTTTGCATGCTTTCTTTACCTTGTTATTTTAAGTGTATTTATGTCCTTTCATTTAGCAAGTGTGATTACCACTTCTGGCTTGACTAAATGGAAAACACATGCACAGATACCTTGCAGCGCAAATGATTACAGTGCAGTTATAACTTCTTAAAACTAACTTATGCTAGCTTAATGAAATACAGTACAGTACATTCAACAAGAGCACAAGCTCTTCAGAGCCTAGTGAAAAGGCTAAGTTAAAGCATTTCAGCCTTTCTTGCCCAAGAAAATGGCTTAATATTATACTTAAGTTTGGCTTTGAAAGACATTATTTTTACCATTATTACTGTTATACATATATACATATACATATTTGGTCAACTCAAGGCGGCAAACAAACTTTTTACCTTTTTAAAAATTATTTTATTGTTTATTTCTTTACCTGGGCAGAACAGAAACCACTGTTGGATCATTCTTCCTTTTGGACCGAAAGTCCTCTCCCTCTCCAAATGATTTGGAGGATGTTCAAGAGAAAGGCGAGCAAAGGAAATACATCGGACAGTGAAATGAGCCAATGTGATACCGTACTTGTTTTTTTCTTCTTTTTCTTTTTTTCCAAAATGATTTGATTAGAAATAAGTTCAATTAATTTAATGCATGGTACTGTAATTCCAAGCTTTGATAACTAGATTTTTTGTCTTGTATATTCCATTATTTAAAAACTAGGTGATTTTCAAAGTATAAAATACATAAATCTCCATATGGACTAATCTGTACCAGTTATTCTTCATAGAACAAATCCTGGACAATGCCTTTGTCCTGTATCCCATCTTTTATTAAAAGCTTAAAAAAATAAAATAGATTTTAGAACATGCTTGAAAGATGTCCAGGCCTTTATTTTGGCTTACAGTCTACATGGTGCTGTTATTGGCAATCCAATTATTAACTGAAATAGCAATCCTGTGAATTTATGAATGCTTTCTCATCAGCTTTTAGCTGACATATGGAATCATATCTTTTAGCTATACTCTTGTCACAAATTCAAGTCTGGCTTATGGTATTAGCCTATTGCTATGATAAAACGTTTCATAATTTTTGTTCTTGAAGGTGGTCCAGTTATTGCAACAACTACTTTAAATAGTTCTGAGAGGACTTAAGTTCAAGAAAGTGTAAGTTAGGTCAACTACTAACTAACACTATTAATTTACATATGGGTCTTCAGAAGCAAGATCTTTTCACTTAAAGGGATAATTTATCACACTTAATTGGAAGAAAGCTCCACTGCACTCAGTGAAAATTATTCCTGAATATTTGGGCTGCACAAATTATTTGTAGAGAAGCTTCACTTGTGGCATTTCCACAAGCAAAGTCTTCTTTCAAAGTCACCCTTCAAACCATGGAAGTGGCTTCACCTACTTAAAGCCTGGCTTGTCATGGCTGCTTTGAGGAAGCTCATTTGCACATGAAAGTGCATGCAGAAACAATATTCAGTCTTAATGAGTAAATATTTACATTTGTAAATGTAAGGTTTATAAATTTATAAATGTTACAATTGTTACCTAATTTAAAATGTGGAGGAAATTCCATTAAATATTTTAATAAGAGGAAGAAAGTGGTTGTGTTCTTATTATTGCAATCTGTTTGTACTTAAATCGTACTTAGCTAGAAAAAGACCTTCTCTGTGACCTCACCTAGAAATGGTCTCCCTGTTTCAGAAAATTCATTAGGTCCTTTCTTAGTCTTTTACCAAATATCTCTTCCCTCAGACATCTGTCCTGTTGGATTAGTAGAATATTTATGCTGTGATTCCCTTGCTCTAAATTAGATTAGGTAGAAGGAACTTATGAGAAAACATACTATTAAACAACCATTTTCTACCAGTTTCTTCCATAGGATAGGTCTATAATATCATTTCTACAATAGTAATGAAGCATTTAGGGATGTGGCTACTGACAGAACTTTCAATCTCAAATTTCTTGAGTGTTGCATAATGGTGTCCTTATTTGAGAAATATATTCTTTGACGTTTGCTTTAGGGGATTATGTAATATCTGGTAGCAGCATACAGGAAGTCCCCAGTTTAAGAACGAGTTCCGTTCCCAAGGTCTGTCCTTAAGTCAAATTTATATGTAAGCCACAACAATATTATCGTATAATACTGTGTAAGTAGTATCGTGTAACCATTATGTGTTTAACTCGAATCATTGTGTATTTAAGTCAAATTTTGCTAAAATAGGCTCCATTCTTAAGTATGGGTCGTTTGTAACCTGGGCATTCTTAACCTGGGGACTACCTGTACTTTTGCCATCTCGTAGGAACATAAATGAAGTATTTAACAGAAAAGCAACCATTGGTTGTGATTTATGACTTGGAAGCGATAAACAGCTCACTATCATTGAATGTAGTCATTTTCTGAGATACAAAGGTATATCCAACATTGCTTGTATTGCTGAAAAAAAGTTGAGTCTGGCAGAATTAGAAAATAGGATCTCTTCTAAAAAAATCTTATGCTCTGATGTTTTTGACAAATGTATTGTGTGTGGCTTTTGCTATGTATTCTTCTGAAAAAAAAATTCTTTTGCTTCCTTTTATAATCCATAATGCTAGCTTTATACAGTAATGAGAAGAGAAGTAAATGATCAAGAGAACTACTTTCCTATAAAAGGAAAAGTAAACCAAGAGTAGTTGCTTCAAAAAAAAAGTAAGATAAGTTGCTACAAGTATTCTGTCACCTGTCCTCTGCTACCTTTGTATGGGCTGTTACAGAATTTGAACTCTGACCACTCCTTTTCAAAATAACAATCCAAATATCATGTCATTAGACCCACAGGCCATACCTGCTTGAAAATGTGAACCCTATCTTTCTGCACTATAATCTGGTCTGTAATTCCAGGGACTTTCATGATCAATGACTATAGAATTTGTCCAGATTCCAGGAAGTAGTCTTATCAAAAGTCTTATACAGTATTTTATTTTATTTTATTTATTTTTCCTTTCTGAAATACTCATAGCCAGGAGGCTACTGTAGGATTTTATTCCTGTGTTTATAAACCCAAAACTAGTATTTGTTTAGCATGGAAGAGTTTTGTTTTTTTAACTGATCACAATTTTGGTGTTCTAAGATTATGGTCATAAGTGTCTCGTTTATATAGAATCATTTAATTTTGGGTAAAGGTATAAACTAGTATAACCCCTCATTAAATGTTCTCCAGCAAGGATGCTGATAGGAAGTTGACACAAAATAGATATCCTTTTATATCAATGACTGTAATCTTTAGAGTCCAGGATTCCCAATTTTATAAACACAAAAATCTAAAAAAAGGGAATTATACAAGGAGAGCCATGTTACTCCATGATAGCCCAAAATCAGGAGGAGTCTGGTGAGTCCCTTTTCAGACTGCCAGACAAACAGGTCAAAATTCGTGCAAAAAAGTCAATAGACGTAAGTTTGACACCAATGACTCACAACCAGGCTTCTTCTGATCTAAGAAAAGGGAAAAGACACAATTAAATTGCATTATATTTCGTTGGGAAAATGTAGTTGTAATGAATGTATTATATTGTCTTTTAACATTTTAGCCACATAGTGGGAAAAAGACATTCTTTTCTAGATCCAGTTAGTTAAGGTAGGAGCTTTGATGCCTTACATTTCTAGATCCAGTTACCGCAAATGGGTATATTGCTAAAGCTAGTACAGTAAGTGACTAAAAATATGCAGGTTCTTTAGCAATTAGTGTGCAGGGCTTATGAAAGTTAGAAGGATAGAAACAGTGAGAGAAAACAGTTGCAATATGATTTGGAGCAAAAACATTGGAAAGACAGCTGTGGTTTTTTAGTTTTTCTTTTGGAATCTGATATAAATCTAGTAGTTATGCTATCTGCTTTAGAAATATGTTTGATTCCATTAGGTTCTACTACTATATTTATGTTCTTTGTTATTTAAAGAAAACTAAGCCTTTCATTAGTGATCCTCAATTTGTCAGTGTTAAGAAAAGTAAGAAGCGCTTAACTATTTATAATAAATTTCCATTTTTTCTATTATCAGTCAGCATTATGTATACTTGCCCATGGTTACCTTCAATAAAGCATAGATAAACAAGAAAAGATTACATGCATAATGAACTACTACATAGGCTTACATGAAAATCTCCCGTTACGTATAATCAGGCTTACTTTCTGTTGAATCATCATCATCAATATCATCTATATTACTGATAGAGGGATGGAGTGTCTCATGTAGATCTGAGACCAAGAGTAGCTATAATAAATATTTATCTACTTTAATTAATAATGGACAGTGCACTAGAATAGTGATAAGAGCAACTGGAATGCAGTTTCTGAATGTTAAATTAACTTTCATTTTAAACAAGTTATTTTAGGGATAAAAATGCTGCAGTGTAAATTATAATAAATTAAATACACTGCATGAATCTGGAGCAAAGGTTTAATAACGCAAATTTCAGTTTCAAAATGTAATTATCAATGATTTTTAACTGTAAAAATATGAGGAACATTACTGTTACAAGAGAATGATCTAGGCATTTTTTAAAAAGATCAACTAAAGAAAAACCAACTGCTGGCATTCACTTCCCACACATTTTTATGCTGTTTTTAAGAGACTATATACCTGCAAAATACAAATGCAGGGACTGATGTTTGTATTTAAAAGCAACATCTCTTTTCTTTGAGTGAATCTCATTTAGTAATCTTAACATGGCTTAGGTTGTAGAGCAGGAAAGCTGCTTTTTAAAGTATAATTTGCAAGAATTGTCTATTTTCTACTTGCTGTTGGACTATCAAACCACTGCTCTGGATGAATCTCCAACAAAAAAACCCTGTAATATCAGAATCTCAACAGACTATTGGATACACGTGACTGTCCCCAAGAACTTGCTGCTTTTGTCAAAATGACAAAAGAATGTTGTGCTGTTGCAATTGGAATTCCACCCCTTTCATACACACATGCAGCATCACTATGCATGTACAAAAGGGTCAGAGCTTGCAATGGCACGATCCCCCTTTCATTATTCTGCTTCCCTCCACCCCACAGCTGATGACTAAGCAGGATCTTCTGAATGCAAGAACACAGGTTCTGCCATTGAGTCATGTCTCTCCTTGATTCATGGTATATCACCTCAGCACATATCACTGGTAGTAATT
The DNA here is from genome assembly GCA_030867105.1 of Liasis olivaceus. NCBI lineage: Eukaryota > Metazoa > Chordata > Lepidosauria > Squamata > Pythonidae > Liasis > Liasis olivaceus. The sequence goes on along the minus strand of CM061350.1, from coordinate 44,473,061 downwards.
TCTTTTTTCCAGACCCTCAGAATATGAAATCTTTATGAGAATGCAAAATGGCATGTCCTTAATTTTGATCAGCCAAATGTTGATGCAAAGTATTTGTGGATTTGCTGCAACCTAATTATCATTTTCCTTCTGATTTATTTGTCATGTGGAAAACTTCCACAAGTAGATAAAGGCCGCATAGTAGCTACCCAGGCTGAGATGAAACAATGATGGGGAATGGAGTTAATTATGTAACCAAAGGCAATAGCACACCTGTGGAATCTTCTCTGGCATGTGCCCATCATCATCACCATCTTCATCATCATCATCGTTTATTAAACTTGTATGCCACCCAATCTCCAATGATTCTGGGTGGCTATCATTTATTTTTTTAAAAATACACAGTTTATGGGGAGCTTCAAAGCAAAGTGCCAGTCTCCAACATCATCTGTTTTTACAAAAATGCTTTTGAGTCTCATATAGATCCCAGGTATTATTATAAAATGAGTAAGATGGGTGGCTACAGTTCAGTGTTTTGTTGGAAGTATGTGTTCCTGGCCAAAAAAAGGAAGACACAGGTAAGCTAAGATAGTAGGAATTGTTCTGGGAGAAAGCTATGGGGATCAACGTAAATGGGGTTTGCTCTCTGGTAAATGGATATTTTGTGTTGGCTTATTTATGATGACATTTTGTGAGAGCACCTACAACTTCTTGCATGTTCAAAGGGTGTACATTAGTTCAAAAAAGATTACCAGGTGTAGAAAGATCCTTCATACATTGCATATGCTTGTAAGGGGGATTAGATCATACAATGTAGATATTCATTGGTAAATTAATATTAATTAACCTATAACTAATACTGCCAGTTCCCTACAAAATATTCTGTTTTGTATAGAAAGCTATTTTCATAAAGAATGTAGCACTCTGACTTTGAATAATGAGATTAATTTTAAAAACAGGCTCAGTTTCAGACTTTTATGTCCGAAGGCAATGACATGATTATTGTTATTGTCTTGAAAGAAAATTAAAAGTTTGGGCTGATGGAAAACACGCCTACTTGAAACACTTCACTTTCTGTGGTGGTTAAACGGTGATGAGTTGTGCTTAAAACTGATGGGTAAAACAATCTGAGATATGTTTTTAAGGGGATTTTTTTAAGATGTTATAAATGGCTAATATTGATTTTATAGAGATTTCTGCTGTTAAAACACTGCACATTGAGTCTAGAATTTCCTAGAGTTTGCTCTTGGGAATCCGTATTAAGAAAGTTGAAGGACACTGAATAGTTAAGATTATTTTAATCTTACATTCTGCCTCAGATTTAAGAGGAATTATTTAAATAATAATTCTGATGCAAGTTTCTTGTGCTGTTTTTAAAACTACTATCTTTTATGCATTATATATATATAAAAAATATATATATAAAATTCCCCTCTCACCCCTGTGGGTGGTATGTGTCTTCCTCAATCTTGGGTCCTCTACCAGAGGCCTGAGAGTTTGAGGGTTCTGCGCAGTATCTTAGCTGTTCCTAGCACTGCACTCTTCTGCACAGAGAGCTCTGATGTTGTTCCTGGGATCTGTTGGAGCCACTCTCCCAGCTTAGGAGTCACGGCCCCAAGTGCTCCTACCACCACTGGGACCACTTTGGCCTTGACTTTCCACATCCTCTCGATTTCCTCCTTCAGGCCCTGGTACTTCTCCAGCTTCTCATGCTCCTTCTTCTTGATGTTGCTGTCACTTGGCACTGCTACATCTATCACTACCGCTGTCTTCTGGTCTTTGTCTACTACCACGATGTCTGGTTGATTAGCCAGTGCCTGCCTGTCCGTCTGGATCTGGAAGTCCCACAGGACCTTAGCCCTGTTATTCTCCACGACCTTCTGTGGAATCTCCCATCTGGACTTGGGGGGGTCTAGCCCATACGCTGTGCAGATGTTCCTGTACACAATGCCAGCTACTTGGTTGTGCCGTTCAGTGTATGCTGTTCCTGCCTGCATCTTACACCCTGCCACTATGTGTTGGACTGTCTCTGAGGCCTCTTTGCACAATCTGCACCTTGGGTCCTGTCTAGTGTGGTAGACCCCTGCTTCTATGGATCTGGTGCTTAGTGCCTGTTCTTGTGCTGCTATGATCAGTGCCTCAGTGCTGTCTTTTAGTCCAGCCCTTTCCAGCCATTGATAGGAATTCCCAATGTCAGCCACCTCAGCTATCTGTCGATGGTACATCCCATGCAGGGGCTTGTCTTGCCATGGTATTTCCTCCACTTGAACTTCCTCCCATGTCTGCTGCTGCCTGAGGCATTCTCTCAGCAGCTCATCTTTGGGTGCCATCTTACTGATGTACTCCTGGATACTCCGGGTTTCGTCCAGGACAGTGGCTTTGACACTCATCAGACCCCACCCACCCTCTTTGCAGCTGGTGTACAGTCTTTGGGTGTTGGACTTGGGGTGGAAACCTCCGTACATTGTGAGGAGCTTCCGGGTCTTCACATCGGCAGCCTCCATGTCTTCCTTTGGCCAGCTCACTATACTGGCAGGGTATCTGATGACTGGCAGGGCATACATGTTGATGGCATGGATCTTGATCTTCCCATTGAGCTGACTCTTCAGGACCTATCTTATCCTTTGGTGGTACTTGGATGTTGCTGTCTTCCTTGCCTCCTCCTCATGGTTCCCGTGTGACTGTGGGACACCAAGGTATTTATAGCTGGTCTCTATGTCTGCTATGTCCCCTTCATGGATCACTGCCTTGTCGTGGCGAAGGGGCTTGTGTAACTCAGTGAAGCCATGAGCTATACCATGCAGGGCCACCCAAGACGAACAGGTCATGACAGAGAGTTCTGACAAAATGTGGTCCACAGGAGAAAGAAATGGCAACCCACTCCAGTATCCTTGCCAAGAAAACCCCATGGACAATGTTAAAAGGCTAAAAGATATGACGCCAGAAGATGAGCCCCTCAGGTCGGAAGGTGTCCAATATGCTACTGGGGAAAAGCGGAGGGCAATTCCAAGTAGCTCCAGAAAGAGTGAAGCGGCTGGGCCAAAGCCGAAAGGACGTTCAGCTGTGGATGTATCTGGAAGCGAAAAGAAGGTCCGATGCTGTAAAGAACAATATTGTATAGGTACGTGGAATGTAAGATCCATGAACCAAGGCAAGCTGGATGTGGTCAAACATGAGATGACAAGATTGAACGTCGACATCTTGGGAATCAGCAAATTGAAATGGACGGGAATGGGTGAATTTAATTCAGGTGACCATTATATCTACTACTGTGGGCAAGAAACCCTTAGAAGAAATGGAGTTGCACTCATAGTCAGTAAGAGAGTGGGAAAGGCAGTAATGGGGTACAACCTCAAAAACGACAGAATGATCTCAGTGCGTATCCAAGGAAAACCATTCAACATCACAGTAATCCAAGTCTATGCCCCAACCACTGATGCCGAAGAAGCTGAAGTTGACCGGTTCTATGAAGACCTACAAGACCTTCTAGAACTAGCACCAAAAAAAGATGTCCTTTTCATCATAGGGGATTGGAATGCTAAAGTAGGAAGTCAAGGAGTAATCGGAATAACAGGCAAGTTTGGCCTTGGAGTACAAAATGAAGCACGGCAAAGGCTAATAGAGTTCTGTCAAGAGAACAAACTAGTCATAGCAAACACTCTTTTCCAACAACACAAGAGACGACTCTACACATGGACATCACCAGATGGTCAATACCGAAACCAGATTGATTACATACTTTGCAGCCAAAGATGGAGAAGCTCTATACAGACAGCAAAAACAAGACCAGGAGCTGACTGTGGCTCAGATCATGAGCTTCTTACTGCAAAATTTAGGCTTAAATTGAAGAATGTAGGGAAAACCACTAGACCACTCAGGTATGACTTAGATCATATTCCATGTGAGTACACAGTGAAGGTGATGAATAGATTTAGAGGATTAGATTTGGTAGACAGAGTGCCTGAAGAACTATGGACGGAGGTCTGTAACATTGTACAAGAGGCAGCAACTAAAACCATCCCAAAGAAAAAGAAATGCAAGAAAGCAAAATGGCTGTCTGATGAGGCTTTACAAATAGCTGTGGAAAGAAGGAATGCGAAAAGCAAGGGTGAAAGGGAAAGATATAAGCAACTGAATGCAGATTTCCAGAGAATAGCAAGGAGAGATAAGAAGGCCTTCTTAAATGAACAATGCAAAGAAATTGAAGAAAACAATAGAATGGGGAAGACTAGAGATCTCTTCAAGAAAATTGGAGATATCAAAGGAACGTTTAGTGCAAAGATGGGCATGATAAAGGACAAAAAAGGCAGGGACCTAACAGAAGCAGAAGAGATTAAGAAGAGGTGGCAAGAATACACAGAAGAACTATACAAGAAAGATCTTAATGTCCCTGATGTCCATGCTGGTGTGGTCACTGACCCTGAGCCAGACATCCTAGAGAGTGAAGTCAAGTGGGCCTTAGGAAGCATTGCTAACAACAAAGCTAGTGGAGATGACAGTATTCCAGCTGAGTTATTTAAAATACTAAAAGACGATGCTGTTAAAGTGCTGCACTCAATATGCCAGCAAGTTTGGAAAACGCAACAGTGGCCACGGGATTGGAAAAGGTCAGTTTATGTTCCAATTCCAAAGAAGGGCAATGCCAAAGAATGCTCAAACTATCGCACAATTGCACTCATTTCACATGCTAGCAAGGTTATGCTCAAAATCCTACAAGCTAGGCTTCAGCAGTACGTGAACCGAGAACTACCGGATGTACAAGCTGGGTTTCGAAGAGGCAGAGGAACTAGAGATCAAATTGCCAACATTCGCTGGATCATGGAGAAAGCACGAGAGTTCCAGAAAAGCATCTACTTCTGCTTCATTGACTATGCAAAAGCCTTTGATTGTGTGGATCACAACAAACTGTGGCAAATTCTTAAAGAGATGGGGATACCAGACCACCTTACCTGTCTCCTGCGAAATCTGTATGCGGACCAAGAAGCAACAGTTAGAACCGGTCATGGAACAACCGATTGGTTCAAAATAGGGAAAGGAGTACGACAAGGATGTATACTGTCACCCTGCTTCTTTAACCTATATGCAGAGTACATCATGAGAAATGCCAGGCTGGAAGAATCACAAGCCGGAATTAAGATTGCAGGGAGAAACATCAATAACCTCAGATATGCAGACGATACCACCGTAATGGCACAAAGTGAAGAAGAACTAAAGAGCCTCTTGATGAGGGTGAAAGAGGAGAGTGCGAAAGGTGGCTTGAAACTCAACATTAAAAAAACTAAGATCATGGCATCTGGACCCATCAATTCCTGGCAAATAGAAGGGGTAGAAATGGAAGCAGTAACAGACTTCATTTATTTGGGCTCGAAGATCACCGCAGATGGAGACTGCAGCCATGAAATTAAAAGACGCTTGCTCCTTGGGAGGAAAGCTATGGCAAACCTAGATAGCATATTAAAAAGCAGAGACGTCACCTTGCCGACAAAGATCCGCATAGTCAAAGCTATGGTTTTTCCAGTAGTAATGTATGGCTGTGAGAGCTGGACCATAAAGAAGGCTGAACGCCGAAGAATTGATGCCTTTGAACTGTGGTGCTGGAGAAGACTCTTAAGGACTGCTAGGAGGTCAAACCAGTCAATCTTAAAGGAAATCAACCCTGATTGCTCATTGGAAGGATTGATAATGAAGCTCAAACTCAGATACTTTGGTCACCTAATGCGAAGAGAGGACTCTTTGGAAAAGACCCTGATGCTGGGAAAGATGGAAGGCAAAAGGAGAAGAGGACGGCAGAGGATGAGATGGCTAGATAGCATCACTGAAGCAATGAGCATGAAATTGAGCAAACTCAGGGAGGCAGTGAAAGATAGGAAGGCCTGGCGCAATATGGTTCATGGGGTCACGAAGAGTCGGACACGACTTAACGACTGAACAACAACAACAAAATGTCTGCTATGTGCCCCACTGGTAATTCCACTCCATCGGTCTTAACTACCTTCCCTCTCTTTACTATCATCCTGCCACACTTCTCCAGTCCGAATGACATCCCAATGTCCTCGCTGTAGATCCGTGTCAGGTGGATCAGTGAGTCGATGTCTCGTTCACTCTTAGCATACAGCTTGATGTCATCCATGTAAAGGAGATGGCTGATTGTGATTCTACTCTTGAACTTGTACCCATATCCAGACCTTGTGATTATCTGGCTGAGGGGGTTTAAGCCTATGCAGAACAGCAGTGGGGACAGTGCATCACCTTGGTATATGCCGCACTTGATGGCCACTTGTGCGAGCTGTCTTGAGTTGACTTCCAGTGTTGTCTTCCACAGTCCCATTGAGTTCTTGAGGAAGGTCCTTAGTGTCCTGTTGACTTTGTATAGTGCCAGGCATTCACAGATCCATGTGTGCGGCATTGAGTCATAGGCTTTCCTGTAGTCTATCCAGGCTGTGGTCAGATTGGTCTGCCTATACCTTGAATCTTGGGCGACTGCTCTGTCTATGAGTAACTGGTGTTTTGAGCCTCTGGTGTTGTTTCCAATACCCTTCTGAGCTGTGTTCATGTACTTGCCCATATGGTCTTGTAGCTTGGCAGCTAGGATGCCTGATAGAACTTTCCATGTTGTGGGGAGGCAGGTTATTGGCCAGTAGTTGGATGGTGCTGTTCCTTTGTGAGGGTCTTTCATGATCAGCACTGTCCTTCCTTGTGTTAGCCAGTCTGGGTGGGAGCCTGCTGCTAGTAGTTGGTTCATCTGTGCTGCTAGGCATTCATGCACTGCTGTTAGTTTCTTTAGCCAGTAGGTGTGGATCATGTCCAGGCCAGGTGCTGTCCAGCTTTTCATGTTCTTGACCCGCTGTTGGATGTCTGCTACTGTGATGGTGACTGGTTCCTGTTCTGGGAGATTGCTGTGGTCTGCTTTCAGGTCCTGCAGCCACTTTGCACTGGTGTTATGCGTCTTCTCTTTCTCCCATATGTTCTTCCAGTACTGTTCAGTTTCCACTGCTGGTGGCTCAGCTGATACTCTGTGGTTGCACTGCAGTTGGGAGTACACTTTGGATGGTTCTTTGGAGAACAGGGCATTTATCTTCTTGGCCTCTGCTTCTCTAGTGTATCTTCTTAGCCTGGTAGCCAGTGCTGTGAGCCTTTGTTTAGCAGTCTCTAGGGCTTCAGATGGAGTCAGGCCCATGTATTTTTTCAGTAGCTGAGTCTTATCTTTTATCTCTACACGCTTCTGTAGTTCCACCAGCTGACTGACTTCTCTCCGAGTTGCCTTGATCTTAGCCTCCAATCTCATTTTCCAGGGTGGGTATGTACTGCTGTTCTTCTTGATCGTGTAGCCAAGCAGTTCCAGGATTACAGCGGCTGTAGCATATACCCATTCATTGATTTCAGTTATGGTGGTAGTAGGGATTGTCTGGAGGGCTCTATTGGCATTTTCTAGCATACTATCTGATGGTACTTCTCCACTGAGCCTTGGTAATCGGACTCGAGGGTTGGCTGTAGCTAGTTTATCCATGATCTTATGCCTCATATCAGCTGCTGTGCTCTGTAATGGAAGGGCTGGAAGTGACATTCCAGCTTCAGGTGTTGGCTGCACATCTGCTTGTTCTTCCAGGTCTGCTTGAGTCCGGGTTGTAATGTAGAGTTGGTCTATCTCAAGTTGTGAGAGCAGCTTCCTCTTCACTATGTTGAAGTGCTGGGTAACTAGTTGTTTCTCAGTTAGTGTGGATGTAGGCCTTCTGTCTATCCATAGTTCCCTCATACGTTTCATATATCCCCTCTCATTAGGTCTGCTGTTGTAGTAGCATTCCATCAATTCCAAGTTTTCTTGTCTCGTCCATGTATGGTTTGTTCCAGTAGCCCACTTAACATCAGATTGTCCTGGTTCCCCAACATCTGACACGGACCTTGTTAATCCGGGCGATGTCCGAGCCGGCATGACTCTCTTAGTTCGTGTCACTCTCATATTTGAGGTAGGCAGGTGAAGCGTTAGGGGGTCTTTGCCCAAGGACCCCTACTGGTAAGGTAGGTGCCAGCCAGGATTTGAACCCCTGTCTCCTGCATCAAGGGCGGTGTTCTAACCACTACGCTATCCATATATAAATAAAAATAAAATCACACAATTTGGCAATACTATTCACTGTTTTTAGCAGATGCAACGAGCAACACCAGCCAAATGCTTTTTTTTTTTTGCCTTGATGTCTGAATTGTTCCTTTTTCTTCAACAGTGAATACTTGATTAATTCAATCTTCTCTCTTTTATTAATATACATTTGAATTACAGCATAGATAACAGTTCTGGTAACAGATTGGATAGCTATTCTACAAATGCAGTGGATAAAATTGTAAAGAACTGGAGTATGTGGTAACGCATACATAGTTAAAATAATTGTTACACAGCATATTTTATATAATATGCAGTTTTCTCATGTAAGTATCAAATATTAGAGGGGTGTACCACTGAACTACTCATACTCTTGGCAAAAGTAAGGTTTACATCTCATAGCTGTGAAGCTCAGTAGGTAATCTGAGGCCAATTGCTATCTCTTTGCCTGATCTATCCCATATGGCAATTGTTAATATAAAATGGGAGAAAGAGGGAAACTTCTGGGGGCAGCTCCTTTTGCTCTGGAGCGAAGGTTGATTATAAATATCAATAATTCCTTATATAAATATCCATAAATTTTTACATAATACGTGAGGAAGATATAACACAGGAATAGCAACAGTTTCAAACTTTAGAAGAAACTGATTTTTCATTGGTTCTATACTGAATACAGTAAGCAAAAAAACCTCAGTCTCTGCCTGTTTATCTGTACATAAAACTTTAAATGTTGATTATCTAATAAGGGTATAAAGGAAGATGAACATTTAATGACTGCAGACACTATTTCTCCGTATTCTTTTTTTTCCTCTGCAGTGAACGCTCCTAATGTTATTTTAATGGCAACGCTGTGTGTCTGATGCTTCTATGCGACAGTTTGCTGACATAAAATTATATATTAATATCAGGAAAACCACTAGAAAGTTTTTCATGTGTTTCCAAGACATACATTTTAAAATGCCTAAATACTGCTTATGTTGCTCATGGCCTTGCTATTTCATATCTGATTATTTACAATCTTTTTCTTGTTCCTGATTACTGGCAACTCCACTATGTCTATGTCTACCTTTTGCTAGCAAAACACAATAGATACTGTGCTAGCATACAGATTAAAGGTTACTGGCTGCACTGTGTCAATGTACTTAAGCTAGCTGAGGCTTGTGGAGAAAGCTAAGACTAAAAAACAGACAAAAGAAAAGAAGAACATGACAAAAGTGTCATACAGCTCAATATTAGATGCACATTTATTTAGAAGCAGACCCATTGGGTTGACTTGAATATATAGGCAGAGAAATGAGCTTAAAATTTAGATTTCTGTGAATTAACAATGACCAAAAAGAAGAATTCAGAATCTCTGCTAAAATGTGGAAGAGAGGATCATCCTATCCTTCAACTGCATATTGCATATACTCCATATCCTTTTGAGTTCTTTGCACTTAATTAATTAGTCTGAACCCATCAATTCCTGGCAAATAGAAGGGGTAGAAATGGAAGCAGTAACAGACTTCAATTATTTGGGCTCCAAGATCACTGCAGACAGAGACATGAAATTAAAAGACGCTTGCTCCTTGGGAGGAAAGCTATGGCAAACCTAGATAGCATATTAAAAAGCAGAGACATCACCTTGCCGACAAAGATCCGCATAGTCAAAGCTATGGTTTTTCCAGTAGTAATGTATGGCTTTGAGAGCTGGACCATAAAGAAGTCTGAGCGCCGAAGAATTGATGCCTTTGAACTGTGGTGCTGAAGAAGACTCTTAAGAGTCCCCTGGACTGCTAGGAGGACAAACCAGTCAATCTTAAAGGAAATCAACCCTGATTGCTCATTGGAAGGATTGATACTGAAGCTTAAGCTCAGATACTTTGGTCACCTAATGCGAAGAGAGGACTCTTTGGAAAAGACCCTGATGCTGGGAAAAATTGAAGGCAAAAGGAGAAGAGGACGGCAGATGATGAGATGGTTAGATAGCATCACTGAAGCAATGAGCATGAAACTGAGCAAACTCAGGGAGGCAGTGAAGGACAGGAAGGCCTGGCGTGATATGGTTCATGGGGTCACGAAGAGTCAGACATGACTTAACGACTGAACAACAACAAAATTAGTCTGAATCAATCCATGGTAGGATAAAGGCCTTTTCATTGAAGATAGTTTATAATCTATCATGCTGGTTCATGCAAGTTTATAGATGGATAGTTTTTAACTTCCCAGGCTAGGGTTAAAAAGTGGCTCAACCCAGCCAGCTTTTGTGCCTAAGGGAGGACTAAAACTTGGGTCATCCCCATTCCTAGGCCGGCATTTTAATCACTACACCACACTGCTTCTCAGTTATATATTCCTCTTGGACTTCCTTTATCTTGTGATAATGTTAGAAGGACAGATCTGGATATTCAAGCTCCAATGATATTTCAGTACATTTAACTCAAATATCCCAATATTTGAATAAATTCTAATGACTTGGAAAGCTTTTATGATTTCATGGACATTTGCTTCAAGGTAACATTTATGAAAGCTGATATATCACAATTTATATCTGGTCACTTATAACGTTCATAGAAGAAAAGCACTGTTGTTAGAATCCTCTTATCTCAAGGCAAAATTTGTAGATATTATCATAGAATTTAGCAGGAACAGGTGAACAGAAGTTTTTCTATTTGATTCTCCATTAGCAACTGATTCTCATAGCAAGTGTGGACATGATATAACATAGTGAACTCTTCAGAAGTTGAATTTAAAGTAGTATTTTAGTAAGATTAACTGGTTTTGTCAGTTCCTTATTGTAATTTACCTTATTCCAGCTCAAACTCACTTTTCTTTAAAACAAAGATGATTCTCTGAAAACATGCTTGACTCCTGGTGATGATTACCATTTCTATAATTTTGCTTGGTCCTTAAAATATATTGAGAAGTTCTTTTGCATTCCTGATAGTTTCTTAAACTCAGCTACAAGAGCCCCTTCTTATTTCAGAACATCATTTTGGCCTTCATCATTCTTCATTTAGCCTTCTGCCACCATTATACTAACAGGCATTTGCCCTGTTGGGATAAAAGAATTTTAGTATAGTGATATCTGTTGTGCTTTTTTAAAGTTGTTTTATCAGTGCACAGCTCCTCTTTTATTGATTTTGTAATTTTTAAATCCTGTGAATAGTGTAGGATAGGCTATAAGTATGTTTCATAAATAAAGTAAATAAAATAATATATATTCCAAAGTTTAACATATACCTTTTGTTTGAAAGTTATTTCCTTTACCATGTAAAATTGGCTTTGTTTGATTTCCTCAAAGTCTTATATATTATCCAGCAAAATTTACTGAACATAAAGAGCATGTATAACTCCAATCTCTCTTTAGGCAGGGTGAGGAAACAGTTGCAAGGAACAGATTTGAGTGTCATGAGAGAGTTACAAAATATTCACTATTTTAATTTTTTCCCATTTGCCGTTACAGCATTTTATGTTGGCCAGAGATGCCAAAATAATTTGGCATAACTTCCCTAATTTGGGGCATTATTACACCAAGATTTTGGTACATCCTGCTCTGGCGCTGAAAGTGTACAGACATAATGGGTATTTGGTAAGGGAACCTAATCATTACTGTAACTAAATTAATACGGTCCTGCCCAGAAGTATTTACAGTGGTATCTTGATAAATATATAACATATTAATTTTTACATCAAAAAGAAAAGTGTGAGAAAAGAGTCATTTCCGATATAATACTTAAAATTTCATAAAGAATTATTCATAGTGTTTCCCTGCTGATAAGCACCTGTTTTACAGCTGTTGCTGAAAAACACTGATAAAAATTTTATGAAAATACAATGCAACAGTTTTTACTGTCTCGAGTTTTCTATGTTTTAATCAAAAGGTGTATAAACAATTTCCCATTACAAAGTACCATTGTAATTATTTTTCTACATCCAGCTGAAGCAGAAGCCCAGCTATATCTTTAGGTGAATTACTCTCTTGCCTTTATAACTTTCAGCACAATGGGATTTACATTTACTCCAAACTGAATTCCATCACGTTTAATGGAAAATGCTCCCAGGACTTTGCAATTGTATCTTGTATATAAATTGGTAGGCCAATGACCTTGAGCTGAATTTCAACATGCCTACTTTTATTGTTACTGAAACTCTTTCACCCTTAGTTAATGATACTAATGATACCCATACTGACTCACTTCTACTGTACCACCATTTTCGCTCCCCAAACACTAAGAAGCAGTTTGAAGGCAATCCCTAATTACAGTATCCCTTCTGTTGACTTGAAATGTTTAGAACAAGGAGTAACCAAGGAATAAAGATCAGAGTCCCACTCCTGATCCTATAGCAAACAAACAGTAAATTATTTCATCTCCACTCTGCACAAGTGTGTGTGTTGTGTGTATGTAGCTAACAGGACCAGAAACCGATGAGATACTAAAGCTTCTTTGGTATTTAAAGGATGATGCTTAATTTCCATCATGGCTTTGTTTAGAACCTAACAAATATATGGAAAGGCTAGCCATCAGGAAGGTGCTCTTGAGAATACAGATTTGGTATGAGATGACTCTGCAGAAAACAAAACTTCAGATGAGCATTTGGGGGTTGACATCTGCTCATTAGATGCCTATTTATATTGGTTTTAATTTTAATACTAATGCATTATTTATTTGTCAAATTAGAGGTTGATTCACTGGATTCTGGTAATCTGATTTTAACTGTATACCACCATGAGTCCTTGAGAAATAAGGAAGTAGGAAAGTACAGCAAGGAAATAAAACCTAAAGCAGCATATTGCAGCTTTCTCATTTGATTCAACATGTGGCTTGCACGAATGAAACAACCATCACAGATCAAACATTAAAGGCACAGCTTTCATATCACCTACATCAACATTCCTCAGTCTGAAGTCATCCACATGGTTTGGAGTACAATTCCCATTGGCAGTCAGTATGGCAGTTGCGAAAGGCTGACATAAAAAACAGTGCTTTTTATTTGCACATTTTCAGAGGTAATATAATGACTCATGGATGAACAGTGTATGGGTGTGCGGATGTTCTTTGAATGCAGGTCCTATAATCCTTCATAACTAGCTATAATGTCTAAGACCAGTTAAAGTTGCATTTCTACAGCATAATGGGGCCACACTTTGCCTATCCTGTTACTGATGCACATACATTTCTGAATTAGATCTAATACACATGTACTGTAGAACGTTCTTCAGGATTTAATTCAAATTTCTAGAAGGCGGGTGAGTAATTTTGTGAATATATCTTTGGTAAACAATAATAATATTTTCTATTTGTCAAATCTCTGAACTTTTATCACCTCCCCAAGTCAACTTTTAAAATATTCTTTAAGCTCCTAGATGCATTTACAAAGAAATAAAACATTCACTGCCAGTCCATTCTGCAGTTTAATCTCTTAGCAACAACCAACTGTTTCTCAGAAGCTGACATATATTTATCTTTAATTCTGTCAAGAAGAGAGAGGCAATCTTCGATTAAGCATCTTGTAGCCAGGATCCTTTCAGGAACACCAATATTGCTGTTAATACTATAGGTAATGCTTGTTAAATGAAAATGAATTATATAGAAACAGCAGACATAAAAACCAATTTAAAGATGAAAACAATATACTTTCTTCACAGGCCAGCAAAGTTAAACGCCAGTAGGTTCAAAAACCTGTATGAATTCTGAAAGTTTGCATATCAATTCAAATTAATTTCCGTAAACCCAGAATGACTTCAGTTCCATGTAGGATTACTCTATCTGGTCTGCAAAAATCCAGGCAATAACTAGGTGGTAGCAACAAAGGGGTGGGGGGTGGGGGGAACCCTTTAACTCTTTCCAGATCACTGCACCCTTGTATAGTAGCTCTAGCTGTGAGGTCTATAGCTTCTCCAGCCTTGGAGCACTCCATCTGGTAAGGAACCTTTTAGGACTATGAAAGACCTGGGTGGGGGGCAGGGGGTGGAATATACCTTTGAATCATACCTCTCCTCTGTTCTCATGGTACCCTATGTCAATGTAATGTTTGATTCTGTTCTATATTATCTGTTGAAATCACTGTCCTAGAAAATAGAAATCTGCGGTGCAATTTTAAATATTGAAATAACTCTTGGTACTTTATTTTAACTTACTAGTTTTGCTACCTTGAAGAAAAAGCATTGATTCATCTGATTATTTTATATATTGTATCATTTTGCAGCCCCTCCACCCTCATGTGAGAGACTAGGGCAATTACCTTTTCAAATGGTCCTGGATAGAGAGCGCGAGTGAGTGAGAGATTTGTGGCCTTGCCTTTTTATAAAATCTGGATCCAGCAGAATTGTGTAAGGTGATGAAAATATTTCCCAAGTGATGCGAACAATCAATACATTACCAGTCAGAGTAGATAGGGACAACATTTGTAAAAAACCAATTAAGAACTGAGCAAGGCATGAATTATATCATACAAGTCTGGCAGGCAGGTATTTAAACTGACATTCTATGAGGGCAAACAAGCAGAAAATAAATATTTGCCAGAAAGGCCTTGTCTGGAGAAATAGTGGGCGAGCCCATCCCTACCTAAGACAGACTGGGTTATACAAAGGAACTGTGACAAAAACAGACACTGGGTAGAATTGACTGTTTTGAAAACTCTGCTGGCACTCCAAATGTTCTTTGACATTGTTGAAATAGCTACTTCTCAAGCAAACACTCCAAAAGCTAATGGTATAATAAATGTCTTAGCCTTTACTAATGTTGTGCTGTAAAATTCTTCACTTTTTTCCTGTTCACCTTCAGTTCAATTTAAAAAAAAAAAATCCCAAGAGAGTAGAGCATTTCAATAAAATATATGGGTATGGGTTTTGTGCATTCATCTTTGTTACCCTGTGACAAGGGTTTTGCCCATGGCATCCTGCAGTTAAGTTAACTTCTCCAGAGGGAAATACCATAATGCAATGCTTTTCAACCTCAGCAACTTTAAGATGTGTGGACTTCAACTCCCAGAATTCCCCAGCCAGCATGGTTGGCTGGGCAATTCTGGGAATTAAAGTCCATACATCTTAAAGTTGCTAAGGTTGAAAAACACTGCCATAATGGAATTCCTTCAGATCTGGAAAAATGGCAGCCAGAAATGCTGGTCAATGAGGGAGATATATAATAGTAACACGCAAAGAAACCTACTACCAGCATGCCTCATTACCTTGCATTATTAAAAAAAAACTCTGAAAAAATTAAGAGTTTTAACAATGGTATGAAAAACCAGCAGCCTCTTTCATAAGCAAGGTAATATTTTGAAAAATGGAAGACAGCTTTCAGCGCAGTATTAGCCATCGGTGTTTCACAATATTCTTGCTATATTAACCACTCTTGTTGACTTAATACAACTTAGTAACACTACCGATAGGCAGGCATGTGACAATGTTCTCTTAGACTAATTAAAAACATATAAAAAATAGACTAAAGTGGGTGGGAGGCGAGTCCAAAACATTCAGTAGCAATACGCTAGGTTCATTTTGTATTTTTGTACTCATGAAAAGGAGACAATCTGTGTGTTTGTTTGTTTGTTTATCTGGTCATTTATTTCATCTGTAGGCCACCTTTCCTTCAGGAGTTCAAGGCAGTGTACATAGTAATTCTTCCTCTGGTTTTATACCAACAACATCTTTGTGAGATAGGTTGGGCTGCTTGAAAAGCATTTTAGAGGGTGTTTGACTGATCCTTGTTTAAACTCCTTTTCCATGTACCTTTCTGCTTTTAAAATAATTAATTATGAAAAGCATTATTACAGTCCATCCATTCATTTCTCCCACATAGTACATCCTACTCTGTATTTGTAATATGCATTTTAGGTATTCCATTCCAGATGCTTGGAGCAGTAATTTCAGCCAGAAATTACCAAGCACTGCTACTGCAGAAAATGCTATTCTGTCAGGACAGTGAGATTGGCTGGTTGATTTTGATTCTAGTCTTCTCACAGTGTGTAACATGTGGACAGTGTTTATGGAATATTTATTATTAGTAATACATTGTTAGTATTAATAATATGCAATGCTGCATTCATCTCTGATGCTTTTGTCAATGAACTCAGAACATTAAATCAGAAAGCATCAGAAAGAATATTCAGTGTTATACATGACAACTGGGATCTAGAGCAAAAGATAGCTGTTTATCCTCACCTCCCCTGCTCCACGCACAGCACTCTGTCTCCAAACGGAAGATTGGATAGGTTAAATAGGACAGAGCAAGTCTAAGCTGATCATTATGTTCCTTTTGCCCAGTTTTTCAGTTTTTCTCTTCCAGATGACATTCAGATTCTTCAGTCTTAAAGACCACTGAGTATGCACAGCCGCACTGTGGTTCCAGCCCCCATATTTAATATTTTTTTTAGCTTTTTTTTTTTAAACACATTTTGTACTTTTTCATAAATATGGCTTACCTCTTTCTTATTTTTTTCTAATCTTCATGAGCACCATTATCAAGCAAGATATTTCCCCATCCTAAATCTATACATTTGACTTTTTTTCCCAAGGGAAGAACTTTGTACAGGTAGTCTTCACTTAATGACCACAATAGGGACCAGAAAATTGGTTGTTAAGTGGGGCGGTAGTTAAGCAAGTCACATGACCAGACTTGATTTTATGACCATTTGTATGATCGGCACTAAGCAAATCACTGCTGTCATTAAGTGAATCACATGGTTGTTAAGTGAATCCAGCTTCTCCAATGGACATTTTTTGCCGGAATCTGCTTAATGACCAGGGTGATTTGCTTAACAACCATCATAAAATAGGTTGCAAATCACAGTCATGTCACCACAGGGGATGGTGTGATAATTTGCGATGGTCGTAAGTGCGAGTACAGGTTCTAAAGCGCTTCTTCCGAGACCGTTGTAACTTTGAGCCATCGTTAAACAAAAGGTTGTTAAGCAAGGAATACCTGTACTTGTTCTTTTAAAATTTCATTCTGTTGCTTTCAGCCTTTTTCTCTAACCTAATACAATCATTTTGCATTTTATTTCTGTCTTCAAAGATATTAATCATCCCACCCACCTTTGGGTCATCTTGCAATCTTGATAACATTTTCTCTACCTCTTCATCCAAGACATTAATAAGAATATTTAAAAGCAGAAGACCAGGGACCGATCTTTGTGGCAGCTTACTTGATACCTTGCTCTAATGTGATAACCATTGATGAGCCCTCTTTAAGTATGATTTTTCAAACCAGCTGTGTATCCACTTAATTGCTATGCCATCTAGCCCACACATTTGCTTGCTGAAGTCAGGTTCTGTTATATCATACCATTTATTAAGAATATTGTCCAGTAAAAAAGAGGTAATATTAGTCTGTCAATATTTGTTCTTAATAAATCCATGCCGACTTCCTGTAATTACTACTTTATTTCAAAGTAGGTAATTGTTTTTATTTTTATTCTCAGATAATTGTTTTTATTTTTATTTCCAGATGTCAAAGAAGAAATTGTTAGCAAGATAAGTCAGGAATTTCCTGGAAGGACCATGCTTGGCAGTTTGTCTCTAATTATCTTGACATCTATGATTATGGTAAGTGGCGCCATACATGAAGTTATTTATATAATTTCATGCATCTTTGAAAAATCTGATTTTGGACAACTTCATCCACATCTTCCCTTTGGTTGGTGAGGCTTCAATAGATGCTAACAACAGTACTGTTTTTGTTAGCTGTAGTGTTGCACCATTGCCAAATTCATTCATTAGCATTTCTGAGCTGAAATGAGTATTTTTAACACATAGCGCAACTCCTTCCTTTTTATTGCCAATGTTCCTTTTGAACAAATTATATCTTTTAATTGCTCCTGTCATGTCATCCCACTGGGTCTCCATTATCACCATTAAATCATATTTGCCTTTCTTATATTCTAAGAAATAATATGTAGGCAATGAAAAACATGAAGTTTATAAGCTCTTTATAATCAGAAGTTCTCTCTGATTTTTGACTGAATGATTTTAAGAGGCCCCGTTTCAGTTTCTTAAACACTCCTAAAGTACATAATTCTGTCTCTTAGGTCAGAGTTCCTCAACCTCAGCAATTTTAAGATGGGTGGACTTCAACTCCCAGAATTCCCCAGCCAGCATGAGTTGAAGTCCACCCATCTTAAAGTTGCTGAGGTTGAGGAACTCTGTCTTAGGTCCTTCAGAGTTTTCATTTATGCTAGATTGTTTTCAGGCAGGAACACAAACATGTAGCAGACATTGCAGGCTACAACTGCAGACTCCCATCTGTTCATCTTTATTGTTGTTGTTGTTGTTATTATTTTTAGGGATCCACCAGTTGAAAGCTTTTCATTTCTTCTACTTTCCTTCTCAGGATTACAGGATAGCCAAGTACAAACTCTTGACATAAGGGGAATATTTGTTAAGAACTTCACTTAAAACTCTCCAGTAGCTTTCTCTGTTCATTCACTTTATGAGTGGAACTGATTATTAGAGACATTTTCTGAAATGTATTGATTGTTATTTGCTTTTTCATTCCTCCATTATCTGAGACATGAATGCTGTTGGTAGCTTTTCCCAGCCTTTTAAGAGTTCCTAGCTGCTTAATATGTTTGCAATATATCTTGGACATATTGGCTCAGTACATGGGATCTGCAGAGTAATGTATATGTCCAAGAGTGCTGAGTGCAAGGCACACCTACACATCCTTTGTTCCACTGAATTTTTGTATATGCAGTTTGCGTAGAGTGGGTGAGATGGGATTCAGTGGTACCCAGGCCAGAGATGGCTATTATATGAATATACATCAACATCTCAGCTTTAGGACTGCTATGTACCCATTAATTCAGAAGTATGAGTGGGAGATGCTTCAGGTTTAAGGCTTAAGCTCCCTACAAGTGCCACTTCCATTTTGGCACTAGCAATGGATAATCAGCTGCTGTGTACACCTTTATTCTTGTCTTCAATGAAGATTCTAGTCTAGCCAAGTGCGACTGTGAGTCTTCTGTCAAGTAGAGATGTCTACAGGATCCAATACTTTCAACAAAATGAAGAATGAGTGTCATGCCATCACATCACAAGGTTGACCGTTTTTTAAAATTTGTTTTATAATATTGTTATAAGAATACATAATACATTATATTATTTCAGTACAGTGGTACACCTCTTTTGTATGTGTGTGCATGATGGGATTTATTTATTTGTAAGGTTTATATGGCGGCCCATCTTATATGACACAACTCTGGATGGCTCACAATAATAATAAAACCAAAAAACAGTAAAACCAGAATTTGGTGCCTCAACCAACATTCTCCAAAACATCACCAAATACAATCTCCAGGCTCCAACCTCACCCTATCCCAGTACTTGGAGAAAAGCCAGCTTTTTCCTGCTTTCTGGAAGGCTAAAAGCATGGGGGCCTGCCAGATCGCAAGGGGAGATTCTTCTACCCTTTTTTCCCCCTGACTGCCTATGTGGATGTCTCTGCTGCCAAGTCAAGTGAGGAATCAGACTAAGCTTTTCAGAGATCCACGATTAACTGCCAAGTTTGGGCCAGGAGAGCTTGGTAGCTTGAATGCCTGCAGGGGCTATTTCTGAAATGGAATCTGTTTGATAGCACACCCCCACTGTGAATTTCTGAGAAGCACTTTAAAATTAAATTTAATTTTCTTGCTTATAAATTATATAACAATAAAGATTTCTTGTAAGTGATAGTTGTGGAATAGACTGATAAAGTTTATAACAATAATCAAAGGATTGCCAAAATGCAACTCAGATAACTGGTATAATTCTGCCTCTGTGTTACTGAATAAGTGCTTTCCAAATGTAAACAAATACACACGCTTATGTGATTCTACTGAATGTATGGGACTTATTTTTGCTTAAATGTATATAGGATTATGCTTATTAGGAAACATTTGCTTAACTTTGTACCCCCTGCTCCAAAGAAAGAACAGGAGAAAGAAAACACTCATTCCACTGATTACCAACATGCTTATATTTCTAGACTTACTAGAATTCTGCATCTTGCTACTAAATCTTCACTAGTTTATTCCTTATTTTGCAAATGAAAGCTAATCATACTGCCTCTCAGGTAGGGATGTGCTGCCTTGTTTTAAGGTATTGTGATGTATGCAAATAAGAGGGACAACTCATGAAGATGCAATCAGTGAATTAATTTTCTGTAACTGTTGAAAGCATAAGCTTAGAGACAAAACTAGCATATATTGTGGTTGGCTGAAGCAATATTTTGTGCAGTAATGTGGCAGATGCTAAAAAAGCTAGTCATACTGTAGCATTGCGCGGCATGTAGGTTTGGTCAGACTCAAGCCCTTAGGACTCCATCTAGAGCTGTGTCACAGAGATAGTCACATCTGCACAGTCATGCTCCTTCTTTAATTGGTATGGTATTGTCACTTGTACTGTGTTATTGTAACAATGGGTTTGAAGACAGGCAATGGTTTTGTTTGTTTGTTTTTTAAAAAGAGCTGAAAATGGTTTGATAGTGCAATCATGACCTATGTTTATTCAGACATTCCCCATCTGTTGCCCTCCAGATGTGTTGGACTACAGTTCCTAAAAGCCAGAATAATCAGTTGTTATTAGAATTATAAAACCAACTGCAGTCAGGAAATGGTGGGAGTTGGCCAATATATCTGGAGAGTAACAGATGGTGGTAGGCTGAATTACAGCTTAATCTTTTCTTTTTATATCTCAATGCAAGCTCTGATCAAGCAGGTTTTGCAGTTATCGGTAATGATTGGTTCCCAGACAAATATATATTCAGGAGAGAGTTTTGTAAACATCCAGCAGCAAGCCTTTCCATAATCAATGAAAAGACACACCTCTCCACTCCTAGCAGGAAGGTTGTTAGAAAGAAACTAAAAAGTTAAGTTCACAGAGATGTACTTAATGGATTCTAAATGGGAAATAGTTCAGTTGCTGAAATTCCTGCATCCCTCATCTCAATAAATCTTGCTAAAGAGTCTCTGTGAATCTTTCTTGCAAAGAATTTATTTTGTTTTGAAGCAGCTGGCAAAGTGTTTAACAGTATCTGATACTACAAAAACTTGGAAATGTAAGAACAGAGACAAAAGGTGTCACAAATGTTGCCAGCCATCTTGAATTCCAAGAAGACAGGCTGACTGTTTCAAAGAGCAGGACCATAAATAAGTAATATAGTTGAAGCTTTGTCTGGTTTAATCCATGGCATTCATAAGTAGGTCTGAGAAATTCTTGCCTGAAAACTTGGAGAGCTGCTTCCAGAAAGCAGAGATGATACTGAGCTGGATGAATTAATAATTTCATTTAGTCCAAGACCAAAAGTATAAATGTTCCTAAAGCTCAGGATACCAGGTTCCAGAGGATACAGTACATAACTGATTACCTGTATTAGTTTCCAGTCTAATTATTATAATGATTGTGATAAGAAAAAAATCATGCAGGCTTTTAAATTCAGCTTTTGTAATAATTGAATTAAATCTATGTGGAAGTTCTCCAGATTAAGTTGTGCATAAGTCTAGCATCCAGTACTTTTATATAACTAGGAGGTGTCAGTGTATTTCTTGGAAAAGTAATATATATCTTAGGTATATTACTTGCTATATACTTTTTACCAGATATACTCGGGGCATGATTTCATGCATGTATTGTTTACACTTTCTGTAATATAGTCGATATACAGTGCAGAAACTACTCTTTATTTCTTCTAAGTGGTGCTAGACAGTAAAAATAAAATCCTTAGGTAACAAATATTTTGATCATTGTAAAACAAGAAAATGGTTCCACACAAGCCTTCTCCCACCCAATAAATTGTACACTTGGTGATTTGAGTAAATCCAGACAATATTATTGCAGACTGTCTTCCTTTCTTTTTAAAACACTGGTTTGTAGCATTTTCCTGGCTTTAAAATTAATTGCAAAACAATTATTTGAAGTATTAAGAAGAAAAAAAAAACTACTGATGCAGGTGATAGGAAAATGGTCCAGGAAGCAGTGATGTAATTGGTGTCCTGTCTTTCTTTCCTTGCTCTATATTTCCTGGTTCTGTTGTCAAATATTAGAGAATAATAGCAGAAAACGCCAAAAAAGACACCATTTAAGTAAAATTGTCCTCATTTGGATTGTTGCAAAGTTGATCTTGTGCTTTCTATTCATGAGCACTTTCAGTTACTGTTTCTCATTTTGAACTAGTCTAGAATGGAGTTATGCAGGGTTCCTCAACCTCAGCAACTTTAAGATGGGTGGACTTCAACTCATGCTGGCTGGGGAATTCTGGGAGTTGAAGTCCACCCATCTTTAAGTTGCTGAGGTTGAGGAACCTTGGAGTTATGCATGAAATGGCTAATAGACCAGTGGCTAGAAAAAGCAGTAGGTGCTTTAAAACATACATACAAATATCTACAAATTCTATTTAGTTAAATCAACATTTGTGTCAGATTGCTACTGTTCTTCAATTCTAACACTTACTTTAAAGTTGCTTCATCTTACTTGTACCTTTCCTCTACATTTCAAAAAAGACCATTAGATTCCTGTTCCTTATCTCAGTGTCTCTGCTCTCCATGTCTTCGTCTTTCTCTGCAATGTTTGTCCTTGTTTCTTCTTTTGAACTGTTTTCTCAGCTTGAATACTTCTGCCTTTCTTTTTGCATATTCAAGTGTTCGTTTGAACTAACCTCTGCCAAAACAATCTTGTCCTCCATCTTGTTCCTGGTTCTTAAATTCATCGTTCTCTGAAACTCTGGCTATGACCCTGTATGTTTTAGTATTTCAGGCCAGCAACTGAGTTCTTCACTTCTCTTGCTTACAAATACTACAGTCCTGTCCTGGTAGCCTTAACAAATACCTTTGTTATCCAAACACATTCCTACTGAATCAAATCTGAGTTAATTCTGGGTAAACATTCTGGTTCTCTTGGCTGTAAGGGCAAGGTATGTGGGGTTGCTACGGGAAATACAGAGCTAAATTTAAATGCCACATAAAACCACATGTTCTTGCTGATGATGGAAGATAAATACTTCAGCAGTACTTAAGGGCTTTACTGGGGGAGAATCTTATTCACCAAAATTTAGATGATAAGCCTCGTTATAACTTTGTATCATTTCATTTATTTATATTATACAAAACTACAATTTAAATAAATAAATGCATTTTGATTTTTAAATACGGATTCATGTGTATTCGTCCTGTCTTGGTTCCAATCTTATGACAGTATAATTCAGCCTTCCTCAGTCCAGCAGGTCTCATAAAATCTAGCAGTCCCAGAATTTCCAGCCTTGTATTGTTTTCATATAGTAGCTTTTTGTTCATCCCACAATGAATAATTATTTATCTCTGCTATCTAGATCTTTAACCCTCTTCTGACTACTTTTTAAAATTATGATAGCCAAGGACAAAGAGCACTGTCACTTTAGTTCACAGGTCAGAAACTTTAGCACAAAAAAGAGTCACGTTTTTAGGATGGAGGGGATCAAGAACTATACAGTTTTTGTATGGTCCAGAGGACTCACATAGTATGAGGTGGTTTTTGGGGGGTGGAGTGGGTAGGAGGATTAATTTTTTTAAATCTGTTGATCTTATCATCTGAGCGGTTATGTTACAGTTCATATGTGTTTCCTGACTTAAAATGGTGAGAAGTTGTGTCATAATTTTATATAATAGTAATCAAAGGAGGGTCTGGGAGCTGAAAACCAGAACTCGGAACCTGCATGTAGCCTAGTATTCTTGGTTGCCCACCACTGCTTTAGTAAATCTGAATTCCATTTCATCAGTATCAAACTTCTTTACATTTTTATTGAAGAATGTATGCTTTTGATGATGTATGGTTAGTAACATGCATTGTAAAAGAACAAACTGGAAGTAAACAGTGTGACTGAGCTTGCTGAGAAAACTCTGGGATATAAAGTAGTTAAATAAGTTTAGAAATTAAGCAGATTTAATCTTGAAGTTTACCTAGAAGAAATAAATGGAAACCATAATGGATGTTGTTTTTATGTTGTCATTTTTTGTCCAGAATTGCACTTCTTTAACACTTCTATTGACATGATTTAGGTGCTAAGTGGTATCTTGTGTCTCACAGAATGATAATTATTAAGTGTTTTTTAAAGAAAACAAATCCTTACAGTCCATAAAATAGAAAGCAATTAATGTTATTTAAACCCTTGACACGAGAAAACATAATGTCATAGAAAATATAGACATGTTGCAGATTTGTCTACTGCTGTTTTCTTGGATATTTACAACTGATACCATATTTCAAAATGTTCAGGATACATTGTACGGTCCAGAGGACTCATATACAAAATCAAGGATGACTTTCCATGAGCTCTGACTACCAGTTCTTCCTTCGTATTACTCTAAGGACTAAATTTGTCAAAAGAACTTAGTGAACCAAAAAGACAAAATAAATCTCCAATTTAAAAAAACTGCAGTTGGTTTGCAATTTTGGGGTATCAAGGGTTCCTTAAAAAACAATCTCAAATGGACAGTGTGAACAGGAATCAAAGACAATAACTGAGAAACAAAATTATGAACTTGCTCAAGACAAGCACAGAGTTGCAGTGTAATTTGAAAAATAGCTATTAAAAAGCAAAGGGTAGAATTTCTACCAATTCTCAGCAGCATTCACGGAAGGGTTAAGAAATCCAGACTGAATAGAGCAGCATTGTGGCACTGTGACGTAAGCCCTGCCCTTTTTCTTTGTGTGTTACAATATCACATGCACACCCAAAATGTGTGGCGTTTTCAGTGCATCATTGCAACACTGCTTTTATCAGCAAAAGCCTGTGGACATTGTTGCCCAGTTTCTAAAAGAAACTCAACAAGGAATAAACTTGCTGAGTAATCACAAAATATTGAACTATGGACTATCAATATATGTTTTGTTTCCTGCTTCTGTCCATCAGAATATCCTTTGAAGTTAATCCAGAACAATTGTATGGAACACTTAATCCTCTACCTTTTCACTATTTTCTCCATAAAAGGTTTTTTTCCAGCTGATAATTTTCTGATACAAATATAGGGCTAGAAAAATTGCTGGAAGGCAGGGTATCTGTGAGGAAAACACTCTGATGGTCATCAAGGAAAACTCTGAATTGATACTCAATTCAACCTGAAGAAATTGGGAACAGCACCCTTTTTAAACCTATTTCAACAAATCATGTTGAATTTATCAGGAAGTTAGTACTAACTTCTGCTAAAATTCCACTATACGAATGGTAACCTTTCTAGACTATGTTGGCAAAATTGTAACTGAATGGATTCAAATTAACATCTTTGATGGCACTGTTGAATGAATCAGTTCTTTTGGTCAACACCTTAAAGAAAGTGAGAGTGTCAAACAGTCTTTTATAACCATCTTTGCTGCAGCTTATTGTTATGTGTCCTAAATGATATTGATTCAATTCTTGTTGCTAGCTGCCAGAATTGCATCAGGATCATTGACAAGAACTCAGGAGAAGTCCATAGACTCGCTACTCAGCACAGCTTAACAGAGGTCTTAGGCTCAAACTTGACTGAAAATTCTGAGATACACAAAACAGAATGGCTAGATAAGAATGCTTATTGCACACTATGAAAGGCCACTTAAAACAGTTGATTACTCTCTCTCAACATGAAAGTGCCATTCCTTATGATACCCACTGTAGTTTAATTCTGTTTTTCTGACCATCCCTGGTTTAACAGAAGTTTTCCTTATGCTTTTGGTTGTTGAGAACTGACATCTCTCCCCTGAGAAGCTGGCTCTCCACTCATAAAGTTTGTTACCAAAAAACACTGAGAAACTAAAATGCATCTTTCAATGGATCATTGATGTTTAAAATTATGGAAAATTCCTGTGGCTGAAAATGAATAAATCAGTCTGATTTATTTTTCTTTTTAAATCTGGATTGTGTCTTTTGTTTCTTCACTAAAAAACCAGAAAATTATATAATGTTTAGGGGAAAAAATAGTAATTTGCCATGCTAATTGATGGAAAATATAGGCTCACCTGCTCTTGAAACCAGCGCTGTTTCTTTCAATGACGATATTGTGTGTGTGTGTGTGTACACACGTGTGTGTGTGTGTGTGTGTGTGTAATTTTATCTCTATAAGCTTGTTGGTCACTTCACACATGCCATTCTTTCATGGGTCATGACTGTAAACAAAATGTATGAACCAAATCATGATTGTATTAAGGTGACAAAAATAATCCTAGATATATGCAGAGCTCAGCAGCAATTTTCAAGGCAAAAATATACATCTAGTATTTAGAAATTGCTACTGGTATTAATACTGTTTATTTGTTTATTTCATTACTTTGTTATAAAATGACAAACAACATTATTTATCAAACCATTACAATAAATGGCTAAATCAATTTTGTAGAACAAAATGAAAAACAAGACAAAATCATTCAGTGTAACTCTAGAGGCATTATATCTAAGGCATTCCATACTAGATACTGATCAGGTTTTTGGCAAACGTTTTGCCCCACATCCCAGCAAGACTTCCTCAGTTCAGTTGTTCAGGTTGCCTTGCAGTACTTGTAGTCTGAGTAAGCTTTGAATTCAGGAAGGTTAGTGGTGATTGAAGGTTTCCTGAGAGTTGCTGGTTAATTGGTTGTTGGGAATGGTATTGCAAGGAACACAGCAAACCATCACCCATCCAATTTTTGAACAAGATGCAAAACATTAACAGAAAAAGATGAAATCATGTTATTCTTCAGTGTTACTTCACTATTCACATCCACAGAATCCAACTCCAAGAAAATATCCACAAACTGCTAAGCAAAAACAAAACATGGAAATAACACAGCAAAATACCAAGTCTCATCCTCATATTATTATTAAACCTCAGCCTGAACCTCCTTCAATTTAACAACCACATATATAAACAGATCACAGGAACAACTTTGGTGCCCATTTCTCTGGGTGGAAAGCTGAACCAATCGTGCAACTGCTAGAAAGCATTGCTCTTCCTACAATCAAACCCAAAACTTTGATCATAAATGTCAGTGACATATTTGTAATCCTAAAAGAAAATCATATTGAATATGCACTTCAAATGTTTAATTCCACATACTCAGGGATCAAGTTCATCAGACTGAGAAATAAAACAAACTTCCATGCTTCAATATCCTCATGACCAAATAGAGTGATGGCAGGTTACAAACTCAGGTTTACAGAAAACTAACACACACTGACCAACACTGAAATTTCCACGCAGCCACCCCACAGCACACAAGATTAGCTGCAAAAGAACTCTCATCAACAGAGCAAAAACACACCACATCTTACCAACACTTGGAAAAACAGAATGTAACTACTTTCAAAATATATTCAAGAATAACTAGCCCTCCAATTTCATTAAAAAACAGAAAGAAACCCCTACAACCACCACAATAACATCCCCAGATAGATATCTCAAAACACAATAGAAGAGGATTCTAAGCACTAGGCATCACAGTGGCCCACAAATCTACAAAAACACTGAGAAATTCTGTGCAAACCAAAGTGACTGCACACTTCACCAAGACAGAATTACCACTGTATATAAAATTAACTGCTGGGATTGGAACCAGCAGTACGTAGGACAAATAGAGCACTGACTACATCAAAAAATTAAAGAACACATAATTAAAAAAGGAAACCAGGATCACAAATACTTAACAACCACTCATACCCTCAGTGCAGGTCATACATTTGATTAGGAAAACATAGAAATAATAGATCACACAAAGAGCAGGAGAGGCAGAAAATTCCTAGAAGCCCAGCACTCAAATAAATGGGCCATCAACAGATCAGCAGAGCTGGATATGACTTACTACCCAATTAGGTGCCTGTTCTAGGCCACACACAGCTCATAGACAAAGCAGACCTGTTAGGGTGTCGATTAATTGGAGTAAACTGTGTACAGAAGTCCTGACAACCCAACTACTAAGTATGTATAGCAAACCTGGGCTACCTCTATTCAAGAAATCCATTATAACTGTAGTTAGGAACTTCATCAAAGCTTGTCTGATCGGAAAGCTGAGTGAGACTTGAGGTACCATTAATTTATTACCTACTAGACAACTCGTGACCCTTTGGGTCATAGTTTCAGAGATATTTCCTTACCTAAACAGAGAAACAGAATGACCAAGGGCAAAAAAAGCAGTGGAAGTGCTGCTAGCTTCCCCATTGAGTTTTCTTGTCAGAAATCTTCCTCCCTCCCTCCCTCATTTCCACATATAATACAGGCTTCCACCATTTGCCCTCCCCTCACAAGCCTCAGGAGAGCCCCGGTAAAGGCTTCTCCTCCTTCTCAGCTGACCCATGGAACTGCCTGCCACTTTGCTGGGGGGAGGTGGAACAAAGGGAGCCACAAACTGTGAGGAAGACTGCACCCCCACTCCCCATTCCAGCCTGTTCCCCTCAAGGGAGGAAGAGGACTCACCTGTTGACCACTGGCACCCCCCCCCCCCACAGCCCTATCTTGCCAGCAGGCATCCAAGTTGCTGACTCATCCTTCCCTCAAAGCCCACTGCCATTAAGAGATTTTGAATTTCTGCCTTATTTCCAAAGCAGCCAATTGCCACTCACCAGTCAGGCCTTGCTGCCAGCCAATTGAGCACAGGGGACAGATGGAGGCGGGAAAGAGGTCAGGAATACGTCCATGACAATCACTTGACCTGGGTTGATCATGGTGGTGTGGCAGCACAGCAGTGTTGAAGCAGCCACTAATTTCCCAAATTTCAATCCCATGGGAATAATGGGTCCCAGATTTTGGATACGTTCTGTAAATTAACCCATTTGAGGTACCTTGATTCAAAAGTTGTTGCCCTATAACACACTGCTTTGCCCAGTTGAAGGTTACAGACACAAGAGTTTTAATAGTATATATTTTTAAAAATTACTAATACAATAATTTTTTTCAATTAGGGTATGTGAAAGAATGTTTCATCTGAGGCCTCCAAGTACTGGATCAAGCAAACGGTATTCTATAACTTGAATAAACTGGTGACAATTCCAGTAGAGCTTTTGAAGAATTTCAGCCTTGTAGATATACTGAGTGCATATCAAAAACTAGCAACTTATTCTTCTTGCTGTTTATCTGTAACAATCTGACATTGAACAGTTTGTCTGGTTACTGTTAAGGTTACTGACCTACATTTTCCATCTCTTTTGAGAAGATCACAAAAATGTTCAGAGCCACAAAGCTGAAATGTCTAGCCTTAGAAATGTTTCCCAGACAATAACAATTCTCCTCCCCCCCCAACTCCCCCTCAATGTGTTAAATTACATGTGACACTAAATAAGCTTTTTAAGAGCATCCTGAAAGTTACCATTTTATCTTTTGGGAGAAAAGGCAGCTTAATGAAGCTGAATGATGGTGGATTCAGTACAAAGAAAACGTTCACACTACATAGTCAAACTAAGAAATTTTTTACCAGACCAAGAGCTGGTGACCATAACACACAACAGCTCTGGGCAACAAGGGAAAGAGGTGCCCATTCATGGACAACAAAGATGTTATGGCAGATATTAGTCTTGATGGTTGTTAGTTGCCTCTGGAGTATAACTCTATTATACTAGTCATTGGGGTACATGAATTTGCTCTGCTTGTGGACTTCCAGTGGTCATGGATCTGGCCACTGTGAGGATGGAATGCTGAACTAGTTGGGCTTCTGTATGTATGATTTTTTTGCGAGAATTACTCCATGATCAGGGAGCATATTCTGAATCAACATGCTCTGGCTACATGTTCTTCAAACTAAACCACTGAGTTTAAGCATTCTTTTTTTAAATAATGTTTTTCATAATACAGATAGTCCTTGTTTAGCGATCATAATTGGGACCAGCAACTTGGTAATTAAGCGAAGTGGTTGCTAAGTGAAACAGCGACTGCACTTATGATCTTACTTCAGCTTTCCTTTCCTGCGAAGGTCATAAATGCGAGGATTGGTGGCAAAGTTACTTTTTCATCACCGTTGTAACTGTACAAGGTGGTCACTAAACTAGGGCTTCCTCTGTATATGTGTGTGTGGGGGGGGGGAGGGTGTATGCATATATATATGGGTGTGGGTGCATGTTTTAAATTGCAGAATAACTGAAAAAAGCAGCTGGAAGGTTATTTTATAGCTCAAATAAACTCCATGGAATGACAGAATTTTATTGGTTTCTTAAGTACAATTAACTACTATATAGTTCAGTATATAGGACTCTTTTGCGTACCTTTTCCTGCTATTAACATGTCTCTGTGAGTAGCAACACTCAATTTAAAAAAAAATGTTGGCATTCAGTCCTTGGTTATTATGGAAAGAAGTAGCAATTGATAACCAAGCCCCAAAACAAGCCGGCTGCATGTGTGAAGTCAGTTACCCATGCCACAGTATTCTCCTCTCACCAGCTCTTCCTGTCTAAGAGAAGCTGCAAGTATTTTGCTTTGTCTGTCATTAGCACTGCCTCCAGTTTGCTTCCCTTTCACCTAGTTTCTCTCTATCTCTACCATAATGCAGCTGTAGTATGGAAAAGAGAAGAGTCAGGTGAACAAATGAGAAAATTCTTCCGAAGAAGCAGGATACCAATAGCACCTATACTGCAACCATGTGGAATACAACAACATGGATTCCCCACCCCCACCCCTCAAATTAGGTAGGAAATTGTTTACTTTCTCAAAATAAATGAGAAAAGGCAAGACAGAAGAAGATGAAGACCATGTGGATAAAAGACCTCTTGGACTATTCTTAGGCAGGCAAAACTGTATTCAGTATGAAGGGAAAACAGGGAAAACATGACAGAGAATTTGAATTGTTGAAAAGGTTCCTCTTGACTATGTTAAATAAAATGTTTAGGAAATGTTTAAGGACACATTGTCTTACAGGACTGTCTCTCCCCATCCTGTTAGATCTGGCAGGGGAGGCATGCTCCAGGTCCCGGCCGTGAGAGAGTGTCATCTGTCAGGACCCAGGAGGAGAGCCTTTTCTGCTGTGGGGACTGCTCTCTGGAATATCATCCCCCCCAAAATCAGGCTTGCTCTGACCCTGCTGGCCTTTCACAAGGCACTAAAGAATTTGCTATCAAGCCCAGGGCCCCCGATAGTATGGGTGAGCCTGTTTCATGGTTAGTCTGAGTGTTTATGAGTGTTCTCGGCTGCTATTTTTATGCTATTTCTGTGGGTTTAATTTTGGTTGCTTTTATTGTTTTTACACTGTTTTAATTGTTAGCCACCCAGAGTACATGAAATGAGCGGCCTATAAATTTAAAATAAATAAATAAATAGATTGTCCTGGGCCAGGACTGATAGAGTTAAGCACTGGGATTGCTTCATGAAAGGATCCCGTAAACAAAAATGGAGAAGAAAGACAAGAATAATATACAGGCTGTGATAGCAGCAGATGACATTAGTAGCATTTCCACTCTTATGGCATCATTTAGTGTGTCTACTGCATTTTTATAAATGTAGGGCATCATCTAAATTTCTTCTGTAACAGCAAGATCCCAACCTGAAAAATAACAGCATTGTTTTAATGTTGCCATGGAAAGACTATGCCACCCAGCTTAACAAAAATAAAAGAACTGGTCAAAAACCTCTACAATTTGCTATGTCCAGATGTATTGGACTACAACACCATTAATTCCAGTCAGTTTATTTAATGGGAGCTTAATTTATGTATGCTGCCAATATCATAACCTGTGATGGAATGTAATGGGCAGAGGAACAGGAAAAAGAGTCGCTACCAAGACAATGGTCAGATAAAAGGAATCTGAGTCTGGGGCAGAACTGAGTAAGTGTCTCAGAAGACCTCTCTAGTTCTCATGAAAATAAAGGGAGGGAGGGGGGAATTGTGTTCGGACTTTATTGTAAGGTTACAGTGAAGATTCCTGTCACTGTAACCTTACAATACAGTAGTATTAGCATTCATAATTTTGTTTTCCTACTCTGGTTTACCTTGAAGGGCTGACATGGACAATAATGTCTCTAGTGGTGTGTTGCATGCTGTTTTTTTCACTGTTGTAGTGTAAGTAACTCCTCCACCCTTTCCACTCTTCTGAGTTTGATGCAATTCTTTTTGCACTCATGAACTGAAAAGAGCTGCTGACTCATTTCATTACAATCTTTACTAACTTCTTCTTCTGCCCAACAAGGAAAAGCTCATTTGTAAAATTTACATTTCATCTCACATAGGTCTTTCATGCTAATATGTCTTGTTACTGAATTCAGAGACCATAAATCTTTGTACTATCACTATTATATTGAATTATTTACACAGTATCAACAATGCAGGAATTATGAAATCCTTTTCTGGTTTTGAAGTCTCTTCATATACTTAACAGGTATTTCAGTTTTTGAATGTTGAAATGAATATTGTACTTTTGTCTCATTCTATGTGTGATGCAGATGGCATTTTATACTAAAACTACCCATGAAATTACAGTTTTTCTTGGGAAAGCTTTGGCACGACGTAATTAATACAGTGTACTTTCAGAAAGTTCTCCATTTGATGCTAGCACTTAGTGCTCTCATTGAAGAGAAAAGTATGCTAGAATAATTGAAATAAGAGGCAGAATATGGTTTGAAGTAGTGATTTAGCACAGAACTACCCAGAATAATGCTGTGTCTTAATTTTGGAGATGATTGTTATCACTAGATGGAAAAGCACTGGAAAGGGAATGAATGCAAGTATTTCATCACCACCTGTTATATTTTTTATTTTTACTTATTTTTAATATTATTTTGAGAAATTCTTGCTCACATTGCACAGTCTAAGTTCTGTAAATATTATTTACACCACCTATTGAACAAAATCTCTACCCTTGTACATTAGTGAACTCCTTTTGGGATATCTTCTCACATTATGGAATTTCAGAACTACTCTGCCCCACTACTTAGTATGACTATTTGCAGGGCAGGCAAAAGTAGTGGGACTTATTTGATTAAAAATGAAATAAATAAAACCTTTCTTTTGAAACCTCCTCTATAACCAGACCGTTGTTATTATTTTATTCTGCCAAACTAATTAACAGAAAAATGTGTGCAATATTTATGAATTTATACTGTAATAATGCTTTTTAAAAAAGACTAGGAAATTATATAAAAACAGAAGAATTCCAAGAAGTTAATCAAGGGGCAAAAAATATTAAAAAATATCCTTTCTTGCCCCTTTGTTCCTCCTCCCCCCAAAAAACAGTTTAATGTTGATGAATAAGATGCATCAACAAACCAACAATCCATTATTGCAGGTAAGATGCAGATTTCTTTTCTGTGCTGGGTAATGCTTTTTTTGACCAACCCAAGTCCCAAAATCTACAACTCTTGATACTCAATAAATTAGATATAGTAAATATATAGCCAATAAAGATGCATCCATCTTTAACAGAATCCAAAGTCATATGAACAATCCTGCAGATTTTGGGTAAAAAATATGAGGGAAAAATTGACCTGTCCAAATTCCTGAATTTCATTTCTAACAGCAAGGTGGTTACATCCAACCTTTATTAAATCTCAGCAGTATTCCATATCTGGAAAAAAAAAGTTGCATTATCCTAACTTTAAAATAAACTATCCTGATGCTCTTTAAAGCAAACTTGATTGAATTTCTTGTGTGTGTGTGTGTGTTTTACTTTTTTTAATATGTCTATATTTGACCTGTTTATTGTTTTATATTTTTTTGCTGTGCGCTGCTCAGAGTCACTTCTTGTGAGATGGGCAGCCATATAAATTTGATAGATAAATAAATAAATAAATAAACTTCCATTGGTTTACCAGTGCAGGACATTCAAGTTCATTATACTAATGGTTGCATAAATAATTAATGTCACTTTCATCAACTTCCTATAAAAATAGATTACTGGCTACTGCCAAGCAAGAAAAAGAAGGAGCAGTATCTTGATTGCTGTGGGAGAAAGTGTGTTGAGGTGCTCTTGGGAGGAAGATAAAAAGTATAGGCTGTGGAACCTAGCTAGCCAAGTCTCATAAACTTAAGGTCACTTTACTCATGGGTTAATTATCCTAGTTTCACACTGGAACAGAATCTCCACAAATAGTATAGTCAAATAAAACAAGGAATGGATCTATTAAAATAGGCAGAGCAATTCTGATGGAAATTAAAAACAAAATGTCTTAGAATTTGTTGAAAAGAGCTAAATAAGGAATCTCCAGCAGAGGTAATGGAATTAAAATAAAAGCAAGGAAATGATTTAGGAGGAAGTTGAAGTGAGGAGATTCTGGAAAGAGTATTTTAAAAATTTGTATGGGAATGATTCAAATGATAGTAATGATTAATGCATTAAAGTGCAAAGGCATCACAAAAGGACAAAAAAAAGAACATATTGTGAAGGCCATGGTTTTTACAGCTGCAATATATCGCTGTGAAAGTTGGACCATCAGAAAGGCTGAACAAAGAACAATTAATGTCTTTGAATTGTGGTGCTAAGAAAAATTGCTGAGAATAGCTTGGATGCAAGAACAATACTAGGTGAAGAAAAACCAGGCTGCTCACTGGAAGCACTCATAAAGAACCTAAAGCTAAATGATTTTGAATACATAATGTGAAGGTAAGAGTCACTGGAAAAGACCCTGCTGCTTGGAAAAATCAAAGACAATTGAAAAGGAGACTGTCAGATGACAGGGTGGCCAGAGATTCTCACTGATGTCACAAAACAGGGCCTTACAGGAACTGAAAAAGCAGTTCCTGAGAATCCTAGTGAAATAATGTCCGCTTCATCACTAAGAGTCAGAAACTACTTTATGACTGAAGAACAATAGGAATGGTATTGATATATCAAACAGCATAATTGAAATGAATGCTGTAAATGTTATTGTCAATGAAAAACTGATGAAAAGGAAGACATCAATGCTGTGAGAACATTGAAAAATGATAAGGCTACAGGTGTAGATGGTGTCACTGGAAAAATGTTCAAATATGGATGTGGTTTCCTAATGGAGTACCTGTGCAACTTTTTTATTTTTTATTTTACTACACTAGAGATTTTTTTTAATATTATATTTTCTTTAATAGTTTGAAAGTATGAATGAAAATAATGTATGTACATAGAACATAAAAGAAAGCAAAAGATAAGGACAGATAATTATTTCTGCTAGGCTTTAAATTGAACGTTCTTGGTTAACACAGTACCAAACGCTAACAAAACTATAAACAGTAAGCAATGAAAATTCTATAGATAAGAAAAGCCAAATTTCAGATGTGGTAGAAGACCATAGGTAACATTAAAATCTGAGAATGGTTCCCAATGTAGAATTAAATTCTGCATCCAATTTACTTTTTATATAGGAAGTTATTCTTGACATTGAAGCAGACTCCCACAATTTAATTAGCCATTCTTTGAAAGAAGGAATCAAAAATATATTTTCCAGTAGAGAGCAATCCTTGCAGCTGTTAACATATGCAATGCTAGTTTAGTGTATTTTGAAGAATATATGACTTAGTGAAGTTTAATAACAATAATGGAATTGCAATCTTCAATATCTGTTCCATTCTACTATGAATCATTTTCCAGTATTGTTGGGCTTCACAGTATTACACGAACAAACAAACAAACAAAAATCCAACCTGTTCATTACATTTCCAACATTTTTTAGAGAGGGAATAATTCATTTTAGCAATCAGGACTGGAGTAGTGTATCGACAGTAAAATGTCTTATTCCAATTCTCTCCAAGTATGATGTTTGAAAATAAAATTAATATTCTTCCATTGAAATTCCCATTGTTGCCAATCTCTATGTTCAGGTTCTGCATCCATTTAATCATTCAGTCTTTAACTAGTTCAGGTTCTGAATCATACTTCAGTAGTAATTTATAAATTGAGGCTAACAGTTGTTCAGTATAATGTATTATATGATTGTCAAATTCCATAAAGTCTCTCTCCCTCTCTCTCTCTCTCTCTCTCTCTCTCTCTCTCTCTCTCTCTATATATATATATATAGAGAGCACTGTTGGAGCACTGCTTATTTGAAGATATTGAAACCAATCAATTGTTGTAGAACATTGTGTAGAAAGAAACTTAAAAGTCTTTATCTTTGTCCTATTAAGAATAAAATATTGGAGTCTGAATAAGTGATCTTTCCATTGAGTGAATGTCTTAGTATCTTTATCTTCATGACAGTAAACATGTAATAATGGAGGAAAATCTGGACTTAATATTTTCCTATATTTATCTCATATATTCAGTAAATTATTTAGTGTTGCATGGTATGAATTGTTTATTTCTGTTTGTATCAATCCAAATTTATCTATGCAGCCCTCTGGGACATCTGCCCTTTCTATGGGGTTTATAGAACCATATGGGCATATAATCCATTCTGAAATCACATTAAACAGCTGGCATGATAATACAATCTGAAATTCATATCCGCTAGGCCACCTTTTTTTTTTTTATTTAATCCTTGGCCTTTTGTTAGATCATATATAATTCACTACTTATCTATGCCAGTCATTTAGTACCTTATTCTTGATAATGACTGGAATCATTTGGAAAAGGAAATTAAATCTTGGTAGAATATTAACAGCTGCAATTCTTCTTAACTAGGACAATTATAGTTGTTGTTTTTTCCATCTGGAAATATGTGTTAAGTTATATGTGTTAAGTTATTCTAAGCTTTCTCTTTATTGAACCAATAACTTGACACCAAACCATACTGTTACACATGTTCCATCAACAATGTTAAAGAGTCTTTAGGCTGAGCAGTTTTAAGTACAATATCATCAGCAAATAATTTCAATTTATTATTGTTCTGTTCTGTTATCTTAGGGTAGTTGAACTGAAATGCTGAAATTCTGTTTTGAAATTCAGAGTTCTGAAATTCTGTTATCTTAGGATAATTGAATTGCCAGGATTTCTAGTGCAAGTAAAAATAAAGGAGAACTTCTCCTGTGCAATTTTTTTAATGTGTTTGCAAAACTACATCTGTGTCTGACAAGTGGAAGAATTTTGTTTAATATTCCTCGCTAAAATAGTGGGCAGAATTTTGATCAAAAGGATATGAGAGATATCAGTGACAATTTGGGAAGTGCCAGGAAGGAATGTGAAGAGAAGATATTTCTTCTTCAGCAAGTCAGTGAGAAATATATGAGTGCGAGAAACAAACTTTAGCTTATAATTGTAGGTATAAAGAAACTGTATCATATAATGTATAAACTTGATTTATGGAATATTTTGCATGATTGTGAAGTTGAAAGTTGGTTCTTGAATGCAATACTATCACTTTACAGTGGTAATAAAGCATGTGTAAGAAAAATTGAATGCTTTACAGAGGGTTCAATATTGAGTTGGGGATAAGACAATCATGTGTGATATTTTCTTGGCTGTTCAGTGTATTTATGGATTATTTATGAGGACTTTTTGTGGTGATGGTAGAGCTGTGTTAGGTGGGAACATGAATGTTTGCGAATGATGCAATATTGTCAGCAGAAAATCCAAATGATTTGCAGTGAATGTTATATAGATTGCATGATGAATTAAAAGCATGGATCTAAAAAATAAACGTCGTTGTGTTTAACAGGGAAAATAGAGTGAAAATTGATTACAAGTTATGCATAAATGGCCCCAAATTAGGCCAAGTAGAGGAATGTGTGTACCTTGATAGAATATTTACTAGAGATATAAAAATGGATGGAAATAAGACATGCAAATACAAAGGTAGAGAGTAGTATGTGATATTTTGTGAGGAATGAATGTTCTTTGAAAGAGCAAAATGGCTATATATAAGTGTGTTCCCATTGACTTTGTTACATGGAAATAAGAACCAGGTATTGTAAGGGTTGGTTTTCAGACTGATAAAAATTCAAGCAACTCTTATGTAAACAGCCAGCTGCTGATTTCCCAGTTATTAATGAAAACAGCTGCCTCTTCTCTGCTGCTCCCTAGGGCTGTGAAAAAAGACTCTGAAAGTCTAATCTTTAATGTATACTCCATTATAGTGGTTCTAAATTGTAGTTACTTGCTGGGATTCTCGTACCACTACTCCTTTCATCTTAAATAAATCTTGCTAAAAAGATCTATGTGAGAATAAAGCTCAGAAAAGAATCACTTTCAGTCCATGAATCTGCCAAATGATGCTGATAGGTATGTTGGGATAAACATAAAAGTAAATTGAATGCAGTGGGAAAGAAGTACTTAACAAGTTTGTCTGATAAACCAGAAGAGAAAGGGTCAAGAACAAATGGATGTTGAATGAATGTGGACTGAATATACAAATGAATGACCATTACAAAAGAAGTGTATTGATATAGGGTCACATCGCAAAACAAATACATTAAGGAAGACTGTCTGGGTTGTGAGAAAGGGGAAGATCAGGTTGTGATTGGATGGAAAGAATGAAATCATTTTCAGAAGTGAGAAATTAATGAACAAAAGGCAGTATATAAAGCAGTATATGGAGCTGGTGGAGGCAAGGGTTGGTTTACAAGGATAGAAATGGCTGGAGAGATATATTTGCTTTCCTTATATCCTTCCATTTCTTTGGCTTACTATTCATTTTTTTCTGTGTTTTTCTTAAAATTGTTTACCCCAAAAGTTATGACAGGTATCTATGCATGTATATAGACCATCTTGTATAAATCCTGGCTGAGCTGAATGCCCAATAGTCAGAAGAACAAGCTGTAATTTATGGACTGAAATAGCTGTTAAAATCTTGCCATCCACATTCATCAATGAAACAGATCTATAGTCAGAGCACAAATAATCTGATGAATAATTACACTCATTCAACTAGAGTCTTCACCATAGTCCTCCAATAAAACAGAAGATATAAATTAAATATAAATTTTCTATCAAGCACCTGGAAAATCACCAGGACCAGGTGTGTTCTCCCATTAAAAAAAATTGAACTTTGGTAACAATTTCTGGCAGAAAAGAGATAAAATAATACTGACATGGTCCTGAAGTAACTGAAAATCTCACATTTGGTTAAAAAAAGAACCAACATTATTGGTTGATGAAGAATTAGAACTATATACTTCAGAATTAAATTATTAAAAAGCAAAACAAAAAAATGTTTATTAAGAACTAGAGTATTTTCATTATTCATTATTTTATTTTTAGATAAGAATATTAGGTTCACAGGAATGTGGTCTGAAACTCTTTATTATACCTGATAAATTTTGATAGGCATGTTGAAAATCAATATTAGTCCTTAAGATAGACATACATAATTTTAATCTTTTCATTATACTTAGGTGTTTAGCACAAAGAAGGAAATAAATACTTGGTGTTGCATTATTGCAATGGTCTGTTGATTTTTCAAAACAAAGAAGCATGAAGCTGCAGCAGATGCTGTATTAATTAGATTAGGAATAGTGAGGCATTGGTGATAGGATCCAAGTTACAAAAAAAAATCTCTCCAGAAGCAACCCAATAAATGAGAAATATATGTGACCATTGAGAACATCACAGTCAAGGCAGAGATTTCTAAGTTACATTAAAATCACACAGAACTCAGTGAAGGCAGTAAATATTACCCTCTGTTTGATGATATGGATATAGATATAGATACTGTATACTTACAAACATAGACATATGTGTATATATGTGTGTCAAAATGAAGCCTGTTATTTCTTAATCTTTTTTCTCTGTTTGAAAGAGGGTGAACTTACTACATAAAAACATGAACATGAATTTGTGTCTGCACAAGCAAACCCACACATCTAGACCATCTAAAATTTTTAGGAACTAAAGATATGGGTTTTGTATATACAAATAAAGTAAATAATATAAATAACAGTGGAGTAGAAAACAGTATTTAGGCTTCCCCTCCTACTTGCTTAATACCTGAAAAAAATTATTTGATAGCTTTTGCCTAAACTAAACCATCGTTCTGTAGGTTCATTGTGCTTTACACAATGTTTCACAATAGGATGGATGGATGGACGGACAGACAAACAGACAGACAGACAGACAGTTTTTTTAACTGCCAGCAAATACAAAAACACTTACTTAAGCTTTCCCTGGCCTAATGCCTTTCAGATCTAATGGATTATAACAATCTTGCTGGAGTGATGTAATCATGAAGGTGTTATGGTAGGACATGAGAGACTTGGGTTCAAGCCCATTCTCAGCCATGCAAGGTGTGACTTTGGACCAGCCACCATTTCTCAATCCAACCTATCCCATGGGGGTTTTGCAAGAAAATGAGAGGAGGAGTGCTCTGTATGTTGCCCTGAGCTCCTGAAAGAAATACAAGTAACAGTCTGGAGGGCACCAGTTTAAGAAGTTTGTCTTTTCTAATTGTGAACTTTGGAAGAGACAAATAAGATAAGATAAAACAAACATTATTATTTTCCTACCACCTGATTGTCTAAACCTACTTTTCTGAAGGCAGATAGCTTGTAATGAACTTTTTAAAAATATGCACTTTCCCTGTGATGAAATGCCTAGTGTTTTACTTAAAGAACCTTGCCACTCAACTTGGATTACACTTTTTAAATCAAGATTTTGAAAGCTGTTAAGTACATTATACAAAGAATCTATCAAGAGCATTTAAAGGCCTTTCTAATTTTACTTTAAATGTGTCTATACAATTGTACCTCACTTTGCAACCTAGTTACTCTAGATTATTTGAAAAACATCACATTTACTGTGAACCATATTTTTTAGAGATCTTAAGTTCCCTCTTTTCTTATCCTCCCTCCTCTAGCAGGGAGGACAGATGCAGACAGATCTCCCTCCCCATCACTCTGGAAACAAGTTTCAAGGACAGACATCACCGTAAAATTATGAATACCCGCAAAGTCTTTAATTTGTATTATATACTGTGCTGAAATGTCAGGGTTTTGATGCTAGGCTTCCAGGATATAATGCAGAGGCATTTTGCTGCAGGGTGATTATTTTTCCATCTGCTTTTCAGTGACAGGGCATCTGTGTTTATGAGGTATACCCTATCCTGCATGTGCATATTCATGCAATGTGAGGTGCACACCAAGCTCCCTCTTAAACCCTGGCATGTCAAAAGTATTAAAGAAAATCTAGCTTTTCCTGCATGGTCTCAGGTAAGATATTTTCACTTAATTCCCATTTGTAAGAGCAGAATAACTAACCTACTTCATTGCTACAACCTTATACAGTTGCAAGACAAACACACATGTAGTATAGATATGGAGAACAGAAGTGACAATAATAATCTGTTCACATGATTGAATTTGCATGCTTCAGTTGTATATTTCTACTTCTCTGTTCCCTCTAATTGTTTTCATCTTTCTTTTCAAATGGCACTCCATAATACATGGCCTGTCCAAATAAAGAATACAGAGAAACACCCATTTATTTTATCTGGAAAGGTTTCTATTTCTCTTTGGAATTAAAACATTTGATACATGAAGGAGCATGTATCACTGGCAAAGCATCATCACCATCATCTTATTATTGTTTCCATTATTAAAAATTCAAAGCAGTTTACAAACACAAATTAAAATACAAATAGTAAATTAAAATAATATAAAAATAGCTCTGGGTAAAGCCATGCAAAGCATTCAGAAAGAGGTGATTTGTAATGTGTGATAATGTAAACAAAGCATTTATCTATCATTAAAGCATCTACATCCTTTGCGAGGCTCAAGTGGTTGCTTCAAAAGCTCTTCCTGGCTGCCTCAACAAGCATGTTCGTGTGCAGCCATATTGCTTTGCAGAAGCAGCTGGGACAATGTCCAGAGCAGCTGGGCAAGGCTTGTAAAAGATGTGGCTGTTAAATGAATCAGACAGGTGTTCTATTCACCATAATGTAAGCTGCAAAGCACTTTTCTGATTATTTTGCACAGTTCTAATATTCAATTTAAAAAATGAGGGGGAGGAAGAAGCCAAAGGTAAATTAAAAAAAAAATCATGCAAACTTCATTCAGGGGAGTCCTGAGTTAAGGAGGTAGGGCTTCAAAACTGCCTTATGAATTTCAAGATGGAGAGCATTCCAGAATGCAGGCACCACTATAAAAAAAAATCCTATCTACTGTATGACTGACTGGCATTCTTTGGGATGAGGACATGCAGGAGGACATCCTCAGATGATCTTAATGATTGACCCAGCCTGTCAGGTATCCTGAATCCAGATTTACATGTGAAAAGCAAACATTTGAAACTAATTTGATATCTATTAGGTAAACAGAGCAGTTGTCTCAGGAAAAATGTAACACGTACAGCCAGCTGCTACATTCAACATGTTCTACCAGATGCAATGTTCAGGCCAAGCACAAGGGCAACCCTACATACAGTCCATTGCAGCAATTTAAATGTAAGATTATCAATGTAGGCCTAATGTAAGGAAGCCATCCCTGCCCAAGAAAACGTGTAGAGGTATACCAACCAAAGTCGGTAAAAGGCATTCCAAATCAGAGAGTCACTTGAGCCTCTAATGACAGGGAAGGCTCTAGGAGGTTCCCTGAACTGTATCCCAGTTGTTTCTTGAGGAGTGTAGACAAATTACCCAATTCTCTAACACAAAACCATCCATATACAAGGTCTTTCTCTGATCAGGGTTCAGTTTCAGATTACTAACTGTCATTTACCTGTT
Organism: Liasis olivaceus; assembly: GCA_030867105.1. Classification (NCBI taxonomy): domain Eukaryota; kingdom Metazoa; phylum Chordata; class Lepidosauria; order Squamata; family Pythonidae; genus Liasis; species Liasis olivaceus. The sequence continues at coordinate 44,430,577 of CM061350.1, read as the reverse complement.
ACTATATGTAGATACTGATTTAGAACATGCACATTCTCTCCTGATTGGGATGTAATTTTGCTGGTCGTTGACTGAATAAAGATGTGTTCTATTCTCATGTAATAGAGAATATAGCAAACATCATCAATGTATTGATGATATGTAGCTCCAAAATTTCAGATGACTTCCTTCAGCAGTTTCATATAGATATTATATAGAATGGGGAAAAAAATAACTGGAATTGCCCAGCAATATGATTCCTAGGATACAAACAGTCATCACATACCACTGTCTGAGCCATCTCTTCAAGTAGGAGTGGAACTACCATTAATACACTAACCCCAGTCAGAAATTGGTATAGATAACCTAAGAAAATCCTATGCTTGGAAACTGCTGAATTTTAAAAGATATAAAGCAAAATTAACAGAGCCATGCTTCCTCTGTCTTTCTTCCACATAAAGTCATCTAATAGTTGGCTGATTCTGTTCCAAAACCAGGAATGAATTCAGATTAAAAAGGATCATGATACTTGGTATCTTCCAAGAGAGTGTATGGCTGACAAACATCTTTCTCTTAAGCACCTTGGCCCAGATGGGGTATATATCACTGACCAAACCCTCTGGTTCCATGGAGAGCTTCTTCAGGAGTGAGTGGGACAGTGCCTCCTTTAGGAAGTTTCTGTCAACACTCTTACATTCAAATACAGTTTAAACCAGGGTTCCCCAAAGTGGTCAACACCAACCCCCAAGGTTCAATGGGACGATCTGTTATTGTTATTATTATTCATAGTACTATTAGTTACAGTAGTATTTATTAAATTATTTTCATAAAATACATGTTTTGGGGTCAATGAACAATCTGAAACTTCATGAAGGGGTTGATGAACTGAAGAGTTTGGGGATTCCTAGTTTAAACCATCCCTAGACCTATCCAAGCATCAGATTGTATAGGATGACATTGATTTCAGGAGGGCAATGTAATTCAGATTAACTGAAATCCCGTGCATGCTTACTTTTGGGGAATAAGATGGGTACTTTGGGTGTTGCACCATAACTGCACTAATTAATGCTTTCACAGCTGCCCTTGCACTTCCAAACACAGAAAAAGTAAAATAAAATAAAGTAACAGCAATAAAGCATTATTAAGCAAGACCTTAATGTGCAAAATGGAAAGAAGGGAGGGAGGGAGGGAGGGAGGGAGGGAGGGAGGGAGGAAGGAAGGAAGGAAGGAAGGAAGGAAGGAAGGAAGGAAGGAAGGAAGGAGTTTCAAAGGCATCCATAAATATCATATTTAGCATAGAAGGAAAACGTAATTTTCATCTATCCAAATACAATCTCTTCTGGTAAACAAGCAACCAAAACTGATCCTGCTTTCTCATTTCCAGAAATCAGAATTAATGATTCAAGTCTACATTGGGAAGTGTTCCAAGGAAATTTAAGAGGGGGAAGTTGTACACATTAAAGCCTTGGCAAGGTACCAAACAAACTGAAGAGAAGCTTTGTGACACTGAAACTGGTAGGAAGAGATTAAGCACCAGAAAATTACAACTAAGACTTCATTAGTGCTTAGCAAGATTCTGCATGTGGAAGTAGAAGAAACAAGTAGCTGGAGACAGTTCTCAAAACAGTTCTTTTTACTGACACAACACTGGTTTTCTGTAAAACCTCTAAGAGGAATTCATTTTCGTACACATCAGGGCACTGAAGCACAGAAGGAAATCATCAGCCTTACCTAGATTGCAAAACGAGTTTCATCCCCTGTTATTCCCAAACACTATTTCCAAGTCATTCTAGAATACTCATAATACAGTATTTGGGCAAGGAACAATCCAAAAGTGAAAAGAAGCATGATAGTTTATTTAATTTCCACACAATCAAAAAGTGAAAAGAAGCATAATAGTTTATTTAATTTCCTGTTAGTAGTTTAGTGGCAATCTTATATCTAGCAACTGTTGCTAGATGTGAGAGTGTCACTAAACTACTAACAGGAAATTAAATAAACTATTATAATTCTTTAACCACTTAGAATTTATTTACCAAGGTGTACTTTGGCAAATGTTTGCTAAAACTCAAAATTGATGGGTTTGAATTTTTGGATAAGATTAAACAATTAAAGGGGTTATCATATGCACATTATTGAACAGTGTTGTGTAATCTATACATATTTTTGTGTAAACAAAATTCCAAAGCCATGTGATCCTGGGAAAAGGTACAGACAGGTGTTATGTTTGTGCTGCCATGTGCTCAGAAGCATCTTTTTGGAAAGAAATCCAAACCATTCCACAACCTAATTAACAGTTCTCTAACAGCCACAGGGCTAATAACTTTTGTAATTCTGTTCATATTAATACTGCTTCTAAAGATGCATATATTAGATTGTTGATATCATTAAAACAAAAATTAAACAACAAAAAACATAAAGAAAAATTAAAGAAATGAGTTTTAGAACTTTATATAATTAAGTATATTGCAAAAGCTACTTATAATTTTGGATTGTATAAGTCTTTGGATACTACAGCAGATTTTTTTGTCTGTCACAGCCACATCTTGTAACAACATATAAGAATGTCAGTATGTAACAATGTTTGATACAATATTTTTGAATGTCCAGTTCTCTAACTGGAATTTCAAGGACAGCTTGAAATTCCCTGCTGGTAAGAATGTACTTTTTCTTTCTAGAAATGCTGTAACACTTTTCTCTGACTCTCTTTAAACTTTTAAATAAAGGGGAAAAAAATCTTCATTTTCCAAAATTGTAAATCATTCATTTCTTAAAATGGCTGTTTACTTCTGCTAGTTATGGTGATGTGCCTGAATGAAGAATTTCTGTTATTGCTATTAGTATGTACATTTGTCTGGCTAAGGTATGTGTTTTTAATCACTTTTAACATATGCCACAGCTGAATAGAGTTCTGTCCTCATGGAGGGAAGACGGAATTAAATCTTTCTGCATGTCGAATTAACCAGAACTTAATAGCTTTGAATATGGGATCCCTTCCTTTTACTTACCTAGAAGTGAAAAACTGTAAAATGTTTTCCTTACTAGTAGATGAGCTTTTTCAGAATTGTTTGATTTTTCTCATCTTGCCTGAACAACAGGGCCTTGTCTTCCACAATGCTAATGACTGATGGATAAGCTCTAAAATTCTACTGAGGAATCTAGGAGGAAACTATCTTAAAACAAGCCTGATTTCTCAGCCTAATTTTCAGACTTTGCTATAGATTGGTTTTTTTTCAGCACTAAAATGTAAGAAAGAAGAAAAATGTAAATTTCTTGGGAATCACCATTTTTAAAACAAAACATTGCCTTCTAAAACTTAATGCATTAAAATAAATCTTTAATTTAATGTGATACAGCAGAGCTGGAACTCAAAGCTATCTGTCAGAAAAAGCAAGGCTGAAAATTTGTAAATTGATGTATTTTAACTCTTCACTTGCAATTATCTCCTTGGTAACATTTGTTGCAGTCACAATTTATTCTGGCACCAGGGTAAGGGGAAGAAGTGGCCATGAGCCTCCCTTTTGTTTTGAATATTCAGTGGAAGAATGTTTTCCATCCTTTTAAAAAACACCACCATTGACATCCATTTAACTAATGCCATTGTTGGCATCTACTGGACCCTATCATCCCACAAAAAATCTGATGGGCATCTTTTCAAGAGGAATTCTTTTCTTGCAGTCAACAAATATTATTAGACAAGGAGGAGGTCAAGCTTTTTGCATCCTGTAACTGTTTTACATGTGGATATATGCATGTTTAGTAGTCAACTTAAAATCATGCTTTTTAAAAAGGAAAATGCTATCTGTAGACTGAATGTGTTTTTTTATTTATTTATTCATTCATTCATTCATTCATAAATATTTATATATTGCTCTTCAGTAACCTTCCAGACTGATTTATAAAATCAACATAAAATAAGTAAAGGACAATTGAAATTACTATCTAACTAGCCAGCTAAATAAATTTTCAGTATCAAGTAGGTTTTTTGGGAAGAGAATGTTATGAAAATTCTTTCAGGTCTACCAACATGATCTCCTCTACCACTGACAGGAGTCACTTAGAGGGGAGCTTCCAAATACAACCTGAACATATGGATTCTGTGAACACTATACCCACTAAAAGCACACGTATCTTGTAAGAGCAACCAAGAAAAAAACAGGATACATTGTTTCTCATTGGTATTTCATTAACAGAAATACATGATCTCTGAGAACACATATTGCAGTTCTGATTATTATACTGGGTAATCTGACTCCATGATAGAGCTCTCTTCTCTACTCTTTTTAAAAGATGTGATGTAGTAACTGTAAAAAAGAAATCCTTGCAGCAATACAGTTCATGGGTCAGTTATGCACAGTATGTTGAAGAACTGTCTCTTTTCATTTGTGTTATACTTGCTGTCTCCTAATTTCAGCAAAATAACTCAATTTTTTTTGTGTTATTCAAAGTGTCAGGATATTGATTTTATCTGTAATGTTGCTTAAAATGTCTTCACTTCAAATATGGAAAAAGTATTTTGAGATACAATGCATGTTAAGGAAGATGGAAGATCCTAATTCCATCTTTAAAATAATGAGGTCTGAACTGGCTGTTGATGAGTCAGAAAAGAAATCTTGGAGATTTTGTACCCTGAAAAAGAAAACTTTACAGCTTCTTTTAAAATATATACTTATATTACTGGTATGTGAGCATGGTTCTTGTCTTTTAATCAACTTCATCTGCAGCCAAATCAAAATGCAAAGACTAGAGAAACCACATCCATTATTTGGAAAGGTCTTACTAATTTCAGTTGTATGCCAACCCCCAACCCCCAACTTCCTTGAATTACCAAGGCATATTGTGATGTGAAGCAGAGGAGAGATCTAGCCTTAGGTACAAGATAGATAATGTCCTATTATCCAGTGCAGACAGCATCAGGAAATACCTATGCTTACCAATTTCACTACACAGCTGAAGTAGGAACAGACAGCACAGGATTCCATCCATTTGGCCAATGATGATTCAAAGGCTTCATCTAACATTTGGTCTTTAGATTTTTAATTTTTGTTTTGTTTTGTTTTGTTTTTCTTAAAAAAAACAGATGTGGAAATATAATGAGACAGAATCTCTCAGTCATAAAGGTACTTCCTAGTCAAGGTTAATAAAGAAAAGAAAGTAGGGTTATTACTGAAGAGGGAGAGCGAGAGGGAATGAGAACGTGAAGGGCAGGAGGAGGCTACTTGGAACTCATAAGTTAATTTAGTATTGTTCCTGACCGAAAACATATATCAGTCTGTCTGTCTATCTGTCTGAAAATCAGTGCCATCCTGCCATGCTTCTATGCACTCCCCAAAATACACAAGCCCAACATACCTCTTCATCCAATTGTATTGTTACCAGGGGCCCCAACATACAACATAGCCAAAGAACTTACAAAAAAGCTTGGATATCTCACAGAGGGGAGCAAATATTCTATCAACTCCCCACTATAGTGCCTCCAGAATATCAGACCTAAAAACAGAAGAAGATGAAATGATGGTTTCATTCCATGTCACAGCACTCTTTATGTCTGTAGATCCAGAACTAGCAAAAGAATCCATGGCAGCAGTACTACACAACACACTTAATCTAGCCAAATACACTAAGATCAAAATACCCAGAATCATGGACCTCTGCCTCACTACCTACTTTCAGTTTGATGGACAAATATACCAACAAATCAGACTCAACCATAGTTTCAACTGGAAAACTGAGCATCCTAGACCAAGCTAAATCCAAAAACACTATGGAATTCCTGGAAGTTTGGCATTCAGACACATCAGCCATCAATAGACACAGAAATAAATAATGTTTACCATTCAAAAGAGACAATAAAAAAGTTAAGGAAACAGAAAGACCAGAACACATCCTCTGCAGCAGCCAACACCCAGATAAGTAGAGATTAACACCACACAAACAATCAAGTAGAAAACAATACCCTAAACAAGGAACTACCAAGAAAACCACACCCCACCAACACTGACAGGGCAAGCTACTGTATATAAACAGGGAGCAAATCCCACACTCACTCGTACTGTCTCTGTCTCTGTCTCTCTGTCTCTCTCTCTGTCTCTCTCTGCCACAAGAGCTATGACAGCGAGGCAATGATGTTACTGGAAGGGCTCAAAATGTCAGCCCTGTTCTTTAAAATAGAAAAGAAAAATATTTTATGGTGCTTTGGGAGGGGACTAAAATAAAATAGGCACCAAAAGACATTACAATTATTTAAGCTGATCACACATATTTTGCTTTTCATTTCCTTTTTTAAAAAGCACTTTTGCAGCTATTATTCAATGATTTGCTGCCAAATTTCAGTGGCTGTCTCCTAGGAGGCTCCGAGGGTTGCAAAAATTAAAAAAGGGAGACAGAGCACAGTTCCAGCCCATGGAACAAGTATTATCCGGCCCTGCATTTGGAGACATTGGCAGACACTTGCTGCTAGGTCAGCAACCACTTCTTCAAGAACCAGTCTGTCACAGTTTTTGCTCCAATCCAATAAAGAACTGTGCAGGTGTGTAAGTGATATGTGTTTCTGGAAGAAAGCAGAGTGTGTCTCCTGCCAACCCAATTTCTGATTTTCGGTTTGACACTGGCACTAATTGCAACTCTGGAGGTTCTTGCTTTGGCAGCCACACTAGGAGTAGAGCAATCTTAGTTATGGTAGCCAAAAACAGGAGCCTGGTAACACCTTTTCCAACTAACATATCTTATTAAAATGCGTAATGAGTTTTTTTGCTCCAGTAGCAAAACTTGATCTGATTCTGCCAAGAGTTTGTAAATGGAAAATTCACCCATACACTTTGTGTATATTAATGTATATTAGTGTTTGCTTTTGCACTTGATGGCAGTATGGCATGCTGTGCCCACTAATGAATGGTAAATCATAATATTTTTCTTTCAGTTTACTGTAAAAGAGACTTTGTTTTCTTTTTTATTTTGCAGAATATTTTCAGATTATTTTGGAAATAGTTGGTATTTTGAGATTATTTTATTGTTGTGTCGTGATTGGGTTTGTAAGGGTTATTGTTTTGTTTTGTTTTTCTATGACACATCTCTCCATCATTGCAAAGCTTTTCTCAGCATCCTTCCTTCCTGATCTGAGATCTGCAAAGATTTCTATCTTGAAATCTTTCCTTGAGAAAATAATTTCTTAACTTTCCTAATGAGAATTCAAAAACTATGGATTCCCCAAAGATCTCCTCTTGGAAAAAAAATTAAGAGCCATTTCTTTGTTGTCAAACTGAAAGCTTATAATAAAAAAATGCAAAAGAAATGTTTAATACCATGACATAAAAGTAGTTTATAGTGTGTCAGGGCTAGTATAAAGGGGTACATTGGTGTGCAGGTAGGCCCCTTAAACCTAGCCCCTCCCAGCTAATGGCAGACTGAAAAGATCTGAGGGTGAGCAAGGAAGTAAAAGTGAAGAGGCTACAGCTTCCTGGCTCCATCACTTTGCACCCAAGAGGGTGCCTCACGTTTATGTTAGGCTGATGGTATTTTCTGGCAGACAGGTTCACTCATAGGCTAACACAGTTCATTATTAGTAAATGGATAAATCAAGCCAACAAGGTCATTCTCTTAAGAATGGTTTTATTGCATGATGATGTTTCTATCCAGTATGTTTCTTCTAGATCATTGATGGTGAACCTATGACACGCACATCAAAGGTGACACACCACGATGCTTTGGGTGATATGCCAGCGCTCACCAACACCCGACAACAACTATTCTCCCTGTTTGAGTTACCAAAGAAACTGAGTTTGTTTTACTCATATTTCATTTTTGTAATTATTTGACATTTATTTATATTATACATAGCACCACACATGGTTCGACTGTATTTTTTTTTAAATAAATGAATATGTAAAGAATTGTTTGTCTTTTGTTCAGGGAGAGGGGCGACACGCCAGCAGAGTTGATAGGCATTTTCCAAATTTTTGACATACCAAGCCCAAAAGGTTCACCATCACTGTTCAATCAAAACTTTAATTTTTAGCAGATATTCTATTTTGAATACATAGTTTTAACATCTTATTTTGCAAGAATCCATCAGCAGTATGAACCTAGGGCTTTGTGTAGGGGGATTTTTAAGGTTAATATTGCATTGAATATCCGAATCCCTTAAAACAGTCCTGGTTCCAGAGTATTATCAGTTGCTACAAGACATCAGACACTTAGGCTACTCTTCTACTTGATCCTTTGAACTGACTAGTGATTAAATCTGGGATTATATATATCATATCACATTTTATTTAAATTCTCATTCAGGTTGAACTCAACAACTGGTACATGTATTATACATAACACATAGCCATGTATACACATATATACACTATTGCTTTATTACCAAAATATTTTCTGTTTCTGAATTTTGACTCTGTCTCAGCTTAATCTACTTTAGTGCTAAATATTCTTGGACTAGCACAGTGTTTGTTCTTCATAAAGTGGCCTGAAACTTTCAGTTAAGCAACAATAATTAAGTTTATTTATAATAGCTAAATGATATGAAGAGCTTACAGTCCTTAGGTTGCTTTTTCTGGGGGAAATTTCACTCATTTCTTTGCTAATTCCTGCTTCTGTTTTTACAAGCTTCTCATTTTTGGCTACCAGCACCTGATGATGTTTGATTCAAAAGGCTGGACTTGGAATATATTTAAATTCTCACTTGAATCGAGCCCAGCCTCTGGTACCTATATTTTAGTTTGTGAAGCTACCTGGAGTTGTCTGGGAGTTGGGCAGCCTTAAAATGTGACAAATAAACCAATAAGCAAACAAAATACCTACATGGACACATGTTTTCTTGGCAACAGTGCAGAAGTGATTTACTACTGCCTTCTTTGGGATTTTTTTTTTTAAAAACATCCCAGTCTAGTCTTCAGCTACTGAATTTCCTGGTGAAATTCCATCCAAATACTAGCAAAGTCCCATTCTTTTTAGCTTTCTTAGGGCTGAGGGTTGCCACTTGATGTGATACAATATACAAGATCTGTGGTGGTCAAACTATACATTTGTTAAGGCCTGTCAAAATTGTGGGTTAACCTTCTTGCAGCTTTATCCTTCTTGCTGCTTCCAGATGTATTAGACTTTAATACTCATTCAAAAAAACAACACCCGCTGACTTTTTTGAAGGCTCTTTAAGACACGGATGCATTCCAGGCATGGGGGTCAGAGTGTTAGTTATTGCCTGTGATGTGATTATTATTTGTTTAAACTCGTTTAGGTCCTCAGTTGTTTATGTTTTTCTATTAGGTTGTTGTACTGTCTTTAAATGTTGTAAGCTGCCCAGAGTTCCTATTGTGAGATGGGCGGTTATATTAATTGAATCAATCAATCAATCAAAATAAAATAAAATAATTCCCATAAAATAATTCCTAATACTGATTTGATAGCATCTACCAGCAGATTATTCCACTTTTCTGAGCTTATTTAGGGAAACATAGCAAGAAGCAAAGGAGCAGCCTGTAGCTTATACCAATAACTTATTTTGATTGACTCTCCTGCTTGCTTGCTTGCATTCTAGTGAGGAGGAAATGCTGAATTAAATCAACCCCACAACTCTGCTGGAATTTATTTATTTATTTATTTATATATATTAGAATGCATACCAAAATGTGATAAGTAAAATATAATTTCTTTCCATAAGAATACCCAGAGGAGCTGTGAATCTATTTTTAATGAGATAGTACATTCCACATCCATTTAAGGGAAATATACTGAAACACTATATACTCAGAACATATGGGTTTATTTTATTCTTGTTTGTTTGTTTTAGAGTGATTCCTTTCAGACCATAATATCTAAGTCTCTTTGTCCTAGTTCTGAATCTCTCAGGTAGGATTTAAACCAAGACTCAAAGAAAAAAAATCTCTTCCAAATAAGCTCATCTGAATATACTATAAACCATTTTTAGAAATAGAAGTAACATTGCATAAAGTGTTTTCTTCCAAATTTCTTCATGATTTATCTGAAAGTCTGGCCTACAAAGTTCTTAGTGTCTGTAATTAACCGGTGGGTGGGTGGGTGCAACTGCACAATTCAAGCCTTGCTCTTTTTTACATGCAATACATATCAAAAAAGGATGCTATTATTTGCACAATAATGGTCACCATTTTGATTTTTTGCCCCCCCCTCCCCACTGCAGATGCCTCTGGTCTTCATTAACCAGGCTAGGTAGAGATCTAGTAGATGCACAATACAGGATGGGAGGGTTAACTTGCAATAAAGTTTTTGTCCATGTATATGGTTTAGCATGAACTGCTAACTCTGGTTACTTTATGGTTCAATATACTATGTGCATCCAGAAAATGGTTAATTTATCCAAAAAGAATAGCATAACAAAATAATCAGAGCAGTTTCATGAATGACAAATCACATGGCATGATAGATAATAGGCACATTAATTGGGTGGGAAGTGCAGTCCAGCAAAGTCCCTTTTGATACCATAAATAAACATTAAAAAAAAAAAAAGTTTTATTTTTAAACATATCCTTATCCTATTTTTCTTTAATATATAAAAAATGGCTGTTTTTCTCCATATTTTCTTGATTCTGTTGCTGGGTGGTTGTTGTTTGTTAAATGCCTTGGTATCACTGAATAATGGCCAAGACAGAATCGAGCAGAAAACTTTCTGAAGAAGTACCACTATGGCTTTAACAAAGGGTCTTTCTTTTAAAATCCTTAACATAAAAGTACATAACTTTATAGGATTTTTCACTGAGAAAATACCCCAGCCACTGTTCCAGACTGACGGGCACATTTGGAATTTTGGGAACATGTCATGGGCCCTCCCACAAAATGGTTGCCATAGGTAACACTTCCAAAGTGGTGAGATGCAGCCATCAACCATTACTGTTATTTTCTAACAAAGCTTTTGGGTGGATTGGAGGCATTGGAAATAAAGATGCTGAAGATATTTTTGTTTTCTCTTAGCTGCTTATTTACACCATTTGATGTTCCTGTGCCTACGTTCACCAGTGACTAAACCCTGGGATTGTCAGTCATATCCACACACATACTGTTTGTGAGAGATATGTTCCATGGTGCAAAACCATAGTCAATAAGAACTTGAGTTAAGTTCTAGACCTCCATCAAATATTACTCATAAAATCATCAAAAGTAGAAAGAGAAATCAGAAATAATGATGCTATACCTTTGCCACCTCAGATGTTCCACTTCCTCATTCTGCTTTTTAAAAACAAAGGAAATAAATAAATAAATACAAATATAGAAGGCTGGATGCTTACTTCTATGAATGTACAAAATGACAGATAAAACCATGCAGTGAAGGCTGTGGATATGTGACACCATTTACTATGTCCTAGTCAGTATTAATCAACCATGCACAAAAAGGTCCACTAGTACTGATTTGCGAATAATAGGTGTGAATGTACTGTGACATTCCTACTGCTGGTTTGCATCTCTTGTCATTTTGGCATCACTCTCCAGAAAAGCCTTCTCTGACTCATGTTTCCTAAGAGGAATCATAAGATAAATATTTCAATGCTACACCTGGGTGTGAATGTATGTGCAGAGGAGGCTTATGTGAGCATTATTTGATGATGGTGTCTTGGAAAAGAAAAGAATTATCTTCCTTTTTCTTCCATCTTATCTCTATTTTCATTTTCCATTATACTGTCAGATCTTATTGTTATCTGGATGTGACTCAGAGAAATAGCAAGCAGACTCTGAAGCAGACAGAAATAAACAACTTGAAAACAACTTTGGCTTTACTTTTGTCTTTTGGATATCCTTCTTAGCCTCCTGCTGAAGTACAATCAGTTGTTGTAATTTTAATCTCATTGCTGAGAACTATTTATGTGTCTGCCTCAGTTGGCTTCTCACAATGATTAAATGAAAATGCAAAATATCTAAGGAGGATATCCTTTCTAGACTCACAAAAATGTTGGGGGTATTAGGAAAATTGAGTTTCTTTTGTACAAAACATGTGAGTTATTTGAGTGATACATTTACTTCATAACTATCACTATATTTTAAAGTTTAAAGCACATTTAATTCACTATGTACTGAAAACTAAAGAAAAGATAACATTAGTGGAGTATAGCATTTTCTCAAATGACATAGCAAATATAATTTGTTGACTGAACTAAATAAAAAGAAAGCATGTAAACTTTAAATTCTTTTTTTATGCAGACAGAATTAGGTTATATAATTCCACCTATATGATGATCCAGTGAGAAAACATAACTTAAAAGTAATCAAATTCTGATCAAAATAAGAATTTGATATTATAAAAATAGGATTGAGTTTGCTTTCAATCTGGGCTTCTGTTGATTATCTGGTCTGTCCTTAATGAAATTACATCTTTCTCCTGCCATTGCTGTTTCTTGAAAAGTATCTACTCAAGAAGAGGAAGCAAGGAGAAGGAACTTCATTGGTGCTTCTTGAATACTAATGTCAGAAAGTGAAATGGCCATTGGGTGTTTACAAGTACACCAAGGACAGCTAATTACAGATCACTCCAAAAGCAAAATGTATCACTCCCAAAAAAGGATTTATACCCCCCTTTTATATGCAAAGTTATTTGTATAGACACAGATCTAGACATAATTACTATAATATAAGCAGGAATCAAATACTTTTGACTTTTCACCAAAATGAGAAGTGAGGAAGTAACCTCTCAGTTTGCTGTCCTGATGTTAGTTATTAATAGGCAGCTTCAAGGCTTCTTGAACTCTTTTAAGGTTTCTTGAAAGACACTAGAGATTCTTTAAATAGAGAACACTTTCAAATAGGCAACTGTCCGCGACAACTCTAGAAGAAGACTGTTGAAAAGATGGACATGTGGCCATCTCAGATAGCAGCACTTGTATAATAATGTACAGGGCTGGTATCTGCTTGTGCTTGTACTTCTGTTTCCCAGAACATGAGCTGTACTTTGTATTTTTAAAAAAGGTTTTTACTCGGTCCTTCCTGCTTTCTACCCCAATTGTCATATTTCATTTACCTGAAATAATATGATTATGGATGTCAGAAGAGTCCAGTTGTTCTCATGTTGCTCAGTAGCTCATTTTCATATCACTTTCTGTTTGATATTGGCTTTGCTAGTTTCCCAATACAGAAATGACATTTCATAGCCTATGAATCTTTCAGCTGGGAAATACCATAAAAATTGGGAGACCAATGTTTCTTCTTGTTTTTTCTCTTCCTCCTCCTCCTCCTCCTCCTCTGTGAATTGTTCATATGAACATTCAATTGTATCTAATAAAATCACTACTAGTACAGTTTTGTTACCTGAACAAGTGAATGGTCTTCTAGGTATTCACACTAAATTCCATTAGTACGCATACTTTCAACCTCCCTTAGAATAAAAATCCCATTATCATTAAATGGAAATAATCCCAATTTTCAAAGAAGTTAAGCGTTCAATAATGTAGCTTCCATACTTCATAATTCATAATATGTATCATATAATACCTATTTATGCCACAATGATCTTAGGACACACAATTGCAAGTTACCTCAGTGTAGCAAGTAAGATCTGAACATCAAAATTATGTTAAAATGTATACTTTCCATTGCAACCATATTGTGTCATTGACAGGTATCAGCCCAATTCAAAGTAAGTTCTTATATCTCAGATCTGGCAGTTATCAGTGGGATACTCAGAAAACTGAGAGGCACTCTGGGTTGGAGGGCCTGAAACAATGACCATATTTGAGATGGTACATGTTCAAATCCCGATTCTTATCTCAGTGAAACTAGCATTTTCATGGTGATTCACAGAACCTTCTAAAGGGACATAATTGCTAAGAAAAGTAAACAGTGCCAACATGTGTTTTCTTGAGGTTAAATAGTTAATTACTGACTAGAATTAATTTCATTTTATTTTGTTCACATTACTACTTCTGCATATTGCTCCAATTCAAGGTAGTGTTAAGGAAATGTGAAAACACTTAAGTAAACAAGTATTTCCTGTTTGGGGAATTTAATTTTCTATATTTATACCCTGGCAGAAGGGCAAAATGCTCCAAGACCTATTTAATATATTCCAGTGTAACTTGGGCTATGGCTCAGTGGAATACCATATGCACTGTATGCAAAGGTCCCAGATTCAATCCACAGCTTTTCAAAGGGGTTTAAATTGTTGTGTGCTCCTTTGGAGAGTAACAAGAGCAAGACTTTCCTTTCCTTTCCTTTCCTTTCCTTTCCTTTCCTTTCCTTTCCTTTCCTTTCCTTTCCTTTCCTTTCCTTTCCTTTCCTTTCCTTTCCTTTCCTTTTCCCTTCCCTTCCCTTCCCTTCCCTTCCCTTCCCTTCCCTTCCCTTCCCTTCCCTTCCCTTCCCTTCCCTTCCCTTCCCTTCCCTGCCAGTGACATGGCTGGATGGGACTGGGGTGAGAGTACAGCAGGAGCTATGGGTGTGACACACACACACACACATATGGGTTGTGGATTTCTAGGGTAAAGAAATGATACCATTGGACTCTGCAGCAAAATCCCCTCTGCAGGGACTAGGTTAGATTGTTCCAGTCATGATGATGTAAAAGGCCAGGAGCAATCAGAAAAGAAGCTCTGAATTTATTTTCTTCCAGTGCCTCAAAAAGTATTTAGAAAACAAAGGATTAGATGTAGGAGAACTAACTGAAATTCAGTACAAACAAATCAGATATAACTGATTTAGGTGTAGGAGAGTCTTGTGGATTTGGGAGATAAACTTATCTGAATGGGGCTTCCTCCCCCTCTGAATCAGATGTGTAATCTGGATGTCTTCCTGGATTCATTAATGATGCTAAATAACATTGATGCAAGATCAGGGGCAAGGAGAACCTTTTATCAGCTTTGGCTGTTAAGCCAACTACCTGGATGAGAGATAGAGACTTGATTTTAGAGACTCATGTGCTGATAACCTCAATGTTATATTTTTGCAGTTCCCTTTTTTTGGAGGGGGGGGACATTTGAAAATTGCAGCTGATCAAGAAAGTGGTACATTTTGCCCCTTAAAGGTCCCACATAACTCATGTGTTGAAAGAATGTCACTGGTTGCCTTTTGGATCCAATTCAAAATGCTCGTAATGGCATTCACTTCAACAGAAAGCAGGATTCTCCCAGAGTTTCTTTTTACATAATGTATTGAAAGAGAATAGGATAAGGTTAAAGAAAACTCAGCAACGGTATTGTTTTTATTTTAGAACCTAACTTACTTCTCAGCAAGTTAAGGCACATAATTTTTCAGTCTTCCTGTGCAGTTGACCCCACACTTTTAAATCATCAATGTGTACCCTTTGTGGATCCTACTATGGATACATTTGACATGTATGGTTAATTTTGTTTTTCACTTGGTAGAGCCCATCCTAAGAAACAGGTCATCACTGGAATTAAAGTAAGCCCCATTGCAGTTTAGGAAGAGGCTCAAAACATATTATTTGTTTATACAAAAATCTGTATACCATCCCTTCCAAAGATTCTAGGTGATTTATAATAACAACCAACATAAAGAATACATAACCAGACCAAATAAACTAATAAAAACAACAACAAAACATGACTTACAAAAATAGATCAGATCAAAAAGGCAGCTCATATCTGCCAGAAATGCCCTGGAACAAAGACTTACAAGGTAGATGGGAGTCATGGGGCAACTTGTTCCATAGTGTAGGAACTTCCACTGAGAAGGGATACTTCTGGAACTTTATCTAGGCCTTTAATTTGTTTTCAAAAGTGATGTTCTAATAATATTTTAACACTAATTTTAATTGAATTTGCATAAGCTTTCCATAGCCATTAAGGTGTGTGTGGCATTCAGAAACTTAGATAAATAAATAAGCAACAAAGTGTTCACCTTGAAACCTTGGAAAGCCCCACTAATTAGTTGGAAGGATCAGTAATCTGAAACAGGGTAAAGCAATTATCTATACTCGTATGAAAGAAAAGACCAGTCCAGATTTCCCAGCTTAGATCTGTTGGACATGATGAGTCCAACAGATTATATCGTTTGATGACACAAATCTCTCAAATGATTTCTCATTGGAAGAGTAGATAAAAAATGGAGCCCAAGATAAATTGGGAGACTCACAACTACCAGACAGAGGTTGTGCCAGACAGTGCTGCTGAGAATGAAACAGTGAAGCAGGCAATTTGTAGGATCAGGGACTTTTCTGAAGCAGCATCCAAAAGAGCAGCATCTGTGCCATTAGACTCTCAGTACTTAACCATTAAGCTACAGTTCTCAAATTCTAGGGGGAAATTATCCCCCATCTTGTGAACTTTAGTACTTCAGCTCTGAAATTTCCATGTTTGACCATTTGGATTGCTCCTGGATATTGCTCTCGTTACCTCTCACCCTGAAGCTGGAACTTAACTGCCCTGTTTCTCAAACTTTGACCACCCGTTTTGGATACATTTTCTTGTCTTGTGATCTGCAAGACTTTGGACTGGTTTAAGGGCTACTCAGTTTATGTCTTGTGATTGTTGTACTTTAGGTCATAAACTGAAATATAATTCATTTTAATTGGCAGAATTTTAATCCAGCATGGTTCTTCCTACGTTTTTATGGTCTTATAAGAAACTTATAAAGGGAAGGAATGGCTCCTGGTCTGAGGGCAACCTAGACAAAGTATCCTGTGATTGGTTTCTTCCCTTGTCAATGGATCCTTGTCACTGATTAATACCATTCAATGCCAGGGTGCTGATTAAGCTGCAGTGTAATTTCCCACACAACTCAGAGCAATGCTCTAACAGGGCATGGGAGAAAATCAAATGATACTTTGATTCAGCCACCTAGTGATACACAGTTTGCTTGGCCAGAAAAGAAAAATAAAGGAGGGAGCCAGAACCAGCCTTGTGCCAGGAGGTTCTGATTTGCTTCTCTGAAATGTTTCATGTTACCTCACAGCCTCCTCCATCAGTTGTAGTGGCTGAAAGAGGTGTGTTTATATGTGCTGAGCATAAATACAAGCACCTCTACCTGCTGCAGGAGACTGTGGAAAAGTGTTGTAGTAGCAACTTGTGAGAGTATGGGCAAGAGGGATCAAGAATGTACTTTCATCCCCCGAAGAGCGAGGGAGAGATAAGAGGATGAGACTGGCACCTCCCTGAGGAATGCTAGTGATGTTAATGGATTGACCCTGGGAGCTACTCTCAGTCTGGGAAGATTCTCTGTAAAGGGTGAAGCCAAATAAACCTTCCTGGATTGAATCTGTATGGTCTCCTGGAGTTTCCTGGGCTAAACCTGACACAACTTGAAGTAATGCAGCCACTTCAGTCTTGGAGCAAAGTTGGTTCACAAAGCAGCTTGGAGAAGATGCTGTGCTTGAGCCTTTGCTGAAGAACAACCCCTTGAAAATCTACACAGCCCTACTCAATATGCCATCTTTCCTATAAAACATGTGAATTGATTTTTCAGGTGCAAATAACTGTTCAACTATTTTGAATTTCTGCTAAGGTCTGATTCTGATACTGCCCACACTGACAACAGGAAGAGCACTTCCTGTGACTGATTCTCCTTCTCACCCAAACAAAACACTTCACTGATTATTCTTTAAGTTCATAAAGCTTTTCCTTTTCCTTCCTTTGCAAAGCTGCTTTTTTTGTTCTTTTTATCCCCCAGTAGAAGAGCAGTGCTGAGCTTTATACAAAATCCAGGGAATGAAAGCACACTGTATGTGCAGCTTCAAGAAGTTACATAACTAAAGTCTTGGATTCCTTTCCTGAATTGTTTTTGGAACTCTCCCTCTGTGAGTTCAGACTTATCACCACAACTGAAAAGCAAGTTTCAATTCAACAATTACTGCTTGTGGAGTCTGGTTAAAACAAAAGCATATTTTCATTGGAAATGCATTTTTATGAATTTATTTTAAATATATTGTTACATTAAAGTGCGTGCATTTTTAGTCACAGTCTAAAGAGTATTTTCTTGAATAAGAAGGAAGGTATTTTCTTAATGTCAGTTGTGTGGCCTCTCTGCTCCAGTGTCTTCATGAATTTCATGAATTCGGTATTTCATCTAACCTGTTTATGTTGCTCATATCATTTTTATACTTGAAAAATAACAGATTGGATGTAATATGATTACCTTGAAAATTGAAGTCTCCCTCAAATCAAATTCAGCTCCTAGTGAGCTGTCCAAGTAGTTTTCATGGCAACAGTATGGAAATAGTTTGTCATCACCTTCTTCCAAGACTTTTTCAACTTACCAGTGTACAGTAATTTCTGTGGATATCCTTTCCAATTAATAACCAGGTCTGAACCTACTTTTGATATCTGGCAAAATTGGTTAGGGGCTGCCACTGGCTATCAGTATGATCATTCAAACACTCATTAGCAGGGATACTCCAGCTTTGTGTGTATGTGAGCTTCTATGTACATCTGTATATGGTTAGGAGCTGGTCCAAACTAACTTTTGATTGAGATGTGGCATGTGTACTGTCAACCTATGTGCTGTTTGCTGTGTCATTTGGGATAAAGCTATTTTTGACTTTAATTTTGGGAGTAAATTCCTTATAACTGTATTCTAAACTCTCAAAGAAGCATTCTCACAAGTAGTGGGGAAGACTTAATCCTGAGAAGCTTATTAATATGTTTATTTTATCTATATAATCATAAAAGAAAGCATGTCAGAAAATGGCTTGGTTAGCTGTAATATGTAAACTGGTCTAGCACATTAACTCCAAATATTGTAAGGATATAAGTGAGAAAGTGAAAGAAAAGGTAGTGGTGACTGACTCTGGTCTCTCAGTGAGCTGGACTGCTAAAATGAGGCACTGAATCTGGTTGTCCCCAGTCCTAGTGTAGCACTCTAATCTTTATGCCAGACGGACACTTCTAGATCAAGTTAAACAAAAATAAGGCAGAAAAGTATACATGGGTGAGGAGCTATGCCATTTGATTTCCACTATAGGACCCACAATTACAACTTCACTTTTCCTTCTTTCCCATTTTTCTTTGAGGGGCTTTTATGGTTTTCCTATACAGGACCCACAAATGGAAATAGAATGTTAAGGGACATGTCCTTGTATTAGCACGTGTTTCAGTTCATCACGTATCCGTACATAAGAACAATTCTTAAATTAAGGTATTAAGGAAATGGTTTAGAAATAAACCTCTTATGAGAGAATTCTATTCCTGAGTTTGATCACTGTTCACATTCTATTGACATCATCGTCATCAATATTTTAGTTCAAGGTAAATGTGTCACTGGCAGACTTAAAAACCAGAGAGTATAGCATTCCTTTTCTCTACTGCAAGACTTTTCTATCAATGATCTATGTATAGTTGTTATGTATAGATATTGGGGACAATTCAGCACAACAATCTCATGAGGTTTCATAGATTGTTCAATTCAACATATAGTCCTGAGAAAGCACAATATCTGTATGAATTGTACATTACTATTATTCTGGTGTGGTATCCTAGAATAAAAGGTGATTCCTTATGGAGAGGAAAAATATCATATTATAATAAAAATGTTGCTACTATACTTGCTCTTTTTTGCAGGAGCAATCATGATAATTCTTGCACCAGGTAGAGAAATAGTTTGCTCATCTGAATTAGCACTCTCAAATTGGTGACCCAAATCTTAAGGAGGCTAAGAGCTTTTGATGGTCTTACTAAGTAGCTCAGTGAGGCAGCTGAGTGATCAATGATTAGAAGATGCATGATAAAATATTTGGATGGCATACAAACCTTAAACAAGTTCAGACATATAATTATAGTATTCAGGTGTAAATGCATTCAATCTGGCCATAAATAAATAAATAAAGGAATAAAGGAATGAAGGAGGCTGCTAGCAGTGATTACATTCAATGTTACAACCAGCCTTTCATTATATTTGTAGTACCTAAGTCAACTGGGTGCTCTACACTCATACATATTCCCATGGTGCAAAATCGTTCCATTATTTTTGTTATTCACTGTACGTTTTTATAGCCTATCAAGCAGCAATGAATAGCCTACATAATTATGATGGTGCTGGTGATGATGACAATTCCATGTTCTCCCAAATGAGAATAGCAGGGTACATTAGAAGAATAAAACAATAAGAACCAAAGACAACACATCTATGTTCTTGGAAGGATTGCTATTTCATTCAAGTTAGTCCACTTTTCTAATTCCTGGGCCTGAGAGCCACCTATCCATGGCACCTTCAGTTTAGCAGTACCTCAATTTCACTTTGTTGGCTCTCCTTCAATCCATCATTGCAGTCTCCCCTGTTTCAAATGAAGAAGACATAATACTTCAGATTGCCTCCAGTGACTTCGTGTAGATACTTCATGTAGATAGTGAAGAAAGAATAGAATTCTGTATGAATAAGCAGGAACCAGTTGCTCATCACCACAATAAGCCCCAGACAGTAACATGCCAATCAAAGAAGAAACAGTGCCACCAATCTTGTTCAAACCGCCACAAGACTCTTATAAACAGATAACAAATCTTACTCCCACATTCAGAACACTGATTATGTTAACTAGTTTGGTAATGAAACATATGCAAGAATAAAACAAGAATTCAAAAGTTAGGTGTCCTTTCTATATCTTGCCCACCAAAAAATATTTGCAGCTAGGGAGAAGTTGTTCAAAACCTCAGGATCCAGAAAGGGCTTTTAGAAGACAGGTCACATTACTGCTTCTTTCAATACAGTGGAATAACTCTTTCATTGATCAGTCCTGATTGTTATCTGGAATCACTAGATCTCAGAACTGATGCTGGGTAAGGTTCCAAGGAATCATTTTGGTTGGCCTAATTTTCTCAAATCTGTCATTCACTGTCTCAGTCCATAGTAACTGAAACTGATCCTACAAGCTCTGAGCAGATGACATCTTCATAAACTCAATACATTCTGCAATAAATTGTGGTGTTTAATTTGGAGCAGATATGAATAATTCTACTCTCAAAATGCTCTACAAATATATTATGATAGATTATCAAATGTTCCACTGTATTTAAATTAGGACACGCTTTGAAAAGCCTGCTAGTATCATGCATACAACCTGTCTGGTTGTATTCACTGCAAGATTTATGCCACCTGTGCTCTGTCTTCCACTTTAAGTCATTGTTTGACATTCTTCAGTAAACTAAGGAACATTCTAGGATCCACCATAAAGTTAATAGACAGCTATGGATTTTGGATTTTTCTCCCTTAGAACATTATGTGTATGATTGCTTTTCAAAGTAAATTCTGCTTCATATTGCCTCACAGAGTCATCTGGCACTTCTAGCAGTCAGTAGAGGTTTCTAGTTGAGACCTCAGAAGCAACATGACTGCTATACATTGCTTTTAGAAGTAGGAAACCTGTCCTGCTTTGCAAAGAAGTTTCAAATGAATACTTTGTGTGAATCTTTACTGAAGCAAAGAACCCTTTCAAAATTTTGCATAGGCCTGCTAGATATTACAGCTATGCAAAACTATGATGGAGTGATTTGATTTGATCAAATTATCCCAAGGAAGCACATCTGTGAGACAGCATTTTGGCCACCTTTGTGGCCCTTCAGTGGTCTTCTGGGCAGCATATGTGCAGAAACCAACTTCCTCAAAGCAAAGCAGCTAATTGAGGCAGATGGGGGCTACCTTATTGCTTTGGTCTGAGTATCTTAGCAGATGGCATTGCCTGAAGTGAAGTGTAAAGACAGATTGTGCCTTCTTTGCTTCATTGTACTGTATATATAATACTTCATTCTCAGTGTTCTACTTCATATACCCATGTATGCAATAATAAATTTGTTAGCCTTCACAATGCCACAGGCTCTTTGCTGGTTTTGCTGCAAAAGTTTAATATAGTTACTCCTCTGGCAAATGTTCCCTAGATCTGTTTGTTTTGAAAAATAATTACTCAGACATTCTGAGGACAGAGTAGGTACTTCATATTTATAAAAAAAAGAATTGTAAATGTTGAGTGGCTGAAATCTGGGTGCATTTAGTAGCAAGATGATAATGTCATCAAATAACACATTTATAAGCCTATTTTTATGTTCACCCTAAAACAAAAAAGGCATTAGATTTTTGCCCGCCATGGACTGGAAAAGGTTTTAGCAATGTAAAACTTTACATACAAACAATGTAACAAACTAGATAAAATATTTATCAGTCTAATATATTACAGACAAAATATAATGCTTTCGTGTCTAAAATCATATTCATGCTCTCCTTCATTATAATTTCATCTGTGGAGATTTAAACCAAATTTTGAGGTTAATTCTGCAGCACCTCTAGTTCCTTACATCTTCAGCAGGAAGGGTATTTCTTCTGCACATACAATCCTCTAGAGGAATTTTGGTAACTAATCTGAATGAATCAAATCATTGCTGCTGTGTATGATTAATTTTAGGCCAATTTAATTTCTTAGTCATGGATTTTGATTGCCTAGATGCATGTCAGTAGAATTGCCCTGGAGCACCCAATAATGATTAACTGTTGGTTTTAGCTGAAAATCTATCAGAAGGCCAAATCTTATATATGCCTGTCCCTATTATTAACCCATATCTGCTTCATGGAATTTAATGCATAGATAATGTGTGGGATTTTTTGTTTATGTAAGGGTCATACAGAATCATATCCCTTTTTTTTCTCTTTAGTGATACTGTTTTTTCCATTTCCATAGACTCTGAATAGAAAACTCACGCAATATTGAAAGTGAAATTGCAGCAAAATGCTATCTACTATGTAGCGTTTATATAAAATAGCCTTTCCCAAGCGGTTCCTTCCAGAAGAGATGGACTGTAACTCACTGAATTCTCAACCAGCATAGGCACTGAAATTTCAGGAGCTGTAGTGTAACACATCTAGAGGACATAAGATTGGGGGAGCCTGATTTAAACTGTTTAAAGTTCTTTGGAGAGGTTGTCATGGTAGTAATGATGCAATGGCTTCAACTGATTGGCTGAGATACTTGCCACTCTTAGAAGAAGGAGACTGAGCAATGAGATGTCCTCTAATTACTGTTGGCTGATTTACTCTTGTTATTCATCAGGAGCAATTGCTGAAGTATTAAGCACTTCTGCCTGCCATTTTTCAACCTGAAAAGGAAAGGAAAGGCAAGCAGAAAAGCAAAGCACAGGGAAAAAGTAGGCCAATGTCAGCCTGGGGATAAAAGGAGAAGAGTGTTTTGTTTTGTTTTTTAAGGGATTTTAAGGGAACTAGAGTGGTGTGGAAAACTGAAGGGGAATGGGGATACCTAGAACAGGAATGGGACATTGGTTAATTCCTAGATGTTGCTGAGCAGTAGCTCCACAATATGGCCAATGAAAATGGATTTGAGGAGCCATAGTTTTACAGCATCTGGAGGACCACATAGAGATAATGAACAGAAATGAGAGATGTACACAGTCAGAAGCTATAGAAATGAGGAGATCTGAATGTAGCAAATCATACATCTGAAAGTATGTTTGATTTAAAAAAGCCAAGTCATGCTTAGTAGACTTCTGGCATATATTTTGAACGATGACTTCCATTTTATCTGGAACTTTCCAAATTAGTAGAATTTTTGTTTGTTGCAGAATACAGATTTTTTTCCAGTTTTTTTAATTAAACAGTATTTGAGGAAACTGATACTGTGCTATATTCCGTTACAAATGAGCCACATACAGATTCAGTTTATTTTTTTCTTTTGCCTTTCAAATAAGACAGCTCATTATCCCTGGGAATGAGCAGGATGCATATATGTATATGTGGGAGGGTAATTATTTGGGTGAAAATTCTAGATCAGTCCTATAGATGAGTTGGGTGGCATTTTTTCCATGAAGTCAATATAGTACTGTGGGCTGGTATGTATTTATGTATGTATATATGAATGAAAGTTGTAGTTACTAAATCTTAAATAGCTCATTACAAATCCCCTGAGTTATCCAATTGCTTCTGTGGGCAGCAAACATTTACAATGTGATTTTAAATCTGGTCCCACACAGATACTTTTGATTGACAAGACTTCAGAAAATGCTTATCTAACAAGCAGTGTCAGAATAAATGCAGAAAAAGCTGCACTATCTCCTTTAATAACATTTTCTCTTTACAAAAATCCCATAGAGGCACAGCAGACATCTGTGGTATTAATTCTATGCAACTTAACTGATCCTAAGAAGCATCTGGGAAAATGTTGCTTGACTGCATTTACAGTTGCTAATGAGGAAAACTCAGATAGGGGAATGGACAAATGCCGTCATGTTTATTGTTTACTGGGATCTTGTCCCATATGAAAGGAAGCAAAGAAAGAAATCAAGTACTGGTGAAATGATTGGCCTCTGGGCAGTGTGGTAGAAGTAAATCAAATTGATGACGGAGGTATCCAGTTGAGGTATGCTTGGGGTCTCAGACTGTTCCTTCAGTGCTAATGTCTCTGAACATTTCACCTCTTCCTTAGCAATGGACAACTCAGAAATTAATCAGTATCATTGTTAGTTATTAAATTTTATATCCTGCTTTCCGCAGGCTTCTGAAAACAATGAACTTTTTTTGTACTTAGTAAGCAGGGATTAGCAATCTTTTATAATCTTTGGTAGCTGGATAATTATCACAGAGGAGGATATTGGCAAGACAGGGCAATATTCCAAGATGAGTAGGGCCATATACAGTATATATACTGTATACTGCAGTATCATGAAAGTGTTTGTTTTCTTTAGTTTTTGTTTCTGTATTATTGTTGATCACATAGTCAGCCAGTTGTTTAGACTGGATTTGGCATTTTTACCCATCTATTGAGTGCTTCCCAAGGACCTGGAATAGGCAGATGCTGTTGTTTGATGGTGTTAAAAGTATCGTCACAGGATGTAAGCTGTTCCAAGTGAAGCTGCCTTTTGCAACGGACTAAGGGTGATTTTGTCAATGCCGATGGTGTTCAAGTGGTATTCCATATGTTTTGGGATTACACCCAAGGCACCTATTACTACCTTTGCTTTCTTTTGCCACAGTTGTTCTATTTCTTTTTGCAGATCTTTGTATTTTGTTATTTTTTCCAGTTCTTTCTCTTCTGCTGTCTCCAGGTATTGCAATGTCCACTATTTAGACTTTTTTTGTCTTTCTTATCAACAGTTGTTAAGTTACTGACAAGACAGGTACTTGTCTGTTTGAATTCTTAAGTCCCAGAGCACTTTAGAGCTTCTTCATTTTCTATTACTTTGTCTGTTTTGTGGTCCCATCAGTTCTTGCTTGCAGGCAAATGGTATTTCTTGCAGATATTCCAATGCACCATTGTTGCTACTTTGTCATGCCATTGTTTGTAATCAGTCTCTGCGATCTTCTTGCAGCAGTTGACTAGGTGGTCCACTGTTTCTTCAGCTTTTTTGCAAAGGTGGCATTTGATGTCTGTTGCTGTCTTCTCAATTCTGGCTTTGTATGCATTTGTTCTTAAGGCTTGATCGTGTGCAGCCAGAATTAGCCCCTCTGTCTCTTTCTTCAACTTTCCTGCTCTTAGCCATTGGCAGGTCTTGTGTTATCTGCTTTGCCTGCCAGTTTTTTTGTGTACTGGCTATGTAATACTTTGCCTTGCCATATCTCTTCTCTATTTTTATTTGGTCTTTCTTGTATGCCAATGTAGTCTCTTCAGTATTCAGTAAGCCTTCATGGTGTACTAATTTCAGTGCATCTTCTTCACTGTCCTTCAGATATTCTTCTAATGCCCTTTTTTCTTCTTCAGTTGCCTGGTGTACTTGCAACATTCCACACCCACCTAAGCTTCTTGTAATCAATCCAAGCTACATTCAAGTTGGTCTTCCTTCTCTTGCAGTTTTCCAAAATTGTCTTGTCAATTAGGAGCTGATCTTTTGTTCCTCTGCTGTTTGGGTCACTTCCTTTGTGCTCAGATGGAAAGAGCTTATTTTCAGCTAGATGCTGTTGGACTGCATCAGCTACCACACTAGTTAGCAATTTGAAAGTTGTTAGTAAGCAGGTAATTGGCCTGTAGTTGTCTGGTGCCGCCCCTTTTGTTGGATCTTTCATTATCAGGTAGGTTTTACCAGATGTTAACCAATCTTCAATTTTACCTCCTTGCAGTATGCTGTTAAACTGCTTGGCAATGAGTAGGTGCAGACCATCAGATGTTTCAACCAAAAACCCTGTAGTTCATCTTCACCAGCTGCTGACCAATTCTACATCTTCCTTGTCCTTTTCTCCACCATTTCTGCTGTTATTACAAGTTCCTTCATGTCAGCTTCTTTTTTATTTTTATCTACCTTCTTTATCCAACCTGCATTCTTGTTGCATTTCTTTGGATTGTCCCATAGCTACGCCCATAACTGCACTGTTTCTTCTTTGTCAGGTGTTGACTGGCTCATTGCAGTTCCTCTACTGATGGATTGATAGAAAAGTTTCTGATTTGACTGAAATTGGAGATTCTGCCTATAGGATGCAATTCGAGCTTCATATCTGCTGATCTTTTTGGCTATGGCTGTTATTTGCTGCTTTATTATTTCTAGTTCTTCTTTGAACTTCCTTATTTCTAGGTGATATTCTTCTTCTTCTTCTTCTTCTTCTTCTTCTTCTTCTTCTTCTTCTTCATCATCATCATCATCATCATCATCATCATCTCTGAGCATTAATGGCATCTAGCATCACCCAGACTTTGCTGTGTATCTATAAAGCCTGTCCACATTAGAGGTTATTGATGATGTTATAAACTCTTCGTGTGAAAAAAACTATTTGTTAATTTTACTTTTATTTTATTTTATTAATGTTTTGGTAGTGTTGCTCAGCTCACAATGGAAAATTATGCCCCTAATTTCTGGTAATTATAATCACAGCAGGCTCCAGAATCTGCAAAAGCAGAGATGGGATCAAATGTGGCTCTGGGGGCATTCTTAAAAATATGAGAAAACAGTCCCAAATAGAAAGCTATGAAATCACCATCTCAATAATAGCAGACAACTATATTGTCAGTACTCTTCAGAAATTATGAAGCAATGGAAAGCTTCAGTCTTATCCTGAAGCACCTCAACTGCTTTATAAGGAATCAGAGTATTGTATAGAGCAGTTTTTCACACTTGATAACTTTAAGATGTGTAGACTTCAATTCCCAGAAATCCCCAGCCAGCATGCTGGCTGGGGAGCTCTGGGAGTTGAAGACCGCACATCTTAAAATTGCCAAGTGTGAAAAACAGTGGTTTAGAGCATCCTTCTTTAACTTAACACCTTCCCAATATGTTTCTGCAATTCTCCAGAATTCCCAACCAGCATGATCTAAACTGACTGCTCTTTCCCAACCTGACACTTTCCAAATGTATTGGGACATGACTACAGAATGGATATCCTTGTCCTTGTCTCCATTAGATATGTTTTTGCACTTAATTTAAATATGAGAATACATTTTTTTTGTATAGAAACAAAACTGTGTGTTTCAGACAGACAGCAAAGTAAATTATTCCTCCTCTGCTCCCCCCCCACCCCCCATGGCCAGACTTATTCACAGAAATTATGGAGACAGTTATCTTGAGATTGTGAGATAGTGATTTATCACAAAACTTTACTGTTCAACATCTATATTACAGTGCAGATCTTCACAGATGATCATGCTGCTGCATTTTTAAAGGAAGTTAGAAAGTTGCAAATAAAATAAAGAATAAAAAGGTGAGTAACTGGCAATCTCTTTCTAATTATAACCAGGGAAGATAAATCATGGACAAAACTGGCAAGCCTGTCTTGAATGTCTGCCATGAAAATATCTTTGATTGGCATGTGCTTAGAAAGCGAAACCTGAATGCACCCGCTTTGAAATAGTTGCGGGCACAAAAGGCCAAATTCCAATGGCTTTACTCATACTGAATAGCACAATACACAGCATTGCACTGAAATTATTTGGTATTGCTTGTTCAGTAAGGATTTATGGTTCATAAATAATAGTGTCAGGCTTTGGCAAGGATTCCAACTTCCAAGACTAGCACTTGATCTTAAGAAATATTGCAAGTCAAGACCAAAAGATTCTGGAGCTCCTGCAAACACATAAATGGAACAGAAGAGCAGGAAATAAAATGCCTTAGTCATCCATATCTGGAGGAGCCCTGACGCCATCCTTTTCCCCCCAGTGTGGAATATTTCGGATGACATATGATTAATCTTAAGGTTAAGGCTTTCAGGTAAGAGATTGTGCTCTAACGACATGAAAGCCATAATTCAGGGCTAGTCAACACATCCAATCATGCAGTGGCATCTTCCCACTACAGCTCTTGGTGGGTGAGGTTGGTTTGTTTAAACCGAGAGGAAGTCATCTTTTTGGGCTAGAGCACACATTTGGCATTTTAGGAGATTGTCATGGACGCTCAGGGGAAATATTCTATCCCATTTTCCTGGCAATAAGAATTCAAGGCAGATGACAAAAATAAAACAACAACAATTCACATCTCATTAAAAAACTGAAATTGCTAGCTCAGACTTTTCCTAAAAGTAAAGAGAGAGGGCATTCCATACATCGCTGGCAACATGAGTGGAAAGCTGTTTTTTGGCGTTTTGCTTGTGAGTTTTCCATAGACACCAGCAACACTTTACCTGAATTGAACCCAGCTGTCCAGTCCCGTCATCACAAGAGGGCCTGCTGCAGGTCGTCTACTTGGGGCATAGACCTTCTCAGTGGTGAGACCTCACTTATGGAGTACCTTTCCCTGGGAGATACAGATGACTGTGGCCATGCTAACATTTAGGAAACAAGTTAAAGTGATTTTGTTGCAGTGTGCACTTGATTATATTAGTCTGATTTTAAGAGCACTTATGAAGTTTATTACTGCCTTTTAATTATATCGGTTTAACTGATTACAGTGAATTTTTACTTTTGTTTTTGTCTTTTGCTTTGTTGTACTTCTTTCTTTTGGGAGGAGTTCTTGTGAGAAACCAGGGGAGCTGCAGGCCCTTGGAGAAATGAGGGTACATTAAAGGACAGGCCATTCACACTCATACCTGGCACCCCATAACTAAATAACCATAGGAAAGTTGACATGCCAATGATGAGAATGCCACCAAAATTCTCTTCTCCTTTGCAATTTTTTTTAAAAGTCCTTCCTTTTTCTTTTCCTCTTTCTCTTTCTTTGATCAAATTGAATGAAACATGATACAGCAGAAGAAAATATGGGATGAATGTTCTGCACTGTGCTGGTTGAAAATAATTGTTGACATCTGAACAGGAACCGGCTTTTATAGGTTGGGCACCATTTACTGCTTCTTTTCCAACTACAAAATCTCCTGGCTTCTCTTGGAATATATGATTTAATTTGGCTTCTTCATAACTGCAGACATTTTAATTGAAATGGGCCATTCCATTGTTTCAGTTCCAGCAAGTCTTGATATGCATAGCATGGTCTCTTTGCACTGTACCATTCCATATGTTAAAATACTTAGGCTTTTCAAATGTCATATAACAACAGCAAATAGTTGCAACAATGAGGCCCTAGTGGCTGTTCTGTTTTGAAAGTAAATAAATTGACAAGTCTGCTCTTTATGTTGTATCAACTGTTTCCTATTATATTTACAAAATTAAAAAAAATATACAAAGCTAGTCAATCTGCTTCCTTATTACAGCCTATTAGGCAATTAGGAGGGTACACTTTCAGAACAGCGTGCAGGGAATTAGGCACACAACTCTGATTAGTGTTAATAGGAACTGGGCATTTAATTCCCTGCGTATAGCTAGAAATGGATCTCAGCTGCTTAATAGGTGCTACTACAACATTGTATGTGATAAAGACCGACCAATAAAAAGTATCTTAAAAAGTCAGTATGCAGTCCCTATAACCATAGTATTGGCATTAATGACAATTTTCTAGTAGGAGATTTAGTCCACCTCTGCTGAAGCAGTAACAGAGGCATCTATGAAAACATGAACAATCATCTATATTTTAATAAACCTTGTTTTCAACAAATACCAATAGGCCTATCCATTATAAAAGGATCAGTCTTGCATTCTGGAGTATTCTAATGCTTACGTATATGCATGGTACATTCAAAATATGCAAGCTATTGTCCTTTAGCACCAAATTTGGCAGAATTTCTCTGACTCATTTCTTTGCCTATCCATTAGTCAGATTATTGAGAGCAATGTCATGTTACTTTTCCAAGCTTTAAAAAAAATGCTTGAAGCAATCATTATAATGAGGAAACACAAACGTACATTATTTGTGTAGACGGGCATACCTATACAACCAAGGAGCAACTGATGTAGGAACAGTACAGCCAGGGAAAATTATACGCATGGTAAAGCAAAATTCAGAGAAAGATGATGCATTCAGGATTGCCGTGCTCTTCCTAACAAAGACTTGACAGCTTTACAAAGGGTGAGTAATCTCTGGCCTTCACAATGTTCTCTCTCCAAAATCCTGTGCCACAGTGCAGTATAAGGCAGGCAGGCATGCAGCCATCTGAGAAACTTTGGTGATTTCACTCATCATCATTGCACACACTAGAAACTCTTAGTGGCCAAATAGAGAAAGAAACTGGTCTGGATTGTTCACAGTAGCAGCTTATCTGCAATAAAAAAAACCCCTGTGAATATGTAGCAATGGAAGGAGCAGAACCTCTTTTTGGAGAGGATGTTGGTATGTTGTATATTTCAAAGCAAGAGTCAAGATGTGTTAGCGGATTGTATTTTTGTATGTGTGTCTGTCTCTCCTAGGTCTTTGAGCTTAGTATTCATTTCTTTGTTATTTAGAGGAGATTTGTCATCCTTTCATCCAACCTCCCTTCTCTCTTTTGTATCTTTGTGTAATATAATCTATTCCTACTGATTTTCAAATACTGCAATTTCTCTCACCACAACATTTTGAACTTCAGATAAGCCCACAGTGAATGCTTGGCTGTTCCTTCTAGAACCAGGCATGTCCTCCTTAAGGATATAAGAGCCTTTGCCGCAATCAAGCCAGATTTTTAAAGCCACATTTTTCCCCGCTCTTTGTCTTAGTGGATCTTTTGCTGAAGTGCTTTGCTTGCTTCCAAATGTTGTATCACCGTAGGCAAAGGCAAAGGCGAAGGCTGCCAAAACATCAGAAATAAAGGAATGGCCCCTTTCAAATAACGAGAGAGCATTTTTGCTTTGTCAGGAAACAAAGCAATGACTGTCAATAATCGCTTTATGAAACAGGTAATCTGGAAAGGTCAGATTAATTTATTTCAGGGAAAAGCACATTTTTATTGGGTTACATATAACTATGCAACCTTCTAAACATTTAGGATAGAGTCTTAATGAAAATATGCTGTCTGGTTTGCATAGGATGAGGCTAACTTTCTTTTTTGCTAGGAACCAAACAAAAAAGGGTGTTGAGTGGGGTGGAAGAAGATTGGCGTAAACCACTGGCAGACTGGGGAGAAGCCCACAGCACAAAATTAGACCAGTCTGAAAGTAAAGCTAAATATTTCCAATATACCGAATCTGATGTGAGCTGCAGGAAATATTTAGCATAGCTTTGTAAAGAGTTTTGTTCTGGGAGACCCTAACATTAGTTCAGCTGAGCTTCAGCCACTTTAGCTATTTAGGATCTAGCTGTTTTAATCCAGGCTGTCTGTGTTGTTTTATGTTTTTAAAAATGTTTTTACTGTTTTGATTTTGTAAGCTGAGTCTATAAGAAATTCAAATAAATAAATAAAGCAAGCAAGCACAGAAGTGATTTGTACTAAACATATTGGGAATTACTTCCAAGTAACCCAACACAGCATTTTACAGTTAGAGTGTATAACTGAAGAACAGTTATAACAATAAAGCACTTTCCACTTAAATTACTGCAAAAGAGTATTGGTTTTCTGCGGCTGTTAAAACCAGGATGGGTTTTTATTGAAAATGAGAAATTTGTTTAGAATTAAGAAGCAAAATAATGCAGGGCAACTGCTGAACACTCCAGAAAGGGGGCAGAAGATGAGATGATGGATTTATAGTAACAATTATAGCAACAATTATTATTTAGTGTCAAATAATCCTCCTTGCGTTGTTGTTTGCAATATGGAACTATAAGTCCATGTCAATCAAGGTATTGTATGAATGACAGTTCTAACTTTCCTGAAGTAATTTTGGCTATAAAAAAGGCAGGAACCAGAAGTCCATTCACTAGAAACTATCATTAATAACCAGAATCCCATTTATATAGGAAGATGATGCCTAGATGTCGAGGCCTATGATGATAAAGAAACACAAAGTTATTAAAAAATTTTGTTTATTTCTGAAAGGAAGAAGTGTGAGCACAGAGAGAAGCCACTAGTGGAAAATTAAAATTGGACTCGCAACCCAGCTTTTGCATGCCAGAATCATGATGCCTTGAAGAAATAAGCAACTCAAAATCTGGAATAATGAATGAGAAAAGGAACATGTTTTGATCTTTCAAGCGAAATGTAATGTATGGCAGTGACTAGTGCCAGCACACAGAAACTGTGTGTTATTTCCAAATACTGTGAATAGGCCAAATAATGCTTTAAAACATTGCGGATTGTTTTGCTTTTTGTGGGGTAGGAGTGGCTATTTTTGCAAACGCTATTTACTGCATTGACTAACTCTTGAAGAACACCACACTTGGGATTCACCACAAATGTCAGACTTTACTGTTTTTCACTGTTCTTACAAAGGTGTCTCATATTTCTGTCCTGAACCTCTAGAGGACTTGGTGTATTAAGAACATGATACATTATATTTCACATAACTCACACAGTTAACCTACGTTTGTGAAATAAATCAAATAATAAGTTTCATTATCCAGTTCGATATGCTCATTCTCTGAAAGCTGAAATTTTCAATTGTTACACATGCTTTCGAAAGGGGCATAGTTAAAGCTATTTGCGGGAGGAGGGTCTGCTTTTCCAGACTTAGGGGTTTAAGACAGATATTAGGGCTCCACTGACATTGATTCAAGTTTTATACTTGCATTTGATGCTGAAACCCAAAAGAGGGGAGATATCCAATAAATGTAATCAAAGTGGGATTGATTAACTGGGCAACACACACAATATTCATATTCTCCTTTTCTGTATCCTTTTGAAAATGTAAAATAAAACATGCAAGATAATATGAAGTGTATCATAACTGTCTTTCACAGTATACTTTGGGACTGTAAAGTAACTTAATAATACTACAACCAATAATATAATACATGAATAATAAATTCATGGACATGGACCTGAAAGTGCTCTTGAGCTCCTATGATTTTTGTCTCTCATCTCTTTTTCTGTTTTATAATTCCTTCCTCCCCACACACTCATCAATTGTGGGGCAAATCATAATATATAGAAAAATGGCATCATTTTTGGCAATCT
Source organism: Liasis olivaceus (assembly GCA_030867105.1). NCBI lineage: Eukaryota > Metazoa > Chordata > Lepidosauria > Squamata > Pythonidae > Liasis > Liasis olivaceus. The sequence continues at coordinate 44,397,433 of CM061350.1, read as the reverse complement.
ATGCTTTGTGGTTTCTCTCAAAATGAAGTTGCATACTTTTCCATCCTGATTTGCAGTTCTGGGTGATAGGGCACTTGCAAATCATAAGCTGCCAGTTTGAATGTGATGGAAAATTGGTGTTTTGTGTGAACTAAAATGGGAGTTGGGGGATCATCATGATATGGGGAGGAGGAGTGAAGGCTTGGAGGGGTTCATTCCATGTTGGATCCCATAATACCAAAACTTGGAAGTGATACTGTGAATGCATTTAGACAGACAGCTATAGCCACCTGTGAATTAGCATGTCTGGGTGCTCATCTCTTTTTCTCCTGGAATATCAAAGCTACAATTTTGTGTTTTGTTTCTAAGTTGTGTTGTCCAAAAGTGCACAATGCCTCTTCAAGTTGGAAGGATACCCAAAAGCAACTCATGGTTTGTTTTCAGTTTCCCTCTCTGCTTTGTTTTGGCTAGAAATACTCATTGGACCACATCTGAACAATGTGGCAGCAACCTAAAAACAAACTGGAAATAAGTGGTTTGCATCTATGCTACTTGGGAAGATTTATCCCTAGAGTCATAGAATCATAGGCTCGGAAGATGACATTTAGGCCATCAGGTTCAACCGCCTGCTCAGTGCAGCAGTCCAAGTTAAATCACCTTAGACAAAAGACCATCTAAACTCTGCTTAAACCCTTCCAATAAAGGGAAGCCCGTCATGTCTCTGAATAAATAGTTCCACTGTCAAACTGCTTTTACGGTTAAGGGTTTTTTCCTAACATTCAAGTGAAATCTGCCTTCCTATAACATAAATCCATTATTCCTTGTCCTGCTCTCTTCAACTGGAGACAACAGGTCTACCAGATCCACTGAACATTTTCACCTCCTTCCATCTCTCTCTATAGAACTTAGTTTCCAGTTTCCAGATAGCTTTCATTGCCCTTCCCTGAATCTATTCCAATTCCCCTGAATGTTTTTTTTTTTTAAGTGTCATAAACAAAACCATGCATAGTACTCAAGGTGGGGTTTCACCAACCAGAATAAGGTGCAACAATTACTTCCTGTGATTTGGAAATTATCAACTTTGTTGATACAACCTAAAATTGCATTGCCTTTATTTAGCAGCTGCATCATAGTTTTGGCTCATATTGAGAGTGAAATAAACTATTATTCCAAGATCTTTTTCACAAGAACTATTAGTCTAGTCGAATGATTAAACTACTAGTTTGTGTAAAGTATTAGTAAAGTACTAGTATTAATATAAATTAATATAAATTATAGTATTTAGAACAACTATATCATCATAGTATTTAGTATAATTATAGTAATTATACAGTATACAGTTATATATATATATGTACAGTATATATATATATATATATATATATATATATACACTGTACATATATATATATATAGTAATTATACAGTATACAGTTATATATATATATATATATATAGTATTATATATATATATATATATATATAGTATACATATATATAAGTATATAGTTTTATATATATATGAATTAGATAGTATATATAATTATATAGTAATTAGTATAACAATGGTATTTAGTATTTATTATAGTATTAATATAATATTAATCGTATTAATATAAATTAATATAAATATAAATTATTGTATTAGTAATACTAGTAAAGTATTAGTAAAGTACTAGTAAAGTGGTTAAACTACTAGTCTGGTCTAGTGGTTGAGGCCCCAGGCTAGAATCCAGGAGACTGTGAGTTCTAGTCCTGCCTTAGGCATGAAAGCCGGCTGGGTGACTTTGAGCCAGTCATTCTCTCTCAGCCCAACTCACCTCACAGGGTTGTTGTTGTGGGGAAAATAGGAGGAGGAAGGAGTATTAGGTATGTTTGCCGCCTTGGTTATTTATAAAGGCAGGATAAAAAAATCGAAAAGAAAAAAAATATCTCCCACCCTTTATTTTTGTTTTCTTATAGATGATCTTTGCACTTATCTCTGTTAAACTTCATTTGTTACTTTCAGCCCGTTTCCCTAAACCATCAAGCTTATTTTAAATTTTATTTCTGTTTTCTAGAATATCAGCTATCTCAGCCATTTGTTTTTCATTTACAGATCTGATATGTATTCCCTCTACTTATGGATCCAAATAATTGAAGAATACAGGACCCAAGACTTATATTTGTGGTGCCCCACTTGATACTTCTCCAATTTAATGACTAGCCACTGCTATGCACTCTTTAAGTATCAATTTCAAGCCAGGATATGTAACAGAAAGGTTTGTTGGACCACCAGCTAGTTCTTTCTCAACCCTAGGATGCAGTTCTTCATAATGGAGATTTAAACTAATTCATATTAAAGAGATGTTCGCTGATCTTATTTCTATCAAGTTTTAATCCTGCCCCCTTCATCCTCCTCTTCATAACTTCCTGGTGGAACACTTAGGTGTTCTTCAACTGCCTTTTCTTTGTTAGTTACTGATCTTTTGCCACTGTCTTTAAGTAGCTGGTATACTGCTTCTTTCCTCTGCCTTCTACTTTGAACATACCTAAAGGTGACCTTTTTATTATTTTCAAACCAATGGGATATTTGGAAAAAAAAATTGTAAAAGGACTGTTTCTCTTTGACAGTCTGTCCATTAGGAAGATAACTCTGAAAACAGGACTGGACAGATAATAAACTGGTAGAAGAAAAAAATAGCCCGAAAATGGGCCAGGTCCAAAGAGTATCTGCAGAGAAAACATTTCCAGAAAAAAAATTCTCCACTGAGAATGGTGCCAATAGCTCAGTTTTAGGTCTCCATCCTTCCGGGCTCCATAACTCAGAATGGTATGTATACAATCCATCCTGTGCAAACCCACACAGACACAAAGAGAGAACTGTCAGGTTCAGCCCAAGAACCACAACGAGACAGTCCAGGAACAGCTCAGTTACTTTATTAGCTTACACCTACTAGACAGAATCTCGCCAGACTAACTCTAACCCCCAACAACAGCAACTATAACCCCGAATCCCTTAGGAAGGGTCCAGTCTCCTTCTCTTCACTTTCACACGCTCTGGCTAGGGGCTGAGGAGATGCTTGGAATGTCTCTCCCCCTCCCTGTAACCTTGAAGCTCCATTCCATCACAAGAACAGAAACATACACAGAGATACAACACAAATGCACATCCCCAATTAAACTCTCTCACTCATGCATGTATACACACACAGAGAGAGGCAACACATATCCATACACCCTGATTAGTCCCAAATAGAAAAAACACACAAACACAGAAGAAAATACAACCTTCCTCCAGGGGTATTGTGGGCAAAGGAGTTGGAAGCCATGCTTTGTACATTTTCCTTACCTTGTTTTTCCTCAGTGGAATTGTTTGCAATTGTGTTTTTAGTATCTGCTACTTAGGAATTATCACCCGTCTTAAGCTGTTTTCCCATTCACTTCTTCTGCCATGGGATCCTTGCTATCATTACTCTGGATTTATTAAAACCCACTTTTTGAAGTTGAAAGTACGCACTTGGCAACACTCACTTATAGCTTTCCTTAAAATCAAGAACTTCAACAGTACACAGTCAATGTCTCAAAGTTCCTGCTACTTTCACTTCCTTATTGATTAGGGAAGCTATTCCTCTTATGCCATCTTCTACCCTCTGAAGGAAATGTCAGCAAGACAAGTCAGGAATTACAGTGTAGGACCTTGTTTCACAGAGTTTGTCTTCCAACAGATGTCATAGTAATTAAAGTCTCCTATCACTACCGTCTCATGCCTCTTTGAAAGAGCTGTGATTTACTTTTGGAAGACATTATCCACATTGTGTCCATGGTTGAGTAGAAGGAACCAATTACAGTACTGTTTTTATTTATATTTTCATGTGTTTTAACTCAAATTTCCCTCTACAGTATTGACAGCTTCATTCGTGGGAATTTCTAAGCAGGAATGATTTAAAACACACACATACACACACACACACACAGCATATCTCTTCTTTTCTACTGTTTCTATTCCTTTTGAACAAATTATATCCTTTAAGAGATATATCTCAGTCATGGGAGTCATCCCACCAGGCGTTTATTATACCTATTAAATCATATTTGCTCTTCTGTACTATGACCTCAAGTTTACCTTGTTTATTCCCCATTCTTTGAACATTAGTGTATAGACTGTGAAGAACATGAACTTTATGAGCCAATTTTCTTTTTGATTTTTCATTGACTGGTTTATGAGGCCCCATTTCAGCAAGACTCCCACTTTCTATATTGTACAAGTCTTAATCTGAACTCTTTACTTCGGGTTTTCATTTCCATTTCCCACCTTTCCCCATCCATCACATCACCTTGATTTGTCCAAATATATATTTTTAACAGAGCCTGCTTGAATAAATTATAATAAATTGTGGCAGCGTCATTAGAATGTGCCCAATGCCTGAACTGAATCTACAATTTTTTAAACTGAATCTACAGCTTTTGCCTATAAGCATTTGGCACAAGCCATGATGGCGTCATATGATATGAATTCATACATACATAATTTGCATCATTTGCATGGTTATGTTTGACATGAATGACACCATGAATGATATGCTGCAGATGTCCATGGTTTTGTCCAAAGAACAGCAGTACAATTGTTAGTGAAAAAAAGTAAGGTGCTTAAAAATATAGCAAGAGAGTGGCTCATGCTTTTACAGAAAAAAAGTCTAAAACTTAGTATTAAGAAATGCTGGGAATTTAAAAACCTAAGAATAATTTGCATTACAAAATTAACAAGATGTATTCTTTATATTAATGCACTTCTCAGTGTTCAGCAATCTTGCACAACAGCAAACTCCTTTAAATGATGTCATGTTAAAGCAATAAAATATTCCATTTAAGAGCTGGATATATGGAGGTTATTTTCATTTCCATATGCTTATACCATAGATCTCCCTCTTAGAGAACAATGCATTTCCTGATACTCTGATTAGAGTCCTGCCATTTGAATTTTATTTATTGCTACACTTTTGATAGCTTTTATTTATTTATTTTAAATTTATTTTCAGTATTGTCAATACAATCAGGAGTAAAATGAAAAGGGTTTGAGGAAACACTTCTGCAAAGGATTTCAAAATCAAAGACTGAAAAGGCAACCTCCCCCCCCAAATAACCCTTTGATGGTACTTCAGGTATTAACATTATTGAAAGTTAACCATTAACTAAAATTATGACTATTGTAATTACTTGTTAGTTACTGTGACCAGTATAAATGAAGAATATAAATGAATAAAAGAGTAATAAGTGCTACCAAAGACAAAGTGCAAGAAAATGTGGATCCAAATAAAACTCAGGGGTCATTATGGCCCTGTTCTGATGGTTGGTAGGTGTGGAAAATACTTGTGTTTAGAACTGAAACACTTTCTCTGTTGCAGTATATATGTAATTATCATATCTTTTGAAATTCAAAATTATTGCTGGAAGAGAACAGCAGAAGCTATCTAATGAACATCCTTGTCCCTGTGAGAAATTGCTTCAACTTTGTCTCTGTAAAGGTCCACTTCAGACCATACCTGAAGATGAAGGTCTATGCTGCCTCACAAGGATATTGAGGAGTAAATTACATATGCAAACTCACTCTCTTTTCAGGTATTGGGTTTGAACTCCTGAAAAAGAATTATGAATGATGTGAGAGTTATGGATGTCTTTGTAATATGTCAGGGGATATTTGATCAGATTATATTGATTATTGATTATATTTATTATTTAAGATAGCATAGTGTCAACAAGTAAATCAGACAAAACACTCCTTTTCCTATAGCAGGACCTTAAGTGTTTGAATGCAGAGATTTACCTAGATTGTTCAGCTTCTCCCCAGTCCCTCCTTCTGGATTTAATTCAGCAGCTTTTCATCACCCATACGGCTCTTCATCATCCATGTCCAAAAGTACATTAAGGAAATATCTCCTGTAGTTGGCATAATTTGCAGAACTGAGGCCATGGCTGAATTGTGGAAAAGTCATAAGAAGCCAAAAGGAGAGAAAGAAGGAGAATTTCACTGAGCTTCTATACAGTTCTGTCTTCCTCAAGAGACCAAAGTGACTAAAGTCGAAGCATGAGCAAAACTTGAAGTTTGAAATTATTGTGTGCGTATCTTTAACAAACTGTGAGCGGTTCAAATCACACATCTAGAAATAAATCAATGCAGGGCACTAAAATGTGACCTGAATTATTATGTTCAGATGCAATGTGTCACAGGTTACTTTAACTCCAAACAGAACTTATATTTAATAATCATGCTTAATTACAAGTAAAGTAGGAATTTCCAAAAATAGACCTAAGAGCTGGTAGGATTTCTGTGCTAAGCATAATGACTTTGCATGCTGAAGCTGTGTAAAATTTAAATTCAAATGGATTGTGAATAGCTCCTTTTTTCATGGGCATAATTTTTAAATAGTTAGCTAATGTGTAAAGAAAATGTACAACTATTTTAGGCTGCAATCCTGAATGCATACTTGAGAGTATCACTGAATTCAGAAGTAGTACAGACTTTCTTCTGGGCAAACCTGCCTAGGATTGTGCTGTTCACTGCTAAGGTGACTATTAGCTCTCCTTCACAGATGGCAATATCTGAAGGTCTGTCAAAAGACAGTCTCCTCCAAGATCCTGCTGTGTTGCCTCATTGTGGTAGGGTGGTGGTGTCTCTGGGAGGGATGAGTGAAGAATGCCAGGGGTGTACATGTCAGGCCTATGAGGTAGACCAGACCAAGAAATGGATACCAGGTGTGCCTAAAACTACTTTTATTAAGATTGGCTATAGTAACAGAATCTTGCAAAGCTGAATATACTTCTCATCCTCTTTCTTTTACCTTCATGTGAATTCAGGTGTCTGTCTGAGACACTTTTGGCCCCCACTGCCCTTGTCTGAGCTTCTTCTGATATGGTAGGTACCTTCTGCCTTTTAGAATCAACCATGAACAGTAAAGAAACAAGAAGTCAAGAAATATGTCACAGACTAGAAATTGGTAGAGTAGTCATGAAGGCCTTAGAAAAGATATTCAGATGCCATGATGTGTCTATGCCTACAAAGATCCGAATCATGCAGGCAAAATTGTGACACACTATGGAAGTTAAATTTAGACTTTGAAGAAGCAGGATAGAGAGAGTGTTGATGCTTTTTAACTTTGGGGAAGATTCCTGAGAAAACCATGGACAGCCAAAAAAGCAAACAAATGGATCATAGAACAAATCAATCCAGAGTTCTCCTTGAGGCACTAATAACCATGTTCATATTGTCATCTTTTGCAAAGACCTAGCCCTCTTGAGAAATGTATAATTGCTGGGAAAGGTGGAAGGAAAGAGAAGAAGAAGAAGACAACAGCAAGGTGGATGGATTTGATTACAGTGGTAATGGTGAACCATTAGAAGACCTGAAAGGCCAGATTGGGGACCAATAATTCTAGAGGAAGTACATATCTATATCATCACGAATGGCCAATTCCAACTTGACCGCAAATCAATCAATCAATCAATCAATCAATCAATCAAAACACAGTTCTCTAGTTGAAGGCATCTTCTATTTGAAGAGCCTTTCATCCAAGACTGATTTAAAGTTAAGGAGCCATTACAAAGAAGAACAGGGATCAAAAGCTGCCATTCAGTAGTTAGTACCTGAACTGCAGATTAAATAAGCAGGCAGGTCACCTGCACTGTCCCCCACTTATATGAGACCCGTTTTACTACTATTTAAAATATATAAATTATTCATAAATTTGCATATTTATTTCAAAGATCATCATATGTTTCTTCTTTTGTTTTAATTTCCATGTTCATCCTTTGTCCTCTCCTGCAGTGATGCATAACTGATCACCCTATTTACAGTGGGGCTTTTTAAAAATAATTTTTCAGAACTAGGACATGTCAAGCTTCCACTGAGATCCATGAGAAACAGAATTCAGATTGGCTATAATGGTTCTCATAATTCAACATCTTGTTCCCTACAGTTTGACAGCCTTCTGCCATAAGTTCCTCTCAGAAGAGATTTGGATATTTCATTGTTTTCATTATATAATACAATAGATATTGTCATACAGAACCTTATACCACTAAGTCTAACCAAGCATTTTTGATATAATAACCATCTTAAATTGTTAATAATCTGCTCCAGTGTTATACCATGAGTTGGTATAAATGTGTTGGAAAACACATGCATGTTTTCATGATTACTGTGGTATGTCCATAAAATACAACTTTATCACATTCTGATGCAAACTCATATTTGACAGAGGAAATCTATTCCAAGATTTTGTGGAATATTTATCTAAGAGAATTTAAAAACAGCTCTGACAACATAATTTAAACCATACAACTATTGACTACTTAAACATAATTGAAACCTTGCAGCTATTTAAACTACTTAAAGCTTTGCAACAATCTCTGTTACATTCACCTCAATGTAGAGAGATAGTGGCCTGATAGAGAATTTTCACAGATAGCATTGGTCTATGTGTTGTAGGACAAACCTTTCCCCCCCCTATGGTCAGTGCCAAGGGGATTATTAATCTGGGAGCTCTTGAGTTGTGCAAATCCAACTGGTGTGTCCTGTCCATTCCTTCTAAGGAGCAAGTACTGTAGAGTTCCCAAAAATATTTCCCAGAAATAACAATAATAATTTTTGATGGATCCTTGCTCCATTCAAAGAAGCACTGAACTCTGAAAGACTCATGCAGACTTCACGTACTAATGCCTTTCCTACATGCTGTCATTCAATCCTTAGCTAAAGCATTCATTAACTGAATAGAACAGGTTGGGTTGCTATTATTATCATTATCATCCCCAGTGAGGCACTACTTTGACGTGGTTGTGGGGATTGCATGCTCCAAGGAGGATAAGAGCTATGCCAGAGGTTCAACCATTCTGGACAGGTCTCATCAGAGGAGCCAGAGGAATTAGTATTATTATTATTAGCATAATACATTTTATACATTCTTATTTTACCTGGAGGGGCCAACTTTGGTGAAAGGGTGACATCACTGGCTGCTTTTTAATTCTGGGAGGATAAAAAGTAATGTTGAACTTAAAATATATCCATTCTGGGCTTTAATTTAGAAGTGAGGAGGGGAAGGCTAAAAATTATAACTCTGAAAATTTCCCATTTTGTCACCAAATTTCAGCAGTGCAATCTGGGAGAGCTCTGGAGGTTGCAGATTGGAAGCTGGGTAAGCTACGTGTGGCTCTAAGTAGTGGATTGCCCACTCCTGCAACAGGAGATGGAAAAATACCATTTTGTTTTCTTTGGCCTGGGAATTGCAATAGTGGCTATTCCTCTCTTAACACTGTAATGTGAAGGTTGGTAGTCTCCTGTTGCTGTAGCCTTATAGGAATAAGATTGTATTTATTTATGGGAGACAAAGGTAGAAGTTGGGGTGGATTACGCTGAAATCAGGAACATAGTTATGGCTTCAAAATTGCATGAGCCTGCTGGTGACTCTGTTCTTTATGCTTCTAAACTACACCACACATTTTCACTGGCATGTATATCACAAAAAAAGTAAAAATTCACCTGTTAAAAAAATAAACAAACTGGCCACTGTGTAAAACCGGATGCTGGACTTTGATCTGATCAGCAAAACCTTTCTGATGGGTTTAAAAGATTGTGAATATTACTCTTCTTCTTTTTCTTCTTTCCCCTTCTCTGATCAGTTGAAGGTCTTAGTTCCCACTGACCTTCAAAGATGCAAATACAATTACATCATTACAGGTTACCAACTCTGGAGAGCTGCACCTTTCTCTTTGCACCCTGCACATCGGCTGCACATTCTTTGAGCATTAGTTTCTTTATGCTACCAGTTTGATGACCTGTGATGACTTCCACGGACCAACAACAATTGAGGTAAATCCCATTATATGTGTCTAGTTGCTGAACCCTCAGGAGATGAGATACTCAGGATGTTGTCTTCCTGGCCAGTTAAACTGTTGAAGAGATTGCTGTATCAATGACCCTTCTGCAGAAGGTGCTGAGATGAAAGCACCACACCAGTCTTCTTTTAGCACTTTGGTTTGTTTCCTTTGTCAGTGTTAGATCTAGTGTGCTTTTAGAAAGCAGGATGACATAGCTATCACTCTTTAAAATGGCTCCTAGGAGAAAAAAAATGTGTTTTAAAAATAGAGCCATGTTCCCCTGAATATGTACCACTTGAGAAGCAGACTCGTATCAACACCTGCCCCTCGACAATCAGTTGTTAGCTACTTTCTTCCTACTGTGCCAGTTATTTCTCACCTCCTTAATCAAATTGGCATAAATAGGTCAGAATCCTGTGTGTGGATTTTATTCAATAACACCTCTTTATCTGTTAATATGTCCCCAATCCTATTCAATCTAATTTGACTTTTTACAAGCATTCCACACTCATCTCATAATCACTCTTGTTTGATTGCTGCTACTGTGACCCTGATTATAATATTTTCCTGATGAAAGACATAAGAAGATGTTCAAAGCAAGGGCATAGATTAAGTAAATTCAGGGGATTTGCTTAGAGTTGTAGAGAGTAGATTTCAGATCTTGTGTACTGTAGTCTAATGCACAACCATGAAATAGGAGAAATTGTCCTGCGAAAAGGTAAATTATCCCTTCTGATCTCTCTCTCTCTCTCTCTCCCCCTCTCTCTCTCTGTCTCCCTCTCTCTCTCTCTCTCTCCTCCCCCCTCTCCCCACACCCAAGGACAACTTTTCTTTGAATCCATGTTGAACAACTATATGCTCAGACTGCTAGATCTGTTTTCCAACATGCAAAAGTCATGTGGTTCAATCTGTCCTTGTGTGCAGAAAGCTTCAGGCATTATCTTCCCATTGTTAATGCTTGGCATGTTATGCCTTTATATGGAAAACTATATGGCTGAAGAGGTGGGAAGAATTCAGTTTGGCTCAGTACCAAATTTGATTCACAACCAACACATAAAAGTAGCAAGCCAAGCACAAATAGGACATATGTCTATGATTTCCTGTTCCTTTCTTCTCAAAAAATTATTTTTGATGTATCCATCCATAATCTGTGTGGTCACTTTCAGAACTTGTATCAGGTTTGTATTTATCTGTCCAGACACCAGGTATGGGGAAATCCCTTGCTGCATATGAAATATGTTAATTGTTTTGAAGTTTAATGCAGTCTAATTGAGTGATGGGGGAAAAAGTATAGCTAAAATCAAATATACTAATATACGAATCCTTCCTTGAATATGCTACCTTTGAACTGGAACACTAGCTTGGAAGACTGGAAAACACCTCTAGAATTTAGAAATGAACATAAGAGAATCAGATCAGGACCCAAATAAAATCATGTGATCCATGCTGAATATTCATATGAATTGTCATCATTGGCAATAGCCATAGCTTAGAAAATCTTCCAGAGGGGCTTATTTGCTTTAGATCAGTGTTTCTCAACCTTGGCAGCTTGAAAATGTGTGGACTTCAACTCCCAGAATTCCCCAGCCAGCCCATGCTGGCTGGGGAATTCTGGGAGTTGAAGTCCACACATTTTCAAGCTGCCAAGGTTGAGAAACGCTGGCTTAGATTAATCATTCTGTGTTTGGATGGAACAGGCAACCCTTGATCTCGTTCCACCACAAATTTAAATGCTATTAAATCTGACATCTCAGCTGTAAAATCCCCTTGCCACATTGTGGGGAAACTGACTCATTTGAGAGACGCAAAAGGTTCCCCCACCCCCCACCCCCCACCCCCAGAAAAGCTAATATCTTCCTTGACTGTTCTGATACATTATGGCTGCCAAGTAGCATTTTGGCTTAATTTCTAGGCTTCACCTCTTTGCAACTTTTTCTTTACATACGTTCTTTCTCTACCAGGAATGTCTACGTCATTTCTTTTCTCTCATCCCTGGTAAGATATTGTGGTTTATTAAGCATATCTATCCAAGCCAATATGGAAGGAAAGCACTTTTAATCCTCTACCCACCCAGCCCCTGTGCATGCGCTTAGTACTTCAGAAGCTGTAATCTATTGCAACTTTCCCCACATGCCCATCTATAACATTCCCCATTTGCCCATCCATAACCACGTTCCCCAATTGCCCATCTGATCAGTGTTCTGCAATGAGCAAGCCTCTTCCACAAGTAAATGCATTTCATGGTGCATTCAGCCATTGCAAATGACTAATTTGAGTGGCCACAATTTGCCACTCGCACAAAGTAAAATGGAAAAAGCAGAAACAGAAAAGGCCCTGCGATTGATTAGTTGATCTTGCTCCTAGCAGGCATGAGTTAGTGATGCTCTGTGTGTAGTGCTTCAGCTGTTTCAGTTGTTTCTCCTTCTCCTTCCTATTTTTCTTTCACCCTGAAGCAGTAGCACTAATTGCAATGGCTGATTCACTTGTGTGAAATATAAAGAACAAAAGCTGCAGTCAGGCTAGTTGTGTAGGCAAGATGCAAGAACACCAACCATCTCCTGCCTGGGGCCACATTAGTTGAACCATCTGCACCTGCTCTGTTTTGTTTGTAGATGGGTGTGTGTTTGTTCTAAATTGCAAGGAGGTCAGGATTGGGACCCAGCAAGCCTGATGATTTGCCAGCATTCCTGTTGGTCTAATAGAATAGGGACAAAAAAGAAAAAAAGGAAGTTGACCCAATTTCTTGGACTAAATATGCAGTCAGTGACAATGAAAGCCGCTCAAATGTTTGTACTGTGGATCTTTTCCCCCCCTTTATTCCAGACTGGGCAGTAGAAGACAATGTGTAACAAACTGTTGTCTGAAGAAAATGGTGCAAGTCTTTTATTTCAGCATAGCTAGTTTATTTTTTTAATCCAATTTTCACTCTTTTAAATAGCAGAAATATTGGTATTTTTTCTCTTGTATTCTGTTTCATTAGTGAAGTTTCTTGCCTAGCTTCTTAATAGTTTTCACCAACATAAACGTCTGATAGAGACTGCCCCTTTCGACCCTGAACTTTCTTTGCTGTTCTTTGGACATTTTACCAGTGAAATTTAGAGCCAAGCTATGCTTCTGTAATTTGGCAATCAGTCACACTGCTAGCATTTGATGGCAAATGAGGAGAGGGATTCCAGGAACTGTGCAAACTCATCTTCAGGTTCATCTGACCTATGGGTCTCAAGATGCCCACCTTTGTGCTATCAGAAGCTGAACTTTTTTCTGTTCCATTGTCATTAAGACCCATATATTTGTACATATGTGCATACAAATATCATATTAGGGTAACATATCAAGGTAACATAGCTTTATTTGCAAAATTTGACAGACTGCCTGGACAACTGACTCCTGCAGCAAACAATCAGCAATGGCCAGTCAACTGGGGAAGGGTCATTTTTTTAACTACCACAAAAGAGACTGAGAGGCTATCAAATCCTTGCTTCCTTCTCTGCCAAGTTAAGAAAAAAAAAGCTGTTATAGAAACAGGACCAGGAATAGTGTGAAAACATGGCTGGAGAAATTAAACAAACAAAGAAAACTCCCTGCATTAAAATTAACCTCATCCCTTTGAGGAGGTGGGCATGTCTTTCATTTTGAACAGATGGTGTTGGTGTTCTTGACATGGAACACAAGAACTGCACAGCATATGGAAGAGCAGGAAATCCATCTCCCATCAGTATTAGAAAACTGAATCTGTAGACTTTTTAAAAAATGCTTGAAACAAAAATATCACATTTCACAAAGCTCCTCACAGCTTTAGCTTCCTCTACCTCAAGAGCCTTCCTGTTCAGCTGGCTGTGAATGCTCTTCTCTTCCTTTCTCTATAGTCCTTCAGCTCAAAACTGAATCGTACTTGATATGCCCAGAATTGCAAAGAGAAAGGGAGGGAGAAAAGAAAGTGTCTTCTGCTGCTATTAAAGCCAAGTGGATGGCCATTCCTATGTACTAAAATGGATTAGTTCACATGAATGCCATCTTTAGAGCAAAGACAAGGTATTATTAAGGATCATCCGACACCTTTGATTGGGACACACCTGTCTCTCTGAAATCAATTTCCCAGTAATGTCTGCTTTCCTGCTCTGAGAGGCAAAGTTAGGCATGAGGAAACTAAGTGCCTTGTTTTAACTCAAGACTTAATATTTGAGGATTTTTTATGGTGATTGAATTGCAAAATCATCAACTTAAAATTATGCAAAGGAGGTTAGACCATGGGCTGTATTTCAATAAAGGGTTTATACTTGGTTTTTTCCTCCCTTTGGTGATGTATTAAGAAAAAAATATGATAGACAGACAGACAGATATACCTTTGGATAAAATTACCTGATTAAAATCAGCCTACAGGGTATATAGGCATTACATCTTGTTCTTACATCTTGTTTTATTTAAACATTTTGGGGGGGGGGTGAATTAATATCACAATTGTCAGCATATTTTATGAATCTGCAAATCTAAACCTTTATAAAAGATAGCAGATACCTAAAATAAATTGTGAAGGGAAATCAATAACTCTGCTTGGGGCACATCAATACTTGAGAGTGGATGCATTCTGAATTACAGACTGAAGGGATTATTAAGAAATGTCACCTGATCCCCTTTTGCAACATTTCAGTGCTGCTGTTATTTAGCAAGAGACTTGATGATTGTCTGAAGTTTTACTTGATATTTGATACTCCAAGTAGGGTAATGTCAGTGTTCTTCCCACTTGTATTTCAAGGATAAGCATTGTGTAGATGGTGTAGGACCAAGAAATGCTGCCATAAACTCATCTTTATCATCTTTATCAAGGCGTAACAAATAGGCGGGCCCTTTGGGAAGGGTAAGATAAAGATATTGATGGAGAAGACTTGCCTCTGTCAAAGGGAAAATGGAACTAACTCAGACAGGAAGTGCTATGGGATCAGTTTGTCCCCCTCACTATCAAGCTACCTAGAAATAAAATTAATTATTGATTTCAAAATGACTGTGTTGTGAGATTAAAAAAAATAGATGTTATTTATAGGACATTCTAAAAATATGGTTGAACCCCAGGATGTGAAGCAATCAAAACTATATTGGGTCATCACTTCACTGCAGGCAAGTAGTAGAGTCAGTCCACTGTGACCATATAACCATGGACACACTTCACTGACATGCACTATTTTCCTGCTCTTATGCACACACGCACACCCAAGGGAAGAAATTCTTTGAGGTCAGCTCACTGGGGAAGGGAAGCATGATCATTTGTTCCCCAGCAGCAATTTCCCCCAAAAGCCCTCCATGTGGCAAATAGGTTTTGAGTAGCCTGCACTGATACTAAGAGAAGCTACTTTTGCATCATAGGGAAGAAGTGATTTTTTGACGGAGAATTACAACACTGAAGGGAACATATTATCCTTCCCTCCATAGTAATGTTGCCCTACAAAATGCTCTCCATGTGAATTAGCCATTAAAACAGTTCCCCTGGTACTAATAACATTTATTTTAAACCCTTGTAAGTTGATGAAAACCTCTTATCTCCAACCAGTCATTTGGGAAAAAGGACAGGTTGAGCCTTAAAAAGAGGGGGCAGGAACTTGTCAAGAGGTTTGGGGCTACATATTTGGACATGCAAGTGGGTATGGTTTAAATCTAGGGGAAATAATTTCCTTTGTTTCTAAACAGACAGTCTAATGTCTTGTCTACTGAAATGACTGCGGGCTTCCATTCTTCACTGGACTAGCAGGAAGACCTGAAGAATAAAAGAAAAGAAAACCAAACAGAAGATTAAAAATACCAAAGGGAAATCCTGGGCTATAGTAAACAAATGCCTAAAGAGAAACTAGTCTTTGGCTTGCTATTGAAAAGGGAGGACACTGAATCCTTTTATGTGTATCCTCCAGGCTATGTCTCTTCTATATTTGTATCTTTGATACATTTTGGCTACCTAAATGTATGGGTATCTCAGATATCCATAGCTTAATTCTATTTTTGGTTACCTAAATGGATAATTAGTAAATTTCACTAAGCTTGATATGCCATGTTCTTTATCAAATGTGATAAACTTGAGCAACTTTATGGTTGCACAGTACACTAAAAGTTGGATATAATGAGGGGCAGACACACAGAATTCACTCAGAAATAGTCTGAAAATCTATGTAGCTTTTTGCATTGCTGGCTGCTATGGGCTGAAAGGGTCATGTGAACCAGCCTCAAAGGAAGTAAGAAGCATTATGTCCAGCCTGGCTTAAGGATGGCTTTGGATAAATTGTCCTTCAGTTCCACTTTGGTAAAATAAAAATGATGACAAAACTCTGGCCAGTTCATTAGAATCCAGCTACTTCTTGGAATTCTTGCTTTGACAGCCAGGATTAAAAGCTACAAGATAAAACTGGAATCCTGGGTGCTAGATCCATGCTTTGGTGCCATTTCTGAAACATTTGCTTCGATGGGCTACCTTATAGTTGTGATGAGACTACCCAAGTTCCTAGGCCCTTTCCCCTTCTCCCCTTCTTATATAGCTCTGGCTGACATATGTCCAAGGCTTCCAATACATTCAAAGCCAAATTTGATAACAAAACAGAGTCAAACGGTGCCAAGAATCTGACTACCTGCATTTTTTCTTGGTGCCTCCTACCATAGCTTTAAATGTGGAGTTGATGTATTTATTCTGGAAAGCATATCCCTGGCTAGATAAATGTTTCTGGCAAGACATTTTTTTCCACATAAAACTTACTTTATGTAGAGCTGGATGAATATTGGAAAAGTGCAAGTCATTGCTCATGTTTTTAAATGAATTTGCAGCAGCTCTCCTCATTCCCTATCCCTTTCCCTTTGCTTTCCTGAATATTCACCCCAGCTGGTTTTGGTGCTATATGACATCTATAATACTGCTGATTCAGAAGCTTCCGTGAATATTGGCACTAGCAATGTTCAATGAGACCTCAGATTAGGAAAACTGCAGAATGTAAGTCTTGCTCACCTCAGTGGACACAAATGCTGTAGACATGACCACATTTGCCCAGGGACTGTTCACTGTTCAACCACCTTTTCAGCTGAGAATTCTGGGAAATGTGGTCTTGACACATGTGGAAGGATACTGGAGAAAAAGAGGGAGTACTTTTCCGATGGCTTCTTTTCATTTTTTAATACCAAATGGGAAATATAGAATAAAAAATAACACCAATGCTATTCTTGGTATATCATTTTTAGCAAATTACTTTCTCAGCATTATGTTCTGTGTCTTCTTATGGAGCAATGGACTGGAGAGGCCAACCAAAGACCCATCATGCAGAAACAGTTCTTGTGCATATGAGCATGCATGCACACACACATATAGCAGATCATAATAACCCTATTTTCAGCTATGAATGCTTTTAGGGGTGTTTTGTACAATATCATATATACCATAGTCAGTATGGACCTTTTATTACTGTACTGACATTTTTAAAAATTGTGTGAGGAAGTTGCCAGGAAAAAGAAATAGGAGAGCAAAGAAATGCATCGTTGTAATGTTGGAAGGGTCAGAAATTGGCTTGTGAACCACCAGGATAGCACAGCTCATTCGTAAGTCTGATGCCTTCATGGGCACAGGTACATTCTGGCCAGTTCTTCCTAGAGCTTTGAAGGGGCTCTTGGCTTCAGCAAAGGTTTGAACAAAGGACCTCAAAGAAAAAGAATGGCCCCCTAGTTCCAAGCAAGTGGAGTGGGAGCTCTGCAGAAACTCCTCCCTAAGTCAGCCAGCTGATCAGATAGGTTGACCACACCGTGATGCTTCTAATGGAAGTATTCAAGTGGAATGTCTTACTTCCATGGGACGAGGTGTGTGCTGTGGCAGTGTGTCCCCTCTGCACACCTTTAGTTTCTTTACACATTTCCAGTACTTGAGGTGGGAAATGTATTATTGAAGTAGATATATTATTGTTATGCTTCCCTGATACATGCACCCTATTTACATTGCAAGAATGCTATATGAACAACAACAAAAATCTTATGCATAATATCTGCCATCAGAACAGGACTTTATTCTTTGAATAACCTGTACTGGATTTAAAAAATATATTTATGATGTTCTATCCATGATGATGGATTGGACATATTTCTTAATAAGATTCATTAGCTTAGCAAACAATTCTCAGAGTGATGTGCAGAACTTGCACATGTGCATGTGTATTCACGGTCCAAAAACTTACATATACCTGCAAAAATATGCCCAATAATACAATTAATTGATAGCAGCCTAGCTTAAAATATATTAAGCCTCAGTAACACCAAGAGCTAAAAATATCACTGAGTTAAATACTTTAACTAGAACATAGCAACAACAACAAAAAAACACAAACAAACAAAAGCAAGAAACAACCCACAGAGGATTGAAAAGCCTCAGAAGGAAGTCAAACTAGGATCTCATCTGACAATGCGAAGGACAACAAAGTAGGATACAGGTAGATTTCTTTGAGGAGAACATTCCATAATTGAAGTTACCTGCCCTACAAGATTATTTGGAGCAGAGACTCTATTTCAGGAAATGTATAGAAATATGTGGAAATAAGTTGTCCTATAGATACTATGGCCCCATTCTTTGAAGGTTTATAATTTAAAGTCAAGCTTTTACACTAAGCCCAGATATAAACAGAAGCTAATAAAGATAGTGCAGTACAATATTCTCCCCTCCAGTCACTTTTCTTGCCCGTCTGTATTAATAGAACTGCCTGGATTGCCTTCACAGACTACCTTGTACCTAAAGGTATTCTAAACCGAAGGTTACTAGAGTATGGATATCTAAAGCCAGGCTGTTTCTACCCAGTGAGGGTTAAAGCCTGCCATGACCTCTTCAGATGAATTATCTTACAAGGAACAGCAGGAACTACAGTATATGAGGATAGAATCCATCAAGACCAATCCTGAACACCCATGGCCTAATTCTAGTGCCCTCGCAGAACTGTCATCCAACATTCCAGACCCTAAAACCTTGGATTAAGAAGGAAGGACATAGTCACTGGATCTGCTTCTGAGTTGTGCACCAAAAAGCAAAGACAGAAATAAGTAACCATTTGCTTGTGAACAGTGTGAAATCAAAACCTCAAAACAACTACAATTTAATTTAAGCAACTATGCTTGAGTGGAGACCACAAGCTTCTGGGATAAAAAAAACTTTATTTGGGTTCATTCAAATGTTGAAACAATATCAGTGACAGCTTGATTTAAACAGCTGCTGCTAAGACTGGATAATATGACCTCTGCAAAAAAGCTCAATACATTTTGCCTACACTTACGATTTTTGCTACAGAAGCTGAAATTCTTTGCTTTGTACATTGACCATACTTTTGACCACTAACTGCTGTAAGTAAACACACACACACACACACACACACACACATACAAAAGACAATCTTAAGTGGTGAAATGCTTTTATTATGTAACAATCTGCAATTAGGTAAATCTAATTTGGTATATCTATTGTATTTAAACTGTCTAATATATAAACCTCTTGAGCATAAACCATTTCTGGAAAATAAATTAACAATGACAAGACTTTGACTCCTATTGACAAACATATTCACAAGCAAATACATCCAGACTAGACACTTGATCTTTTAGAAATCAAAAGGAGTCTGGTAGCACCTTTTCAGGGTGGCAAAGTTTGTTAAAGACATGTTGTTCTACTGCTTCCCCTGCATCTTGCATCTTCTTACGGAAGAAGAAAGACAAAATTCTCATTCTGGATTAGCCTCATTCCCGAGCTGCAGTAACAGCATGCGTGATAATGAGGGCTACAGCTGTAGGAGGAGGCAGTCTGGACCTACTGCTGGTAATCGTGAGCTTTCACCTTAACCTGAGCCTGCTGGGCTTCTATCTCTTCTCCAGAGGAGGAGGAGGAATTTAACACACCAAATCAAACCAGCTAGATAACACCCCTGCTGGTAGCCCTGCATTTTAAATCTACAGGATCTCTCTCCTAGTGGTTTCATGTAGGTGTTAAGTAGCATGAGTATATGGAGGGACCTTGCCCTGAAAGAAAAAGCAAAATGTCTGAGTAAAAATTCCCAGCTCTACTTTCTGAAAATCGTAATCCAAGTAGGAACAGCATATTACAAAGGCATATATCTCACTTCAAATAAGGGATGCATGAATTAGATAGAATACCTCTTTTTAGCTGTCTAGTTTAGGGGGCAGATTTCCCATCTAGTGAATTTCCTTTTTTTTAATTAAAAATTCATAGGAAACTCATCAGATTAGAACTAAGGAAGATGTGAACTGCATTTAAAATTAAATGAAACATACACAGTATAGAAAATTCATCGTATTAGATTTTGGGAAGATGGGAATTATTTATAGTGAGAGGGACATTGAAGAAGCATCAGGAAAGAATCTTCTCTTCAGAATGCACTCTTGTAAAGGCAGAAGTCTGTTTAAGGACACCTCTCAGCTACCTTATATTTTAGTAGGCAAGTATTATACAACCCCAACCCACCACCAGCACAGTTCTGTTTTCCCATCTTGTTGAAGGATAAATGCTAACTGTGTTCATTCTGCCTTGGGTTTACTGGGCTGGGAAGGAAAGACTCAAATTTACTCAAGCTGGATTTCTTGTGGAATTACTTTTAAATCCCACTCCAATTAAGACAACATTTCCAAAGCTACCAGGGTCTGTGATGCCAAAAACTGTTAAGAATTCTAGAAAGTAATCAGAGTTATGCTCTTTCCTTCCCTTATATCACAGGTTAACCCACATGGGGAAAGGTTGGCCAGAGGTATTTCAAGTGTTCCTTTGTATTCAGCCTAAAGCTAGGAATCCTCCAGTGTGACACTCATGGGCACCAATGTGCCAGAAGAGACCTTGCTTCACATCCACCAGGCTCCCCTGCTGCCCTTCTATTTTCAAATATTATTTTAATTTGAACAATATTAAAGGAACTGACACGTGTAAACATCAGCCTCTAGATCAATCTTGATTCCAAAGAATGTCCTTGGATTCCAAGTAGGCCCCATATTTTTAAAGTTATTAGACCTTAAAATGGCATATGTGTGCGTCACGTACCCGCTCTATTGTGGAAAGTCCTTAGTTTTCTTTTTTCCTCAAAATTAAAACTAATTCCATTAATTCAGGCATATTTGTAAAGGAAATGCTGATTTGGGAAGGCTTTTGTTTTCTCCTCTATTTCTTTATAGGGGTAATATGACTAGGTGGAATGTGGGAAAAATATAGAACAGTATAGTCATATTGTTGATGTTTAAACAAAAAATCAAATTAACATTCATAAAATAACTTAAAATGGGCTGTAAACAGCTTCCCGTAATATTAAAACTTATCTATAGTTGTCAATCCTTGTCTTCCCTGGCTACACACACACACACACACACACACATTCATAAACCTGTCACTCTGACAAATGGAGGTTTTCCTAGGGCTAGGACCTTCAGAACCATCCTTCTTCCCAAATTCCTCTCTTCTGAGTTTCTGCCTTCCTCCAGAATATACACTGTGAGAGCTACCCTGCTTTATGATGCTTTGATTGACATTCTAATATCTAAATATCGCTGTCTGGCTTCTTTGTTTAAAACAGTATCCAACTGCCCTGAAAAAGCCAAAATAACCTGATTGGTAATGAGCATTATGGAAATCAGAGAAAGTGTCAGGAAGCAATCTTACCAGAATGAGATTATAATTAATTACATTTGTAATGAAAATGGATCCTATAGTGAGTTGGCAAATTATAAGCAGATCAGTTCAAGCTGAATAAGTGTGTGTGTGTGTGTGTGTGCGTGCACGCATGCGCACAAAGGAAACAGTAATGGCAAGTAATCATGCACATTTGTATCTCAGTACTAGTGACTGATTGCTTGAAATTGCCCCATTCCCCTCTGGGTATATGGTTTAGGTTGACTTGGAGCACAGCCTTAAGTATATAGTGTTTTATATTTGATGAGTCTATACCACTTGAACCGGACAATGTTTGATTTTAATACCAAACTTTTCATCAGAACCAACCAGCCAAAATTAACTACTGTTAAATCTAACTGCAGTTCTGATGATACCTCCTGGAAAATAAACCTTTTTGAACTCAGTGGGATTTGCCTATATGAACATATGTTTCAGATGGGAATTGTTGTTGTTCAGTCATTAAGTCATGTCTGACTCTTCATGACCCCATGAACCATATCACACCAGGCCTTCCTGTCCTTCACTGCCTCCCGGAGTTTGCTCAGTTTCATGCTCATTGCTTCGGTGATGCTATCTAACCATCTCATCCTCTGCCATCCCCTTCTCCTTTTGCCTTCAATCTTTCCCAGCATCAGGGTCTTTTCCAAAGAGTCCTCTCTTTGCATTAGGTGACCAAAATATCTGAGCTTCAGCTTCATTATCAATCCTTCCAATGAGCAGTCAGGGTTGATTTCCTTTAAGATTGACTGGTTTGACCTCCTAGCAGTCCAGGGGACTCTTAAGAATCTTCTCCAGCACCACAGTTCAAAGGCATCAATTCTTTGGCGCTCAGCCTTCTTTATGGTCCAGCTCTCACAGCCATAGATTACTACTGGAAAAACCATAGCTTTGATTATGTGGATCTTTGTCTCTACTTTTTAATATGCTGTCTAGGTTTGCCATGGCTTTCCTCCCAAGGAGCAAGCATCTTTTAATTTCATGGCTGCAGTCTCCATCTGCGGTGATCTTGGAGCCCAAGTAAATGAAGTCTGTAACTGCTTCCATTTCTACCCCTTCTATTTGCCACGAATTAATGGGTCCAGATGCCATGATCTTAGTTTTTTTAATGTTGAGTTTCAAGCCAGCTTTTGCACTCTCCTCTTTCACCCTCATCAAGAGGCTCTTTAGTTCTTCTTCCCTTTCTGCCATTAGGGTGGTATCATCTGCATATCTGAGGTTGTTGATATTTCTCCCTGCAATCTTAATTCCAGCTTGTGATTCTTCCAGCCTAGCATTTTTCATGATGTACTCCGCATATAAGTTAAATAAGCAGGGTGACAGTATACAATCTTGTCATATTCCTTTTCCTATTTTGAACCAATCGGTTGTTCCATGATCGGTTCTAACTGTTGCTTCTTGGCCCGCATACAGATTTCTCAGGAGACAGGTAAGGTGGTCTGGTACCCCCATCTCTTAAACTGCCACAGTTTGTTGTGATCCACGCCTGCTAGTATGTTGACTTATGTCTCGGTTTCTGTGTTTGGCAGTGATGAATGACCGAATAGTAGGGTTGAATTTGGAAAGGAACTGGCAGTCATGTAATCCACCTCTAATGTAAAAGCAAAGGCTTTGCCAAACAACTGAGTGTACTTGTTGGAGTACTAATGAAAGAAACTGAATGGCACATGTATTGGGAAGGTCAAACTAAATGATCTCAACGTTCCTTTGAGATCTCAGAATCAATGAATTGTTGTTATGACAATAAGGTGAGAACTGGTTGCCAACCTTTCAGGATGTCCATAACAGATAACAAATAAGCATCTTTTGAAAGATATTAAAAGGGCAGAGAAAGAACAGGCGGAAAAGATTAAATTTTGGGTCCAAAAAGAAGATTCCCCAAAGGTTTCATCTCTACAGGAAAAAGGTCAAGTGACAGAGCTCCAGAAGATAACTATCAGGAAGCCTGACTTTACTGGGCCTAGGGAAATGGAGTGTCACACTTATATTTTATTTCTCATAGTTGAGGAAAGTTACCTTTCTCAAATGAAATGATGTGGCTATGAAAATGAATTGAGAAGGACAAATGTATTAGCAACAAATTAACCATAACAGCAAGTATAGTCACCCATTTAGATTTATTTTCAACTTCAATCCAAGGACCAGGCAAGGAAAGAAAATATACCAGTTTTATTTCATTCTCATGAGAAACTGAAAGGCATGTTACAGTTTTTGTTTGTAATTTGGGCCATAACAAACATGCAGAGCCACAGGTCACAATCCACAAATCCATGCTGTGAAGGGAAGTTGCAAATTTGTCTGGAAGCCTTCAGAGCAAGTTTCACTAATCTGGAACTCTCATCAACTGGTTAGCCTAGCCAACATTTTCTATCTACTATAATGGCTTAGACCCATAATTGGAGCATTGCTGTAAATGATAGGTTGGAAACCACAGTAGAAAGTGATGGTGGATGCATAACCCATAGAGAATGTATTTTATGGATATATCTTAGAAATGGATCAGTCTGTAGAGGGACAATTCCCTCTGCCTCCCATGGGAACCAGTGAAAAACATCCAGTGAATTTAATTGACTTCTGGCCAGCATATTTACTAAGAGTTTGCATTAGGGCAAATTACGAGAAAAGAACACTTTTTTTTTTTTGGCGTATAAGAGAAAACAAAATGAAGTCAGAACACCAAAATTAGGCCACATGCTTCCTTCAGATGATGATTTAATTTCATCTTTTCTGGCACCTTTAGCCAGCCAGCCCTCCCTTCCTCCCTTCCTCCCTTCCTATTTAACTGCTGATATTTACACTCATTTAGTCAGTTGTTTGCTTCCTGTTCTACACCCTAGCTAACAGATGCATCTTTTTCATTTCAGATTCAATTTAGGCCTTGGGCACTGCTTACTGGAGAAATGTATTCAGCTCCAAGTAGAAACTACTCTGTCTTCAATGTTTGCTGCTTGTTCTTTACATCAAGTTTCCATACACCATAAGCTTGCAGAGGCACAGCAGAGTTAACCAAGTACTGTGTTTGTATTTTAGCCCATTTGGAATACTACATGCAGATTTGCAAAATGGATCCTACCGTATTTCATTAGGCTTTCAATTGCTTCTGCCATAGCAACACAAATCACCTATAGAGAGTTTGCATACATTCAATTTCTCTCTTAAACACTGGTATTATGCACTCTACTTGGCACTGCTTCCTTTCCTTCCTGACTTTACAGACTCTTAGCAGCTAAGCAATAGTGGAATGTTTCTTCTATCTTCTATTCTTCTCTTCCCTGCTGTTAAGCCATTGATTTGGGAAACTCATTCATTTAAACATCAGAGAAAGGGATTGTAAAATCAGGGTTGGTTAAGTATTATGCACGAACCAGGAAATCCTACTTTGGCCCTGCACTAATTTATGGGACATATTCCCATTTGTCCCTATGTTCAACAGTCCTGTCCTCCCTCATTCTGACCTTCCTTGATTGCATGGGAGAATCTGAAGGAAGACTATGGTCTGAGCTGAGATTGCTTGAGTGTAGAGGACTCTGCACTCAACTCTAAAGTTCCCAGTTGCCAAGGCCTCTGTTTGCATTTAAGGGAATATATGTAGAAGTTGCCTTCGGATCTTTCATAGTCAATGTAGAAGGTCAAGAGAGGAAGAAATAGGAATGGTTAGCATGAAACAGCCTCTCCTTTTCAGACACATCCAACAATAACTCCTAGAATTCCCAGAAGCTGATTTTTTCAGTGTTCCCTTTGGCTTCCCTTTGGCTGACACACCCTCCCTCTTCTGCCCATTACAGGTAGTCCTCAACTTACAACCACATTTGGGACTGGAATTTCTTTTGTTAAGTGATGCAGTCATAAAGTGAGATGTTACGTGATCACATTGCTTAGTGACAGCAATCCTGGTAATCCCCACTGCCGTTATTAAGTAAATTCCACCAGTCATTAGCCAAGGACCCACCCCAATCCAAGGCATTCCAGGCTTGGGTCCTTCCAGCCTTGAGCCTCAGTAAGGTAAGGGACTGCCTCCAATTCCCCCAACCCACCTATCTACAGTGGTACCTCGGTTCACGAACGCTTCTGTTCACGAACAATTCGGTTCACGAACAGCTCCGGTCGCAAAATTTTGCCTCTGTTTGCGAACTCCGCATCGGGTTACGAACAGGATCCGCAGCCATTTTCCCTCCCGTGACACGTGGTCGCGGCTTCCTGTAGGGAGGGGGACTCTCCCTCCAAGCAGTAACCACCTCCCCACCCGCCTTCCTGTCCTCCACGCCAGAAGTCACGTCGAGCAAGGTTAGCTTTCTCTCTCTTCGTACTGTACTTTGTGTCATATTTTTGCGGTTTAAAAAAAAACAACATATGGTTCAGAACGGATTAACCATAATTACATTGAACCTTATAGGGAAATTTGATTCGGGACGTGATCAAAAATCGGTTGGCGACCAAATTTGTAGGGGTCAGAACAGATTAACTGTATTTACATTGAACCTTATGGGAAAATTTGATTCGGTTCACGTGAACCGAGGTACCACTGTACCCCTGATCTCTGCCCTTTTGGCTGCCCTGCACCTTGGCTTGCGGAGTGGCAAGCAGCCCCATAACCGTGCAGCTCTGGGTCTGCTTGCTATGCTGCAGGTTCAGGGGCTTCTTGACCTTTTTTTCCTTTCACTTGCTTGCACGCACTGTGCCCTCCTTCCCTCCTTTGCTCGGATGCACCACACCCTCCTTCCCCCTTCTCTTGCTCACACACACTGCACTGCTTTTGTGCTGCGCTGCAGCTCTGGGGCTTTGCAGGAGGAAGGCTTTATAGGAGGAAGGAGAAAGCCTCATGAATGGCCAGCAGCTTCTAATGTGAGATGCACAGTGCATGCTGGAAGCACCCCTGGAGTGTCCTTCATTGCCAGAAGTGCCCCTGGAGAGTCCTTGAGTGAAGGAAGGAGGGTGCAGTGCACGTGCACAAGTGAGTGAAGAGAAAGGAGGGCACTGGTGCATGTGAGCAAGTGAAGGGGAAGGAGGGTGCTGTGCAGATGTGCAAGAGGAGGGGGGAAGGACTGTGCAGTGCATGCAAGCGAAGTAAGGCTGGGGTGGGTGGGGAGGACTTACCCAAGTGACTTATGACTGCCCCTGCCAGCTTCCCCATTGACTGTGCTTGTGGGAAGCCAGTAGGGAAGGTTGCAAATGGCAATCACATGATCACGGGGTGCTTGGCAACCAGTCATAAGTGCAAATGGGTTGCCAAGAGCCCAGATCACAATCACATGACTGTGGGGTCACTGCAATGGGGATCAGTCATAAATCCATTTTTTCAGCACTGTTGTAACTTTGAACGGTTGCTGAACGAATGGTCGTAACTCAAGGACTACCTGTATTGTTCATGAAGTGTGTGGGGGTCATTATGTTGAAGAGGTATTGGTGAAATGAATAGTGGGTCCTGGGAGTGATTAGAAGTGAGAATGAAGTAGGCACAGTCACTCAGAATGAGTGGAAATTTTACAGTGAATTGGGATGCAGAAGACTGTTTGTTTTCCTATGCCTCTGGTTTTTGTTTTTGGGTTGTTGTTGTTTTTTTGTCTTTCATAGCCACTTATCAAAGTGGATAAGTTGTGGGGATAAGGCAGATGATCCAGGGGAAAGAGGTATTTAACCCTTTTCCTACAGGGCAATTATTGTCTCCTAAGCTGTCAATGGCTAACCCTGTGGAGAAAAGAAATGTTGGATACCACCATCTATAGTTCCCCAGCTCACAGCAATGCTAAAACCAGATTCAGGATAAGATAGGTTCAGCTGGGAAATTGACATGGAAGAAAAATAGTATAAACTCTTGCAAGATGCTGTGGTTACTGTTGCTGCTCTCTTCTTCATTCTCCTCTAGTCATAGACATTCTGGATTACACTGTGCCCCTTACAGAAATATGGAAAATATATGTATGCATAATATTGCTTTTATATCCTTTAAAGACATAAAACAAAATGTAATTGGATTCTGGTTATTGTCTGCCAGAAAAGCAGCAGGTATGGCTTGTTCTTTATTGTCATTCTGCTCGTTTTTATTATGCAACTCCATGCTTTTAAGATAACCCTGTTCTCTGCAGAATTATGCTATGTCTTAATTTCTTCTAATCATACTCCCTAAAGATTGTACAAAACAGTCCAAACTTCAAACAAAAGGTCCTGCCTGCTTTACCTTTCTAAAGCCTCAGCAGATGAAGGCAAGATAACTCAGTTTCTAAACCCTAGTTAATGAGGAAGGGGCCAGGGTTCCTCTCAGTGGCTGGATCTTAAATTGTTTAGCAGGTTAATTATTACTTTAGGGGGCTTTTGTTTAATTTGCTAAAGAAAAAAAAACTTTTATCACATAGTTTTAAAAGTGCTGAGGCTCCTTATTTAAGATGTAGAAGCACGTAGCAACATGAAGAACATTCATGCAGATTAAGTGCTCTTTGGAGTATTAGAAACCATTTAATCTGTATAAATATGCTTTAGGGTTGCCTGGTTTTTACAACATCTTGAGAAGGAGCTGCAATGGATAGGGAGTTGTGCAAAGCATTTCTTTAAAAGAAGATATATAATCAGTGGCAAACTGAGCTTTCCAATGACTAATGTCAGTATAGTACCTTATTTCTTTATGTATTTGTACCTCATTTGCTCTTTATTACTGTAAGTGATAAACCAGATTTCATACTGTACACCCTATTACATTGAAAGTTCAATTTTATAATGGTTGATTCTGTTGATAAGCTTGAGCTATGGTTGAGTACTGAACAGTTTTAACTTTGAAAACCGATGTGCCAGGAAGGATTTAGACATAGAAATGTAAATAGTACTTGCCAGATAACTTTCTGTGTATTCTAACTTTCTTCCATGCATCACAAAGATCTACCTTTAAACTTTTGTTGAATTTACTCTATTAATGGATTGAAAGGAATAACGTATGGCACTGCTCCAAGCATATAATTTTGGAATGTTAACTATTTTGCTTTCAGGCTTATATTGCCACTTATTCCGATAATCCTTTATGCTACAGTTTAATTATTTCCAAAAATAGAGAGGCTATGCATTTGTTGAGAAGCACTCCCAAAGGATAGCTTACATACCAAGAGAGGAATCCATGTTCTAAATTTAATAAATGTGGCTGTGTGTCAGAGTATAGTGATCTTTGTTCAAGGATTTAGTAATATATTTTAGATACCATTTACAACCAATAATGAAAAGGAAAGTTTCTTTTTCACTTTGGATGTAACCTTTTGCTATGGATTCTGGATCTATTCCCATGGGGGCATATTCACTCCAATGTTTCATTTGAATCAGCCATCATAGTCTCATAAACCTCAACTATCCATGAACCTGCCTCAGCTCAAGAGATAGATCACAACCAAATTACAAGGCTAACCCATTGTCACTGTGCACATTAGGAAAAGAAGTCACTCTTTTTAATCTACTTACTAATACTTCTGTGTTAAGAAGTAAATCCCATTTAGTTCAATGGCGATTATTCAGGTCTGTGATATTGCAGAAGTGAGCAGGGTTTTTTCTTTTCTTTTCCTTTTTTACCCTGTGACTGTGCAGATAGAGTTAGGGTCATACAAGCTATCGACAAATCCTTGTTTAGTTTAGCCCTTAGAACAGCTTTCCTATTCCAAAAGCCCTCAATGATGCTGTTGGATAGGATTTAGGGATATTTTAATCAGAATATGCAGGAGCCGTTGTATAGCTGTCATAGAGCAAGACATTATATACAGAGAATTAGTGTTCTATTCTTGTTCAAAGTGCTGCCCTTTTAAACAAGTGAGCTTGGTAGAAAGCAAGACTGTAGTGAGGGGAAGTTGCCATCTGTGAAACCACAGCCAAGCAGGACTACCTCAGATTTAAGGCTTAGAAACTTAGATTTGGGGAAATGGGTCTCTGATTGCTCAGCACAGAAGTGTTTGGTAGATCTGGGTCATGTTCCTGCTCATTATGTATCACTGGCTCCTTTGCTCTTTGGATTTGTATCTAGGGAACTTTAACATAGCTATTATCTCTGTCCTGATGGGACAAATATGGAATCTGACTTGCTTACTGGGAATCTGAAAACAAGGATAGAATAGACAAGCCATCCTCAGCATTAGCTCTCCAGATACATTTGGATTTCCTCAATCTTACGATATTTGTCAGTGTTGGCTAGGGATTATGGGGCAATTAAATCCATCACTTCAAGAGGACATTAGAAGTATTATAACCTAAGTCAATGCTAACTTCATTGTGAGACTTACTGCGTTTGAAAAGCTTGGTATGCCATAATGTAATTCATTGATTTTAAATTATTGTGATGTGAATCTGGCTATTGTGATTTATACACCACAGTTTTAAGATCTAGCATGATATGTGAACTCAGCTTGTTATGGCTTACTCAATATTAGATGGCTAAACAAATTGTGGTTTAACACAACATGCAAACTTATGGTTTGTCCATTAAGAAAATGTATTCCCAAGATACTGTATATTGTTTCATTCGTACAAAGGAACATGCTGTCATAGACTGATGGATCAACATTGGCTACTGTTGTTTGAAATGACAATAAAGAATGAGACAATGAAGTTTTTACTGAAAACTGATCTATGCCCCATTTATGCTCACTTCACCACATAATTCAGTGTTATGCTTGTACAATACATTGCCAATGCTTCAAATTCATCAGAATAAAATTAATTATTGTGTAATAGGAAATTTGCTAGTATACTGTCACAGTGCCAAGATGGAGAGTGTGAAGGCAAAAAGGGGGCAGGAATACCATAAATGCATAAAAGTACTTATGAATAAAAAATGTCAAATCATTTGGGGATGAAACCAAAGCCAAACAGTATATCCATAAAATAAACCCTAGAAATTGTTAGGGGAATCACATCCATTGGGTAATCCTAATAAATGAATGCATACACCATGCTGCTATTCTTGCAGTAGTTTGTGGGGATAAGAAACAGCCTTTTGTGGGGAGGGGAAGAATGGATAAGATAAAAGAATTTTCTCTGTATAATATTAAGATATAAAGAGCAGCATTCATGGTGGCATATTCACAACAACTTTCACTGTTTTAAAAATAGCTTCACTGTTATCAAGGGTGGACAATCTTTCAGCAGTCAGGGGCAATAGTTTTTAAAAAATGGGGCTCACAAACTGAGGACCACAAGGGGAGATGTGATGTAGTGCTAATAAGGGAAGGGGTAAGAATGAGATTTCTAAAGAGAGAATTTGGGGAAATACTGGTTTTGTTTTGTTTGTTTGTTTGTTTGTTTTGATGGGTTAAACCTTATGCTGTCCTTCCCATCTCTCCATTCCACCAAACCTTTGCATAAGTCTTTTAGTCAGTATAAAAAAGGCAGACACTGCCCATCCCTGCAGTTGACTTTTTCAGATGCACTGAACTTAGCATTCATTTCAGATTTGTACTAGCTAAGGAGTTCTTTAATGGTTCTTTTCTGACAAGATTTCTTATCCTTGTTCATACTTCTACCTTTCTGGATTGCTGGCAAGTGCTAATGGGCCTCCTGAACCCCAAGCTTAGAAGAAAAACCTATTTGGTCTGCCATGGCTATCGTGATTTAGAGTGTCCTCCTCCTTGGGCCATTACTCTCCTGCAAAGACTTCAGAGGTTTTTAAAGGTGCTTTTTCCTATGAAATCTGTCTGTGGCGTCAGTTTTACTCTTTGTTTTGTCATCTAGTAGAATATTTTGGGTGTTCTGTGCTAGTACTAGTAAATGTTAGCATACCTTTTAAAAATAATCTCACTTGAACTTCTTAGGAAATAAACAGTCGGATTTCGCAGGAATACTTTCCAACTGCTCACTCTTCATTTCTTGTCTTTTATCTTAATCAAGCTTCTGAACTGGGATTTAGGATGTTGACTGCATAGTTCTGGCAGTCCAGTGATTATGCCAGATCATTTCTTCCTGTTGGCTGCCCCCCCTCAGGTTGTAATCCACAGCAGGTGTCCAGACATCTGGTAGAAGCCAAAATGATCTCATGTATTGTGAAAATGACAAAACTGTGTACTTTGTATGTTGGTGCCATGTTGTATGTAACATCAGTTGCCACCCCCCACCCCAAAGTTGGTAGAAGAAGCATTGCCAGAAACCCAACACATATTCACACACAAAATGTATCATCAGAGGCAGCTGATGGTGAGGAAGGAGAAAATTTTCTGAAGCTGTGCTTCCTCTGGCCCATGGAGGAGGTTTCATTCTTCCTCTTGCTGTGATTTTTTCTGGGAAGAAGGAGATCCAGTTTCTCCATGACTCTTAGTCCCAGTTGCAAAAGGACAACAATGTACTTCTCTTCTGCAATTGCAGAGCAAGAATGTAGAGCAAAGGAAGGCATTCTGGAACCCTCCAAACATGTTTCCTTTTAAATCTCACCAACAACATCAGGTAGTAGGACCAAGGGCAAAAGGTATATGAGAGCTGTTGTCCAAAAATTAAAAGGAAAGAATTAACTCTGGTGTAGGACACTGGTTCTCTTTGTATAGCAGCACATGGTCACCAATGACCCAGTCAAAGATCATCCAGCCACCACAAAGGAGGCTGGGAGACTGCCACTTCCTCCCTTCTGTTTTCTACCAGATCAAAAATATATATATTTTTAAAAATATATTCCATGTAGTTGATTAGAGTTGACAGCACTTCAGATGGGAGAGCTTACCCATTGCTCCCCTTTCTGCCCCCACCCCAAAGGAGCTACCAAAGGAAGGAAATAAATGCACCCATTGCCTTGATGGTTATGATCTAGCACACTTCCTCAACAATGAAGCTACAATGATGGGTGAGAGGCCAGGATCTGCCTAACTCCTGCTTTGGGCTCCTTTGGGTCTGCTCCTTCCCTCTGGACTCTGGGAACTACTCTCCGTGGCCACAGTTGCAGAAGAGACTGGAGAGACTGACACCTGGCTTCTGCAGAGGACATCTGCCATGTAATGCCCAGCCAACATTTTCTAAAGTGCTTGTCAGGCTTTACACAGGCATCTTAAAAATATGGGTTTAATGCTAAAGAGAGCTAGACCTGGGCTGCCCAGAAAGTCAGTTTTAAACCAGGAAAGAGCACTGGCTTCTGCCAGCTGTGTGTTCCTGATTCAGTTGCTACTCAATGCATTATGAGTATTCCACTGCTTCTTCCAACAAGGGGTTTCCCATAGCCAAACTTTTTACAATTTTATTTCTGGACAGTGGCATTTTTCCTACTCCATGCCAGCTCTATGGATGTCCATAGGCTATTTTTGGTGTTGTTGGTTACAACGATACTTGCTGACACCATTGCATTTCCTTGCAGAACCAGTCAAGGACAGAGCTTGCTCATTATCAATCACTCCTTCTTGCTTTACTCGCCACCCTTCCTCTATTCCTGTGACCTATCAGCTGGGCTATTTTTTGACACAGTTTTAATGGGTCTTCAGAAATAGCTTGACTGACAAGTTACAGGGGCAATACACTTCCACACCTTGGACCTGTTGTTGGGCAACTTGAGAGATGTCACCATTCCCAGCACCTGTCCACACTCACCCAACCTTGCCCCATCCCATGCTAGGGAGAATGATAGGGAGGTGTTTTCTTGCCAGCATGGGAGGGGAAACAAAGCCAGGGGATTCCAACAATTGCTTTTCTTAACCTGTCATGTGCTAAAATAATAAGGACCCCATCAGTCACCAGCCTCTTTTTATTATGAAAGAATAGGGTTTGCCAATTGGGGTGACAATTTAAGGAGTGGTGGAAGCACTTTAGTACCATCTGCCTGTGTCCTGAGAGCCTCAGTGAACAACTCACAGTACCAGTTCCCTAGATGGAATACTGCTGGTCTCTTGCTGATCTAGTACAAGCACACAGAGAGTACCAGGAGCTCATCGGCTTTCTCTTCTTTCTCCTAGAATTTATTCAATAGAAAACTTAAGGTCATCTCACTACTGTCCATTAAAAAAGAAGAAAAATATGCTTCCTTCATTAAATCTGGCCCTGTCATTGTGAACTTTAGCTGTCAAGAACATAGTTATAAGGATCCTTAAGAGGAAAGCAAACTGCTCACAAGCCTAGTCATTTTAATATTGTTCTTGCCTTTAATTTCCTTTGTTCACAGTGGCTAAAGAAAGAAAGATTAATTCTTGTTCATGGTTCAAGCACCGCTTGACTCTGAATTTGATCAGGTTGGGAGTTTTGCTTTCTTCCAGACCGTTCTCTCCTGCTGG
The DNA here is from genome assembly GCA_030867105.1 of Liasis olivaceus. Taxonomy (NCBI): domain Eukaryota; kingdom Metazoa; phylum Chordata; class Lepidosauria; order Squamata; family Pythonidae; genus Liasis; species Liasis olivaceus. The sequence continues at coordinate 44,363,752 of CM061350.1, read as the reverse complement.
CATCAGGAGTTTTGCGTCTGTCATTTACCTTCTGGATGTCTACAAGTCCTTACAATTAAGCAATACATTTCCCATTATCATCCTTCAAGCAAGTCCTTCCTGAATTTTTAATGGAGTTTTCATGGTTGTGGAGAGACACCCTTTTAAAAAAATTCAAAATGACTGTATAAGCATTATTTCAAAACAAAGCTTATAACGGCACCATCTAACACAGAAAGCCCAGTTGCTTAGTCTCTTTTAGTCATGGAGTGCAGTCTTAAACTGCTAGTAAGTTTGCAGGCATGCCTGAAATTAGTGGCAGTGCAAGCACAGGAAAAGGTATTGATTTCATCAGTAAATTAATTGGGCTTCTAAGACTGATGGTTTTGGTTTGGAGTTTCATGAACCTTTTCTTATAGAAGAGTCACTCTGGTGTCATGAGAAGCATACTATGGAAGTCAGCAGCTTTTCCACAAACAGTGGCCTACTACTGACATATCTACTCTATTCTAAACCCCTCAGTCATCTGGTATAGCTTTTGAAAACACTGAAAACCTAACCATGTTTGATTTACAGGTTAACCACATGTCCCACTCTGATTAAATTGTTGGAAACTGAAATGACCAACACTATGACAGCTGCCACTATAGAGTTTTTAGTACAGAGGTTGGAAATCTGAGGCCTCATAGCCACATTTGCCCCAAACACAGCTGCCAAAAGACAATGGTACTGATCATCTCGTGACAAGAATTACATTACCTGGATTGGTACAAATTGCCTGGATGGTGGAAGAGTGGGATATACAGTTTGGCATGGGAGCAAGGATTAAAATAGTAACTGACAAGGAGAGATATGCCGCCTGACCCTTCCAGGGGAAACAGAGTAGGCCAGTCACTGGCCTCCCTTCCTTTCAGATTGCAATCTAACCAAGAAAGTTTAGGTGACAGCAAAAGAGGACACTTTAACTTCAGCTCCTGCTTTTTAATGCCAGATTAAATGCTGGTAAAATATCTGTTATTTGTGATTTAATCCTGGATTAAAATGATGACCTCACATGTATTATAGAGGCCTGGCTAAGAGAAGAACAGGGAGCTAATTTCTCCCAGCTCTGTCCACCGAGATATTCTGTGAGATAGAAGGCTAAAGCTGGAGGGTGGAAGGGTGGTATATCTGTAGTCTGTAGGAATTCGACCTCACTGATCTGAAGCTTCATTTGACAATCTGCCAATTCTGAGTGTTTACTGCTGTGTTTGGGGAGCTATAACAGTGTAAATATAGTATAGTGCTCTGCTCTGCTGCACAACAGAATTTCATTCTGAACTAGACAGGGTGATATTTGGCATGGCATGGACTATCCTAGATTTTTTGTCCTGGACAATTTCACTGTCCATGCTGAGATCACTCAGTCAGGAGTAGCTAAGGATTTCATGTTGGCCCTGACAACCGTGGGCCTGCCCAACTGCTATCGTAGATGGTAAGTGCTATAAATCTCTGCAAGGGTAGAAAACCTATTAAAATGAACTGACCCAGTTTCCAGCCCAGACACCTTATGGATCCAAATTGTTTTCTGAAAATGCTTGAGGAGTTTCTCACCTTATTTGTTAGCAATATTGTTGAAGCCCTGGCTGATCTGTGGCACTGCAGATGGCCCAGGAAGTTGACACTATTACTCCTAAGCATGTTCTTTCTTCTGATGGAATTCAGTCAGCTTCTTGGTTTACCAGGAAGTTAAGAGCAACAAAATTGAGTTAGAAGACTGGAGTGTGGATGGAGGAATGCTTATGATGAATTGGACTGAACATAGAGTAAGGCCCTCTGGAAGAGCCATTTGAAGTACTACTCCATGTTACTAGATAAAGTGGGGAAGGGTTCTTTTCTCAGTCTCCACTGCATCTCCATAGAACGAGCTGGTGATGCTTTTCCAAACTGTATGGCATCTCCTCCAAAATGTTCAGAGAGGGCAGCTGGAACTGTCCAAGGCTCACCAAAAGCAATTCTCTTTGTTCTGCATAGATTCACCTCCTTTTGCTAGGATAGGCTATAGGCATTCTTTTCAATGTACAGATCTCAAAGATGTGGATAGGGGGTGTAGAGACAAGAGGGCCATTTCTTGTTTACTCAAGCATTGCTCTTCCTGGCTCATAAAATTGGCCAGTTTGGAGTGACATCATAGTTCAGGGAGTTGCATGATGTTTCCCCAAAAAGGGGATATGTTTCTGTCTAATTGAAGAAAACAGTTAAAAGTTCTCTATTGAAAAAGCTCTCCCTTGCCCTGGAAGAACTTTCTAATTATAGGACAAAGGTAAAAACTCATCTCTTTCAACATCTTTTAATTGTCAATTAATTTAATGATTGATCTTTTGGTTTTGATTTCAATTGTATTAATTTTTAATATGTTATGATCTGTGTTTTTTCTTTAAATGTTTTTGTAAGCAACCTTGAATGTTGGAATAAACAGAAAGGTGGGGTATAAATTCAATAATTAATAATATTAATAAATAAAAACAAGGGATTTTGCACTTAAAGATGACCTAGAAAACATTTTAACAAAGAAGTAGAGTTTGTGTAAACAATCTAGACTCAGTGACTCTGTAGAAAAAAATCTATCCTGTTCTTTTTATATCATATGTTTATTTCCCCCTCTTAAGTTTATTTTATACATTTCTACATCAATGTGCAGTGTATTCTTAAAAAAAATCTATGTGTAAATTCATACATTTCCTTCACATTTCTCCTAATGCAAATATTTTATGTGCAACTTTAATAAATTCATTTTGCAAACAGTTTAGATAATATAATGCATTTTGTATGTTATTCTCATCAATATTGACCCTTTTTAATTTTAATCAGAGAACTGCATTACAGCAGGAGCAATGTGAATACCAAAGGATAATTACACTTCAGTATGTGTATTGGGCTGGGAAGTGCAAATTAGGTATGTATTAAAATGTGAGGTAAACAAATCTGTTTCCTGAATTCCCATCCCTATTTTACAAAATGAGGGTGTTTTTTCCAAAGAAAAAAATTTTTTTTTTTACAAAAGCTCAAGTTTCTTCACATTGGACTGTAGGCACTTTTCTGTGACTTTTGTTGGTGTTGCAACATGAGGAACTTAGCGATCAGATATTTGCCTGTACTGAGTTTGCATTCATGCTCTTCTCCTTAAGTTAATTTGTAAATTCTAATAGCTGTGCAGTGATAATATTATGCTAATTGGCTTACCCCACTTCATGATATGTTAGAGTTTGGGTCAGTGCTTATCTTGCTTACCCTTATTAACAGCTTTTATCTTGGAAATCTCAATGAAGAAATAGAGACACTGTGAGATTTGAAATAATCAGAACAACAGGGATAGGGAACAAAATTTTAAAAAGGTTTAATGTGAGACTGAACAAGAAGTAAAAGTCAAGTACTGCTTAGGAAAGATTTTTGCTAAGTTTGCTTAGATTTGCTTTGCATGTTGTTCATATAGTATACAGGTAGTCCTCAAGTTATGACCATTTGTTCAGTGACTGTTCAAAATTACTACAGTGCTGAAAAAATGGACTTATGACTGGTCCCCAAAGTTATGGTCCTTGTAGTGCCCCTGCAGTCATGTGAATGTGATCTGGGTGCTTGGCAACCCATTCGCACTTATGACAGTTTGCTAAACACCCTGTGATCACATGATAGACACTTGCAACCTTCCCTGATGGCTTCCCACAAGCAAAGTCAATGCGGAAGCTGGCAGGGGAGGTCACAAGTCACTCGGGTAAGTCTCCCCCACCCACCCCAGCCTTTCTTTGCTCTCACACACTGTGTCCCCCTTCCCCCTTTGCTTGCTCGTACTCACCGTGCTCCCTTCATGCTGAACTGTGGCTCTGGGGCTTTGCAGGAGGAAGGAGATAGCCTCACAGATGGCCAGCAGCTTCCAACATGAGCTGCAGAGCATGTGCCAGAAGTGCCCCTGGAGAGTCCTCGACAGGTAAAGGAGGGTAGGAGGCTATGGTGCATGCATGCAAGCAAGCAAGGGGGAAGGAGGGCGCTGGTGTGTGTGAGCAAGCAAAAGTGGAAGGAGAGCCAAGAAGCCCCTGAGGCACACTGTGACAAGCAGCCCCAAAGCCATGTGGTTCTGGAGCTGCTTGCCACCCCGCAAGGCAGGGTGCAGGGTGGCCAAAAGGGCAGAGATGGGGGGGAGATAGGTGGGTGGGGAGAGTTGGAGGCAATCCCTTACCTTACTGAGGCTCAAGGCTGGGAGGGACCAAGCCCAGAATGGCTAACAACCAGTGGAATTCACTTAGCGACAACAATGGGGAGTGCTGGGATTGCCATTGCTAATTAATACAGTCACATGACATCATCACTTATTAATTATTATTATTATCACTTTATTAATTAATAATAATTATAATAATTAAATTATTTATTTAATTATAATTAATTATAACTTAAGTGACTCATCATTTAGCAATGAAAATTCCGGTCCCAATTGTGGTTGTAAGTGGAGGACTTCATGTATAGTTAAACTAAGGAAATTGAAACCATGAGAGGCAAGCATGGCCACTAAATTGGACAGCTATAAAAGGAACTAGACAAATGTATGGAGGGTAGAATTATGTGTTACCTCTAGGCAATATGCCTCTGAATATCAGTTGCCAGGGGACATGGATAAGATAATGTGATTGGCCTCCTGTGATATTGGAGGCTTCTCTGTATCTCGGGGTTTACCATTTTGGTCCTTGACAGGGTTGCACTGTCCCAGACAGACTGGGTGAGTAATCTGGGGGTCCTCCTGGACTCCCGACTCCTGCTCGAGGAGCAGGTGGCAGTCGTGGCCAGGAGGGCCTTTACACAACTTCGTGTTGTGTGCCAGTTACGCCCCTTCCTGGATCAAGAGTCTTTGCGGTCTGTCACTCATACCCTAGTCACCTCTTGTTTAGACTATTGCAATGCAGTCTACATGGGGCTACCCTTGAAGAGTATCCGGAAGCTACAGCTGGTTCAAAATGCGGCCACGCGGGCAATCTTGGGTGCCCCAAGGATGGCACATGTAATACCTTTGCTGCAGGAGCTGCATTGGGTGCCAGTTTGCTTCCAGGTCCAATTCAAGGTGTTGGTTATCACCTTTAAAGCCCCACATGGCATGGGCCCAGGTTACCTGAGGGACCATCTCACTCCCATTACATCAATCTGTCCCACCTGGTCCAGTAGAGAAGGCATGTTGTGAATCCTGTCAGTGAGAGAACGTTGACTGGTAGGTCCTAGGAGGATAGCCTTCTCTGCTGTTGCCCCTGCCCTTTGGAATACTCTTTCCCCAAAGGTGAGGCCGGCCCCTACCCTCCCAATTTTTCAGAGGGAATTGAAGACTTGGCTCCGCCAACATGCACGGGGCAAGGAAAGATACAATAGATCCTGGGGATGGCTGGCACCTTGACAACACTCCCTGTGTTTATTAACACCTAATTAACATCTGCCTCTTGGAAGTATTATAAAGGAAGTTTTTTTAGCATATTTTAATTAATTAATTAATATTTATCTATTTTAATTAATGTTTATTCTATTTTTACTGTAAACCACCCAGAGTCACTCCACAGTGAGATCGGCATTGACAAATTTGAAAAATGAACGAATGAATGAATGAATTTAGGGCCCTCCCAGGAATTAGGTTGCCCACCGTGGGAAATATCTCTCTCTCTTTCCTATCACCTCTCTTTCTCTTCTCTCCTATCTATCTATCATCTATCTATCTGTCTGTCTGTCTGTCTGTCTATCATCTATATCTATATCTCTCATCTTTCTGTTCAAAGATTGTATCTTACTCTTCTAAAGTAAGCTCCTTATTCAGGGCAGGTAACAATGAAAAACCAATGCACTGTTACGTAATTATCAAGAGAGGCAAAAACAAGACCAAATGTGATACATGTGAAGAACAGACGGAGCTTTGACCACATGGTCACGGCCACCATCTTTTTCCCCCCGTACCCCGCAAACCTCCTTATAAGAATGAAAGGTTAACAGCCTTTGATCTGACCTACCGCTGGTGACATGCAGCATGGTTTTTCTTAGATTCCTGTATTACAAAAATCCTTTTTACATATTGCAGTTATTGGGCATCTTATCAAAATGCATTTCATGACTTTGCATTTGAGTAATGATGTACATGATAATTAATGTAATGATTTTACATTCTGCATATACTGTAGCTTTAGACATGGTTCTCTACGTGAATTCACAGGCAGCGGGGAGGACTGCTGTTCTATATTATGAACTCAGAAATCTGCTTTTATACAGGCCAGACTTTTCATCTCATTTACTAATTCTTTAACTGGAAATTCCAGAGCATAAATTTGGGACTTTCTGGAACTGCAGAGTATATGCTCTATCACTGAGTATAGCCTCCATTAAATTTATTTTATATCCATGTGATTTTTTTGTAACATGTGAAAGGATCTTTATAGTTTGGGATGTTTCTTATATGTGATTTGTTTCACTTGCTTGACCTATTTAGCTTGTTACTGGAAGCAGTATCTTTTATTCTTTTAGAGCTGTTAATGTAGCAACATTACATTGCTTGTAGGTCCTTGTCACCCAATTGATGAATGGAGGGTTTCTAGTGTAAAGTAAGGAGAGCCAATTTGCACAATTCTCAAAAATATTGAGGGAAACATGCTGGGCTTCAACCAGCCAGCAGTTTGGTAGCCACTGGTAACAATTGACTATCTGTGCATGTGACTTAACAAATCTCAAGTCTCACATCACCTTCCTGCTTTTTGAGTAAATCCCTCTAAATGTCAAGTGATCTACAAAGCCCTATGGCTATGGATGATTGATAAACCAAGGAAATTCTGAGTAGCCTGACAATATTTATAATATGCAGAGAAAGGCAATTCTGACTGATGGCAGACAGTATCTGTTTTATTAAATCCAAAATGTAACTTAGCAAGCACGAGTGTCTTTCTGATTCTGATTCTGGAAAATCATCTGGGCATCTTTATAAGGTAGTTCCTTAAAATAGTTCTGGAAAAGGAAGGAAGGAAGGAAGGAAGGAAGGAAGGAAGGAAGGAAGGAAGGAAGGAAGGAAGGAAGGAAGGTTGATTTCTCTTTCCTTCTCCTGCTGCCACAAAGATGCTTAAAACAAAGTTAATTAACAAAAAATTAGAGAAAGCTTGTATTGTGCAATAGCCCTGTCTCAATCATGGAATTTTTACAGGAGTGTCAGAGACTGTCATCTTCCCTCTATAACTCCACTGAATGTCCTCCTTCTATCTTCTTTTAAAACATATAAAAATGTGTTAAAAAAAAGACAGAATAGCTGCATAATTCTTTTGAATGATAGGCTAGCAACTGGAAACACCTTAAGTAAATATTGGCCAGGGGGATGTCTAAGCACCTTGTTTGATGCAGCTCTTAATGTTTACTCATGCTTTGTGGTTGCCATAAGAGGTAAGCTAAATTTGTTGGCATATACAGAAACGTCTGCTTCAGAGTACTCAAAAGTCACAAAGCAAAAACCATTCATGCAGCTCAGAAACATTTATAAATAAGGGGGCACCAAAACCCTAAACTCATCAAGTTGCTTAAGAGCAACACTAATGAAATAATATACAGTGGATGCCTAAAAGTTCAAATACAGAATAATAAAATCTGCAAGAGAGACTGGATGCGTTAGTAGCAAACAGCAATAAAGAGACTTGTGCTTCCTCGCTAATAACCAGCCAAGGTGGAAATTATACAAAATGATTGTAATAATTATGATGGGGGTGACTGCTTTGGAAAAAGTAACTTGATAATTACATTCATATATTTTCATATTCTGACAATTTTATTATTTTGATTATTTGAAAGTTAGACTGGACAGAGCATTTAGAAGCTAAATACTTGCAAATGAGTGTAATTAAACTTGAACATTTATTTAACTGGAAAACACAGAAAGTGCTGTCCTAAAAGGAGGTGCAGCAGAAGGTTGGGTTGCTTCTATTGTCCTCTTTGGCTAGTTTTCTTCAGGGAAACTATATAAAAAGGCATAGTTTTAGTGAGCAATAATCAGTAGAAATAAGCTAATCACAGCTTCCAACTTCTGCATTCTAGATCACAACCTCCTGAGGCTCCTTTTCATCAGAAAATACAATCATGGGTTTTTGTGTTACATTCCTTTGAATGGAATGTGGTGTTTACTAACACTGACTTGTGAAAAACTGGAGACACTGTTACAGAACTGGTGGTTTGTATGAGTACATTTTCATTTCTTTCTGTCCCAACATGATTTTGGTTGGGCAGGGGGCTAACTTTTGCTGACTGAACCATTTGACAAAATATAGAGAGAAACCTGCAGCTGGGCTGCACATACCTGTAAATAAATAGATATCAGCAACGAAACAGAGCTATACATTTCTTCATGCATTCCACAAGCATCTCTTTGATAATGTACACAGGAAGTGGCTTTTTTTTTTTAATAGTTTACTTTCAAATTAAGTTCACATGAACATTCATCTGTATTCATTGATATTCTGCTTTTCTCTAAAAGAAGGAAAAACAGCTTATAATAAAATTATACAAAAAAACCCTACTAAATCCAAGAAATAAAATTACATCTCCTCTCTATTTATTTACTTTCTCTGAATGGGAAAAAGGAATCTTCAAAGCAATTCACACCCATGTAGCATTCCTCCATACTTAAATAGCAAGCAATAGCTTTTCTCTTTTATCCCATTATGCTTGTATAGTTACCAAACTACTGCTGTTGCCCTAGTGACAATGTTACAGGGAAAGTTGATCCCATCAGTAGTGGCCTATGATGGTTTGATGTTACAAAATGAAAATGTTGAAGTATTGGAGTTGTACTTTCCTTTGATGAACATTGTGGCTTCATAAATCAGGATGGGAAAATGCAAACTACAAGTATATTGAGACTGTTGGCTCTTGCATTCAGAAGTCAACTTATCAAGAACAAGACAGTTTAACATGATACCCAATCCTTTTTTTTTTTTTTTTGGTGTCTTTGAGTTAGTTTTTGACTCCTGGCGATTGCCTGGACTAGTCCCTGCAGTTTTTCTGGCAATATTTTTTCTCCTTTCTAAAATTAAGCCCTGAAGGAATAATGTTGAAGTTATGCAAAGCCTTCTGATACCATATTAAAGAAAGTAAAGCCTTTCAAAGCAGCTGAGATGTCCACAGAGATCATAAAAATTCTGCTATTTCCTGATTTGGAATTGTAAAGTTATAAAGTCTCTGTCCTGTATATTCCATTTTTGTTCTTACCTACACCAAAAGTCTGACTAAACAATAAGTTACCTTGGCGTTTCATCCAAATCTCAGTGAAATACCAAAATAACAATTTCACAGATACGTGAGTCCACATGTTTCTTCAGAATAATTCTCTTCTAAAAATGAGATGGGATAAAACATAAATATGGTGACTATCAATGAGATCTTTGAGTAATTTCTCCCAGAAAGGTTTAAATAGGTTATGGTAGATTTTTGCAGCAATGCATCCTTATGACCTTTTCAGGGCTTCCTAAAGTCTTCTTTGTATTATTGATAAATTCTCATAGTGCCTTGTAATCTCCTTACACCTTCTGCCTTTGGTATGAGAACATCAGCGCCGTGGAGATAGACTTTCCAAGCTATTGGGATGTAACTCATAATTCTGTGTAAGACCTTCTATATTAGGAAACAACATATAAGAAAATCATTCTCAGAGTAAAGTTCTGGAGTGTCTGTATGTCTAAATTATGGGTTAAGATTATAGCAGGCTACAACCACATGAAAAGTAACTAAAGAGCCTACAGGTGAGAATCTTTATAAATATGTTCATGATTGATTTGACTTTGAAAAATATCTGGCATTTATTTCTCTGTCATTTGCACTTTCTAAGTTTTCAAAATAGCCTCCTCACACAAACATTTGCAAGAAATATTTCTTTTTTTCATTCTAGGATGTAGTCAATTAAGGTTTTTTTTTTTTTTTTCCCCTCTTAGAAACAGCTTGAGCAATAGAAATATAGAGATTCTGGTCCTCTTGGTTTTCAAGAAAGGGTTAAACTAATTGCAAAAAGATGAGGGCGGAAGGATCAAAGGCAGACCTTTTGTGACGAACGGTGGTCCTTAGCTCCATTATGGAGAGGATCACATGGCTGGTGAAAATTGTAGGACAATGTAGCCAAACAATGCAGTCATAAATGTGGACCTGTAACTCTGGGAAGGGTTCCAGTGAAGATCAGTTAATCATAGAATCAGGCAGGATATCCCCCAAGCTTCATCATCTGTCATTCAATATTTTGGTTCTGGAGCTTAATCCAGAAATTACTTCAAACTCACACATCCATCCACCTCAGTGACTACAACAATCCACTGATCAGAATCAACACAGAGTAACTGTTAGTTGTACCAGCCGTAAAGCTGTTACTCTGTTAACATCTCCAGCTACTATGCAAACAAGACAAGTGAACTTTGGTAACTGACTTGAACTTAATGTGAGCTGATTTTAAATGTGTTAGGGCTATGCTCATGTGTGTGGCTTCCTTCATTCTTTTTCTTTTCTTCCTTATGTTGTTTTGGGAAATGGATATCTTTGATGTTGAAAAATATTTTCAGGAGAAAGTGGAAGACACAACATGAGCTTAACATCCTGAGATGAATGGAATTTTTGTGCATTTCCTCAGAGTTTTTCTAAGTCAGGGTTCCTCAACCTTGGCAACTTTAAGATGGGTAGACTTCAACTTCCAGAATTCCCCAGCCAGCAAGGCTGGCTGGGGAATTCTGAGAGTTGAAGTCCACCCGTCTTAAAGTTGCCAAGGTTGAGGAATCCTACTCTAAGTGGTCCCTTTTGCAGGCAAACATAAATATAGAAATTTAAGAGGTAAACAACTATTATCAGTCTGGTTTTGGAAGAGCCTATCATAAAGCTTTCTCATGCCAAGACTGATCCTTTTTAATAAAGTATAGCTTCGAGAATGAATCAAAATAAAGTAGCTCCAGTTATCTTTTTTAAAAGTAGCAGTTGGCATGCAGTAATTAAACCCATCTAATGAGAATCCATTTTCAGATTATTAAAATATGAAGATTGCAGAGTATTCACTTGCACTGTTTTGTGTTTAATCCTAGACTTTTCAAACTCGGCAACAGACTGTGTGAGGATAAACAAACTGAAGGATGGTTCTGATTGCGATATGGTCCATTTTAGAATCAGTGTACAGGTTTGATGGAATTGAAACAACCTTGGATATTAGCTTAATAGTAGTCCTGGGCGAGCAGATGATAGTGGTAGCCAATAATGCTTTTTAACATCTTAAGCTAGTGAAACATGCCCTGTCTTGGACAGTTCGATCTAGGGCTTCCACTGATCTAGGGCTTCTACTCCTCTGCAGAGCATACCAGGAACAGATCAAGGGGCTCAGCAGCTGCAAGATCCAGACTGCCCAACCATGGCACCACCTCCCTGCCCTGCTTCCTTCTGTTGCTGCACTGTGCCACTGACCATCAAATAGCTAGTTGTCTCACCAGCAGCAGTGACCCAGCTCCACATCTGTTGCCAATCCTCTGGATAATTTCCTCAGACAATTCACCCCTGATTGTCTGCAACTGCACCAGTCTGCCTCCACTGCTCCTCCTCCTCTTACTTCCGAACCTCTCCAAAGCAGTTTACAACCAACCTGCAATTGTTTTCATTGCTGCTGGCCTAAAAATGCTAAGAAAACCATGAGCTAATCAGTATTCTTTCTGACTGACTAATAGGAGAGTACATAAACACATCATTCAATCAGTTTCCCACCCCAGAGCTGCTGCAGGCCTGAAGAATCAAAAGAATAAAAAATAACATGTTATTCTGCAATTCCTCCCCTTCTCCATGTTGTTAAGATGGGGAGCTATAAGGGACTAAACAGAAGGAAGCATTCAAATTGCTTTGTTACCATCACTATCCTTCCCAGGAAAATCTGAAGTGATCAAAAACATGAGAATAGCCTGGTAGGTCAGCCAATCTGTCCAGAAATCCATCTCACATGATAGCCATCAAATGCATCTAAGAAGTCCACAGACAGAAGATCCACACAGCGCTCCTCTCTCATTGTTGCTTCTGTGCACCTAGTGTGTAAGACAGATTACCCCCATCCCTGGAGACAGCACCCAGTCATCAAGACCGGTGGCTATTGATACATCTGTCCTTTATGAATTTGTATAGTTCCTCTAAACTAGCGGCCACAGCTCATTGCAGCCTATTTCTCCAGCTGATTACATGCTATGTAAACAAATGTTTCCTCATGTCAATTTTAAAACTATCAGCAGAGAGAAGTGCTGAATAATGTAGAGAGGCTCCACAAATTCTGCTCTAAAGCTACCAAACTGTGTTGGTCGCTTGAAAATATTTGTAGCTGTTCTTGGGTACATAGTAGTCAAGGTGAAAGAATGCAGAGTTGGAATAGCTATTTGTTTTCCCCCTTCTCTTTGGCAGGGTATAGGCCAGTTAGCAAATTAAGGTTCTGCTTAAAAGGTTCTGCTTAAAAGAAAAGACCAGCCTTCTCTAGTCTCCAGTAAACTGGGCAGAGCCAACATAGCTGACTCCAGCCTCAGAATGATCCAACAACATGCCTTCATATGGATCCACAACCAATTCTGATGGGATACAAATTGCCTTATTGAATTGGATTACTGTATTCACATGCTATATGGACTGCTTTTGAAGAATATTTGGACCTTTCTTCCATACTGAAATGCAGCCACCAGCCTGCAGCTGGATGTGAATAGACTTACTTATTGGCTCCATTCTGTTTTTCAGTTTTGTTCCCCCCCTCCCACCTCTACCTTCACCCCCACCCCCCATCCTATCCTATGCAATTCAGGTGTTGCATATAGAAAGGTCAATCTAGAAGGCTGGATTCATTCCTACTCCTAAAGATTGAATTCAGTTAGCTTCAAAAGTGATTTCAAATCTGTACAGATGGGGCATTAAGAAAATGTATTTTAAATATGAGTGTACACCAAACATGAGACACAACTTGATTTGGGAAAGACCCTGTTTTGTCTTGGACTGAATCAGGGGCTTCTTACTTTGAACTGTGTCCCAAATTCAGAGTGAGTTTTGGAGATCCAAAGCTTCATGGCTCCCACTGAGTAGCATGAAAAACGCACAAATGGCTTTTTTTTTTTAAGAAGTTAAAATTGAACGTAATAAAATGTGCATGCCCTTAGGAGAACTCAAAAAGAAGTTCAAAAAGAAATGCAAAAAGAACTTTAAGGAGAACTCAAAAAGAAAAGTGGAAGTATTTGTGGGGGATGAGAACAGAAGAACCACCTACTTTGAGTCTACACACACACATGTACAATGAATAAAGTGAGAGTACCCCAACATGGTAATGCTACTATGCATTTATTATGCATTTACTGTTAACAAATGACTTTGCATAAGGTTAAAACTCAAAGTTCTCTAATCACCCCTCCTAACTGCAAACTCCAGCAGAGATTTGCAGCCTTGGGCAAGACAGTATGCAATCTTGCAGTAAATCTCACTGAACCTGAATAAATGCTTATGATTCAACTGGACATCCTGGTGAAATGCTGCATATACCTCAATATAACAAGGTTCTAGAGATCAGGACTTGCCCCAAATATTTTGCTGCCTCACACAAGGGATAAGGTGGTGTCACTCTCCATTCTATATACATAATTTGCTGAACTGGCAGTAGACAATGCGGTAGCAGTCTAAGGGTCAATAAGCTAACATTCTGCAAAACACCCATGGATAGGTAATAGATTGCAGGCTAGGGTTCTGGAGCTCACGGCATACTTACTTCTCTAAGGAATGGGAATGGCTAAATGTTCAGAAAGAATTATGAGGGCTCAGTAGTATCTGCTTCTAAGCCTGTTGTCTTTTTCTCCTTATTGACCAACTCTATCTCTGTCCGTCTGTCTGTTATCTATCTATCTGTCTGTCTGTCTGTCTGTCATATTTGTGTTGATGTGTATGCATTATGTATTTGTGTGTATGGTGTCTGTGTATCTCAGTTGGGAAGGAACTCTAGCTTAATAGTAGAGTGAATGCTTTGTATACAACAGCTTATTTCATTTGACTTTTGACATCATTAGGTTTGATTGATTGTTTATGTGCCACAAGTTGGTGTTGACTGTTAATGACCATATAGATAGACTTTCTGCAGCCTGGCACTTCAAGTCTTCCAATGGTGCACCCATTGCCACTGTAATCAAGTTCAGCCACCTTGCTGTTGGATATTCTCTTTTCTTCCACCTTTCCATCATCATGGACTCCTCAGTTGGAGCACAGTCATTTGTAGTTTAAGGGAGAACTTTGAATTATTTGGTCTATGATCAATTTGTTTGTTTACTTGGCTGTCCATGGTAATAGAAATTCTTCCTATTCTGTTTCATAAAAGTCCAACTTTCATTTCCATAGAGTGTTGGGGGAAAACAACTACCTGCAGGATTCAGATCTTTGTAGGTATAGACACATCACAGCACCTAAATATCTTTTCCAAGGCCTTCATTGCTATTCTACCAAGTGTAGTCGGTGGCGTATTTCTTGACTGCTGGTTCCTTTACTGTTGGTGGTTGATTCTAAAAAGCAGAAACTACCCACCATTTCAATATCTTTATTGTCAGTTCTAAGGCTGGTTGTTATATTGTATTGTATCTCCAGGTTGAACTACTGTAAAAAAAAAAAAAAAAATCTTTCTGTTCAGTATGCTGTTGCTAAACCAAGCAAGAAAGACCAACAATCTGACTTGATGTGCAATAGTTTCTTTGACTAGCATCAATTTCTTTCAGCCATTTTCAATTCATCCTACCATGTTATAAAATGTTTATTTAAAGTATATTAGAATATGCAACCCTGCACATTTCCAAAGTGAAAAATAATGGACAAGGAATGAAAGAGTAGGGGTTAACCCTTATATAAAAAGGAACAATACTGGTGTTTTGAAGGGGCTTGAAGACCTGGCTCTTCTCCCAGGCCTTTAGTGAGGATGAGTAAAGCCTCCTTGAATTCTTTTTTCTCTTTCATTCCTGTCCAGTTTCTGTCATCTTGCTATCTTTAATTTCTTATTTTTGTATCTTTTAAAAAATATTTTTATTTATGAGCTACCCAGAGTTATTGGGAGTCAGGAGGTATACAGATTTAATAATAAATAAATAAAATAAATGCAATGAAGAATTAAATTGAGACACTTAAATTGAGATAACCAAGATAGAAAGCAAAAAAAAAAAAAAAGAGTAAAATCCTGTGTGTGTCTGTATTCAGGAAAAGTGGCAATTGCTTTGCAGCTGTAAAAGCTCGGCTTGGTTTTTCAGATGTAGCCCCATTTCTTTCTATAGAAATTTGCATCTGCATTGTCCTTATGTAATCCACTTTATCAATTTATCTGCTTTTTTCCTTTGGGAAAAAAAAAAACAAGGGGGGGGAAGGAGAAATTCTATCAGCACATAAAATGCTTCAGGCACATCTTCATCAGGAAAAATCAGAGAGAGAGAGAGCGTGCACAAGTGAATGCCTTAAAATAATGATAAAAAGTGCCAGTGAAAAAAGGACATTTTTGTATCTGTTTAGGACAATCATAGCAAAGCAAGTTACTCTAAAAGCCCACAACATTTTAACTTGCAGAAAGTTGTAGAGATCTTGATTCCTCATCAAGAGTAGGATCAATAATAATGAGAAAACCATGCTTGCCTTTTAAATAAAAGCTGCAGAATGATGGGAAACTGTATAACAGAATACTGTCTACCACCATTTTGTAGTCATGTTAGTTCAAAACCATCATCAAAAGAAATGTGCAGAACTTCTGAACTACTATCGAAATGGGCTAGAAAAACAGAGGCCCCTTTTGCAGGAATATACATTGTTTGGGAAATTAGAAGACAGATGTTGACGCTGTATTAGTTACAATCCCTGTCTAGACTGTCCTTAACTGAATAGGTATTGTATTTATAATATAGAAGTAAACTAATCTTTCTCCTAGGCTCTCAGAAGTCACATAGACACAAAACAGGAACAAATACTAGCAAAACATTACAAAGTACTTCTTAAGAATAATTACAGAACTTATTCATTTCCAGGACTCAGAGGACACTTGTATGTTATATGAGATTTAGGACTGTTAGATTCTTTTGCTCCAGTGGATTAAAGTAGAACAACTTGCCCAACCTGGCACATTCCAGGCATGCTTGTAATGTGCAGATTATGGGAAAAGAGTTGTTAAAAAGTCAGGAAGAAGCCTTCAACATGTGACTTGCCTGTCATTTACGGATAAAGCAAGCAAAATCATTACTTCAAGTAAAGAATATGTGTAGACCAACAAACAAAACTGTTACACAGAAATCTTGTGGGAGTGTTACCATGGATGACTTTGCTTAAAGAAAGAAGAAATATGTTTTTAAAGAGACTCATTAAACATTGTAGGAAGACAATAGCTGGAAGGACACAACCAGATTCTCTGGTTTTGACTAAAGCTTACTTATCAGCTTATTAAACCACACTGCTGTTTCTGGAATGCACAAGAGCGGCTGATTATTAAACTGGTTATGAATAACCATTTCTTTTAATCAGACATCCAGTATCTCAAGCTGAGCATTCAGATGGTGAGGATGACAGGCATGCACATTTATGGAAATAACATCAACCAATATGAATATATTTTGATCAAAGGTAAGATAAACTAGAACTGAATGGAAGCTTCATATATTAATGATCCTTCTCAGTTAAAAAGGCAGAACAATTATCTAAAACAGGAATGTCATCCAGTGGTTTTGGACTTTAGCTTTCATCAGCCCCAGCTATCAAGACTACTGGCAAGGGTGATAGGAAATATAGTCCAAATCATGAGAAGAATACCATTTTATCTACCCCTGCCTTACACACACACACACACTTCTTTAGAGCACGAGCTCCAGAATGAACAGAGCGTCTGCTGATTTTTTTTTAAACCCTTCTTTATAATACTGGATGATATGGAGGTGATTTTTTTTTTAATGAGCCCTGGAATTCATGGGTTTGTAAAGCTGAATTAAATATGTCCAAACTCATTTAAATCTAAATAATAATCCAGGCTAACTATATTATAGGTCGTATTTCTAATTGTGTTGTCTTAAAGAGGTCCCTTCAGTTGCTTAGGTCTGCAGCCCATTCTGCTCTTTGCATTTTATATCCCATTTCATAAATGTCACAAGAAAACCAGGGATTTGCATCATTTGATTTCCAATCCCAAGTTACTAAATGCTGGTTAACTGAAGTGAATTAAAACTGCTTCGGTGAAATGAACTAAATCTGACATCTTCCATCAATCTAAAGGAAACAGTGCCCAATTTTACAATACTCAAGGCTTTGTGTCATTTGCTACTTTGGTTTTTTTAGGCATAGAAATTTTATTTTGAAGCATATAAATTCACTAATAGCACTGATTAGCATTACTATTTTTTCATCTCAGTCCTCATTGCCATTATTTTAGCATTGATCACCCTTGCTTTTAATTAAATGCCTTCATTTCCTTTTCCCAGAAATGTACAAAAATAGCAAAGTCTTTCTGAAACAGAGATCAACTGTTCCATGTTGTTTTCCTGAAAACAGTAGCAATGTGGTTTTATTGCAGGGGAAGAAACAGAGTCTTATTGCACCTTTTATTATAGTGTGAGAAGAAAATCCTCCTCCCTGCCATGCAGCTTTGTGAGTAGGGAATCTTCGTCTCCACCATGCAGTCTTCTCACCGTGATCAAAGCAAAAGGTGAGAAACTACAATTAGAATGGGCCAAATACATAGATTAAAATGCAGCGAGAGACGCCGAGCTTATAGCATTCCTTCCTAGCTGAGGTTTAACAGGAGATCTCTTTAATCAAATAAGAAGGGATCCTTTCCCCCTAGGAGATTACCATTTCAATCAACCAATACTAAACAAATGTAAAACCTCAACTCAGCAGGGTACCTAACTGTAGAGGGTTCCTTCTCAGAATGCTGGCTAAGTGCATTTTCCCAGAATTCCTGAAGGGCAATAACAAGGTTTCTCTATATAAAGGTGTTAAAGGAAAAGGCTCAAGGTGGCTGCCCCAACAGCTGACTCTGTATGTTTGTTCTCAGAAATAAACTTCATCTCTGTTTCAAGCAGCTGCCTGGGCATTTTATTCCCGGCTTGGAAACAAACTTTGTAAGATTTCTTTCTAACCATAATATGAACTTCTTTGATGTGATAACAAAGAAAAAAGTTCACTTGATAAGATATACATGGAATATTATCCTAACAGAGGAGTATGAAGTATAAATCTATGGTTGGCTGAAGAGGTGAATAACAAAAAAAGAAGTTAGAGAAAAATGAACCATGGGAGGCAGATCATGAAAATTAGCTATCAATAGTGACCATTCACACAATGAAAAGCATGACACTGATATTGATGACCTGATGAGCACATGAAATGTGAAGTGAAACCTTAGTCTCTGAATCAATCTAGGCTAAATAATATTAAATCTCATGGTGAATTCTAGCTCAGCTTTTTCGTGATGAAATTGATCTTTGCAAGGCCTTTGCCCAAGGATGACCACCTTGAAGTCAGTGAACTATAATGTTATTGTAATAGCCACTGGTTGTTGGCTATTGCCATTTCTGATGTCAGATTTGTGCCTGCTTATTCTTTTGTGTATAGTAAAATGTATTGAGACATTTCTGAGATGATAGTACATATTGGATTGAGAGGTTTTGCTAGTAACTCTGTTACTTACCTTAACCCTATGAAGAGAGTCTCTATATTGTGATTACTCAGGTCAGTCCTTTGATCTCCAAGGATTGCCTACAGATCTCTTTCTTCTTCTGAGAAATTGTAGTGACTGCATGTTAAATGTGTGGGCTGACCTTGCAGGATGCATTCTCAGTTAGGAAAGGGTGGTTGGAAAAGGAAAAAGATAGATGTAGTGAAAGGAATCAATCTGTATGCTGAAAAGTTTGTCTCAAAAGAAGGATGTTTACCTAGCCCTACAAAGTGGAGCTGCCCCTTGATATGATAACAAAGACTTTTGACCTCCTCATCCTTTAAAAGTGCTTTGAAGTATCTCAAATTCAATCATGCTAAGTAGAAGGGAGTCAAATAAAGTGCACTGGCAAAAATAGAATGAGTTTTTAAGCTGGTGCTATATGTTATATACTCAGTGTTGATACTCAGTAGTAAACAGCAAAGGAAATACATTAGGAATTATCCAGATTTTCAGGAATGGATGGGAAAATATAAATCTATTCTGTCTGTAATGTAGGTTTTGGCCTGAAAAAAAGATCTGTCAAGGCTTGCCTTCTCTACAACCTGAAAATGGTTGAATAAATGAGGTCATGGCTTCTGTTTTATATCTATTACAGTATATTAGCATATAGCTTATCAGGCTTCTGACTTAGCACAAGGGTTTGGAGCAAGAAACTTTTCCTCAGAAAGACAAGTTCTTTCCTCTCTCCCTGAAGTCCCTGCTCACAAAGAGAAAAATCACCCATGCAGGGGGCCTGTGGGGAATCCCATAGTAATAGCCCATTCATGCCTTAGCCCTCTGCCTTTCTTAACTCTCAGATACCAGTGAAGAGTTTATTTCTACTATGTGCCTTTCAAATTTAACAGCTTTAAAAGTGATGATGCACACTTCTAATGGACTGCAGACACTTGCAAGGGAGCAAAACATTCTCCTACTTTAGTACAGGAAATTTGTTCTACTTGGCAAGGTGAAATGGGCAAGGGTTTACTTCCAATTCAGTTAATTTTATTTATATATAAAATGTACACACACACACACACACACACTTACACACACACCACAGCCTTTGGGGCTAAGCAACATTATATAGAAGGAACCAAAAATAGTAAGCAAAAGAAACTGGAAGCATGAAAAAGAGAAAAAGAAGGGCAGTTGTCCGCAAATAGTCTTATCAGTATTGACCTGTGTTACCCATCCTGGCTTTGTTCAATAGAGGTTCAATAAGAAGACACCTTTTAGTAAGCCAAACAAGTAGACCAGGTTACCAGCCATAATCAGAGCTGTGCCACATGCAACATTCCTGCTAATGCTAAGAACTCTACCTGTCAGTCTGGGCATAGTATGGCCAGAGTGTCACAAGTACAAAGCCCCATTTTACTCCAGATCTGCTTGTGTTATTTTTTCCAGCTAGGATCTCTAATATAGAGACTACTTTGATGGTTAACTTACTATTGTCCACATCCCAATTATGAAGAGTTATGCAGTGTTATGACACAGCCAGGTATTATCATGTGTTTCTGTCCCTAAGCACAAGATGCCAAAAAAGGACAAAACATGTGCTATAATATTGTGATGCAAACTCTGCCCCTTTCTTACTTGCATATTAGGACACAGATATGAAAAGACAGAATTTGCACTGGAATGCATATAATCAAATCAAGGATATCACTGGTTCAGATTTAGTCTCCTGATAAATACTGTTCCCCTCAGTTTTTAACCCAGGGATATGAAACTGTGGCTTTTTTGATGTTAGCAAACTACAGCTCCTTACATCCTTCACCATTGACTATGGTGGTCAAAGCTGCTAAGATACTTAGAATGCCACATCTTCCTCAGTCCTGTCCTAGAGGTAAAACAATTTTTGTGGAATACCATTAATAGGGATATACTAACTTGATTGGGGACTGTTATACAGCATAATGTTTGGAGTACCCAATGTCATCATTCATTTCCTGGAAGAATGTAATAGTAATAACAGAGAAGGCGTGCTTCTGGGGTCCCAATAGATGGCATAGTTTAATCAGAGGAACCCAGAGCGCACCAATCCTGCAGGATCGAATTGGTGAGGCAGATGTTACAGGAGACAGGCAGTCCCTATGCCATGTAAGGCTTTATAGGTAATCACCAGCACCTTGAATCACACTTAATGTATATTCACAACTGAAAATCAACAAGAGGTTCTTGATATATTTACAGATTCCTTCCTTTCTTCCTTTGTTTCTTCCTTCCTTCCTTCCCAAAACTTTAAATGTCAGCTTTACAACTTTTTGTCTGCTGTATCTTGATAGTACAAGTTTCCAAAGGAACCATAAATCATCATTCACCAACAATTCTTGTTCCAGAATGTAGATTTTATTTTATTTTATTTCTGCAATGCCATGTTCTTCCATGGAAAATTAGGCATAGCCAAAAAGTAACTGAAAAGATTAAATAAGAATAAAAGATATATCAATGGTATTAGAACCCTTCTCATATGATGTTTGGAATGCAAAATTACTTATAATTTTGTGACTTGGGCTGAGAATACAGAGTAGAATTTAGTTCAGATAACCTTATTAATACATTTCAATTCTAATGTTGCCCTTTGCCGTGGAAAAGAGTCTTGAAGTATAGCAATCTTGAAAACCTTTGTGAACTAAAGATACCTGGCTCACTTTTCACTGTTATCAATATTTACTCCCATTCTGGAATGTCCACCTAGGATAAGAAGAAACTGTGTTATTCTAGTATATCATTCCCTTGTTATCTCAGCAGGACAAAACTGAATCCAACTATTGTTGGTTAATCATTTTGCAAACCAATTACCTGTGATACTCCCAGTAGTTTCAGTGAAAGCTTAGTAATTTTCTCCTAAATTCGTTAGTGTAAATTTCCAATATTTTATAGCATATCATGTCATGATAATCATGTTTTAGATATGAAGTGCACCAAACCTGTGCAAAACTTGTTTTTACTACATTAAAAAGTAAAGGATAGAGAAAAATACATAGAGCTATTTAAGTATTAATGATTAATGATCAAGTACAATCACAATGATTGAAGTTCAAAGCAATTTGCATGGTTCTTAACTCCACGTTTTATCTTCACAACATGAAAATTATTGAAATAGACTGAAAATAGTTGACTGGTTCATGAATAGCTGGGAATATGAATTAAAATTCATCTTTTTTTGATCCCTTGATGATCTTGAACTGACCTTTGGCTAGTCATCCATTCTTGATCTGCGTGGTTGTAAAGATAAGTTGTAAGGATTTAGAAGAATTGTATAGACTGTTGAACTTTATGTAGGCATTGTTGATCAAATTTTATCAGACACAGCCAGCAAAGTCTAGTGTTAGGAATAATGGGAGTTGTGGCTATACTTTCCCCATTTCTAATGTATGCTATGCAAGATCTACCACTTAGAACAGAAACTTCCTTTTTTATGGAAATAAGAACATATCTGCTTACCATGTTAGGCCAAATATCAGCTGGGTAATACTAACTTTTATACAGGATTAACAGAATGTTCCCTATTATCTTTATATACAAACACTCCTTATATGCAACAGGAACACATCAGCAGTTCAGGAAATTACCAAACTGTCCAAGATGTGAAGATTTGTATAAGTTTATTAAAGGGGCAGAAGCAAAATAATAGCCAGAGTTCCCTGTCCACCTAAAAACAACCTACTGAGTACTGAAGGAATTCAGTGGATAAGGAGTTCTGAGTGATTATAGAAGAGAAACAGAAATGGGAAAAAAATGATGACAGTGGGATAGAGCAAACTAGAAGATTCTATGCTTGGCTAATTAGATCCCTGTATAGGAATAGCTTACATTTGTCATGACATCTTTGGGAAGTATTTGGCCATCTGATTGCTCACCACTATATGAAGGGCTGAAGCAGAAATGCAATGAAAACCTTAATTTAGAAGATCTTAATTAAATGGACTTCATATGCAACATACCAACTTTCTATAGCAATTTATGTAATGAAGCCATCATGCAATTGATGAAAACTGTTTTAATGATATATGTTTGCATTTAATAGGCTTTGATGAATAACAGATACCTCCTCTGCACAATTAAAATCAGTTTCATTGAAAATCTGTTTTCTCTGTAGTTCTGAAATAGCCCTTTAATGGTCAATACCTATACTTAATATGAGTTGTATGTGTGAATGCTAAGAACTGTATTTGGTATAGCAGTTTTACAGAATGAATTATATCTCATTTTCTGGGGGAATCTTAATTTCAGAGGGGTTAGTCCTGCAATTTTTGTATTATTCTTGTCTCAAAATAGCAACAAAGCACTCTGCTGATGAATTTGGCAATATGATCAGAGTGGATTCCAGGTGCTATGTAAAACGGAATTGAAGGTTGCATGCAACACTTAGGGCAGAAGTTGGCCACCCGTTCTTACAAAGTTTGCAGAATAATTTTGCAATTCCAATAATCTAAATTTGCAAAGAAATGCATATTTTATACATTATATGTTTGTCTGTGTATATACAAACACATAAGGTATGCATATACGCATGCATTTTACAATAAGAATATGTAGAAAATATTATAAATATTAATTCTTTACAGAAACGGAATGAAACCAATTGATGGATTAACCCTGTGAAACTGACACAATCTGGATGCACATTTATGTAGCAATTATTTATTAGTTATTGCTAATTGTAATTGCTAAAAGCAATTACTTTTCACCCAGATGAAACATTCATAGGTTGTATATAACAAATACTTCAATGCATTTCTGTATGGGGGGGTTGCTTATTAGCCAGAAAACCTGAATTATTTATTACAGGTATCTGCTACAAACTGTGATCCCAAAAAACAAACAAACAAGAAAGATGAAACATGCATCACAATATTACAAGTCTTGGGCATTTTATATTTGCATTCCAACACTGGTTGCAGGTACAATTTTCATCATGATGTGAGAATGCATATTTCACCACTCCCCCCCCCCCTTCCCCCATGGATGGCCATTATTTTAATATTATATGGATGTATTCTGAAAAATTTCTTCCTGCCATTTGTTTCTCAAAAATGAATATTTCCAGAATTCTTACTGAAATTTTCTCCCTTTTTTCTGTTCCTCTGAGCTGTGTAGTTAATTCCAGCACCACCTAATGAATATCTTGAGGTTCAAACTGATTTCAGAAGACCATCAACCTATCCTTGATTAACAAACGTATAGCTAAGTAAAATAAAATCTGTTACATATTATCTGATAGCACTTAAAGGACTTCACATCTCTTTATAAGTTTCAATTAATCTTCCAACATTTTGCATTAAAAGAATGCTATCCATTTAAACATTTACAAATGGATGCCAGATGTGGTTTGGAGACTTCTCTAAATTCCAGCATTTAGGTTTTGGGCTCTTCTTGATAGGAACTTGATGAAGAACCAGGCCCACCACAAAACCAATCGTACAGATGCTCCTCTCTATTGTTGGGGCATAGGGATGTTCAGTTACCTGCTTTAGACAAGAGATCAGTTTCACCAAGAAATTCTCATCTGGTTTGTATATTTATCAATTTAATCCAGTTCTCTACCATTTTCTGAAAACAATTAAGGAAGCTTCCAGTTCAACATGCTAAAATAAATGTCAATAAAAGTTGAATGAAAAATAATACATTTTGACTATTGTGTTTTCAGATCCTAACAATATGAGCCTCCTTTCCTGTATTGCCAATTTTCCTTATCTTTTTGACAGAAAAGTTCATATGGAAAGTGGGCTCTTCTGTACAACCATAAGCCATGTGGGATCATGTCCCCCAAATGCATGGAGAAACTTCAAGGAGTCCCCTAGATTTTGGTCCATTTGGGATCGAGCCAATACACACATAGAGACACAGATATGCATATACAATGCATCAACAAAACATTGGGAAAAAAAAGCATAATAAAAATGAATAATAATAATAAAAAAAAACTAAAAGGACCAACTTAAAAAAACCCACATAGATTGGGAATACACACATGCACACGCACATATATACATACAGATATTTGTAATATTAAGGACTGAGATAAAATATGAGATAATACTTCTGTCCAAAAATGCCTTTGCATAAGATAATCTATTAGAAATTACTCTGTTAATATAACTAAAAATATGAGTTAAAAAAGACCCTAACTAAAGTATTCCTAAAGTCTCTCTGCTGCCATGTTAACTTTTCAACAGTGATAGTTGCCACACTTTTAAATAACATTGATCCAAAGCACTCTCTCTCTCTCTTAGTTTTCCAAAGCTTTGTTATTACAGAACTGACAGCTATAAAAAAAAGTTTAATTTCTTACGTTGCACCATTTTTGAAGTCTGGGAGAAATTGCTGTGAAGAACATTGGAAGCCATTTCTTTGTATCTTTTTTCTTTCTTTTCTATTTTTCTTTAGCTTTTTTTTTTTCCTTTTCTTACAGTTTTTGCTTTCTCTTTGCTTTCTTTCTTTTTGCTTTTTCTTCCTTATTTTGTATTAGTCTGTACTAGTTTTTATCTTTCTTTTTAAAAGTTTTATTAAAATGTATACATACAGTATATAATATGTGTGTGTGTGTGTGTGTGTGTGTGTGTGTGTGTATATATGAATGAAATGGTTTTTCTCATATGTGATCTGTAACATTGGATGGTACCAGATTATGTTTACTACAGATATAAATATGGTGATAGCAGAAGCAGAAGAAGTCATTGTGCCTAGACATCTGGAGTTCAGAGTTTGCTAAAATCATTACAAGCCTTGGCCCACAGATGTTACCACCACTGCTTAAAATCTGAGGTCTTCTCTCAAAGGCTTGGATGCAGGACATAAAATGGAAGGTTACATTTAAATACCAGTATACAAATGCTTGTGTCCTGAACCACGCACAGCATGAATATCCCTTTCCAGCTGTGTTTATGTATAATTTCCACTAATTACAGCTGTTGCTGCTACTTAGCATCTCTGATGATATTATTTTTATTAGGCTATCTTTTGCTAGCATGTCTTTCTCCACAATTAGACACCTTCATTAACTGGTTAGTCAGGCCACTGAGCTTTTGTCTATTTAAAACTTGTTACAGGAGCTTGATTTTTTTTTAATCCAATCCCTTAATTCCAAAAAAAAAAAAAAATGGTTCTTTGTGGGGGAGAATGTATGTGCACATGTATAATTTGTAAATCTATCTTTAACAGCTTAGTTTATCTTAAGGTACAGAAGTTTATGAATGTATTTGCTCTAGAGTTTAATGTTGAATTTTTCTGCATTTTTTTCTCATTCAGTTTGATGAGAGAGAATTTGCTTTTGAAATTCTTTCAGAGAAGAAATTCAGACTGTTTCTTGCTTTTACTTTGAAAATGTGACTAAAATGTGTGTGCGCGCGCATGTGCACGCATGTCAACATCTTATCTTTCATTGTGCGGTACTATTTTTCCAGTGTTTTGCAGCTCCTCTGGTTTCCAGTGCTTCAGTTTAACCCCAAGGAAAGAGACAGTCATTCCTTTGAGGAATATTTCTCCATTCCTGGAGAAATTTAGAGAGATCAGGCACCTGATTTCCCTGTCCTCAAATCAGTGTAGAATTTTGACAGGCAGTTTTTGTCCTAGTTCTATACATAATTTTTTAAAATCAGCTGGACTATTCCTAAGAGATCCTTGCAAATAGAAATGGAATGGGGAATCCTCTGTTAAGATTCCCTTGCCTCTAAAGATGGAACTAAAGTTCTCTTGGGGAGGGCCTGAAGAGTCAGTATCCCCACAGAAAAGCTACAGCAATAATGGGCCTCCATAATTCAGAAGTGCTCCAAAAGTATTTAACTGAATGCAGCAGAGTTTGCAACAAACTGCAGTGATGCCAAAATGATGACATGGGCATGGTAACATCATCATGTAAATGCTGCCACTATGTACTTGCATTCCAATGTCTGGCACAAGTATGTACATTGTGATATTTTGTGTGAAGAAGCTGTCACACATGTTTGGCATGGACTCAATTGCACCCTCCCCCCCTCCCCATGATTGCTCTTCTTTTACCTATTTTTTGCCTCTACAGCTTATATTTGGTTAAAAACATGAAAAAAAAAAAACCCCAAAAATAGTAACACAACATAATTAAGGAAACCAGAACAAACTATATACAAAATCATTTCGGGATGGGCTCATCCAAAGTTCTTGCCCGGTGCCTGAGGGGAAGAACAAGTTTTGAGGACCTTACGGAAGGCCAATAGGATGAGGGTCAGATGTGGGGAAAATGTTGTTTAACCATGTATCATTACTTAATGACACACTATTCTTATCTACTATTTTGCTTATGCTGCTAGTAGATTCCAAACATGTTGTTTTTGGCACTGTGCATTTTAGGAAGACAAGGAAGGCATTTGCATTTATTGACTTCAGAGAAGTAGCTGTTTGAATGCAGACAAATGAATTTCTCATGATTCATTTCAGGTTCAATTATTTTATCTGTGTATCTTCTGTGCCAAATGGGAACATTAGGCCTCTTTAAAAAATTATGGGGTACAGTAAGTGCTCTAGGCATTTGTTTTGCTGAAGTAAGGCTGAGGAGCATATGGCAAAATATATTTTTAATTACTTTTCAACAATGTTAAATGTTTTCCTCTTTTCTTTTCCTGTTTAATGTTCTTAACCTAGTATATAGGAGCCCAGTCACACTGTACAATGCCTGACACAAATATGTGTTGGTAGTTTATGGGCAGGATTATATGTTAGCAGACTTTTGCAGTAGCAGTTGCAGAACTTTGTTTACAGTGCTTTCAAGTGTTCAAAGAAGTTGTTGTTTTAAAGTGCACAGTTATCAAGTTTGTTAGCTCAGTTTTGTTTTTGTTCTATTTTGGTTTTTGCATACACAGCAGGAAACGTAGTGCTGTTAAAGTAGACTAAGCAAAAGGGAATCCCGCTGGGTTTCTCAGAAGGTATATCTTCTCTTTTGTGTCTTCAGCTCTTAAACTCTGTCGCCTTCTCTTTTACCTTCCCCACCCTATGCAGAACAAGCTTAGCAGCCAGCCAAGAAATATTCAGCTGAATGAAACAGTCACTTAAAATACCTTCTAGGTCACAAAGCCTTTTCATGATAATCTAATGTTTCATGTTCTGCCATGCCATCATTTTGACTAGCCATATATTGTTCAAAATGAGAGGATACATGTCTGGAACCTTAGCTATAGTAGTTGTACTGTAGCACCAGAATTATTTGTCATCTGCAGTAATGGGGCAGGAACTAAGTGGCAGAGCACTTATTTCACACATAGAACATCTCAGATGAAAGTTTCGGAATGTCTCCACTTTAAAGGCTCAGGTAGAAGGTGATGGAAAGGATTTCAGGATTCTAGTCAGTTTTCCTCCTGCTTCCTGTGCTAGACTACCATTCACAAAGGACTGCTGCAAAAATCTGCACAGCCAAAACACCACAGATCAGATTGCAGCTGCATCTGAAATCAGCAAGTTGGTATGCATTTCTTGAGTTGTTATAGGCAAAGAAATCTAAGCAGGTTTTGTATAGGGGGATCTGTGAAGTCATCAAGCCATTTTCCTCTTTTCTGAACATCCAGAAGCCTGGAGATGAAGTGAGCTAAGAGTTCTGGTCAATGGGTAAAGAGACTGTCTATAAGCTTTGCAGACCTTTATCACCGTAAACAGATATTGATTGGTTGATTGATTGACTGATTGATTTTGCTGTTTTGGATTACCACAATTGAGCCAGAAATAAATCAGCTAAGCAGGCCCAGATGACAATGCAAGAACATCTGGTCTGTTACTTCTTTTGGAAAACTGCAAAGACTGTGTAGAAGTGGCCTAAGAATAAAATATTGCCCCTCTGCTCTGCACTACTTGAAAGAAGAACAAATACCAATGAATTAAGTAGGGTTACAATAGCACTGGTAAATCCCCTTTGTATATTCATCCACAGATTCCTCTTGTGAACAAATGACCAGTTGAAGTGATTTAGAAAATCTCAGTAGCACTGTTTGGTAAAAGGGCTCACAAATGTTGCAGGACTGGTGGCTTACCATATTTTAAATTGTGTAGCAATACACATTACCATCTAAAGATCTCCCACTGTTCATAAAACCACTGAGACCAGAGTCAAAATATATCTAACTGCAGAGAATTATTTTTTCCAGAGCCATGGTTATGTATGAAATCATAAAATTAGGCAGTAACACACAGCTATCTCTAATTTTGAGTCTGCTTCAACTTATTTCTTACATTATGTACTAATGCACTGGCAAATGTAGCTGGATAATGAACAATCTAACAAAGGTATTATATGGTACTGACATTAGAATAGCTTTTTTGTCCCACAAGCACACAGGCTGAGGAAAGTGTTCCTGTCTAATTAAACTGACCTCTTGCTCAGTTTTTTTCCATTTGATATTCAGCAAATCTGGCACATTGGATATTATATTTGGTAGGCTTACACTCCATTTCTGAACCAACTTACATCTATATATTAACCCAGCATTTCTCAACCTTGTCAACTTTAAGATGTGCAGACTTCAACTCCCAGAGTTGGGTGGCTGGGGAATTCTGGGAGTTGAAGTCCACACATATTAAAGTTGACAAGGTTGAGAAACACTGCACTAACCCATCACCTTCCCAGTTCATATCCTGCCACTGAAGTAGATCAGTCTTTTGTGATAAACACTGCTTTGGTATGACAGCACAGTGCCTCTAAAATATTTGATAAATTGACCATATGCTGACAGTATAAATAGTTGGAATTCAGTTTTTATTTTCCAAACAGCTGTCCCATGCAATTCCATTTATACAAAAGTAGAACTGATAAAAACTAGGCAGTGCCTTTATAATGCCATCAAAGGTAAAAATGTGTGTAACCCTATATAATTTCTGAATTGCAGGCTAGACCCAGCACATCAGAGATGGATGTTGTTGTTAATTTGCAAACAACGGTCTCCTCAAAGAAGCTGCCTTTCACTTATTCCTCTCATGTTCTCAAAGTGAGGTTAAGTGCCCAAGAAAAACTTTGAAGAAGAGGAAGGTCTACAGACATCCATTAGGAAGTTCAAAAAATCTACAGTATCTTCAGTCATCCTCTCTGCAATAACATCTGTTGAGACCAACTGCTTGTTCAGAAATAAGTGACTACTATTGGTAGGCTGACAGAATTTATTTTATCTGGAATTATGTGTGTGCGGGCAAGCATATCGTCTCCCCTTATTACTCCTTTATCTCTTATTTCATTAAAATCTTCCCCTGATGCAAGTCTACATAATTACACAGCTACTCCCTGGCACAAAATTTGATAAAGTTCTGCATTATTATGATGTAGATCCAAAGCACCTTTTTTTCTCAAGGAAGAGGTCCTAGATAGAAGAGATAAGACTTCAGGATGTTAGGAAGTTCAGGCTGACTGGTGGAACCGTATTGGAATGATCTTTTACTAGTGAACTCTTACCAATGATGTTTCAAAGTATCCCTCCCCCTCATGTTGAAAATACAGATGAATAAAAATCTCCTAACCTTATGTCTATGAAAACAGGTGGATAGGTAGTAAGGGTGGTCAAAATGAATATCCTCCCTAATTTAATATTTTGATTTCTGATCCAGGCTGCCCTTTTGTGCTCTTTTTTGCAACTGGCACCCATTTTATTCTGCAGCACCACCAATCAGCATGCAGTTTGGCAGAGGAGCTGATTGTTACTTCCATGTTACAAAAGGAGTGGAGAAGGAGAATTTTGGAGCAGGATCTCTGGGAAAGTAAAGGGACAAATCTCCTGACAGCTCAGCAGGCTTGCTCAAAATGGCTGATTCCCAATGTCATTAGACATGGAAAAGTAGAGATCTGGAACAAGATTGTTAAAAAGGAGGATATGAGGCCCTTTGTTTCTGGAGCAGGATGGGGAAGTTGGGGGGGAGACTGTAAAGTCTTTCTCATACCCACCAATAGTATTGTGAATGCCCTTGACCGAGCATTACATGTAGCCCTTAGGTCTTCTGGACAATCCACCTGTGGAGAGGATCCTGCCTTATAATCAAACTGTATAATCTCCTTGGGGAAGCTCCAGGCAAAAATGCTTTACACAAACAAGTAACAAAGTGCCGGGATGCCCTTTCCATCCTGCTGCATGCAAATAAGTGGCTGCATAAGTCATGTCAGACATGAAACATACTTCTATTGTTGAGCCCAATAAAATGTACCAGAGCACTAGATGAAGAGAAAGGTAATTATACATATTGATGTTATATTCTTGATACTCTGTAGAAATTAAATCTGTTTTGAAATACATATCTGACTTTAAAAAAAGATAAAAAATACATTTGCCTGAAATGAAGGAAAATAACAATGTTGTCTTAGTGTCTTACTTTTATTGAAATTTCTGGCAGATTCTGCTTTCTCCATCGTATGAAAATGGCTCATTATTCCAGGTAATGAAAGGGCATGGTTTGTGTGTAATTGTTAGTTCAAGTAGGCATTTTAACCCTACTATTAAAAACAAAGTAAATTTAATAATAGGGCTGTCTTACTAAAAATGAGCAACTTTTCAATATTAAAAATAACACCGTAGACTACTTCTTGAGCAATTCAAAAACCTTACAATACTAGGTATTTATCTACCACACCAAAAAAAAAAAAAAATTAAAACTGAGAAACAAATACAGGAATAATTCAGCTAGAAATAAGTGCATGT
The DNA here is from genome assembly GCA_030867105.1 of Liasis olivaceus. Taxonomy (NCBI): domain Eukaryota; kingdom Metazoa; phylum Chordata; class Lepidosauria; order Squamata; family Pythonidae; genus Liasis; species Liasis olivaceus. The sequence continues at coordinate 44,332,435 of CM061350.1, read as the reverse complement.
TTAGATTCTTGTGGCATGTTATAAAAATATGTAGCCAAACCCTATATGTTTATCCTTGATATTTTTCACTAAGAATCTGTGTGGGAGAGCTATTGGTCAGTTGAATCACATAAAGGGAGAAGAAATGGCTGAGATATAAGACTTAAAAGTTTTTCCCTTAAGGTATAGTTTCTGCCTGCTAGATAACATTTTTTTGTGTGTATAGCTACTAATATACCTCCAGTTTTTCCTTTTACCAGTTTTCATTGTCAGAAAGTCAGAAAAATAAATAGCCCTTGTACTTTTGTTTCAATAAAAGGTTATAGATTTCTGTTATTTTACTTCTACTATGTTGCGACTTGAAATACATTCCAGTTCAGAAGTAGATATCAACCACCAAGGTTGGTGAAGGACAATCTAAGATAATATGTGTAGTTCTAAATATTTAACTATTTTTCTGATTGCAAACATATGCATATATTTCCATTATAATTTAAATATACTGATTTTGGCAGCTGTTTTGTTTTTCTATTTTGAGTTTCTCAGTATGACAGTTTCTGAGAAGGGTTTATGGACTAAACCATGCATATAAAAAGCTAGAGGACTGACACAGTTGGTTTCATCATTTGCTTTGTGCAGATTTTGCAATGTTGACCAAAATAACATTTGGATGGCTGACATTTATAAACAGTGATTTAGCCATGGGCCTTGAGCAGGAAGTTTATATGGGAAGAAGTTGGTGTCAGCCATTTTGGTTGCCTCTCTTGATTTCAGGTTTGAAGTGAAAAAATATTCTTTAAGTACAGGCAGATTTGAAAGAGCATTCAAGCAAAAACGTTGGTTTTAACTGGCCTCTCTATCCGAAAAGTATCTTTGACTATAAATGAATAGTTAGACTGTAGAAATCTCATATGATAATTCTCATGAGTTAACCCAATACAAGTACCAGTTGAGCCAGTAGGTTAATCTTTCACTGAGCTGAAACAGTCTTCCGGCCAAGCCTCTGGTTTTGTTCTAGGCTGGTCTGCATTGACTTGGAACCCCACAAATATCTTGAACTGAAATTCTTAACCCAAATTTCTATGGCTAGATTGACAGGATAACGAAATGGTTCATTCTACGCATTTATGGGCACCAAGATGCAAAAACATTGCAGTAAGCTGCTTTATTACTTATATTCAACTTTAAATGGTAAATATATCTATAGCTTGATATTTTGATTGTCATTAGAAGAATTTAGCAAGTAGTGTTGACTGCCTAATTGGGTGGGAAAAGAGATACACATTACTGGCTTTATAGCAGTGTCATACTGATTCTATAATTTAATATAATTTAATATAATAAAATTTAATTTATTAAATGTATTATAGCTGCCTACTCTATTAGACTCTGGGTGGCTTACAAAATCCAGAAACAATAAAAACTATTAAAAATACACATGAACACACATACACAGCCTAGACTAAAACAACCCACATGATAAACCCTACAGTTATGAGAGGGCCTCCACAAATGCCTGAATAAACCCATTAACCCCAGGCCAGGGAAGAGAGCCAAGTGCTGAGGGCTTTTTGGAACCCCAGGAGAGCGGGCACCATTTGTGATAATCATTTATGGATACAGTGACCATATTTTCTTAGAAAAAATAAAGGACAACCCTGAAAAAGGGGCAAATCTGAAAGAGGCTCGTAGGGATAAAAACATGTAATTGTTCATGCTTATAACTTTGTTTTACTAAGGAAAATTCAAGAGCAACTTTACAAAAAACTTTACAAAAAGGCATATTCTAATAAAAATATCTAAAATCCAACAGTACATGTAAATTTGTTTTAAAAAGACAATTCAATTTCCATATTTTTTGCATGAATTGCACGGGCAGGAGGGTGCTGTTACATATGGTGGGGGGAGTGATAGAGACGGCAGTAGTATATTTTCAAAATAAAAAATATTTAAGTCTAAAAGCTTTCATGAACCTCTAGTAGCGGAAACATTTACTTTTTTGACTTTTTATAAAAATAATTTTTATAGTTTCAACTTCATTAACCAGCTATATTGTGATGGAATGGACTTATGAAGGCCGTGCTCAGGGAGATAAGCATGTTCTTAGCCCCCAACGGGAGCGTGGGAAGTTCAAGAAGATGAGGCTGGCACCTCCCTAAGGAATCCATGGTGTTGTGGCTGGCTGGCTTGGGAACTTGGATTCAGTCTGGTGAGATTCTGTCTTGAGGTAGAAGCTAATAAACGCAACAGAACTATATTTGCATTGTCTCTTGGAGTTCTTTGGGCTGAACCTGACATATATAGACACAGAATAAACAATATGAGCCCCAGATATAGAAATAGAGGAAATATTTCCTAGTGAAAAAAATAAATGTGATGATTCATAATAAAAATTATGCAATTTTTCTGTGACTTAGTGTCATTTAATTTTCATTTCCTTTATCCAAGGTGCTGTTAACTTAAGATACGTTGAAAGCTGGCTGATGACAGTTTTTACCACTTCAAAGCCCCTTTGTTAGCAGGAAGCACCTCACTGTTTTTAATTAACAGTTTATCCCCTTTCATAACAAGGAGGATCCAGTTATCATCAAATACTACTGTTGTGAATTGTCACTGTTCTAATGTTGTAAACATTGAAGCTTTGCTCAGAAATGTGACAGACTACAACTTTTGTATGTGCATCACCAAATGAGCTGAAGATAACACTTGGTGCATGTGACAAAGTAATCTCTGATCTACAAAATCTCTGGTTTGAGTTGACTTGGGCCTCTGACCTGGAATATTCTGGATAGTCCAAAGCTGGAGTGGTAAGTAGTACAGAAAGTAAAAAGTGGTTTTCTGCCCCCTTGTTTTGTTTTTTTTTAAATATTTCCATCTCATTGAAAGCAGTGGAAGAGAAACTATTTAGACTAGCCAAACAGCATGGAAAAGAGGGGAAGAAGGGACAAAGGTTTAGAAAGTCTGTATCATAAGAGAATTAAACCCTGTTATAGCTGTCAGATTCTTAGCTGTTTGGATATTACAAAGCAACAGATTAAGGAAGTCAAAATACACTGGCTAGCGTCCTCCCCCTATTTCTTATATAATTAAAAAGTTGCAGAAGATAATTTTCAAAATTGGGGGGGGGGGCATTGTTGAATACTGTTAGGTTACAATCAACTGTAATACATGCGGATTCCTGAAAACACCTATTGGCCAGAGATACTTTTTTCTGCTGAATTTGCTATTCTACAATACATTTTGAAATCTCAAATGAAACTAAGCAATGTCCATTTTCTTTCACATGTACTTTCTTCTACAGCATAGTGTTATTGCTAATATGAACCATTTATTAAATCATAATTACTATTCAACTGTACACAAATGACATTTCCCAAAATAATAGAATCTGGTGCTTGGAATTCCAGAATGTTCCTATTTTGTTGTTGGGATTTTATGTTCAAGGAAACTTTAAAAAGTAATTCCAACTTAAAAGTTTAAAGAACCCTGAACTACTAATGGTTTGTACAGTAAGATTATCAGCTTGTTAAACTTGATCTTTTCCAATCTGTTCTCTCTCCCTATCCCTTACTCAATTCATTAGTATCTATGATTACAAACAATGATAATTTTTCAAGTTTGCATGCAAATTAGGACCAAAAAAATATTTTTTCTCTCTTCCCATTTCCATTTAGGTTTTCTAGCTTTGGCTCCCTCGCAATATGTTGGAAGCAGAGATCTGATGTATTTGCTGGCTTACTGGATGATTGAAATATTAATTGCCTTAAATATAGCATGGAAAACAGGACAATGACATTCCTGAACACTTATGTAAAGCTAAGCAGAAAGTGGTTTAAAAGCATCAGTCATCACTATGCTATGTCTTTATCTGAGTGATTAGGCTTCAGGTCAATAGGTCAACACAAATTTATAAAAGAGAATCGTTTATGATTTAATGAGCGAAGATGGTTCATTTCTCCTAACAGATGGCAATGGAGATGAATCATGAGGCTGTCCAGACAACCTTTTATTTTTACTAAAATGCTATCTGGGGAAAAGACTCTGCTTGGATATATAATGTCTTCCTTTCTTTTAACTCTTCTGTATATTTATTTTTATCATTCTACAGATTTAGACACTCTTTACAATAATTAACCCTTTAGGAAATAGTTGAAATAAGTATTTCAGAAAATTGTGGAAAGAAGTGCAAGCTAAGTAGCATAAGTTGTATCATAGGAATGTTGAACATGTTAGATTAGAAATTCAGGAAAAACTAAGCAAATTTTATACAATTTGGTACCCCTTTGGGGAATCAGCAACTTATTTCATAAGACTGTTCTGAATGAAACTGTATGAACACCTGTTAAAATTATTAATGATAACAGATTACCAGGTGCATTGCAAACCATGTCTAGCAAATAATGGTTTACTTTGCTTATCTATTTTAATACTTAAAGCTTAGCACTCAACTATCCAGAGGCATTCAACCTGAAAGAGACCCTGTAGTTGCCCTTAATGTTTGGTTAATTTAGACATAATGCCATAATGCCATAAATCATAGTATGCAAAAAGCTTTCAAATGATCTTTTGCCATAATAATAGTACTGGCCAATTACAAATTACAGTTAGCTAAGCATTAGTTAGGCTTCCTTAATCATATCTTGTGTCTGTGTGAATTGAGCCATTATATGAAATGGGGGTCATATATTCAGTGAGAAGAGATTATACATATTGAGTGTTATGTCTGCTTGTACTGCATTCAGATAAGACTTTAAACCAAGTTATGAAAAAGATATGGTTAAAATAAATACAATTAGAGATGTTTAGAAATCCATAAAAGAAAACATAACTTCATTGATGTTTATCATTATTATTATTGCTATTCAATGTATGCTTTGCTTTTCTGCTCAAATGAGCACTCATGATGGCTGCCATTGGCAAAAACATAATACAGAAGATTAAAAGTTAACGCTATTAATACTAAAACCAATTAACAATTTAAAATCCTGACCAAAGAGAAACACCTTTACAGATTACCTAAATGCTGGGTAATGTATCTAGTGGGAGTGCTTTCCATAGCTTAGAAGCAACTAGATGAATGGAAATGGTCAATATTAGAGGTGAGATTAGATTCAATATAATTCCTGTGCTTGGAATATATTACTTTTCAGGTCAATTTTCATTAGCATGAGCATTCAGGAAGTTAATTTAAAACACTACTTAGGAATGGGACATGACAAATAACTGTTCAGGAAGGACTGAGTCCTAAATAATTTGGCACATAGTACAATTCCATCTCCTGAAATGGAAGGCAATACAGTGACTACAGAGGTAGCTTACTGTTGGGAGGTCGAGTACCTAGGCCAGTTTCTGGGTCACCACCAAGTTATTGTAGCAAAGTATTTCTGAATAGCATACCTATCCAATTAAGGTGCTTCTGTTTCTAGTTTATGTCACATATGTATTTACTGTCCAAATTCTGAACACCTGAATGAAATTGTGTATGATACAGGAAGGACTGAAATTTTGCTATGACAAGACTTCAGACACATAGTCCAGATCACATCAGCAAAATATTGTAAAAAAATTGCTATATATACAGAGAGAGAGAGAGAGAGAGAGAGGTGTGTGTGTGTGTGTGTGTGTGTGGTATAGTGGTTAATGTGTTTGACTAGAGCTGGAGAGACCCCAGCTGAATTCCACCCTTAACTGTGGAAGCTCATTAAGTGACTTTGGACCACTCACTTCCTCATAGTCCAACCTATCTCACAGGTTCTTGTATGGAAAATTGGAGGTAAGAGTTTTATGTGTGCTGCTGTGAGCTCCTGAAAGAAAGGTAAGATAATTCTAAAATAAAATAAAATAATGAAAGTATCTCTCTCTATCTCAACCTTAGAAGTACCTTGACAACAACACTATTTCATGATAGATTTAATCACTTTATTTATTTATAACCTTTCTTCCTTTCCTCTGATGAACACTGTGTGTCATTCTGTAATATAAATATGGTTCTGTAGCTGAAAGCAGCTGAGAGGCAGCTTAAAATTGTGGTCTTTTTTTTTTTTTTAAAAGAAGGAACTATGTGATCATTTCATCAATAAACTCAATTCTCCCTTGTGCATGCTGTTAGGAAATAAAAGCCAATCCATGGAGGAGGGGTATTTGTCCCCCCCCCCCAAAATTATAAAAATCATTGGATCTTCACACTTCAGCCTAACACCACTACAAGATTATATATCCCAGTAGTGCGAGCTCCCAACTCTTGGCTTTCATTGCCCAATAAGGGTTGTTAAAGAGGCTCCCAAAAGGTCCCCTGTGAAACATCTTCACCCCAAATCAAAATATTGCATTCATCATTTGCAAGTTTCCTTCTTTCCTCCCTTCCCTTCCATTTCAAACTTCTGCAAAGTTTTCTCCCCACGGTAAAGATAACAGAACACCCACCGCGGTCGATCAGCCTGACATTACCCAAAGCAGATAAAAGCTCACAAGGTAAGTGACTGTACTTTGGCCAATTCTGATGTGACTGAGAGTTGCTCTCCCCTTTCTAAATGTTATTGCATTGAGAGCCTGATATTCTCTTGGGCCCAAATTAATTCCCAAAGTGTGAGAAAATAACCTTCCAAAATATCACATAGCTTTGAAGCTTTGTCTGACACCTTTGGATCCTAACTACAGAAGTGGCAAGAAGTTGTCCTTTTGTGAAATTAACTATGAGTTACACTGAACATAAAGTGCTGTATTTCTCCTTCTTCTGAGATTTGGGTCAACTGAATGCATGTACCAGGGCAGATGTTGTGTCCCATACTTAACTGATTATTTCAGTTTTAATGAAATAAAATGCCCAAAGCTAGTTGTGTGCATATTCTACAAACAAGAAGCTTCTTCTATTATTAGATCAGTATGATCCATTTAGCCAGTATACCAGGGTGGTACTTAGAGGTCTCTCTCCACTGTCTTGCAGCAGCTGTTAAGCAGTGTACTGTATGTGTTATGAAGGATTCTAGGCACAATGTTCAACTGACATTCACCTGTCCATGGAGAACACCCCTTATCCTGGCCACGCTGCTGCTGCTGCTGCCGCCTCCTCCTCCTCCTCCTCCTCTCTAGGATCATGGAGTGCAACTGCTTGGGTAGCAAAATGTCTTAGGCTGCATTTGGTCTTCCTGCCTAAGATAGTTAGTTCAGAAATCTGGGATGAACTGGAGACTTGTACATAAAAATGTAGCCTCTCTTTCTTTTGGCCACAGTCAGTAGAATAATATGCCAAAGTAGTTGCTCCATAATTTGTAAATCTATAGATCTCCTGAATATAGAAAAGATCTTGGGAAATACATGAGGTCACAAAATTCTTGCACTCCAAAACATTTCTTGTGGTGTCCATTGTCCTTCACTTCTGACTGAAAACTTTTGCTGCTGTTTTGTCTTTCCTTCTTCTTGTTTTCTCCCTTTCCCAAATAAACTCTTTTTTTAATCTAGAGATTTATTTTAAAATGGAATTTCTCAGTACAACTTTCTTTACATGCAATACTGCACAGTTGAACAGTTACCTTGCAGTTTCAAAGCAGTGATGTAACTAGACTGAGTAAGCCTGACACAAAACCACAAAACAGTTGGGGCTGCTGCCACCCACCAACTTTTGGGTGGGTGGCTCTGCATCCTCCCTGAAGCTCTTTATGGGTCTGGCCCCAGGCAAAATAGAGTCTTTGATACAGACATGGCGGCCGGTATGTCTGATGTTTTGGATTCTTGGCAAGTTGCAAGGAAAGCAGCAGAAAGATGCTGTTGCAGTAAATGGTGGCAGAAAGGCCTGAATGCAATGGTTTAGTCCTGATAGAGGAGAGGAAGGTTGCTGCCATGTGTAGGCCAGCTGAACAGCTGAATCAAGTAGACCCACGTGGGACCGTGGGTTTGGGAATGAGGTTTGTCTTGGCTTTGAGAAGGGGTGGAAGTGTCTTTTTCTTGGGCCAAGGGACACTGACACATACGATGATTGCTGAAGAAATGATGAGAGAAATATATTGTATGGTGTACATACAGAGAAAAATATAGTTCTAAAGAATGTAATCAAAGTGAACAAGGAATGCTATGATGGAAAATGCCAGAGAAAATGAAAAATGCAGATTTTGATGGAAGTAAAAAAAAAATGTTTTGGAAGTAGATAAAGAGGGCTAAACAAGGAACCTCCAGAAGAGTGAACTGGATTAAAAATAAAAGTGATGAAACCATTTGGGATGAATCTGAAGTGAGGGAATGATAGGAAGGAGTATTTTAGATAGATAGATAGATATATAAACATGACAGTGATATGTCAAAGAATGGAATTGAAACAAATGCTATAAATGTTAGTGTCCACGAAAAAATGATGAAAAGGAAGTCATAAATGCTATGAAAATTTTGAATAATAGAAAGGCTGCAGATATAGATATAGATGTTGTACCTGTTGAAATATTACAGTATGGATCTGAAATATTACAGCATGGATCTGGTTTTCTTCTAGAGTGGCTGTTCAACGTATTCCATATTAAGCCAGACAATTGGAAGAATGCCATTATTGTTCACCTATATAAAGGGAAAGGAGCAATAATATTTGTTAAATGTTCCTGGGGAAGCCCTTAACAGAATTCTGATCAAAAATATATAAGAGGTGGCAGTGAGCAAAATATAGGAAGTGGAGAGTGGCTTTATGCTAGGCAGGTTGTGTACAGACTTACTTAAATTATATGTTTAGCAAATGGTTCGACATTAAATAGAGAGTGAGACAAAGTTGTATAATGCCGCAACACCAAAATGAGGTGATATTAGAAGTGTGTTGATTGGAGATGTTAATGTGCATATATGCTGATGATATCGACTGAAGGATTTGCACTGAATATTAGATTTTTATGATGCATCAAGGAATATGGAAATTAATCTATCAAAGATTAAGGCCATTGTGTGTGACAGGTAGAATGGAGTGAACAATTGCAAATTGTACATAAATAATAAAAACTAGGACTAGTAGAATTTGTATGCCTTGGTAGAATGTTTTGTAAAGAGGGGGAAATGAATTGAGACATTTCAAAACATGAAAAACTGGTAGCAAAGTACTGGAGTGTCTGCAGTCTATTGCAGGGAATGAATGTTTGTTGAAAGTAGCATAAATGGTTGTGTATAAGAATATAATTCTGCCCACTTTGCTCTATGAAATTACAATTTGCTGAATCAGGTGAAATAGAAAAGTGGTGTAAATGGGTACTTAAAAAGTATGTGTGTGTGTGTGTGTGTGTGTGTGATAAAAAAGAAGAAAATGCATCCAAATAAATGGGTCCTAAATTAATATGAATTTAATATAGAAAGTGAGCAGTAAGTATGAAAGGAATATATTGTGATTTGGTGTTTAGAAAGAATGACTGAGGATCAGCTTGCAAAGAACAGTGAATGGGTCAAGAGAGAGGAGAAGAGATAGAAAATCATAGCTGTATGGAGTTGGTGAGATACTGGAAAGGAGACAGATGAGAAGTTTAAAGAATAAAAGGCACTGCATGAAAAAGTTAAAAACGTTGCAGAAGTAAGATTGGTTTGCAAGGAGAGAAAGAAATTAGGAGATACAGTTTATGGTGTTGGTGTGAATTAGATATAGCTGTACTTCCTTTTCTTTTCTCATGCCTTTATTTAGCTTATGATTTCTTATTCCCTTTCTGTGCTTTGCATAACAGTATGCACTTGAACCTCCTTTGAGGTTAAGAGGATTGAATAACCCCCCCCCCCCCCCCCCGCCCATTGCTAAGAATTCGATTTAAAAGAAGTCAGAACCAAGGAGATCCAATCAGGCCAATTTTTAAAACGACAACTTGAAGTAGCAATGGTGAGAAGAAGCCAACATTTGCAAAGGGGCACTGAAGCAGCAGCTGAGAAAGTAGCAGGAAGAGAAAGTAAAAGAGAAAGAGAAGAGAAAGGATCATCTCTCATTTTGAAATCACATATTTTTTGTGATTAGGAACAAAATGAACCACAATATTTACAGAATGTTACTTTGTCCTCTGAAGATTTTTCTACAGACCAAGAGGTCATAAAAACATGTACAGACTATTACTAACTAAAGGAAAGTGCACTCAATTGGTGAAGAGGTCAGGATAGCCACAGACGGCAATCTTCCCTGGCTTCTCAGATGTTTCCCACAGAGGCCATTTTAGCAACTCTCTGAATGCTGATTTAAAGTGTTTCATTATTTTAAATGGACTTTGCCACCCAGCTGATCCAATTCAATGGAGGCGGGTAATTTTTTTTTTTTTTTTAAATCTTAGTGTGCAGTCCCAAACAGAGCGGGTATACAACTCAAATGAGACTGACTCTGCTCTTCTGGATCTTTGGACTAAACCTATTGCTGGGCATATTCGCTTTTTTAAAGCAGTGACAAAAGAAGTGGCTGGATGACTGGTGAAACTGCTTGGCTTTGTGACTCATGAAGCCTCAAATGTCTGTCTTCAGGGCTGCATGATTCGTGAGCTCCAGTGCTGCCAGAATACACAGACTCAGAATCTAGTTGGGATTCTCCAAAGACAGGCAAAAACTTAATAGAATTATTAATGGCAGCCTGATCTTGGCTGTCTGTAAATTGCCCTTTAGAGGTCCCAGGGAGTGCTCGGGTGGATCCCGTAGACATTTTCTCTCATTTATCAGCCTTGCAAAATACGATTCTATATCAGCTGAGCTGTTGAATATGAAGAATGGAATAGACTACCTGAACATGATGTGAACATGAGTTTGCAGAGATATAGTCAGTTCTTTCTAGCTGATAACAGAAGCTGAGAGTAGAGGAGATAGCAAACATTCTCATAGATAGTAAATTTCTTATAGGAAAAGGGGGTCTGCTGCTTTGCTGGCAAAGGTGAGGAAAGAACTGGAGACTCCTGGGAAGAAGGATGGAAGGGAGTTGGTTGCCTGTTTGGCAAACCAAACTGGATTCTAGGCAGCGTTATAGGTTTGTTGGTTCCAAGAGGATCTGGGACAAGATTTTTGAAGAACTAGGTGAAGAAGATCCACTGAAGGAAGAAGAACAATGAGGGAAAGGCTTTGGTGGGACATGAGGAAATAGTTTGCAAGGTTGATAAATGAGAGAAAATGTCTACCGGATCAAAGAGACTAGTTCCTGTCAACCCAAGGGAGAGAATGCCAGCCAGTATTAATTAACCCCTTTCTTAACTTTATATAAGAAATGGCAATGCACACATTTATTCACAATTTAGATTGTTTATATGTCCAATAGTAATGTAGTTCATTTTAAAAAGTGTTTGGCCAGCTACTAATAAGTCAAGCTTCTGTTTTTATTCTGCTGTTTATTGAAAGAAAAGTGGAAGAGTGAGAAAAAGTAATTTGGCATATGTAACTGCTGTTAAGGAAGCTCAGCTGAGGTGTGTGCTTTGCTATGTAAGTATAGACAGCAATACGAATGTATGCCTGAGCATAAGGATAGTAGAGTCCGTTGGGGGCTTTTTGGATATAGAAAATCAGTCAGTGGCTAGTTTGACACATAACATATGAAACACCTTTGAAAACAATGTTCAGCCAAAACTATAAGCCAAGGCTATAAGTATGGGACCTACAACTAAATGTGGGTTGTACAAGAAGAAGGTACATATGTATGTCTCCTGTGTTGTCCACAACTTCAGTTTAATTCTGAATGTTATGTCAGCTGTTCCAGCAATGAAATTGTTTTTAGAGTTGTAGAATGCAGAATATTTATTTTGTACACAATATAGGATAAGGGTCACACTCTCTCTATACAACATATCAGTTCAAAATATGCTGAAGGCACTATGAGCAACAAGATGGTCCATATGCTGTGAGACTCTTATGCCCATTTGTTTCTGCTTCAGTGATATCCACAAGGTGCTGACTGATATCATTCTCCTGGAAAAATGGTCAAGTTAACAGAAGATTGAGCTCTGAAATCCCAAATTGAGAAATTCCAGTTTGTCATGTTGACTTCACTGCTGACAAAATTTTGGAAGCTATCAATTGCATTTCAGTCACAAACTAAAGCAAAGCTACAGGGTTCTCTAGACATCTTTAAATATTTTGCAAAATGCCAACAGTCAACATGATATCATATTTGACAGTAAAGGTTGAGCCCTGGAATATATGTCAGGAATTTCAAGACTGACATGTGCTATGGGAGAAGCAGTTTCATGGTGACCTTTGCGAGGTCCAGCATCTGCCCAAGACCAACTCAAGAGTCAAAGTATTCTTTAATATACTGGATGTAGCAGTCCTTCAGATAAAACATAGATCTGCAAACCCCAATAAAGCGGTTTCTACACCATACCCTGTGCAAATGTTAACCCTGATATCAGCAACTGCTGAGGATTCATATGCAGATGTATAATTTCCAGTTAAGAAGTTTAACAACTTCCTGAGCAATTGGTCTCATTCAGATAATTACTGAAAGTGACATTGCTAAAAAAAAATCAATAATTAAAGGAAGATGTTGAACTTAAGAAAACTGTGTCAGGTTTTACTACAATTTGTGCTGCATGACTTCTGTTTTTTGCAGTTGCAGAGATATCATTTTCTTACATTTATAAAGCAATCTGTCATAAGAGTATCAAGGTGTCTGGGCTCAAGTCATTGACCTAGTTGGAGTGTTCTGTACTAGGAGGTTTGCTATATGCTTATGCCATGTGGATGCTCTGGCCAGTAGACTACACAACCCCTAAGGTTGCTCTGGGTAGCAGACTACACAACCGAGACAGAAGAAAGGGAAGAAGAGGGGAGGAATGACTAGCCTCTTTGTGCCATTGTTACAAAGTCAGAATAAGGGGGTTAGTGGGTGGAATGATATCTAGAGCAGGTTTGTTCAAACTGTTTTCTATCAAATGCTTGGGAGAAGTTGATGGGGTTCCATGAGAAACTAAGCAAAAAGGGGAAAAAAATGTTTGTTTGAACTTAGCCAACTTTCTATCACTAGAGTTTTGATCAAGTCTTCCAGGAATAATTTTTATTAACAGGTTCCATGGTCTGCAAAAGTTTGAAAAACCCTGTTCTAAAGCCACAGAAGGTCTTCTATTTGGTCAGTATCAATGCACATTCTCAGGATGTGACCCACCAAGGAGATGATGATGAAGATTGTTTCAGCTGAGCAGATCTATATAGAAGACATTATTTCAGGTTCCAAGTTGTTTAGAACCTGAAATGTGAGGGCTAAAGCTTGTAAGGTCACAATCAAAGAATCTGAGATCATATAATACTGTTATCTAAACATTGCAGGTGCCCTCAACTTGTAAGGCTGTGAAACAGGTGGCAAGAAATCCATTGCTATGTAAAAATGAGAGAAGGAAAGGTGGAATATAAACTCTGGAGCTGCTATGTAAATATGGCTAGATTCCTAGATTCCTGTAGTAGCCGATCATTGTTATAAGAACATCTTTCACATCAGCAGTAAAAGCAGCACATCTGAGCCATGTCTTTGAGTCTGCCACCATTATGCTCATGAGTGTGTGTGTTTGTATTCTTAGGGAGAGATTTATTGCCATGCCCAGGGCAAATCTCTAACATTAATCTCAGTCCTATGAATGTAGCTGTTCAGCAGCATAAGTAAAATGCAGCAGATCTTTGGTGCAACACTTTATCAATGGCTAGAAAGATCCAATTCCAAGAATCCTAAAGGAAACCTTTGAGGCACAACGCTAGCATTTGAAATCTTTTTCCACCTATGTTTATGGAACCTTGTAATAAAAGGGATGGGGGATTAAGCTGTATTTGGAGTCTTTAAAACAGTCTGTGTTTTCACAAGACACTAGACTAAATTAAAATGGCTTGGGAATTTTGTGGTTCAGCATTTGTAGGAATTCAGGCATTGTATTAAAATTGTGTGTGCCAAACCACCGTGCTAAATTGTAATACTGCGTTTATTTAGGCAGAGCATGCTATAGGGACAGCAGCCGTGTTAAGCTTCATTTAGGATTTAGCATGCTGTATGAACCCGGTCATTATTTAATATTGTATTTCTGGGTATTTGCATGATCATGGTACTGATTTCCAGTCACTCTATGGACATTTAATAAAACTATATGCATCACTAAAACCTTTCTTAATTTGAATAAATTATTTCCTAGGCCTTGGTTTTCCAAATATACTTTTCAAGCCTCAGTGTTCCCTGTACTGAAGAGCACTGGTTTAGCCAAGCTTTCCTCTTAGAAAAGTCATCAGGAAAAAAAAAAATGATATAGATAGTCCTTGTTTTAGTGATCACAATTGGGGCTGGCAACTTGGTTGTTAAGTGAAATGGTCACTAAGTGAAACCATGACTGTGCTTATGATCTTACTTCAGCTTTTCTTTGCTTCACAGACCTGCAAAGGTCTTAAATATGAGGATTAATCACAAAGTTACATTTTCATCACCATCATAACTGTGAATGGTTGCTAAATGAGTTAGTCGCTAAACAAGGACTACCTGTAAATGAAAACAATGCTAAAGAGAACTTGGTTAAGCTGCTCTGGCAAAGACATTCATTCACAATTTAGGTAAGAGCTTTTCATATATTCATTGTCCATATGCTGTGGTAAGAGAAAGGCCTCAGGGCAAAAGTGACAAGCCCAATAACTTGATCTAATTGCAGACAGGATACCCAATTTTTCAGATATGACCAATATACGGTCGTTTCACACGGAGGCTCTCTTCAGATCTTTACATGAATTTTCACTGGGGAGAAGCCATGCTTATGCAAACAGAGAAATATCAGCTGTTTGGAGTTCTCTGTAGACCAACCTACATATCCAGCTAGGTTTTTTTGTTCGTTTGATTGATTGATTTTGGTAAAGCACTGTATGCTCCATCATATCCTTTACAAATAAAGCATCAATTATAATAATGATCATTTTAAAAAAATGATAACATTTTTTCCAATGCTGCCACTAAATGATCTATTTCTTGATAGCAGATTCTGTGATCTGTTTTATGTTGTCACAGTCCCGTTTTTTTATTTTTCCCCCCTTCACTTGTATTTAACACTGAAATGAGAACTGTACTGTGAAGTATATAAGCTTTTATGGTGAAAGCTGTTACACTTTACCATAAAAAGAATGCAGCTGTAGATATAGGGTTTGTTGTGTGGGATAAATTTGGAGTAATTATTTTAAAACTTGTCTGCTATTGTCCTGAACCCCTAGAACACCACTGGTAACAGTTTTAGGTAAAAGTGAGCAGATTCCCGTGTTTCAAAATGAACATGCAAATTCTGTATGCTACAAACTAGTAGATAGATAATTTAGACAACATAATTTGTTTATGTGTTTATGCTAGTCAAAACCTATAGTTTATACCCTATCATCTCAATTTTTATAAATAAATAATACCAGTGAATTTCAGATAGACAGGCAGATTGATTCACTCTAATAACAGGAATTGTTACTTCATATTAGGTTTCTGTTTAAATAAAATTTATCACTTGTGGTTCTGAAAAGTCAGGGTGCTTTCCATGAGAGATCTGGGTAATCATTATAACACTTCCTTGAGTTGGGCCAATATAATCACCATCATCATCTGACTATGATGGATACTTATTTTCACATTTATTACTAGTCAGACTTTTACTTACTGCAAGATACAAAGCACACTTACCAAAAGGAGTCTGGCCACTTAGCATGACTGTAGTATCTCTCTTGTCTTGAGGGCTTGAAGACTAGCCCTGCTATCCTTGGCATGCTTAAAAGTCAATGATCACTTAGTATATGTGAGAAAGGGCTCTACTTCATGATGTATGAATGAAGATTTCTTCTGTGGAAGAATCCCGAGTGGGAGAATTCTGTGAGAAAGGCGCCTATGGCAGGCAGGGCACTGGGGGAGGGGTTTATCAGTTAATTTATTTAAAGAAATTTGGCTTCCTAAATCAAACAATTGCAACTTTGGGTGGCATGCAACCAACAAACAAGTAAACTATAACAAAACAGCACAGTTAAAAACAACTACAAAGAGGCAGTCAGGAAGCCAATTTCATATTACATCTTCTAGGCAGGAACTCCAAACAACTTGGCCCCAATGCCTGAGAAAAGAATCAAGTGTTCAAAGCCCTTCTAATTGCCAACAGGGTTGGGGCCAATCATACATGTTGTCATTCCAGAGGTCAGACGCTGCAACAGAAAAGATACGCCTCTTGGGTCCCACCAGATGACTTTGTGCCCATCCTTCTAGAGCAGGTGGGACAGGCAGTCCTGCAAATAAGGGCCTGGTTTGTGGGCGGAGCTGTCTGAATCCCACAATCACCAATAGTCTTTCCTTGGTATTCATGATGTTTCACTGCCATAGCAGAGAGGTGGCAGCTTTCTCTACTACAGCTGCCTCCCTTTACATTTAGGGTGGTTCCCATCCTTTTGTTGCTTGGGAGAAGTTAAGGCTGGGCTCTTCTGCTGAGCCATTGGGGTCCTCTAGCCTAGGCTGGGGTTATATGTTGTCCAGGGACTTTATGGGATTATTGATTTGATAATTGATGTAATATCTTTTGATTATTATATGTCTGTCATTTTTATTTTCTTTTAGTTTCTGCAGTACTATCTTATTGTATTTTAAACAGCTTTAAATCTAGGACTGAGGTGGCATATACACTTTGTAAATAGCTACCTAATTAAATATTGCAGGGCCCTGAAAACGACTTGATGGCACATAATCAAATAATAATAAATAGATACTTTATCCATAAAGGACATTGGACTTAGGGTTTTCTTTGCTTTGTTTGTTTGGCTTTGTTTTAAAGATGGTAGATTCTCAGTTGGAGAAGGCATATCTCATGGGTAATAATGGAGGAAGAAATAAAAGAAAAGGGAAATCTGGAACATTTGTAAGGGAAAGTGTCGTGTGTATTTGTGCGTTTAGTATCTTTTTAAAAAAGTTAACTTAGATTGCTATTCATACATTCCTGTGATGGGTAATTCCCACTCAGTGTGGAAAAGGTAATAGTAGGTGTTAAGAAGACACATTGCCTAATTAAGGGTATTCAACTAAATAGGTTGCTGTGAATAGGGTAACCTTTCTGGGAGAAAAAAGAGGCCCATTATACACCCATCAGTGAAGGAGAATAATAATAGATGTTTAAGTACAAGGTCCTGCATTACTCTGCTAAAAATCTGCATTTAATCAAGTTATTTCAGCAGACAATCTCATCACAAAGATACTGCTGCTTCCCCTCGTACATTATCTTTTCATATGTACTTTTTCTATAAGAATCATTCCTTGTTCTGCGGGAATTGTGCTCTGTTTAAGAAATGCTTTCTAAGAGCAGAATGGAGTTGCCAGAGCAGGATAGAAAGAATAGACAGTTTGCAACAGCTTTGAGTAGCAAAAAACCCAAAGGCTTTTAGACCTACACGGTAACCATGAATGCTAGTTAGTTGTATGGTTTAAATGAAAAAGAATTAAAGATCAACATTGTCTTTATCTCTTTTTAAAAATGTAAAAATAATCTCACTAATAAATATTGCCAGAGAGCAAAAAGTGTTTCTCTAAGCTGCTCTTTCACAACCAATACTCATATTTGATGACATACAGTACATCAACCACCCACAAGTTGGTGCCTTACAGGTGTGTTGGATTATGACTCCCATCATCCCCAGCCAGCACAGTCAATCTACTGTCTGTGCACTATGGAGACACTGCATCTACAATGTGTGAAGTGGTTGTCATAAATGTGATTGATTGGGTTTTGGTTTAGCATAATGTGTAAGCACAGCAGTTATGATTTCTAAACCACAGCATGTGAATTTATGGTATGTCAGAACTAAATTGCTATGACTTGTTCAACAAACCATTGTTAAAACAAGCTATGAATCCCTGCGGTGTGCATATTTAATATTTGTCCATCCAGCCCAGCACTGTCTGCTCTAGCTGGCAATGGCTTGCCAGTGAGTTGGCAGACGATCCTTTGCATTACTGCACTTGCTTTTTTATTTTTTTGAGGAGGATTTGCTAGTTGAACTGGGAAGCTCTGGAATGCCAAACATGCAGGCCACAACTGTGCTGCACAGCTCTTTGCAAACAGAAGCATCAAGGCGACTTACTCCCTTACTCATGTTATATTCCAGACTCCCTGAAGAACTCCTCCACTTAATCCTGCTAATTTTAGAATTCCAGACAGTAAAGAATATCAGATCATCTGTGGCCTTCTGATAGTCTCCAGCAAGTGTACACAATATAAAAAGAATGCTTTGTCCAAGGCTTTATAGTAACTTCCCCCAACTTGGTATCCTCCATGTATGACAGGGCTGTAACTCCTATATTTCTAATCAGAAACACTAAGTTGCTAGGAATTCTAAAGCTGTATTTGCAGAACGGCAGTAGAATGCCCGGTTGGAAAAGCTTTGCACCTGGGGTCTGAATCTGATTCTCCATTGCTCTAATACTCATTTGTCCATTGCATCATTCTGTTCTTCTCCTCCTGTCTCCAAACCTGAAACCAGAACTTGGCAGGAAAAAACATAAGCAAACTGAAAGACCCACACGGCAACCAGCAAGCAGACTGGATTCACCATTATATGCTACTTCATAATATGCTAAATTTGGATGTTTTATTATGTTGTGTGAACCCAGCCACTATGGTTTGTTAATGATAATTTATGATTTGGTTTTATGTGTGAACCCAGCTAAGCGTGGTTTGTTTAGCAAACCATATTTAAACCAAACAACAGCTTACAGCTATGCACGGATCAAGCCATCATCTTTATTTATTTGTTATTACACAGATTTAAGGAACACCTTACTCTAACCAACTCTGGATGCTTTATATAATAAAAAGTTGGAGAAATAAAACAGAGAAACAGTTAATATGCATCAATTAATAGTAATGTATTAATTAATAGAAAAAACATAGGAAGTGATATAAAAGTCTTAAAAGGGCTCACCTACCACCCTGCCCAAAGCCTGGGAGATCAGCCAGGTTTTCAGTGCCTTTTGGAACTTCACCCAGTGGGAGCTGTACCGTTCTCTGGCCGATGCTCTCCTAAGGGGCAGGTGCTGCAACAGAGAAGCTGCACCTCCAAGACCCTAATAGGTGATATTGTTTAATTGAGAAGATCCGAAGCACACCCTTCTGCCAAATCTTACTAAACAGGCAGAAATTACTGGGGATAGGTGGTGCCTTAAATAACTGGGTGCTATGCCATGAAGGGTTTTATACATGATAACCAGCACCTTGAATTGCACCTGGAAGCCAATTGGCAACCAGTACAGCTCATGGAGCAGTGGTGTCACATGGGCACACAGTGCCATGCCCATTACTGCCCATGCCCCTGCATTCTGGAGCAGCTGTAGCTTCCAAGCGATCCTCAGTGGCAGCCTCATGTAGAGTGCATTGCAATATGTAGTCCATTTGTGAGGTGACTGGAGCATGAGTGAGTGAAGGGCCTCCTGATCCAGGAATGGGTGCAGCTGGAACACCAATTATATCTGTGCAAAGGCCCTCCTGGCCACAGCTGCCAGCTGTTCTTGTGCAGGAACTGTGAGTCCAGACTGTACTCCAGTCTTAAACAGCATAGTGCTAAACTTCATATTTGTGGCCACAGTGAGTTCAGTTATGTAGCTCTTATGTATTTAACTGGAGATTATGTAAGAGGCTGTACTGCTGAATTGTTCTCCTAACTCCAGAATGGAGAGCCTATCTCCTAACTGTTGCTGGACTACACATCCCATAATTCCTTTTTATTGGCAGTTGTTGCTGGCAGTAGTGGGAGTGGAATTCCAAATACAAATTTGGAATTGGTCAGTAAATGCCAAATACAGCTATTAAAAAAAAAAAAAACTGCTTAAAAACTTCTCCTGCTGCACAATTAGAAAAAGAAAATAATGTTTTATTCACCCATCAGTAACTTAACCAAGCTCGCTTTACCTTTAATACCTCAAAAAACATTTAGGCAATCTAATTCTGAGTCACACCGTTTGATGTTAGGAAATAGAATCTTTCCCTGTTCTGGATGTGCTTTTTCTGTTTATAATGAAAATGAATAATACAGAAGTGCAGCTTATTCATCATCAGCTCTAAACAGTGAAAGTGTTACCTTCTAGCAATGCACTATTTAAAGCTGAGCTTTGGAACCCAGAGATCAAGCTGAGCAGTTTTGTTTCAATCAGGTAGAATAGGAATGGGGAAAAAGAAAAGGGGTTTATGGCAAAAAGAGAGGAACAGAACACTGGGGGTGGGTGTCCCTGGAAACCTAAAAGGAAGTCATTTCACCAACTCCCTTGTTCACCGTTTGTTTTTTTTTAAAGTAGTGATTTATCTGTTTGAACACTCAACAGCCCAAAGAACAATGTTAAACTCCTGCAGACGTCTCTTGAAAGCTGTCCCAGTGGTGCAAGATAGCCATCAACCCAATTAGGGTAGATTTACTGTTGTTTTGCATTGCTGAAACAGCAAAGCAGCAGGAACCCACTGCTGCAACTGACCCTTTCCCATGGTAGTCAAGACGATTCATAAAAATATGAGCCCTGAATATTTATTTCAGCTCCTACCATAACTGGGTCAGAGGATAGCAGCAGGCAGCTGGTCTCTGCAGACACAACAGGGCCGCTGGGAGCTTTGTTCTTTGCAGTTCTGGAGTTCGTTGGCAGGATATGGCTACCCGCATGAAGTTGTTGTTTCATTGGAAGCTGAGATATTCTACACATTGATATAATGCTTGATAGCTTATTGCTTAATGATGGAGAAGACAGTGCTTGATATATAGCAAAGCCATAACAAGCTAGCGATGGCTGTGCATTTTCTGTTTCTTTTTCCTACGTACTATACAAATAGTTAAGTGTTGTGTCTTTTCTGTTCAAGCCAACCTATCTGTTATCTGGGTTTTACAGCTGAGCTGGTTTCGGATTAATGATTCTCAATTGCATTTTTTCACCGGCCCTGGGAGAAACCAAAGCTCTCTGGAGCAAGGCCTTCAGAAAGTAACAAGTTTCTTTTCAATTGTTTTGTTGTTCTTTAGTCGCTTCTGGTAAAATGAACTTCATTTCACCAGGCTTGTCTGTCACTTACCTTTTCTTTGGGTTCTTGTCAGCTCATACTTGTGACATCAGTGATAGTCTCTAGCCACCTCTTCTTTTGATGGGTTCTTTTTCAGTTCAATTCTCCAGGGACACTTGCTTTCATGTTATGTGTCCAAAATACCTAAATTTTAACTTTATTATTAGTGTCCCTAGTTAACAGCTGGATTTTACTTCATCTAGTAAAGTAAAGTTTTCTTCTTGTGGTCCAAAGTATTCTCAGCAATTTTCTCCAGCACCACTTTCAAAGGAATTAAATATCTTTGTTCATCCTTTCTGAACATCCACATTTCAAAACCATATGTTACAACTGGAAAATCATGGCCTTGAGAATACATACCTTTGTTATCAATGTGATGTCTCTGCTCTTTAATATTTTGTCTAGATCTATTATAGTCTTTCTCCCAATAGCAGATGTCTCTTTCTTTCACAGTCACTATTCCTGTGATTTTCTGATCCTAGGCAGATATAGCCTGTTACTACTTTTGCATCTAAGAACTTGCAAATTGAATGCTCATTCCCCAGCTTGTATAGTTAAAAAGCTGCAAATTGGCTTCCAGCCTGCAAGGTGGTGGAACAATTAAGTGTGAGAGGTCAGGCACAAGTAGTCAAAGAGAAATGGAGAGCTGAGCCTTAAAGTGCCTGCAAAAGGTTTGCTGCCTAGCCCAAAGAGTGTTGGTCCCAGGTCCTTTATCAGTGGTGCAGAAAACTCCTTCTGCATTTTACAAAACTCCTTCTGCATTTTACAAAATTAATTTCTCCAGAACCTTGAGGATTAACTCTCCATCTGTTTTTATTATAAGGTGGCAGCACTGTGACTTTTTGATATAGGACTAGAATGCACAAAAACCAAAAACCAACAGGATTGCTAGGATTGCGGTAGACAAGCACTGGACTGAATTAGTGAAAGACAGCTTCTTTGAGTTTTACAACAGTGCTGAATGAATGGTGACCCCCTTGATCACGTGATCACGATTGGGCACTTGGCAACCCGTTTGCATTGCAGCACCCTGCGATCACGTGATCACCATTTGCAACCTTCCCTGCTAGCTTCCTCAGAAAGTCAATAGGGAAGCTGGCAGGGAAAGTCACAAGCTGCCCCACCTGCACACCCTTCCCCAGAGCCTCTGCACCCACACTACACCATCCACTTGCACACCCCCATGCACCCTCATGCACCCTCCCTGACCTGCACTGCATCCTTGCACACCCTTCCAATCCACACCACACTCCCGCACACCCTTGTCTATCCTCCCTGACCCATGTCATGTCTCTCACTCACCCCTCCAGACCCTTGTGCACCTTCCCTGACCCACACTACACCCTTGTGCACCCTCCCTGACCCTTGTTGCACCCTCACGAACCCTCCCCGACCCTCACTGTGCCTGTTGCGCACCCCCTTGCACCCTCGTACACCCTCTCTGACCTATGATGTGCCTCTCATGCATCCCCTCACACCCTTCCTGACCCACGCCGTACCTCTTTCACACCACCTTGCACCCTCATGCATCCTCCCCAACACTCGCCACACCTCCCCCGCACATGGTCCTCCACCCAGCAGCAGCCACTTACCTGCCCACTGACCTGGGACTTATAACTTTCTGCCAGCTTCCCAGTGACTTTGGTTGTGGGAAGTTGGCAGGAAATTGCCTCGCCTAATGTCCATGGGATTTGGATAACAACAGCAACCAGGACTGCAGAGATTGCCATCGCTTTATGATGGTATCACTTAACAACAGAAATTCTGGTCCAAATTGCTGTTGTAAGTCGAGAACTACCTGTAATGCTCCTAAAATTGACAGTAGGTCGTGACTATGGTATTTGTTCTTCTCTGGTGGATTCCATGAATGGAATACTTACTTTCTAAGCCCCAATGAATATGTTTGAGTCTGATTCAACCAAAAGTCTTTATTTGGAACTGTGTTTGTATAACCATGGTTAACTGAACCATGGTTTACCAAGTTAAGCCAACAGCCTCCTTTCAGTCTGGACTAGATTGCACATGCTCACCTAGCAATACCCAGCGAATAACAGAAAATAGTGGCACAGAATTATTTTATGACAGTTATGCTGTATCACAGTAACACAGCATTGTTCTAACTGGCCTGTTACATGAACTGAAGATATGCAACTGACACTGAGAACTGGTAGTCTTTGGAATCTTCTGTCCTCTCAGCTACCAAATTGCAGAAAATGCTTTTTGGGGAGCAAAAAGTTGCAGGAAAATGGGGGAGGATAATATTCAACTTTAGCTGAAAGATACCACTATGTAGCAAATTGTTTTTGCATATATTAAGGCTTATACTCCCTTTTGACTTTCTCCTAACCAGTTTAAAATATTAACTTTGCTTTTTAACTTTAACATATTCAAATCTTACAAGAAGTTAATGTGGATGGAGCAACAGGGATGTATCCATCAGTCTGAAGTTGAGCTACTTCGGAAGTATTTGCACTCACTCAGAAAGGATGTCTGCATTGAGGTAACCTTCAAATATATAGAGGTCTGTGTGCTGGCTTTCATGAAAGTTCAGCTCCTGTACTATCAGTGTTCAAGATCATGTGGAAGCCTCCACATGCACAGGCATGATTTCCTTGGTGCAGACCTTCATTACAGACCAAGTTTTAGTTGTTGGAAAAAGTGGGGTGGAATATGGGAGCCCATTCATTTAGGAAATTTCTGATCTTAGTCAATGTTCTGTCCGGTAAAGATGCAAACAAGTGTCATGTATATCAGTGCAATTCCCTTTGTAAAGCTAAATTGTTGAACCTAGGTATACGTGATCATTTGGCTTTGGATATTTGATTCACATGTATGAGTTCTGTATCATTTCAGCCTAATCCACTGTGGTGTCTTCCTATCCCATAAGAAAATTTCCCAGTGGATTGAGTTAACTTGCAAAACAAGCAAACAAATTTCAAATCTTATCCCAGCTCTTGTAACCCCACATTATACATAAAATAATCTACTATTTATTTATGCATTTATTTATTTGATTTGTACAGGAGCAAAAGGCAACATACATAGCGTCTTTCTGCCTATGTTTCCCACAATACCAATCCTGTGAGATAGACTGGGCCAAGAGAGAACAACTGGCCCAAAGTAATCTGGTGAACCTTCATGGCTAAGGCTGGACTAGAATCTGGGTCTCCCCCTTCCTGGTTCAACACCTAAACTATTACACCGTGCTAGCCGTCTGCACTAGGTTTATGTGAGGCACTTGTATTACTCAGCTGAGGAAACAATTCTCCTTCAGATGAAGAGTCAATAAAATCCTTATTATCAAGGTGTTTTTTTTTCTTGAGGCTTTGTCCGAATACCAGTCGGCCCCAATCTTTATTTGTCTGCTTGATTTATATCCTGCTTTTCCTTCAGGAACTCAGGGTGGCATATATAACATGCAATGCAATGCAACACAGTACAGTATAATAATACAATGTAATAGAATACAAGAGCATGCAGAGACCTCTTTCACCTTCCAAAATTATTGGGTGAGAGCCTCATAGCAATGTAAAGGGGTGCAATGTAATTGTTTCACTTTGCTTTTGTTTTTATAGATATATAATTTTTATTGGAGATTTTTACGTAAATAAAAGATAAACATGGAAGTATATAAAGAAAAGTTAGAAAAAAGAAGAAGGATAAAAGAAAAGGTGCAAAAAGTAATACAGTTAGAAAAAAAGGAAAAGGTAGTTAAAGAACTGACTTCCAATCTTTTTTGCAGCAGCTACGAAGCTGCTTATTATCATCCTCCTTCTTTAAGATTACAGTGCAAATATTGCTTCAATCTCATATTCAACCCTTTTTTCAATCAGCAAATCCAGAAATCACCATTTCACTTTTTTTCATTTTCAGCAAAAAGTCCATAAAAGGTTTCCAGTCTTTTATAAAAGTACTTATTGTCCTGTCCCTGACCAAACAGGTCAATTTTGCCATCTCTGCTAATTCTGCCATTTTTACATTCCATTCCTCCATTGTGGGTATTTCAGTATTTCTCCATCTTTGTGCATATAATAATCTTGCTGCAGTTACCATATATAAAATCAATCTTCCATAAGTCTTTTCTAATTGACTATCCATAAGTCCCAATAAAAAGAGTTCTGGTTTCATCTCAATATTAATCTTTCAAAACTCTTTGGGTGAAGATATTAATCTTCAAAACTCTCCAAATCTTTTTTTTTTTTTTTTGCTTTTTCACAAGTCCGCCATGCATGGTAAATGTCCCTTCATGTTTTCCACATTTCCAGCATTGACAGGATATATCTTTATACATCTTAGATCATTTCTTTGGTGTCATATACCAATGCTACATCATTAAAAAAAAACTCTCTTAAATTGTAACACAATGTAAATTTCAATCTTTTTTCCCACATTCCTTCCCATTAATCCATCTGTATGTCATATCCAAAGCTCTTAGCCCATTTTGTCATGCAATCTTTAACTTGTTCTTCTTCCATTTCAAATCTCAGCAACAGTTTATACATTTTTTGTAATCACATGTTCATCATTTGTACATAATGATTTATGCTTGCTTTTGGAACTGGGGTTGTACTTTGTTTCATGAAACAGCTTTAAAGGATGCCTTATCTGAACCTTTGTCAAAGCAAAGCAGCCCTATAATATGCAAAGAATAAGGAAAGGGAAATCTTGTCTTTATTAGCCCAATTAGCATTCAAAATAGGATGCTACTTTCTGAACTGCCTAGAACTCAGAAGTGCAAAACTGGGAAAGTGCAAAAAAAGAAAAAAAATCCAGCCCTGCATTATTTAATTTTTTAAGGTACCACTATTTCATATGACTTCTGTTCATATTAAGGGACCCTCAAACTGTAATTTCAAGAATGTCACATAAACACCACATGCAAGCTCCAAGATAATAGAAGAGTAGATGGTCCCCAATATGTCCTTGGAACCTGTCAGGCTCCCTGCCCCCTTGGTTTTTTTTACAAATATTCTTTTTATTTAAATACTTCAAATACTTGAATAACAGATTCCCTATTTCCATGCAGTAGCAGCCACTACAATTGCTGGATCTCATTAAATCAGGACTCAGATGAAGCCTGATGCGCTTGAGTGGGGGTGAAGTATCACAAGAGCAGAAACAAATGAAATGCTCTGTTTCAGGTAGCATTAGCATCGTGTTTATTATATTTTGAGATAAGGGTGCAATCTGTGCTTTATGGTCATTTTTTAAAAATTGTATTGATGTGCTTCCTTGCTCTCTTCCATGCAAAATAAGTACCGTAGCCATTCAGTAATTCATGACAGCATAAACATGTTAATATTCCTAAATGAACTAGGCATGTGGTAGAAGGCCCTCCTTCTGCATACTGTTCAGCTTTAACATAACTGTTGTGGGGAGTCCTAGGACAGCTTATCCCTTGAAATTTGGACTGCCCCTAATCCTTTTGGCCTTTTGAGAGGTGCTGAAGACCTGGCTGTTCCCATGGGCATTAGGCGGGGGCATTGGGTGAATCTGACTCTGAGAGCTGTTTTATGGAGATGGATGTTGGTCCTCAGTGGCTATGTGTTCTGTTTTGAGGCTGATGTGTTGAATTCAGTTTTTAAATTTCTTGTAAGCGGCTAGAGTCATTTTGATTTGGGAGGCCATATAAACTGAATAAATAAATCAATGTGTGCATGTTTTCTTCTCACCTCAGTGTTTATATTTCCCTTCTTTTCTCTCTGCACACACAAACATTCACACACATGTAAGTAAGCATAGCATTTCATGCACTTGATGAAATGACTTTCAAACAAAGGAAGTTCATAAGATCATAAGTATTCTTCCTTAAGGTACCTCGATGCTCTTTCCTTATTTTCCCCTTTCAGAATGCCATCGTTATCTGTCATAGCGGGTACATTAAGTACTTTAGCAAAGTGCGTCACTTCTCCTTATCTGTTATTTGTCTTGTGCTGGTTTCTCTTTCTCTGTGGGTATTGAGGACACCCTCCCCTTTCTTCAGATGTAGCAGGAATCCAAACGTTATGTTCTCTATGGATATCCACTTACCCAGTGCATGTTAGAAAATGAACAATTTATTGGGCTGCGTGCTACTAAACTGCTTTTGGTACTGCACAGCTCAGCTGCATTATTTTCACTCCTCTTTGTCTCTGCCACGTTTCCAGTTTCAAAGCCTGACATATTTCTTACTCTGCTGTAGGTAAAGATGATAGTGTACTTCAGTCTGAAACCATCTGTTTTTCAGGGCTTGAAAAGAAGAGAGTTAGAAGAACAAGGCAGAATAAAGAAAACATGGCTGGTAGTAGAGGCTCTTTTCCACTGAGCAAGGCTTGTTGGATTGACTCACAGTGAAACATTTAGTATAAATTTAAGATGTTGCCCATAAGTAGCTCTATGTCCCCATCCTCCTGGATTTCCAAAGTTCTTTGCTTTTAGCTGTTATTTGTTTTTATTTGGGGGGAGAGATAGTGTCTGGAAATGCTTTGGAGTGTTATCCTGGTACTAGGGCTAGTAAAACCAAGGTCATTGGTAAAGAAGCTGAGAACTAGTTCCATTACAATAACACTGCTCAAATGTCAACCCCCTTCATACTGTGAAATACCAGTTTATATACACACAGGTGGGAAAGAAATCCTGGGGATGGATGAGGGATGGAGATAAACTTAGAGATATAAGCATTTAGGTGATAGCTGTTGGTTTAGTGCTCTCCTGATGATTTGTCTAGTATCTGCAATCAAAGTAGCTCATCAAACGCTGTGTCCTTAAATCTCTGCCTGCTAGCCTTTATATCTAAATAACAGACTGGCTGAAGCCTGACAGTAAAACCAGGAACCCCTATACCCCCTGTTATTGGAGGAAAAATAATGTTCAGTTCCTAGACCTCTCAGACCATAGCAACCAACCCCCTTGCAACTTTGTTGACTGCGGGCCAAGTCACCAGCATTTTTCTCCAGTATCAGAACCAAGTGGCTCAGATGGACTAATTATGCCAAGCAGCAAACTTATTAGCTTAGCAGATGAGCCAGAACAGGCCCCTGCCTCCTGCTGCTGCAGCACCAGTTCCTGGTCAAGACTCTGATGCCATAGCAACAGCAAATGTAACTACTTACCAGGTCCTTGCCTGACAAGTATGATGGAAACCCTGAGGTGTTTATGACTTTCATCACTCAATGGAAATTATACATCTCCTTAAGTCTGGGCAATTTTTTCATAGATAGCTCCAGGATAGAATTTATAGTTGGTCGTTTGACCAGAGGAGCTGTATCACTTTACATTGGTCCCTTTTCTGCAACTGAACAGCTCAGACACAGATAATTATATAAATTTCATAGCCAGTCTGAGGGCTGCTGTTGATGATCTTGCCAAATGGATGACAGCTAATCATGAGATCCAGCATTTATAACACTGTAAACTTTGAGTCAGCATATGTGGCTGACTATCAATTGTTTGCTCAGGATGTGGGCTAAAACAAACTAGGCTTAGCCAGCCGGAAGAGGACTCTTCTACTGAAATATGGGACAAGCTAATTCAACAGGGTGCCCAGTAACGTTGGAATCATTAATTCAGCTTTGCTTGGCTGTAGATGGAACACTTGAGGAAGTGTGACAGAATATCTTCTCCTTACCCATGGTTGCTCATCAGAGACTTGGATGTCAAGGCCATCTACTTAAGAGCCAGCAGAACTCTGCTTCTGGCCAGCAGATGCATACATGAATCTGGGTTTATGTTATAGAGGGTTAGGTGATTTTTCCCAGGATTACCTTATTAACGTCTATCTCAGGCAACAACTTACTGCTGTCATTTTGAAAAATTGAGGCATTTTTCCAAGCTGCTGCTCTAAATGTCCCAGAACCAACTTGTTGGGAAATGAGATAGCCCTCCACCTCCCAGCCACCCAAAAAAAAAAAAAAAAAGCTTGGATGAGAGCATCTGAAAATTAAGAGGGGCTCAGGTCTACTTTTTATTTATATATTTATTTATATATCAAAATTGTCACTGCCCATCTTGTTAAAACGACTCTGGAAGGTTTATAAAACAGTTAAAATCAATTAAAATGACAAAATTACAATATACTATTAATAAATAGAAAATAAATAGATCCAAGAATAATTGGCAGTCATTCATGGAGCATCATCAAGGTGCCAGTGACCCCCAGGATTGGGTACGATTGTTGTCACCCCATGCAAACTGGCAGGGCCAGGTCTTTAATCCTTTCTGGAAGTCCGGGAGGGTAGGGGCCTGTTGCACCTCTTGGGGGAGAATATTCCAAAGGGCAGGGGCAATAGCAGAGAAGGCTCTCTTCCTGGGCCCTGCCAGCCAACATTATCTCACTGACAGGGTCTGCAACATGCCTTCTCTGCCTGAGCAGGTGGGATGGGTTGATGTGATGGGGGTGAGATGGTCCCTAAGGTAACCTATGATGCTAAGCACTGAGATTTGGTCAATCCAGCTATTCCTCACGCCCAGATTGGCTTTACAAGGTAGCTTCAGCCAGCCAGCCAGCCATCTATATAGTTGCCCATCTCAACAAGTGACTGGGCAGCAAACAGAATTAAAATTAAATTAAAAACAATTAAAATTAAAAACAAAAGTCAAAATACATAGCAGCTGAGGAAGGTATCAAATTGACAGTCACTAAGACAACCAGGAGATGGGCTTCACACACTTGGGATCCTAGGCCCAGTCCTTTAGTGTGTTACGAAAGGCCAGCAGGATTGAGGCTATCTTAATCTCTGAAGAGAGATTCTCCTCTCTCCTAATAGATTCTTCATAGATCCTTCCCGATGCACTCAGGCCCACGCAGCTCATTAAGCCCCAATAAGAGCTGAAACCACAGATAGCAAGTTCTTGTGATCTGGGCCAATTTCTAACTATATAGATCCTCTTCTCACCATCTGTGACAATCAATAAACTTCGATATTTTTTCTGGTTTCCCCTTTGCATTTTCCTGTACTATTGGGGATGGAATGGCTTGAGATCCACAATCCACATTCAGCGGGACAGTTTGACTCACTACTTCCAAGGCCTGACATCCCCTCACCTTCTCCTTGCAGTTCAGCAGCTCATTTCTCCTCTTATCTGCCAAATGTCCACATTCTCTAGCTTCTATGATTTGTAGCCATACAAATTCAAACATCCCGATTGGCTTAATATTATGGTTTTTGCATCTACCAATGCCTTAGGCACTGAGAGGAAAGGAACTTGGGGAGTGGTGTTGTTCTACTATCAATGGACAGATGAGTCCTTCCTACTTGAAGCTGCAAAGGAAATCTCTGGACTGAAGAGAATAACTGAAGAAAACAAAGCAGAGATGTAATTTCCCCTCTTGCCTGACCTTTGTTCTCAGGAACAGATGAACACTTTCTTCTTCAGTTCCCTGACCCAGAGCTGTGGGGAAGAGTTCAGGATTGAGGGGAGTTATCAGTGATGCTATACTTGGGATGGAAGATTCACCCTCACTGGCTGTCTGTTTGCAAGAAGAGATGAGCATTCACTTTCTCTCTACCTCCTCACTCATCCTTAAGAGGATGTTTTCTGGAGTGGAACCAGGTATTAAACAGGATGTACCTGCATTGGAATTCTGCTTTCTAGAGGAGAATGTGATTTCTTCTCCCACCTTATTTCCCTTGGATGGAAGAAGAGAGGGGATGGTCACAAGCCAAACACAGATGGAAGCCCTTAGAGGTCCCTGTCCTGAAGGTACAGGGGAGGGTTAAAGCTCCTAGCACTTCCATGGCCAGGAGAGAGGTATAAGGAGGCAATAGAGAAGGAGGTAGTATGAAGGCTAGAAGGGCCATGGTCAGATCCAAAGAGCAAAAATCAGAGAGGCCCATTACCATAACTATGCACAGGTGTCAACTATCCCCCCCCCCCCCCCCCCCCCCCCGCACACACACACACTTCTCTTCATAGCCTTTTAGGATGCACAGATAGGAGAAAGAGACATCAGATCTGGATCTTGGGACTGTGTATGTGTGTATAACTTTATTGTTGGCAGTTGCCTGTTTTCTGTGATAATTACAGCTTTTTTGGTATCTGTAACAAAGCTAGCATCTCCAAGAGCTGTGTCCTTAAATCTCTGCTAGACTTGGTATTAGAGTAACAGCATAGATGTCTTAAGTACTTGCCATCATTATTCCTCAGAATACTATGGGGCTCCACATAAACCTACCTACTTTCTTAGGAAAAAAAATCTTAAAAAATTAGGATTGATTCTATTGTTGCTAGATGAGGAGGATGTTTGAGAACAGCAAGGGAGCAACAAGGCTAACTGGATAATTGGGGATAACTTGGGAAAAGAGTGTGGATGATGTAACAGAGTGGCAGCATTTACACAATAAGCTTAAGGATCTTGTGGTTGCATTCACACAGCATACTAAGCTTGAATAGTTTTATCCTTGGTTGGTTTTCTAGTGGCTTAGCGTGTTGTATGAACCCAAAACATTTTCAGTAAAAAATATGTGTGTGTGAAGATGTAGCCAGTGAAGAAAAACAAAACAGAAAGAGAGTGAGTGTGTTTGGGGCTTGACTGGGAAGAAGAAATGGTATGGAGAGCTCCAGGGAATATTATAGGAAGTGAAGCAATCCAGTGGGAGAACATTGGGATAAAAGTCAATATGTATGTGCTTTTGTGTTGTGTGGGCATCTTTGGGATAACTTTGTGCCTGTCTACAAAGTGATATAGCAGCCATATTGTTTGTGAATATGTTCAAGGGCAGGCATTTTGTGATGTTAGTCAAAACATTCCAGATGTGTTGAGCAGACAAGAAAATTGGAAACTCAGCTTCTGAGAGAGAAGCAACACAGAGGGAAATGCATAGAATGACTCACTGACTCATGCTTTGCACATGTGATGGAACATTTGACAGCCAATTTGCCATTTGCACATAGCTGTTTGGGCAGTTGAAAGCCTTGAGCACAAAAGACACTAAATAATTGGCCAGCTAGAAGTAAAGGCACATTGTGAAGTATCTGGATATTTTAATGATGCCATGAATGAGGTAATTTTCTGGAGATATATAAGACCAGCATGAAAAAATCAGAAAAGAAACACAATTATTGGGCTACCAATTAAATGATATTGGCATTATCCAGATGATCAGTAAACTGTGTATAAATGGGACATTTACAGGCATCAAATGGTCGCTCACAAAGGCTCAATGGAACATAAGCATTACTTATTTCATTGTACTGACAATGATGCTCTGAGTTTTGGGGTCCCTTCAGCATTGGACAAACTCTCATTGCATCTGTAGTTCCTACAGTGAAGATAGGAAAAAGTACCCTGGGATGATTAGCTTCCAGTCATGATTCTGCTACCCAAATGCGGGGGGGGGGGGGGGGGGGGGGAGGGCACTGTTGCTACACTGCTGAAGTAACAAAACATGCTTCCTCTATCTTTCTGATGGAATAGAATCTGCTGTATCTCTGGGTGGCCAGTGTAATATATGACGTACTCATTATTTTAATATATACTACTGTCAGAATTATACCTTCCTGGAAGAATTTTCCTTCTAGGAAAGGTTCAGAACCTCTGAACCTGGTTCAGAACCTCTGAACCAGAATCAGGAATAGACCCAATCACCTGGTGTTTTTCCTTCATCAGATGCATCTGTAAGCCTCATAAGTAATATACTCACAGGACTGTGCTATTCCAGGATATGAAACTGATGAGCTTTCAGAAGACGAGTGTGGGAAAGAACAGAAAGAGGCAGTTTGAAAGTTAAGAACCTTTAATAACTCATTCTGGGAAAAAGAAGAAGAAAGAAAGTGATATATGCTTTCGGAAGATCAGCTGCAGAACATCTAACTGGTATTTTTAATGTTGCTGTTTCCTATATATCTGCTCACTGTATGTGTCTCTCTCTCAATTATATCTGCATTTCTCCTTAGGCTACTATAAATATAAGAAATCATAATTGTTCCCTTAAAATATAAAATCTGCATGGAACCAACACATGTTTGTAATTGTGTGGGTATTACCCTGGTACATTCTTCAAGTATTGGCTGCATCCCTAAATTGAATGTACATTTACTTGCAAAAACAAGTTAGTTTCTACATAATAAGCGAGTGGACGCTTACAGGGCTGAGCTGAAGCTTCTGTTAAAGAGATACCCTATAGTCCCTGAGACAGCATCCAAAGTCCAAGTCTGAGAAGGAACTCCAGTATTTGATTCCATATCTTACTTCCCACTAGTCTTTGAAAATGCAGGATAGGATGTGATGGGCAGAGTGAAGATCTGCTCTACCCTGAGTTACTTAGAGTTCCCTTATGGCACCAAATGCCAAAGTTGACTTGAGAGGTGTGATGATGTTTCCAAAGTTGCCCCAACTTACCTTGATAATAATGATTTGTGAGACAATTATGGCACTGGTGCTTTTGGGAAGCCCTGCAGCTGCTGAGCGCTACCACCACCACCAGTGAGGTGAGGGCAGAAAATATTGCCACTGGTTTAACTAGCTTCAAGATTATGGCGACAGTGCTTTCCATATGAGGCTGAAGAATGCAATTAACCTGACATTTGGCACTGAAATGAGTGAAAAGCTCTGACATCAATTACAAGCAGGTTACATGAAAGTCATATGAGATGGGTTTTCAGCTGCCTTGGGAATCTGGTTCACTTGCTGACTTCAGAAATAATTGTTTCATATCCACCTAATAATTTAGCCTTGTGAACTAAATGTGTAGGTAGGAAGTGAAACTGCTTGCTCATGTTTCCTCTTTTCCTCCCCCAAAGTACCCTTTAGCACTGTGCCTTGGGTGCAATAATATTTCAAAACATTGGAAAGAAAGGCAACCTAGAAAGACTTATGTGACCCCAGACAGACACTCCAAGTGAGATCCTTTGTTCCTTCAGAATGATAAATGCAACTATTTTCTTGCTGCATATTTGGGTAAGAAATGACAGATGGGAAAACCAGAGAGTGCAAGGAATTGGATCATCTAAGGTTATTTGGGTTCCTTGGCTTTAGGAAACAGGCAATGTACATAGCTCCTAGTGCTTTCCTCTTAAGCTCTTTGATCCAATTGCACAGCACACACATAAGGTGAAGGGCATCAAATTGCAAGCAATACCAATCATATTATTTTAACTGCTGAGGACAAAGCAGGTTAGATTAATGCTACTTATGAAGCTGAAAAGTAATGACAGTTTTAACAGAAGTAAAATAACCATTTAAATTGGTTCTCAGTTCAGTGACTTCTCACCTTTTAACCTCAGATTTTACTTAGATACAGATACAATTTGCATAACCTGGTTTTTAAGCCAGAAGGGCTCACTTCCAATAAGTTGTTTTAGACCAGTGTTTTTCAAACTTGGCAACTTTAAGATGTGTGGACTTCACCTCCCAGAATTCCCCAGCCAGGATATGAGTTCTATTATTTAACATTTTCTTTGCAATGAATGCCAGCAGTGGTGATCATTGTGGAATCACACAGTATTGACAAAGCATTAATTAGTGAACCTGAAAATAACTTTCCTTCCCTGATTTTCTCAAATTCTTAGTGTAGAACATCCTCTAACCTTATAGTCCTAGATACATTGATGTGTAGATCTTATTAAATTCAAGGTAGCAGAAGTTTGCAGTGTAAATCCCCATATTCTTCTCCTTTTGTTGTTTGAATATTTTCTACTGTTTACAGGTCTATCTGTTATCACCAATATCAAATAATAATAGAATTCAAAACTAACACTTTGTCACATTTTAGAAATAATTAGGAAAAGTTGTTTTAAAGCATGCAGGGCTGCAAAAGTCACACCTCTCTGCAACACTTTAAGGCAGCTTCATCTTTCACCAGCATGATGTAGCTGCCCTCTGCAGCTGCCACATAATCCTAGGAAGCAATACAGCTGCTTTAAAGAGTTGCAGGCAAGTGTGACATTTTCATGCAGTTCTGAGGACTCAGTTCCTGGCTTATATGGATGAAATTATAGGAGTACAGTTTGGGGAAACACATGCTCAGTTCACATATGTGAACAGCTAACAATGTAGCTTTTACTGACATATTACCCAGTGTCCATAGATGTTGGCTAGAAGTCACAACAACATAAAAATGATTGTTGCGTTTGTATGATGTCATAATACGTGACATCACTTGTCTCCTTAGGGATACCCACACTGTGTTCCTCCTTTTTTTCTGCTTTTTAACCCTCTTATCTTCAGACAGGTTTTTGGAAACTCAAAAGTTGGGAACTATCTTCATTTTTTCTTTCTTTCAATAATTATTCCATTATTTCCTTAATGACAGCAGTAGCATTTTCTGAGAATAGCTCAGTAAAAATCCAGACATTTGAGGAAAAAATAGCAGAAAGAAAAGGAATAACTTGGTAAATGAGATTTCTGTGAATCAAAAATAGCAGTGCCATTTGGTTTTGAAGAAGTGATAGTGTTATATCTCCATCGATGGCATTTTAGTTTCTTTTTGCAATGTGTATAGGGTTTTTACAAAAGGCAGCATTTAAAAGGTCAAGGATCATCTTTAATAGAGCAGTAAAAAAAGAAAACAGAAGAAAAGAAAAAGATCGCTAAAGGGTAGTTTTATCTTAATTTCATTTTCTCCAACACATAGACATAATGCTCCTTTCGTAAAAGTGAGAAAAGTTTTCTACATTAGTGATGTTAAGTCACATAAGAAAGAAAGCTTCTTTGGATCTCTCAAAGGTGGGCAACATCTATTTCTGGATCTCAGTACTTAGAATGTTTGAACTTTGTGTTCACTGGTCAGTGTTGATAATTTATATTCTAATGATAAATGTCTTATAGAGAGAAAATCCATTAATCTTATCCTTTTTCCTTTCATTCGAGTCACTGGCATATTAAAGAACATGAACCCTCCCCTCCATTTTCACCCCTTAGGGATATCATTCCTTGGGGAAACTTGTCTTCCAAATAGCCTCACAATAGAATCAGTGCCTCTGTGAGAGCAGTCATGGAGCCACAGATATTTGCCATAAAACAACAAAATCAACAGAGCCACGTGCATCCTTCGGTCTCCTTATATGTGGCCCTTAGCCTAATTTGAAAAGCTCCCTGTTGCACTTGAGTTTAGACTTCTGTTAAGAGCAATTTGTCTTTCACTTGGCAACCTGCTAGATGGGGAGGAAAAGATGGGCAGAAAAAATTGTTTGAAAATGAGAGAGAAAGGAAAGGAAAAAAGGCCTGAGAGAAAGAAAGAAAAGGGATGTCAGAAGGGGGGGGGGGGGCAAGGAAGAGAAAAACACATGTCAGAAAATGAATTATCTTATCCAATCACTGTTAGCTTTAATCCCACACTCAGTTGGTTTTAGCCTCTTAAATGACCTCCCAGAAATATTCTCAGTAGGAAGAAGGTTGTCCTGAAAGTGATTGGTGGGAAAAGATTAGAGAGGGAAGAATCCCAGTCTGTGTGCCTGTGTAATACAACAGGAGAAGAAAGGTATATATGTATTTCATAACTCCTCCAATTAACGGTGACATTACTTGTGGGAAGAAAGTAACTTATGTTCAATTAGGCAGCCCCCCCACCCTGAGCAGCTGCTGACTTTTATGTCAGACATTAGCTGCAGTTAGCAGACATGGATTGGAGCATCTTAATATTGCTGAAGAAAACCCTTCCCAAGAATAAGGGCATGGGAGCAACTGACACCTTGCTACCTAAAGCTGCAATGTCACATAGATGCTTCACAACTGTGTCTACAAACAGATTAGCCTGTGGTCTTGAGTGGGCCAAAGCTTTCCCCATGCTGGAGTCAGTGTCATTCTTTATTCTACTCACACAGCTATTGACCAAAACCATGTTCTGTTCTGCTTATATTCATCCAGAGTCAATCAGGAGTTGGGCAGAGCTGAAATCTAATAAAAATAAATAATAAATAAAATAAAATAAAATAAGTAGATATATCCACCACTTTAGGTCACTTTAACATTTCTAAGGGTAGTTGAGTGATGCTAAAACATTTATTCATTTATTTCCATTATTGATATCCTACCTTTCAGGAGAACTATCCTCCCAATTTATAAGCAATAAAAACAACTGTAAACAAAATGCAAACAAAGAAATAAGCTTGTAGGTTCCTTCTCACAGGGAGATAAGAAATAATGGCCTTGTAGGGAAGGGAAAGCTTTGGCTTCTGTGGTGGCTTTCAACTGTTTCCCCCTCTTTCTTCAGGGCCCTTTCTCTCAGGGCAGATGGTGATAATGGTCCCTGGGAGGAAGATCAACTACTACAACTGAGGAGGCTGATGTCTGCCTGCTTTTCTCTTTCAGGGGTCCTTCTCATACAGCAGATGATGAGCACAATCTTGTTGGGGGAAGAGTCAAACTGGGTCAAAATCTGTATTGATTAGGACTTCTTGAGCACAACATTTTGTTTCAGTGCATTGCATTCCTCTCCCATATTTCCAGCTATTTTTTTAAACAGTGTTACTGTATACTGAATAAACCATATGAATCCCAGTGACATATGCCTAAGTTAAAATGTTAAGTTAGCTGATTATAATGTGGTATTTGTTCACTTCAGCACTTCAGCACATGTAGTTTGGTAAAAAGTCCACATGATCTTATTGCAAAGCCCAGTGGTTGTCAACTACAAACAAAGCAGTAACAGTGATGATGGCAAACATATAAATATGGACTGATGGCTGAATTAATGATTTGTGAGTATGTACCATGGTACTTCTCCCCCTCTTCCCTTGGGGATAAATGGCCTTTCAAAAAGTCAACACAAAACATGATTTAGTCACCAAGACCTTAAGGGACTTGAAATAATAATCATTTGATCTATCTGACACATTTTTCACACTCTAACATTTGGTTTAAAAAGTATTTGACAGACCAGAAGTGACACCTCTTTTGGAATGCCCTGGCAGCCGCTTGAGGTGATTAGAATCCTTCCACAGGACAGTTTTATCTCTTTTTGTTACATGAGAACAATATAGGTCTGGAATGAGCAATCTGCTTGCTTTGGCAGTTAAAATCATTATCAGAACTTCAGTCAAGAACCTTGCCATTGACAGATGATGATGGTTCTGCTCACTTCAGCTGCACATTCAGCCTAGCAAGGACATATAGTAAGGTATCACTAATCATTCAAGCCACCTGTTGACCCACCCTGGATGTGTAAATGCTCTAGGCATGGGGGCCATGAAGTACGTGAAACCTGTTTAGGCTGATACTATATGATATTGTTTTTATTCTTGGCTGCTGCTGTTCCTTTTTGTATGTTTTAATCATTTTATATTGTAGCTTTTGTTTAAACTTTGTTTGCCACCCACAGTTGCTCTGGCGAGAGGGAAAGATAGAGAGAGACAGAGACAGAGACAGAGAGAGGATAGACACACCCACACCCACACAGTATGTGTGTGTATGTGTAGATATCTTCCTTCCTTGCTTGCTTGCTTCCTTCCTTCTTCTGATAAGAAATATGCAGGGAGATACCATGTACCCTTCCCAAATTAGCCTGTGAAGATTGGTGCCCCCTGCCCCCCGGAAAGCATAGCAGCCAAATTTGGATATGTGGGTAGCAAGGTCATAACACATGCAAGATTGAAATGAACAAAAGTATTGACTCAGCTCAACAAATTGCAGGACTTGAAGAAGACATAACACAACAAATACATTTTTAAGTCCAATCCACCTATCTTTTTGTAAATTCTAGAAGTATAGGAAATACCAGCAGCCAACAGTGAGTAGGGAGAGGAAACCCAGCCAATCTGAGCATGCTTCTGGAAAAGACCATGAATAGACTTTAAAGAAATGGAAGATTTTAAGCCTCCTTCAAAATATGTGCTGACTTGAGACCTTTGGGGAAAACTGATACAAAGCAGAAGTTATAGCTCTGATTGTGACCAAAGTATATGAGGAGTCATTATGCTGCCTACCATACAGTAGGTGATGGTGGTTTAGAAGAAACAAACAAACAAAACCCCCAGCATTTGAAAGGAACAGGTCCTGGTCCCGCCAGCTGCTTAAAA
Organism: Liasis olivaceus; assembly: GCA_030867105.1. Taxonomy (NCBI): domain Eukaryota; kingdom Metazoa; phylum Chordata; class Lepidosauria; order Squamata; family Pythonidae; genus Liasis; species Liasis olivaceus. The sequence goes on along the minus strand of CM061350.1, from coordinate 44,293,562 downwards.
TGCAAGCATAGATATGTTTACAACGTAATTAAGGTAGAAAGTCAGAGACTGTGAATTTGGGGATGCAGAAGACCTGGTATAGTATGATAAAACTGTGTTCAGTGTCAGAGTCATCAGAGTGAAGGAAACCCTTTTGGAAAATCTCACATTCAACCAGGCTGTGGACTTCTGCAAAACAAGATCCATAACAAGGGATCAGCTACAAGCCATGTTGGGAGATTTGCTTGATCCTCCTCTACATTCAGGGCCAAGTAAACCTCTTAACACCACCAAATTAAAGGACACACATGTGGATTAAGATGCACAGGTACAAGGTGCACACATAGGGTTTATGGGCAACCTAGAGCATGCCCAGATTATAGTACTATATGTAAGGAGTGTAAAGGTCTACTTCAGTAGAAATTAGCCTAATACATAGGCTACCTGTCACTAGTTCTACTTGACAGATCATGTGTGGAGACAAAAAGAAAGGCATCAGACATCTTCTTAAACAAAGATGGGGTCTTCATAACCAATGTCAACTAGCCGCCATTACTTGATTGGCACACTTGCATTACCATAAGACTTATATGCAGGGTGTACATGTTCTAAAGCCCCAAAATAGTAAAGACAAGTTAATTTAGATGTACCTGGAAGCTTTTGAAAAATTAGGTTGCTTTCCAGGGAAGCAACCTGTCTACATAAATTCTGAAATATTACCAGTAATTCATGGACACACAAACATTCCCTATGTTGTCATTGACAACCTGTTTTCCTGAGCTGATCTGAACCTCTCATTATCTGAGTACCACTTGTGCTCATGGCAACTTAGAATTTAGACTTACCCACAATTAATATGGTTGGTGAGAAATCATTATTTACAGCCCCATTTGTTTCTTAATATATTCAACAATTACAGTAAAGCACACTTACTCAACCTGGCACTTAATTTAGAATCAGCTTACAAAGGAATTCGAGAAGTTGCAGTTCTATCACATCTGAAGGACAACTCACTGGAATCAGATATACAATATTCTGCTTAAGAGGTGATTCTAGAGAAGGCTTCCCTTTGTTGTTCATGGAAATTCATGTAAAGTCTCTACTTGGTCTTAATGGTTGGATAACCAGACATGGATACCAACTGTCTTTGGCATATAACCAATTTAAATTAGAAGTATTTCCTGGAACCAGTTCAACTGCTGTAAAATACAATCCATTATAAAGAGAAGAATCTAGGCAAATCAGTTTACTTGTAGAGAGGGATTGGAGAATTACAGTTCTTGAATATATTTTCATTATGTACCCTATGCTTCCCAGTAATGATGACCTCCTCAAGATTCGTTTTTAATTCCTTTTGACATAAGATCAGTTCAGTAAACAATGATATGGTTATGGAATCTAATTATTTCAATATTAATTTATTAGTGTCAGTTAGGTAGAATGTTAATTATTATTCAAACAGATAACCATGTGGTTGTCACAAGTTTTAAGAACTAATTTCAGTTTGAACTTGACATCAATATGAACATGACAATAGCATTTTGCCATTACATATTGCCATTGTGTATTTTCCTTTTCTCATGGGAACTGACAGAATATGATTCATAATGATAGCTTCAACATACAGCCATGCATAACAATAAGGATTTATAATATTATTAACATACATGATATCTGTATTGCATCTGCCACCATCTATAACAAAGATTCTTCTCTTTATGTGGCACACATTTTCATGTGTCCATAATTATCTTCATTAATATACATTTATCATTAAGCACTATTAAGTTCATGTGCCAAGCCCCTTTTATTAAACAAATGAAGACTAAGGCATACTCAAAGGCAGTGGCTCTCAGTACATCATTTTTATCTTTTAATAAGTCTTATAAAAAGCAAGTTAGTCAAAAACTTAGCCTATTAATTAAATTTGGTTTCACACTGCTGAACTAAAAATTATCCTGTTACAGGGTTTCCATAAAGCTTTGGGTTATGTGTTCCTCTGATTTATCTATATAATATCTCTCAGCAAAAGCCATACAGAAGGATTATCAGTCTCTGCTGGCAAGTAATGAAATGAAGGAAATGCACATCCCAGAGTGGAAACCTACTTAGTCTCTTTTGACAGCAAGGCACAACTTGGCTGTTTGTGATGCTCATACAGGCATTTCCAAATAATGCACACAGGTTGAAAGGCATGTGGCAAATTTCACTCTTCACTGAGAGTTTCTGCGCATGTATTGTTTTACGTTGGAAGCATAACAGCTTTTCGTTTTTGAATCAAGCTTTTTATTTACAGTGCAGTCGTTTCAAGTGAGAGCAAAGAAAACGATGTCACTGACATCTGTGAAAATCTGGAGAGCAATAAAGGTGTTGACTTGTGATGAGATCTAAAGCAATGACAACATGGCCCCGCAGGGAGATTTTCATGGGCCGTACATCTTCCATTGACTTGACTCATCAAAGACGCTATTCACTTTACATCAGAGTGCAATATCCTGGATTTTGCTCCTTTTAAACAAACCAGAAAGAAAAATGATCTAAACAAATTGGGACAACAATCCTTTCAAGCTGAAACCACCCATACCAAAGGATATTGCAGACCTTGTAATTCTGAGACAAATAATATTATCACTATTCTTTATATTCAGAGGCTGTTACAAATAGGGCAGCTTCCTAGGTTCTTTTCTCTAGAAGGAGGGATATTCCTGTGAAACAGCTCCACATCTGTATTGGCATGCTTTGCCTAGGGATGGGATAGAATTGTGTGTCATTCCTCTCTTAAAGTGGAACCTCTTTAAAGCAGGAAATCTTTAAGCAATTTGCAAAGAGACAGATAGGCAGGAGAGTCGAGGCCGTGCTCCATATTGCTTCCTTGAATTTCATAGCTATCAGTCTAGAAGTGGGTTCTTTATCTTTGTGTGTTGCAGAGAGAGACAGGAGAACTTATATTCTGCAACACTGCTCACGAAGCACTGCTCTGCCTTGCACTGATTTTGGCTTAGCGCAAGGTTACTTCTACTTTGCATAGTGATGAACAGACCTAGTAGATCTGCTTCAGTTAACTCTATGCTTTGGGGGAAGTTTTCTTTTCTGCAAATTTTCGCACCAATTATTTAATTAAAAATCCATAAAACAATATGTCAGATCAGATCCAAGAGTAGATGGGAGTTATACTTAGTGTCTGAACTGTAAAACTATGAGTCAGCTTTTTTAAAGATTTAGAAAATTTATAGAAGCTGATATTAATGTTCAGTTGCCTTACAAAAAGGTTTAACAATTTTATATAAGAGTTCTTCAGTTATTACTGGGTGGATGCTACTTCTGGTGCTTTATTAATTTACAATTATCAGTTAATACAACAGCTTATGTCTTGGTTGCCTTTGTTTGACACAACTCTGCTACTTATTCCATCACTCTCCTACCCAAGGTTGTTGAGATGTTGGTCTTCTCCACACCCATCCACATTGAAAATCGATACAAAGAATTGATTTCCAGACTTCATTTAGCCTTTCTGCAACCTCCCTAGCTTTTTTCAGTAATTCTTTCATTATTTTGCCTTTTAAATAGCATATTGTCGCATGATGCATTTAAAATATTTGTTTGAACTACCTCTTGACAGTTTCCTTGTTTGTCTTCTTATCAATTTATATTTTTTAATGTTAAGCTTTGTGTTATTTTTTTCCTCATATGACCAAAAGATCTGCTTTTTCCAAGGAAGAAGATTCTGTTGACATTGGAAAATGGGGGGGGGGGGGGGGGAGAACCTTTTAATGGGGGTAATGTTATAAGTAGATTGGTAGAAGGTAGTTGGGTATTAGTTGGCAGTTATAGAGTGTTGGTAGTGGTGAAGTTGGTCGAGGCTCACATGTTGATGAATGGACTGGATGATACTCAGTGAAAGATAGTCAGATGGAGAAGGAGGGATTGAGAAGGACTAGACTGAAAGATGAAGTTGCTGGAGTCTCACCAGTCTGAGATAAAGCATTCCTAAGAAAGTTCTTAAGTGCAGCTGAGCCAGCTTCATAATGCTGCACAATACAATCGATAAACAGACATTAGATCTCAATTTTCAGAAGGAGCTGTTTTGCTGAGATCTGGACACAGAAGGCAGTACTCTTGCCCCTTCACCTGATGCCACTTAGGATCTTTGAAACTTGGGGGGGGGACTATTGTGAGGGTCTGCCCCAGAGATCTGATAGATCTGGATAGATGGATTTCAAACAGCTTTTAAGAATTTTTCTGTGCTCTGTTAGGTAGTTCCATTGATTGCCCAGTCAGCCTTTATTAACACAAGATGACTCAAGACCTTTTTTAAATTATATTTTTATTAAACATTTTTGAGAAAATAAAGACAAACAAGAACCAAAAAAAAAGGCAGAGAAAAATAAAACACAAAGTGAATAAACTGGGAATTTACAAGTATCTTAGAATTAAATAGAACTAAATTTATTAAGAATGAATATTCAATATTAATTAGTTTTACATATCCGAATATATTATTTCAGTTTAAAAACTACATGTCATTGTTAAAATCCAGTAATACATAAATAGCAATGCCAATAATCAGCACAATATAAATCATGAAAGAAGATGAAAAATTGCAGTAATTTCTGTAAAAACAAGTAAGAGATGTATTCTTATATGACAAATCATTGAAAGTAAGAACTTTAAGACTGTATGTTAAGAGAAATCTAAATTTTTGATCTGGTACAAGCCCATACTGTATATTGAATTATAAGTAAAACATTGTCTCCAAGGGGAATTAAATTCTGTGTCAGTTTTTGAAATATGAAATTATTTGAGACCTCAACTAATTAGCCATTCTTTTGCAGGAGGAACTCTACATGATTTCCAACGTGACTCAGATTTTTGATGTGATTGTTCATGAGTAGCCTTTCTGTTTGTTGATCCCAGGGACTCCAGGAGATAAAGTGAAGTAAGTAATGCCTGGAGTGCTCGTAAGGGAAAATGTAGAGTGAACCTGACTGAGCATGGATAAGAACTCAGGTTTGAGCACACACTGTGGCAAAATACAATAGCATTGTATTGCACAATTTCATTGGTTGTCCATCATGTAGCAGCCTTGTTTTGGGTGGCTAATTCTGTTTTGGGGCAGAGTGGGTGGGAAACTCTCCCAACAGGCTGCAGTGTTGGTTACTGATGGTGGAATTATCCCTAAAGGAGCATTTGTGTGACTTGAGCGTCCTCCTAGATCATGCCTCCTGGAATTATACTGCTGGATGGGCAGGGGAAAGCCATGAAAACTTCATGTATCTTTGTCTTGTTGCAGCCCTATTTGGAGCCCTTGTTGCATCCCTTTGCCAGCTGCAGCCCTATTTGGAACAGGAGGATCTTGCAGTGACAACTCAAGCCTTTATTACCACCTAATATGGAGTACTACGATGTGCTGTACATAAGGCTGCCTTTGAAGAACACTTAGAAATTGTAGTTGATGCTTAATGCAGGGGCCCACCTGTTTGTGAGTGCACACCACCTTGGTCAGACTCACTCAGCAGGCCTTGCACTGGTTTTCCATAGGTTTTCTAGTGCAATTCAAAGTCATGGTTTTAAACAATAAAGCATTATAGTTTATTCTCCAGCCAGAAATCATTTGTCCGATGCATGTTTCCTTGAAAAAACTGCTTGTGATTCCCCACTTCTATGAGGTGAAGGAGGTCCAGGCCCAGAGCTGCTGGTTTTCAGTTATGGCACCCACTTCATGGAACAGCCTCACTCTGGAAAGTAGATTAGTCCTCTTTTAGCCTTCCAGATGTTAGTTAGGATAGGTCTTTTCCAGAGGGCATTTATGACTGTTGAGTTGTGGCTGTCTTGTTTTATGGCTTCAGTCTATTACATTTTTTATTACCATGACTGTTTTATTATTTCTTACTCTGGATATTTTATTGTTGTTAACTACCAGGAGTCCTTGTAGATGATGGTAGTATGCAAATTTAATAAATAAATATCAGATGTCTTCCTCTGAATATTTCAGAAGACTGTTTTCTTTCATGAGAGCCAGTGTGGTGTTATGAATCAGATGTTGGATAGCCACATGGCAGACCCAGGGACAAGCTTGCTTTCATATACAGAAGCTCATTGGGTTACTTTGGGCTGGGTGTTCCCTCTCAGCCCAACCTGCTCACAGGGTTATTCTTCTGTGGGGAAATGGTAGGAATGAATGCTCTGTATGTCCCCTTGAGCTCCTGAATGAAAGGCATGATATAAATTTAACAAACAAACACCAGTAACCTTTCAGACAAATTTCAAGGGCTGTTTCCCTGAGGAATTCAACCTTTGCAAAATCTAATATGAACTAACCTGAGCCTATCATAGCTTTCTCCAATGTGTGCCGTTCCGATGCACTGGATTTTATTTTCCATCATTCACAGCCAGCAAGCTGCTTGAAAAATCTGGGATTTGAATTCAACATATTGGAAGGTGCCAGAATGGAGAAGGTTAATTTTCTTATGGACCGGCAATAGTCACTTTTGGTATTTTCTTAACTCAAAAAATAAATAAACAATAAGCAAGTAATTTTTTTAAAGTGTGCATTTGAGAGGATATGAATGCATTTATGAATGTTTATTTCTAAAGAAAATGCTTTTAGAAATATGTATTTTGAAAGAAAATATGCTTAAAAGCAAGCAGATCATGCAGAAATGGGATGAACATGGACTAAATATGGCTTTATTTTCACATCCCTAGGCCCATTATGCTATTGGCATTTAGTATTATGGCAACGTTTTGAGTCTCATGGATATTGCAGAATTTAATGGTTGCAATTGTTTTACTATTGTATTTACTGTTAGCCACCTTGATTTTTTCCTGAAGGGATATAAATAAAACATAGAGATAAATAAAGTAACAGGATTTGCAATAGCAGAGGAAGCTTATATATCTGTTAATGTGTTTCTAGGTTGACCAAGGTATAAGGCATAAATTTGGCTAGAGTTCCAATTCCATTAAGTTCAAATGTACATGAAATTGCACCTAATTTTATTCTCAGTCATGTGTGTGTGTATTTGATTACGTGCCATCAAGTCAGTGTCAACTCTTATCAATCATATACCTTTCCAGTTTTGTAGTGGTGTACCCATCACTACTATAACCAAGTTCATCCATCTTGCCACTGGTCATCCTCTTCTTCTCTTTCCCTTTACCTTTTCTAGCATTATAGACTTCTCAAGAGAGCTGGGTCCTTGCATAATGTGTCCAAAATGTAATAACTTGAGCCTAGTTGCCTCAAGGGAGAACTCTGGATTAATTTGTTCTTTGATCAATTTCTTTCCTTTCCTAGATATCCATAGTATTTTCAGGAGTTTTTATTTGCAATCTACAGTATTCCTGGGAATCTTCTTCAACATCAGAGTTCAAAAGCATGAGTACTCTTTTTATCTTTCTTCTTCACAGTTCAACTTTTGCTTGCAGAGCGTCACAGGGAAAACATTCTCCCTTTATACCAATGACTGCATTTCAAAAGACTCTTCTGTTAAAATCTTGAAATATGCAGATGATACAACTGTCATTGGTCTAATTCGAAATGGAAATGAGTCAGCATATAGATGGGAGGTTCAACAACTGGTCTTGTGGTGTGGTTGTAATAACTTGGAATTGAATACACTTAAAAGCGTGGAGATGATTGTGGACTTTAGGAAGAATCCTTCTAATACTCCTCCCCTTACCATACTCAACAGCCTAGTATCAGTGGTAGAGTCCTTCAGGTTCCTGGGTTCTATACTTTCCCAAGACCTGAAATGGACGTTTAACATTACAGCCATTATTAAAAAGGCACAGCAAAGGATGTTTTTCCTGCGGCAACTTAGGAAGTTTAAATTATCCCAGGAGCTCTTGGTACAGTTTTACAGGGGAATCATTGAGTCTGTTATCTGCTCCTTTATAACTGTCTGGTTTGATTCTGCAACCAAATAGGACAGACTCAGACTCCAACGGATAGTTAAGTCTTCAGAAAGGATAATTGCAACCCGCCTGCCTTCTATAGAAGAACTATATACTGTGAGGGTCAAAAGGAGGGCAGAGAGGATATCTGCAGACTCTTCTCATCCTGGATATAATCTGTTCCAACTTCTTCCTTCAGGACGGCGCTATAGAGCTCCATATGTTTAAACATCTAGACATTGGAATAGTTTTTTCCCTTGTGCCATTGCTCTGTTAAATACTATATGATTTGATATGTACTGGACAGTGGTTTCTTCTTTGGAAAAGTTATTTTACTGGGCAGTGTTGTTACTATTTATTAATTTTATGTTGCTATCCAAACGCACCATTGATCTTGCTGTTCGTCGCCGAAGACAAATTCCTTGTATATATTTTATACTTGGTCATTAAAGTATTTGTATTGTATTGTATTGTATTTGCCTACAGGATTCTGATCTTTGTAGATATACAGGAGATACATCATGGCATCTGGATCTGTTTTCCAAGCCCTTCATTGCTACCCTACCAAGCACTAGTGGTATATTTCTTGATTGCCAGTTCTTTTACTGTTGATAGTTGATCCTAAAAGGCCAAAACTATCCACCACTTCAATATTTTCACTGTCAAATCTAAAGCTGGTTGCTGTACCTATTGTCATTAATTTGCTCTTCTTTATATTTAATTTTACTCCCATTTTTTCACTGTGCTGCTTGACTTTCATTAATAGAGCTCATAGATCATTTGCATTTTCAACTATCAGAGTAGTGTCCTCAGCATAGCACAGGTTATTTATGCTTTTTCCTCCAATTATAAAAACATGCTAATCTTCTTCCAGTTTAGCCCTCCTCAGTATATATTCAGTATATAGCCTGAATAAAAAGGAGATAATATACAGCCTAGTCTCACTCCTTTGCCAACCTGAAGCCAGTCTATTTCATCATGTTCCATATGGGCTGTAGCATCTTGTTCTGTATATAGATTTTGCATGAGAATTATGCAAAATTTGCAGTGTTCTGGGATTCCCATTTTTCTAAGGATATTCCATAACTTAACATGGTCAACACAACTTAAGGCCTTTCTATAATCAATGAAGCATATATTGACTTCATTGCATCAGCAATAATCTGTCTTGTTCCTTGGCCTTTTCTAAAACTAACTTGAACAACTGGCAAGTCCCTTTCTATGTATTGCTGTAATTTGTGTTGGATGATTCTAAGCATTACTTTGCTAGCATATGAAATTAAGAATAACATATCATAGTTTGCAGACTCTGTTAAGTCTCCTTTCCTTGATACTGGAATGTACACTGATCTCTACCAATCTGTTGTCCTCCAGATTTGTTTGAATGCTTTAGTTAAGATCTTTACTGATAGTTCTTTTGTAGCTTGCCATATTTCTGTAAATATTCCATCAATTCCTGTAGCCTTCTGGCTTGGTAATGACTTAAGCATTGATCTAACTTCATTTACTAGTACTAGAGGTTCTTGTCAATAGTGAATATCTTCTGTGGTATCTTGGATGTTGACATCTCTGCTATACAGAATTTAAGTTTGCTGCTTCCATCTTCTTGGAATCTGTTACTATCTGTCTGTTGGCATCCTTTAGCATACCAGTTCAAGCTTGGAACCTCCTTCTAAGTTGGGAGATCTTTTGGAAAAACTTTTTTCTGTGTCTGTTTCCATCTTCAATCTCTTTATAAATGTTGCTTTAATACTGCTTCTGGTTTCTTATAACAGAATTCTTCGTTAAATCCTTTCCTGAGCCTTTTATCTTGTGTGGCTTTGGCTTCTCTTCTCTTCTTGGCAGTTTCTACCATCTCTTCTAATATGTACTTTGCTTTCTTCTGTCATTTGGTCTTCAGCAGTCTCTTTCCACATTCATCCATAATTATTTCTATGATTCCATTCCACAGTTGTCTTGTTCCCTATTAACGAAGTTCAAGATTTCAAAGCAGTTCCTGATGCTCTTGAAATCAGTGACTTATGCACAAAATCATATCATGCAAACTAGTTGGCTTTGTTTTTCCACTTTAGCTTGATTTGGAACTTGACTTGTATCAGTTCATGATCTATTCCACAGTCAGTCCCTGGCCATGTCTTTGCTATTATAACTCAGTTTTTCCATGTACTTGTGTCAATAAAATAATCATAATATATCATATTATAGAGGGTGTTTGGAACCTGGATTTTTGGCATTTTGTACATTTTAAGGACTTCTTTTATTGTTTTAATATTGATCATACATAATTTAAGATTTTATATTCCTGTAAAACCAACAGGAGACTTGTGGGATCGCAGTGGGGTATATAATGTAATCAATCAATCAATCTCCCACCCTGGCCAATCCATTCTTCCATGAACACTCAAGTAAAATAATATTATTCTAGGCAATCACCAGGGAGGTTGCCCAGGTGGGGAGCATTAGCCCTTCTATTCAGGTCTTCTCCTTTGAGTCCAGTTCCAGGAAAAAAATAACAATAAAAGAAGGTTCTTTGGATCTTCCTGCCCAAAGCCTAGAAATATAAAACTAAATTACCTTTGTACTGATCCTCTGTTACAAAATCAATGTTTTCAGTTCTTAAGAAATGTTAAATATATTTCTTGTGATCTAAAAACAAATTTAATGCAACAAAGTTAGGGAGGGCTTACTGGACTTCTCACTGAATGTTTTAAAAAGGTTGGCCTTAAGTTGTAGATGCAGTAAATTTGAAGGCACATTGGTAGATACATTTTAGTTATATCCGTCAGTACTTATTTATGAAATGAAATGAAAATCTTTATTGTAATCAAAAACTAGTACATAATGAAACTCAGTAATATGAAAGAAGCTGCATATATGGAAAGGTACAAATCATAAAATTAATTGGACATAGAGAATCAATCATTTGACTGCACATTTTACATATAACAGAATTTAGCTAACTTAGCATGATGGAATCATGTATATCTGAGAGTTAAAACTGTAAATAAAACTGGTCAGAATGGCTGAGAAATTTGCTTAAATGTTGAGTTATTAGCCCTGAGGATGTGCCAGCATAAAATAAAATGTGTTTTAGAGTTTCAGTAGCTCATCCACAGCATGGACCGAGCCTTAGGCTGAATAAGATACCTTTGTATCTCCCTTCTAGGATAATGATTGGGAAGGTTTAATAACATGATTTTAGTTTGGTCACTGTGTATCAAGGATGTCTATGTTTATCTTGGCTATATTGGCAGCATTTGGAATCTGTGGAATTGTGGACTTTTTTGTACATATGGAATGGCCAAAATAATTACTATACAGCACTGGAAGGATACATCTACACCTTATTTGTTGGTTGGTTGCTGATATGCTTCAGAGGGCCATGGATAAAGCAGAATATCCGGACCCTTTTCAGTTGGGCTTCGGGTCTGGGTATGAGACTGAAATGGCATTGTGTAATGGTATGTGGGAATGACCTTGGGAGACTGAGCAAAAAAATGCTACCAAGGCAATGGTCAAATAACAGACAGCATAGCCTGCAGCTGGAGAGTGGGCAGGACAAGAGGCTCAAAAGGGACCCTCCCTAGTTTCTCAGGCTGTAGAGGAGATGGGGGGAGAAGTGTACTTTCAGATTTGCAAGATTCTGTCAATGTAGCTTTACAATAAAGTAGTTTTAGCTTATCTGGTCATGTTTCCTATCTGATTTGCCCTGCAAGGCTGATACATTGTTGCACTTGTGGATGACCTCTGGAGGGAGCAGGATGCGGGTAGTGTGTCTGAATTTGCTTTCCCTGAATTCTTAATAGCTTTCAGTACCATCCACCATATAGCCTTCTGGACTGGTTCCAGGAGTTTGGGGCACAATGTTATGCTGGTCCTCCTCTTTCCTCTGGAATTGGTTCTAGTTAGTGCTAGAGGGGAGGTCTGCCCCACTTGCCCTGTTATGTGGGGTGCCTCAAGGTTTGACTCTTCCCCATTCCTGTTTAACATGTACATGAAGGAGCTTGATCAGGTCATTTAATGGCATGCGGTGAAGTACCGTCAATATGCTGATGATACGCAGCTATATATCTTTGGCCCTGGTCATCCACATGATGCTGTGGAGGCTCTGCTGTGCCTGGAGGCTGTGGGGGTCTGGAATGGGGAGGAATTGGCTTCAGCTCAGCCTTAGCAAGACAGAATGGCTGAGTATTAGGGCCTCCTGGATCTGGTGATTTCCATCTTTAGTTCTGGGGTTGTACTACCCCAGATAGAACTGATGCACAATTTGGGGGTCCTCCTGGACTTATGGCTCCTGTTCAAAGAGCAGGTAGCAACTGTGTCAAGGGGGCCTTTCAGAGCATCTCAATTGCACTCTTTCCTGGACCAAGAGACTGTTCACAGTCACTCATGCTTTGGTCACCTCCCAATGAATTACTGTAATGGGGCTGCCCTTGAAGAACATCTTGAAGCTTCAGTTGGCCTCAAATATGGCACCATGGGCAATTATGAGTATGTCTCACTTTGCCCATATTATACCTTTGTGCCATGAATTTCCAGATTGCTTCTGGGTGCAATTCAAAGTGCTGGTTATTGCCTATAAAGCCTTACGCAGCATGGGGCCAGGGAATTGAGGGACTACCTTACTTCCATCATTTCTATCCATCCAATTAGGTCAGGCAGGAGAGACATGTTCTAGGTCCCATCTATTAGGAAGTATCATCTAGTGGAACCCAAGAAGTATGTCTTTTCTGTAGCTGCACCTACCCTCTGGAACACTATATTGCCTGACCTTTGTCTGGCCCCAACTCTGCTCACCTTTTAGAAAGACTTGAAGAACTGGCTGTTTTCACAGTCATGGTGACTGGGACAGTAATCAAACCCATGATATTGTTGAATGGTATGTTCAGGAGGCACTTTGTCTTGGTTGGCTGGGAACTTTTTTTATTGTAATATACATTGTATTTATATTTTAATTCCTATTATCTGCCCATAGTTGCATTGGTGACATGGGTGGCCATATAAATTGATATAAATAAATAAATAAATAAATAAATATCAGCATTTTAATGGGTCTTTTTTTTTTCCAGCAAGGCACAAAGGAGATTTTATAAGCAATTTGGTCAATTTTTTGATTTTTTTTTTAAACTATACAAATTTCCAGAGTCTTCTCCCCTTTTCTCCCCTTTTCTAATGACATCATCAGATTGTTACTACAGTTATCAGTACACATTTATTTTGTATGCATTTCACTTTCTTGTTTTGTTTGTATACATTATTTTTAGTTGGGTTGATATAATAAAACCAAGTAAAAATAATATTATTGCCTTGTTTCCTGTTTATTTGCATCCGTACCGTAAGAATGGAATGATATTGATTAGGTTCACTGAAAGGTTATTCAAAGCAATTGTATTTCTGGCAGAAAAAAAGAGAGTTCCATATTTCTTAATAATTTTTGAGTCTGTTTAGTAGCTCTGACTCAAATAAACACTTAAATTGTTTCAGTTAATAATAGTACAAAGCCGGAATGTTATATCTGTGATTTATAACCTGTAATTATGAATGTCCAAGTCAGAATATTGCAGAGAAGAAAATTTAACTCAGAAAGGTTAATGAGCAGGACCATTATAACAGAGCCTGAATATTATTGCAGATTTCCAAAGTATTTCAAGGACATTATTCTGAACTGAGCATTGCATGGACTGTAGTTCAAATGCTTTCAAAAATATAAGTTCACTTGGAAGAAATCAGTTGAATTGCTAATGGCCTGATTTTTATATAAAAAAATATGAAAACACATTTGAAGCACAGATGTGCTAGAAATAAGTACCTGCTGTTGTGGATACAGAAAAGACCTTATAGAAAACTTATGCTTAAATTGTACATATACTTATATCTGAATATGTAAAATATTTACATAAGCAGCATCACAAAAAGTGGGATTGAGGCATTTATGAAACTGGCAGGATCAGAACCATTTTCATTTTGGCTCAAGCACAGATCTTATTTCAGAGAAATTCTAAAGTGATTAATTTGGCAAAATAAATAAAGTTTCAATCTCCAAGACAGACTAAGCAAGATTTTCTTGGATCAAGTATATGGTCTATCTCGGTCTGCCCACATTACCTAATCTACTGCTTGCCATCAGTTTCCTAATGGCCTGGATTCTTGAAGTTTCCAAAGAAGGACATTCTGGTGAGGAAATGTATATTTACCAGCATTTACCAACTCACATTCTTACTAATATGTACTGTTATTCATTCTATATACTCATATTATTTTTTATGTGTATGTGAGAATACCGTAATAATGTGCATGTATGCACATTATCCCCCCCCCCCCAGTACCCCTTGAGCATACTTATAGAATGATTAACAGTGAATATATAACATGGGTATATAACATACTATGTACAATATATTGTTTACATTTATTTTTACCCTCTATTTTATTGTTTTGATTTTGTTTTTAAAATGTAATCCACTTAGAATTGTTTGGAATCGGACGGATTCTAAGCTCAATAAAAACTGCTTGGCAGATGCAGCTGAGGGTAGCTGAGTTCCTGGTGAAGTGGGGTGGCCAGTTGCACCATTCTTAAGCTCCCTCCATCTTAATGATGGGACCCAGAGCAGAGCAGCTGATAATATGGGACTAGAAACAGTTCCAGAAGCCAGCTTCTTCATGTTTTTCCTATCTGGATTTCTCCTGCTGCTGTTTCGTTTTACTTCTACCAGCCCAATTTAAAGTATGGCAGATAATTAAAAAAGCCAGGTGGATATCAAAGAAGGATAGGTCCAAGAAAAACTAGGCACACAGTAACTTTATTTCCCAGATCATTAAGAACAAGGCATTATATACTGTATAACTGTTCTGCATTATCTAGTAAGCTTATCACACAGACTTTGGGCCCCTTGTGAAGAATTCGGAATATATTTTTAGCTTCCCCTACATCTTTATACATGTTTGAGGTAACAACCTCAAACTGTATACTCTCCAGCCTTGTTCCCTGCTTATGTTGATGTTTCTTCAGTATTCAGAATACTGGACTGAAAGTTGGAGATGGGGGCAGGATTTTCAAATTAAGAAAGAAATCTGTGCCAGTTCTTAAGCAGATCTCTATAGGCACTTATTCAACTGGAATATTTATTATCAAAGATCAAAATTATAAAGAAATGTGAAAAATCGCAAATATAAAATAATTCATATTAGACTCACATCTCCATATCAAGATAGATAGATAGACAGACAGACAGACAGACAGATAGATAGATAGATAGATAATCTCACTGACTGTACTAGTGGGAGTAAGTATACACACAATAAGTATACTTTCATATATCTAACTCTTCCATGAAAGTGAATAAAGTAAATTTTGTTGTATATTTATTCTGAAGAGGACTTATTCTCCCATGCCTGAGTGTTACAGAAAGTTGGTTGGACTGGACCAGTGTTGTCCAAACTTGGCCACTTTAAGATGAGTGGACTTCAACTCCCAGAATTCCCAGACTGCTGACTGGGGAATTCTGGGAATTGAAGTCCACTCATCTTAAAGTGGCCAAGTTTGGACAACACTGGACTGGACATTCATCTCCAATGACCAAAAGGAAATTTTGTGCTGAAAACCAGTGAACAAATATTTTAAACAAGCAAACTAGTTTATTTACTTCCCAGCCCCCAAAGTCCAATTCACTATAACAAGAAATATGCATTAAACGTAATAGGCAAGTAAGTATCATTATCCCCAAGTATTAAACATTTGGCCGAGTGGGTTGTGTTCTTAACTATAAAATTGTGCACCAGCTCTTTTATCTAACAATTTTGTAATAAGTTACCCTGATGTTGAAACCCTGATGCTGAGAATATTTTAGGAGGGTCAAAAAGGAACCATTTGATTAGATAAAAACAAAAACATGGAGAAACCCATTCAGCCAGTATCCCAAACCCAGCTCAACCAGTGCAAATATTCATTTCTCTACACTTAGGTTTTGTCATAAGAATGTATTGCTTTTCCCTAACTTTGATTTGTTTCATCAGCAGCACTCTTCATTTCCATTCTTTCTCATTCCCTTTTCTTCCACAGCTTGAGCAGCTCCCTATTCTACATTCTTGGCTCAGTTTTTAACTAACAGCTTTATTCCTATATAGGCAGTATTCTCCTCTCCCACCCCAACCTTATAACTAATCAGAAGGACTGTGGACTCCTAAGTTTCCATTTCTTTTTAATTGCCAGTTTTCTAGACTGCACTCTTGATTGACCCATGAGTGCTATTCATTCTTTAATGATTACATTCCTAGGTTGAACGTTTGCCCTTCCTGTGAACTCATCTCTTAATGCTAAATGCCTGAGTTGAATTTTTAACCCATTTTTTTCTATACCCCACCCAAAGTACTTTATCATACCAAGACCCAAATACAAAATGGATTAAAAAAATCAATTCTTCATATTTCCATATTGGTATCTTGTAAAAGTGAATAAAAGTGACTGAAAATACAAAATAGTTATTATTTAAATTAGCCATGAGCAGCTTAGCTCTGTCACTTAATTTTTCAGCGACTTCAGTCACTGAAGTTCAGAATCTTCTTTGTTCCGCAGCTACGTACAATTCTTATCAGGATGCCCTACTTATATCAATGCAGAAAATTAGTATTTGGCCCATAACAGAGCACTCTCCTTTTTTCAGGGAATGTAGTACAGGGAGTAAATGGGGTATACCCTTTCAAACCCTGCTAGATGAAATCAAATTGGTCCTTGCTGCCTATCTTGAGCATCCGACATTTTTGCAAAACATTGAAAACATTGTGGTATTTAATCGTATTTGTGGCTACATGAGAGAATCCATTGCTGCAACACTTCTTCCTGGGTCACCATCACCCTTCTCTGAAAATGAAAAAAAATATTGGCATAAATGTTTTGTGCACTGTCCATTGCCCTCAAACTTTTTAAACAGGGGGCCAGTTCACTGTCCCTCAGAATGTTGGGGGGCCAGACTATAGTCATGTAAACGATACCTGTCATGTAGAATAGTCCGGCTCTGCGATCTCCCTCCTCGTGCATCATCTGCAGCTCCTGACACAGCCCCGACACTTCCGCTTCTGACAGACAGCAGCGGCAGCCAATCAGGTGGGCGGGCTGGATAAATGACCCTGACGGGCCGTATCTGGCCCGCCGGCTGTACTTTGAGAACCTCTGCTCTAAAAGGAAAACTTGATCTGAGGTAGAGGTGATAGGTCTGGGCTGCAAACCTTTGTATGGCCACTAGGTGGCAGAAAAGAGAGATTTTTATATTTTTGCTGCTATGGGGTTGTCATCTGGACTTTTGCAACTCAGATATGATAGCCATAGGGCAAGGTGATGACACCACTTTACAAGAGCTGATTCTTATTTATCACATATTGAGATGTGCAGGATGGCTGATTTGACCCATTAGCTTCAGTTTCTCATTTTCCATTTAAAAAAAAAAAAAAAAAAATTAAGGAAAAAATAGAGGGCTATAAAAGACCTCTAAAAAATATCAAATCACAGTGAATTAATGGGAACTCTTCTTCTTTAATCGTTGTTCAAAAAAGCGTCAACTAAACATTAACAAAGAACATAAGTATACCAACTATTGACTGCTGCAAAACAGGACTACATTCAGTTATACATAGTTCAGTTATACATTCTGTTTGTATATTTCTTTAAAAAAATCCTTTTTTTAGTAACCATTTTTCAATAATCTGTAATTCTTTACAGATGATAATTTCTCGTTGACATGTATCCTTGGCCACACTTTCCTCTAGCATTGGCATGCTTTAATTTTGGCATGGTGGACAGTCTTACAAAGTTGGCAGAAATTTATTTATTTATTTATTTATTTGATTTGTCCCCGCCCATCTCCCCTACAATGGGGGACTCTGGGCGGCTTACAGTCACTAAAATCACATTACATAGTTAAATTATAAAAAGTTTAAAAATTATAAAAGTTATAAAACTAGAAAATTTACAAAACTAGAATAGAATAAAAGCTAAAAACTCCAAGAGGTCAATAGGCCCCCACCAGGCCGCTAAGGGGCCAGCCAACCCCATTTCTGATATCCTCCCTCCCCGCCCCAGGCCAGATGGCAGAGCCAGGTCTTCAACTCCCTCCGAAAGGCCTGGAGTGAGGGGGCCTGTCTCACCCCCGGGGGCAAGATGTTCTAAAGGGTGGGGGCCACAGCAGAGAAGGCCCGCCTTCTGGACCCCACTAGTCGGAGTTCTTTTACCGCGGGGATCCGGAGCATGCCCTCTGTATGAGTTTGGGTGGGACGGGTTGAAGTCGTGGGGGCGAGGCGGTCCTTCAGGTGACCTGGCCCCATGCCATGTAGGGCTTTAAAGGTGATAACCAACACCTTGAATTGGACCCGAAAGCAAACCGGTACCCAATGCAGCTCGCGGAGCAAAGGTGTTATATGGGTCCTTCTTCGGGCCCCAAAAATTGCTCGCGTGGCCGCATTCTGGACCAGCTGAAGCTTCCGGATACTCTTCAAGGGTAGCCCGATGTAGAGCGCATTGCAGTAGTCTATCTGGGAGATAACAAGGGCATGAGTGACTGTACGTAGGGCATCCCGATCCAGGAAAGGGCGTAACTGGTGCACAACCCGAAGCTCTGCAAAAGCCCTCCTGTTTCATCATTTAGTTGAATGATAATTCAATCTGAAAATTTGAAATCAGTTGAGTTCTTCTTCTTCCCAATCCTCCCCTCCGCCACACATTTTATTTCTACTGCACTTTTCTAGCAGATAACTCCTGCTTTATTTGCATGGCATCTCTTGGAGAGGCTGAAAGCCAAGGAATATTTCAAAGCCACTCACTTTGATTCTTGATAATGAAGAATTTGAACCCAAGTCTTCCTGGCTCCAGTCAAACAGCCTCCCCCTATAACCCATTCACTTTTAAACTATAGTGCTATTTCCCATTAGCTGATTTCCTATGCAGAAGCCACAATCTGTTATTACATTTTTTATGGAGACATAATTTTAAACCAGACTTGATAAGAAACACTTCCTTACAAGGCTTTTCTGAACTACTGGGCATAGGTTTTATCGCCTCTGACTTACGCAATTGCAGTTTAAATTACAGCCTTAAACTGAAAGGGCAAATTATTAATAAATATAATTCTGCTGCTATATTAAAAAGAACCCAATGTTGAAACACCAATTTATATACAGAAAGCATAGTTTATTGAGAATAGGGAATAAATAGCCAGGATGACATTTAATTCTTCAATCATATAATTGTGAATAACACAATTGAGGTCTTATCCTCATCTGAATGGGAAAGGGATCCAATGTTCATAGTCTGTCCCTCCCTCTACTCCTTCGCTTCAATATTTCTAAATGGCACAACATCTCATTTTCAGTGCATGGCTAAGGTAAAGAGATGACAAACCCTTCATTAGGAAGAAAGGCAGAGGCCTTAGACAGTTGATTCTGAATGTCCTAAGAGGACAGCAAGTACAATATTGCATGTATTGCTATTGTGTTGTTAATGTAAGATAGACATACCTATGGGATTTAGTTGTTTCAGTTGCCAAATAATTTGGACACTGTTGAATATTTGTACATTGACCTCTGTCTGAGACTCTGTGTGTGTGCCTGTGTGTGAGTACACTGAATGTACTTCCTGACTGGTAGGATGCAGTCAACGGTATGTTAGTTTGCAAGGTAGTCTCTAGCTTAGAGTGCCAAGCTTACATTTAATACCCTGAGCATGCTGGAGGTAAATCTGGGCTTTGGTTGTATATATGTGGCATATTGGCCACAATGTATCAAAACCAAGTGGCAATGGCTTAGTGGCACGCATGAGAGTCAGATTGTCATCTAACTATAGCTCTCTTATCTTATTAAAAAGAATGATGTGAAAGCCTCCATTGACTAAAGCCAGGGCTTCCGAAGGCTACATCAAGATCTGTTGGTCTATCAGGTGGCGATCATAGTAGATGAAAGGTTGCAACTTGAAATGTAAGAGGAGTAAATGGCAAAAAACACCAATTAATAAGATGAATGACAGAAAAATAAATATTAAGTAATGATGGTATAGCTTTCTTATTTTAAGCTGTCAGGCTAGAGAGACAAGTTGTTACCTGTCATGCCTTCTGGCTATAGGTTGCATAATTATCCCCTACTTCAAGTGAGAATGGGGATAGTATATATTCTTGTGGTATTTTTGCCACTTACTGACTAATCAGAATGAAACTGGTCATACATTGCCTCCTTTAAAAATACCACAAAATATATACTGTATGTTGAGTGTCTGTAAAATGAGGAGAAATGGGAAGGCTATAATAGATATGAATCAGTGGGTCTGATCTTGTGAACGGAGTTGATGAATCCATTCAGGAAAATGAAGGTCTGGGTTTAATTATGTATGAAGGAGTTAAAAAGTAAGAATTCAAGACTTGGTGTTAATTCAGTGTCACTGTATATTGAAGTGAATTATGATAATGGAAAAAAACAGGAAGTGAGTATTCTGAATGAATGCAATTACAGTAGATGGACCTACATGACATTTGATACTATTCAATGGCAAAATATACTAAAATTCAGAAAATCTAAATGAGATGAATAATTTTTCACTGAACTGTACTTTCTTAATATGTCATGTAGATCCAGAAAATGTGATTTGTAAACTACTTTTTATGACTTAGTGTTCTGAGTGAATCAATCTACTGTGGTTTGTTCAGCAATTTGTTCAATCAATGGTTTTAACAAATCTTGTCTTAATCCACTTGAAACCTGAATTTGTCCCTATCTAAATAAAGTGTGGAATATCTTCATGTCACCAATTTTTTTTTTTAAATATAATAGCCATGGGCTGCTATTTCTTGTACCCATTATGAAGAAGCTCCTCTTTTACAAGGTTTCCTTGGACTAATCACTATCTTTCAGCAGTGGACTGATGTAAAGTTAAAATAGGGGTCAGGGACAGCCTTGTACAGGACTCTTATCTCTTTGGAGGAAAAATGATAGAAATTACACAAATATCTTGAATTCACAAATATTCCAAGGCAATTTAAAAAATACCCCCCTCCCCACATACATCCATTGCAGCAGGGGAAATGATTTTCAATAGTAGCTAGAATGACAAGCAAGAAGAAAAGGTTTTTAGTTTCTTGACTTAAAAAAACTATTTTGATTTTAGATGCCTATACTGATGATGGCAGAAATAGAGCCATTTCGATGTTTCTGGTAGCTAAATGGATAGAAAACTGATATACAAGTAGGCCATTAAAAGGACAGTGTACAAGTCTTCAGAATTCTTTCCTCCATAAAAAAAAATTAATCTAAATTCTTAACCACTTAAAGGAGATGTGAGAATGGGCGTGGTATTAGGCCTAGTTGAACCTGACCTGATAGAATTGAGGGAGGGAAGCTTCAGGTCAGTTTTAAGTATTAGGATAACAACAATCAAGGACAAACAGGATTCCTTGTCCAGCATTCGTAGGCAGACATTCTGTTACAAGTTAGGTAACAAATCTCAGGTGCAAACTTTGCATCAGAGAAAGAGACCTAGTGAGGATAAAGTTGGTCTTGGCAACAACTTCTATAGATTCAAGTTCTCAACTGCACAAAAGCTTCTTGAGTAAACTTCTCAAGATAAACTTGAAAACCTCCTTTTTCACTGGAGACAGCTAGTGCAATTGAAGCACCACATAGGTTTACAGGCTGTTTGTGCAGAAGGGATGTGTGGAGGTTGAGAGCAGAGCGAGATGCTGAATAGTCATTAAATATTTATTACTGTTGTTACAAATGCAGTAAGTCTGGCTTACCACATTTTGAATTTAAAAAGAAAAAAAAACACAGGTAGGATTAATTAAGAAACATTTATCTATTTGCTCTGTTTTCAATCTAGAACTATGACAGTAGGCTATTCATATAAAGAGCCACAAAAATATCCCAAAATAGAGACAATTTAGACAAGAATCAATAGTATCTGCATTCTCAAGATGTGTTCCTCAGATCAGCAAGAAATAATCATCATTATATTGGTCATCTGAACACCTCAGCAGATTCACTTTTCCTTTCTGCTGATTTAACTTCTGATTCAGATAAGGATTGCTTCATCTTTCCAAAGACAGAGGCTATGTCATTTTTTATCTTTTGTCAGAATCATTATTTCAGAAGCCAGAGCTTTACAAATTATCACAGAATCAAAATATTTTTGGCAATTATAAAGTTATCAAACTTGCTTGTTGATCTGAGAGCATGACACAATTAAAGATCTAAGAAGAACATGCAGATTTGCAGGCCTGGATCTATTAGCTGAAACAGCAAGTTATGACAATTTGAAATTTTCTTCTCATGTTCCATTTAATAATGTTTCTAGAGAATGGGAACTTTATTTTATAGCCAATAGTTTCTTCACATCACATTCAGTTAGAGATGCATCATTTATTTATATTGTGTTCCATCCCAAAGGCACAACCTAGAGGCGTTATAACTATTTGTCATTTTGCATATGAGAGTATGAAATCACATAGTTGATATTTTAGTTAAATGAGCTTTTGAAAATATTATCAGCAGATAATTTTACTCTCTAAAAAGAATTCAAAGAGTGTACACTATGAGAACACAAACAACACAATGCACAATTAGGCAAAACCAGCTACACAAATGTACAACAATAGAAACACTATGCTGCAGAGAAAAGGGCTTGTCTTTTGACTTTGGAACATGATATAAACTTACTGCAATAATATATATACTATATACAACACTGCTTTGAATGTGAATTGTGAAAACCATCCAGCCTGTTGCAAGCAAAACATCCCAGCTCTGCACAAAAGAGGTAGAAATTGTAATGGGTCAAATCTAACAGAGTTGATGCTATGTTCACTCTCAAAAAGTAAAGAGCTACATTATCCATAAGTCACTGTTTAATTTAATCTCTTTTGTGCTTGCACAAACAAGATAACTTTTCAACCTTTCTAAAAAAAGTCTGGTATCTGTGTGTCCGTGCAACATACGATCATAACTGTGCAACAGACATCTAGATTAGGGTGGTGCATAATTTGAATATGATTCAGAAAAAAATGCTTTGGATTTCACATGACCGTAGCACCATTTTGCTACTCGTTAATTAGAGTGAACCTGAAAAAGACATGGCTGCTTTAGAGTCACAGTAACTTAAAGGACTTGACTTTTTAAAGCAGCGGCATTTTTTTTCAGACTCATGCAGGACCTTGAAGAAAGGAGAGCTGCATTAGGGAATAGCAGACAGGTGCACTCCCTCTGAATTGGGTTTGAAGTCTGCGCAGCACTAATATGTGTTGTTTTTCTACATATCCTTGTGGTATGGTCTAAGCATACAGTATTATCTCTTCTGCAAAAGAACTGAATGGTCAAACTACCTCTAAGCCCCCCTCCTTTTTATTTTAAGGTTTGGGGGGGGGGGTTGTTTTTTGTTTTTTTGTAAAAAGCAATTCATAGATTGAAACAAATATTTGATGGACTCCAAAGAGTTATGCCTCAATGAAAAAAATATTGATTGAAAACTGACTTTGGGATTTAATCCAAAATGTTTCAACCACATAATATATCTAGCTAAATTGTTCCATTTCATTTCATGTAGTCATTATATTCTGTTTACAAGCCCCACCATTTCTCCCAAGACAGTTCGCTTAGCTTTAATATGCTAGTGCAAAGCTCATTTTGTCATGGTCTGCACAACCTCCGGCTAGGCCTGCTAAAGAACACCAAATGCCACAGACTGCGCTATGCACTGATAGGAGGTGACTACTCTGAAATCAGATTTTTAAAAAAACCTGATCACAGAATGTAATAAATGGTGAAGATCGTGACGATACATGAGTTTGCTTTGATAGCAAATTAATCTTGAAGCTATTTTTGAGGGGGAATAGAGTGAGCCTGCAATCAGCATGGAGCAGCAGCATTAGCAAAAGAAGCATACAGTGTTCCAGCTGTTTTCAGATAGGGAGTCCTCTGTAGTAGCAGTGTAGTGTTCTCTGGTGTTTTGAAATGAACTACACTGCAGAATGTGCTTGCCAAGCTGATGCTCAGAACTAAAGCTTGATAAAGAAAAAAAAAAAAGAATACGTAGTAAAGTAATTTATTTTCAGAACCTATCAGGGTTTGCATAAGCCATATATAGAAACACTGTCAACTGCTCTAGCAAGAAAGCAGAAACCTGTTTACCACAGAAATCTATTTCTCAATTGGATCTGATTGTGGAGCACTGTAGTGATTGTCTTCTTCTTGTACTTTGTATTGTGAAACTCTCATTCCATAGGAATCCATTAACTCAGGGTTCCTCAACCTTGCCAACTTTAAGACCCTTGCTGGCTGGGGAATTCTGGAAGTTGAAGTCCACCCGTCTTAAAGTTGCCAGGGTTGAGGAACCCTGCATTAACTTATAAACTCCAGCATTTCTTTGGCATACCATCCCAGAGGTAATCATTTCAAACAAACACATGAATTCAGAAATCAGTCCGTCTTGAGAGTTAATTCATATATTATATTTGTCATGTGAGAATGACAATGGTAACAAAATAGAGTCATACATTTTGCTAAAATATGAGTTGTTTAACTATGATTTTTTGAAGCTGAATTGACGCAACATACTAAGTCAAAATCAGACTAACAGGCTAGCTATATGGGTTAAGCTTATTTATGACAATGCAACAGTGGAGATGAGAGCCACTGAGTGGTTTGTGATACCAGGCTAGAAACCAGGAGGTGGTGAATTCTAGTCCTGCCTTAAGCTGAAAGCCAGCTGGTTGACTTTGGGCCAGTCACTCTCTCCCAGCCTTAGGAAGAAGGCAATGGCAAGCCACTTCCAAAACTGTTGGCAAGATAACTGCAGGGATTCGTCCATAGAGTCAAAATTGGTTCCAAGGTGTGTATACACACATACACACAGAGGTAATGACCACTTGATTAGTTGATTCTAAGGTCTTCTACTCCAGAGTTTGTACAGAGTTTGTTAAGAGCACAAACTTGGTTACTGAATTAATTATTTTTTCTGGGCTTGCAATAGTAAACCAAATGACCTAGGTTTGCACATTAAACTAAACCCATCACATAACAAAAAGGAAGGAAGGAAGGAAGGAAGGAAGGAAGGAAGGAAGGAAGGAAGGAAGGAAGGGGGAAAGGGAAAGAAAAGAAAAGAAAAGAAAAGAAAAGAAAAGAAAAGAAAAGAAAAGAAAAGAAAAGAAAAGAAGCAAGGGAATCTAACCAACTTGAGAAGTAGTGAAGTTGAGTATTTTATGTTGTTTGACTAATGCCATTATCCAAATGATGTAATTCACAATGGGATACTTTGGATGCAGAGTCCATTATACTGAGGTCTGCTAAATTAAGGTTTCACTTCAATCTGGAAAGATTCAACAGATATATCATCAAGCCAGAATATCAAGTTGTTTGATTCATACTGGTAAGATATCCCTAAAAATTTGGTATGATATCACTAAGGATTTCAGAATGTATGTTAAATAAGTTGTCATTACTGAAAGATAATCTAGAATTCTTTTGGGAATTTTGTATGCCACACAGCACAGCTCTATTAATTGGGCAGCCTGCCTGATTACTACGTTGATCATTATAGCACATGTTCTGAAATAATAAAAAAGGAACCAAAGTATTTGTCCCACTACATCAAGACACATAAAATACAGATTTGGATTTCCATTTCAAAATAGTTCATTGTAGGTTCTGAAAGTCTTTGGGGGAGGGAGTGATGGAAAAATGCAATTTTTTTCTCACTGCCATGAAAAGGTCAGTATTTCTACTTCACTTTCTGACTGTAACTTTGGCAGAATTAAAAGATAAACATAATGTGAGTTATAGAGCATAAGGAATCAGAATAAGAGGGAAAAAACAACTCCAAGATGGGGCATTCTGACATATAACCAGATTAAGTGGATTATTCATTAGCAATTCTAAGCTACTGAGGCGGAAGGAAAATCCCTAGCAACAAGAGGTCAATCCACTTCAATGCAAGGTTAACTTGGTGATGAGAGATTTAAACATCTCTTTTATAATGGTTTTCCTTTCTTGCATTTGTTTGGGAATATAATCCTTTTACATTAGGCATTTATAATTCTTCTGATTGTTTGCTTTTCATTGGTGCTTTGATTAGAAAGTGAAAAGAAAACCTTGATTAGTAAGTGAAAGGAGAATCTTACTTTGAGGGATCAACATCAAAATTCTCTCACATTCCATGTATTGTTTCCAGTGAAACACAACTGGAATTCTATCTACTTAGATTTTCTAGATATTTGCTATATTCTTTATCCTGTGAAAGAACACAAAATGTGTCTCTCTGTAAGTATGCAAGTGTGTCGCCATGTAATATACAGTGATTGGCAACTGAAATTCATCCTTAGATGCATTAAGAACAACTCTCTGCTTTGAAGACAGTGGAACAGTCATGAAAAGAATCAATATTAACTTGTAGCTGGGAATTCAGTAGCCCTCCCTGACTCACATCCAGTCCTTTGTTCCTCTGTGATTACAGTTCTTACCCTTTGCAGTAATCTTAGGTTGAAGGACTGATTTGGATCAGATAATAGAAATTCTAGCATTTGATACATATGAACCAGCAGTGTTCAAAGCAATGTTTCAGAGTCATTAGTTCTTCACATGCAGTTTAGTGCTGGGGCCAAAGACAATTCAGTTGCACTGTTCTGAAATAATATAAAAGTAGCACACAATGCTTGAAACAGCAACTTATTTTGAGTGGCTGGGGAGTCTGCGGAAGTCTAGATCTGCCTGGATTATTTGGAGAAAGAACACAAAAGCATAGTACAGGTGAGTCAGAGGAAAATACAGAACCTCACAAAGCAAACACAGTGACAAGTGGAGAAAGGAATTTGTGTGTCTAGCTTTATTTTCAAAGGCTTGGCACCAGATTCCTCTTACGGGAAAATGCCACAATTAGAAAGAAAGGAAAACAGACAGTGTTTTTATGTTTGAAAAAGGACTAGTGACTTCAGCAAATAAGATGTTCAATGGAAACACTTGCAGAATTCAACAGAAGGGTTCTTGTATGTCACATGTCTAGGGAGTAATGCATCAGGTCTATTCAGTTGGTGACGCAACCAAGGTGAGCATAACTCATCAACCATAAACTTCTGACTGCAATTAATTCAGCTCTCTCCTTGCTTTTATAAGGTAGAAAAAAGAATAAATAAAATACAGATAGCAGATGTAATAATTTTTCAAGGCTGAAAAATATTTCTAGAAGTGTTTATGTACATTGTTCTCTGGATAGTGCAATCCTATAGATTCTTATTCAGATGTGAGTCTCAATTGTTCCCAAGTAAGAAGGTAGTTGGACTGCCACCTCCTCTCTTTCTGATAACTGGCTTATGGCATATAAACAAAATATCAACAAGAAAATCACATCTTGAATTTGTTCTTCATGTTGCCTGCATCAGCACTAGCTAGGCTTGTTCACAAAGCTCACTGTTCTGCTCCTAGCCATTGCTCAAGAAAGTAGGTCCTACATGCAAAAATGGGTAATATATGACCATGCTCAGAAGAAACCACTAAAGAGAGACCAAAATCAAAGAAAAGGATAAAAACCTTCAAGTAAATCTTGATTTCAGCTATAAGATGATCAAAAACAATATGGCTTTGAATGTCTTTGTTGCTTAAGAAGCAGATGTAGAAGTGAAGAAAAATCTGTGAAATATAATGAATGTTGCATGTGCATGTAAAAAAAAACTGCCTGACACTTGATATTTTTCTTATATCAGCTCCCCCGCCCCTCGTTTATTGCAGTGAACAAATGTGATGTATACATCACTGCCAAAGTAATCAGAATGTAAAATCATGTCTCAAGAAGAAGGTTACAAGAGTTTTTAGATTTGGAATTCAAGATTCTTATGGCTGGAGACTGTGCCCAAGTTTGAGAGCTCAAGTTGAACTGTATTTCAAAAGTATTGATTTGACAAATAGCAGAAATTTGATAGGAAAATCACTGAGGGAAATAAAGGCCAAACATGCAGGTATAATTTTTTAATGCATCACTTTTCAGATAATGATCACCATACCTGTACTTTACAAGAAGAGCTTCACATATAACTTGATTTGTTGGTCTATTGTGCTTTAGAGAGAGGCAAGAGAGGGAATAATGAGAATTCTCTTTCCAGTTTTATTGTTTTCTGTTTTTACCATTTGTATATATTGTTTTATCCTTTGGTTGTGAGCTGCCCAGAGTTTTGGTTTTAATATGGGCAGCCATATAGATTAAATAAGTAAGTAAGTAAGTAAGTAAGTAAGTAAGTAAGTAAATAAGTAAGTAAGTAAGTAAGTAAATAAATAAATAAATCGGATATTGCTTAGAAAATAGGGCTCATTCTTAACTAGTTCTTGACTGATTGCTTTGCTTTTGTCTAAGGAATTGATTCAAATATCACAGTGCCCCAGAAAGATTCCAAAGTGGACATTTTAAGGAAGAGAACAGCTTCTTCTGAGAAAACAGGAAACCTGCTGTGACCTCTTACAATGTATCCTGATAGTATTTTGTATTTGCATGTGTGCAATCTGCTGTTGATAATTTACTATATGCCACTTCCTGCAAAATTCAGAGAAAAGCTTGTACCTCATTAAAGAGGACAAGTTTTTGATGATATTCTTGTACTCATAATTTGTATCACCAGAAGTTTCATGCTGTTCCTCTTCCTAATGATCATCTCTGATTTCTTTATTGTTGTGATTTTACTTAAAATATACTACCATACCATTGGATTACTCAGACAATCCTGGACCTGATACAGAGAGTCAGGTTCACCAACTCACTAAGGGCTCTTCCGCACGGCCATATTAAATTGCTATCCACCAGTTCTTGAGCCAGCAGAAACCTTTACTGGCATAACATTTGCTACCCATGCTGAGAATCCATATTCTCCCACAGGCACAATGATAATAAACAGTGCTTATTTACTGTACTATACTACACTACACTACAGTATAAAGCACAGGAGCTGACTTTGTTTCTTTCCAATCCTATCAAATGTTATCAACTGGTGGAAAACATATAGCAAACATTATTTTTAATGAGGGTTGGGGATAGGGGGAAGGTGCAATCTGATAGATTGCTAGACCAGCAGGTTAGCCATCTGTCAAAACAAGTGTTTTCTGCTGATGTTTTCAAAGAGAAGTTGACTACCAGCTGTCCTCAGTTGACATCAGCTGGTAGTCTGGGTCCTTTGGGACATGGTTTAGTGCTATTCCAGAAAAGTGCTAAATCCATGTTCAAAAGCAGACTGAACAAAGTTTGTTAAGTCCAGGGAACTTGCTCTGTGTTGAAGCATAGAGAGCACCAGATCTCTCTTTCCAGCTTTATGATGTTGCCCCTTCACTATCACCATGGGTCAACTGCTGTTCCCGCACATCCAAGTCTTCAAATTGGGAATCAGCTCAGATATCTGGTGAGTACAGAGGGAGAACCCAGTTTGAAAGAACCAGACTTTCATACTGCCTAAAGCAGAAAGAGCCTAGAAGACTGTACCAGGGACTATAGGGGAGGGTTCCTGCACCTGCCTAAAGTGGTACCACACTAATCTCTCTCTTTGGGCTCTTCTGATTGCAACAGTGATCAAATGACTGGTGAAATACATCAAACTGTACCTACAGCAAAACTGTGATGGTTTCCTGGTAGCTCCAAAGGGAAAAAAGTTTAATACTGGAACAGCTAACCCTACTTTAAATTGTCTTGGATGTGATTTGGGAATGATATGAAGGCAACCTCATTAGGACTTAGCAGAGAAAGTAGATTGCTGAAACATGTTCAAGTCACAGTTTCATGCAAGTGGGAAATGGGACTCAAAAGGTGAATCTTGGTAATGTTGTATATTAGGATTAGGTGATGCAACAAACAAGAAAAAAAGATAGGAGTGTAAAGGTCTAGGAGAATGGTTATATGATGAAGAAATGGAGCCCACTGGAAAATGAATGAACGCCAAGGAAAGCCAAGAAAAATAGTGAGATCAGGAAAACACATCTCCCTCAATTCTTTCTGAAGAATGGAAAACCAAGTATAATGAATAGCAGTTCTTTCCCCAACTCTATGTGCTTCTTTATTCATTAAATTATAGCAACGATATGGCCAGAGCAACAGGCCACTACCATGTACTGCACACTTACATCACTATTTCTAGATGATTTTATGATGTTGAAGGAAAGACAACCCAAGTTTTGTGACATCATAAAGGCTAACAGCTTAGCCACTGTATAAGCCTTTGTAGGCTAATTTAGACAACTGTTGACATTTCTTGTGGAAATCACATGTACAATAGTTACAAAAGACATGTAGCATCAGCTGGCATCATATAAAAAGTTAAAGATCTCTTGCTTCAATCTGGACTCCAGGGCACTCCATAACATTACTGTGGCAACAGTACAGAAGTGGTTTACCGTTGTTCGCTTCTGGGATGTTCTTCAACATGCCAATCTAGCTGATAGCCCTGGAATTTGACCATCCAAGTATTAACCAAGGGGGATTCTGCCTAATTTTATAGATAGGATTGGCCAAGTGCAGCCTCATGTATCTCTATGCTATCCCACACAGTTTAACATTCCAGATCAGAGAAAGGCCTTCACCTTAGCCTGATGTAAAGCTCTCCCTACAGCACTTCTGGCTGGAAGGTACAAAAAGATACTATATTCATTACAAAAATGTCCCTGCAACTCAGGACAGGTCGAAACTATTGAACATGCTCTTCTGTATTGCCAGTTTTATACAGAACCTTGAAATGCTCTAATCACCCCACTCCTGACTAGCAAAACAGGAATCACCAATCAACAGTATAAGCAATTTCTACTTTCTGACATCAACCCTGAAATAACACACAAGGTTGCCAGGTTTTGTGTGGCGGCATGCAAAATCAGGCAAAGCATAACTAAGAGCAACAGAACCTGCCTGAGTATGGATGGCCAGAAATGTCTCAGCCTCAGCATTAACCATTGGCTACTTTTTAACTTCTTTTATATTTTGGTGTATACATGCCATGGCAGCTATTATACTATTTTCTTCTCAGATAAGGATCTGTAAGAGAAGTTTATAATCTTCAAATCCCTTTTGGATAATTTTATTGTTATCTATCTATCTATCATCTATCTATCTATCTATCTATCTATCTATCGTAAATTTAGTTTTGGAGATTTGCATGCCAATTCCCTTGTGCTGGTTAACGACAGCAATAAAGTTATTTTGATAAGGAGAAGCCACTGAAGCACTGTGTAGATGCATGGGATCAGCTACCAGCCCCACGAATGAGTATCAAATTTCTCAGCCAAACCTTGGTGACACAAGAATGGAAAGTACTTTTGATTCCATAGTCCAGCTATGGAATGGTATGCAGTTAGGGTGTTGAAACAGGACTGGAGAGATCGGAATTCAAAATTGCTATGTATATCTTAGTCTAAACCAGTGTTTCTCAAACTTGGTGACTTTAAGCTGTGTGGACTTCAACTCCCAGAATTTCCCAGTCCACACATTTTAAAGTTGCCAAGTTTGAAAAACACTGATTTAAACCACCACATAATGTGAAAATAAAACTCAGTGGTTGAAAAAGTAGCATATAAACTGAAATAAAGACTTACATCAATGTTTGACAAAGACAAGAACATGCTCCTAATTGTTATGAATGCACAGTCATTGATCTCCTACTCATCTACTTTCGTTCTTTAAAGTAAAGCATTAAATTCACATTTTAAAAAGTGATTTTTTTTCTATATACCCATGCCACATTTTTTTTAAAAAAATCTTCTAATAGCTGCCAGAAAAATACATTGTCACTCCTTGAATATCATTCCACTTATAGTAATTGCTGGACATCTGATACACATTCAAGATTCAGTGCTAAGACGTCTGAGTTCCAGAGTTTTTCCCTCCTTCTGTACAAGAAGTCTGCCTTTAAAAATGCATAAACAAGTCAAGATATTATTTGCAGAGAAAATAATCCTGCCTTATAAAAGTTAACTGTTACAACATATAGATACTTCTTACATGTAGATTATGCTGTATTTAAATTTGAGCCACCTTCCAGTATACTAGGAACATGATAGCCAACCAACTCAGTATACTAGGAACATGATAGCCAACCAGCCTTTTTATTCTCAGGGGTGTTCCAATCCATCCCACTATTTGCAATATATCATTTTGTGTCACTTGGCTGTGCATTTGCTCATCAGGAAAATACTTTTACCAAATTGGAAAGTTTGTCTTTTTATAACAGGGAAATTATTGTGAATAATAATAATAATAATAATAATAATAATAATAATAATAATAATAAACTTTGCACCAAAATTCATGAAGAGAAAATTAATTTTTATTTCTGATTGAGTTTGCATCTTGAACAGCTTTTTGTGCCTGGCAAAAATGCAACAGGGAATTTTGTCTTTATATTACAGATTTAAAGAACTGTTTTAAATCATTGACTCCAATACCCAGTTTAGGAATCCAGTTTAAAGAATCTCAAGATAGATAACTATCTAACCCCTACATGAACACATCCAGTGAAAAGGAGTCTACTACCTTTCTCTCTACTATAAAACTGCACTTATTGGTAGGATTTTTTCCCCTAATATTCAATGGAATCTGTTTTCTGCAACTGAAATCCATTATTCTCTGTAATAGTATGAATACATCTATGATTCTCTGGGATGATAGACAACAGGTCTTAACATACCTTATTTTTCCGTCAATAAGATGCCCCCATGTACAAGATGACCCCCACTTTTCCAACCCAAAATTAAGAAATCAATATTTTAAAGATAGTGCAGAACACATTTTTATTTAGTAATTAGTTAACATTTACCTGATACACTAGGTGGGAGGAGGTCCAAACCGTCTCTCTGTAGCTCTGTTTCCATGCTCTTTTGCATAACTGATTACATTCAAGCACGAGTGAAACTGCTGATAGCTTGTCTCTGCAAACAGCCTTCCTCTAATTGGTTTGTTCAGCATCAGCTGACGTCAGTTACATAAGGCTCGTGATTGGAGGAAGTCTGTTTGCAGACTCAAGCTATTTCACTCGTGATTGGAGGCTAGCAATAGGAGGAAGCCTCATTGCAGAAACAAAGTATGGGCAGTTTTGCAACTGTGTGGTTCTCTCCTCGGCTGATCTTCCTTGAATAAGATGCCTTTCAATTTTTAGGGCAAGGATTTTAGAAAAAAGTATCATCTTATAGTTGGAAAAATACGATATTTCTGTATGATATCTTTCAAGTATCATACCTTTCTTAGCATTCTCTTCTCAAGGTTGAACATTTCCATATTTTCACTCTCTCGTCATAGTTTCTAGTCCCCTGATTATCTTTATTATTCATCTCTGAATTTGTTCTAAATTGTTTCAATAGTTCTTAAAATGTGGCACTCAGCACTGGACTTAATTCTTCAAGAGGAATGATCAGTATCTCTTTGCTGCTATCTAGCAGTCTTCTAGACTTTTGCAGTCCAAATATGGTCATCCTATTTTAAAAAAAGAATTATTAAGAATTTTAATTATAATAGTAAAATCTACTACAAACTAAACTTGAAGAAAGAGAAGTGATAAAAAGTGCAATGGTCACCCTAACAAAGAATCCCTTTCTGTTATTCCTAGCATTCTTCACCAAGCTCAACTTCTCCAAAGCTGGAAAAAATGAAGAATTGGGTGAAATGAAACTTAATACAAGCTTTTTCTGGAAAAAGACAAAAAGATTTCTGGTTGCTTGTTTCAGACAATAAAATAAAAGGTCAGTGTTAAAAAATGCCTTATTACTTGTGTACACGTGTATGTGTCTATGTATATAAATATATAGATATGGATATAAATATATAGATATACATATATGTGTGTGTGAGACTCTCTTTCTACAGATGAGTGTTCCTTTCTGCAGTAAAAAAGAAAAGTGATGGTGATTAAACACTTAGAGCAAATCTTGATTTTTGTACATGTGTGTTTAATTTATTCTGCCAGCAACATACAAGTTTTCCACTATTTATTTTTAAGTGGATGGTGTACCCTTTTTCTGGTGCCTTTGAGTCTGTGTTGACTCCTGGCAACTGCCTGGACAAGTCCCTGCAGTTTTCTTGGCAGGATTTTGGAAGTGATTTGCCATTGCCTCCTTGTTATAGCTGACAGAGAGTGACTGGCCCAAGGTCACCCAGCTGGCTTCGTGCCTAAAGCAGGACTAGAACTCAGAGTCTCCCAATTTCTAGCCTGGTGCCTTAACTCCTACACCAAATTGGCTCTCATTTGGTGTACCCTCTACTCTTTCTGAATAAATTGTTTTTATTCCCCAGTTCTTTCTTATTATTTACTGTAGCACTTTTTCAAATGGTTTAACCATATGTTCTTTTCTTTGAAAAAATCCTGTTGTGTTTTCTAAACCTGCATTCTGTCTCTTTCTGGCCTATACCTTTTAGGTATTTTTCCATCTAGGTTATAACATTAAGTAATACGCAACTCTGTAACAGCTTCCTGGTGCTGTGTGTTTGTTTATAGTTTCATGAATCATTATTGTTTTTTAATGCTTTTTAAAAAACATTAAACCACCAGTCTTTTAATTTATTTGTTATGTCTTCCTGCCTTCAAGAAGTAAATGACTTAACTTCCACAACATTGATTTGATATGTATCTAATTATATCCACCTGGACTGTTAATTCAACCATAGAGCAATCACTTCCTACAGCTGCCTTTATTGGAATGTTCCTCCGTGGCATTAAACTCTGAAGATAAAAGCTACTTCCAAGGTGCTATTTCTTTGAATAAATGAAGACAGACCAAGGTTTTGTGACCTCACTGAATGTCGCCTACTCAGTGTCAGTGATGTTGCTACTTCACACTAATTTTGGTTCATTACAGCTGGTGAGTAAAGGAAGATACCCCTCATTACCATCCACTTACTAAGAAGGGACATGGATATTCTACTTGTAGTGGGCAGTTGGTTGAGTTATTACAGAGCTGATTGGATTTATTTTTGATTGATTGACATATTCTCAACACATCCCAAACAAAATTCTGTTTTAGAAATCCGTCTTTTCTTCCTCATTTGTTTAATTCTTGATTGCTTGATTTTCTCACCTTCAGTGACATGACCATCTAATTAGCTACTCTTGTCAAGCCTAAGAATATTCTAAGGGCATTTGATTTTTCTCCCATCTAAGTTTTTCTATTTTTATCCTGAGTTTATCCAGTTTGCTTGCTTATGTGTGTTTTGCCCATATGCAATGATGTGGCTAATATCATTTTGCTAATCTGCTTCTGATATAGTTTTCTCTCCTATAAATCTTGTGTGCTGATTCTACTCATAACCTTATCAGCTGTGCATCCTCAGAAGAAAATATCTGGGGTTACAATAAGGTAAGCAAAGAAGTGTCTTTAGGAATTAATGTGCTCCCAGGTAAGAAGCTATGGATAAGAAAATAGGTGCTTTCGTGGCTAAAAAGTTGGAAAGTCTATAGGAATATGGTCAGTTTTCAGACTGTAGAGAGGCTTCAAGTAATTGGGTTTGGGTTTGATATCTCTCTTTGCCATCTTGGCAATTTTAAGCACTGCCTCTCCCCATTTCCTCCTTTACTGTCACCACTAGGTATGAGTCACCAGGTGGTCACATTTGTCAATTACATCCAAAAAAAAAAAAAGGTTTGGAACCAGAACATCCAGATCTTATCTATAGATTAATGGGATCTGAGCAGGCAGTGACTGAGCATGAAAGGGATCTTGCAGTCATGATACATAGCTAAATGAAAATGCTATTAAGGGTATTGAAAATCTGTCAATATAATAATGCTATTGTATAAACCTATAATGACATTGCATTTGGAATATATCTGAAAGCACATATTACTTAAAGTTGGAAAAAGGGCAACCTATGTAATTATTGGGCTAGATCAATTCACACCTGAGGAAAGAATATAGTACCTGGCACTTTGGGGTAATGGTGGATAAAGAAAGATATAAAATGTAGAGAGAGAGGATGAAATGTTTCTTCCTCTCACGTAGTGTTAAAACTGGGGGCTATTCATTTAGTGAACCAAAATGCAGCTAGATTTTTGGCCTGATTTTAAAAAGTGTTTAACACAATACTGTGGGATTCCCTGCCATCAGATGTGATGAGGACTCCCATTTAGGTCCTTTTTAAAGGGACTAGATGAATTGATGGAGGATTGGGCTATCAATAGCTCCTAGGCTTGATGGCAATTTGCTAACTCTGGAATCATAAGCGACATGCTTTGAATAATAGCTACTACTCAGGAATGGTGGAGCTGGGTTATCACCTTCCTGTGTTTCTAGGGTTCCTGAATGCCTCTGATTGGCCATTGTTGTGGCACAGAAAGCTAAACTAAATGGTCTAGTGATCAAACAGGTTTTTTCTTAGGTTACAGGTAGTCCTCATTTAGCAACCACAACTGGGACTGGCAACTTGGTTATTAAATGAAGCAGTCACTAAGTGAACCTGCGACTGTGCTTATGATCTTATTTCAGCTTTCCTTTGCTTTACAGACCTGTGAAGGTTGTAAATGTGAGGACTGGTTGCAAAGTCACTTTTTTATCACCATCATAACTGAATGGTCACTAAATGAGTCAGTTGTTAAACAAGGGCAACCTGTATTACATTGCCAGGTCCCTCTGAGATGGTAGATGGCATCCATTCTGATAAATAGGGTTGGTTTTTTTTTTTTTTTACGAATGGTCATTCCCATTGTGGTAGCCATTTTGCAAATATGTTGAAAGGCCAGTCTAGATATAATTACTGTATATAATGCAAAATAAAATTTGCAGACCTGGTCTTACCTGGTCTTAGTTTGCATGGAATTAGTGACTGAAAGTTTATGGCATTATTTCTATAATATTTGCAGTAAATAGCCTAGGCACAGTAAGTCACTTTCTGAACAGCTGGACACATTTCAAATTTGGAAACATGTCACAAGTATTCACACAGAAAGGTTATTAAGGAGGTTGTGGTCAGTCTTGTATCTGAAGGCAATCTGGTGTTCAGGAATTTCCAGCACTTTTAGACAGGGCAAAAGCCACTAATACTTTATTTTAAAATCCAGAAACAGGAGACGGGATGCTTAGGTATCTCTCTCTTTATCTTGTTACATCCTCCTTTCAGAATTTTGAGATAGGTCTGATACATTTCTTAAATAACCAGGACAATGCAAACAGGAAATCATAGAAACAATGATAGAGGGATGAGCTTTAGTGGCCAAGAAATTGAGCTATTAACTTCGGTCAGGGACAGGGCTAGATACAATTAATCTCTTATTGAGATATAGGCATTTAACAAAAGTTTGGAGGATTGTAAACAGGAAGAATTTTAAACTGCGTATACTTGTGGTAAAGGTCAACTTTAGTTGAGAGACTTAATCTCTTCAGCTGTTGGGGACAGATCCAGTAATGCTGAGGGTGCATTGGAATAACAATGCAAAAGCAGTTAGGGAAATTCAAAGGAAGAGGAACAAGAAGGAATAAAATGTGGAGGAAGGCTTGTCCTTTTCCGAAACCCAAGGTGGCCATGACTAACACAAGGGGAAATGAGAAAAGGCTTTTTGTCTTAAAGCTACAGTAGCATAAAAGTAACAAAATTAACAGGAAAAAAGCTAAAGGAAAATAAATTTCCATAATAGTAATGTGTACCCCTTGATGTTTCCTTTTGCTCTCAGAAATTATCCTGTCAGTTTAGTTTAGTTTGGTTTGGTTTGGTTTTTCTGGGTAGATGGGCACTGTTCCTGATTAAAGGAAGATCACAATATTTTTCTTGTTATTTTCTTTAGTTTACCGTTATTACATATGGAAAATCATGACACCCATCACCACAGAATTCCTGAAAATGTTGAGTATATGAAAGCAGAGAAAGAAACAAAACAAAACCCACTAGATAAAAACCTTTTGGAAATACCTGACACTGTCTCGAATTCTGATAAAAATGACTGCCTCAGTTATACTCTGCAGCTCTACCACTATGTATGGTCTATATTAGAAGTCAGCAAAGTGCAGCTTGTGGACGAAGATGCTTCTGAACCTGATGTAGTGCCCCCTGCCATGGAATTATGAAGCCCTTAACATGGGGGCTCTCTCTCTTGACACATTCCGATGGAATCTGAGGTTAAGATCAAAGGTCTGCTTTAGGCAAAACCAAAGACAGGGAAGAACGAAGTACTTGAAAAATAATAAAAGAGTTGTTAGTAGTAACGGTTTGAATGTTTGACCAGGCCTAGAAAATCTAAGCTCAAATTCTTACTTAGTCGTGAAGCTCACTGGATTATTTTGGACCAATCTCTCTGCATACAAAGTGTCTGCTCTGTCACTGGGTTACAGCCCATTTGCTGCTTTTGAAAACTTTAAAAGTGTTTGCTATCGATCTCTGGAGACTGCTGCCTGCGCATCAAACTGTGTGATTCTTTGATTCCATGTAGGATTTTCCTGAGAAAAATGTTCATCACCGCATCACATTGGTCTGTTCACACATCACATTATGACACAGATTATTTTAACTATGGTTTGCTAAATAATGTGTTGGTTCAATCAATTCCTTAAGCCTAAAACTATCATTTACAAACAATATCTGAATTCACTGAGTCTACTAAGACAAAACCAAGGAAAACACATTATAGCATAGCATGAGCCTTGCGGGCTATATAGCTGGATGGATGCAGTTGCTGGATTGGTGCCTGTTTCTGTTCTCTTGTTGTTATTGCTTTGCTTTTATTATTGCAGTTAGCCACCCAGGATAGCATTTCATAAGATGGGCAGCCATATAAATCTTTTTAAATAAATAAAATGAAATAAACAATGTGTGTGTATGTAAAATGTCATCTACTGATCTCTCTTGACTCAGTA
The DNA here is from genome assembly GCA_030867105.1 of Liasis olivaceus. NCBI lineage: Eukaryota > Metazoa > Chordata > Lepidosauria > Squamata > Pythonidae > Liasis > Liasis olivaceus. The sequence continues at coordinate 44,254,889 of CM061350.1, read as the reverse complement.
ATACCAGGGTTAACTAATTTGCACTAGAAAATTGCTCATTTGAGGATTGCAAAGGTGAGTTACACAGTCCTCGTGAAGGACTGTGGCTTTTTCTCCATAAGAACAACATCTGGAAGTGGTGAGTTTTGTTTTTGGAGCAGAACCACAGTTCCATTGTTTATATGAGCTGATCACTAGTGTGTGTGGCTTAATAATAGGTCCACTTTGGCACATCATCAAAATGGAAATTATAAACTACAGAAGGGAAACTTTAGCAATGAAAATGAAGCAGACGGTCATTGAACAACACAGAATGCTATATAGGACACCCTGCATTGTATATACGTGTTTTTATAAATGAAGTATAATATTGCTAATGTGTTCACCTGATCATTAGCATAGCTAGCCTGTCTTTTCCCATTCCACCTCACATATATTTTAAAAAATGTCTTTGAGGGGTTCTGTATTACTAAGACTTAATTATTTTTTAGAAAAAAATATATTACAGTGCATTTGCTAGTAGATCATAAAATACTCCAATAAATAATTAAATGTAAGGTAAAGTTGTCAAAATGAATATCATTTTATGGTGTAGTATCTTTTCTTAATTCAGTACATTCGTTCAATTACTAATCAGAAAGATTCATTAACTTGAAGTAGGCAAATTAACAAAGATCTGTAGAGCTACTTACTCATGTTGCTAAACCTTAGTGCTCCTAAATTTAGTTGAATACCTTTTTATCAAATAGCTATCAAAAAGTAGTGTATTTCACAGTACAGTTTTCAGAGAATATATTAAGATAGAACCATAATGTGGTTCCTGGTTAGCAATGTTTCTTAGATTACTGAGCACGCATTCATAGGTACTAGAAGATCCTGTAGATGATTAGTGGAAAGATAGAGTGGAAAGGAGTAAATTCCTGGAGCATGAAAATTAATTTATGAGGGTCACACCAATAAGAAAAAAAAAATCCCTATCTTAGGGATTTTTTCCTGGATCATCAGACTGAGAAATGGACCCCCCCCCCAAAAAAGCCATATGATCAGTTTTGGCTAATTGCCAACTATGCCATTTGCTGGAAAAGATGGATTTGTCTGCTTTAGTTCATGCTCTGGTACACTTCCTATTGACTAAAACAATGTACTGGACAATAAGTTTCCCCTGAAGTGTTTTCATAAATCATATCCACAGCCAGATTGATCCTTTCCTACTTGCAAGGAGCATATAATGCCGACTTCCAAAAATATATTGGCAGAATTTGTGCCAACAAAACTAAGAAAGTTTTGTTGACACAAAACACACAATGGGAGTTTGATTCCAAACATTCACTTTTTTTGGTATGGAATATTCAAATTTTCTCAAAGATATGTGTGTGATGTTTACATGCACTCGTGGTAACAGTGTGTTTAGTGCTCTCTATATACATATTTTTGCAAGTAATTTTTGAAATGAGAAAAATGGAAGCTAGGAGACTTCATGAATTGTCCATGTTAATGCCATGATAGATTCTGCTTTGGCAAATCACACCATTTTACTTGCAAAAAATATGCTAACAATTTATATGTTTTTAAAACATAGAAAGGCAGCCTGGAAATATTCAAAATAAATAAATAATGTAGAAACAGGCTCAGATATTTTTCTCTGTGTTGTGTCAAGTAATGGATGCATCTAACTTAAAGAATGCACATTTATAGAGTTTTAAATGGTCCGTTTAAAAATAATTGGACATACTAATTAGGGAAGGATTGCATTCCCATTTGTATTCCAGTCCTGGTTGAACCCATGGATGGATTCCTGTCAAATATACTGATCCTGCGTGCCTAAAATTCCAAGTATTTTAGGAAAGTATCTTTGGAATTTTCGGCATGTAGGATCTTTACATTTGACAGGAATCCATCCATCTGTTCAGCCAGGACTGAAAAGTGTTGCAATGCTATTTTCTGGGTAGGTTTGGACATTGGAATAATACTCTACAATTCTCTCTAGTCTACTTAGTGCAGGTGTAGGAATCTGCATGCAGATACCCTCAGATTAAATCCCCAGCACCTCCAAGTTGGATGGAATATAGTGGATTTGTTTGTGCTAGGTGGAGCAGTGAATTCTAATTCAATATAAAGATCTTATTTTTCTAAACTTCCTACCTGTCAAATTGTTGCTAGGTTATGCTAAGCCAATACACGATACATATGGGGCCATTTCTATAGACCCAGCCTCTGTAACTATTTCCTACAGTTGGAAAGAAGGATCCCAGTTTATAATAATGATCAGATTAATTCTAGTTCTGAAAAAAATCCATTCCTCCTTTATTTCTTTGATGCAGTTTTCAGATATTTGTTGGATATAATGAATATTTCATATACTGAGGGAAATAGAAATCCTATTCTGTGATATAAAGGGGCAGCTAGACACTTGTTGGCATTCAGTGAGGAGGCTGCTTGTTCAAAGGAGCCATTTCTGCAATTGATCTACTATTTCGATATTTGCAACAATAATAATGAATAGGGAGAGGTTTGATTTTTTTTTTTTTACTAATTGGTAATGAAGCTTGCAATGAGAACTTTGTTTTCTCTAAAACTGACCTTCATGGCTTGTCTCAAACTTTGCAGATTTAAAGATGCAGTGAGCTTGTCATGTAAACCATGAAATAAGTAGAATTAAATTTCACAGGTTATTGAACAGTTTTCAAATACTTTATATGAATGTGCTGGGAAAGATTTGCTGTATAATTATATCCCCCGGGATGACATTCACTCAAGATTTTGCTGATCAGTGAGAAGGTAAAATAATTGCTATAAATGTCCTGAACACATTTGTATTTTCCAAATAGTGACATATTAATAATAAGATTATTTAAAAGCATGAAATGGCTGAAACAAATTGATTTATTGTAGTGGAGAAAGAACATTTTATTAGATTCCATTTAATGAGGAAGAATTGAGTTCTATCATATAAACTCCAATATGGGATGTCAAAGTTAATTTAAATGTGTGCCTGTGGTGCTTCAGATAGGCTACCCACAACTGGGACTGCTGGGGTGCTATTCACATAAATTGAGCCACAGTAGAATCTCAAAATAATGAATAGCTCATAATTGCAGATCATTTACAGTTTGAAAAGCTTGCTTCTGAAGATCCATGCTGTTCACCTCTTGTATCCTTTGCATTTTTACTAGCTTTCTAGAGTCATGGATGAGATGATGTTATGGCCTTCATCAGTCTTGGGCTGACTGAACTGTAACAGCCATCAAGAGTAGACAAGTCTGAGCAATTTTATGCAACAGTGGTCTACGCTAATCTCAAACGAGGGCCAGTTCACAAAATTGGACCAAAAGTGATTCCTGTCCTAATGTAGACAGATCATATTTAAAGCCTGCATTGAACTTCATCTGGAATTCAGCAATAATTGTTTGGAAATAACCAGTGATAGATTCCATATTCAAGATTGGGTGTGTGTTTATATTGTGTGTTTGTTGTACATATACCTTCGTTACAGTAAATATTTCTAAAACGTATAAGAATACCACCTTTTGGGAGCTCTCAAGATACAGAATGTTTATACTTGGAAAAAATATATAATTCTAGATACCACTTCCACTTTTCTTGAAAAGACCTTGTCTGTCATGGCCCAAACTCAATTATTGTTCAATCGAAGGTCTTTAAGCAGACTGTAGACCTACTTAGGTAAAATACCTTTCTTTCTTAGGATCTTGTCATGCTACTATTTGATAGGTCATAATTAGCTTATTTTAATGTATTGTTAACTTTGGGCTAAATGTGGCTACTCTAGAATTCAAGCCCTGTATCCAGCTCTCCCCGGACTGAAATCCTACAGCTTTCTTTCCCACACTTAATAAGGTAACAGATCGAGAGCTTCTTTCTCAGAGCAAGAAGCTGCTGTTACCTGTACATGTTATTGTAATGGACTAATCTGGTCTCAGGCCTTTTGTTTCTAGCTGTGCAAGCTCTAGATTTTATCCAAATAGCAGTAACGCTGAAAAAGTTGTATAGGAGTAGACCTAGCTGGTTCCTGGACACGAGATGATCAGGAAATGGCAGGGCTGTAGGCTAGTCTGGGGAAACCCAAAAATCAGTATAGAAAAAGACAATGGAAAATTATTTCCATACTGCTGCAGGAATGCAATAGGGCCATATCCATATCCATGTAGTTAGAAATCAAGCTCCACGTGAGGAGTCATTACTTATGAATTATAAATATTTGCTGCTATATGCACATCACTCATAAACTCCATTTAGCTACATACTGCTCAGGGTCCAGGTAGATCATATGTGAAATAAGTTATTCTTTTCCAGATCTGCTTTTGTAGCAGGATATGTGAAGGAAAATCAATATTAGAGCTATGTGTCCTCTAAGGATAGGAGTTTAACACTTTCCCCACCCTACACTGCTAACGACTATCGCACTGTTTTTCAAGTTTCTGGAAAGGAAGCTTCATTGTGGGCAAAAACAGTTAAATGGCTACCCACACCCTCCCCTCCCATATGTGCTATGTGCCAGGCCTTTTGGCAGCTGCCTAAAACTGAAAGTGATTTGTCCCAAGCACGATTCTCATGGAATTTTCTTTAGCAAGAGTTTCTAAGAAGAATGAGAGGTGTTACAAGAATTGCAGCCAATACTATTTCCCATTTATTGATTGATTGATTGATTGATTGTTCAAATTTGGACACCACCCATCTCACAAGGAAGTGACTCTGGGCAGTTTAAAATAAAAACAAATAATAGATATTAATTAAAATACAATAAAAATAGTATAAAATACAATAAAACCAAATACATACATAAATAATATCTTCCAAGGTGCTGGTGATTGAAAAGATATTAATGTATGGGAGCATCTTCAAGATGCTAGCCACCCCCAGGGTTGGATACCCCTTTTCTTGCCCCATGCAAGTTGGCAGAGCCAGGTCTTGACTGCTTTCTGGAAAGTCAAGAAAATAGGGGCCTGCCTCACCTCTCGGAGAAGGGTATTCCATAGGGCAGGGGCAATAGCAGAGAAAACTCTCCTTCTGGGCCCTGCCAGTCGACATTCTTTCATTGATGGGGTCTGCAGGATACCCCCTCTGCTTGACCAGGTGGGTCGGGTTGATATATAGGGGTGAGATGGTCCCTCGGGTAACCCGATCCCATGCCATGTAGGGCTTTAAAAGTGATAACCAACACCTTGAACTGGACCTGGAAGTAAAGTGGCACCCAATGCGGCTCGCGCAACAAAGGTGTGACTTGTGTCATCTTTGTGGCACCCAAAATTGCCCATGCGGCTGCATTTTGAACCAGCTGTAGCTTCTGGATACTCTTCAAGGGTAGCCCCATGTACAGTGTATTGCAATAGTCTATATGGAAGATGACTAGGCATGAGTGACTGACTGGAGGGTCTCCTGATCCAGGAAGGGCTATAACTGGCGCACTACACAAAGTTGAGCAAAAGCCTTCCTGGCCACAACTGCTACCTGCTCTTTGATCAGTAATCATGAGTCCAGAAGACCCCCAGATTACACACTGGGTCTGTCTGGGGTAGTGCCACCCCATCCAAAACCAAAGATGGTAAACTTATGGATACAGAAGAACCCCCAACCCACAGCCACTCCGTCTTACCAGGGTTCAGCTGGTAATTAATTTAATTGCCATTTAATTTAATTTATTTACCAATTATTTGAGAATTAATTAATCCCCTTGTGCATAATGACAGAGTCTTTTTTATTTCTTTTTTCGTTGCTTTCCAATAATCTGGCAAGGAACAGGCCAACCAATAACAGGGAAGCTTGCAGCTGGCTGTTTATTTCACTATCTCCTGAATCTTTATTAGTCTAGGAACTGGGCATTACACTGTGTTCCAAATCTAATCAAATGTAATGGGCTGTGAGAATAACCTTGGGAGACAGGAGGAAGAGCTGCAGCCAGGGTAACAGTCAGACAACAGAGAACTCAACCCACAGAAGGAATGGGGTGGAAAAAGCCTCTCAGAAGGGACCCTCCCTAGTTCTCTGGAAAGTAAAGGCAAGTGAGGGGAGAAGTGCTTTCAGACTTGCAAGATTCCATTATTGTAACCTTATAATAAAGGTAATGTTAGTATTCATTGTGTTGTCTGGACTACTGTGAAGGAATGACATCAAGGCACCTCCCATAACTTGTGTTTTTTTCCCCGCCTTTTTTTCTTAAAGCCAATTGGTTTAAGGTATTGCAGACAGGTGCTATGTTTGCACTCCAAAGTGCTGCACAACAATATTTTTTAATGTAAGTCTTGCTTTCTAGATGGTAGGACAAGTTTACTTAAATGGTAGGACCAATTTACTTTCTTAGCTATCCAGGGTTGATTCTCCTGATGCACCTTCAGATATTTAAGAGTTTGGCCGAGTTAAATAAGCTCACCACAGTTTTCCCCCTTACACTAGTTTCCTCTAATGCAACTGATTACTTATTATTAGAAATATATATTGTGCAAGGAGTTTTCATCTGGCATAAGATCCTCCTTCTCTTTCTGGCTTAGGTCACGCTCTGGCTAAATACTTTTTCAGGCTAGACTCTGTTGCCTGCTTGAAGCTTCAACACACTCTCAGTTCTTGTTATCCTCCTCCACCAGCTGCTCTTCAGGTTTTCTTTCAGTGGGTTTCTTTAGATAATTCTTTTTGCTTCTTTCTTAGATAGGAATTCTGCTGTCTTCAGCTATCAGCTCTGGTCTTCAGGTTTTCTCTCAGCTGTGAGCCTAGGTGTTCATATCTGACCAAATTCTTGAATACTGCTACTGTCTTATAACCAAATATTTGCTTCTTACTAAGATTAGGGCTCTCATCCATAAGACTTCATTAAGTGACCAATCAATTATTCTAAATAGACTTATTTTCACTCAAAACAAATCTCTTTTGTTTTTCTGATTTTGAATGAGGAAGAAAAATGAAGGAAGCAATTAATTCAACCAAAGAGGTATAAATTTCTGAAATATTGCAATAAAAAGGGAACATTTGCATTTTTAGCGGGAAACACTGGCACCTGCAGAGGGGTCAAAATCTGCACAAAGAAAAGGAGCAGGGCTTGGATGGCAACACCATGGCCACCATTTTGCAAATGTTGACTCCTCCCCATAGATGCCCCTCAAGGTGAGTGGAAGCTGGAGACCTGAAGATGTAGTGAAATTGCAAGTAACATCTTGATTTTTAGCAAAAGCTTTATAATATTTATATGGACATATTGAGTGAATTTTGTTAAAAAATAAACATGAAAATAACTTCTGATCTTATCAAAGAAACTTGATGTTTAGCTGGGTCAGGTAAAAATTACTTGTATCAAACTGTCAATTCAAGCTAAAGCATTCCAGATCTGACCCTCTACAGTATTTGTCAAGTGTCACATTTATAGTTGTTTGTGTTGAACTTTAAGATTTTTTGTTAGAAAGATGAGCAGAAACAAGTGGTTCTAAGAGCTTTCACAAAATATAGGGCTTTCTGCTATAGTGTTTTTCAAGAAAACTGACAGCTGCTTTCCAGCTGTGAAAGCTTTGGGGAAATGTTACACTCTCTCTCTCTCTCTCTCTCTCTGCCTAGATTATAAATACTTAAAAGGGATAAGTGGGGACAATTCCCAAAGTCATAAGGAAAATGTTTACTTTTCTAGCTGGATTAGTTCATTCAAGTCATAGACTCATTTACTGGAAGAGTATTTCTTTTAAACCTTTACTTTACTCAACAACTTTAAACTTAGCTTAACTTAGGCTGAATTAATTGCACCTTAACTTTCAGGTTCACACTTTTCCTAAACCATAATTTAACTATAACCTGGTGCCCAAGAAAAGTTTGGGGTAACTGCTCCCAAAAGTCACTGCCAACATGTCTTCACATGAAGCTGTATACTCTGTAGTTGCCTCCCTTCAAAGGATATAACAATAAACAGTAGGGATATGGAAAATATGCCAGTTCAGAAACAGAATGGGGCACATGTCCAGAATGTTTCAAACTTCTTCTACTTTATTTACTTCTGGCAGCCACCAAACTGTATGGCCTGGAGGGGAAAAAGCATATTCCAGAGTTCTCTAGAATATTCTGTCCTTGAATTGGTGAATTTTGTGTACATCCAATAGAGAGTGATAGCAGTATGTTTCTCCACAATATGTAAAAGATAAGTAGCTCCTCCTGAATGGCAAAGAATAACTATTGCATCCCTGTGTCACTTGATGGCTGGCCTTGTCTAGACTCAAAAGTTAAGCGGGATCAGCCTTGTCTATCACTTCCAACTCTCCACAGAGGTTGAGCTTAATTTGACTTGACCTTTATAGTATAAATTCTAAGTATACAGCAGCTATTCAAATAAACATTCAGATTTCCTAAATGAGGAAGAAAAAAGAGAATGAGTTCTGATATTGGTTCCTTCTGCATGAGTTAGAATTCAAGGTTGTACCAGAAGTCCCTCTGCTATATGGAAGCAAGTAACAAGTTGTGACAAGAAGATATTGTTTATGTGTTAGATCTACACTGATTGTCACTGTGACTGGGTTCATGCATTGCACTGACCCATGGCTTAATTATGATTTGTTTAATAAATCATGGGCAGCATTGTGCTAGGTCACAAACCACAATGGCTGAGTTCAAAGGTTGTGCTATGCAAAAAGCAAGCAAACCATATTATGGCTTAGCTCAGCATGTATACCTGATAGCATCCCTTTGTAACCAAGTGTGCCCAACTTCTATTCAGTGAAGTGGCCACACAACTCTGCTTGGCTCAGCAATGGCATCTTCCATGCATGTATAGAAGCATTAGTGGTGAAGCAGATCTTCCAGAGAAAACAACTGGCCCAGCATGAGCCTTCATCAAGGCAATGTGTAGCACCCCTTCAATGTGTAGCAGCCCTACCCTCTTCCTCCACAAGACAAATTTGCTGTTTGAGAAATGGTTACTTCTTTGATGTGATTTTCAGATCTCAAAACCCTGTCAATTGTGGTTGTTGTTGTTAATAGCCTGTGCATTGCTAAATGTGGTTTATTTGTTTATTAGCTGTTTTTTAAAAAATAATCTCCAGTTTATTGCATGGGTCCTGAATCTGCCCAGCCAAGCTTGCTAGATACTGGAGAATTTATTTCTTGAGTGTTATCCCCTCTGAATGCTGATGCCATTTGGGTCTGGAATGGTGACAGTGATTGAATGAAGAATGGTTGTCAGCCCCATTCCTTGAATGGATAACTGAGAAGATAAGTGTCCCCCTGAAAATTAGATGACAGTTGAGCTTTCCTCCAGAGTGTCAGAATTATTACTCCATTCAGAAGCACTGAGTGTGCAATGTGTAGGCAGAGAAAGAGTTCATTCTAGCATGGCACACATTACATGGAACTGCAAATAGGGTCATTCTTCTGTTTAGAGCCCCAGTGCCCAGAGTAATTAACTTCACATGCCAAGTCTGAATACTGAGTTCAAGTGAAGTGATGAGAAGTCCAGCCCCAAAGGGTACACTTCGCTTGAGTTCTTTATTACTAACACAGTGAAGAAGTAATAGTTCTTTTTTAAAAGAGGGCAGGTGTGTATGTATGTAGGGGAGATCCAGATCTCATCACCAAGTCTTTGCCCTGGAAATTCATTTTTAATGTCCTTTGTACTGGGCAATCTGATATAGTTCTTCCTTGAACTTCTGTACAAAAGACATTTGTCTTTTTTTAAAACTAAGAACTCTGGCTAATATTTATATATAAATACCAAAACACACACATATACAACACCAGAGAGTAATAACTGCATCACTACATACTGTTTTAAGTCCCCAGAGATACCGAGGAGAGGTTGCAGGAAGAAAAAAGATGGGTTTTAGCAAGTCCTTGTTAAAATATCTCTTGACATACTGAATTTTAAGGAGAAACAGTGTACTTCTTTAAAAATAGTTTTTTTTAAAAAAAAAAGATTTATGAAGGTCATAGGAGTTTTGGGACTTGTATTTGCCCACCCCTTCACACTGCTCTCCTGGACATGCTAATTCTGCAGAGGGGCAGGTGTGCTAGACAAATAGAACTCCCCAAAGCAGGAATTGGAAATTAAGCTGCCTTATATAAATCATTTATTAAGGCAATAATGTGTGAATATAGTGCCTTTGCTCCCCTCTCTCCAAAAAATCTACTGAGCAAAATTACAGGCATTACTGCAATATAATAGTGTCTGTCCTTTATAATGACAGCTACTAACTGCATATGTAACTTCTAAATGGGGAGGGGGATTTAAAAAATATCAAAGAAATATGAAGAAATAAATTACTAGAAATCTTTCTGCTCTTACTTGGAAATAATCTTTATTTAAGATCAATCACTTGCATTGCATTCTGAACCCAGAAATTGGGCATTTAACTCTAGATTTCATTTTTATGATGCTTTCTAATTTTATGATGGCTGGCTTACATATCCTGACCTATTTTAGCCCATGAGGTTCCCATGCTGTCCGTAGGGTGTGGTCAGAAAGTCAAGATGATAGCACAATGGTGTGATTGAAGCTCATCCTGTTTTTTCTGTGTCATACAGATTGTTCAGGCTGGACTACCTTGGGCCTAAACAATCTTCAAACTTCACCCTCCTTTCCACCAGTTGGGAAAATACCTCATCTATGATGATGTCATCTCCCATTCAACAATTAAAGCTACAGATGTGTCTGTAGTTAAGGTTGCTTTCATGAAATAATGCCTTAATCAGTAAGAACGAGTGAGTCAGGAAGGCCGGAGAATTAAGGAAAGAGTCCCTATCGCTGTAGGGGATGGCTGGTTTGAAGTGGTGATTGAGGGGCATTTCATTTCTGTTTCAGTTTCAGAGGAAATACTATGAAGATAGTTTTCAGCTTTCAGTTTTGCAGGGTTGGCACTGGGGGCAATTCCCACCTTGTCCAGCCTCCCAACTCTTGAGATTTCCCTCCTGCTGCCAATTAGCAAAGGATCATCAGGTCTCACCACTATCACCTCACCTTTCACAGTCACACCAAAGGGAAATGGTTACTTTTTCACCCTGAAAAGAAACTGGGATGAGCAGAGAACAAGGAAAGGGGCAGGATAACAGTTACTGCTGTTTCAAAGTCCCATATCACCCAGTGGGAAGGAATGCTGACAAGGACAACTCTTGTTGAACATGGCACATGGGCTTAAAGATGCTATTGGTAGAGTGACAAAGCTCAAAGCCATATGGAAGAGGCCAGACCTCAGATAGTTATGATTTTCCTGGAACCATAGGATAAGGATGGGGGAGAAGTAATCTGAGTTCACATTTTGATGCAAACTTTTCCAGTTCAAGCACATTTTAACCTATTTGTGAATCAGAATGTAGTAAATGGCAGAATCCAAACTCTTCCTGTAGTTCAGAAATGGAAATTTGCCTACAAAAGTGTTTATATTAGGAAAAATTGCTTTTAAAAAAGTGAGTTAGAAAAGCTGGGTTTAAAAAATTGTACTTCAATACAAAGGCATACAACACCAAGCATATTTGATATGACCAGTAACATGACAGTCCCAATGAATTTGTATCTGGAAATAGGATGGAATGAATTCAAGAGAAGAAAGCAATCAACCTGACAAATTCAAGATACAACAAAATTTGTCAAAATAATAGGATTTTTATTTCACTCCTTAATACTAGACTTTAGAAACTACTTCAGGACAACCATTGAAATTGTCCTATAAGCTGTTTTTGGATACCACTCTGGAGACAGCACAATTTCCTAGTGAGAATATTTTTTCAGTTGAATCATGACTCCATTGTACAATTGAACTCACATAACAACTCCCCTGAGCAGATTTAAAAAAAAAAATTAAAAAAGGACCAAGCTGCAAAGTTTAGCCAAGCTACTACTCTTGCTTTGTGTCTTTAGAGAGGTGACAGCCTCAGTGAGAAGTACAAAAGATACATTGCAACATGTAAAACATTATTGTACATTTACTTATAATAGGAGACACATTTTGTCCATTCACAGCTGTGCTTGTTAAAATGTTTTAAATTCTGTGGAATGGATAAAAAGGGAAATGCCCTACATATACAATGGTACCACTCTGTAATTTTCTTTAGAAAAAAAGGAACAGTTACTGTGTGTCTTCATAAATAAATAAAATATGCATCCATTCCTAACCCCAATGATGGCAAAATGATTAAACATGCATTGTGATGTCATTATGGAAAGTTCGCCCTTTTATGCTTGGATTACAATATCACAATATCAATATTACAATATCTCAAGCGCCTAAGGGATGGAATTGCATCACTGGGTCAAAATGCACATTTTGTCACTTGCTCCCTCTGGCCCTTCCTGTGGATACCTATATGTGTCATATTAGATTTGTAAATCTAAAGAGATAATGGATAACTTTATTATTCAGCAGTGATATTTCTTGGATGATAAGTGTTTACAAAAATGATGTTTCTGTAGGCTTGCCAATGCAGATTACAGAACTACATCATTCTATGGAACATCAATCCCTCCAAGGTCAGGCTGGCCCTGACCTTGATGGCCTTCTGGAAGGGCCTGGCTTTGCCATCTGGCCTAGGGATCAGACAGTGGTGTGGAGCCCATAAAATGGCTGTACTGTTCTTGAATTACTGTGCTCTCCTGATGACTGTATTGTATGGTTTTTAATTGTTTTTAATTGTTCTAACATTTTGTATTGTTTATATAGTTGCTTTATTTTTTTGGTTTTTTGGTATTGTTTATGTTTTAATTGTAAGCCGCCCAGAGTCACAATGTGAGATGGGTGGCTATATAAATTGAATACCTAAATAGATAAATAAAATTCTCTCAAATATATGACCCAGTGGGGGGAAAGTCAGGACCACACCCTAAAATTTCTATAGATTGAGTATCTTGAAGTAGGGATGTTCAAGAAATTTGATATATGTAAAAAAAGGTCTGATGCAAATTGATCTATGCAAGTTAGGTGCACAGTTATGTTCTAGATTTTGAATCTCAACAAATTTTATAATGCAATCATCAGGTCAAAAACCCAAATGCTAATTTTGATATTTAGAAATAGAGTAGAATATAGACAAAGATATTTACATATTACTTTAAAATAGAATATTATTGTGATAAATGGTAAAAGCATGTTATGTGAAAAAATTCAAATATACTTTTTAAAAATTCACTCTTTAAGGTGATTTAAATATATCTATATCTATATCTATATAGATATAGATATATGAAGAAAAGAATGGGATGAACTTGTGAACAAATACCTAGTAAACTGACATTACATTTCAATCAGTATCAGGTCATTCAAAATGCAGAAATCCTTCAGTTTATGAGAAATTCATAATTTAGATTTTCATAAGCCTTCCTGTTCATATCCACCAGAGAAATTTACCTTTAGTATTGTAATTTACCTTTAGTATTGTAATTCAGGGATGCTTTGAGAAAAGACAGGATCAAAAGTAATTATCTTGGCTCATGTTTTCTTAAATGTTGAATGTTGAAAAGCTTCCCACTTTAGAAGTTATAGTACTTGCTACAAACGTATTAAGCTGTTTATTTGGACACTAGTTCCATTTTTCTTTGTCTTTGTTTCCTTTGGCTTCCTAGTACTGGCTGTGTTGACCCAATATCTCTTATTAACATTGTCATGTATTAAGAAAAAATAATAATGTTTATAGATAATATCATAAGGCTGAAATCCTGTCTGGGTTGTCACAAGGACAGTAATATAAAAGACCTTCCTCCAGTGGGACAAGGTTTGTACTCACAAAGCTTCCTGTTACAGGTATTGGTTTTCTGCCTCCTTTGTTTTATTCCCATATTGGTGTTTCAGTGGCAGTAACAACAAAAAAAGTGATATGGATAAAGAAAGTGAGGATGGGAACTGCAGCCATATGAATGAACTCCTGCCCCCTTTTTATGCGTGTCATGGGTACAATGCTTGTAAAAAAAGAGCAGGGCTTTGATCATGTAGTTGTAGTTCCTATCGTCACTTTTTTTAATCTTCATTTTTTTGCACCTCTGCAGTTGCCCCTGATGTAGATCCAAAGATATCTTTTCCAACATATTCCTGGCAAGGAGGGAAGGAATACTAGCCTTGGTTAGTATTAGCCTTGGGTTACTTCATTTTGTTGTTGTTTCCCAACTTAAGCTTTCATAGTTGTCCCTCCCAGCTCTCATTAGATCATTCAGGAAGACAAAGTGACCCCTGAATTAATAATAGGAAATGTAGTGTAACATGTCTATGCCTTTTTGTCCTTGGGTGGTGTCAAAACCACTTCATGATCCTCCATGGTGACACTTTAACTTTCTAGTGTTTTGCAACTGTAGAAAGCAAAGGTATGATTTTTATAAAACAAATCGTGGGAAGGCAATGCAGCTGATAAATGATTGCATGTCTGTTTCACTGAGACAAAAACGTTACCAGTTTTGTAGATTCTGAAATCTATTTTAAGTCCACTGTCATACTGTCTACCACTGCATTTTCTAGCTTTGAGCAGATCTTTAAACAGGTCATTCATTTTATATTAGCTTTGGGCCTTTCCCTAGGAGCAACTATAGCATGTCAAGATTTATAGTCTAGAGCAAAATCAAGAAAATCCATGGCTTTAACTACTGAAGTAACTGCATATAGAAAACAAAAACAAAAAGAAATGGTTGTTTGGAAAGAGACAACACAGTTACTGTACACTTTTTAATGCTAATCAGCTCTTCTGTGATTGTTTTTTTTTTTTTGAATGCCAAAGGTGGCTTTTGCAGAGCTCTGCAGCATGAATGATCCTCTGTACAATAGGACTGTAATTCATGCCTGCTCTATGTGAAACCTGGACACTTTTTCTTGGTTAACAGCAGCCAGATGGAAGGTGGTAGGAAAATGACTTTGCTGTGTGCTTTCTTACCTCAGGGCAAAACCTTGAAAACAGCCACAATATAAAGCTTTATTTCTTCTGTGCCTTTTTCAATAATGTTACTTTTGTAAAGACTGTCCAGTTTAGTTACTTTATGGGAAGCTAATAGCAAGCATTATGTTGTGGCCACCTGAAATTTTTTGAAACATAATAACTTCACATCTCAGGTGAGTTGTAGTAACAGTTTTCAACTCTCTAAATACAGTTATTTACCAACAGATATCTCACCTTGTTCAGAATTACTTAAGTAGCAACATCACTTAATAAAACAAAATAAAATATTATGTTTCTGATTCTCCTTTAATGACACAACATTCCCAACATCTTTTATTTAATTCAATATTCAGGAAGCATGGAAGTACATTTGTTTGGAAAGCCAACCAATGGATTACTTGGTATTGATAAATGATTTGGCTAATATAGGAATTGCATCCTGTGATGTGTAGCGGGCTCTGAGCTTTTTCTACCTTTCTATGGATAAAGCAGCTTTACTTAAACTTGGTGCCCTCCAGATGGGTGGACTTCAGTTGCCAAATTCCTTAGCAATGGAGGATTCTGGGAGTTCAAGTCCATCTGTCAGGTTGGGTAAACCTGGCATAATGTGTGATGATGGCATACATATAAATGCACACATGAGTATAGCATGAATATATTTTAGACATTAATGCATCTATAGATATAGATATATCTATATCAAATATTTATAATTCCTGCAGTGAACATATGACTGAACATAGCCTAGTGAAGGTGGGAAGCCCTAAACTGTCATAAAAGACTGGAACGCAATCAGACTTCAAGTGGATGAGCTGAGTATATCAATTTTCTAAGCTTTTATAAGAAAGGTATACTTTCACAATTAGTAGGTTTTACACTTCATTAACTTACCCATATGAGTTTAATAATAGGCTGCTCACATTTTAGAGATCCCATTGTGTCTAGCCATTAAAAGCAGATGGTTTGCTTACCCTAGGTGCTTGCAACGAATCACACTTATTCCACACCACTATTTTACTCCTGACAGAAATAGAAGTAGAATAATTGATGCCATTGATAATATGGATGACTGTTCTTGGAAACACAGAGTTTAAAGGAGAAAGAAAACAAATTCTCTCTCTCTCCCTCTCTCTCCCTCCCTCCCTCCCTCCCTCCCTCCCTCCCTTTGTAAAATTATCTAGAATGTGGAAAGAATTGTCCTAAGCTGTTCCTTCCTTTTGGAAGAGTTGGCAATGCTAATATATTTGTAGCTTTGCAAAGACTGATATATAATACCTAAAAATAGTAATAGCGTAGTGACTGAATCTTTCCAAGCTTAAACCTTGGCCCTGGAATGTTTATATAAGTACAGTAGTTCATACCCTATTGTTTTCTGTAGGCTGCTGAGTCTAAACTTATCTGGGGGAAAAAAATGTCTTAAAGCTGTTGATTGTTGGAATGTACTCTCTGCTAGGACAGCATTAGCTGTTCTCCCCACGGTTGGTGGTGTTTGAATACCATCTAATTGTACACTACCTACATAATTAATCATAATGGCATTTGCAGCGTAGAGTCATACAAGAAGCTTCATATTGTGTAATCCTATAATTGTACACATAATAGAGCACATAAACAGAATTAATTTCACCTTTAAAATGATACATTAAATACTTTTTTGGAACTTAACTCTAAAAGTGACAATTTCAGAAGTGGTAACTGTGTTGATCTATAGATTAATGTTTCTCATCCTCAACAACTTTAAGGTGCATGGACTTCAACTGCCAGAATTCCATGCTGGTTGGCTGGGGGATTCTGGGAGTTGAAGTCTACACATCTTAAAGTTGCTGAGGATGAGAAACACTCATCTATAGGGATGTGCAAAGCAGTTGAAGGCAGTCATAGCAAAACTGATGTGCATGTACATGCTTTTGCAGACAGCCTGGGAAAACTAACCTTTGAAACTTCCATGTCTTCTGGAGGATGAAGCTGCCCCAGTGTTTCAAGGATGGGTGATCTCCCCAGTGCATTTCGTGAAATATCCCTTCAAATGTTTTGTATACTGGTGTGGTCCGGGGCAGCAAACTCACAGTTATGAAGAGGTTTGTAGCATCTCTGAATTGTTTGATTCATTATAGCAGAATTGACTGTATAAGTAGGTAACTTAGTTTTTAGAAGATGGTGCTGGAGGACTTATTACTCTGCCGTGGCAATGAGGTGGAAGTGATTTACGTAGAACTGGCTCAATAAACATGTATATATTTAAAAATGGAGCTGATGTTTCTTATAGGTATTATTCCTGTGTTTGTTTCGTATGTCTTTTCTTTCCACTTTTTATGAGAATTAAAGGAATAATGACACTAAAGGTAATAAAAAAGTAACAACAGCAGCAATACAAGTCTGGGCATGCTAATGGGACTGGAAGTGGGCCAACAATTAAAGTCAACTTTAGATAAAATAGAGTGCCTCTTGATAAATTCATTGAAGAATAGCCAGGATTTAAACATTTCGGGGCATGGATAAATTATTCCTACACATTCAGATTTAGCTTAGAGTATTACCAGATTGGCCTTATTTTTAGAAACATCTGAAGTTTCTGTATCAGACTGCTTTCAGCATTAATTTTTGTGTCTTCTAGGCACTGAAAGCCTGGCACTAGTAATCCAGGATTTATAAATATCTCATTTGGACTGTTATAATACGTTGCAGAACTCCCTAAAAGTGATGCAGATTATTGCTGCAAGGCTGGGATTGTGCATAGGGAAAGCTGCTCACCAGTTTTGGAATAACCAGTATAATGCTTTAATGTCCATAATGGTTTAGGATTGGTGTTTGTTTGTTTGTTTTGGGGAATCCTTGGCCGTGTTAGCTTCCCTTCACTGATCTTCATCAGAAACCCTCTTCCATGTCCCTATACCTGCTTTCAGAGGTAAGTAATGTAATTACCAAGAAGATGGTGTTCCAAGCATTGTCCTCTTGATTCTGGAACCCACTGTGGACTTTATATTTATATTTTATTTTTATGGAATGTTGCTATAAGTCACCTAGGATTATTATGCATAAGATAGGTGGCCATATACATTTTTTGAAATAAATAAACAAATAAACATTCAATCCAATAAGGATCGTCTGGCCCTGATAGCATTCTGGTATAGGACTTTTGATTTGCTCTTACCTATTTTTAGATATTTTAAATCCAGATTTCATCTTTTCATTATTTTAAGATTTCTTGATGGCAAAATCTGTACTTGTCTAGTGCTTTGATAATCTTTGGAGACCTTTTTAGTTGGGATTTATGGAATGACCTTCCCCAAAAAGTTCACTTGGAACTCTACATGCCACTGTGCAATTGTAACTAAGTAAGAGGATTATACATTCCTGAAATAATCCAACAGCTTCTGAAATATAAATCTAATGAACTAACAGCAACCATTCCATTGTCCCTTGAAGTTTCAGTTTTCAGCTAGCATGGTCTTCACACTGCAATTTTTTCCCAGCCTACCTTGCAGCATTTTTGCACTTTGATTTTGCTTAAAACCCATCCTGATGAAGGATCTCAGAGATCTCAGGAATTTAGTCACTACTCTGCTAGTACATGATTGGTCCTAAGATCAGTGTAAACATTTAAGTAATATTTTTATGAACATTTTCTGAGGTGCCCAGAAAACTTGTATTTTGAGTAGCAATATTAATATAATAAATAAGCAGCATGTATTTATTTATGATTGAATTTGTATGCTTAATTTCTGTTTCTATAAATAATTCAAATAAATTTGGGAATTGAAAGGAGTTACCAAGCTTTTCTTCCAAAAAGCCCTCAGTTCTTGGAATCATACATTGAAAAAGGATCACATACTGTATATACTCATAATTTTCTTACAGTTCAGTCTGGCAACTGGAAAGATGGCACTGATGAATTAGGATACTATGTCCCCAAAAGGAAAGGAAAAAAAATCATTGTGAATGTACAGTATATGCATCTTTTCAAAAGTGCACCTAGTATAAAAATAAAATCCTGTGATATTTACTAAGAGGTAAGTCTCACTGTGATCAGTTGAGATTTGGTCTCTGTTGTATGTTTGGAACTGTAGCTATTATCATGAATTAAAAAAAAAAAATCAGACAGAAAATAGCTCGGGCCTGTGAAGAAAACAATAATGAACTCAGCATGATACAACTTCAGAAAGGAGAAAAGAAAAACTTAAATTGTTCCCTAGTATATGCCATTCCTGCTATATGCCTCTTTGCTAATGGATCAAATCAACTACAGCATATTCATAATAAACAGCATTTCTTTTTTCCCAAAGAGAAATGTTCTGTATAGCTGATTAACACTTAAAGTAATAAAAGCTGAAAAGTATTCACCTTCCTTACCAGTGTTCAAAGACTGGAAAGTGGATGTTTTAATTAATGTTATTCTCAGAGTATGAGGAAAACTAATCGGAGTATACTCAGAGTATAAGGAGAGCTAGTTTGGTCTAGTGGTTAAGCCACCAGGCTAGAAAACAGCAGACTGTGAGTTCTAGTCCTGCCTTAGGCATGAAAGCCGTCTGGGTGACTTTGGGCCAGACACTTTCTCTCAGCCCAACTCACCTCACAGGGTGGTTGTTGTGGGGAAAATAGGAGGAGGAAGGAGTATTAGGTATGTTTGCCACCTTGAGTTATTTATAAAAAATAAAGGCAGGATAAAAAAAAAATCTAACCCCCCCCCCCCCCCCCCACACACACACACATCAGAGTAGGAATTTTTGCAATTCTCCTTCTGAATCTGCATGACCAGGTGGCTCAGCACAAGTATAAGCCACTAACCATTTCTCAAGGCAGGAATGCACAATGTCATTCCTTCGTTCACCCCCAGCCTTTCCTGCTACATGTCAAAAGTAGTGTTTTCTGACTTGGGCCTGATGGCCTTTATTCTACTGTTGGCAAACCCCTCCAGTCCAATTGACCGGTGTAGCAGAAAGGCCCTCCGCCTTCTGGTCGTTGGTTGCTGCCTTTGATGGCCATTTCATTCTGGGTTATGGGAACAGAGAAACAAAGAAGGTTTTTTTGTCATATTTACGAGTTCACTGATGGAACAATGAAATGCTGAACGGCGAAATGCTCAAACTTTCTGAAACCAGTTTCGTCTTTAGCCCAAGTGACAGGAATATCAATGAAAGAGTGGATGATGATGATGATTACTGGTCCTTGATGAATCAGGAGGAAAATGTCAAGTTTGAGGGGGAGTCAATGGAGGGTGGCTTGTGTCTCTCAAAAGACCACTCAGGAGAGCAAAAACAAATGCTGTTTCTTGCTCAGCACAGGTGGAATGGATAAAGAAACAGGGTAATCCACGAATCAGAGGTAATGATAAATGCAACCCAGATATAACACCAGGCCATCACCATGGAATTCAGCAAAGGAGCTGAAATTTGGAAAGGAATTTGGGCATAATATGAGCATAATTCTGTATGGATTGCTTCAGCTTCTTCAAACTCAGCAGTTGAAATTATGGCAGAAGACAAAAAAACAGAGTACACCCCATGGTAAGCAACAATTCTACAATGCTATCTTTCAAACCATTCCACCTAAGCAAAGCTACTTTATAAAATAGTGTGCATGTATATAATTATTTGGTAGCATTAAATTGGTACAATGTTCTTTATAAAATGAGATTTAATAGCTGAATATTTAATAAGACAGGAGGAAAATGTCAAGGTTGAGGGGGTTTCTTCTTTTTTTCAGAGAAAAGTGGTATCATACTGATATTTTCTAAAAGGAAGGCAATTATAACTAAACTTGTGGATAAAGGATAATCTTCAAGTATTAAATGATGAAGCATGTTATTTGAAATTCAGTGTGCTTTATTTCGATTTTTCTCAGAAGAACTTACAATTGCAAATGATGTCACTGCAAGATCTGTCTCACACATGCACGCACACACACACACACACAAGTGTTCCTTGCTGAATGTAACTGCAGGCTTGTTTCCCATTCATAACTTTTATGGATAGTTTAAATATGGATTAGCTTGGAAGGATTTGCCCAGGACAAATATATGGGCTTAACTCAACAGACTTCTTGTGCACATGAATTCCCCTTCTCCAACTTCCCTGGCATGTCTCCCCAGATCTTCCAACCCTCAAGAACAGAATTTGATCAGCAGCATAGATAGAATGAGTATTGGACTGTACATAATCTGCTGGTTTGGATCCAATGCAACTCAATATGCAGTTTTTGAAGCATAAAGATTGGAGAGGAGAGGCAATTGGATGTTTGATTACCCTTTCCAAGGTCAAAATTTTGGCGCTCATTTCAAAGGGAGAGAATTAACTAATTTTACTGGACCAAGATGATAGGACTGCAAATGTACTGCTTTTATTTTTACTCTACCTTACTGCAGGCAGTACATTTAATAAACACTGAATTCAGCTGAAGGAATGCTGAGCTCCATAAAATGGTCTCTTTCTTTTAGAGACCATGGCTAGTGTCCAACTTGCCCACCCCTAATTACAGTATAGTGGATGGCGCTTGTATATATACAGAAGAATGCATACTTTACAGAATAGATAGGTTGTTTCTCCATCAGCTTTGTCATTTCAGGAATACAATATTAAATAACCCCAGGAATGACAGTGACTGAAGCAGGCTTGCTAAAAATACAAAGCCATTGTCCAATAATTTTGAAAGCTAAAAAATAAAATTGTAATTTTACTTTTTTTTTTTTTAAGGAGAAAAAAGCCTCACAAAAATAAATAATGCATAAAGAGCCCCAAAGGTGCTTTACCAAAAGCAGACACCAAGTTATAAAACACATTCCTTGCCACTTTTTAATTTTAATTGAATGTATTGTTTTGAGTAAGGGAGGATGAAGTATGCAGTTCTGTATGTGTTTAACTGGGCTGTCCAGTGCTTCATATTCTATTTCAGAAGTATGCTTTGATACGTATGGAGGTGTGAAAATAGCACCTGTATGCAACTCTTTAAATTAGCTGTGTCTATTTCTGGAAGTGGGCACGGCTTTTTGCATTGTAACATGACCCAAGGAAAAGATGCAAGTTAAAAACATGGCCTAAAGCTGTGTCCCCCAACATTATGCTCTGAAGCACCATTTGGGAAATAAATTTAAAGTGCCATCATATATCATTAGAAATAAGACCCAATGGATTTCAGTGGGACTACAGTAAGTAAACATTTCAAAGAATTCAGCAAAATTACTGAAATAAGAAATTAGGGGTGGGGCAGTTTATGAAACTGTTTCTCTTCAATTTACTGAATCATTCATGTTGGTTCCCCCCGCCCCCCATCAAATTATTCCTTTCTCACCTATAAAATGCATATCCTTCTTTACTGGAAGTATATGTATATACTCCATCACAGTGAATGCAGATGAATTTAAAAAGATGCCACAATTGTGTAATTGGGGAATTTGTAAGAAAGCATTCAAAAAGAGGCAGATTTAACATTTAGGAGACTATTTGAAGTTGCTACCTTCATGGAAACCACATAGGGGCTGCAGTCAAGAGTGAAAGCAATGTGAACAAACTTGTAATAGCATACAAGCAAACAGAAAAAACAAACTCTGCTTGTGTCTTTTCCTTGATTAGTAGGAAAGATACATCATTAGTGAGATAGTTGGCTTTCCTTTGCCGGATATTTTCAAACAGAGGATGGACAACCATTGGCACCAGGTGTTTTAATTTGAATTCCTGCTCTGAGCAGAAAATTGACTCCTCCTAGCTCTATGATTCCATGCTTTCCAGTCTGGACTACGACTCAATGATTGTATCGCCTGGAATTCCAGGAGTTGCAATCCTTTTTTTTCTAGAATCTTTCTATTAAAAGTTTTAAAGAGAATATAAAAAATAAAAGAAACTAATCCAGAATAAAGAGAACAAAGAAAGAAAAAGACAAAAGTGCAGAAAGATAAAAAGAAATAGAAAGCTTCCGATTTCCTTTGCAGCAAACATATGTATGTTACAAAGTTAACTCTTACTCTATGATTACAAAAAAAGCTCACTTTTTTCTATTATCTAATTTTTTTCTAATCATCAAAAGCAGAAGTCATAAGTGTGTTTTTTTCAGTTTCATGCAAAAAGTCTGTAAGGGGTTTCCAGTCAGCAATAAATGTAAATATCATCTTTTCTCTAATCAAGGAAGTCAATTTAGCCATCTCTGCAAGTTCTAACATCTTCACCAACCATTCTTCTATTGTGGATAGTGTCCAGTGATCTTGCTGCAGTAGTCATAAAAACAAAGTTCCATGGCTTTTTTTTTTTCTAGTTGTCTGTCCATTAATCCCAAAAGAAATTTGACATTAGTCTTTAAAATCTTCTGAATTACTGTATTTATTTGTATCCATTTTTTTGGCTTTTTTACATGTCCACCATACATAACGAAATGTCCCTTCATGTTGTTCACATTTCTAGCAAAGATTTGAAGTACTTTTATACATTCTAGACAATTTTTCTGGTGACAAACATCAGTGATACATCATTTTATAAACATTCCCTTTAAGGCTAGAACATAATGTAAATTTCAATCCTTTCAACCACATTTTCCCATTGATCCATTCGTATATTGTAGCCAAAACTTTTAGCCCATTTTATCATACGTTCTTTTACTTGTCCTTCTTCTGTCTCATATTTCAATGTTTATACATTTTAGCAGTAACATGTTCATCATTTGTACATAATTCTGTTTCAAACTCAGTCTTGCATTTGTTCAAAACCATAAAATCTTTTATCCTAGGAGTTGCAATTCTAAGACATCTGGAGAACATTATGATAGAAAAGTAGCTGGAAATAAGGCTGTGCTATAGTTCTCAAGGAATTCTTTGTTCTAATATGTACTTGATTATTTGTTCAAAATAATTGCATATAAAACTTATTTCTTCATCTTTCTAGGGGTTAAAATATGTACTACTCAGAATCATGTCACGTGAACATCTAATCTATTTGTAACTATTTTAGACTGATTTTATTATAACAAATTTTATTTAAAATAATTTAAATTAATCTATTTTTCAGGCTTATGAGGTACATTCATTATTTTAAAATTCTTGGTTCAATTAATATTTAGAGCTTTGAATAAGAATGATTTTAAATGCAAAGTGCTTGCTTTTTTTGGAAAACATATTTCCATCAGCAAATACATCCTAAGAGAGAGACTTGCTATGTTCCAAATGGTATATTTTGAAATTGGTTTCTTTTTATTAATATGATCGAATGTGTACTTTTCTTCTCTCACAATGACAACAAATTCCTGGTTAATCAGTGGGTAGGCAGTGGGAGGAAATAACTTTAAATAATTCATGAGATGTGGTAGTTCTACTGAGAGCTCTAAAACATGATGGTTGAATGAAACGTCCTTGATCAATAACATTTGACTGGTTTTACCAAATATTATGTAATTCTTTTTAAATATACATATTTCACGTTATAACCCATGATAATGGAAAAATATTTCTCTACAACATGTTCAAGGGAAGGATTCCAATGGATCTGTGGAGAAAGAAGTACCCTGTTTGTTTCTTAGTTTGTTTGTTTTGCAGTGTTGCATGCCTTAGGAATCTGGTTGGCCACAATGGAAAAAAGGATCCCTCACAACACAAATCTCTGCTTGGACTTCTTATGTAAATGAAATCACCTCAAAGTTCTTAAAAATTAAATATGCTTCCAAAATAACATAAACATAACATATTGTGACACTAGCACATATTGGATTTAAACTAACCCACATATTGCTAGGCTGACTTTCCAACTTGGGTTGCTCTATCTGAAGACCAGAGATGCCAAGATCAGAAGGAAACATTGGATGAACCCTGTTCAACATGCAGCCAATGCTACATAAACGTATTTCACTCTTCCTTTTCAACAGAAACACAGAAAGAACCACTGCTAGGTTCTTTGACAGCTGGCTGATCAGTTTGCTTTGAGGAACTGACTTCATTCATTCCTGATGAATGCTGTTCTACATAATTTATTAATTTATAGTTTATGGCAAGGGTGTATAATCTGGACCCCCAGGGATGCAGGTAGCCCCAAGGTCTTTTCTTCTAGCCTCTAGAATGCCTTCAGTACAAGTTTATTAAAAAGTGATTTTAAGGTAGGGAATTCATGAATGTATGCACTCTAAAATAAACACAACATAGTCTTAAAAGCCATTATCCAAAACCTTCCAAGAGAAAAATGCAAAATCCCAGCCTTATCCATATATGAGATATAGTCTTCCGCACTTTCACTGTCATCTTTCCAAATGAAGGTTCATTTAATCAAGGCATGCATTAGTATTTGAGATGTTCCATATATATCCTGCAGCTGTGAGCTTGGGAAAAGATTCAACAAAAACAAAAACCCACAATTCAGCAATGAAAACTGCATACCTGACTCCCATGTGTGCCCTTTAAAATCTCCCACTGTAAAAATATGATTAAAAGTGTCTACTGTAATCAATCATTAACCAAGGGGACAATCTCTATTGACACAAGATATCATTGGAAACGCTGGGAAGGCCCTCTGCTTTGTCACATGTGGGAGATACCCACAGATCTTTGGAACAAAGAGTTCCTGCATATAAATCTCCATTTTGGAGAGGTGATATTACTGCAGCTGTTGCTAGACATTTTATAAATAGAAATAAGTTCCTTTTGCAGACTGTGATTCATGGATACTGAACCTATTTCTTTGTCAAACAGATGCAGTAAAAGAAAGAATGGCAGCTTCCTTAAAAAACAGGTTTTCAAAAAGTACTGCTGATTGTTGAGGATTTTGTTTTTCTTGTTGCATCTGTACTCATACTAGCCATTAGAGAGGAGAACATATGCCTTGTTGTTATGAAATGACCGATAGAGTCACTAAAGGTTGAACAAATATTTGGCCTATGATATTGGTACTAATTCACCTTCTTCCTTTCCCGTATTAACACTAGTATTGTGAAGAAAATTCCTTCTGCATACAATTGTTTTGGATTTTTGTTTCTAAAGGATAAGAAATATATATATTCACTGATGGGATGTCAACTTCCAGCACTTGAAGAGTGGCTGATGAGAGTGAAAGTGTCTTATCCTTAATTGTATAGTCAACTTTCCATTGGTCTTCACCTTCCCTAAAATCCAGAACTTCAGTTTGTTCTTTAGGGAAGACCTCTCAAGACTTTCTCAGATCAGGAAGAAGAGTTGCTAGGGATGTAACAAAGTGAAAAATAGATGTATAAAATAATAAGCACCAACTCTGTTAGTCATCTAAAAGCATCTGCAGGGGTGGGGGAGCACAGAGATAAAAAAAGTCAAGATGGTGACCATGAGCACATGACTGAAGTCCTGCATCTTTTTAATGTGCATCATGCATGTAAAAAGTGGTAGGGCTTTGACTGCATAGTCACATCCGCCATCTTGACTTTTTTGATGTCTCCCCATAGTTACCCTTGCTGTCACCCCACAGTAAAATTAAATTGTGTTCTTATTTTACTTGTTAAAATGGTAAAATACAAAAGAAAGCAATCTATATCACCCACATAAAAGATAAGATAAATACTGATTATATAGTAAAGAAAAAAAGCCCAAAATATAATTACTAAAATGAACTAAATGTAACAAAAACACCCTAATTAACAGAAAAAAATCTATATAAGAATAAATATCTATTATATAAAATTAATTCAATAGTTAAGCTTATTATTAAATATAGAACTTATAACAATATCCTATGTCCTCTTCTCATTTTTGGAACCAGAGACTTTTCAAAAATAGGTAACAAACTCATATCTTGACCCATTGCTTAAAATCAGGGGATTGACTTTCTTGCCATTTATTTATTTATTGAATAAATGTATATGGCCACCCATCTTATATACATGACTCTGGGTGGCTAACAATTAAAAACAAAAACAGGATAAAATAACCAGAATTCTAAAAACAAAAGCATAGAATAGCTGCATAATAAAGCTATGGTTTTTCCAGTAGTAATGTATGGCTGTGAGAGCTGGACCATAAAGAAGGCTGAACGCCGAAGAATTGATGCCTTTGAACTGTGGTGCTGGAGAAGACTCTTGAGAGTCCCCTGGACTGCTAGGAGGTCAAACCAGTCAATCTTAAAGGAAATCAACTCTGATTGCTCATTGGAAGGATTGATAATGAAGCTCAAGCTCAGATACTTTGGTCACCTAATGCGAAGAGAGGACTCTTTGGAAAAGACCCTGATGCTGGGAAAGATGGAAGGCAAAAGGAGAAGAGGACGGCAGAGGATGAGATGGCTAGATAGCATCACTGAAGCAATGAGCATGAAATTGAGCAAACTCAGGGAGGCAGTGAAAGATAGGAAGGCCTGGCACAATATGGTTCATGGGGTCACGAAGAGTCGGACACGACTTAACGACTAAACAACAAAAAAAATTATCCTCTTTGCTATACCCCAGCTCAATAGACCTAACATTCTTCATGAAATAATAAATTCCATGTTTTAGGAATATAATTTAACATCACATTGAGATCCTTAACTATAATACTTATTTCTGAAGTTAACATATGTATAGATATGAAACTAAAACAAAAGTATAGCAGAAATTTGTAACCTGCAAATTTCTTGCATTGCCAACATAATAAATCTAACATCCATCCCTTTTTCAATGTTCTTTGAGGTGTCCAATATACTGTATATGAAATAATATTTTCTGATGAATTAATTTCATTTTAAATTATAGAAAGTATATTTCACATTTTTAATACCTGGACCATTAAATCTCCAAAATGGAATATTCCAACTTCTTCCTTCCACAGTTCAAATATATCTGATACTAACATTCATTTTTCATTTTAATATCTTATAAAATTGAATTGCATCTCTTAAAGAAGCCAGAACTGCTGGTGCCTTGGAGGCTGCTAAAACATCTAGACCATGTTTAGTTAATATATTTTTCAACTGTATATATTGCCAAGTGTGTATTGGAGATAAGTAAAAATGCAGTTTCTCAAAATCGTTAAAACAACCATTAAAAATCAGCTGATTTAAAGGAGTAATCCCTTGGTTACCCCACGTCTTCCAACAGAATATCTTCCCAGCTATTTTCAAATTTGAGTTATACCACAGCATCAATTTCTCATATGATTTAAAATAAAAATGTAACTGCTTTGCTACTAATAATGAAATATACTTACCTCAAAGCAGGAAACAAAAAATCCTGATATAGTATACCTGGACCATACAGTTATGAAGTAAGTGAAAAAAGAACACCAAAATAATTGTGAAAGTGCCCTGAGTGCCTATTTATAAAAAATTGAAGCTTCTCTCATAGAAGAAGAAAATTTTCAGAAACTTATCAGATTTCAGCACAGTATTCCTTAAAACAGTATTTTGTGCAAAAAGAAATGAGAACCTAATCTATGTCAAATTCCCATCCATCAAATTAAAGTTGAAATTTTGGTCCATTCTTTTTTTTTTTTTAATGATGGTGTGTGAGACCACAAAGCAGTTTTTGAATAGCTGTTACATTTTACCTCTTGTTCAGAAATTTTATCCATGCAATTATTTACTGACATTATTTGTAACCTATAGTTCAGCTATCACAGTGTTTTCAAGGGAATATAGAGAATTCAAATTATTCAGTACAAAATCTAAAAATAAAGAATATTCAAACCTGTCCTGGCAGAATAATAATAATAAAAATTAGCCATCTTCATAAAGGGGTAAGTAGACTTGTATATATTGCATTATATATTACTACACTTATATCCATGCTGAACAGAGTTTACATGGGGTTGTCTCCATATTTTACCCTAGGATGGAGATTTTCTAGCCTGTAACACTGATCTGGATCATGGGACTTTGTGCAAGCTATCTGCTCTCAGGGTGACAGTGTTAATTGATTATCAATTATTAAATTTTGCTTGCAAATTTCTCTGGTCCACAGTGTACAATGTCACTTCAGGATACAATGAATTCTTTTAGAGGTAAAATGTGTTACAATATGGTGTTTCCTGCCCTACTTCCTGCAACAAAACGTTCTTTTCAGAATAGTTAGCTAGTTGACAGCAGTTAGCCAACTGATATAATGACGCTGAAAGTGCTGGCCAGAAATGGCTGAAAGCTTCAGCGGTTCGAGTCCAGCCTCGCGTTAACAAGGTGAGCTCTTGTTTCTATACCCGCAGCTTCTGCCAACTCAGCAGATCGAAAACGTACGTGAGTAGATAAATGAGCACTCTCACTCCGGTGGGAGGAAAATGCTGGCAGCGACTCCACAGAGAGACGGGACAGTTGCCGGCGTCCGAAAAAGGGGCACGAAGCAACGGAAATCCCGCCTCCTGTGCTGCCAGCTGGGCTGACGCTCTAGGAATTAGGCTCTGGCAAAGTCTAATTTCGAAACTAGAAAGATGCAATTGCCTTGCAAACCGCTAGGGGGCGGTCACTGCAGGGTCAGTAATGACTGTTAAGCAGATTAAAAAAAAAAAAAAAAGAGCTAAACTCAGATCATGTTCTGATGGCTACCAGTATGTGAATAACTGTTTCAAAACTGCCTCTGTCATGTAGATTTGTAGCTACTTGGACAGCCTGAGCTGATAAAAGCTAAGGAGGGGCATTTGAGTCTCTGGGGTCAGTGATGGGTTCATGAGTTTCCACTCCCAGATTACACACCTCATCTTTTAGAGAAAGTGCAGTCCCCTCTGAAAGTGAATAAGCATCATTTCAACGGGCAGACGAGCTGCTTACAACCACTCTTTCTGTCTCAAGTCTCAGTTTTGAGCTGTCATCCAGAGCATCATCTGCTTAAGCCTGGTTCAGAGCACTGATTGCTACCCTTGTATTACTGAAAAGGAGGGTGAGGCTGAGGACCATTTAATATTGGTAATGTTTCAGCTCACATACAGTATTATGATTTCAGGTAGATATTAAACAGCACAGGAAATTAAACAAGCCTTGAGGAACCCTGAAGCGTAACTGCTATGGGAATAGAACAGAAGTTGCCTGACATAGCTTTCTCCAATCGGCCATCCAAATTGGAGGAGAACTACTGTCATGCATGCCCTCCTAGCTGGCTTGGATGGTCATTCTGGAAGGATTCCACCATCAATTTTATCAAGGGAGGACTGGAAAGCAAATATGAGGAAATAAAGGAGATTCTCCAGAACATCATCTTCTCGAGATAATTCTTTTAAATCTCACAGTACTTTGCCTGCCAGTTTTTCATGAAATCAATGTTTCCCGTCTCAAACTATATGACAGGGCTCATGAAGAATTCTTTGCTTCAGATAAGGAAATCTACGCATGTGCAGAATGCTTTTTCTGATGCATGTCCCCCACAGCATAACTGTGGATAGTATTTTGAAATCTTAAAAGACAGTCCTTGAATAAATGAACTGTTTTGTACAATGTTAGTCGACTACCGAATCCTCCCTCATTAATTTATAATTGCATTTTCTGTAAAGATATTCTCAGAATTGAAGAACCCCATAGACATTTTCTAAACAAAGAATTTATTTGCTGAAACTATTTTCCAGATATAAAAACTGGAATTCCTCTTAGAATATAACTTAATCTGGTAATAATACTCATTCGGAGAGCATTCACCTCTCCCCAGAGGGTGAGATTTAATGGCTCCCATATATCAATATCTGAAGAAACCTCTCTCTATATTTTATTTATATTACATGTTGCTAACTGAGTTACTTCCTTCGGTATACACATACCTAAATATTTAATAGATTTGGTACAAATACGGAATTAATATTCCTTAAATGAATGGGTAACCAAATTTTCACCTATTGGCATCAATTCCAATTTGGACCGGTTAATAGAGTATCCTGCTATTTTACTAAAGGCATCTATTTTTTGCATCAACACTGGAATAGTAGTGTGAAGTTTAGAAATAAACAAAAGCATGTCATCTGCAAATAAATCTGTGTTCAACTGAGTTGTGTACTTCTCCACAGATCTCCCTGTGTTGTCTAATAGCACAAGCCAAGGGTTCCATGCAAATGTTAAAAAGCAACAGTGAAAGTGGATATCCTTGTCTAGTTCCTCTAAATAGTGGAAAAGTAGGAGAAAACATACCATTAATCTTTACTTTAGATATGGGTGACTCATAAAATATCTTAATCCATTTTATAAATTCCAAAGGAAATCCAAATCTATTTAGTACACCAAACATATACTTAAGTATTTTGTCAAAGGCCTTTTCAGTATCTAATGATAAAATTACAAATTGATCTTTGTTTTTATTCAAGCCTATTAAATCTACAACTAACTAATGTTGTCTGCCGTTTGCCTAGTTTTTATAAACCCTGCTTGATCATTCTTAATAATGAATGATATCACTTACTGGAATCTATTTGCTAACACTGCTGTTAAAATCCTTGTGTCGACATTAATCAATGAGACTGGATGATAATTAGCACACTGAGTGTGAACTTTACCTGCTTTTGGTATAACTGTAATATAAGCCTGTTTAAATGCTGGTGATAAAATTTCTTTATCAAATATCTCTTCATATACTTGACAAAGTTTTGGCACCAAAAGATCTATAAATGTTTTGTACCACTTGATAGGGAACCCCCTCTAATCCTGGGGTTTACCACTTGCTATTTTTAAAATTACTTGTTTAATCTCTAGCTCAGATAGTGGAGCACATAAGAGTTGTTTGTGTGTGTCATCTAAATGTAGGTTAATTTTATTTTAAAAAGCCCCTATATCTTTATTCAGTAATCCTCTGGTTTACTATATAATTCTGAATAACATTTTAAAAATTGACAATATCCATTGAAGTTTTATATATTTCATCTCTTTTACCTCTAAGGGTTGGAATGATTGGCCTATCTTTCTTTTGCTTTAAATGATTAGCCAATATCTTACTGGACCTTTCACCATTCTCCCAGTATCTCTGTCATAAACATATTAGCATAAATTCTGTCTGGTAGTTAATTCATATTTCTTTTTCTGTATTTCTCTGTACAAAACTGTAGATGGGCATCTAACTATCTGTGCCCATAAATGTTTCAGTTCATCTTTCAAATTATTTTTCCTTTTATTTTTAAGCTTATTTTCATTGGATACATAAGCAATAATTTTACCTTGAATATATGCTTTATATGCTTCCCATTCAAAAATTCAGGCACTTGATGTTTCTGAATTCAAATCAAAATATTGTAAAGTCTCTACCCACATTTGTTGTACAAATTCTTTATGATTCAATAGGAAACATTAAGATACCAATTTCTCAATACTTTAACCTGATGTTTTCTGAAACACACATTTCAAGGTGGTTCCAGTATGATCAGATAGATTACAAACATCAATGTTTCATTCCTGAATTTGATGATATAATGTTGATGATATTAAAAAATAATCAAGCCTAAAAAAATTCTAATGCACATTTGAATAAAATGTATATTCTCCTTTAGCTGGATACATGAAACACCAGTGGCCTACTGAATTCAATTCTTTCATATAAGTCTTAATTGTTTCCCTCACTAATGATTGTTTTTTTCCATGGTGGTATATTTCTATCAAGCTCAGGAGCCAATATTTCATTAAAATCTCCTCCTATTATCAGTTTATCATAAATACACTCATTCAAGTGTTGAAAACATTCATGAAATATAATAGGAGAATCTAAATTTGGTCTATAAACATCAACCATAGCTATTGCAGTCTCTGCTATTTTGGCACACAAAATTAAATAACACTCATTTACATAACTTGTTGAACATCAATTGGGAATCCTTTTTGAACCAGAATGGCCACACCTTTAGCTTTCGTTGAATTATTTGTGAGGTAAACCTGTCCCACCCAATCTTTCATTAATCTTTCATTATTAATAGAGATTTATCCTGTTCCATTAGATGAGTGTCTTTTAAATAAGCAATGTCTGCCCTTAACGATTTTAAATATGCTAAGATTATATTTTGCTTCTTGGATTCTTGTAACCTTTAAAGTAAAGGTTTAAAGTAAGTTACCTTTAAACTAACTTCATCCATAAATTTTATTTTGGCCCAGTTATCACTATTCTCCAAATTCCAATTAATTTTATGACCAGTACCATTTAACAAATATCTAATAATAAACTTTTCTAGATTTAAATATTTAACATATATTCTAGTATTGCTCACAGATGTTGAACCTCCATAAAGACTCAATTTAATATTCAAATACCATTGTTTTATGTGCAAATAGAATCTATACTTAAAGGAAAAAAAGAACATGATTATGTGCATAAAAAATAAAAAAAAATACAAGCAAGTGACATTCTAAAAATATTAAAAAGAGTCCTAAAGAAAAAAGAAAAAAAATATGTAAAGAAGGAAAAAAAAAATTGCAGAAGTTGATGACTTCCCAAAGGGGATGACACGGTGATTTCTTCTCTCTTCTTACACTGAAAGTTACGAAGCAGTTTTAAACATTACTAACTGAAGGGGAAAAAAAGTACTGTGTGTTAAAAATAGCCGATAGAGTTGGCAATATGCCCAGACTCTCTATCTTGAAATAACCAAAGCAAACACCAGTAGGAGTATGGGGGGGGGGGGGGGGACACATACTGGCATGTAGACTTTTAAACTGAGGCTTTTACTGTAGGCAAACTGTGACTTCTCCCACAGCACATTCCATAGAATGAAACACAATCAAGCTTGCCCATCTGCAGATTTTAAAGATAGGATAAAGGCCTCTGCATTCAAGGGATTGTCAAATTTGTGAATCTGAGCTTGATGATTAATACAGAATGTAGCATCAAATATTGAAATTGTATTGATCTGGCAAGACTTCAAGCTTTTGTAAACATCTTTCTCTTTTCTGAAACCTCTTTAGTAAAATCAGGATAAATTGATATCTTGCTTGGCTAGAGCCTCACTTCAAAGGAGACTTTACTGATTCATGGCGAAATATATGTAAAATCTCATCTCTTGTGGTAACCATGGAGGAATTGCACAATAATAATATTGGAATTACTTCCAGTGTTCCTTCTCATTGAAGGAATTTTAATCATATGGTCAATCTTGACTGGAAAGTCTGTTCCCAAAGAAAGGAACTTTCTGAAAAAATCCTCCATAAATTCAGCTAGGTTTGATTGGCTTGGAGGGTTTTCAGTACCAATCACAACTAGGTTTTTCCTACACAACTGTGACTCCAGATAAGTAATTCGTTTATCCAAAATATTATGACTGTCTTGAGTTATAGTCTCGTGGGCATTTAAACGATCCTCATAGTCAGCCATTTTTTCTTGCATTGATTTTAAATCACATTTAAGCTCTGCCAAATCTTGTTGGATCAGCTTAAAGAGTTGGTCCAGAGCCAGAATCTCTTTTAATAAAGTAGCAGAAGAATCCTCTTCCACCATCTTGCCTGGCTTGGCAGATAGTGGTGTAGTTGAAATTAAGCCAGCTGCTGAGCTCCTAGGCCTAGCTGCAATTCCAATAACTTGTTAAAAACAAAATAGTATGTAATGAGAAGTTTTATTTACTGAATGATGAAAGTCCTTATCCACACAGTCCGATAATACAGAAGTTTGAAAGCCTTTTAATCAGGAGAGAGATGAGAGATGTGTACTCATTGTGGCATCCCAAACAGGAAGTGAACTGGAAGAATAACTGTAATTACTATCTGCTGTAGCCCCTGCCCTTTGGAATATCTTGCCTCCGGAGGTGCGATTGGCCCCCTCATGCCTGGCCTTTTGGAGGGATCTGAAAACCTGGCTCTGCCATCTGGCCTGGGGTGGGGAGGGAAGTCATCAAGTGTGGGGTTGGCTAGCCCCTTAGAGGCCTGGCGTTGGTGCCCTGAACCACCGGCCTCCTGGACTTTTTCCTTCATCTTTTGTAACTGTGTATATAGGCTTTTAATTGTATACTTATTCATTGTTTTTAATGAGTTGTGAGCCGCCCAGAGTCTCCCATTGGGGGGAGATGGGTAGGGACAGATTTAATAAACAAACAAACAAACACACGAACAAACTTCTCAAGCAGTGTTTTGTCTACGGGAGATGATTTTTCAACATATTTCATCTCATTGGTGCTGATACTCAAAATGATTTCCAAATTGAATTGTCAAATTGAGTTGATTCATGTTTTTGAAAAAAAGGTGGGAGTTGCACATACACGTTGATTGATTTGGAAGCATTTGATCCAAAGCTCCAAATCAATTTGGTGACCCATTCAAAAAAATGAATCAGTTTGGAAAAGAAATTGATTTGGAGAGTTCACTGAATCACCCTCAAATGTAATATTTACACCTTAGGTAAGGAAGTAGAATCAGCCTTCTGCTGGAATTAGATAAATACTCTGTCAACTGCAGAGTTAGGACAACAGTTATTTCAAAAATCTACCACAAAGTGCATGAGAGCTCATGTTCTGTCATGCAGAGCTTGCAAAGCCAGGAGCTCTGGTCTTCTAGTGCTATGCTGATGTCTAAACAGAGCCAAGGGTCATTTTGAAGAGTTGTGCTAGATTTTCAAATATTATACTGATTGTCTGCTAAGAAAAGGTCAAATTTCATAAGAGAGC
The DNA here is from genome assembly GCA_030867105.1 of Liasis olivaceus. Classification (NCBI taxonomy): domain Eukaryota; kingdom Metazoa; phylum Chordata; class Lepidosauria; order Squamata; family Pythonidae; genus Liasis; species Liasis olivaceus. The sequence goes on along the minus strand of CM061350.1, from coordinate 44,219,650 downwards.
CAGAAAAGTAGATCAGACCTGCTTTGCTTTCCCCACTTTTTGCTGATTATTTTGTTACCATTTTCATTCATTCATTGCCTTTGAGTCAGTGTTGACTCCTCGTGACTGCTTGGACTAGTCCGTGGATTTTTCTTGGCAAGGTTTTTCAGAAGTGGTTTGTCCTTGCCTGCTTCCTAGGGCTGAGATAGGGTGACTGCCCAAGGTTATCCAGTTGGCTTTGTGCCTAAGGTAGGCCTAGAACTCACGATGTTCTGGTTTCTAGCCTGATGCCTTAACCACTACACCAAACTGACTCTCAAACAATATAAACTAAAGTTTCAAATTACCTTTATCTAATATGATTCTAGAATAAAATTTATTAATTTAGTTTATTCCATGTGTCTTGTAAGTTTTAAAAATATATTTTTCCTTTAATTATATAGGTCTCCTATATCTGGGCTGCAAAAAAAAGAAAAGAAAAGAAAAGTATTTGGCAAGCTAAGAGTTTATGTATCTCTTTGCTGCCAACTACTGATCTTCTGAACCTTTGCAGCCTAGGGCATAACAACTTTGTGACTTCGGATTAAACAAACATGGTCCACATGAACTCTAAATATCCAAACAAAAAGTTCTTCCTCATCCAAAGCTCTTGCTTTCAACTTTATGGTTCAATTATGTTCCCTTGGTTTTGCAGAGTGAAAGTAACTCAGCTCTAGACAACAGGATAATAACAACCAGCAATGTAAGATTTGCAGCTTTAAGTAAGAGCCTGCAATAACAGTGCATTTCAAACAATACCATGAATACAGAAATGGATTCTCTGTCTTGTTACAATTTAGCCATGCATATTATTAATTTGATTTACCTTATTCAGGCTGATAAGTGCCCACTATTATTATATAATAATATATAGTCTCTGTCCTTACAGGGCTAAACCAAACATTTCATGGAATTAAATCTATTAGTGGGTGCTCTGGTCTGCATGCTCCAAATGTTGAAGACAGAAGGTGGTCCAGGAACAACAGTCAATCTCTCTCCATTCTCATGACTGCCTATGGGACATTAACATTGGTGGTGCCAGGGCTTTTATAGCAGCAAAGCTGGCAAGCGGGAGGAGAAACAGCAGTTTGGGAAGCCATAGTAGGGAGACTGAGTCATGGCAAGTGATCCACAGATGGGCAGATTGGCAGTGAACAAAGCAAGTGCCATCAACATTTGAAAATAACAATTGGTGCTGGTGCAGGCAGTTGTTGTCCTGGAAGAGGAAACTGTACCAAAACTTCCTGGGACTTGCGGGCATGCAAACCACAGGAGAAACGTTGCTCAGTCCCCATTTTGAATTGAGTATAGGTACACATGGGACATGAGTTCAACCCAATAATTTAGGAGATGATAGAAGTGAAATCACTTAGGTGAATGATAGTGTAGATATTCTGAACATGCACACACATGCACATACATCCACCCCCCTCACATACACACATGCACACACTTTGAAATTGCATCTAGCAATAGCAGTATGCACATATTTAGGCTTTATCTGTTCCATACGTTTAAGAGGATTTTATTTAGCTCCTGCTGTGAAACAGCCGTTTCCTCATTTTTTGTGAATCTGTGTAAATAGCAAGAACATAACCCTTTCCATGCAAATGAGTATTTGCTTTGTATTCCCCAACTCCACAAGCTGGCAGACTTTCAGTTAAATTAGCCATCTACCTTGATCCATACAGAAGCTGTCATCCTTGAGAAGCAAGATCACCTTTTGACTATACTTAATTTATAATTGGTATTACAGGATGGAGCAAAAAAAAAAAAAAAATAATGCTTAAAAAAAATCTTGGTGATAGCATGACAGCAAAGCAATGTAAATTTTCCCCAAGCTATATATTACCATTCTTTGGCTCATTAATACTATGAAGGTATGGAGATTGCTCTGAGCTGGGTAATATAATATCACATCAGTCCAGGAAGACATCAAGTGTAAACAGATTAAGAAAATTCAGAGTTGCTTATCTGCAGTCAAAATAAAGAGTTTATATAGAATATGAAGTTACTTTCAAAATAAGTATTAAATAAACACATCTTGAGGTGTATCAGTACATTGCAAATACTTCCTACTGATGGAATGTAGGTTATCTTGTAAGGCAGTCCCTAGATTAGAGATCCTAGCTAGGGCAGAATAATTTGAACATGCTTGAGTTAAACATGTGCCAAAACTGACTAATACTACCTTTACCATTGACAGGGAATTCTGCATGTGCCACAGTGTGACGGAAATCCAGGGTTGTGAGAAATAACTATCTCTGTGCATATTTCTCTGTTCTCTATAGTAGGTGGAGAAACCTCCTCATTCAGACTTTGATGCGATGTGGATGAAGCATTCATCGCCCAACATTGTTATTAGATAGCTATAAGCCTCTGTGTTAGATGAGGGTATGGGAAGAGCCCCGGTTTGTATCCCAAACTGTAACTACTGTAAAGTCTGTTTAGTTAATCAGGGTGGGATGCTAAATTGTTAACACCTGTGGAGAGGGGTGGAGGCTGAGTCTGAAAGGGTATTTAAGATTAGCCCTGGAGGAGGACGAGGTGCTGGAGAAGCAAAGGTTGGCTATGGTATTCCTGTGCTGCATCACAATAGACTTTGGAGAAAGCTGTGGTTTGGAGTTTTGCTTCGGCTGCAGGAGAGGGGACTTGCTTGTTTCGTCCTCTCGCTGTCAAGACACGTTCATGTAAGGCTACTCAGGCAAAGAGGGCTTACACTTCTGCCTTTAACCTTTATATTGACTGTTGGTCCATATGGAATGACTTTTTATCTGCAGCTTATTTTATCAAACCCTTTTGGAGCAGTGAGTAAAGCCTTGCTTGAGAATTTACTGCTTGCCTCTCGAGTTATTTTGTCATCGCACCTGCACATAACCAGAAAGAAAAGAACCCAGAGAGAAAAACCGGGGGAAATCTGTCATACACAGGTACAACTACACTTGGAACCTAGTCTACAGCTTTCCCACCTTATTAAAAGGTAGAGAAAAGATGACGTGAAAGCCTTGATTTATCAAAGCCATTATGGGCAGCAGATGTCAGTATCTCTGGGCCCATCTGGTAATGTCTCCTAGATATGGAATATTGCAACTTGGAATGTAAGGATTATATGGTAAAAAACATGACTTAACAAATGAAATGAACAAAAGAATAGCTATGGTGTATGTCTATGAAACTAAGGGAAGAGGGAATGTTGTTATACATTTGAATTATGATCTCATCTTGTGTAATGAAGATAATGAATACATGCAAGGAGGAATGGAAGATATAGCTTTAATTATGAATGAAAGGGCTAATATGCCTTCATTTTGGTAGGAAAAAAATCACAGGCATGACTACTGAAAGGGAGATCATGTTGGACAGCAGCACATGTGAAAAGAATCCTGTTTATCTTGTTGGATTACAAGCTACACATGAGCTACTAGTGCAAAATAATAACATAACATAAAATAATGCATTCCAATGAATGAAGGTGATATAAATTCATAGAGTTTGCCATGAAAAGCCAGGAAATAACATACATTTACTCTGTTGGATGTTGTTTCCAGCAAGCTGGCTTAGACTGGATTTATGGTGATGAGATTAACATGATGAATTCAGTGAAGTAATAATTCAAATAAAGAGCTGCCATTTGTGAGAGCAGGACAATAGCACAGGAGACAGGAAGGGAGATCGTCTGCTCACATATTAAATAAAACTAATCATACTTTATTTTTATTCCTTTGATACCTTGAATGTTTCAAGGCAGCCAGAATGTTTACCTACTAGAGAAGACCTGAGGAAGACATCACTACCTTGCTTGATTTTATCTGTAGTCTATGTTCATAAATTTAGTGTTATAGCCATAGAACATACACACGCACACTCACCCACCCACACACACACAATATGTAGATTAATAGATTTAAATCTATAACTCTACAGATAGAGATATAGACAGAGCTGAAGACATCAATCCAAGGCAGAGTTTGAGATAGGTGGTCACAGGAAGATACAATCTTTCTAGTGCTGGTGTGCTTTTATACAAAACCTGAAGCCTCCAGCTCTTCCAGTTAAATGGGAGTTTTGTGACTGGGCATGCCCATCATGGCAGCCATTTTGTGTGAATACCCATAACAGGCTGTCGCTATTCCAAGTGTACCTATCAGCTAGGGTTTTCACATCCGGGCTGCAAAGATCAAAACAATCACTTGATGGCAGCAACAAACTAGAGTTTTCTGCCGTCTAGTGTTCACTCATATATTTTCAGCCCATATCTGGAAGCCTTACTATTCCCCCATCAGCCACCACATTTGTCTTTTTTTTTTTTTTTGAATGCTTATATGGATTGCTTACAATTCACATTCCATCCTTGATAAAAGGAGAAGTAGAAAATGACATTTGGCGGGAGCGGGATGGTGGAAGTGCGACCATCCTTGCTCTCCTTGATCTCTCAGCGGCTTTCAATACCATCGACCACGGTATCCTGTTGGGACGTCTCAGGGAATTGGGGGTGGGCAGCAAAGTATTGTGCTGGTTCACCTCCTTTCTTCAGGGCCGATCCCAATCGGTGTTGATAGGGAGCGAGAGGTCCCATCCTCGGCCCCTCCTTTGTGGGGTGCTGCAGGGTTCGGTTCTCTCCCCACTCCTTTTCAACATCTACATGAAGCCGCTGGGTGAGATCATCCGTCACCATGGGATGAGGTATCATCAGTACGCTGATGATACGCAATTATACATCTCCATTCCTGGTAAAGTAATTGATGCCGTGGCTGCCCTTTCTCGGTGCCTGGAGGCTGTAAGGGTCTGGATGGGAAGCAACAGGCTTCGGCTGAACCCTGGTAAGACGGAGTGGCTGTGGGTTAATGGCTCCTCTGTATCCGGGACTTTGTCATCTTTGGTGCTCGATGGGGTGGCACTACCCCAGACAGACCCAGTGTGTAATCTGGGGGTCCTCCTAGACTCACAGCCCCTGCTTGAAGAGCAGGTGGCAGTGGTGGCAAGGAGGGCCTTTGCACAACTTCAGGTTGTGCATCAGTTATGCCCTTTCCTTGATCGGGATGGCCTTCGAACAGTCACTCATGCCCTTGTTATCTCCCAGATAGACTACTGCAATGCGCTCTACATGGGGCTACCCTTGAAGAGTATCCGGAAGCTACAGCTGGTCCAGAATGCAGCCGCGCGGGCTATTTTTGGAGCCCCAAGAAGGGCCCATGTAACACCATTGCTCCGCGAGCTGCACTGGGTACCAGTTTGCGTCTGGGTCCAATTCAAGGTGTTAGTTGTTACCTTTAAAGCCCTACATGGCATGGGACCAGGTTACCTAAGGGACCACCTCTCCCCTATGACTTCAACCCGTCCCACCTGTTCACATAGAGGGGGCATGCTTCGGACCCCCTCAGTAAAAGAACTCCGTCTAGCAGGGTCCAGAAGGCAGGCCTTCTCTGCGGTAGCCCCTGCTCTTTGGAACAATCTGCCCTTGGAGGTGCGATTGGCCCCCTCACTCCTGGCCTTCCGGAGGGCTTTGAAGACCTGGTTCTGCCACTTGGCCTGGGGTGGGGAGGGAATATCTCAAGCAGGGAGATGGCTAGCCCCATAGTGGACTGCTGTCCCCGCCCTGATTTTCCATCTTCTTGGATTTTTCCATTTCTAGTATTGTTTTAATTGTATATATAGTATGTATTTTATATATATTTATAGTTTTAATGTCTTTGTAAGCCGCCCAGAGTCCCCTGTTGTGGGGGAGATGGACGGGGAAGAAATCCAATAAATAAACAAATAAATAAATAAATAAAGTTTCAGGCTTTCCAACTGGTGAACATCACAGTCATGGGCTGAAAGTTTATTGGATGGCTTGGTTGTGCACTTGCCATCTGCTGCAATGGGTACACACTCCCAGACGGAGCCTATGGTGCATCATCATTAAATGCTGCTGTGCTTAGTCAATTAATGCAAGCAAATTATTCATTGATCACTAGATTTGTCATAATATAAATGGATTTTTCTTTTATAGTATGACTGGCAATTTTGGGGCATTTTATAGAACGGTTATATAATTCATGTAGCAGTCACTGATAAATCTTAAAGGCCAAAGTCAGGGAGCTTAATAGGATAAGGTTTTATTAGTTCTGAATGATTGGAAAAGATAGTAAAGCCAGCTGGTAGACAAGTAATATTTTTTCTTCCCTTGTTACAGTAAAGGTGCTGGTGATGTGCTTATTCATCAATGTGGAAATCTTATACATCTATTATATCATTGTAGAATTTATTGTAACAAGATTCAAAAGTGCTTTGCCATGCTTTCTGAGTATCTTAATCAAAGTGGAAATAACTGAGACCTCTGCCCACTCCCCTGGAGAATGTGCCTCTGAGTAAATGTAAATAGTATTGGATTGTGTGATTTTAAAACTCAATTAAAGTTATATAAAATAGTTGAAGGTTTTAGGTTTCTAGGAACTCTACGTCAGATAATATAGCTAAAAATCCAAGAAAGAAAAGTGGGAAAGGAAAAAAAAAACCATGATTAGGTAGGTCTGCACCAAATCAGGCTTCAATGGAATCTGGCAATTGTTTGCAGACATGGTTCTATCAAATGCACAGTTGGTATTAAATATATATGTTGTAGATGAAGTTGATATGTACAAAACACTTATTTTGCTTCATTCACTTTTCATTATTAAAACTGTTATTTATTTTTTAAAACACGTTTATTTAAGGATGAATCTAGGACCTAGCAGACCCTGGCTGATCTTGAAAAACTAAGGATGGTGGCCATGTTTAGTTCTTGGATGGGAGCCACTTAGACTAGGATCTCTCTCTCTCTCTCTCTCTCTCTCTCTCTCTCTCTCTCACACACACACACACACACACACACACAATGCAATGGCAATCCCCTTCTGTATTATAGTCAATAGGAATCAAGCTTGGCTTGAGAGAACCTGTACGTGTTTCCTGAGACAGTATGCCAAGAGGTCATAGGAAATATCAGAACAGAACAGAACCTTTATCTGATCATATCAAATAGGAAATATCAGACTTCTACCCATGGAGGTTGGAGGGTGACCTCCCTCACCTCCATACTACTTTCCACGGCTACCTCTCAGTTCTTTTAGCTTATTAAATTACAGTTGCACTGTTAGTCTTCATGTACTGAAATCAAACCTCAAGTAACTGAAATACATAGTACTCTAATCTTCATTTTCTCATTTTCCTCCTCTTCTTTTATTTTTGTTTTTGCCTTTCCTGTGTCATATTTTATTTTTTTAATATAATTTTATTGAAAGTTTAAAAAAAACAAGAGTAAAAATTAATATAAACAAAAAGAAGGGAAAAGGAAAACTGAAAAAATAAAAGAGAAAGCTAAAGTGCAAAAAGAAAAAAAGAAGCTATAAGTTGTTTACAACTTGACTATAAGTTGTTCACAATGATTTTGTTTGAGAGGTTGAAAATAATTTTGCAAGAATTTGGGTTTTTATCTAAAAGGCAGTTAAAGGATAATATGTTGGACATTTTGGAATACTTGGAGCAACATAATGAAAAACTAGCCGCACTGATACTCTTAGCTGCAGAAAAGGCCTTTGACAATTTGACCTGGGCCTTCCTGTTTAAAGTTTTGGAAGATATTAATTTTGGAAAGAATTTTATAAAATGGGTAATCTGGATTTACAAACAATTGTCAATGGAATCTAACGAAACCCTGTGAGATACAAAAAGGGACAAGACAGGAATGCCTGTTGTCTCCTCTCCTGTTTATTTTTGTTCTTGAAATTGAATAGATACAGTGGTACCTCGGTTCACGAACTTAATTCGTTCCACGACTCTGGTCGCAAACCAAATTGGTCGTGAACCGAATCAAATTTTCCCATAAGGTTCAATGTAAATACGGTTAATCCGTTCTGACCCCTACGAGTTTGGTCGCCAACCGATTTTTGATCGCGTCCCGAATCAAATTTCCCTATAAGGTTCAATGTAATTACGGTTAATCCGTTCTGAACCATATATTTTTTTTTAAAAAACTGCAAAAATATGACACAAAGTACAGTACGAAGAGAGAGAAAGCTAACCTTGCTCGATACGACTTCTGGCGTGGAGGACAGGAAGGCGGGTGGGGAGGCGGTTACTGCTTGGAGGGAGAGTCCCCCTCCCTACAGGAAGCCACGACCACATGTCACTGGAGGGAAAATGGCCACGGATCCTGTTCGTAACCCGATGCGGAGTTTGCGAACGGAGGTAAAATTTTGCGACCGGAGCTGTTCGTGAACCAAATTGTTCATAAACAGAAGCATTCATGAACCGAGGCACCACTATATATAAGACAGGATGAGAGAATTGTGGGGGTAAAGATTAAAAAAGAAACTTATAAGTTAAGGTCATTTGCTGATGATTTGGTGTTTGTTCTGGAGGAACCACTAAAGGGAATAGAGACATTAATGGGAAAATTAAAAGAATTTGGTACACTAGCAGGTTTTAAGATTGATAATCAGAAGATTTTTCTTTCCTGTGTCATATTTTAGAGCACGAACTCTTAAGAGATAGACCTACCTATTTGTTGTTGTTATTTTCACTCCCTCAAGTGCCACTCACACTGACAGCACTATCTAAATAATGGAGACAGTGATGATAATTTGCAAGCCCCTTTGATCATTTGTTCGATTGGATTAATTATTAGCAATGGGAGAGGTAAAACATGAAGGCAGTTTTTGTTTTGCCTCTCTCAGATTTGGTCTTCTGTGAAAACACTATATGAAAAGCCTCAGCAGCCTTGTCTCTCAACCCCCAACCCTCGCCTACTGTGATGGCACAGTATCTTTTATCTAAGATCCTGTTGTCAGATTGTTCTCATTTTTCTCTCTTATTTCTACCATCAGTTCTCTTTTAAAGAGGACAGCTGTGTCCCCATGCCGTCTTTCAACACATATCTGGCCTTTTTCTGTGTTTTTCTGTGTCTAGCAGCACTTACCAAAGTGGCAACTTAAATAGTTCTGCCAAGCTAATATCACATCCCCAGCTGCAGGGACTGGGCTGCAGTTTAGTATATTAGAGGTCCCTATTCTTGTTTCTTGATAAGGTTCAATCCATTTAAAAATAAACACATTCACAATTATTTTATCAATCCAGAAAGTTGAGCTAATATTAAACTGTTAGCATCTGATTTGAATCTAAAATAAATAAATAATAAATATAATCAAATTATATAAATATAAGTAAGAACAAGAATATAAAGGAAGCCATAGAAAAAACTAAAACTGACATTAGTTTTAAAAGCTGGAATTAGTTGTAAAATGCTGGGTTTGGGGTAGAATGGACTCTCTTAAATAGGTAAATTGGGTTTGAATAGGAAGGACTTCTGGATTAAATTCCAGATTGGAAGAAAATGCAGATTATAGTTTAAGAACAAGAACTAATGCAAAATGACACAGCTTTGTAGTACTACCCACTAAAGGGAAAAACTTGAGATCCTTTGCTTGCAAATCTATTTCAGAGCATCAGCCTTTCCAATTTTCCTATAATATTTTTGACAGTGGTCACAGAGAATATGTTTTTATTGTCTGAAAACTAAAGAAAAAACTTAATGTGTGTTGGATTCCTACCTTATGATGGGGAACTAAAAGTGTGAAGTGAAATTTACGGAAATATAACAGTCATGTACCTACATAGTAAAACTATGTCTCTGTCTCTCTGTCTCTTTCTCTCTCTGTATTTCAAACTGTGCTAACCGTACAGCAGTAGTATAAGATACAGGAGACATTATATCAGGCAGGAAAGGGAGGGACTTAGGAGAGGAAAGGAGAAGAAGACAACTGGGGAACTGAGAATGCTACATCTGAAACTGTTACAAAATGTTAAGTTATACTTTATGGTGGAGTCTCTGTCAAAAACCTTATAAGATTTTTGACTAATTGTGGTTGTAAAGTTGGTTTTCAACTTTTATTTAAATAATATAACATAAAAGTTAACATTAGTGCTAAAACAAATACAAAGCAACAGCTATTTGAAGATAAGTTTAATAGAAGAACTCTAGTCTAAACCAAGATGAAAAACCCGTAAGAAATTAGAATGGCAGTCTTGAAGTGACTTACCTATAGTCAATTAATTGTGTTCTTTTTCTATAATGTGAGATGTCTAAAATGTATTTTGAAACTGGTAATTATTTCTAAATTTTAAGTATACATATCAATTAGCCCAAAACTTTCATTTTTTGGCAAATCTCTAGTCTTTTTTGCCTGCTTTTGTGATTTATCTCTCTTTGCTTACAAGAATGATCCTGTAAGTATTGGGAATGATCCCATAATGATCTGATGTAGTACTGGAAAATTACTCTGGGTAATTTCCAATTTAATTTGCACCCAGAGTATTCCCAGTCAATTTCTATCAAGATCAGAGCAAGCACACATGCCAGTCAACTCATCTAGCAAAAAATTAAGTTTGATGTTTATCTATTAAACATCAGCAAACATCAGAAACAGTTAACTGGCAAAATGGGAGAAAAGGCAGGCAAAAACAGGGAAAGCAAGAGACAGACATGTACAACAGGCAAGAATTTATATCTATATCAAATACCAAAAAAGAATCAATACTAGGGGTAATGAACATGAACAGTCCAAAAGAGAGTGGCCTTTGGTTATTCCAGCTTTAACCCTTTTATGTACATAGCAATAGCAGAATAGAAATGGAAAGTAGGACACCAGGTGGTCCTTCCTTCATTCTGCATCATGAAGGAAACAATTTGGTGAATGAGTATGATGTAACTAACATACAGGCCATCAGAGCTGAAGAACCTGTCTGTGAATGCTTAGTGGTGTGGTAAGGAACCAAGGGGAGAGTAGTTGATGTCTTCTGGAATCCTATATGGATAATAAGAATCCGGACCCTGGACTGAATCCCAAGAAGTGGGATTTATGGGTAAATATGAATGTTTGAGGTCAATCTCTGGTTCTCTCCCTATTTTGCTATTATTCCTATTGCTTTGGGGCTGGAAAAGGATTTTACTTGACCATATAGAGCCCTCCAGCACTTGGTTTTCCATATTTCACATGACAATATAAAAATAAAAATTCTGCATGAGCTATGGTGGTATTTTAATCACAACTCACTTAAGGTTTTGGAGCACTCGGAGAGATTTAGTTTGTGGGTAGCTAAACCCAGGATTAGAATATCCCAGAGAAGTGAGTATCTGGGGGACATGCCGGCTTGAAGGAGAATGCTACACTGTCAGCTCATGCCCAGGTGGACTCTATATCTCATAGCTGCCTAAGTCCACTGGAAGGAACATTAGTCAGCAGGGGCAGCTAATCATTGGAATCTCTATAAGCTTTAACTAATAAAAGATCTCACATTTTTTGTCCCAATTTAACTAGTGTTATTGCAGTTTATTTCTGTATCTGTCCATACCCTCACTGCCCTCTTGGTATTACTGCTCTAAAATGCCTTGAACTAATTTAAACTGGATGTTATTAGGGCAAGAATATAAGAAATGAAGGAATAAATCTATGCAGAGAAGCATAATCTAAGTCCCTCCCGTCTAAAATTAAAAATATGTTAGCTAGCCTAAATTTCCATATTGATTAGATCTGAAAATTATCCCTTAGGTATTTGCAATAATCATAAATGTCCATTGTTACTCCAAATGAGGCAAGATTATATATTTCTTTTGTTTCTGTCATTCATAGGTACCGATGTGGGATATAACTTTAATTCTGTTAAGCGATTCACATATAGTAATATTCTACTACATAAACAATGGGATAGAAATGGATTAAAACAATGAGAAGACTTTCAATCTCTTTTTTATGTTGTACTTCCACTATTAGCAATGTCACTATCTACATGATTCACTCAGACACTTATAAATAGCAAGTTCACTGTCATTTTGGGATAAGCTTTTTCATGTACTGATAGGCATGTGGCATTATGAAAAGGTTATTTATTTGTGACTATATACCAATTATAGCTGCCAACAGCAGATGGCAGAACTTTGTCAAACCTGGCAGATTCTACAAAGCTAAGCTGGGTTGGACCTGGTTGGTATTTGGGTAAAAGACAACTAGGAAATTCCAGTCTATAGGCTGAACAGGAAAGTTTTTTAGGAAGGAAGGAAGGAAGGAAGGAAGGAAGGAAGGAAGGAAGGAAGGAAGGAAGGAAGGAAGGAAGGAAGGAAGGAAGGAAGGAAGGAAGGAAAGGAAGGAAAGGAAGGAAGGAAGGAAGGAAGGAAGGAAGGAAGGAAGGAAGGAAGGAAGGAAGGAAGGAAGGAAGGAAGGAAATGGGAATCAGCTATCATGTTGCTGCTGAGGACACTATGTGGATGGATCCATGTAATTACCCGGAACCAAGCTTAGCTTAGGACTCTACTTTTATTAGATGTAGGTTTATCTACATGTCCTGCTTGCCCCAGTGTAAGGATAACCCATGCACCAATTCTGGAAGTTACAAAGGCATCAACTCAACCTCAACCCACCCCTAACCCATCATGAAGGCAACTTCTGCCCTGTTTTTCTTGTTTCACATCCAAAGTAGTGTTTTCCAACTTCTGACAGCACAAGTGGCATTGTGCATTTTGTCTGCTGGGTTTTATTTCATTGTAGGCAATACCCACATTCTGTTTGGTTAGTGTGTACTATGGTGGTCATGTCCCCTGTGTTCTCGTTGCTGCCTTCCATAGGAATTTCATTCTAGAGAGTTAGATTGATGAAATAGTGTACTAAAACAACAACAGTCCACTGGTGAAGTGGTGGTCCTCTCCTGTCTCAGAAATGACCAAAAAACAGGGAAAGAGCAGAGGGACAAGAGCCTGGGGATGGCAAGTTACTGGGGAAGGCAGGGCTAAAGAGGGAGAAAAAATGGAAGAATCCTGTGTGTGAATGCGTGTGGATGATGGGATGAAATTGATAAGAGTCTGCCAGGTTCCACTTCTAGTTCAAGAGACAGCAAGAACCCTCCATGCCATGCAACCAGTCCACTGTGAAAGGCTTATTATGAGCATGCAAATACTGTGTTGAACTAGATGGCTTTTAAGAACTCTTGAACTCAATGAGTCTATAATTCCTGGAAATTGTTTGCTAATGCAAACCATGAGCCTTATGTCCTCCAAACCTGCCTATAGAAAAGAAAGCAGTTGGTGCTTGCTTTGGCACAGGCGATCAGAGAAATCCACCAGTCATGGGCCATGGTAACTGCCTTTTGGACAGAATACTCAAAATATTTGAAACCTGGACAGTGATTTCTTAAACCAGCTCCATTTCTAGCTGATATCAGCTGAGAGACATGCAACATAAGGCTGCCATATGGAGATGACCGACATCAACTAGTTAGTCCACAGCCATCAAATGACTTACATGGTGATTCAAAAACAGTGTAGTTTTCCTTGAACTGACATTGTGGCCAGGGCTTCCTGTAGGTTCATAGGTTTTGATAGAAAATTCAATGCAAAACACCACTCAAGAACATTTCCCTTTACTAAGCAGATACACAAAGGTTTTCATTTTCTAGCCACATTCCTCAGCAAGATTCTTTACAGCTATATAAGCCAAGCTTGGTCTCTCGTATCTTCTCCTGGCTGCTTTTACTGAGAACAGAGGAAAGTCTTGATCTGAGATCTAAAATACACTGTACCTGGATATTTTTTTCTTTTACTGAATTTTGCAACCTAATGCTTCTCTAAGCATATGTATGTATGTATATTTGCAAGATATGTTACCTAGGGTCTTTGCAGCCTTGAAGAGTCTTTGGATTGTGGCAGGATAGCAATGTGAAAAACAAACAAATATACCTTTAACAATGTGTTTATCACTCTATCTTTCTAAATATTCTAATTACTACTATTTCTAGTATTACTTCTATTTCTTGAGAAAAGGCTTAAAGATATTGGCTGGCAATTTCCCTCTGCTAGTCAAACAGAGCTGGCATTTTTCTGATAGTAAAACCTGTTACCTTCCATCATCCTGGACCTCCATCAGTGGCACAGGTCTCATGGTACATCTTCTTTCAGGTTTTCAGGAAGTCTTCCCCCAGATCTCAGCCAACATCTCTCCTCAGGAATGACATCTCTCTTCAATGGAATTCTCTTTGAACAAACAGGCCTTAAGTAGTATAACATTGTCCAGGCCAATTTAGTTTTACTGGCCAGCATTATTCTTTATTAAATTTACAGCTACTCTTCAAAATTGTAATTAAGTGTACCTTAATTTTTCAACCATGACACATATTTCCATTCTAGTTCTCCCTCCAGTTTTTCTTCCCAGAGCTTCTCTGGTAATGTTTAAGACCCAACTCTGATGCCAGACCTACTTCTACTTAGGATAACATTTTCTTGTGGGAAACTGAACTATGCTCATTTTCACTTTTCTTATGCTAGCTAGCCTAAAGTATGTGCTTAGGTTTCTTCATGGGTTTGTGAACAGACAGCAGGAAGCCCAGTGCTAGTTCAAAGGTAAATGATGCCCTTAGGCCACATTGACTGATGGCGCCACCTTCCACCAATGCAAATATCTGCATTTTTAGAATGATTTGGTAGGAGAGGTGGTGTTAGTGCCCCCAAAGCTTTGGCACCCTAGGCCAGTGTCTACTTGGCCTTAGCCTACTAGCCCTGTTTAGAATGGCAGAAAGGCTATAAATAGTTCAATAAACAAGTAAGTAAATTATTTATTACGTAAGTAAATAAATACAATGTTTTTCACCTCTGACTTAACATAGTGAAGAATATATCATTAAAGTGTTAGGAAAAACTCTCTTATTTTGGTGTACCTGATGATCAAACACTATTATCCTTTGTGACTACTCTTTGACAGCTCTAATGGAAACAAAATGGAAGTAGTCTACTGAAACTGTATCTTTTAAATTGACTCTCTACTTGTTTGACAGACAACACATTTGGTTTTCTGCTATAACAAATCTTTTGGACAAATCTTATTTATTGATTCTAGATTCTCATCATCGTCTACCAATGTTTTTCTAGTAGTTTTCAAGTGGCTGCCACAGAATCTCTTCAATCTGATCATGTATTTTAACTATCATGGTAAATAACCATACAATCCTACAGTGACGGAAAAAAGTATTTGATCCCCTGCTGATTTTGTACGTTTGCCCACTGACAAAGAAATGATCAGTCTATAATTGTAATGGTAGGTTTATTTTAACAGTGAGAGACAGAATAACAACAAAAAAATCCAGAAAAACGCATTTCAAAAAAGTTATAAATTGATTTGCAGTTTAATGAGTGAAATAAGTATTTGACCCCTTCGCCAAACATGACTTAGTACTTGGTGGCAAAACCTTTGTTGGCAATCACAGAGGTCAGACATTTCTTGTAGTTGGCCACCAGGTTTGCACACATCTCAGGAGGGATTTTGTCCCACTCCTCTTTGCAGATCCTCTCCAAGTCATTAAGGTTTCGAGGCTGACGTTCAGACGGGCCTGTACATGTGCTTTCTTGAGCAGGGGGACCTTGTGGGTGCTGCAGGATTTCAGTCCTTCACAGCGTAGAGTGTTACCAATTGTTTTCTTGGTGACTATGGTCCCAGCTGCCTTGATATCATTGACAAGATCCTCCCGTGTAGTTCTGGGCTGATTCCTCACCATCTTCATGATCATTGAAACTCCACAAGGTGAGATCTTGCATGGAGCCCCAAACTGAGGGAGATTGAGAGTTATTTTGTGTGCTTCCATTTGCGAATAATCGCACCAACTGTTGTCACCTTCTCACCAAGCTGCTTGGTGATAGTCTTGTAGCCCATTTCAGCCCTGTGTAGGTCTACAATCTTGTCCCTGACATCCTTGGACAGCTCTTCGGTCTTGGCCATGGTGGAGAGTTTGGAATCTGATTGATTGCTTCTGTGGACAGGTGTCTTTTATACAGGTAACAAGCTGAGATTAGGAGCACTCCCTTTAAGACAGTGCTCCTAATCTCAGCTCATTACTGTACCTGTATACAGTAAAAGACACCTGGGAGCCAGAAATTTTGCTGATTGATAGGGGATCAAATACTTATTTCACTCATTAAACTGCAAATCAATTTATAACTTTTTTGAAATGCGTTTTTCTGGATTTGTTTTGTTGTTATTCTGTCTCTCACTGTTCAAATAAACCTACCACTACAATTATAGACTGATCATTTCTTTGCCAGTGGGCAAATGTACAAAATCAGCAGGGGATCAAATACTTTTTTCCCTCACTGTACCTAAATACTACCTTATTATGGTATATAAGCAGAAAATTATCAACACATCTTGTACCAAATTCCAATCACCATGCAATACCTATAGAGATCTAAGTTTTTTTCTGTTTTGGTGCCTTCAAGTCAGTCTGGACTAGTCCCTACAGTTTTCTTGGCAAGAATCCAGAAGCAGCTTGTCATTGCCTTCTTTGTAGGCAGTTTGAGAGACAGTTACTGGCCCAAGGTCACCCAGCTGGCTTCATGCCTAAGGTGGCACTAGAACTCATAGTTTCCTGGTTCATAGCCCAGTGCCATAACCACTACACCAAACTGGCTCTCTTTTTAAAAAATTATGCTGTACATTTATTGACAAGCCCTCTCTGTCCTGGAATTTGATTTTATTTCTTCTTTAATTTAAAAAACAAAAATAGACACTTTCAATAAGTGTCTATTCCACTTCCATTTCATCTTTCCAATTAAAATGAATTAGGAAAGATCACTGCCCTGATGCTTCTCTGAACTTCAGGTTGAGAGAACAAAACGGTACTGTAAACTCAGAGTCAATATTAATAAAATGCAGTCTACACTCTATTGATTCTATCCTTCTCTGCTTCCAACATTCCACTTTCCTTCTCCCCTGCTCCTTACCTCTCTCTCTCTCTCTCTCTCTCTCATGCACACTTCCTGTAGCATATGATCAACTATCCAGATGGCCATACTTTCAGGAATTTCAACCTTACTGAATATCCTAGAATGAGGGGCTTCTGATGGGGAACTGTGATGGACTGGCACTCTCCGAAGGAGCAGAGAGACATCACAGCTGAGAACACCAGCTGGTAATCTCCCTGGATCAAAGGGAGATTGTGAGATTAACCACTTGTACTCCAGATGGTGACTCCCCGTCAGTAAACTGCCAAAACTGAAGTTTTTGCAGTCAACTTGGGAATTGAGCTGCTGGGAATCCTGGGATTCCATTTACACTCATAAGTGTGGTGGAACCTATGCAGACATGAAGCCCTGCCTTCCCCATTTCTTAATTACTTTGGGAAGTAATTAATCTGGAAACATAAAGAGATTTCCTTTGTAGCAAAGATAGGACTCCTTGCAGTCAGTTAAACCTTCTTCCAGGTTTACAAAAAAAAAAAAAAAAAAAAAACAAGAAAGAGAGACTTTGATTTAAAGATTCAAGAATATTTTGCAAAAAGCTGAACAAAGAGAGGATTTAAGAATTTTTTTTTTTAACAGATAAGGGGACAGTCCTTTTTTATTTTTTGTTTTTATTTTTATCATTTTTACTTTTGACAAAAGTGCTCTGGTTTAAAATTGCACTAAGCCAGTTAAAAAGACCAGACCTTTGTGGGAATGCTCACTGTTTATTGCTAAAGAGTAAACCTAATTGGTGGACTTTACATAACAAAAGATAACGTAATGAATTAGACTGTGATGTTTAGTTGCCATGGAAATATGATGTATATTCTGGCTTGAAGTTATTGAGAGCTACTAAAACAGAAGTGCTAAAGCCACAGGGGAAAAAAGGAGAGGCTTGTCTTTTACTTTTGCTTGCTTGAAACACTTTCACTTTTGGATTATAATATACAATGGCAGCTACTAGAAAAATGGCAAGAGAGGGCAGGTGGGACTCGTTGGAACAACCTGCAGAAAAAATAGTCACACCAGATGTGCTTCAAAGATTATTTGAACAGATGGCAAATAAATGGGAAGCTTTTGAAAAAAGAATGGATGAAAGATTTATAGTTAAGAGAAGAAATGAAAGATGATATTAAAAAGATGGAAAGTTCTGTAAAGCAAGTATCTGAAGTGATAAAACAAATCAATAATAAAGTGGAAATTTTAGAGAGTAAGACAGAAGTTCAAGGTAGACAGCTGGAGACAGAATTAGATAATCTGGCTTAATTGGAATTGAGAGAGAAATAATTTTGTTTGAGATTCTGAGCTGTTCCAGAGGTTTAAGATGAAGATGTTAGAGAACAGATTATTAAAGCCTTGGCAAATTTTCTGGATTGGGAGGAGGAAGATATGGAGACAGAAATTTGCACCCAGACTATTATATGCTCAAAAGCGGAAAGGTTTGGCACTACCCACAATGGAGGAATGGTTGGTGAAGATGATGGAACTTGCAGAGATGGCTCAGTTGACTTCTTTGATTAGAGAAAAGACAACATCTACATTTATTACTGACTGGAAACCCCTTATAGACATTTTGCATGAAACAGAAAAAAATGAACTTTTGATTTGTGGTTTTGATGATTAAAAAAATATTAGATAATAGAAAAAAGAAAGCTTCTTTTTTGTAACTATAGAGTAAGAGATAATTTTTTAAATTATACTTGTATTTACTGCAAAGGAAATTGGAAGGTTCTATTTCTTTTAATTTTTTCTTTTTGTCCTTTCTTTTCTTTCTCTTTTTTCCTTTCTTTTTTTTCTTTACTTTGTATTAGTTTTTGTTAATTTTTATCTTCTTTTTAAATCTTTTAATAAAATTTATCATAAAAAAAAGAATATACTGGAATAAGTAGGATGTTGTGTTCAGTAGCAAATTTGATCCCAATAACTCCAGAGAGCCACTCTGGTGCAGTGGTGAAGGCATCAGGCTAAAAACCAGGAGACTGTGAGTTCTAGCCCTGCCTTAGGCACAAAGCCAGCTGAGTGACCTTGGGCTAGTCACTGTGTCTCAGTCCTAGGAAGAAAGCAATGGCAAACCACTTCTGATATCTTGCCAAGAAAACTGCAGGGACTAGTTCAGAACAGTTGCCAGAAGTCGACACTGACTTGAAGGCACACCCAACCCAACTCCAAAAGAAACTCGATCCTCTTTAATGTGACACAAGATTATTGATTAAATAGAAATGAACAGGCAAATACAGAATGAAGCCCAGCTCTTGCAGCTAAGGCAAAGATGGATCATTTAAGCAGTTTCGGATGAACCTTGCTTTCCCATCACCTATAATTCAGAGTGGCATTGATATCAACAGGTTTATTTGGTGGTTTGCAGCCAGCAGATTGCCTTTACCTATGTCCAGAATAAGATATTTCGGGTTGATTAATTGTTAGCGGGCAAATGTCAATATTCCCTGAAGCATATGCTGCTGCAAATATAAAGACATTTGGAAGGCACCCATTAATTTCAGTTTAGTCGTGCTTACAAAATTGTACCAATAGTGGTGTTCATCTTTTATAGCTTATCCAGAAGGTTTTACTGAGGCACATACTTAAATGCTAGCTCCTGGCAACTTTTATTAAACATGAGAGTTAGGTAAAGAGAAAAAGCCGAGTGAATGCTCCACCAGAGGCTTAGCTCAGCAACAATCCAATGGACTAATCAGATCAAGTGAAGTACTTTGCTGAATTAGTGCCCAGTGGCCAATGCTTCATTTCTAAACAGAGACATGGAGAAGCTCAGGACTGCCTCAAAGTCGCAGGCCTATTTTAACTTGTCCATTTTTTTTTTTTTTTCATACAGTCCAGACCAGAAGGACATGCAAAGCTATCCACCCAGCCGGGCAACAACTATTTGGATAAATGTGGTACTGTTGCCAGATGCTGTGATCATAAGGATATAATGAACCATTTCCTTTTCTTCTGTTCCTTTCTCACAGACTTCTGCATGTGTTAGGCTTTTAACTCTTAATCCTCCAAAGATTACAGAACTTGAAGTCCAATTTATTTTAAGGAAACCTGTCAGGGAAGGCGGTTCTTTGAATTAATTTTGCCTAGCACTTAAGAACAATTTCTGAAATAATTCTGGTTTTGGAGCCTGCATAGAATGCCACTGCTTTCCATTCCTTTGATTTAGTTGCATAATCCCAACCACAACTTGCACAACCAATGCATAAGGGTGAAAATTAATCATGAGGTGATGGTATATGTGATCATTGCAACAACATTATTTTGGTGCAGTGTATTACTGATGCATGTTGGTCCTTCTGTGCAATTGCTGAAATCTGTCTTCTGATTTCCTGACAGTTTTCTTTCTCTTTATAAAAAATAAAATAAAACCATACAAACATCTAGTTTTCACCTTCTTTTTAGATGCTTCTTCTATTCTTTTGAGATAGCAGATATAACTGGGATCTTAAGTGATTAAATGTTACAGCTGTGAAGATTTCCCACCACACTTCGAGGGCCAAATCTGAGGTTTTTGGGAGCGACTGTTCTGTGAGAGGTCAGTCCAGAGCAACTTATTCCAACTTACTTCCTAGTTCCTAAGCAACTGATTTGGCTGGTAATTATGGGAACTGCAGTCCAGCACATCTAAAGGTCAGCATGTTGAGGAACCAGACATGCCATTGAATATGCATCATCTTCCTCCTTCTTAAAAAAGCAGTTGTGGCATGGGAAGAAGGAGGGCAGGACAGCTATCCTGGATGTGAAGTTATGTAGCTCTTTAGAAGCCTATTTAGGCATTAAAGGAATGGCTACATTTAATTCATGAACATGAGCCAACTAGCTCCCTTCTCACAACTGTGTGGATGTCCAAGAACAGAAGCATCCACATTTATTCAATCTATGGGAAGAATTTTTTCTTCCTCATGTATTGCATCACATCTGTATAAGAGCACAGATAACTTTGTTTTTATGGATATGTAAGCTCTTCTGTGAAGTTCCCTGCAGCTTAAAAGAAAGGTTAAAAAACATAGTAAATGGAATAAATATACCAGGCACTAGCATTGTTCCAGGCAAAACTCTGCTTTACATTCTGCACAGTCACAGCCTGCCATTTTCCTGATAATATCTGGAAGATAAGGTTTAAGACTGGAATATTTTAAGGAAAAGGGAACACGACAAGAGAAGAAAAAATCAGCGCAGTAAGTGGTTTCTTTGAATCACATCTTTGATGCAGCTGTTCTCCAAATGCATATAATGTTTTATTACTTTACTTTATTTTCCTTTATTTAGGACTCAGCCTAAGTTAGTTGAAATTTGATTCTTAAGCAATCAGTTGGTCTGGTTACTCGTGATTTTGGTTGCACAAATTTGTTTTTGGACAATCCCTGGATGTTCTTTCTCAGAATTAACATGTTCAATGGCTGCTTTTTGGTATCATGGTCTCTTTACTCAGGTTACTGGCAATTACTGAACATTGTCTTTTCCCATGTGAACCTATGCAATAGAGACTGAGGAGCTGGTAAGAATAGGCAAAGAAGAAAAGATTTGTCACAGATCACATGCAGCCATTATAACAGGTAGCCACAAGAATCTTCCAGGAATTTACTGTTCATTTAAGCTACCTGAATGTTAGCTGGCACTAACCTCCAACAGCTGACTTTAGTCTATCCTGTATCTCCCACATGAGCAAGGGTTCTAGTACAAGAATGCTGTAAAGAACAACACTGCATAGGAACCTGGAATGTAAGATCTATGAATCAAGGCAAGCTGGATGTGGTCAAACATGAGATGACAAGACTGAACATTGACATCTTGGGAATCAGCAAATTGAAATGGACGGGAATGGGTGAATTTAATTCAGGTAACCATTATATTTACTACTGTGGGCAAGAAACCCTTAGAAGAAATGAAGTAGCCTTCATAGTCAATAAGAGAGTGGAAAAGGCAGTAATGGGGTACAACCTCAAAAACGACAGAATGATCTCAGTGCAAATCCAAGGCAAACCGTTCAACATCACAGTAATCCAAGTCTATGCCCCAACCACTGATACCGAAGAAGCTGAAGTTGACCAGTTCTATGGAGACCTACAGAACCTTCTAGAACCAGCACCAAAAAAAGATGTCCTTTTCATCATAGGGGATTAGAATGCTAATGTAGGAAGTCAAGAAATAATCGGAATAACAGGCAAGTTTGGCCTTGGAGTACAAAATGACGCACGGCAAAGACTAATAGAGCTTTGTCAAGAGAACAAGCTGGTCACAGCAAACACTCTTTTCCAACAACACAAGAGACAACTCTACACACGGACATCACCAGATGGTCAATACCAAAACCAGATTATGTACTTTGCAGCCAAACATGGAGAAGCTCTATATCGATAGCAAAAACAAGACCAGGAGCTGACTGTGGCTCAGATCATGAGCTTCTTATTGCAACATTTAGGCTTAAATTGAAGAACATAGAGAAAACCACTAGACCACTCAGGTATGACTTAAATCATATTCCTTGTGAGGACACAGTGAAGGTGATGAATAAATTTAGGGAATTAGATTTGGTAGACAGAGTACCTGAAGAACTATGGACGGAGGTTCGTAACATTGTACAGGAGGTAGCAACTAAAACCATCCCAAAGAAAAAGAAATGCAAGAAAGCAAAATGGCTGTCTGATGAGGCTTTACAAATAGCTGTGGAAAGAAGGAACGGGAAAAGCAAGGGTGAAAGGGAAAGATATAAACAACTGAATGCAGATTTCCAGAGAATAGCAAGGAGAGATAAGAAGGCCTTCTTAAACGAACAATGGAAAGAAATTGAGGAAAACAATAGAAAGGGGAAGACTAGAGATCTCTTCAAGAAAATTGGAGATATCAAGGGAAAGTTTAGTGCAAAGATGGGCATGATAAAGGACAAAAAAGGCAGGGACCTAACAGAATCAGAAGAGATTAAGAAGAGGTGACAAGAATACACAGAAGAACTATACAAGAAAGGTCTTAATGTCCCTGATGTCCACACTGGTGTGGTCACTGACCTTGAGCCGGACATCCTAGAGAGTGAAGTCAAGTGGGCCTCAGGAAGCATTACTAACAACAAAGCTAGTGGAGATGACAGTACTCCAGCTGAGCTATTTAAAATACTAAAAGACGATGCTGTTAAAGTGCTGCACTCAATACGCCAACAAGTTTGGAATTTTCAGCAGTGGCCACGGGATTGGAAAAATTCAGTTTATGTTCCAATTCCAAAGAAGGGCAATGCCAAAGAATGCTCTAACTACCGCACAATTGCACTCATTTCACATGCTAGCAAGGTTATGCTCAAAATCCTACAAGCTAGGCTTTAGCAGTATGTGAACCGAGAACTACCAAATGTACAAGCTGGGTTTCGAGGAGGCAGAGGAACTAGAGATCAAATTGCCAACATTCGCTGGATCATGGAGAAAGCACGAGAGTTCCAGAAAAACATCTACTTCTGCTTCATTGACTACACAAAAGCCTTTGATTGTGTGGATCACAACAAACTGGCAAATTCTTAAAGAGATGGGGGTACCAGACCACCTTACCGGTCTTCTGAGAAATCTGTATGCGGGCCAAGAAGCAACAGTTAGAACCGGTCATGGAACAACCAATTGGTTCAAAATAGGAAAAGGAGTACGACAAGGCTGTATACTGTCACCCTGCTTATTTAACTTATATGCGGAGTACATCATGAGAAATGCCAGGCTGGAAGAATCACAAGCTGGAATTAAGATTGCAGGGAGAAATATCAACAACCTCAGATATGCAGACGATACCACCCTAATGGCAGAAAGTGAAGAAGAACTAAAGAGCCTCTTGATGAGGGTAAAAGAGGAGAGTGCAAAAGCTGGCTTGAAACTTAACATTAAAAAAACTAAGATCATGGCATCTGGACCCATCAATTCCTGGCAAATAGAAGGGGTAGAAATGGAAGCAGTAACAGATGTTATTTATTTGGGCTCCAAGATCACCACAGACGGAGACTGCAGCCATGAAATTAAAAGACGCTTGCTTCTTGGGAGGAAAGCCATGGCAAACCTAGATAGCATATTAAAAAGCAGAGACAAAGATCCGCATCATCAAAGCTATGGTTTTTCCAGTAGCAATGTATGGCTGTGAGAGCTGGACCATAAGGAAGGCTGAGCACTGAAGAATTGATGCCTTTGAATTGTGGTGCTGGAGAAGACTCTTAGGAGTCCCTTGGACTGCCAGAAGATCAAACCAGTTAATCCTAAAGGAAATCAACCCTGAATGCTCACTGGAAGGATTGATACTGGAGCTCAAGCTCAGATACTTTGGCCACCTAATGCAAAGAGAGGACTCTTTGGAAAAGACCTTGATGCTGGAAAAGATTGAAGGCAAAAGGAAAAGGGGACAGCAGAGGATGAGATGGTCAGATAGCATCACTGAAGCAATGAACATGAAACTGAGCAAACTCCGGGAGGCAGTGAAGGACAGGAACGCTTGGCACGATATTGTTCATGGGGTCACGAAGAGTCGGACATGACTTAACGACTGAACAACAACAACAACAAATCTCCCAAAGCTTTGGATGGGCCCTTGGAGCTCCTTGAAAAGTTAATGCCAGGATGTAATTGAAAATTATATATTGTGTAGATGTTTCTCTTTTTCCCATAGAACTAAGAGTCAGGCTGACTGGGAAAAATAATTGACAGTATCAAAATAATTGATGACAGGCAAAAAAGCCCATCTTCATACAGTGCAAAATGAAGGCAGCAATTCTATGAGCACTGGTAGGGAGCATACCTTATTCCTCATTGAACTCAGGGTGACTTACTTCTAAGTAAACATGCGTAGCATTGCAATGTATCAAGTTAATTAAAGCATAAGACCAGGTGATGTCTTTTGGGATTCGATTGACCTTTCCATGCTATGGTCCAGCATAGGGTGGCAGTAATGGAAGTCTAACTGCAAAGTAATTAAAGTGAACTATTTACTATCCCGGTAGCAGTCTTTTTGATTGTGATTTCTCTTTGTCTCCCTCTCTCTCTGTTTCTTTAGCAACAAAAGTTTTCCTTTTTAACAATGACCTTTTTCATTTTATCTAGACTGTATCACTTGCTCTTTATGCAAGGCAGACATCTCTGATATTTTTAAAGCATTTTTTTTTTTTTTGCCAAAATGCCAAGGCCTTTAACTTTAAAAAGCACCTGCTGTGTATCTCCATTTAGAATGTTTCATATATTTTTTTTACCAGAATGCTGGTAAAAAATCATGTTCTGAACTGCAGGAGCATGGAAATCTACAGAGGACTGCATCACACATTTCTGGTCCTCTTCTCTGGTATCATCATGCCATAGCAGGTCTTCCAGAAGGACACAGGTATATTTGTCTCTTCCTTTCAGCTGAGAGCATGATTATACCTACTCCAATTGTTATGCATGCTTTATAATTATATATGCATCTTTTTTCTTTCTTCTTGCCTGTTAGACACTGCCCACTTCCTCACTATTTAATAGTAACCTAGTAGTGGCAGCATCTAACTGACTTTGCTTGGACTCAAAAGGTAAGTAGGCTTGGCCTGGTTAGTATTTGGATGAGAGAGTACCAGGAAGAATTAGGGGTATAGACTAGCCTGGGAAGTAAAAGAAGAAGAAAAAGTCCCGGAAGGCAGCAAGCAGGATTATTAACTGCAATCTCCACCAAGGCATTGTAACTAAAAAAAAGTGTGTCTGTGCTAGCTTTCATTCAGGCATGGCTTTCTCAGGGCCAGCTTTAGGCTAAAGCCAAGTAGGCACTGGTCTAGGGTGCCAAAGCACAGAAATGCCAACACCACCCCCTTCTGAATCATTCTAAAACTAGCAATCTTCATATCATGAGGAGGTGGTGCCTTCAGTCAGTGTGGCCTAGGAATGCCATATACTCTTGAGCCAGCACTGATCCTAAGGATCTCAGAGCAAGTTGCAATCCGTAAAACCATGGAATAAAACAATACAATGAAATAACAATGAAAACAACAGTAACTACAATAACTACAATAAGAGACACTGAATTGTACAGGAGACAAGAGAACGTGGCTAGTTGTTGCTATAAAAAAAAGAATTTTATCTCCAGCCTGGCCACTAGAGGAAGGACATTCCAAAGTGTACATGAGAGAAAAGATCATCTTCCTCAAACCATATAAACCACTTTATACTATATACTGTATATTATGTATATCTGGGAGAGGCAGTTCCTCACATAAGAGGAACAATAAACCAATTAGGATCTTAAATATCATTAATATAATCTTGGAATCCTGTTGATAGGGAATAGATCCATGTGAAACTCATTGCAGTAATCTAACTGGGAGAGTTACTGGAGCATGGATGACTGTAACCAGCCCATCCCTGGCCAGGAAAGGTCTCAGTGAGTGATAAGTCCCAGCTGGCCAAAAACGCTCTGGGCAATTTAGGCCTAAGTGATAGAGATAATTTCCTCTGGAGCAGAACATTTTTCAGGACAGCTAAAGCACTTTTGGAGCTAAAACTCTAAAATATATAATTGAGCATGGTTTCCTAAGTTTAATATACTTTTGAGACCCACAGCTTTAGCTCAATTCCCTCTTGCAGGTACAGATTGATATCTAATTTTGCACTCCATCATCCCTTGTTTTTGTTGCAGAATATCTGCTGAGGCTTTTTTTCTTTTAATTTTAATTTACAATTAAAGATTCTTCCTTCTTTTTCTCCATTCCATTTTTCAGCCTTTCACTTTATTTATTTTATACAATCATTAGATTTTTATACTCTAATTTTGTTTAGGTGTTCAAACATCCATATATTGATAAAAATTCAAAAATTCAATTGTTTGAAAAGTTATTTAGATTTTTTAATTTTTAATTTGTAGGTTTTGCCTTTTATCTTCCATGCAGTATACCTTGCCATATTTTTCCCCTTTGATGTCAGTTTTCCATTAAGGCTTCATTTTCTTGTGTATTTTATTTGAATACACATCAGTATATTCTATATACCTCCTACTTGTTGGGATGTGTTTAAGAGTATGATGGCTTGCAAGGTAATCTCTAGATGAGATATCCTAGCTTGTATAGAATAGCATGAGCATGCTTAGGGCAAAACTGGCCTTTGGTTCTGCATATGATATACTGGCTAAAACACGCCAAAAGTAACCAGCATTGTTTGTACAATTAGCAGGGAAAGCTGTACGTGTCATGGGTACAACAAGGCTGGTAAACTATTTTACACCTTCTCTATTTTACTAAGAAATGTGTGAAAGCCTTGACCAAAACCATGATAGAGGTGGCAGAAGTCAATTGCTATGGGCAGATCTGGTGACTATGTGGAAAATTATGGCTTAGAATGCAAGAGGAGTAAATGGTAAGCAGAATAATTTAATAAATGAAATGAAGGAAAAAAGAATAGATTCTGTTGCATGTCTGTAAGAGGAAGGGGGAGACCTCAATGAAAGAGGCCTGAATTTATGAAATGAAGTTGATGAATACCTGCAGCGAAGTAAAGTAATAGGTTTAATTATGAATTATGACTTAAAGGGATAAAATGTATGTTTTGGAGCAGCAGGAAATTCTGAAATATGTGGGATCTCCTGTTCTGGGAGCCAGAGGTATGGGGTGGAGAGTGCTGAGGCCTCAGGGGAAGTTGAGGCAGGTCAGAATATTATGGTAGTGATGGGTATGGGAAGGTATGGTGGGAGATGCAGTGGGCTGTTTTTCGGGAACATGAGCCCGGTACCTTGTACCAGTACCACATTCCAGCCCCCAGAACTCAAACCCATTTCCTCAATAGCAGGCCTTCAGAGGTCCTGGCTTTCGGCTGTTGCTGCTAAACACCAGGTCGGGCTGCAATAAAGAGAGAACTGACCTGGCATGTATTACCAAGACCTGGCTGGGTCTAGAGGGGGGCATTCCCCTCTCAGAAATGTGCCTAGCTGGGTTTCGGGTATAGTATCAGCTGAGACTCTAGGGCAGGAGTAGGGGTATCGCAGTTTTCATCTGGGAGCCTCTTACGGCTTTCAGGGGTGCTGCTCCACAGATGGCCAGATGTGAGCCCGTTCCTTAAGTTGGGCTTTAGGGATCAGTTGGGATTGTTGCTACTATACTGGCCTTCCTGCTGCATAGCAACCTTCCTGCCTGAGCTCCTTGACTCTGTCTTGGGGTTCACAATAGAATTCCCCAGGTTTGTGGTTCTGGGGGATTTCAATCCGCCTTCTCTGGAAGCAAGGTCTGAGGTGGCTTAGGAGTTCATGGCCACCCTGATAACCATGGGACTATCGCAGGTCATCCAGGGCCTGACATGGAACAGTGGTCATACCCCTGATCTGGTTTTCCTGTCAGAGCAGTGGCAACGTGATCTGAAGTTGGAAGAGCTCTCTGTAGCTCCCCTCTCATGGTCAGATCATGCCCTGGTTGCCATTAGATTCTCTGGCGCTGCCCCCTGCTGCAGGAGGCAGGACTTATTAGATCGGTCTGCCCTCAGTGACTAATGGACCCTGATGGGCTCCAGAGGGAACTGGGGGTTATTGTTGGTGGTCTGCTCCACAGATGAGGCCTTGGTTGTCGCTTGGAATGAGAGTGCAGCTGAGGCTTTGGATTGGATCATGCCCATGTCACCTCTCATCTCCTGTGGATTCCATTGCTCTCTGTGGTTTATGGAAGAGCTGAGGATGATGAAATGGGAGAAGCAACATCTAGAGTGATGCTGGAGGTCAATGAGAGATGAACTCAATCTAACATGGGTAAGAGCCGCTATTAAGGCCTACCCAGTGGCAGTATGGGCAGCAAAGTGACAATACTTCTCTGAACTTATTGCATCCACGAATAGCTACCCAGCGGCTTTGTTAGGGTGACTCAAGCCCTCCCGGGGAAGGAGGACTCAAAAGTTCATCTACAGGGCCATGTGGAATAATTTGCAGAACATTTGTCAGACAAAGTTCCTTGAATTCATTCTCAGTTAGATGCCAGCTTTGGTATAGGTCCAGTACCATTGATGAATGGGAATGAGATTAAAGATTGGGCTATTCAAAAATCCAAGAATGAATAAGAATGATGACAGTTTGGTGATACTTGTTTATAAAGAAGTCAGATATATGGTCTAAGCACAAGTCTATTTGTATGTATGTACACATTACAAATAAATGGATGAAGCCAGTGGGGTCTAGGTGTTAGGCAGGCAACAGAGAGGCCTAAGTTCAAGTCTTCTTTCAGCCATGGAAGTTCATGGGGGAGCATGCAGGAGAGGGGAAGTTGGGGCAGTAACTCTTTTTCTCAGCTCAGTCCACCTCACAGGTTGTCTTCACAAAATGAGAGGAGCACTCTGTATACTGCCTTGAGTTCCTGAATGAAAGACAAAATATAATTCTAACAAACAATTCTAAAAGCATAATTGAAACAATTGGTGAAAGATTAAAAGAATTAGTGAAAAAATTAGTGAAGGATAAAAGGTGATGAGAAATTCTAAATGTGAGAGATAATTTTTTAGCAGTATCAGTACTAACTCTTGGAGGAAATTAGATATGGAAGAAAAGGAAAGAAGTGAAAAAACTAGAATGTAATTCCAGAATTACTGCAAGGAGAGAAAAAATAAGTCCTGTGTAGGGAAAAAAATAAGATTAGAAGATAGATGAATGGAAAGAATTAAAAGTGGGCATAAGGAATGAAGATATGGAAATCGCTTGGAACAAAGTGAGAAGAATTATGTTGTTAGAGAATGTGTGTGGAGTTTTTCCAGTGGGAAGTGAGAAAAAGAATGCTTAGTGGAACCATGGTGGAAGAGGCTGCAAATTAGAAAAAGAATGCATATAAGAACGTAATTGCTGTAAAAATGAAGATGAGATAAAGATCTTGCATGATGTAAATGTAGAGAAAAAGATAGTTGCAAAGAATGTAAAGACAGCAAGGAGTGATTAAGATTAAAAGAGGCAGAAAAAATGCAGAGCGATTTTGATGGAAATAAAAATTGTTTTAGAAGTGGAAGGCTAAACAAGGAATTTCCAGTAGGATGAACTGTATTACAGATAAAAACAATGAAATGCTTCGGATGAAATTAAAATGAAGGAATAATGGAAGGAGCATTTTAGTTATTTGTATGTAGAAAGATACTGCCATCTTAAACAGTGGCATTGAAATGAATGCAATAAATGGTTATGCCCAAGAAAAAAAAAATAATGAAAAGGAAATCATGAATGCTAAGTGGATATTAAGAACATGGTAAGATTGCAGATATGGATACTGCACTTGAAGAGATTTTAAACTATGGATTTGGTTTTCTTTATAAAGTAGCTGTATAACTTATTTAACCTGTGTGTGAAAACTGAATGTGTGCCTGATGATTAGAAGAGTGCTATTGTATTATTCGTCTACACAAAGGGAAACATGTCAGATGTGAATACAGAACTACAAGGGGATTAGTTCTTATGTGTGCCTTGAAAATTGGCAAAATTCTGACTGAAGAGTTAGAACAGGTGATAGGGAGAATAATTTGGGAAGCATAGCACAGCTTCAAGCAAGACAGGATATGCAGACCAAATTTTTGCTCTTCAAAAGGTCATTGGCATGTATGGAATGAAGAAAGCACAATGTATGTTTCTTGATTTAGAGAAAGCATATGATAAATTTTGGAATGTTTTACACAAATATAGGGTTGAAAGTTGGTTGTTGGATGTGATAAGAGTGATATATGATTAAAATAAACATGTCTGAGAATAAATGGAATGCTTAGCATATGAGTCATAACTGACCAGCAATAACAGAAGAATTTGTGATGACTCCTTAGTTATTTAATGCAGTTATGTATAAATATCTGAGGAATGCTTGTGGTGACATTACAGGTGTGTTGGTTGGAGGTATGAAAATGCATGTATTTTTCTATTCAGATGATGTTGTGATGATAGCAGAGATCCCAAATTATTTGCAGTGGATATTAAAATAAACCATATGATGCAATGAGCACTATGGATCTGAATATTAATGTATTAGAGACCAGGTTAGTTGGGTTTGACAGGAAAAAAACTGAGTGAATGATATATAAATGATGAAAAACTAGAGCATGTAGATCAGTACATCAGGCAAAAACAAAACTAAGTAGAATATAGTGGAATGGGATGCCAAAGGCATTTGTGTGGTAAAAAAAGAGGTCATATCAAGAATGAGTGTAGGATTAAGAATGAATGTAGGTGCTGAATAAATGTAGACTGAATACAAAAGTGAGTGACAAGTATGAAAAACATTTTGAGGTGCTCATGTAGGCAGAAAGAATGAGGACTGAACTGTGAAAGAAATATATGAAGGAAGAGTGAATGAATTGAGAGAAAGCTAAGACTGAGAAAAATGTGGTTGGATGGAGTTGATGAGATTTTATTATTTTTCACTCCTTTTCTGCATCCTGGGTAAAAATGCTTACCCTGAAATGGAATAATATGATAGGTATGTACATATGCATTTCACCCACTTCTCTTCTATGATTTACAGCTGAGAAATGAGGGGGAAAATCCCCTATTTCCATTAGGGAGGCATTATAAAATGAAAGGTGAGAGATCCAATACACAGCCGGCGCAGTACTAGTTAACATCCTATTTCTCCCATGAAACGGTGAAGTTTAGTGACCTAAAGTCAATCTTCTTTGGATAGAATCTGAGTTTTTAAATTCAGTTGAAAGGAAACTTGGTTTTATGGGTATTCTAATATTTTTATTCCAAATGTGAGTGTTGCAGCCTATTAGAGGGAATGAGGTGATAGCTTTTAGATGAAGTACCATGCTACATTTCCAAAAGAAATTATTCAGGGATATTGATGCTTCCTACCTGAGATAGTATTTTATCAATGTATTTTATGGAACTGTACCCATTCTTGCATCAGTGACTCACTGGGTATCAATACATAGCACTCCCCACACATACACATACAACAGGGCAGCCACAACAGCTGGTACATGCCTTCATCCATAAACGTTCCTGTAATATTTATTGACCTGAAAGTACATTGGCAAATCCTTTTATCTCACAATGTTGGCCTCCAATGATTCTGGGATCATGAGCTGAGTAACTGACCTACCTACTTGGCTGTAAACCTTTGAACATTACTGCAGCACTGTAGATCAAAATGCTGAGTATGCATCTTCCATATCACCACTGTTAAATTTGCATGGTGTCTTTTGGACAAGGACATTTTTTTCTTAAAAGTATAAAGAAATTACATAATGCTATCCCATTACCTATATGGTTTATTATGCTAGCTATTTTATTTTTACTTATTTTTATTTATTTAATTTATTTAAATTAATTGGCTGCCCAACTCCAGTGGACTCTGGGTGGTGTACAAAACTAGGGACAGCTAAAAACAGACAGCTCAGACTAAAATAATCTAACAGACAGTAAAAACAATGAAACAAAACAGGGGGCATTGAATAAATAGTAAATATCAACCCTGGGCCTGGGGCCAAAGCCAGGTTTTCAAAGCTTTCCAGAACCCCAGGAGAGAGGGCACTATCTTTATCTTTGGGGGGATACTGTTCCAGAGGGTGGGGGCTGCAGCAGAAAAGGCACACATCCTAGGTCCCACAAGATGGCAATATTTAATGGATGGGACCTGGAGCGGATCTACTCTATTGGAATGTACTGGGCAGACAAAAACAGTTGGAGATAAACAGTCTCTCAGATATCCAGGCCCTAAGCCATACAGGGCTTTATAGGTAATAACCAGCACCTTGAATTGCACTTGGAAGCCAAATGACAGCCAATGCAGCTCATGTAGCAGTGGTGATACATGGGCACACTGAGAGGTGCCCATTACTGCTCACGCTGCTGCATTTTGAAACAGCTGTAGCTTCTGGATGGTCTTCAAGAGCAGCCCCATGTAGAGAGCATTGCAATAATCCAAACATGAGGTGACCAGGGCATGGGTGACTGTCTGAAGGGCCTCCTGATCAAGGAAAGGGTGCAACTGGCATAAAAGATGAACCTGTGCAAAAGCCCACCTGGCCACAGTTGCCACTTGCTATTTGAGCAGTAGCTGCAAGTCCAGAAGGACTCCCAAGTTGTGCACCAGTCTTGACTGGGGAAGTGTAGCCCCATCCAAGACCAAAGATGGTGATATCCCTGACCTAGGGGGTCCAAACAGCCACAGCCACTCAGCCTTGTTAGGATTGAGCTGAAGTCTGTTCTGCCCCATCCAGACCCAAACAGCCTCCAGGCACTGGGTCAATATATTGACAGCTTCACCTGTGCCACTCAGGGTGGAGATGTAAAGTTGGGTATCATCAGTAGACTGATGATATTGTACCCTGAACTGGTGGATGACCTCACCCAGTGGTTTCATGTAGATGTTGAACAGGAGAGGGGAAAGCATCAAGCCCTGAGGCACCCCACACAAGAGGGGCTGCTGACGCGATCTCTCCCCCCCATCAACACTGACTGGAACCAACCACGGAGGAAGGAGGTGAATCACTGGAGCATAGTGCTTCCCACTCCTAACCGCCACAGCTGGTCCAGAAGGATACCGTGGTCAACAGTATTGAAAGCTGCTGAGAGATCAAGGAGCAGTAGGATAGATGCACCACCCCTATCCCAGCTCTGCCAAAGATCATCAGCAAGCATGACCAATGTTGTTTCTGCACTGTACCCTGGCCTGAAGCCAGACTGAAATAAGTGCAGATAATCCATTTTCTCCAAGATTCTCTGTAGCTGTCATCCAACCATCTTTTCTATAACCCTTGCCAGAAAGGGAAGATTGGAAACTGGCCAATTGTTACCCACCAGGGAAGGGTCCAGCAATGACCTCTTGAAGAGGGGGCATACCACTGCCTCCTTCAAGGCTGTTGGGAGTACCTCCTCTCTCAACGAGGCTGAAACCACTGCATGAACCCATCCTGTGGTCATATCCCAGGCTGCTTTAATAACCCAGGAGGGGTGAGGATCTAACAAACAGATCAGTGGACTGACAGATAAAAGGATCTTGTCCACTTCCGTAGGCATAACAGAATCAATCTCAGTCCAGATAACATCACAAGATAACATCACAACTCATTAGGACTTGCCCAGTCAGAGTCCAACTTCGGGCGAATCTGAATGACTTTGTCTGCCAGATAGCATGAATATTCCTCCCTACAGCCCTGGAGATGATCCTCTGGCCCAAGCCCCCCAATAGGGATGAGTTACCCTAAATAGGGCCACCAGGTGGCTATTGGCAGACACAATAAAGGTAGAGAAATTGCAACATTTTGCCACCCTTATCATCACGATGTAGGCCTGAATATGGGCTCTTATTTATGTTCAGCTGGATTCAGTCTTTGTCCTTCTCTAAAGGCGCTCTAGATGTTGCTTCTGGTGTTTCTCCTTCAAACCAAGGAGCACCCTGAGATTGGTGCACACAGAGAGGCCGCATAGGAGCAATCTGGTCCAGGGCCTCCGTCATATGCCTATTCCAGGTTGCAGCTAAGGCCTCGGCCAAAGTACCTGACAGGTCCTTGGGAAAAACCCCAAGCTCCCTCTGGAACCCATCAGTCGCCTAGGATGGGCTAGCTGAATAGGCCCTCTCTCCCTGTGGAGGTGGGTGGTTCCAGTGAAGGACAGCCAAAGAGTGCTGTGTTCCTGGCAATGGACTGATGGTAATGTGCTCCAATGTGAGATCACACTGCAACTGCCCTAAGAGACCTTAATGACTCACCGATTACAACAGCCACCCCCCCCCCCCATCTTCCTTGATGTCATGGCTAGTGCCAAACCTGAAATCCAGGTGAGCATATTTCTGAGACAGGAACTCCCACCTCTGGACCCATCCATATCTTGTTTATGCATGTCAGGTTGGCACCCTCATCCACAATTAAATCATGGATGAGGGCAGATTTATTACACACTGACCTTGCATTCAAAAGCAGCAGGCAGAGCACAGCCATCAAGGATCTGTCTTTCTGGTCCTGAGAGTGAATGCTGGGGGCCAGATGTTGGGATCACTCTCAAACAGCATTCCCGTCATCTCCAAGTGCGGCCCACCCCCAGATTCCTGCCATAACTCCCTTTGCCCATCACAGTACCAATAACAACCCCTACTCTCATATCTCCCCCCAGTCCACCATCCCCTTGGGTTCCTCTGTCCCAGGCCCAAGCATCCATACCTCTCACCCCCAACAAATTCCCTACCCTACCTACTCCAAACAACCACCAATAATACAAACAATACAAACACCCAGCCCCACCACAACCACCCGTGTCTCCCTGCAGGCCCAGGACCCCACCAGCTGCTCTTCCCTAGGCACTCTACAGCTGTGAAGCATCTGGGCACCCCCCAGAGAGCCCTTGTGGCCCCAGTCAACCCACTAATGCTCCCCCTGACTCATGTGCGCAATCAGTATCCAACCTTCCAATGTCCGGGGGGCAGAGGGGTCATAATGCAGCCCTCCCCACACTAGGCCTCATCGGTCTCCAGTCCTCATGGCCCGGCCCTGCCAGGCTATTGCTCTGCCGGCTTTTCTGCCCTCTTCAGCAACTGCAACACCACTGCTGCCTGACCTTGAGATTGTGCCAACCAGCTGATCCCCGGTGTCTACTTCCTGTTGCAGCACTTTGATTTCAAACCAAGGCCTGCCAGCCTAGCCCAGCCCTGCATGGCTCCAGCCACTCTAGGCATCATGCCTCCTATGGCCCAGGCGTGCTAGTCCTCCAACTCTGCTTCTCTGGATCCGGTGCCAACATGACTCCAACAGCCCCTGGGACTCCAGCCTTTGCCTCTAACAAGGCTCCAGCTGGCACCACTGTCATCAGCCTCTTCTTGCCATCCTGCCAGCACCACAATCCATTGCCTCTCTCATCAACGGGAGCCCTGCAGCTGCACACTGGCCCCAAGAGTAGCTCTGCAGTGCCGCCTCTCTGCAAGGAGCTCCTGGGGTGTTGCAGT
The DNA here is from genome assembly GCA_030867105.1 of Liasis olivaceus. Lineage (NCBI taxonomy): Eukaryota > Metazoa > Chordata > Lepidosauria > Squamata > Pythonidae > Liasis > Liasis olivaceus. The sequence goes on along the minus strand of CM061350.1, from coordinate 44,184,008 downwards.
TACAGGTGAGTAAATATAACAAATGGGTAAATAAATATAACAGACCAACTAAAACATTCATCCTGTAAGGTTCATGGCTACCCAGAAAACTTGAAATCAATCAGCAACACAAAATAAAAGACTTCAAGCAGGGACTTCTCTAAGCAGCGTTTTATTTGGCCAAGCAAAAGTCTGGGTGCTCACACCATGCACCAAGAGAGAGCAGGGTGGCACACCCTTGGAGACAAAAACTACAGCCTTTTATAGTATTTTTAAAAAGGCAGAACTTATTACCATTATAATGAAGATGAGTTTTACAGCCAGTCAAAGAAACTTAAACAGAATACATTATTCCCCGCCCTTGTTTGCTCTCATTAAATTTAAAGGAGTTGCCCCTAACTCTTATACCTTATCAGTCCCTGCAGACCCTTGTTCTGGGTCCTCCTTCCTTATCAGGCCTCAGACTTAGTCTCTTTGGGAGTTTTCCCTATTATCTGAGCTAGCTCGTCTGTGGTTAGTTGCTTCCTCTTGCAATTTCGCTAAGTGCTGTTAGCATTGAAGCTTGGTTATAGAGAACTCCGTGCATGCTCTAAAGCTATGCAGTTAACATTGCCAATTTAGATATTGCCAATTGAGTTATTGATCCCTTCAATCCCCGACGACACTGCAGTTACAAAATTTACAAAAAAACTAAAAGACAGCATCCAGACCTCAAAAAACAAACTCAGCAAGCCCCTTTGAACACAACATGCTTCCGGGTTGCCATCTTGCACACATCTCCTATTCTCAAATTGGTTATTAAATTGTTTTCAAGTTTATGTGGCTCAAGGTTTACTTTTATGGAAAGCATTTATGCTTTGAACATGCTAGTGGTGACATAGACAAATGAGGAGTTAAATTGGGCCCAAATCAGGATGTCTTCTGTCATTCATAACCGTAGTCTATTAGGGTAGAGCACCCTATCTCCCATCTATGAGTTCCCCAAGGGCAGGGCTGGGCAATCTGTGAGCTGCATGCAACTCCTAATGGTCAGGGATGATGGGATTTATAGTCCAGCTGCTTTTGCAGGAAAATAGATTCCTCACTATTGAAACTAATGGACCCAGAGATAAGTAATAGAATGGGGTTGCTTATCACTGTGACCTGAATATTTCCTTTGGCATTAATAACTGAAATTTCCTCATGCTTAGAATCTGATATGTTTGGAAATAAGAAAAAAAAATATTGTCAACCATGGAAGTCAAGTTTGTGGGCTTTTTATTTGTTGTTTTCCTTCTATGGTGCTTGGCTTCCTGTTTAGAATGAATCTGAGAGTGGGAGCCTTAATGAAACATGTCTGGTCTCTGCAGGTAATACAGATAGCACATGCTCTTGTCTGAATGGCTTAAGTTGACTCGTATATATGCATAGGAATGTGTGGGTGATCTTGCTAGTATAATTCTAATTTGTCAGATTTCTGCTCTGAACCATGCACATAATAATATCCTTTCTAAAAATATAATAGAGAGATCAACTCCTTACCTAAATTTGATTACCCCCATTATATGGCAATTATTCTTTGCATCAGCTACAATATTATACAAAAAAAAAAAAAGCAGTAGAACAGAGCTAGCGGCTTTGAAATATGTCTGAAAAAGCTCACCCCTTCTCCTTAGCAATTTATTCTTGCCACAGATGACTTACCCTAAGGCTTTTATTTTGAAGATCCAATGTATTCTTTAAAAAAAAATCTTTCTTTGAATGGTGGTGGAAAGATGTCGAGATAACTATGTTGTGACTCAGGGGGAAGGTTTTTTAATCTCCCCCACCATAGCCACCATGTGCTTTTTTATTTTAGTCCCATGGTAGTGAAATTCCTATGGAGCAGATTCAATAAAACAGCTTCTACTTTGTGTTTCATTGTATGCCTTTACATGAAGGGGAATTCCATTGTTTAAAGTTCAGACTCTAAAATAACCTCCTTCATATATCCAGAAGCATTTGTAACAAGAAATTAAACTTAGTTTCAGAGATCTGAAGCTGACAGTGAGATATGACACAACAATTATGATATTTGGCTTGATTCATTAGATCACCATATTTGTTTCAGGCATGCTTTTTGTTTGCTGCTGTTTTAAATGTAGGGCAATAGTTATTGCTCTATTTTGCTAATAATGATGGTAAATGTGTTTCTAGCACTTTAGCACTTGCTGTTGCATTCTATTACAAAACATGCCCTGAGTAGCTACCTCAGTGCCATGAAGCTTGCAGGGGTGGTCATCATATTTTGTAAGATGTACACATGCCCACAAAAAAGTCTGCACATATTTAGTAATTATTGTGTTAATAACAGAGTAATTGTGCAGTTGTTTCTTCCAAACAAATTACATGGTAGTCATCCTTTGAATTACCATTAAAATGAAAAATGTCTTCACTAGATGCCAGTGTGTGATTAACTGATAATTATAATATAATGACACACTCATTGGTGTCTGGCAAGATAAAGCATTGCACAAAATTTGTATACTATAAGGTATTGTCAGTGCTGACAGAAGTCCAAGTATATTAGTCTTGTTGTCTCTCTCTCTTTAACAATAGCTGTAAATTTGCTAACATCCACAGATTTGTTCTTGGCAGACACTCAGTATCTATTGGCATTTGGGACATAACATGGTGGTCCTCATTAAACAAATAGTTTGTTGTTGTTGTTCAGTCGTTAAGTCGTGTCTGACTCTTCGTGACCCCATGAACCATATTGCACCAGGCCTTCCTGTCCTTCACTGCCTCCCTGAGTTTGCTCAGTTTCATGCTCATTGCTTCAGTGATGCTATCTAACCATCTCATCCTCTGCCGTCCTCTTCTCCTTTTGCCTTCAATCTTTCCCAGCATCAGGGTCTTTTCCAAAGAGTCCTCTCTTCGCATTAGGTGACCAAAGTATCTGAGCTTGAGCTTCATTATCAATCCTTCCAATGAGCAATCAGGGTTGATTTCCTTTAAGATTGACTGGTTTGACCTCCTAGCAGTCCAGGGGACTCTTAAGAGTCTTCTCCAGCACCACAGTTCAAAGGCATCAATTCTTCGGCGCTCAGCCTTCTTTATGGTCCAGCTCTCACAGCCATACATTTACTTACTGACAAAAAGTTGTTCTTTTAATAAAACTGAACCAGATGCACAGGTAGGCAGGTAGATTTGATAGAGATATACATATAATGGATAAACCAGTGCATCTGAATTATTTTGTTGTGCGGCTGAGCCACAGGCAATCTAGAGCATTGGCAGGGTGGGAACAGTTTCCTTGACCAAATCAAAAAAGGGAAGACAGTAGACATGCAGACATTTGTATGAGGAAGAGCTATGACTAGCAGGCAAGCTGTCAGGGCTAAGCAATCTTGTCCAGAGAAAGTCCAGAGAAACTTTTATATCACTAGCATATGAACGGAAAACTAACGTGCTTCCTAAGAGAATGGAGAAATTATGAAGTTGGGGAGAACAGTCTAGTTTTATAAATTCCTTTATTTGCAATGCTGGCTGACATTCTAGAAGGAACAGAAGATATAGAGTTTGGCAAAAATTCTAATGGGTATCCCTTATTCTTCACTCTGCAGTATGAAGAGAATCACATTGATTTATTTTACAGATTTTTTTTTCCCCAGGACTGTTATTGACTTCAAACTACAGCTTACATTTACTGCATAGCATACTATTTTCTTTTTCTAACAGTTGTCAGAGAGGGTAAGTTTTATTAGTTTCAAGTTATGGATTCCTGAAATTGCTTTCCCTTCCTGAATGGTAGATTATTATTGGTACCTTCTGCATGGAAGGAGAGTAAGCCTTTCTTGTGTGCTACATCTACACTAAAGAAACACATTTGGAAGGGAGGGAGGCAGGCAGGCAGGCAATTAAAGCTCTTGAGTAATGCAGTGCTATGATGACAAACTGAGGGAAATGGAGAAAGATTTTTATTCACTCATGATGGTGCAATCTCTATCCTGATTCAAAAACATATATAAAATATCTGCCCCTCGTTGGTTGTTTCAAAGCTCCATCATTCTGCAAACAGTTACAGCACCAAATGTGGGGGAAAGAGGAAGGAAGGCTATTACTGTACATTCAAGAAGCTTGCCTAAACTCAAAATGACCCTTATAATCAATCCACCACTGGCCACCCCAATTACTACCTTTTCAGCAGGTGGTGAGATTATGAGGACAGGGCCCTCTTGTCTGATTTTGTAGTGGAGGACCTGGCAGGGTGGGGGGAGGTGTCTCAGGAACTGACTTGGAGCTTTGCTATAGAAAAAATCACAGCTATAGACAAAAGTTTTTTTTAAAGTACACTACAAAATGTCTGTTAATGAATTATGCTAGACTCTGACTAAGGATTGGGGTCTGGTTGTTGAGAAACTGGGGTCATTATCATCACAAGAATCTCAGATTGCCAGGATGTACATTGAGTAGAGGAATGTCATCCTGTTCCTAACTCTTTACACAATGGCCACCCAATTGTATCAGTCTCTAAAGACTTGAAATAGGTCCCATACAGTCATGCTATAGGATTAGCTTTTGTAATTATGAGCAGAACCTGTATGCATAGAGTAGGATTGTGCAAAACATTTGAAAGATGTTTTTCATAGCATGCTATCATGAGTGAAACACTTTGCCTTGAGATGTTAAAGCAGCTGCATTCTTTGGAGGTTCATGTGGCTGCCGTGAGAGCTGCTTTGAAAGCTTCCTCCCCCCCCCCCCCCCCCATTATCTAGGTATGCAGGCAATACTTCCAATGGAATCATCATCAAAGGATCAAATGGAATCATCATCAAAGCATGGTCCTCATATTATATCATATCATACATATGGTCCTCATATGTAGAGTTTCCGTAGAAATATTCTGACTAACCAGGAAGGAAGGAAAAACAGGAATCCTGCTATATTGTTATGCCTGAGCTGGAAGAAGTACATAACCCATAATAAGGGACCTCTGGGAACTGGAAATGTCAACATGGGAATTATACCTGGTGGGGGAAGATGGGCTATTTCCAAGGAATCCAATTCAGTTCTCTAAGTAGAATGGGCAGCTTATGCAGAACCCACTACACAATTAACACAATATGTAATTTGATAATATATTTATAGTTATATTTGTGCTTTGTATCTCTTCCCTTGAGATCACTCTGATGACTCCAAATATGCATAGTAACTTTGGTTGTGTAAAATGCCAAAAAAGCCTATGCAGATTATTTCCATGAAAGTTAACTTTACAAGATCACAAGATTCTTCAGACCTCACCAAGTGATTAAGCCTCTAGATTAAGTCTCACAATACAATGATTTCATTATGTTCAGTAGATCTTATTGCCAGATAAGTGTGCACAGGATTCCATCATCAGAAAACTCATCTAACATTACAGTCCAATGACTACAGGTTAATTCTGGCCTATTGATCATATTATTTCTGAGAAGAGTGATAGTACATTTGTTATTTTATCTCTGAACTTGTTCTGGCATGCTGCCTTTGATTAAATATAATTGATTAGATTGGACTTTGAATCAAACAGTGCCTTTCCAGGAAGTCACAGAGAAAGATGCTGTTTGGTATGAGAAAAAAGACAATAATTCTGCTAATTGATCTTCAGACCTTATAAAATTTAAGTTCTGTATATATACCCAGCAGGGTATGGTGGGAGGTGGAATATTAAAACATGCATTGGGATATGAGAATGCAAATTCAGCCCCTTATCTACTTGTATGTATGTATGTATTTAGTTATTTTTATATTTATATGCTGCCCATCCCCCCAGAGGGTGACTCTGGGTGGTTTACAATTAAAAACCACGACAGTAAAAATATAAATATCCCCCAATTAAAGTCACAAGTAACAATTCTATAAAAGCCAAAATACAATTCAAGATGATGGGGGGAGCAGTATCAGTCATCCCACCAGCCAGTTTCAGCAATGTGAGCTCCCAACAGGCCCCCAGGCCATCTGGCATAGCCATGTTTTTATACCTTTTTGGAAGGCTAGGGGAGTGGGGGCAGCCCGCACCGCAGGTGGCAAGCTGTTCCACAGGGTGGGGGCCACAGCAGAAAAGGCCCTCTTCCAAGACCCCACCAGCCGAAATTCCTTGACTGATAGGTCCACATCATGCCCCTTCTGCCGGACTGAGTGGGGCGGGTGATATAACTGGGGCGAGGCAGCTCCTCAGATAACCTGGTCCTGTGCCATGAAGGTTTTTAAAGGTGATAACCAACACCTTGAATTGGACCCAGAAGCAAACCAGCAACAATTGCAGCTTGCATAACAGAGGTGTTATACATTCCACCCTAGGGGCGTTCAAGACTGCCCATGCCACTGCATTTTGTGCCAGCTGTAACTTCTGAATACTCTTCAAGGGTAACCCCATGTAGAGCACATTGCAATAATCCAAATGGGAGGTGACCAGGTCATGAGTGACTGTGCGGAGGGCCTCCTGATCCAGGATGGGGTGTAACTGACACACAACGCAAAGGTGCGTGAAGGCCCTCCTAGCCACAACTGCCACCTGCTCTTCGAACAGGAGTCGTGAGTCTAGGAGGACCCATGGTTTATGCACTGGGTCTGTCTGGGGTAGTGCAACCCCACCTAGAACCAAAGATGATAAGCTCCTAGATCTTGAGGCTCCCCATACACACAGCCACTCTGTCTTACCAGGGTTCAATTGAAGCCTGTTGTCCCCCATCCAGGCCCCTACAGCCTCCAGGCACCGCGAAAGGGTAGCCACAGCATCACTTAGGTCACCTGGGATGGAGATATATAGTTGAGTATCATCAGCATACCAATGATAGCTCATCCCATAGTGCCGGATGATCTCACCCAATGGTTTCATCTAAAAGTGTGACCAATGCTGTTTCTATCCCATAACCAGGCCTGAATCCTGACTGAAAGGGGTCCAGATAACCCATTTCCTCCAGGGTCCTCTGAAGCTGTCGTGCAACCACCTTTTCCACAACTTTACCCAAGAAGGAAAAGTGGGAAATTGGACGAAAATTGTCCAAAAGGGTGGGATCCAGCAATGGTTTCTTGAGGAAGGGGTGGACCAGGGCCTCTTTAAAAGGTGTCAGGAACATTTCCTCCTGCAAGGATGAATTGACCACTGCTAGTACCCACCCCAATGTCACCTCCCTGGTGGCTTTAACCAACCAGGAGAGACGGATATAATGCACAGGTAGCTGCACTAGCAGCCCTGAGGACACTGTCCACTTCCTCAGGTCCAACAGGATCAAACTGTTCCCAGATAACCAGGTAAGTCCACTCCCCAGGCATCTCCACTGTACCTGCATCATGCTTGTGCCATCACATCTAACTTCTATGTGATGTGGTAGCACAAGTACAGAAGAGCAGGACTTGCATTGTGATGTCATAAAGCACATTTTGCAATTTTGACATCAACATGGTTAGGAACAGTTGCCTATGAAGTTATGCGTCATCTTTAAATGAATAGGTAATCTTTTTCTCAACTGTTTTTTCAGCAGTCTCTTAATAATAATTAAAATTATGCTGGTTGACTCTGCATTCATGTATATGTGGGGGGTGGGGGGAATTAAGGAAGATTTATGTTCTCTAACACCACATATATACATATGTTGGCATTTCCAATAATGCTCTGATAGGGAAATAATGAAAAAAAATCCTGTCTCCCCTCTTTTTAAGATTCAACTCAAATTCAGTATTTAGAATAGATATAGATGATAAGCTGTGAAAGAAACAGAGAGACTTCGGCTAATAAAGATGGCAGACCTCCCCCAAACAACAAACCCGAAAACAAAACCCTTTCCTATTAAAATTCCATAGCTGTTTCCTGAAGTCCTTTTAATATCTTTGTTTACCATTTTTTTCTTTTTATATATCTTTCATATGGCCTACTGAATTTTCTTGCTCATTTCAAAATGTACTCAAAAGTAGTTCAAGTGTTTGTCTTTTATTAAAACTACCTTTTATCCAGGTAGTTATGTGAGGTTCCCAGCTCACATATCTGACCCATTTTGTATTAGCAATAAAGAATTGTCTACTTGCTAGTGCTAATATATATTTTTGATTACTTCTCACAGACCCATCACATTGTAATATCTGCATGAAGGATTGGAATTAAATATTAAAGTCGACATATGGCAACTCTTTGTAAAACCTTCTATGGATGTGGAATAAGAAGAAATATTCTTATCTCTCTTGATTTTAGCATAAAGGATTCTCATAGCCTCTTGGTTGACAGTAAAGAAAAATAATTGTGGCATCTGTGAAATTTTCCTTGAAATGTTTCATTTTTGATATACAATATAGTTGTAGTTTATAGGATGTGAATACCTCAGAATAACTCAATTTACTAATATTACTAACGTCAAGAGTTACTGTGGTATGCAGTTAAGGTGTTTGATTAGGAACAGGGAGATCCAGATTCTAGTCCACACTTACCAGTGGTAGCTCAGTGGGTGATTTGGGGCCAGTCTTTCTCTCTTTGCCTCATTTATTTTGCAGGATTGTTATAGGCAATAATAGGAGGAGAGAACATCATTTATGCCCACTGAGTTCTTCAATGAAAGGCAAGGTATCAAACAAATAATATTTACCTACAATTGCTGTTTCAGTCATGCTATGGAGCACACCAACAAAAGGACACAAATGCATCAAAGGTGTTTTAGAAAAATAAGCAACCTAGTACTGTAGAAATCAAAGGTAGCTATTTTGGTTATACAAAAAAAAGGTCCAAATCCAAACTGGGGAAATATGTTCACTAGGCTAATTCAGTGTCATAAAAGTATACAAACTTTTTCACTCTCCTCCGTCTCCTTTATTTACTTGTTTGTTTGTATTGTAGTCTTCTCTGATTATTGCATCAGCCACAGTTGAATCAATGGGATTGCATCCAACAGAGCTGTTCTAGATAGAGGAATGATTTGTTGTCCTAGGAACTACCATCAAATCCTGAGGTACTGATAATTTACTCTGATATTTTGCATGTGTTTTTCCCTGACAAAGTCACTCAGATCTTATTAGCAATTTTTCTAGCATTATAAAAAACAAAACCAGAGAGAGAGGTAATGCTTGAGATATACTTCAGAAATGTCTGTCTGTCTGTCTGTCTGTCTGTCTATTTATTTATTTATTTATTTATTTTTAAAGAATGCAAGTTGTATTTTGGAAATTATCAGAGGCATTAACAGAAAAGTAATAACAAGTATCAAATAGTTGTTAAAATGAAGGCATGAAATGCCAAAGCAAATTCAAAAAGTGCTATTTTCAAATGGAAGAGGTGAATCACACCATATTATAAAAGCAAATCAGAATGCATGATAATTAACATTAGCATATCATCAATATTATTTTATAACATTCACTGTTTGGAAATATGTTTTACAGTATTGGATATTTATACCCCACTGTTCTATGTTTGCATTGCTAGGACAACTAAATAATGAATATTAAGCAATTTCAAATGTAAAAAGGTAGAACAATAAAAACAGCTAAATAGAATGCAAACTAGTTTATGCAATATTTTGAAAAATGTGAATGAATGAATGTTCATTTGGTGCAAAAAAAGATGCTAGATATCAGGTGTGCCTTTTAGGAAGGAGATGAATCTTCAGAATGCTGTCCAAATCAATAGGCCCTTTCCAGAAAGTAAACAGAAGATAGAGTTTCATCACTTCTGTTCCTCATCTTCATTATATCATGATCTGTTATGAAAAAGTAGCAGAGCAGGATTCAGAAGAGGATAGATAATGAAAAAGGCAAAGAAGTTCTGAAAAAGCTTCTATTTTTGCTTTATTGATTATATAAAGGCTTTGACAATGTTGACTACAACAAATTCTAGATATCCTTTAAAAATATGGATATACCAAGTCACCACATCTGCCTATTGAAGAATTTGTATGATGACCAGGATGCAACAGTTAGAACAGAAACGGAAAATTAGATACTGTAGTCAGATTTATTTAACTTATATTCAGAATATATTGTAAGAAATGCTGGACCCAAAGAAATAAAACTGGAATGAAAAAGATGGAGAGAAACGTCAAGAACCTCAGATATACTGATGATACCTCTTTATGTCAACCTGGAGGGTCAACCTAATATAAAGAAGAGGAAGAGGAGGAGGAAGCTGAGGAATAGATTTTGTATTCCTAGGCTCATTGTGATTGTACCCATGAAATAAAGAGATGTTTACTATTTGGGAGAAAGGCATGGCTGATCTAGACAAAATATTAAAGTGCAGATGCATCACCCTGATTACAAAGGTACATATTGTCCAGGCCATAGTTTTCCCAGTAGTAACATATGGCTATGAAAACTGGACTATCAGAAAGGCTGAATGAAAAATTGATGCCTTTGAATTGTGGTGCTGGAGGAATTTGATGACAATAACATGGACTGCAAGAAGAACAAATAATTCAATACTAGATGAATTGCTTACTGGGAACCCAAATAATGAAGTTAAAGTTTAAATATTTTGGACACATAATGTGAAGGCAAGAGTCATTGGAGAAGTCCCTAATGTTTCGAAAAATCAAAGGTGATCAAAAAAGAAGCTAACAGAAGACAAGGTGGTTAATTCTGTCATTGATGACAGAAGTAGGCACTTACAAGAATTCAAAGAAGCAATTACTGACACGGAGGCATGGTGAAATGATGTTAGAAGTGATTGAACAATGTGGACTTCTGGGGAAGAAATGGCGAACTGAAGATGGCTCCATTAAAAGTGAAGCCCAAGACTGCAGTGGAATGAAGAGCCAGCGAGTAGACTGGCTCTTCATAATTCCTCTCTGGATAAGGAGAAGACTTGAGATTGTCCACAAGTACTCCATACAGTTGCTCCTTGTGAAAAGACCACAAGACAGCAGTCTCCAGCAAGTTTAGAGCTCTGGAAGATGAGGGAAAGCCATCTTTTTGCTCAAACTGCAATCGGCACTTTCAAAAGGACACTAGGTTCACATACTTCCTTTTCTAATCACTTTTGGAAATTGCTTGTTAACTGCTTTTCATCTATTAGGAACCTTTGGATCAACAAGTTTTATAGCACCAGGTGAGTTTCCTTTAATCCTTAGTGAAAGAAATTTTAAATACAAGTTTAAGGACATTTTCTTTCTTTTGGAATAAATAGCAAAAGGGTGATTAGAACTTTGATTTTGCAAAGTTACAAATGGACTAAGGTTCCAGATGGATTTGAAATAAGATTTTGGAATTAATTATAAGAATCCTTCCCATGGGAAAATGCTTTGGCTCTGAATTTTCTTAAAAAAAAAAAAACATGATAGGAGGAGACTTTGAAGGTTGGACATTAGAGGGAGCCAGAAGGAACTAAAGATTAATAATTAAAGGAGAAAAACACTTAAATTTAACTTACTAATACAGAATTGAGCAAAATATTGTAACATTTGACATATTGAAGGATATTTTTGAACAACGGACTCAGAAGTTAATTTTAAGAATGTCTTCCTCTATAGATAGCCTGTGTTTAAAAGATATTATGGAAGAGGAACAAGTTTTACTGGACAAGACTGAGGCTGATCTGAAAGTGGATTTAAAAATGACAGGCTACAATAATGATATGGAAAAAGATGCTACACTGGATATACAAATGAAACCAGCTGACGTCTTAATAATTAAAAGGGATATACAAATAACAAACCAAAAGAGTGACCTGGATAACTTTCCTATATTGGATTTACAAAAGAGACTTGTTAAAGCTTTGAAGAATTTTGTGAGAAGGAACAGTGAAAAATGAAAAGAATTAAAGTTCTGGGACATTATTTGAAGGGACTAAAGATCAAGACTGTTAGAAATAAAAGGAAGGAATATAAAGTTGGTTTATTTGATCAAGGTTAAAATATGTTGTTAGCTCTGGTAACCCTTAATGGGCTTCTTCATATTAAAGTCATTTCTTTATATATTTCTTTTATTTTTCTTTACTATATTCTTATTTTTTCTTTCTTTTCTATTTTTCTTTCTATTTTTTTCTTTTCTGCATTTTCTTTTTTCTTTTCTTTTTTTAGTTTGTATTAGTTTTTATCTTAAGTGTACATCTTAATAAAATTACCATTAAAAAAAGAAGTGATTGAACAATAACAACAAAGCATTTTTAAACATTAACAGTTCATAAAAATTATTTTTAAACAGTATTATAACTGGGTTATATATATTTAATTTTTTAAATACTAATTGCAAATGCCTAACCAGTTTCAGCTCCAGAAACAATTCTATTTCCTTGTAACATGCTACATCATTATATTTAAGTACATAATTAAGCTGACTGCATTCAGATTTTTCTGTTTTTTTCCACCTTAATCTCTCACTTTGACCCAGATAGATTTAATACATGTAGGGAAGCAAAGGTATTCTTAACTGGAGAAAAGTCTGTATTTGGAACTGGAGCAGTGTGTGCAATAATTTCTCACTTTGCTATAATGGTTGGGCCAGAAACTTAGTCTGCTTATAAATTATATAAATCTAGGGGGTTTGCATTGCTGGAGCTGGCTCGTGGGATGATTGATACTGCTTCCCCCGTCTTCTTGATTTGTATATTGCTTTTATAGATTTGTTATTTGTGTTTTAATTGGGGTTATTCATATTTTTATTGTTTTATTGTCTTGATTTTTAATTGCAAGCTGCCCAGAGACACCCTCTGGGGGAGATGGCGGCATAAAAATTTAATAATAAATAAAAAAATAAATACTTGGGTGAATGGAACCAATTTGTGAAGCTTAATGACATAGCACGGGCCCCTTACAGATCTCCTAAAAGAATGTGTAAACATATGCATCCTAATTTAAATGCATAGCTACAAATTCAGAAGTAATTCCTCTAACTCACGGAGTAAACATGTGCCTCTTACTAGAGAATAGAAAGTGAGCAAGGTACTATCATGGAAAGCCAGTTTGGTGTAGTAGTAAAGGTACCAGGCTAGACATTGGGAGGCTATGAGTTCTAGTCCTGCCTTAGGCATGAAACCAGCTGAGTAACCTTGGGCCAGTTACTTTTTCTCAGCCCTAGGAAGCAGGCAGTGGCAAACCATTTCAGAAAAACCTTGCCAAGAAAACTTCAGGGACTAGTCCAGGCAGTTGCCAGAAATCAACACTGACTCAAAGGAACACACATACATGCAAGGTGCTATCCTAACCACAGGTGGGCAACTTCAAGACCCTTCCTCTTCATATAGTTGATTTTCTTTACTCTGACCTGGCTCAGAGCCTCTTTTTTCAAACTACTGTTCAATCTTTCTTCCATTCCACCCATCTAAAACCTCATCCAAATTGGTGCTTCTGATTAGAAAAACCTGGAATGGATGTGTTTTATTGAAGCATGCAACAGGTGCAAATGCATGTTTGAACCAGTTGTGTAGTACAGATTTAGATCAGTAGCTGAAGAATGATTGCCTCAACAGCGCAGGTACCTCCAGGTTTTCTTGCTGAACCTGCAGTTTTCTTCCAAGGGTAACCATACAGAAGGGCCAAAAAGGAGCCTAAATAATCAACATCTGTGGGTGGGTGGGCGGAATCCTCTTTTTCATAAGGACCTTTTTATACAATATAGCCAGTAGTTGTTTCATATAATTTGGGACCATTGTTCATTAACTAAATTATCAAACTTGGGATGAGGAAAAATTGTAATGATTGGATAAAGATGATGAAAGTTTAGAATTATTTTTCTCTCAAAATCTGTCTGAATTATATCCTCAACTTGAGATGCCCAAAATAAAATTGTTAAAATAAATGAGACAAACTGAATCCTAAATCCTGAATCCTAAGCTGAATCCATACTTTGTAATAAAGAGATAATGTTTTAAGGACTTTTGTCCTTGCAAAAATGTCCTTAGTTTTTTTTCCCCCTCCGTTTTATCTAGCAACAATCCTATTTACTCAAATTGATTAGAGGAACATTCAGGAATTTTAGAATCTGCATGTTCTTACAATTATTACTTATTTTCATTGAAGCTCCCTACCCTGAATATATATTCCATAGCCATATTAAGAATTTGCAAACCTACTTCCACAATTCACTTTCATATGTCTCAGTTCAGGAATTCAATCTTCTTTCTGCATTGAACTATGATTAAAACACACATCCATACCTGAAAGTTCACATTTAAGTACACATTTAAAGGTACTTAAAATAGAAAACATAAAATCAATTTTATGCATGCTATTACTTTAAAGCTTTATATGCCACCCTTCAAAATTTTAAACATGTTTTTGAACATTTTACAGCCAAGAGTTGTATTGAAGCATTTGGGCAAGTGCAAAAACTGTCCAGTTATGACAAGAAGTGTTGACTAGGTCAATTCATGTGAGATATGGGCTGCAAAACTTTGGATGACCAATAAATGGCAGCAAGAGGATATGGAAGACTACTGTAATTATTTTCTGCCATCTAGTGATCATCTGGAAGTTTGCAGCACAGATTTGATGAACTGATCTGACTGATCCTAATATCAGGAATTCACAAAGACCAAATTCCTCATGCATCATTAGGTCCTCTGTCTCTCAGGTTCAAAAAGTTCATTCCAGTTGCAAAACATTATTTTTGTTGTTTTAATCATTTTGTTATCTATCACTTATCATGGATTAAGGATGGATGGATGGATGGATGATACTTTTGTTCATTCTGCAATTTTTTGTTGTTGTTCAGTCGTTAAGTCGTGTCTGACTCTTTGTGACCCCATGAACCATATTGCGCCAGGCCTTCCTATCTTTCACTGCTTCCCTGAGTTTGCTCAATTTCATGCTCATTACTTCAGTGATGCTATCTAGCCATCTCATCCTCTGCCGTCCTCTTCTCCTTTTGCCTTCCATCTTTCCCAGCATCAGGGTCTTTTCCAAAGAGTCCTCTCTTCGCATTAGGTGACCAAAGTATCTGAGCTTGAACTTCATTATCAATCCTTCCAATGAGCAATCAGAGTTGATTTCCTTTAAGATTGACTGGTTTGACCTCCTAGCAGTCCAGGGGACTCTTAAGAGTCTTCTCCAGCACCACAGTTCAAAGGCATCAATTCTTCGGCGTTCAGCCTTCTTTATGGTCCAGCTCTCACAGCCATACATTACTACTGGAAAAACCATAGCTTTGACTATGCGGATCTTTGTCGGCAAGGTGACGTCTCTGCTTTTTAATATGCTATCTGGGTTTGCCATAGCTTTCCTCCCAAGGAGCAAGCGTCTTTTAATTTCATGGCTGCAGTCTCCGTCTGCAGTGATCTTGGAGCCCAAATAAATGAAGTCTGTTACTGCTTCCATTTCTACCCCTTCTATTTGCCAGGGATTGATGGGTCCAGATGCCATGATCTTAGTTTTTTTAATGTTGAGTTTCAAAGCCAGCTTTCACACTCTCCTCTTTCACCCTCATCAAGAGGCTCTTTAGTTCTTCTTCACTTTCTGCCATTAGGGTGGTATCGTCTGCATATCTGAGGTTATTGATGTTTCTCCCTGCAATCTTAATTCCGGCTTGTGATTCTTCCAGCCTGGCATTTCTCATGATGTACTCTGCATATAGGTTAAAGAAGCAGGGTGACAGTATACATCCTTGTCGTACTCCTTCCCCTATTTTGAACCAATCGGTTGTTCCATGACCGGTTCTAACTGTTGCTTCTTGGCCCGCATACAGATTTCTCAGGAGACAGGTAAGGTGGTCTGGTATCCCCTTCTCTTTAAGAATTTGCCACAGTTTGTTGTGATCCACACAATCAAAGGCTTTTGCATAGTCAATGAAGCAGAAGTAGATGCTTTTCTGGAACTCTCGTGCTTTCTCCATGATCCAGCGAATGTTGGCAATTTGATCTCTAGTTCCTCTGCCTCTTCGAAACCCAGCTTGTACATCCGGTAGTTCTCGGTTCACGTACTGCTGAAGCCTAGCTTGTAGGATTTTGAGCATAACCTTGCTAGCATGTGAAATGAGTGCAATTGTGCGATAGTTTGAGCATTCTTTGGCATTGCCCTTCTTTGGAATTGGAACGTAAACTGACCTTTTCCAATCCCGTGGCCACTGTTGCGTTTTCCAAACTTGCTGGCATATTGAGTGCAGCACTATAACAGCATCATCTTTTAGTATTTTAAATAACTCAGCTGGAATACTGTCATCTCCACTAGCTTTGTTGTTAGCAATGCTTCCTAAGGCCCACTTGACTTTACTCTCTAGGATGTCTGGCTCAGGGTCAGTGACCACACCAGCATGGACCTCAGGGACATTAAGATCTTTCTTGTATAGTTCTTCTCTGTATTCTTGCCACCTCTTCTTAATCTCTTCTGCTTCTGTTAGGTCCCTGCCTTTTTTGTCCTTTATCATGCCCCTCTTTGCACTAAACGTTCCTTTGATATCTCCAATTTTCTTGAAGAGATCTCTAGTCTTCCCCATTCTATTGTTTTCTTCAATTTCTTTGCATTGTTCATTTAAGAAGGCCTTCTTATCTCTCCTTGCTATTCTCTGGAAATCTGCATTCAGTTGTTATATCTTTCCCTTTCACCCTTGCTTTTCGCATTCCTTCTTTCCACAGCTGTTTGTAAAGCCTCATCAGACAGCCATTTTGCTTTCTTGCATTTCTTTTTCTTTGGGATGGTTTTAGTTGCTGCCTCTTGTACAATGTTACAGACCTCCGTCCATAGTTCTTCAGGCACTCTGTCTACCAAATCTAATCCTCTACATCTATTCATCACCTTCACTGTGTACTCACATGGAATATGATCTAAGTCATACCTGAGTGGTCTAGTGGTTTTCCCTACATTCTTCAATTTAAGCCTAAATTTTGCAGTAAGAAGCTTATGATCTGAGCCACAGTCAGCTCCTGGTCTTGTTTTTGCCGTCTGTATAGAGCTTCTCCATCTTTGGCTGCAAAGTATGTAATCAATCTGGTTTCGGTATTGACCATCTGGTGATGTCCATGTGTAGAGTCCTCTCTTGTGTTGTTGGAAAAGAGTGTTTGCTATGACTAGCTTGTTCTCTTGACAGAACTCTATTAGCCTTTGCCGTGCTTCATTTTGTACTCCAAGGCCAAACTTGCCTGTTATTCCGATTACTCCTTAACTTCCTACTTTAGCATTCCAATCCCCTATGATGAAAAGGACATCTTTTTTTGGTGCTAGTTCTAGAAGGTGTTGTAGGTCTTCATAGAACCGGTCAACTTCAGCTTCTTCGGCATCAGTGGTTGGGGCATAGACTTGGATTACCGTGATGTTGAATGGTTTTCCTTGGATACGCACTGAGATCATTCTGTCGTTTTTGAGGTTGTACCCCATTACTGCCTTTCCCACTCTCTTATTGACTATGAGTGCAACTCCATTTCTTCTAAGGGTTTCTTGCCCACAGTAGTAGATATAATGGTCACCTGAATTAAATTCACCCATTCCCGTCCATTTCAATTCGCTGATTCCCAAGATGTCGACGTTCAATCTTGTCATCTCATGTTTGACCACATCCAGCTTGCCTTGGTTCATGGATCTTACATTCCACGTACCTATACAATCTTGTTCTTTACAGCATCGGACCTTTTTTTCGCTTCCAGATACATCCACAGCTGAACGTCCTTTTGGCTTTGGCCCAGCCGCTTCACTCTTTCTGGAGCTACTTGGAATTTCCCTCCGCTCTTCCCCAGTAGGATATTGGACACCTTCCGACCCAAGGGGCTCATCTTCCGGTGTCATATCTTTTAGCCTTTTAACATTGTCCATGGGGTTTTCTTGGCAAGGATACTGGAGTGGGTTGCCATTTCCTTCTCCAGTGGACCACATTTTGTCAGAACTCTCTGTCATGACCTGTCCATCTTGGGTGGCCCTGCACAGTATAGCTCATGGCTTCACTGAGTTACACAAGCCCCTTTGCCACGACAAGGCAGTGATCCATGAAGGGGTTCTGCAATTTACACCCAAATTTACAGATGATTCATAGTGGCATGCCATGCTACCTGTAGTGACAAAACATTTTACTACCTGATGTAGACCCCATTCCATTAATACCAAAATTCCCTCCCTCTTTTTCAAATATAATCTCTGTATTCACTTATTTTTCCTTCTGACCTGTTGCCATCAGGAACAGGTTGCCTCATTTTGTTTTATAGCACGACTAACCACAAGTATAATCATGGGATTGTCACCAAAGCAAAATTCTCTATGACTTTGTATTTCCCCTTATTCAAAATTCATAAATTGGCGCCCATGAACTTAAAACACATGCTTTCACCTGTGGCACCCTCAGATGTGTGAAAAACTCCCTGAATCTTAACAATGGGTATGCGGTCTGCAGAATTCCTGGAGCTGAAATCCACACATCTGGAGAATACCATACTGAGCTACATAGTTATGGTTTTTACACACTAGCATAGTGCAAGTGTTTAAGTTTTGAAGGGTGGGGGGCTCATAACAATAGGTCTCCCCAGCTTAGGAGAGATAACATGGACCAGCAGCTGTTAACAAAAAGTGTGAATATACACAGTCACCAGTGCACATGTGTGCATACACACACACACGCGCACACACACAGAGGTAGAAAGATTTTTGTATTGGGAGACAAATACTGCCTGACATTGGTCAATAGCCATAATAAATTTGAACTCTCTAAATATTGCCTGAAAAAGGGACAGAGGGGCATACTAAAGATAGTTGTAGAGTTTTCATTTCCATACCAGCAACAGGTATTTGTAAAACTAATGGATCTTAATTGCTTATTTAAGCTCAAGCCACCTCAACATATTTTCTGCTACCCACAGAGACAGGTTCCAAGAATATAGTGCTGTCTAACTATTGTGATGATTGCAGTTGTCTTACATTGTGAGCAGGGACACAGATGATACTGCCCCTGCTAATAAAGAGGTTTTGTGGTTTCACCTCTGTGAGCATTAACTGTGCTACTAGGCTATTTATACAATTCTGGCAACCCAAAGGCTGCCCTTGAAGACTTTTCAAAAATCTGTCTAGACTGATGTTCCCAAATGGAAAAAAAGGAGCTGGAAGGGAGGGTTTCATGAAATCATGTCATTGGGGCTCCAGGCCTTTCTTTGACCACAACTGCTGAAAATTAGTGGCATATTTTTCTCCTATTCTGAATTATGAAACACTTGGTAGAGTTTGCTTTTAAATAGGGGCAGCATAATCTTGTAAAAACAACCACTGTCCACGAAAGATAAAGCTGATAAAAATTTCTACCCCTGCTCACTTTTATCACCATCTCACCCACTGTAGTTTCCACATTCTGAGAAATGCAATAGGCTACTATGGCTGAGATTATGGGAATTGTAGTCCTGTAAATCTGAAAAGTACCAGGTTGGGGAAGGCTTTTCTATATGATATGGGGGCAATAATAATTGTGCTACATAGGCAGATGGAAAAGGTTTCCATCCAGCTTTGTTACAATTTCCTGCAAAGACAACTGGCTTATTGCATTGTAAAATGAAGAGACTATATATTATGTGTTCATTTAATGAAAGGAAAAACAAAAACAAAATAATAAAGGTTTTCATAAAGAGGACTTAATTGTAAAATGTGTCACAATATGAACCCCTTAGCAGTGAGGAGAACTGCATTGTAAGGTCTGAAGTGCAGAATAAAAATGAAGAATGAAAGACCCAAGAGGTGCATATTGCAGTAATGAAGCTTTTGTTCACTACAAAGGTAGGCGGATGTGTGTGTCTGACGGCTTATGGTAAATTATAGTGTAAATTCACTGGTACTCATTTACTAATGTATAAAATATTTTCCTGTACATGCCATGGCCCTGTGCCAATAGAATGCCTACCATTTTGAGCAGCAGGGAGTTCAGAGTGCAGAAGAAAAACAGAGTAAGGCTATGTTGTACTAGGAGTGGCTTAGCACTGACTAATGCTTTGCCTAACCTGTCCGAGGGTCTCACAATGGGACAAAACGATTGATCAAGTTGGTAGGGGTTGCTAGCAGCCTGAAAATTCACACATTATGCTGGCAGGCTTTAGGGATAGTACAGGTCAAAGTGATGAAGCTGAGAATAATTGAGAAGTAATGTTTCTTTGGACTTTTCCAAAAGCCAGTGAAATTCTGGCAGGAGTGGGAGGCCATGGAGTGGGTCAAAGAATTCAAGGTGGTGGCTGCATCCTCAGGTTAGAAGCCCCATAACACAGGTAAAAAGGGGGTGGGGCTTCAGATGTGTGGTTCTGGCTGCCATCTCAACATTTGACCCCTTGTAGATTTTCCTGGCAAGTAATGCATAGGTCATAGCAGAAACATAGTTAATACAGAGGTGGGTGTCTATTTTGTAAGAGAAATGGGGACGTGTGAAAGAAACTTCCTTTAGAGAGGTCCAGGGATTGAAGCAGAGGTTATTCACATTCTCCGCTTCTTTAATCTATAAATCAGGAAGTTAGGGATTGTAATTTATATCTTGAAAACTCAGTTGGCCAGTCTGATAGCAGATAATTCACTCCCCCATCAAATTACTATAATCAAATGATAGTTAAACAACTTCAATTATATTTTGAATCACTAACAAGTTCACAGTACTGATGAAGAGAATCAAAGAGAGAGAGAGAGAGAGAGGTTAAAGATTTTTTTTTAAAAAAAAGATTAGCTTTATTAGGAACCATGATGAAAGATAACCTGAGAAATCATTGGATGGCCATCCAGTCAATTGTCCCAAGTCACATATACACTTGAAAATAATTTAGAATATATAAGATTATAGGACTATTTATTTTACCAAAACATTTTGTTAAAGGTACCGTACTTTGTCTTGACCAGTTCCTCAATTCTGTGAGTGACTTGGACGTTTTTGTAATATGCCAACTAAATATCACCTCCTACTTGGTTTGTTGGTTTTAATTGCTTTTAAATCAAACAAATCTGTCAATTGACTTTTTGATTACCCCATTTCTACAGCCCTGACTTGTACCCTACTTCATTGGCTTAGAATAGATCACATTACAAGTTGTGGTTCAGAGACATGGACTATGATATGACTTGATCCCAAAAAGGAGATAGGTGCTCACTTTGTCTATTTCTAAAGCCTTGGATATTATTCCTATAACTTATAATGGGAATCACCAAATAGGGGTAACTTTTCTGGGAGCAAATATTTGAAAGATTTGTTTCATTTTCCTTTCTTTCTGCTAGATATTTTTATAATTTGAATTTTTTTAAGAAGGGCAGGATCAGCTATAACCTATAACCTTTTTGCTATTTTTTTTAAAAAGAAATAAAAGTATATATAGAAAGAATGATACAGAAAAATAGAAAAAGAACAAATTGATAACTTTAACATAGGAAACTTTTACATAGAAAAAGGATGCATATCTAGATTGCATTCTGACATTTATTCCAAAAATCTATTAATGATGAGTATTTTGTATTAATTTATCATTATCTGAGTTCTGTTGGCCTCTACAAAAACAAATTAATTTTACAAACAATGCTAACTCTCAGTTTTCTTTATATTTATCCATTTCTGCTGCTTTCCAATATCATGCAACACTTACGTACTGTTAGCACATCTACAACCCAGAGTTTCTTTTAAGTAACACACGAGAATAACTTTAGGGTTCACTTCTGATACCCTGTCATTTGCTGCCCATTCTGAAAGGCTTCATTTCAGTATAAAGTAAAATGTAAACATGTTCAAATCTGTTGGATAAATCTTCAATTTTTTTTCCACCTTAAATTTGCAAGTGTACCTGCTTCTTCTGAAGGATGAAGCCTTTTTTGGCTTGCATCCCTTTCATTCAACATTTGCATAATGAACATGGCTATCTGTAGTGGACCCATGGCAGCTGCTTGTCCATTTTCTGGGTAACCAGGAAAGACACTCAGCAGATATTCAGATGTTTAGGTGTCTTTAGAAGCAAACATCTGCTCCTGCACTGAGGTTCAAAAAGTATACATGAAAGGAAGATGTCTTGCTTGGTGTAGAGCTAAATGCCTGCCTCCACACTTATTTTGGCACCAAAATACTCAGCATGAGAATAGCCCATGAATAGCCCTTTTTCCTTTCTTTAAATTTAGTTTGTATTAGATTTTAGTATTATAATCAGAAGTCTTAATAAAAAATAGGAATAAAAAAGAATAGCCCATGAATAAGCTATAAATCTTACAATCATAAACAGTACTGACATAAGGCATAAATATAATCAGCTAAATCAAAAGGGATATATTTTAAAAATGGAGGACAAAGAGCTACTGCTCACATGTCCGCTTACTCTTGTGTACTTGAAAGAAGTCTTGGCAATTTTGAGGTGAGGATGCGAGGTTATTATTTCCTTTCTGGCTGATAAAAGTGAAATCACAGCACTTGAAAATCTTGAGATTCATGGAGTTGTGCATGTAAACCTGGGGAGTTGGAGGTGGCAGCAGGACATATGTCCCCATAAATCAAGCCCTTATTCTGGCTTGGGCTGCCAAGTCAACTGGTATGATCAGGCTCCTGGAAACAGGAAAGCAGTGACCTTATAAATGGGAAACACCTCTGGAGCCTCCAGCAACTCACATGCCCTCTCCTACACCAAGTAAACTAGTCAAAACTACCCACATCAGCAATGGGAACTACACAGGAAAAGGAAGGAAGAAATGTGCCTCTATGCAGTTGCCCTGCCCTGTCTGCCTTTCTTCACTAGAGTGGTAAGCTGGCTTAGCTGGGCCTGGCCTTGCAAACTTGAATTTATGAAAAGCAACTTCCCATCACTATGAAAAGGTTTTTGATATGAAATGGAAAAGTAGTCCTAGAACTTAGTCATTTCTATGAGCTGTGGCCTGTAACTAAGAGGCAAACAACTACATACTGCAGAGCATACTATATGTTGCTCAACTGGGAATGTGAATAAGGAAGGAAAATCCTCAGAGGCTAGAGCTGTGGGTGAGACCAGGATGCCAAAGCTAGGAATATGCAGGTATTTTGCTGCTTAGAAGTAAGCATATGAGTGACTCCACCATTATTTAAATCTGGGCAAAGTTTGTTGCAGCATTTGCTACTCAGCTGACCAAGCTCCTCTTCCAGAGATGATAATGCATATGAATCCTTTTTTTAGACTGGCTTCTGCAACTGGAAGAAAGTGCTGGAAAAGTTAAATACATTCTAACAATTAATTATGCATTGTACATTCTAACTATTAATTATGCAGCTATTAATGCTGTAGCAGCTAGAAACTGGAGTAAACATTTCCTCCACTTTTTTCAGAAGGTAAACTGAAGAAAATGCAAGAGCTAGAACAGTACTGCTGACCATCTAACAATCACTGATATTTGGTTTTTCAGGATATCACTATCCGGGGCCATCTTGAGGAAAAGTCAAACCCAAGCCATCTGTGGCTGCTATATTCAGGTAATGTTCCACAGCTGAAATAACAGCTGAACTGGATGAGTTATAAATGGACTTCATTTAGCATGATGAATGAAATGCTTGAGATGATGGCTCACAAGGTTTTGCATACATTTCTCAGATTGAGATAGCAGTTTACAATGCTACACAGTAATTTTGGATGAGACTGCAGATACCAGCAGGATGG
This sequence comes from Liasis olivaceus, assembly GCA_030867105.1. Taxonomy (NCBI): domain Eukaryota; kingdom Metazoa; phylum Chordata; class Lepidosauria; order Squamata; family Pythonidae; genus Liasis; species Liasis olivaceus. The sequence continues at coordinate 44,160,586 of CM061350.1, read as the reverse complement.
AGCAGGTTTTATTTTCCTTTCACATTGCTACAAGTTACATGTTTATTGAGGAATTTTTGTTTTGCTTTTTGTTCTATGATGAAAGAGCAACATCTCTACTTGCTGTTTTGAAATATATCCTTTGCCACTTTAACTTGCTTCCCATAGATACTGTGGCCAGTGGTTTGATGGAGCATTTACCGTTGCACCTGAGTTGATTACAGACTCTTATGAAGGAAGAGAAACCATAAGCAATATAGATTTACCATGTTGTGAAACTTGTGGTATAATAGAAAACAAATACACATAGACATTTTCGATGCATTTTGCTTAACAAAGTGGACTTTTAAAAGTAATTTATAGTTAATAGCTTGTTATTACAAAAAGCTGATTGAATTTGTTGAACAATTGTCTTCTCAGGAAAGAGAAAATCCTGGGACCTTCAGGTGGACATGCATGGAACTTAAAAAAATTGCTAGGTGCTTCATACTGCATGTAGCTTTAGGTTGGCTGGTTGGTGCATCCCTAAATGCACAAAAAGTTAGCACACCATTCTGTGAAGCAGAACAATTTTTAGCTTCTACCAAGGAGATCACAAACTTCAGAACAACTTTGAATCATTTTGGCAAAGATCACAATACCAGGAGAATAATTGCAATTAGAGAGTTCAAATCTTCCTGGGAGCATAGAGGTTCATCTCTACAGAAAAACAAATAAATTCTGTGAAATTACCATTGCCACTAGCAGCACTATTGCTTTCACTCCGAAGTATGATAACACGTGACCAACTTTGAAAGGTTGGCCATTAAAGAAGATTATCTTTGCATAGTTTTACAGACCTGATTTGAATTCTTCTAGATTGTGGCTGCATTATAATACGTTACTAGATATTGCCAAGGGGCAGAATGTAAAACTTTCAGCTCTTCTGGATGTAGTGGATCTTCTAAGTAAGAAAAAAGGAACCTACTTATGATATATGCTACCAGAAGTGATAAAGCTGATAAAAATAGCCATGAGCATTCCTGTAACATCCTGTATATCAGAAAGATCATTCTTATTGACTTCATAGAATTAAAACTTTCCTGTGATCAAGCCAGATCCAATAAACTGGCTCTTCTGCATGGACATAGACAAGTCTTGTGGGAAATCAGTCTCCCTGTTGTAGCCAAAGTATTCATCCAGAGAATACCGGTTCAACAGAACACATTCAGTGTGATTAAGACACTTTGTTTCATTTAGCTAATCACTAAAAATGTTTAAAATTTCTCTTCTATTGTTTTGTATTTTTACTTGCTATATGAATTTGGACACCTAATACTTGAGTGCAGTCCACCCTTTTCCCTTGAACAAATTGTTAAGTTAATGCTCATGCATGGAATTGTTTATGCAAAGAGGAAATCCATGCACTGAAGCTATACCTCTAATATTGTGTAGATTTCCGAGTCCTATGAACCTCCATGCTCACACAGATCTATCTACATTGACTTCCCTATTAACACATCCACGGTGTTAATGTGGATAACACTGGGGGGGGGTGCTATATATTTCTCTCCATTACAAGCTTTCCACAAATGAGTTACTAGACCATTCTTGCATCTTGAAAATCTATAGATGTGGGAAGATCTGCAGGTAAGGTGAAAACAGTTTTAATTTGATAGGACTGAGGAAGTAGAATAAGCAACACATTTGTATTTGATGTAGGGCTCACATTGAAAAAAAATGACTTGCTAGGATATATTTAAAATAGAGCTATGCAAACCGAATGCAAAGCTCTGTTTTTGTAACACAAATGCAAATGCGCAGCTTCCAACCCCCAAGTTCTTTAGTTATTTGATACACTGACAAATCCTTCTGCATACTGTTTTATAATGCAGTGCTTAAAAGACACTCTGTTTCTTAAAAAGATATATGAGCCTTTCTACTGTAAATACAGTATTGCAAACTAACTGAGATCTGCTTGCAGAAAAGTAGAGAATGATATACAAGGGCTGAGGCATCTGGGAGCAACATCTTGATTTTACTTTAATTTTCAGCTATAATGGGATAGAAAATATTACATGAATAGTTAATATTTGTTTTTCTGAAAAGGTGAAATTAGGTGAGACAGATGAAAAGAAATCTGCACTTGCCTAACAAATCACTTTTACATTAGCCAGACCAAAATTTTCCTGGCAAATGTATGTAAATCACTAACTTTCAGGGCACCCAAGGGAAACTGCTTTATTCTATAACTTAAATACTAATGAAATCAACTGAAAATGATCTTCATTAGTCAGCTGTGCCTTGATAGGGCTCCCTGTGGACTGATATAAATTCACCATTAGAAATGGATTCTCTCCTAGTCCACAGTGAGCATTTAATCCTTCTGCAAAGCAGATTCAAATATAATCTTTAATATGCACCCTCCCCACTCCCACTGGCTCCATTTCAGGCATTTTATATTCTATTTTGCACTGCTTTTTTCCCCCTCATCTTTTTAGAGCTGCTATGTTTCTCCCCTGTTCCATCTCCCGTTCATTTACTTTCCTGCGGATATTTGCTCATCCATGTGTGACATAAAATCCAAAATTAGGAACAATAATTTAAAGGCCAGTAATTTGCATATAGCAGCTCAAAGTAATACCTTCACTGGCAAGCCAGATGCACTGCTGATAGATGAAAAGGGAAAGGGCCAGGGCATCCAAATATCAAAGGGGTGGTTGAGATGCCAAATCTTGCCAAGTTAAGGCCGTTGCTAGGTTAGCCAGGTAGAGCTACAGCTTTAATGGCAATATTTGCTGGTGGGAGGAGGGCAGAAGGAGGGAAGAACCTACCAATCCATTTTACCCAAAGCATTTCAATGTGGTTGTTGCCACATATGGCTTTCAATGTTGAGAACTATCAGTTTCATAATCTCTGACCATTGTCATACTATCAATAACATCTGGACTGGCCACAGGTTCCCCATCTATTTCTTAAACCTAAAATAGCCCACTCATGCTTTGGACGTCATGTCACACAGGCAAAGAAATGTGGGGAGCTTAACATGGCAATAGGAAACTTTTCCTTTGCCTAAGTTGCATTCCCACTAGACCTTTGTCTGGCATATGGTGCCAGCATTTTATTAACCTCTGCTCCTGTGCCTTGCATAGCATTTTAAGCTGAGCACATTAATGAATGAGAATGCGTGTCTCCATGTTGTAAAATGTCAAATCAAAAATCCAACTGCAAAATCAAGCCTACCAAGTATTCCTATCCATCCCCTTGCCTCTTTAAAGCTCCACCTTTCTCATTTCTCTGTGTATAGGAGGAGGAGAACAATCTCTTTTCACTTCTGTCCCCACTCATAAATAAAAGCAGCCCCTTCCCCTTGTTCAAGAAAAAATGGAGAATGACTGTTTCTAGCTTTTGTTTGTATGAGACAATTACAGCTGAACCTTTGTGCTGGGTGGAGTTTTGAGGGAGGGGAAGACTTCTCAAAAGCCTGACTCTTGATGTAGGTCACCTCTCAATTTTGTGGGAGTGGAGGGTGTATCTCAGAAAACCTATAAATTGTATTAAAAGCCCTGGCTCAAGAAAATGGTCTACACTTGCTAAGAAAGAAATCACAATGTAGAGATCCATGAAGCCTCTTTGGGGAGGATATTCCATCAATGGGGTGCCACCCTGAAGAGGCCCACTGCCTCAGCAACCTTTTATTTCATCTTCTTTGAAAGAAATGGGAGTGGGACAGTTATAAGAGTCACAAATACTTTTACAAGAAATTTGAATGTGCTTGTGGAGGCTGATGCATCTTCTGGAATATCCAGGAAGGTAGCCAAATTTTGTGCAATTGCTATGCAGTTAGGAGGCTAATGGCTTAGATTGTTTAACTGTTATATAATAAACAACTTACATACTTATTTTTCCCATACTGCAGATAAGGTTACTCAATTAATTTCCTATTTTGTCTATTTTCCTTTTTTTCCTTTTTTATTCTATTTCAATATCTTTCATTGCTTTAAATTTTGTTATTATTTATTTTGCTGGAATATGTAACTTCTTTGTTATTTGGTTCAGACCATAAATACAGTTGTTGTTCTATTTGTTTATAGAGAAATAGGAGAGCATTTGAAGTTTTTGCTATAATTTTCTTCTCAAAAAGAAAATAAATCTGTTTAGACTACAAGTAATTCCAAGAGCTTCCTTCACTCACTCTGGATCTTCTCTTAGTTATGAAATTGTTATCTGAGGATGGAGGGGGAAATCCTTCTGTATTCTAGCAATATGCAGATGAACTTTTTTAAAAAAGGGATAGCCTTACGGGGAGGGGATTTGCACAAGGGAAAATCCTCAAGTGATCTCCCTCCTCCTCCAAATCAGATTATATGTAGAGTTCTGCTTTCTTCCCCTTAACTTTGATCTTGCTCCTCCATCAATGGAGTGATATCACAATACAACAAATACTAGGCCTAAAAGTAGTGGAGAAATAGGATGAATCTAAAATCCTGACAGGAACATAAGGAGGAGGTCATTATTTTAGATGAGGTGGCCCCAAGCCAGTTAGACTTTTAAAAGTTTAAACCACACTTTGAATTGGCCAGACATGGATTGAAAAAGAGCAGACATGATATAACTATATGGTAGCCAATTTACAACTGCAGCGTGACATCTCATATGAAATTTTTATTTTAAATAGAAAATGGCTATTATCCTTTCCAGCAGCCCAACAGCTATAGATCGTAATGATCCTAAGTATATTTTTCTTCATGAATTTATTTTGTCCCTCCTTCCTAGATATAGTTTTCCTGAATAATGCTAGTGTCTAAGAAAAGAGGAATGAAAAAGATTTTAATGAGCTATCTCATTAGAGGTTTAGACCTACATAGGGGGAAAGATTGACTCTGTGAAATAAGCACACCACTAGACTAAGTTAAAGGTTACAAGGATTATTCTGAATTTCGCTCATGTTCAAATAATACCAGCTTCCTAGTGAGACCCCTTTTTCTTATACAGGCAGTCCCCGGGTTAAGAATGTCCAACTTACAGACAACTCATACTTATGAATGGGCTGCCTATTGCTAAAAATGGTGGATGACATTCTCCTTCCTCAAGCTGATGAACCGCTGAAGCCACGCAATGTTTTCATGAACTGCTGAAGCTGCGTGTTTTTAATATACAGCCTATTTTCAACAGTTTTCAGTGGTTCCATGGTGGACTGAATTACTTTATGAGTCCATGTGTATTATTTAAGTTGTGAATCATATAACTAACTTGCTATACAAAAGGAGGAGGAGGTATTCTTTCTCTCTCTCTTTCTTTCTTGATCTTTAAAATGCATTTGTAACCATGTTTGGGACAAACTGGCTTTCCTAACTGTAAAACTCATGAAAGATAAAACAAAATTTTATGTTGGTCAAAGACCAGTATATGACTACAGCTGTGTCAGCAGTAAATAAAAGTTAATATTACTAAGATAATGAAGTCAAACATTCCCCCTCTAAACTCCTTAAGTAAGATTGTAGTGCTGCTCCTAAACTGATAAAACAGAGTCTGTAAATAAAAATTGCTAAACTTTATATCTAAAAGTAATCAGAAGAGGAGGGAGGAGGAGGAAGAGGAAGACATTTTTATTAGAACCAAATACCAGCCAGGTAAAATGAATAATGAAACTGAGCAATAATATAAAAACTGAATCACTTATTAAACCCATATGTACGTACACTTATACACGCTTGGAGTCTAAAACTTCTCCAAGATGGATAAGAATTAGATTGTGATTGGTTAACAGTCATGTAGCCAGTTCATGAAGTACCCAAATGTTAGCTCATGTTGTACTTGCCATGCTTTCACACAAAATTTTATGATATTGTGTACAATAAACTCAGCAGCAGAAAAACATAGAACTGCCCAGGACTGACTAGGATGATGCAATGGGAAGATGAAAGGAAGGAAGCAGCTACAAGCAGCATCAAATCCAGTGTGTCTTGTTACACAGATACTGGCTCAAGTGTAGATGGTAGGCTTGTTTGCTGCCATCCACATTACCCTCTCTAGTCCTTTGGAGCTCTACTGTGATGAGCATGGGTCTTCAGTTTGAAGTCCCTAGCTGCATCGTGGGCTCTTCATCTATTACTAGCATCAGATAAGACTGAACAGTACAACTCCCTCCACTAATCATTTTAGGAACTCATAATGTGAGATGTAAGTCTATAGGATAGCACCCAATACCTGATAGTGATGCCACTTTGGGCCAGGGTGCTGATATAACACATTCACTTAAATGCATAAAAAGAATCCCTCTGGCACCTCCTCCTTTATTGAGTATGTGAGGGATTTTATGGAATCACATTCTAAAAGTTTAATATACAAATGTTCTTGTTGGGTAAAAGTTGCTTGTGCTGATTTGCAAGAGTGTTATGCAAATTAAACCAAGTTGTTATGATAATAGCTGAGATCACCAGTGGTAGAGAATAGGAAATGTATTCCTTTATTTTATCTTATACAAATTAATAGCATATAAGCAAAAGGCAAATAACCTATTTTTCTTATGTATCTCTTTAACATACAAAATCTATTTTAATGTATATTATCTCATATTTAATTTTTTTTTTTTACCAATATGCATTTTAAGTCTACTGTCCCACTTCCATGTAAGCAAACTCTTATGTGAAATTCTAGATGGTTTCTATTATAAAATATGCTTGAAATGTATTCCAACATTTTGTTTGCTTGTTTGAGACAATAATTCAACTAGCAGGACATCCATAACTTTCCAAATCAAAGCAAATCTTTATTACAGTCAAAGAACAGCATAAGAAGGGTGGGGTCCAGTCAATTTAAAAAGCATAGAACATATATCAGAAAAATAATAATAAAAAGCTAAAGGATATAAAATTTCCTTTTAGATCTGAAAGGGATCTAAAGGAAAAATTATGAAAAGCTAGAAGATATAAAAAATATACTATTAAAACAGAAAGTATATATAAAAAACAAGAGTCTAAATGAATCTAAATGGAGGGGTAGGAGCATTAGATGGGTGTAGGGGGACATAAAAGTTAGTGTATGGCAGACTATATCTGTCAAATTACAGAGCACTCGAGTATGACGAACTAGATGCTCATTTAGATTAGTTTATGGCACAGGTCATCATCTGACGAATTTTAATCACTGCTGCGCAGAATCTGGCAACATTATATGTTGTAGTAGGGTTGGTATCTGAGAGCAGCAGGGAGGTGTAGGCTTGTCCTGTGCACCTTGGGCAGTGTTGTCCAAACTTGGCCACTTTAAGATGAGTGGACTTCAACTCCCAGAATTCCTCAGCCAGCATGGCTGGCTGGGGAATTCTGGGAGTTGAAGTCCACTCATCTTAAAGTGGCCAAGTTTGGACAGCACTGACCTTGGGTATTTATACAGTAATGGTGAGATGAGTCTAGTATGAATGTCTCTGTAATATAGGCACTGGAGAAACACGTGCTCTGTTGTTTCCATGTGTCCAGAGTCATAGGGGCATTGTCTCTCTGGGTAAGGAATCTTTCTGTATCACCCTTCAAGGACAGCTGAGGGGAGGGCATGGCCCTCTGGTGCTTAGGTACTTTGAGTTTAGTGAAGTATGTCATAGGGGAGGCAGAGTACCTCATGGATTCACTGGCAATAAAGGTTGGCTACATCCTGGCTACATCCTCTGTGCTCTGTGTCTGTTACACACTGCTTGATGAGTGCTTTGGCCTGATCATATCCCATGCTGAGTAGAAGACCTGGAGAGAAGCCCAAGGATGAGATTTTAGTTCCTACTGCCTGTTTCCTCGTGGACTGAAAATCATCCCTCCTAATTAATGGGGCAAGGCCAAGAGGAAAAAAGAAGAGTCTCAGCTAATAGCTGAGTATGGTCACCCACACTCTAGCCTCCACTTTCATGAGGCCTGTCTCTAGTCTCAGGGTGGCATTAGAGACACATTTTGAGACATGAAAGGCCAGTCTTAGAAATTTGGATTGTACAAGTTATAATGGTGTAAAATTGGAGAAGGGGCCCAGCTGGGCACTATAAAGAAGTTGTGCTATTGGCTTGGCTTCAAATAATTTGAGTGCTGCAGGAATATAGTGGCCACCCCTTGTCTTGAGGAATTTAAGGATGGCAGATGAGATCCTCTGTGCATTTTCGGCAATGTAGTCCCTATGGGCTTTCATGCTGCCAGCAGAATGAAGGACTACCCCTGTGTATTTGAAACAGGACAATAACTTTCCAATCTCAGTGTGATTCCAGATAGTGTGGGTATCATCGGCTTGCCTCAGAATAATCAAAGATTTAGATTAGCCCAAACCTGAAAGTATTCCAGACATATTTTAGGTCATTTGAAATGGGCTGGAAGCTCCACCTCCCTTTCCTGATTTTAAAAACAGGTTAGCACTAAAAGGAGGAAAAAGTGGATTTTGCTGATACTTCCTAATGTAACATATTTTATGGGGAAGGTTTGGAAGTGAATGATAGCATTAGATTCAGGATGGGTAGCAAGATCACAGGAAGAACTCTGTGACTAGAGCAGTGTTTCTCAACCTTGGCAACTTTAAGATGTGTGGACTTCAACATGCTGGCTGGGAAATTCTGGGAGTTGAAATCCACACATTTTAAAGTTGCCAAGGTCGAGAAACACTGGACTAGAGAATGCAAAGATGGTGGGCTTTTGGAGGGTGGATGGGTTTTTGGAGAATCTGAAGGTGGGAATGACTGTGTCTCAGTCAAATCGATTCATGAAGGATTGCTGGCATGTTTGGATTGGCTGCAGGAGAGATCTTATTAACTGTAAAAAGGTTTTAAAAAATACAGTATGGTATGCATGTAACAGTTGCATTAGATTTAAAATAAGGGTTGTAATCTTGCCAGCCTGAAGGGGTAGCTTGGAGAACAACATGCTGAATCTTAAAATAGAATCATCCCCCATCCCTCCTTTGTAGGCAAAAGACTAACCAGTTCTACATCTACATAGAGATTTGGAATTTGTAAGTGTACAGAATCATATAGTGGAACTAGCCCATAGTCTTGGGCTGATCTTGCTTCTGCAGAGTTCCTCTAGAAAATTCTAGACAATTGGGTGCTTGGGAAGGCCTGGGTCAAAAGGGATCTCATTAATTAATAGAGCAAACATACACATCTGAGGACCACAAATTTTGCAAAGCTAGAGGGAGAGACTTCTCCCTGCATGAATAGGGCTCTGTGTTTCCTGAATTGTGCTGTGGAAGTAGGAATAAAATGGGGTCAGATTACCCCTAGGCTACCTAGAACAGGCTGGGCTATTTCTGGAGCATAGGATCTGGCCCTCAAGGTGAGGCAGATAGTCATTGCACAGCTCTAATCAGTCTGTGGAAGAAAGCACAGGGATCTTATAGGTAGACTTAGATCTGACTGTTCCTCTGGTATGATGATTTTCAGAGCTGAATTATGGGCAACAAACTTGATTGAATCACCTGTTGGAAATCAAATAACTCTACTGATCTGCAGAAGGTAAGACTAAACCTTCAAGACCATGCTTAACAGTACAACCTCAGACATTCTAATCCATTTTGAGAGTGTGATAAATGCTGCCACAGGCAGAGAATTGTGTAGGCAGCAATTTTTTAATTTAAATTTTGTACAGTAGAACAGTGAAAGCAGTGAAGCCTCCAAACACCATTGAAATTCTTTGTTATAAACATGCCATATATACTGTATATGCATATGTGTGTGTATAGTGTACACTCTGTATACAATCCACTCTGCATTTCTAACTATGGGTGAAACCTGATGCATATGGAATCACTTGTACAAATCCCTTCTGGCTTTGTTTTCCCCCTTAAACTTCTCTAGAGATTCTCCCAAATTCTGGAGAAGATTTTGAGCTGCAGGGGGGAAGAGGAATTGTCTCCCTCCAGCACTGGATACCACCAACTACCATAAATTATACAGAAAGGCATCCCATTTAGAACTGAAGTTCAGATTCTCTGATTTTATACTGTTGTGGTCAATATAAAGTCTATTTATAGCAGGTTTGGCACATTTTTGGATTTCATGATAAAGTTGTGCCACAATCTGTCCATCCATTTTTCTGGTAGTTTTTTTTCTCCCCTGCAAAAGAGGTTTCTATCCATTCTCAGGAGTTTTTAGAATTTCTTTACCATTTGTTTTCATTGTGTTTCTGAGTGGAAGGTGCTATTGTTTTTTTCCTTGTTACAGTTCTCTCTAATGCTCTGTAGCTTTTCTGGCTGCTTTTTCTTCTTGAGTCAAAAAAGATTCCCTGGGAGGAATTCCTTGATCATATCTTCCCTTTGTATTTAATTGAGGTATAAGAAGCCAGAAGAGCTGAAGATTCCTGGAGAAGTGATAAAAATTAGACACTTAGACATCTCTCTTGGCTATCTTTTAAGTAACACAAGCATAAGAATGTCAGATCTCATCTATCAAGATTTCGTTAAAAATCCTTTCCTTTTTACAAATCATTTTTTATCTAATTGAATGAGAGCAGTTTTTTTTTAAAAAATGAAAATGATTTTTCAGCACAGCAGTACTTCATGTTACCTGCTAATTGCAGAGGCTAATTCTACTTACCCCCATCCTCTTCTGTACCTAAAGAGGGATCAAAACATACAAAGGTAGCTAATTAAATTTGAGAAACCCCAGAGTATCGAGAGAGTTAGTTAATATAATTTCTGTTTTATATCTCAGGAAATTAATATGAAGGATAATGATGATAGTTATTCATTTCATTTAGAATGAAAAAAGAACTGAATGAACTGGAGCCCTCTTAGTTCAAGGTAAGTTCTGGAACAAATGCACTGAGTAATGAATGGGCATAACTAAATTCAGTTTTCATTATCCTATTCTTTCTCATTTTTTCAATAATTTAGGGGTGCAGGGGAGGCTGTCTCTGTGTTTTTAGCTTCAGTAACCAAACTGGTTTTAAATTAAAGCCCTCCAAAACATCTTAGATCGAGTAGCCCAAGAAGAAAAAACAGGAGTCATTTATAACATACAGTGTAAGGACTGTAACAGCCACTATGTAGGACAGACAGGTGGAAGATTAGCAGAGTACATCCATAAACAACTGTCAGTCCAAAGACACAATGAAAACTCCTTAATCTTACAACACATGGGCAGACTCAACCATATTTTCAGCTAGGAAACTCTGAGCATCCTAGACCAAGCTAAATCCAAAAATGCTAGGGAATTCCTGGAAGCTTGGCATTCAGACAAATCAGCCATCAATAAATACATAGAAATAAACCATATTTACAAACCATTCAAAAGAGACAATAAATAAGCTAAGAAGGAAACAAAAAGATGACAACACATCTTCTCCAGCAGCCAACACCCAGATAAGCAGGGATTAACAGCAGGCAAACAAGCAGAAAACAATACCCTAATCAAGGGACTACCAAGGAGAAAACCACACCCCCACCAAAACTGGCAGGGCAAGCTACTGTATATAAGCCGAGAGAAAACCCCACACTGATGATATTACCTGGTTGAGTAATGAAACATCTGCAAGCAAACAACCAAGCTCAGAGAGTACCAACCACTCCATAGTTCAACCCTAAGATAAATATATTCTCTTCTATTTATTTTATATAATTATTATTATTCTACCATGAGCCAGTTTTATTTACTTATTTTGGTGATGTCCATTGTTTTTTCATCTAGATGCTTTAAAAAAATATTTGGAACAGTATAGAAATATAAAACATTACATTCCAGTAATTTCTGAACTATTTGTAATTCTACTGAAATGAGTTCCATTTTTGCAGCAGAATTTAACAAAAGAGAAATTAAAAGGGCTGAGGGAGAAGAATGAGGTTACTGAAATGTACTAAGTTTAAATGAATGAATAATGATTAAGTAAACTTGATTTGTATAAATCAATCATAGTACAAATGAGGTGTTTAATCACAAAACTAAACATAGTAGCAAAATAAAAAAAAAAAATTGCATATCCTCAGTAACTCTCCTTGATCATTGTTGCAAGAATAACTGACAGTTTGTCTTATAAGGTACTCTGAACTTTTTAAAGCAGAGATATCATGTTTAAATGAGGGCTAACCCCATCCCATCCCTATCCAGTGGATTTCCAGGACCCTATTTCTAGTCTTCCTGGATACAAAACTTTTTGAACCAGTGGTTAAAACATTAGGCTGTGTTGGGATGTTACCTGGATTATTGTAAGACAAAATAAAAGGAAGGAAATAAAGAGCATGACCAAACCTAACAGAACGTACACATTTGAGTAGAAAGTAGCCTGTCTTTACTTATTGAATGATCGTTTGCTATATGGATAATGATCAGCTTAATAAAAAAAAAAAGTCGTGCCAAACTGATCTGGTCATTTGCAAACATGACTAATGACAAAAGCCATGCCAGAGTGAACAGAAACACATTCCGTTCCAGACCAGTAGTGTCACATCAAAGGTGTGCAGAGCATTTGGGGGAACTTAAGAAATGAGACTTAGTGATCAAAAGCAAAGATTCATTCTGATGAGTGGATGAAGATATTATAGTTCATTGTTAACAAAATAGAGTGTTCTAGAGATAAAAAGAAAACAGTTCTTTCTAGCATCTGCCACCACCTCCCAACCCCACCAAGATTTAAATGGTAATAATGTTTGGACCAACTGAAAACTGTTGGTCAGGATCCAACACATTCTGAGATATAGTGTATTAAAGAGGCAAGCATATTTTAACTTTCAGTCAGCATTCTGCTGTCCGCTATAGTTAGCATGTCTCTATAGACAAAGATCCTAAATTGATCTAAGCTACTCGCCAGTTCAAGAGATTCCAACCTATAACCCAATCTTTTACCTTGTTTTCACCTCAGCTTTCCCAAATTACTCTTCTCTTTGGGCTGTATGTCCTCTGAAAATCTAATTTCTTGCCATCTAGGTCCACTACCCATCTCAATTGCCTTCTCTCCAACCACATTCATATATCAGAATAGCTATAATCTAGGCCTTTTTCCCCCTTGTAGGCTTTATCAATCAAGACCATCCTTTTCCTCTTGAGTGCAGATATGGCAACTCTCTGTTCTGAAGCACTACATCCTTCTCTTATGCTTTCCACCATGCTGAACACCACAATTGCTAACAAAATGGAAACAGTACAGGAGAGTTTGGCTTCCATGCAATTTCAGTGATTGCTTGGTTAACCTCCTGGTGCACTGAAGACAATTCTTAAAAATAATCTGGTAATTTGTATGGAATGGGGTAGACCAGTGTTTGTCATGCTGGCTGAAGAATTCTGGGAGTTGATGTCCATGCATCTTAAAGTTGCCAAGGTTGAAAAACACTGGGGTAGACATTTTGTGGGTTGCATTTAAAATTTCTGGGGGGTTACAATAAATTATTCAAGATTTTGGCTATTGAGGAAACTAAGTGTTTCTTATTCGTATCCAAGTTCTACCTTTCAGGGTCCTTCAGATATTTTGAACATTGAACATTGAATTTCTGTGATGATTGTGGATCATGGGAATTGTAGTCTAAAGAGCACAAGGCTGGGAAAGGCAGCATTAAGTAATCTCTAATAATAAAAATCTATATATTTAAGTATTACTTCAACTCACCACATTTCCAGATTCCTTCCTTCCTTCCTTTCCAGTTTTTGTCCTGCAATTTCATGTCACAAAGGCTTCTTAAATATAAGGAAATATAGCAGTAAATCCATTGCTTAGATCACGGTATCTTTAAATCACTTCAAAAAAAGCAATCTTTAATGTCATCTCTTTCTGTGTTAGTTCTGCTTAAAAATCAGAATGAACATATGATTATTACAGTCCTTTCATAAAACTGACAATAATTATTTGGAATGATTTGGACATGCAAAATTCTTCTTTATGTAGAATTTTGTTTATACCTCTCATATCTGTACGGCAGTAAAAATTATAATACCTTATGGATTCCTTTTATCATATTTTCAGCCTCAAGCAAAAACTGATAGTTTGTCAAACAGTGATGAAACAATGACAGGGACATGTCTGCAAGCACCTAAATTTGTTTTAGATCCAAAGGCTCATCTGCTTTAATTAATTCTTGAATGCTATGAAATAAAAAAAGAAAATCCAGTAAAATATTTGCAAAATATACTGAACTAGTCAACGTTTATTTATCTTCAGTTTTAATACTTTGATTATCTCCATTTGTCTTGATTTATTTTTAGTTTAGCGTTTTAAACCATAATTAATAAAAGCTTTTAATTTTTATGGGAGGAATATAAGTTCTGCACCTGAATATTCTATATATGTATTTTCCTTTGTATATATGACAGTTACACCTAGAAGAATGTTATTTTCTATTCACACCAGGCCAGAGGGATGTCAAATACTATAAGGGATTAAATTAAGCAAGGACAGTTTCAGCTAAATTGATTTTTTGAGTCTTTGGAATCCTTGAAATCGCTCAGAGTCCTTGCTGCTTGGAAGGTATCCCATTAATCTTTATAGGACCCTGTTGACATTGTGGATACAACTACCCTATTCTGTTTTCAGGTCAGATATGAATAGTTTACAAAGATAGAGGATTCAGATTTAATTCAGCAGAATCCATATTTAGCTCCTCAAACTGAATAGAAAATGTTATTAAAATAATTTGTAAAGAAAGGATTATAAAGTATAATAAGGGCTAGTTCCTAATAAAAGTCAATGCTGGAGACACATCTGGAAGAACAATGTGAAATTAATACATATCAGCTTCAGAACTACATAAGTAGATTTCAGTAAATAACTACTATGTTTTTGAAGCTAACAGTGAAGAGACAAGCAGTAAATTTGGAGTAGAGGTTTTGGTAGATAGGAAGGAAAGGGACCTACTCAACTATAGATATAAGACCATCCATCTATAGGACATCATAAATAAATTCTGCCTAAAACAGTGGAAAAAACAGTTCAGCTGACACTGACACTGATAAATTGGCAGCTCTAGGCTATGTAGGTTGGAGTGTGGAACAATATCCCACATAGCAGTGCTGGTGTTCCACCAAAAACTTGGCAAGGAGGAATTGAAAAGTGGCATGTACCTCTTTCCTTTAAGTGCATGATATATAGAACTCTACAAGATTTTATATTTTCATATAATAGTTCGGTATTATAGTGCAGAATTAAACAGGCAGTTATTTTAGTCACTAAAAGGTCATACTTGGGTCATACTTTGTTTTGGTGAGACACCTGTGTAGAGTAGGATGAACTTTCTCATCTTTAATCCAATTAACCTTGATAAACAGATACTCCTTAACTATGAGATGGTCTCATCACCACATGATGTAAACAGACTCCTTGGCCTTGATGGTTTCATTCTTGGCAGAATCCTCAGCCTTGAACCTTGATGGTCTCTTTTTTGGCAGGACAGCAAAGCGTTCCAGGATAAGGTAGACTTGTCCTCTTTGTCCTTGGTAAAATCCTGTGAGGTGGGAACACTGAAAAGTAGGTGTGCTTAATTATGGTTCAACGCCTATATTAGCTAATCAGAAACCTCCATGGGATGGAACTTTGATGCAGACCTAACCAGGAAGATGCTGCGTATTTTCTGGCTTTGAAGGAATGTGCCCACCATCATCTCTTTGGGGTTCCTTGCCTGGCAGAAGGGGTGTAAGATTTTTTGTCTTATTGTATTCTTCAATATTTTTGAATATTCTTTGATTGTTGTCTTGAGTTATGTTATACTCCTGAATATTCTTTGATTACAGGTAGTCCTCAGCTTACGACCACAAGTTGGGACTGGAACTTCTGTTGCTAACCAATGCAGTCATTAAGTTAGCTGCACCAGATTTTATGACTGTTTTGGCCATGGTTGTTAAGTGAATCATTCAGTCATTAAGCGACTTTGGCTTCCCCTATTGACTTTGCTTGTTGGAAGCCCCCTGGGAAGGTCACAAATGACAATCATGTGACCCCGGGATGCTGCAACCTTGTAAATACATGCCAGTTGCCAAGCGCCCAAATTTTGATCATATGACTGTAGGGACACTGCAGTAGTCGTAAGTGTGAGGACAAGTTGTAAGTCACTTTTTTCAGTGCCATCACAACTTTGAATGGTCGTTAAACAAAGGTCGTAAGTCAAGGACTACCTGTACTATCTCATGTTATGTTATTATGTTATTTTATTAGACTACCTTGGAATAAAGCCTTACGTAATAAGACTGTAATAAAGGTTTGATTTGATAAATATTCATACTGTGTGGTCATTCCTTCTGATCCAAAAGAACTTGCGAACCAATCCTGCTGGGCTGGGAATACACACATAGGCTAAAGTATATTCTAAGTAGCCAAAATTGTACTTGTCATAACACACAGAGTTGGCAGAGTGTAGGGCAAGGATCTAAATCACCAGGCAAACCAACAGCTATCTAGTCACATAATCCCACAAATTTGGGAATGGTAGAATATCATGTCAGTCTCATAATGCAGATTTTTACCAGAGCCTCATCCTACAGCCTAGGTATATGTTCCTCCTAGTCTGATTAGGGTTTTTCCTTATTCCTTATGTGGATATCCTAACTGGGAATGGAGTTTAGTCCCTTGGATGCTGTATTATGAAAATGAGAGAGAATTGTTCTAGAAGACAGGACAAGAGAGTAACAGATCTTGGGTGGACATGAGGTATAGTTTCCTAATAGTAAGAACTATTCTACAGTGGAACAGACTGCTTCAGGACTCTCTTTTGCTGGAAGAGAGGCTGGATTGCCATCTGTCAGGGATATAACAGTATTGGATTCTTGCAGTGAGCAAGGAGATGTGCTAGATGACCTCCAAGGTCCATTCCAATAATTATACTGTGTAATTCTGTGAATCCACTCCAAAGACCCAGGCGCCTTGGGTAAAAATTACAGCAGCAGTACAAAATAAAGCACTACTAATAGGCTCGTCACTTGAAAAAAGCAACGAAGCCTGAGGGCTGTGATTAAATAATATTCATTCCTGAAAAAATGTGCTGGTTCCAGGTGGGCTTTGCAGAAAGTAAAAGGTTGTAGCATAAGTGAATAGAAATTAGACCCTGGTTGGTATCTGGACCAAACAGAAAGCAAACAAAAGAATCCCCGTATTTTCATGCATATTTCTTCTAATAACTTTGCTGCTGTTCACACTGTTTGAAAGCAATTCCCTCCTATTTTAATGTGTTAATGTTGAAAACACTGTAACATTATGAAAAGGGCAAATTTTGATGTGCCTGTGTGTTCTGCTTCACCTACAGGATTTGGGTTTCCAAAAGTCCCATTTGTACAAACATTCTCTTCCACAGTATCTGTCGGTGTATGCCTAGAGACGTATGTGGATGCATTGGATCAGCAGCATCTGCTGTGTCAGTAGTCAGAAGAGTAAGACAGGTAGTTAAATTGTGTGGTTGCACATTTCACAGATCTTTGAGCCTCCTATTCACCCTTTATATCTAATTATTCTACCAATCAGCTAAAGAACATTTGACAGCTGCACAAAACGTCTTTGGCCACATTTTCTCATCTGGATGCCAAATACTGACCCTGATATGCATAATTAACAAGAATCCAGACAGACACATTCATGAACACTGACATTTAGACTGAACTAAGATTTACTTGAAGGCCAAACACTGGAGCATTTTTGTTGCCATTGCATTCATACCCTCAATTGTCCCACATTTTCTTAAATGAGTAATATATTTTTTGATAAAGGGTGTTTTTTTCCTCTTGCTTTTTTTCTTTTTAAAAGTGATTTTCTACCCTGTAAAGACACTTTTGTGCGTGAGTCACATTCCAAGTTTTAGATTCTGGATTTCATAGGTTTGATGACATAGACTAATTCATTACTTTTAAAAGGGATTGGAAATGAAAGCACTTTCATCTAAAAAAGATGAGAAATTGAGATCGAGACAAAAGCCAAATAGGGACATTGAATTTCTTTTTAATAGAATAACTGCCAGAGAATAAATTTAATGCTGGGTGGAAGCATGTGTAAATCTCACTTAACTAGTAATAAATAAGGCAGATGTTTAATTGGGATATATTGGATCACATTTTTGTTTTTACTAAAACTGAGCTAGAAATGTTATTTTAGTTAATTGTGAATGATCATGTGATTTGTAATGCTTTACAATATTGAAAACATACATACACAGATGTACCTCTCAAAAGCTCTAAATTGAAAATGTACAAAGTTTTGAAAATAAAAACCTCACCTCTGATCACAATCCCAGCCTACTAGCATTAATTTGGATTTGTTTGTAAAGTCATATACTCTACTTTTGAAAACAAATGAATGCCTGGACTGGGACTGGGATTCACTAATATGCATTAAAATATAGGGGGCTTATGTATCACCCTTCTCCATGCTACAAATACAACCATTCTGGATAGTTGGGAAATGTTCAAAAACAGTCTTGATCTGACATTAAAAAAAAAAAATCCCTGTAGGCACTCTCAAACTTTTGAGGATGCCTAAATGAATTCTGGTGATTTTGTCAGTTATGTTTTTGTAGTATTTCCTTATCCTCTCATTAAAACAGAACAAACATTGCAGTTCAGGCATTGCACCTTTAGGTGAACTGCTTTGTATCTGAATGGCAGAAGAACAACCCTTACATGTGCACGAACACATACAATTTATCTGTAACTGCAGTCCTACACAGGCTTAAACTGCTTAGTTATTACTGACTTCAGTGGATTCAGGCAGCCTGAATATGTGTAGGATCACAGCCCATCTTTTCAGATTGGAGAATTTTGCTTACCAAGATAGTGGAATTGAACAACTAGGTTCAGTGACAATGTACCCTCCCCAGTTTCTCAGCACCATGACGAGAGAAAGTCCCCCCTACCCCAGTAGGTTCTTTAAGTTCTCAGCTGCACTGAAAAACATCTTTCAGAGGCAAAACATTTATGTCAGCAATCCCCAACCTTTTGGGCAGTGGACACATTTTGAATTTTGAAAGCACCTATAGGCAGTTTCATAAAATGTCTGCCATAGCTAGAATGGCTAGTTATGAAACACAGAGTATACATCCAAAGCACTGCATTGCAGCCTCTTATTATTTTCATATTCTAAGAATGTTTGCAGGATGCCTATGAGAAACAGAAGTGTATACTTGAGGCTAGATTTATTTTTTTGTAATTAAAATAATATAAAACAGATGAGTAAAAATCAGGTGGGGCATTGAGACTAGCAAGTGCCATGGGAAACCTCTCTCTCTCTCTCTCTCTCTCTCTCTCTCTCTCCCTGCCCCCCCTGAAATTCTATCTCTTGCCCCCAAAGAGGAATATGGCCCCAGCATTTGGAATCCCAAATGTTTATCTCTAAGCCTAAGCTATGAACTGAATAAGATTGTAAAGGAAATGCACTCTGCAACATTCTCTTTTGTTGTAAATGCCTTGCTATCTTCAACTAATGAAAGAGCTTCCATGGAACCCATAAATCTAATATCCTGGTAGCTTTCAAAGGGTTGTAGGTTATAACACTAGGGACTCAGTCTCTCCTTCTATATTGAGAAAGCATGTGGGGTGTGAGGTATGGGGGTGAGTGGGATGAGGATTGAAATACCAATAAAAAGCAACAAAGGGATTATATCAGTCTGCTTTGTTTCTGGGCATGTCCAGCAGATACCTGAACAGACAAAGGAGGACATGGACAGTTGGAAAGGAGGACAAATTGAGGGAAAAGGAGGATACACTAACTGTTTAACTTTCTTGGCATGCGCAAGAAAAATTACAGAAAACACAGGAAAAAAAATTGTGCTTAGGCCTACATGTATATGAGCTTACTTTTTCCAGCATCAGAAAGACTGGTTTTTCAATTGTGATATTTTTTTAACAAACCTTTTTTTCAAGAGCATATGCTAGTGATAATAAAGAATCAACGACACACTTATCAAATTTCACCCTAGAAAAGTATCATGAGTCATGTGATCTACAAACTATAATGATCATAGATTTGAAGGTGTTGAACTGAAGCTGATTGCTTGAATCAGGAAATAAATAACATAATTCTAGGCTGTCAGTCTGTTAATGGACAAGGGAAAGATAGAAGCAGACAATTTACAAGGTCACAATACATGAAAGTTTGAATGATTACAGTACTCTTGTTAAAACAGTCCAATTAAAAAAAAAAAACCAAGATACTCAAAAAGCCAGACAATATTTGATTTTAAGGCAATACCTGCCAGATGGAGGACATGAGGACAAAAAGGAGGACATGTCCTCCTTTTACTGAATATTTGGTATCCTGAACCAAGCCTGAACATCCAGATACTGAATTGAACATACATTCAAACAAGATCTCTTTGAGTGGAGCTTAATACAATCTATGGAAATTGCATTAGACTTGATGCTCATGCTACAAAGGTACCACTAAGTATGTCTAAACAAGAACCAAGCATCTACCACAAAACCTTGGTCTTAGATCTTATTTCTGAATGAGCAATTTGTCTTACATTTTAGCAGTCTTTCTAAGATCCTGCTCTTTGACTTCTGCCTTGGAATCTATTTCCTCCGTATTTTGGATCCTACATCTGTTATTTTGTTCTTTTCCTCCAAAACAACTTCCTGGAGCATGATGAATTCATGGCCACTCTGGAATCTGCACTTTGGCCCCCAGTAAACACAATATATATTGAGCCACTCTAAGTCTTTTGCCACTGAAAGTGAAATTGCATAATCAATTTAATATGCTTTTAGAGTGGCACATAGAAGATACTAAAATCAGAATAAACAAAATTTCTTTCTGCTAAATGAATCTCCTATATGTTCCATCACTCTTGTGATTGACTTCCTTTCTTGCCCATTATTAAAAAAGAACAGGCACAGGCTTGCCCAATGTGCTTGTAGTCAATAGGATACCATATTTCTATAAGTAAATATAGATTTCATCTAGTGTATAACTTAGAGCTGAATCTCACCCATTCAGCTAGAAATGATACAATTAAAACAGGTTGATAGGGGCCAGAGGAAATTCTGTTGTCTCTGGATATTTTGGTTGTGTCAGATGAGAGGCTCGCTGAGAAACATAATTACAATTACAAATAGTCAATATTTGGCATTTGCTCCTATTGATTCTTCTCTATATGGTGGGATTAGCTTCTGTCTCAGTGAATCAGGGTCTAGCTGGATTAGTTACTCCCAGGAGTGTAGCTCCTAGAAATCTATTTTATTTGTGATCTTACTTTAGAATAGAATATTTGCTCACAATGATGCCTTTCTTTTGGCTTGAATGGATATACATGCATGTAATTACACACACACATACACACACACACACACACACAAACCCCAAGTGAACTGTAAATTCCAAGTCCAGAAATCTAAATTCTGAGTTTGTTCACAAAACAGATATTGTACTTTCAAAATGTGAGCCAAAACCTTTCAAAATCCGATTCTATAGGACTATCTTCAAGAGTAACAGGGAAGTTCATTCATTTAAAGCATAGCATTAAAAAGGCAAGGGGAAATAATGTTTGTAATCATTATTCTCTCTCTTACACATACACACTCACACTGACAAATAAACACACACATTTAAATAAACCCTAAGTAGCAAATTTGAATAACTAATAAAAGACCCACCTGTAAATCCAAAAGACAGGCACTGGGGAATATATTTCATACCAGAGCAATATTCTAGGTTTTTATTTTTCTCCACATAGGTATCATATTGAGATGTTAAGGACACGTCAATGGCCACATTTCCTGCTGGTGCTGCTGCTTATGCAGTTCACACATTTAAGAAAGGTCTAGAGAGGAGGAAATTACTGACCGCACTTCATGAACTGAAGCTTGCACCAGCAGGGAGACAACTGGCAGACATACACAACCAGTTTCTCCCATTCAGATATTTTCCCAGTGACTGGAGTGCATGGAGGCACATTGGCCACAGGGCAGTGGTGGTACTAGGAGAGCAGCCATGGCCCCAATCTTCATTCATGTTATGTTACTTGCACTCGGAGAAAATACCTGAATAGGAAAAGTACAGATTGTTTTCTCTTACGTTATGTATGGCTATTTGAAGTCATAAATGTTGCTCGGAAAAGCAGCTGGCTATTAATTTACATAACAAATGATTACCTAATCATTATTTATTTCATCTACAGTATATATTGTGCCTCATTATCTTACCACCCCCTACTGCAAAAGGAAATTATTAGAATTATTACAGAACAGATGCATAGTCAGCTGATTCATCTTTAACTGTTTCCCCCCTTTTAGGTTCCCTTTATTTTCCCAGCCTCATCCTTTTCAATTTGGATGTGATCTCATATTTACACATTAGAGCAGAGATGCACCACCCGAAGCCTCTGAAACTATTGTATCTGGTTCCCAGAAATCCTCCAAAGTTGTCACTGAATTTTAATTTTCTCGGAGGGGAATGTAGAGGGTATTTGTCCTGTCCCTGACCATATTTTTTGCCTTGTCCCCACTCAAGAGTATAATCTCTAGCATGACACAGTGTGAGAACGAAACCTCATACAACCAGTGAAAAACAAGATGATAGCAAATGTGTCATGGCAAAAAGAAAGGACGGATGGAAACCAGCCCTCTCACAAAAAGAAGGACTTGATATCCCATTACATGGGGCAGGAATAAGAAACACAGGGTCTGAATACTGTTTCTCTACATAAGGCTTGCCCTTGAAACACAGCAGTTGCTAGAATTCTTTTGTAGAGCTGTGTAACTGTAATAATAAAGATAATTTATCATGAATTATTGGCTTTCTCATTGGTTTGAGCTTGCCTAATTGGTTCCTGCCTCCTGGGTGAAGCTTAATACTCAAAGGCCAAATGCAGCCCTGTTTTTGATACCTGCCTCCCAGGTTTAGAGAAAAAGTTATCTGATAGGTGATACCATGCTCAGAATCCTGACTAGGGAGATTGCATTTCTTCTTACCCCCAAAGCCTCTCCCACATAATCCTATTTATACAATGGCACAGCTGGTGAAAACTAGTTAGCACTTTTAGCATTCAACTGCAGAGTCATTAGAAAGTTTATTCAGCCTTTAGATAATTCAGTGATTTGCTGGCTGGACCCATGACCTCAGTGATAGACCATTTTGCTTGATTGGGCAAGTACAGTCAGCCTCCCCAAAGAGGATGGCTTTCACTTATATTCTTCCCTATAAAATTGTGAGGAAGTGCTCCAAAGGGGGAAGGACCAAGGAGAAGTAGGAGATAAATCAAGGAAGGCCTGCCTAACAATATCCAAACAGAAGGCTCCCTTGAAACATCCTTTCCACAATGAACTATGAATAGATTTCAAACACAAGATCATACGCAAACAGTGTAATTAGACTGTACTGAGTTTATTTGAAATTCTGTGTGAAATTTGTCTTCTCTTGCTTTCCTGCGTCATCCTTTTCCCAATTAATTTCTTTTTATATCTAAAGGTTTGCTTTCATTATTATTTTTTTTAACGAGTTCCCTGTTCTGCACTCCTTATGCTTCAGGATTAGTAGGCTTGTTCTGTTTCTGGTTTTGGCAGGAAGATCCAAATCACCTTCCTTTCTGTTTTTTCTTAGGGCTGGATTGAAGGGAGAAATCCATAATAAAAGAGCTAAGCACTCTCTAAGTCTTAGATTACGATGTGCCAAGAATTTCAGCTTCACAGCTCTTTTAATTATTTTTGTTGGGAATTCTTGTAAGAAAGGGTCTGCCAGTGAGGTTTTAAATTATTTCCCCTCCCAATAAGAAAGGCAGCAACATAGTCTTTTCTATGTATTGGTTACATTCCACTTTCTGTTAGGAAGTTCTGTTTAGTTTCACTGGTATAACCAAAATGCTTACTTCCATAGGTTATTAATGTTATTAATAACTTTGACAATTTTGATTTTTGTTCTTAACGTTTCTAATGCTAAAGAACTGCTGATATTTGGTAACAGTTACACACACGTCTGTAAGTTTACTGTATATTTTTAAAGCCTTGTTTGAAGTAACGGTTGTCCACAATGAGAGAGAGAGATATAATGATAATAATAACTCAAAGGCTTGGATATATGTTTTCTTTGTAAGCACTTTTATACCCTGCAGGTTGGATAAACAAAATTGAAACTTCAGTTTTTAGAGATTTCAGATCTTGATCCCACTAAAGTAGAAATTGAACCCTGGGGCATTAGAAATACATATACAATCTTCTTGTATGAAGTCTCATGTCACCACAAAGGTATTTCACTGTCTCACAAGAATACTTTGCCTACTTGCACTAGGCCTATACTCTGGGGGTGGGGGACCATTTTAATTTTCCACACAGTTTAAAGACAAAAGCACTTGTTTCAAAATGTTTAGGTTGTGATTTGAGAAAATTGCTTCATAGCTTATATTATGCCATGTTAATAATAGCTTTTCCGGTTTTATTTAATATTTGTCTCATAATTTAATATGGTTGTTTATAGTTCAGTGAGGAAAAAATGCTTTTATGTCAACATGTAGGTTTCTACATATTCAGATACTTACTTACAAATTTTACATTGCGTACTAAATGGCACTTACTTTTTATAAAAATGCTACAGACGTTTAAAAATTTTTAGCACTCAAACCCAAGTTTTGAGGACTTGTGAGAATTTATTATAAGTGAATAATAGAAACATGTCTTCGCATTAATATGTTTGGAAATGTTTCTGCCTCAGGTTGGCTGTATAATAGAAAACCAGTGGGCATGAGTTATAGAATTCTAATTTCATTTTGAGTATTTTTAAGATAAGTAAAAATTATGGTAATCATGCAGCAGTTTCTATTAAGATAATTAACAGATGTCTACAGACAAATGTATTAACTGACTAAATGTATTTGCTTTGCTTTTAGAATTAATGACTATGATGTTTTGGAAAGGATTCTAACTTCCCCTCCCTGCATTTTTTAATTACTAATTATATACAGATGCTCCTTTTACTTGTTTGGCATGTGATTTGAGAAAGTGTCCGAAAAGGAAGCTACCAGAATTGGGAATAGGTGTTGCAGCTTTCCATTATCACGGTGATATCCTACTATGTACAAAGTAGTCCATCATTTTCTTCATACCCTCTTATTCAGTACCTTCTGAAACTACTCAAAGATGCTACATTAATGTACGATGTAAGGCAACCTGTGGAGGAAAGTTTTGATTTTAAAGATGTAGGATTTCACAGACTTTAAGGCTACAGTGATAAACCACTGTTACTTTTCCTGAGAAATGTTTTCTGAATCTAAAGTGCACATGCCAAACAAATGGTAATACTTTACTTATTCCTCTCCTCCCTGTGCTCTCCTCTCCTGCTCCATATCTCAACCATCAGTGGGCCTTCCTGAACAAAAAATGTGAATGTTAGATCAATATGTGCTTTTCTTGCAGAATTAATTGATTCACATCAGGCAGCTCATGCAAACATCTTCACTTTATGTTCTATGTGTCACACAGCTCTTTTGAATTTCAATAATATTTTGAGAACTTATTTTGATGTGACATTTTTAGCTATTTGTTCCTTGACAGCTTAGTATATCTAGTTGCATCCAGTAACTTTGGTACAGACAGAAACAATGGTTCCGTAGTTCATATGGGATTTATCCAGTATGTCAGAAAGCATCAGATATGCTTCTGAGATTCTGCAGAGGATCTTCGTCCTAATGTGAAAAGTACTGTGTACTGGGGAGAAACCCTAATTTTTGGATTAACTTGTTGCTGCATGACTTCTCTTTATAAGTATACATGAACTTAAAGGCATACAAATGTTCAGACAGACATAGAAATATTTTTTTTCCAGATATGCTATACATGCTGTAGTTACATACACTATCTTCAATAAATGGAGAATAGCTATATTGGACAAATCATTACTGATATACATTAGTAGGGAATGGGAATACTTTAACGTTGGGCTGGCTTGATCATGATTGGCCATCATGTAAATATTTGCACATAATAGAAGCCTTCTGAAAGCAGCCAGTTGAGAAAGCATCAGCAGTTTCTGAATATTAATCAAGAGACAAATTATATGAAAAATGGGGATCTAACCCTCCAAGATATTATTCTTTATCTCATACTTCAAGCCTTTACTACTTCTGGAATGAAAAGGATTCTTAAATGCAAGGCACATGTACATGTGAACAGGGAGCCAGCTCCTCTGAGCTTCTCTGTAAAATTTTAATTAAGGCAAGGCTTTTGGATCATAACCAATATATTATCCTGTATTACTGGGTTTGAAGACCTGGAAAGACCCATGAAACCTTTGTCAGATCCAGCTGTGGCTGGTTCCTTTCCTCTGAAAGCTGCAGCTCTGATAGTCATGCTGTTCTCCCCTCCGTTGATGTAAACATCCAAAGATATAATAGTAAAACTGTCCAAATAGGAGAACATTAGTGACATCTCATTAATTTTTCATCCATGTTTTATCCATATATAAGAACCCAAGAATTCCTTGTGCATCTGTAAGATGTAACATTTCAATCTGATCAAGTCTTACAATTTGGGGCCTGATCTAAGGGCATTTTCCTAAACAACACTAAGAATTCCTTGTGAATAACTTGTGTGACTGTGCAGCCCTTGTAGAGGCTGCTAGTGCCTGGCAGAGAGCTATTTTTAAGCTGAATGTACTGTTGAATCATTGTAGTTTTCCCATTCGATTTACAGATATGGGAACTGCAAAATTGACTGAGGCACCGCTGGTTAAAATAGCCTGAGCTATTCCATTGCAATGGTTTTCCCTTCATTGTACCTGAGGAAAGAAAGTCAATCAAGCAAGTTGCTCCCTCTAAAATGGAACTCTAATGGAAGCTATTTTGGCAATTTGCCCATGCCAGTCTTGCATAAAATCGAGCAGATTGCAGGAACATTCATCTTTAATGTAGAGCGTGCTACCTGTGGCGACTACAGAGACCAGCATGTGGTGTTCTTCTTTATCCATGGGCCAGATCAGCATAGAGGTGGCAGACGTGCTGGGAAAAGCAGCTGTCCAGCAGTGATTAGAGGATGGAAAGCACAATAGCATCATTTTGAGAAGACACAATATTCTAAGGGTTTATTGAAATGTATGTGTGTGTGTGTGATTGTACAAATGCAGCTGTGATGTATCTCCAAGCTAACAACTGTGTCTTTTTGGGCAACAGGCCAATGGATAACTTAGCATATAGAATGTAATGGAAATTGTGTTATACAGGCATGAATAAAAATAAAAGCAAAAATGGTCCTTACATAGCAAATTCTTCACTATGTGCATTGGAGTCTACTTGACACTGCGGATCCTAGTAAAGCTGTGTTATCACATCATGCTTTGCAGAATGAACTGTTTTTTTAACCAGTTAAAAGAAGGAGAAACTTTTCAGATAGGCTGGATGAAACTCACATTAGAAGAATGAGAACTAAGAATAAGTCCTAGGACAGAAGGAAATAAATGAAGGAGGCTAAGGAAAGAATACAAACAAGAAAATGAACCAAGGAAGAAGAATCTGGAGGAAGGCTAAGTAGGCAATAAATTCTGAAGAAAGTATTATAATTTCTAAGTAAATATGGATTAAATTAAAAATTACTAATTAAGAGTTATAAACTGATCCTTAATGAACATCAGGATAGCAAATTATTCTGAAATCAGAGCTTTTCTGCTTTATTTGGTTTAAAGAATTGTTTAGCCATTTTCAAAATAAGCACAAGCAGGTTAGTGATTAGAGTGTACTGACATTGGGAATTCCATTTGGATGTTATGAAATGAAATATTTTTGAACCCATAGAATTAGAAAACAGAATGAAATGTGCTGGTGTGACTAGTGAATTCCAAAGCTATTATTTTGACAATCTACTCTGATTCAACGATAGGTATTTGATGTATTAAAAAGCTCATCTTACTGCCATCTTTGGTAATTGTTTGGTAATTGTTACCATTTGTTTGGTAATTGTTACCATTGTTGGTAATACCATTATTTCTGCAGCACAAGAATGTTGCACCATAAAGAGGGTATTGTTACTTCTCTCTGCAAAATGCAAGTACAGATTTGCAAAGAAAATAAATGTCTTTAAAAACTAGCATCTTTAATAACAGTTGGAATGAAGAATGCTTCTAGCTAAGTAAATAAATAGGTACCAGGATGTCATTTTCTTTTCCTTCCAAATCTGCTAGCTATGTGAAAGCCCATCCTTAAGAAAATGCAGACCAAATTCTTCAAGATATTAGATTTTCTGTTTACTTCAATGCATGCCTCATCTCAGGCAGATTTTTCCTCAACAAATAGAAATAAAATGATCAGAGAAGTAATGGAATAACTACAGTATAATAACAGGCCACAGTGTTGATATTGACATGAATATTGTTTTGCTTCAGAAGGACAATCTGAAAAGAAGCAGTAGATTTCAGACTGATCATAAATGTAACTAGCCACTGATCTGTATGGTGATAGTAGATGATGTTATCTATTATATTTTTATTGATAATATTTATGCTGCTGTCCTTGGCAGTAAGAGCAAGATATCTTTTTGTGACTACCATTATTATTTTGCTGTATCATGGCACAGCCACTTTTAGAAGACAGTAACAGCAGTTACTTGTTATTGCAACCTGTGTTAGAGGCAGCAACAAAATCGATGCTCAAAGACTGGCCACCATAATTTTTGTCCTAGAATAGAGACAGATAACTTATGGCTGCAAATCCCATGTGATACTCCTCCCCCCATCCCATATTTTTGTAGGCCCCAGAATTGCCTACATCATACCATTAAAATTTGGTGGCAAATCAAGTCCTATTGGATTCTGGCAGCAAGGTACACTAAGCTCATAGATATGGGGTTTCTGCACCTAAAATAGCAAGAACCATATTTTTGCCCTTGATGGTTGGCTGCCAAAAATATGGAGGATGAAACACAAGCTATGTTTATAAAAAGAATGCCAGATTCTTCCCTAAAACATCCTACATGAAAACATAGCATCACGGGAGCAGTATTGTTCCAGAAGATTGCGATGAGGCTTGTCACTTGATTAAAAAGCCTTTGTTGCTTTCTTCATGGGAGCCAAATGAAAGACTTGATAAAATTAATCTTGCTCTTATTTGAGAATAGATTGGTAAAATGTCTTTCCATTGAATCTAATCTGTTTCACATTCTATCCTACTGGGTTAGTGATTGGGGAAATTGAGTACGTTCCTATCTTACTTGTACAGTAGGTTTGAAACCTGTTCTTCTAATGGAACTCTCTGTGAACATGCTTTCTACTCTTTACACAGTAAAAAAAATCTCTTGTTATTTGTGTGTCACTTGGAAACACTGAAAGTACTATTTCCCAAAACTCATTAGAAAATCAGTGTTTGGCTTCCAAGGAAATAAATTGTAATCATAAAGCATGCACACCCCTCTTCTACTAGCCTAACTTCAGAAAAGTTAGAAGACAGTGAATAAAGAATGTTTGTAAGGTAGCATTCATGAATATAAACAACTAAAATATAATTGCTAAAAATGTCCCCTCATTGTGTAACATGTTCAGAATATGCTATACAAATGTAAGTGTTGCTTTTTGCACAAGCAAGGCCATCAGTGCTTAGCTAACTTTTAACTATTCAGACAAGTTACACTGGGAAAAGAGACACGGTTTGTCACATGGATTTCCAGATAGACTTATTTCTGTACAGAGATGAAAACAGGCCAGCTCTCTAGTAACTGGGAAGAGTGGTGCCTGAATTTGTTTAAAATGGAGGAGAAAAAGGTCAAATCATAATCTGTGTACTTACTGAAAACCTTTCAGAAGGGTACCTCTCCAGCTGTCATCCTTTTCCCAATGCTAACTTTCCATTGTGTCATATTTCTTTTGTAAGGTGGGGCTGGTAACCCAAGCTACAAATCAGTGCAGGTGTGACTATATGTCTGAGTCTATCAAAAGGACTTGAAAACTACTCTTAAGATTGATGACATTTTATGGGTGGTGGTAAGGGATTCTTTTTCAAAGCAGCAAAAGTACCAAAGATGATCCTCCTTCTACAGTACATGTTGCTAGTTAAATCTTACTTCAGAACAGGTGATAGAATAGTATCCTATGTCATATCAGACTCCAGCTTAACACTCAGATCAGGATGGTGGCATAGCAAGCTCTGTCCTCTAGCAGAGACAAATAGCTGCCGGGCTCAGGAGAAACAGACCATCAACTGCCACTACTACTTTCTCCCTATCTGTCACCTGAAGCAATTGCTACACTCTGCTTAATAGCAGATGCAGCTCTGTCTAAGATCTAGATGTTACTTTTTGTTGAGAATCAGTAAAAAGAGTGGGAGTGGTACAGGCTTTTTTGCTTTTTGTTTTTGATGATTTAGAACCCAGAAATTGTGCAAAATAAATGCCTTTGGAATTAAATAATTATGAACTCAAAACTTTGCTTTGTCTACCAGAACCCTCAGTTCTTCCTTAAAAACAGCCACCTCTGGTTCCCTTCAAAACATACCCCCTACCCCCTTTTCAGCAGTATAATCTAGGGCAGAGGACAGGTCCTTTTATTGTAGATACTGTTAAAAAGTTGGGAGGCAGAAATCTTTCCTGATCAATGCTTGTCAAACAGAAGGTTATTGCCAGATATAACTGATCCTCTGTATTAAGTTCTTAACCGAAGTAGTGCTTTCATGCCTTCAGCATGTCAGTGACAAAACTTTTGGATTCCTAGTGTGGTTATTTAATAGATTAGTCTTTTTTCCTTGGTTGGGATGATGTAGAAAGTCTTGGCTGTTCTGAGGCCTTTGCTATTCTCAGGTCAGTTTGTACCTTCAGAATCTCTTTATTGCTTGTGATCTTTCCTTTAGTCAGGAATGCTGGTCGTTGCAGACTTAGCTTCACTTTTGTTCTTTTTTGCTTCCAAGTCCTATGCTAATTTCTGGAAAAGCTGGGGTGGTGCCAGTTATGATGAGAATATGTAAGAATTGATTCACATATCATGAATCAGGGGAGCATGTTTATATTCATTTTCTTTGGGAAAAAAGAGCAAAAGTCAAGAGGAATCTGACATTTCAGGTTTTTGTCAGACACAAAAGCATACTTGTTACTTATCCATCCTTCATGTGAATTACAAAAATGATGTTCTAACCCACAGAGTTTTGCCTGCTGTGGCACAAGGAGGGCTATTTTGCAAAGTGGCATGAAGTGTTTTTTACCAAAAACCCAGATAGGATTCATGATAGTTTAATCTCTTTCTAGAACTCTATAATGAACTCAAAAATCTCTATTTAAAATGTATGCATATTTCTGGAGTTATAAAAAAGATTTTTTCCAGTTCTGTACAGGGCAACTTCGTGTTTCTGGGCAGTTTAGACATGTTATATTTGCACCAAATACAGCCCTATAGAAATAAGAGGCAACATCAAGCACACCTTTTGAAAAAGCAGGATAGAAGGAGTATTGATGCTTTTGAACTTTGGTGCCGGTAAAGGCTCTTGAAAGTACCATGGATAGAAGGAAAAAAACAAATGGATCATTGGGTAAATCATTCCAGAGTTCTCACTGGAGGGACAAATGATTAGGCTTAAATTATCATACTTTGAATACATTATGCAAAGATCTAGTTCTCTGGAGAAGTCTATAATGCTGGGAAAAGTGAAAAGAAAGAAAAGAAGAGAACAACCAGCACAAGGTTGTGGATAGATTGTCATGGAGAAAATATATCTATATGGTCACTAAGAGTTAACACCAGCTGTAGGGCATATCATCATCATCATCTTCATCAAGCACACCAGAGTGTTGTGGTTGGGGATAATGAATATGTGGATTCAAAATATCAGTACAGTAGTTCAGAAAAGACAGCCAGTCGGTGTAGTGGTGAAGGCATTTAGCTAGAAACCATGAGATCATGAGTTATAGTCCTGCCTTAGACACGAAGCCAACTGAGTAACCTTGGGCCAGTCACTCTCGCTCAGCCATAGGAAATGGCAAACCACTTCTGAAATCTTGCTAAGAAAACTGCAGGGATTTGTCCAAGCAGTCGCTAGAAGTCAAGACTGACTCAAAGAAACAAACAAACAAAACATTAAAAAAACTCCTCAAAATCTGACCTTGCTGAGTTTTATGATAAAGCATATGAAATCAGGACCTTGTATAATATTGCAAAAAAAAAAAAAAAAAAGGTCAGTTCTCCATTACCATAGAGAACAAACTCAATTTTTCTCTAATATTCCAATAACGTTCATGCACTTGACATATGGTAAACATAACATTCAACAGCCTTTTGCATTAGCCATATCCCAATAAAATGTAGCTGTAAATTGATAAGTTTAAAACTCATCTGTAATGATGAGATGTGCTCACAGACCTAGACTCAAGTGAAGTGTACATACAGAACTGAAGAGTATAAGGTTGAAGAACTCTGACATAAATTTTATGCTCATGTGGAATGAGCCATAAGACAAAATGGGACACTGCTTACCCTTTTTTTAAAAGGAAGATGTTAGACTCTTTTCTTAAGCTGAGATCTTCCACATACATTACATATGTATAAAACTACAGCCGAGAGACTTTCATTTTAATGTGCTATTTAAAAAAAAAAAAAAGAGTTTTTTTTAAAAGTAAGAGCTTCTGCTTACTAGGAGGAGATTTCTGCCTATAAGTAATGTTGAATTCTCTAGCATCATTCTAGAACAAACACTATCCCATATGTCTGTTTAAATTAAATAATATTCTGAAGTATAGAGAATACCCACAAATTACCTGATGCTCAATTTACAGCTACATTTATCATGCATTAATTGTTCTGTAAATGGTTAAAATATATTTTAGTCCTAGTTAATTTGTATAATATGACACATTGTCATGTTACGTATGTCACTTAGGGGTATCCAAGGGAAATTCTGTATTCTCTGAAGTCTCATCTTCCTTGCAGTCTAAGACATCCATCTTCCTTGCAGTTTAATCCTCACTGCCAAGCTTCCAAAAATAGGTTTCACAGTTACAATAATTCTGATGATATGTTCATGCCATGCCAAATGCTATAAGGATCTGCTCACATGTTTAATATTGGTTTGGTTATGTGAATTTATTGATATATAATATGGTTTTGCAAATTACCACAGCATAGATAATTATCTTAAATTTTAATGTATATCTTTTAAAGATGAACTTACTTTGGTTTTATAACAAATTATTTACTGATTGTGCTGTGCCTGTGTTTCATGGAGGAGAATGGCATTTTCTTATGAGTCTGAGTCATGTGGCTATCAAAATTTTTATTTATTTATTTATTTAATTTATTTATTGTATTTATATAGCTGCCCATCTCCATAAAAGTGATTCTGGGTGGCATACAACAATTAAAAAGAATAAATACATAAAAAACAATTACAAGTAAAAATAACTATAAAAGCACACAGAACAGGAGGGATAATATTAATAAGAAAGCCATTGCAAAATCTCCCCAGTCCCCTGGGACCCCCAGGCCTGATCACATGGCAAGGTCTTGAGTGCCATGAGGAATGTTATGAAGGATGGAGCTAATTTCACTTCTGGGGGGAGAAGATTCCACAAGGTGGGTGCCACAGCAGAGAAGGCCCGCCTCCTGGGACCTGCCAAATGTAATTCCCTGGCAGACAGGACCCACAGCATACCTTCTCTGCCAGACCTGGCCCCATGCCATGAAGGGCTTTACAGGTCAAAACCAGCAAATTAGGTAAACCACTGTTATTCTGATCCTACGGATGGAAGATAGAAGGATGAGAAACTTATATTGAACTCAATATCTTGCATTTAACCATTGTTTGTTTAAGCCACAATTGGTTACCTGGCAAATTACAACTTGTGTGACCCAGCCAAAGCAAACTGTAGGATGTGTGAAGCCAGTATAATGTATGAAGCCAGTATATATCTCAATCAACAAGCTGGCTAACTCCAAGCCTAACATTGCAATATTATACAGTTCTTCTCAGAAATAAGTCTCACTCCATTTAAGATTGCTGTCTAATTCTCTTTTTGGAAGTGTGTATTAAGAGTATACATTTTGTTTACGCTTTACCTGTTCTGTCTGTGAAAAAGGTTGGTTAAAATGGATTACAGGATCATGAATCAAACTGAATGATTTTGTGAATGTTTCTTCCAAAGCTCCAAGGAACATTCAACTCTGCAGCATCGAAAACATTTTCTGGTGATTCAGCTCAGCTCTAACCTTTATTAGTACCAAAGGTTAATGCCCATAATTAGCAACCATGTTTCCATCTATCCTATTTGCTACTGTAGCACACATTGATTATCACCGCATATTTATGCATCTTACTAAGGGATCAGTTGTCATTGAAGTGAGCACTGACAAATTCATTTTTTCAAAGGGCTGAGAAACAGATAGAAATAATGTCTCACTAAAAAATATATCAGTGGGAGTGATAATGTATTGCAAATTAAAAGGAGTATGAAAACAGCTTATCTAAATACAGCCAAATACCAGTCAGTCCAAACAGAAAAGAATATATATTTGGCAAGACATACTATATAGATAAATCTATCACGTAGAGGGAAAAAAATTCAGATAAATATAAGCTGTACCAATTAGCCATAAAGTAAGAATGAGCAGATTAATGAGTAAAGTCTAGAAAATTCCTACATCTATCATTCTGATTTGGTGCAAAGGGCAGATATATTAATGCTGGACTGAAATCAAAAAAGTTTTTTTTTTTCTCCTTGTGTAAAAGAGACTTCTATTTACCACCATATATTCAGCGTATGTGAACATTTCTGTTGGAGGTTTTTAGAGTGTACTTAAATGTTAATGCAGAGAAAAAACTACTACTTAGTGTTTTCTGTTGGAAATCTTTCCATAATGGCTATCTGCCTTTCCTAGTCAGGGGGAAAAAAAAAAAAATCACAGGAGTTTCCTCGAGTTTTAATTTAAGGTGGGAAATCAGAAAAAATGTGTAGCCTGTTGGGGTCAAGATTATACAATGAAAGACAGACTGAGATATCCACACCATTGACCACCTCATAACTAAGCACCAGAAGTTCACTCTTCATCCATGAGAGTTTTACCAAAATTCTCTCCTCTGGTGAAAAAAAAATTGAAAACAATTTCTTTCTCCCTCCCTCCCTTCCTCCAACTGAATGGGAATGAATAACCGCAGGATCATTTTTATTGTTTTGCACTGATATAGGTAGAATTTAAAAATTCTGAATCAATCTTTGAAATATTGGAAGCAAACAGGAATTATTTTTAATAAGAAATCTTCATTACATTTGCCATCTGAGCTTTCATTATTTTAGCAGTATGATTTAGCAGTGGGATACTGAAATGTAACTTTGTGGGAATGTGCTTTATCAGTGCTGTATGTCTTCATCTGTATCCCCAATCTGTCCAATTTTTCACTTAATATTTATTTCAAAA
This sequence comes from Liasis olivaceus, assembly GCA_030867105.1. Classification (NCBI taxonomy): domain Eukaryota; kingdom Metazoa; phylum Chordata; class Lepidosauria; order Squamata; family Pythonidae; genus Liasis; species Liasis olivaceus. Next base: position 44,125,412 of record CM061350.1, on the reverse strand, counting down.
ATATACTCAGAAAAATATTTTTATTGCTTGGGTCTTGCATATATTCTTCTTTAATTTATGTTATATTTTATGCAACCTATTGTACAGCAGTATATCTTTTTCTACACTAATATCATTAATAAATTTATTCTATGCAACTTCCCCAAGATCTATTTTTCTATATTTTTTTCTATATGTTATATTTACTTATCAAATTTCTTTCCCATTTTTCATCATTAAATAAAAAGTGAGGTATCTAAATCTTACTTGGTCCCAACTTATTTTAATGTAACTGTTGCAAAATATATGCTGATATTACATAAATTAGTGTATTACATTTTCACATTAAGATTTTCAAATGACAATAAGTCCTCTTCACGGCTGCCAGTCAGAGTCTGATTTTATAAAACATAGTATTCTGTTGTAAAAATCCATATAGGATCTTTGGTTGGTTTTATTCTTGATAGATGACTGTTGATATAGTAGAACAACTGGAAGTGAGAAAATCTTGCTGATATACTACAGAGTGAACCTATTGATAGAACTGATAAAAATCTGTTTAACATGATTATGAGTTGTGATCCAAATGGCTGTTGTATGCTTAGCCAACACTAAGAATTATAAATTGGATGTAGTTATTTATCAATCATGAAATGCTGAGCTGACCAACTCTATCACCCTTCTAAGGCTGCTGGAACTCTAAACAGCAATTTGCCTAGATCATCTATGGAATTTTAGTTTGAAATAAAGATGAAAATATAGGCAACAAAAAGGAAATCCATGTATAATATCATAATATAATTAACCAAAATAAAAAGATATTTTTAACACTAACTTTTATTCAATAATAATATGGTTGATTAATGTGGTAATCCTTAAATCTAGGATAGACAAAGTAAGGAGAAATACCAAAAGATGAATTTCACATACAGAATGGATGAAGCCCTATATAAAGGTGTGCATATCCTCTAAGTGACACTGGTTCCCCAATTTGTTTGCCCAGAGCCCATCCCATGCCTCTGGCTGTTGGATAAAGTTTTTGGGAGCCAGAGTTTCAAAACCCTCCCGCTGCATGTAAGAAAATGGCACATGTTCATCACATTTAATAAAGGAAGCATTCAGATATTGGAGGTGGTAGACAAACAATGTACCTTTCTCCAGCAATTTTGTATATAGTTAATTTTCTGTAATGGATTAATACATAATAAATTAATATGTTTACTTAATTTAATATGTATTAATCCATTACAGAAAATTGTATTTAATTTGCCCCTTGTCTGCAGGCTTTTCTAGAGCCTAGAAGCAATTTTGCTATTTAACTAAAAACAATGTTTGTTTCGTCTGTCCCAGATTCTGATTCACAACATCTTTTTCCTTAATTCTCCAGGATGTGTTAGAAGGTTGATTTTAAGGGTTACAAAATTGATCATGTATTATTATTATTGTTGTTGTTGTTGCAACACAGCTACATGTTTTGGTTATCTCCACATAAGACTGGTAAATAAATGATACAAGATTAACAATTCAGTACTTAACTGCTGTTGAATTCCAGAGTGTAAATCTAAGCAGGATTACTCATTCCAGATCCTTGAAAGCAATTTACGGATTCTAAATTCAAAATCCTCAGACTTCCCCACTGCTTCAGTATTAAGAGAATCCTGCTGGAAATGGTGTCTCATCTGCAGGCTATAACAAGCCCCATCATAGCAGGAAGATATGCTGCACAGCAGGGCAGGGAGGAGTCATCACATCAAAACCACTGTTTTCTTTCAGATATAAACTTGGGGAGCACTATTACAGCAAATGTCTTTTCCAACCATCTTTTACACCAACTTCAACATATAATAAGCATAATCAGGCCTGGCTGGCAAATGGCATGTACCATCTCTCAAGGCAACACTTTCTAAGTGTGAAACTTTTAATACATTTTGAATACTGGAGTGCAAGGAAATAAAATTGCATGGGTTTTTCCAAATTTAGCCATTTGATTGCATAAGTAGCTCTACTGGTTTCTGACAGTCTTGGCCATGAATATCTTACATACTGAGAATGAACTTATTACAGTAGAAAAAATGATGACTTTCTTCTAAAAAGCCTTCTTGCTCAAAAAGACAAATGTTCTGCACTGTGAAAAGATGGGCAGAATGGTGGGTTTGAGGAAAGATGTTTCAAGTGTGTGTGTGTGTGTGTGTGTGTGTAGAAATATATCAATGTCATTCTAGTTGTTGTTAAAATGCACATGTATTTAGTGAAGGAATAGTGAGGAGGCCAATAAATTCATGCAGATGTCTGTGAGGTATCATAATAGAAATATTTTATAAAAACATCAGTCAATAGGTATATAGGACTTTGTTGATATTCATATACTATTACTGAAAAGTCTTTCAACTGCACAGTGTACAGATTTGCATTCTGTAGAAATAGATAATGTAAAATCCCAGCTCACTTTCATATAAATTACTATTTCTTTTACACTCATTTGGTATCAATACTCAGAAATGATACTGTTTAAAGCAAGAAGGATCGTAGCAATCAGGGCTAAACCCATAAGGCAGAAGGTTAGAAACTCTTCTTCCAGAAGCCTTCTGGGTCTTCAGATCATGCCCCACTTCTTTCTAGTTCCTGATGCCACTATCTATCTTCCAAGGAGGTGTCTCACCTGGTGTCCTCCCCACTCATCAGTATATGAGAATGATGGGAATACCATACCCTGTTGCCTTTCATTCTGGGGAATAAAAACATAAAAACAAAATAATGAAAGAATAATGGTATGTGAGTAAAGGTACTTGCCTTTCTCCCCCACCCTTGAGAAATAGCCCAATCTCACAAGAAGTAAAGAAAAATAAAGCTTTATTTAAAAAATAAAAGTAATAAACTTTATAAAGTTTATAAACTAAATAAACTTTAAAATCTTAAAATTGTAAATATGCAATGTTGCAAAGGCAAGGGAACTGTGAAATTTACATTACAATTCAAGGGGCAAATTGGTTAAACTAAAAGACCCAAAGATGACAAGATGGCACCGACCTATTACAATTTCTCTCACACTTCAAGTTTCACAGAATTTAAAGAATTTCCCAGGGAAAAATTATGATTGCAAAAGATTTGAAAGAAAGACCATATCCAACTTGATATATTTAAAGTGCTGGTTTTAACTTATAAAGCCCTTTATGGGTCTCTGCAGGACCATCTTCCCCAACCTGTATTGGCCAAACCTGCTAGATCATTGAGGAAGAAAGTCCTCAAAGTTTGGTCTCACACTTCCAAGTGGTAAGAGGAGCTGCAGCTAGAATGTGTGGAATGATCTCCCCATAGAGATCAGGCTATCCCTCTTTGAAAGCTTTCAGTTTTTATTAAAACTGAATTTTTCCAGAGAGTATTCTAGTGATGCATACCCACTGCTCCATTTTTAACTTTTTTAAACATTTTTCTATCGTTTTTAGTTTTATTGTTATGCTATACATTGGTTAATTTTATATTTAGTTTATTTTTGTTGTTATAATCATACTGTGGATATTTTCATTTTTTGCATATCATGTAAACTGCTGAAAGTCATGAGATTATGGCAGGAATTCAATAAATAAATAAATAACAATAATAAATATACACTTTAAAAACTTGGGTATTTACAGTCACTGGGGGTCTACAGAGATATAAAGAATATTGGACTCAACTACACATAGACAAAAGAAATTAAAACGTTATGTAGCTTATGTATTTGTTAGATATAACCTGGATCATGGAGCAAAGTCCTCTGCTTTTTTCCCTGGACCTCCTTCAGCATTTGCAGTAATTCTAACCATTTACCAGAGCTGTTGGGGAGATGGTATCTCCCACATTTTCCTGGCACAGTAATTTCTTTCTACATTTCCCCAGAGTTCTGTCTCTGATTTTAAAAGAATGACTTTTTTTTTTTTCAAATCCACAACTGGGAGGGGGTGGCATATCTGCTTTTGCTTTACATGGCAAAAGTCATGTGTCCCCCAGTGCCGATTCTGCTTGACACAAAGTAATGTGTATTCCCAGTCTAGGAAGCTGGCTGTCGCTCTTGTGAATGCAGGCCATCATCACAACAAAGGTTAACATCTACACTGTTAATTTAGACAGTATCTAGCCAATGGTAAGCATATTTAAACTCAATGATTTCTGCAAAATGGTGAAGTAGTCAACTGAATTAAATCAACTGAAGTGAAAAGGTTGTTCACTTACTTTAGTCTTGCTGCTAATTCAGCAAAATTAAACAGATCTACCAGCAATGTCCATGCCCCCAGGAGTCAAAAAAGCCAAGATGGCTGTCACAGCAGCATGATCAAAGCCTCCCATATCACACACATGAAGAAAAGGTGGACCTTGAATGCCCTGTCACAACTACCATCTTGCATTTTTTAACCCCCCTCCCTGAACACTGCGGAGAACTGCCAAGAATTGCCATGGAAATCTATTTAAGCATCTTCAATGTTACTCAGATGGAATCAGTATTTTACCTATTAATGTCAAATTTTATATGTCACATATTTCAGATTTTTTCCCTTAACATCTGATTTATAGAAAAATTCTAAAGCTAGATAATGATATGACATTAACTGTACATTTGAAACTAGAAATAATCTAAAGTTTATTGCACTGGCAAAATAGGCTGCAAGAATTAATTTCAGTTCCCAGGGGTGCAAGGAGATAAAGCTCAAAAAGGCCAAAAAAAAAAAAAAAAAAAAGAAATTAAAATGCACACAGAATGGGAGGTCATTCTTGTTCTTGCAATATTATAATACTGGATTTTTGTGGGAATAGCCTGAAAGAGCAAAAGACAATTTGTAAACATTTTTTTTTTCAAAATAAACTCCAAGGGATTCAGTAAGATTTATTCTCAGCTAAGCGTACATTCCATTGCAAAGAAACTATGTTGTCCAAACTTGAAATCCCACAGCTAGGGATTTAATCAGACCAAATGCTAAACTAAGACTCTGCCACTTTTTAAGACAGATTGGCAGTAGCCATTTTTTAGAGAAGCAGTATTTGTAAAATTGTTCAAGCAGGTCATTCATTGAAACTTCCATAAGATCCGGCATAGCATCAAAGAAAAATGTGGCAATATCAAAAATAATTAAGGAATTATATTCCACTGGTTTGTGATTCCACAGACGTATTATTCTTCTGAACAATATTGCAATTTTATATTTATTTCTCTTGTGAAGTATCAACGGGACTGGAGTAATGGCTATTTGAAAACAGAACAGTGAAAAGAAAAGAAAAGAAAAATGCACAAATGCACCTCTTTTAATAAACAGATAATTTCTATCTACACAGAAGGTATATCTGTATTTGGATGAACCAACCTCCATGTTAGGGGGTTGTAGCACATACTACATTTTTTCATCCTACTCAAAATCCCCCTCTCAATACTTTATTCCTACTGGGGAACAAACAATTACATATCTTCTTCTTTATGGATAGGGAGTAGTTTCTGAGGAAGCAACCGTGAGTGAATAAATAAGTTAGAAAACAAGAATTAATAACATTTCCTTGTTTGCTGGCTCAGAAGCAAATTTAGTCTGAAGCCTCCTACCTCTTTTGTATTGAGAAAAAGACTCTCAGGAAAAAAAATAACCCTACAAGTACACATAATGGATAACCTGGACCATAAATGGTGGAGATGACATGGAAAAAGTACGATGCTTCATGACTAAGTCTAAAAAACAAAACAAAATCAGAATGGGACAATAGCTCAGCTTCATATGCCACTGGGAACTGAATCTATGGAGGCAAAACTAAATACTTCCTCAGACTGGATTCACAAATTCTGCTACACCATATTTTGTTTAATTATGAATTACTGAATAAACTACAATTGGCTGAGGTTTCTGAACACATGAGCTCATTATGGCTTAGCAGAATGTATAAACACAGAAACAATTAAGAACCAGTAATCATAGGGACAGGAAATACAGGAGATTCACTTGAAAGAGTACTCAGATGATCTGGGCTAGATCTAGCCAGGAAGTGAGACTAGTTTGGCAACGAGATGGACAGCTAATAAACAGAAGGCTGTTGAAATTGTGCCAAAATTCAGTTAAGGGAATGAAGTAACCCCAGTCTTTCTGCAACTGCCATTAATCTCAGCATAATTATCTAGAAGTAAAGCGGGGGGGATCAATGATTTTACCCTTACTAGGTAAATAGAACAAGTTCCAAATGTCTCACTTTTTAATTATTCCTATTTTAAATGATGGTATGTTAATAGAATAATTTATCTTTCTTTGAGATATCAGATAAAGTTCAGTACCGGTCAAACTCAAGGAGTTAGAAATATATATCTGTGGCAATAATACATTTAAATTCAGACTAATGCTGTCAGCATTTTCCCTCTTTCTATTTTGTGGCATAGCCCTTTTTAACAAATGACATTTTCCGTTTGAGGCAGCCATTCTTCCTGGTAGATTTGCCAATTTCCTAATGAACAGAAAACACTAAATGGAACATTCATGTATATTCTTTCCGATTTAATCTCTTTTCAAAATACAAAACGCTTATCAGCGTGTAAAGGTTAGAAAGAAACAGGTTTGTCAGCATGCTATTTATTCCATTCATGGCTTATTTTAAGTATGAGGGTCAGAGCTTCCCCCCTCAACATCACTCACATTTTGAGCATGCTTGCTAGCATCAGATAAGGCATAAACAGAACCTGAATATTTGTTATCATTTTAAAATACAGCCATTGGAGCCATTTTAACTACTCAAAAACTTTCAATAAATATTAAAGAAGGCAGTGCTATTCCCTGCCAGAGGGGAATGGCCTCAACTAATATATGCATGGCGACTAATGGAGAGTGGAAGATTTGTTGAGTAAGGAAAAATCTGTAGCCTTAAAAAGATAATATGAATGAGATATCTGAGAGTGGAGAAAACTAAGCATCACTTTCTCCAAACTGGTATCCTCTAGATGTGTTGGACCACAACCCCAGTCATCTCTAGGCAATGTATGCTGCTGGTGGGGAAAATTGGAAGCTTTAGTCAAAGATATCTAGAAGACACAAACAACAGAGCATAAATAAGCCAAGTGCCCTGGACCTTCTACAGGAGTTTCCCCCCTGGTCTCTGAAGGAAGTTACTTTTGGATAATCTGTAATGAGAACAAAAATAATATGAATATTTTCCAGGAAGATTACATTCCTTCATGTACTTAGCTACTTGAGGCTTCCTCAGCTTGTGATCAGCCAATTTGGATTCACTTCACAACCAGCTTTGGCAGCAATCCTGTAGCAATGTTTTCTGTGCACAGACATGTATGCTCTCAGATAATGTGAGAAGTCTCCTTGAAATGTCCATAGAAAGCCTTTTAGAGGATGTGTTGCCTGATGCTTTGAGCAGAAGATTTGGGGGATGTAATGGTTCACTCAGACTTAAACTGTATGCTTACACATTCAGAACCAAGGCCTGGAATGTCCAGTGGCATTTGCTTCCAAGTAATTTTGCACAGGATCACAGGCTCAAACACAAAAGACAATGCCATTAGATGATGACATTTCATTTCTGAAGAAGCTAGATTTTATTTCCAGTTGGTGAAAAGACTGCAACTTGAGAAAAGAAAAGATAAACACTACAAACTTAAGGCAATGTTCATGTGCTTGGGACTACATCTGCTTGAACTTGGTGAAATAAGATCAGACTGTAGCCTGGTTTGTAGAGAATGCTCAATTATAAGGAATGAGTTCACACATCTTGCTAAGCCAAAAACCAAAAAATCACCTTATGGCTCAACATGATTTGTGAACCAACTAATATGTCAGAACTGTGGAATAATATGGGGGATGGTTGAAAAAAAAATAGAGCTAGAAATTTATAAAAGAAAGGAAGACATTTGCAAGGATTTTTTTTTCCCCTGTGAAAGTACAAATTGTAGTAAGTAAGCTTACAAGGGTTTTAAGATTCACTTTTCAACTCTGAAGTTAATTTTCATACAGCAGGCTGGAAATCTTTTCAAAATATTAATCTGCTAAGGTTTTATCTAAGAGTAAACAAACAATGAAGTTTCTGCTTCAATCTTTTTCAAGACAGTTATGAAGAGGAGCTCTTGCCTTCAGCTTGGCAACCACATAAGTAAGAATCACTGGAGAAGCTCAGTGGAAGAAGAAATGCTTTGCACATAGAAGGTACCAGGTTCAGTCTCTAACATATTCATGCTGAGATGAGAAAGAGTTCTCTGAAATACTTCCAGGAAGAATAGAAAACTCTGAGTTGGATGGACCAAGGATCTGACCCATGCTGAGGCACCTTCATCTCATGTTTTCTTCCATCCAGATGTTTGCTGGTCAGTTGATGTTGATTGTTCAGGCAAAAATTTATTTTCTGATTTTTGAAGTTTCTTCACATTTAGAAAGATATTTGTTCATGATGAAAATTTTATTTCTGACTTAGAATTAAGGTTTTTTCTTTAGATTAATTTGGTAAAATTTGAACTTCGAAGCACCTTAATTTTCCTTTCCAAACACTTTCCTGCTAATTTTTCCATTTTCCCATATTTCTCCTTTGCCACTTCCTTGCTTCACACAACTTTTCTGTGTAAGACATTTGCAAGATACACAATTTGACATTTGCTTGCTTCAACTATTTTTCAGTCAGTTCTTTTGCAAACTACACCATTTGCTAGCCTGTATCCTTTTCCTAAGGGCAACACCCTCCAACTTTCATCTGACAAGAGTTTACAACATCACAATTAGTTGTACATGTTCTTCTTTTCCTCACCATCCCTCATCTGTGTTATGCTTAGCATACCATATCCTAAGGGCAACCACTCTCTAAGGCCTGTTCTCTTCAAATGAAGCATTTGCAGATAGTGAAGGATATCAGGACTATGAGCCATAATCATAACAGCCTTTTCTAAAATGAAGAACTTCAAAACAGTTACATCTACCATGTGCTTGGCCAGACATGACAGCATGGCATGGACCTTTGCCAGCAGTATCACATAGTCAAGATGGCCATCTGTCTGAACCCAAGAACAGTATTTGAAAAAGTCCATATATTTCTCTTGGACAAAATTAAACTAAATTGACAGGAATAAACAGGCACTGATAGATCCAATAGCGTGAAGAAAGTACACATTTGCCTAGAGACCTGTTCATTCTAGCAATTGTTAGATGACTGCAGAACCCAGAGGAGAGAAAAAACATTCTGCTGCAATAGAGTGTTGAAATCTTGTCTTGCAATTTTATCTTTTATGAAAGCGGCTTCTATTTTTCTACATTATTCTCAAGAGGCTTCAAAGGTTCTTGTGAAATTTTTTTGTATCTGAGCTCACTTTATTGTTGAAGGGAGTGGCAGAGGCTATAGTTGGAATTGTTTTCTGACGTATGTCTTTTGTTTATCCTGAAACCTTTTTGACTGCCTGCATATCCCAAACTGAAAAGACCAAGAAGGTGAAGTTGCCACATGATAAATTCCCTTAACCTTTAATTGCAGTGTGGGAAGCAAGAAGGCTGCAGACCTCTAGAGGAATTTCATTGAAGAGAATCAAATCATAAAGTCAGAAAGAGTTGTTTAGGCCATCAAGTCCACCCCACCCCCCACCCCCAGCCTCATGCAGGAATCTAAATTACAGCATCCAAACCAGACAGCTGTCCATCCTTGGTCTGAATGGACTCAGTAATGAGAAACCCATCTCTCCTCTGATAGTTGATTCCTTATGGGTTAGGACATTTTTCTAGCTTTCAACTGGAATCTGTCTTTCTATGACTTAAGATGTTGTTGTCCTATAATTTGAAGTGATGGAGGACAGTTCTTGACCTGCTAGGTAATTGAGAAGTATCATATTCATTCTCAACTGTTTTCTCAAAGCTGAAATTAGGAAGCTTTTTCCGTCTCTTTTTATAATTTTATGTTCCGGTCCCTTCACCATTCTTACTGCCCTTCTTTGTTATCTATTTCAGTTTCACTGAATTTTTCTTAAAATGTGGTTCCCAGAACTGTGTATAGTACTCAAAGTGGGGTCTGACCAATGGAGAAAATAAAGGAATTATTGTTTTCTTTAATATGGAAATTATACATTTATTGATATAGTCTAAACTTACAGTTGTTTTGTTGCAATCCACACCACATTGCTGACTCAGCTTGGAATCAGCTAATTACAAGTTCCTTTTCCCAATCGTTATTGATAAGCCTCTATATGTCCCTTTCATTTTTGTTCCCTAAATTGGGGGGGGGGGGGGACTTTTCATTTGTTTTTATTGAATTTTCAACCCAGTTTTCTAGCCTATCAAGATTCTTGTTTCTTTCTTCTGGTTTATTAGCTGTCCCTCCCAGTTTTGTATCATCTGAAAATTTGATAAATATTTCCTCCACTAAAATTTGATAAGTCCTTCCTCTATTTCCTCCACTAAAATTTGATAAATCCTTCCTCTATTTCCTCCACTCCATTTCCTCCAACTAAGCCATTCTGAAAATATTGAGGAGTATAAGGCCAAGCCCTAAATCCTATAGCACTCCAATGAATACCTCAGCCCAGTTTGATGAGCACCTTATGAATATGGTCTTCAAGCTAGCTGTCACTTAACTTAACAAATATGCCCTCTGGACTGCACCTAACTAGCTTGCTAGTCAGAATGTTATGGGGTACTTTATCAAATGGTTTTCTGAAGTCAAGTTATATCTATTCCCACAATCTACTAAGGAAGTTACTTAAATAAAATATGAAATAAAATTAATCCAACAATACTTGTTCTTCACAAATCCATGCTGATTTCTAGTAATCTCTGTATTTTATTCAAGATGCTCACAGATCAATCACTTAACATCTGCTCTATTTATGATGAATATTTTTTGGGCTTTCAAGCCAACTGTGAATTATACAGTGAAAATGAAGACATTGTATAATGAAAGAAAGGACCTCTTAGCCTCCTTATAACTAAATGCAACAACACTACATTCCATCTTGGGGAGTTTTCTGAAATTATTTTCTTCTATATAAGAAACTTCATAAGCAAATTCTATTTCATCAAACTGAGAAATAATAGAACAAAAATGTAGGCTAATTTTTTCTCAACTGCACTAATGGTCCTACTTCAAGCCATCAAAAATAAAGAAGCAAAGTGAGTCAGAAATGTAGCTAAGGAACAGACAGTACACACATTTAAAAATATTTTTATTTTACCTTTTGGTGTATAATTTTTCAACATTAAAAATGCTTTCTAAGAAGAAAATATTAAGAGGCTCAGCACAGAAATGTATTTTTCCATTAGTGCAAGAGAGTGCAAAGTTAGGGCTTATAGTAGTCACATTAAAATAGATGAGAGCTTACCGAATGACGCCCAACACAGCATTAATTTTCCCATCCCCAAATTGCTCTAATAGGCAAGGAGTTTAACGATGTGAGAAAACTCATTGGCTGGTTGCTTGGGTCAGTATCAATGGCAGTGCCATCATTTTTCAGTCTGTCCCATGCAATGTCCACATGAGGAAATCCTTCAAATCTGCAAAACACTTAGAAAAGCTGAGTGCTTTGAATCCACCTGATTTAATGTGCCGCTTCAACAATCTGCTTTGAAGCAGTGATCTGATCAAAGCTTTGTCAAACAGAAATACCTCTTTGAAATTTTGCCCAGTCCTGGGTTACAGGGGGATGTGGAGTGACTGTCCCAAGCATCCACCACAATAATGTGGTAAAAGATTGTAAGATAAGATGGTGGAGGATAGGAGCCAGTTGACTGCCCCCTTAAAGGTGGATTAAATCTCATTATTAAAATCTTTGGCACTTACCTGGACTAGACTTGACATTGGATTTGGACTGGACCTTGGATAGGCTTTTTTCGACTTCTTTCAGCTGGTTGGAGATGACAGACAGACTGTTCACTGCTGGCTGGTCTGGTTGCAGCCACTGCATTGCCACGCTCATGCCTAGGCTGGTGCTTGGATTCCCCCTCCCTGGGATGGTTGTAACTGGTTATTATGGGAGTTCCCGGGTCTTTGGAATTGGGGGGCCTGGAGGGGAAGACAATGTGGCCACTGGAGGACATGGGCAGGCCATAACATTATGGTGGTGATGGGCATAGGGAGGTATGGTGGGAGGCGAGGAGTGGGCCACCCCCAGGGAATGTGGGACCATGTTTTATACACATTTTGCATTCCAGCTTCTTGGTCTCAGCCCCTATACCTGGAAAGCAGACCGTCAGAAGCCCTGGCTTCCAGCTGTTGCTTTTAACTGCCAGGTCAGTTTGTAATAAGGCCTCCCTCATCTGTGATCTGATCGTGGATGAAAGGGCTGACCTGGCATGCACTACTGGGACCTGGCTGGGCCCAGAAGTGGGGGGTCCCCTTCTTGGAAATGTGCCTGGCTGGGTTTCAAGTGTGGCACCAGCTGAGAACCTGGGGCAGGGGTGGTGGTGTGGCAATTGTCATCCAAGAATCGTTTATGGCTTTCAGGGGCACTGCCCCACAGATGACCGAATATGGGACCCTGTTCATTAAGTTGGGCTCTAGAAATTAGTTGGGACTGTTGCTGTTGTATCAGCCTCCCTGCTGCATAGCAACCTCCCTGCCTGAGCTCCTTGATCCCATCTCCAGGTTTGCAGTCTTCCCTGAGACTGGGGTCTGAGGTGGCTTAGGAGTTCATAGCCACCATGACAGCCTTAGGCCTATCCCAGGTCATCCAGAGCCCAGCATGGGACAGTAGTCACACACTGGGTCTGTTGTTCCTGTTGAAGGGAGCTGTTGGTGTCCCTCTTGTCATGGTCAGATTATGCCCTGTTTACCATGGGATTCTCTGGTGCCACTATCCAGTGCAGGGAGGCTGGACCCATTAGATTGGTCTGCCCCCAGTGATTGAGGGACCTGGATGGGTTCCAGAGGGAGCCAGGGGTTGCTCCTGCTAGTCTGCTACATGGTCTATCTGAAGCCTTCGGTGCTGCCTGGAATAAAGTGGCAGCTAAGGCTTTGGATCAGATTATGCCTGTGCGTTCTCTCCCTTTTGTGGATCCTTGCACTCCTCGTGGTTTACGGAGAGGCTGAGGGAGATGAAATGAGAGAAGAGACATCTAGAGCATTGCTGGTGCTCATCTAAGGATGAACTCGACTGAACACAGGTTAGAGCCGCTATTAAGGCCTATCTTGTAGCAATAAGGGCAGTGAAGCAACAGTACTCCTCCGCTCTTATTGTATCCACAGGTTGCCATCCTGCAGTCCTGTTTCAGGTGATATGAGCCCTCTTGGATAAAAGGGGCCTGGAGAACCTTTTGCAGGGTCGTGCAAAGGAATTTGCTCAGCATCTGTTGGATAAAATTGCTTGGATTCATTTGCAGTTGGATGCTGACTTTGCTGCAGGTCTGGGGGAGATGCCTAGAGTGGAGGCTTGCCCAGTTACCTGGATGGTTTGAACCTGTTGGGCCTGAAGAACTGGACAGGGTCCTTAGGACTGTGAGCTTGGCCATCTGCTCCTAAGATCCACGCTGCTCATGGTTTGTGAAAACAGCCCAGGGGGTGTCATGTGGGTGGGTTCTAGCTATGGTGAATTCTTCTCTGAGAGAGGGGGTTGTTCCTTCACCTCTTAAGGATAATTTGGCTTGCCCCCTCCTCAAGAAGCCATTCCTGGACCCCATGATACTGGAAAATTTTCATCCAATATCCAACCTCCCTTTTTTGGAGAAGGTGATTGAGAAGGTGGTTGCACAGCAGTTTCAATGGACTTTGGATGAAGCAGATTATCTAGATCCTTCTCAGTCAGGGTTCAGACCTGGATATGGTACAGAAACAGCATTAGTCATGCTTTTGGATGATTTCTGGTATGGGCGGGATGGTGAATGTGCATTCATCCTTGCCTTACTTGACCTCTTGGCAGCTTTTGATATGGTCGACCATGCTATCCTTCTGAACCGACTCAGAGGATTGGGGATGGGCAGCACAGTGTTGTGCTGGTTCACCTCTTTTCTACGGAGTCGGTTCCAGTTGGTAGTGATTGGGGAGGAGAGATCCCCACCTCAGCCTCTGTTATGTGGGGTGCCACGGGGTCAGTGCTCTCTCCTCTCCTATTTAACATCTACGTAAGACTGCTGGGTGAGCTCATCTGTCACCATGGGGTGAGGTATCATCAATATGCTGATGATACTCAACTGCACCTCTCTGCCGCTGGCGAATGGTGGACTGGTGCTGTGGACATCCTATCCAGGTATCTGGGGGCTGTGAGGGTCTGGATGGGGAACAACAGGGTTCAACTGAACCATGACAAGACTGAGCGGCTTTGGATGTTGAGCCACTCTGGTTCTATGACTTTATCATCTTTGGTATTGGATGGGGTCACACTGCCCCAAATAGACCCTGAGCACAATCTGGGGGTCCTCCTGGCCTTATGACTCCTGCTTGATGAACAGGTGGTTGTTGTGGCTAGGAAGGCCTTTGTATTGTGCACCAGTTGCACCCATTTCTGGATCAGAGGACCTACTCATGGTCACTCATGCCTTGATCATCTCCCAGTTAGACTGCTGCAATGCACTGTACATGGGGCTGCCCTTGCAGAGTATCTGGAAACTTCAGCTGGTGCAAAATGCAATGGCGTGAGCAGTTATGTGTGTTTCTCATAGAATACATATTATACCTCTGCTCTACAAGCTGCATTGGTTTCCAGTTTGCTTCCAGGTTCAATTCAAGATGCTGGTTTTAACCTTTAAAGCCCTTCATGGCATGGGACCAGGTTATTTGAGGGTCTGCCTCTCTCCAATTTCATCTGCCTGTCCTATCAGATCCAGCAGAGAGGGCATTGCACAGATTCTGTCACCTAGGGAGCTACATCTGGTGGGCCCCAGGCAGTGGGCCTTTTCTACTGTGGTGCCTGCACTGTGCAATCTTCTCCCCACTGAGGTGAGGCTGGCCTCCTCACTGTTGAGTTTCCAGAGGTCCCTTAAGACCTGGTTATGCCAGCAAACCTGGGGACCCCAGGGATGGGTGAACTAGTGAGGTGTCCCCATTATTTTTTACATCCCTTTGTCTATTATTTTTTTGTTTTAGTTTGGTTTTTATATCTTTTAATGCATTTATTGCTTTAGCCCTGTTGTATGCCGCCCAGAGTTGCTTGCTTATGAGATGGGCAGCTATATAAATTGTATAAATAAATAAATAAATAAATAAATAAATAAATAAATAAATAAGCAATTCAAGTTATTACATCATAGTTGCAGTAGCATATAGAGCCTTAACTGTATATCAATTTTTTCAGACTGAGGGCTGCTAACTTTGAATGGCAAAATGTTGTATGACAGAGCCAGAACATAAATATATGTTTATTTACATTTAAACTAAATTAAAACAATGAATTATGATTGCATCCTTTGTTTTTAATATTTTTCCCTTCAGTCACATTCAAATTTATGATTTTTGTTTTTAAAAAGGGATGTATGAGACATCTTTAATCCTTTCAAGGCCCTGAAGTCTCAGATTGTGCATTTCTGCTGTACTGTAACTCAATCTTTTTCATTTATCTCCATTGCTTATGATAAATCATAAGTGTCAAAGTGGAGGAAATGTGTACTGGATCTGGCTGTGACCACCCTTGGATGGCATCTGGCATCACATTGCAGACCACAAAGGATTGAACAGTCAATATAGAATACTGCCTTTAGAGAAAAGTGAAGATGGATTGCCTTCAGCTGCTGCTATTTGCTTTAAAGCTTTGACAAATTCCTACCTGGCATTTCAATTTTTTCATGAGAGGCAGGGGCATTGAAATGCTGACATCCAAAACTGAATATTCTTTCTTTGTGTGTGTGTATGTGTGTGTGTGCACGCCGTCAGTGTTGACCCCTGGCAAATGCCTGGAAAAGTCCCTGCAGTTTTCTTGGCAAGGTTTTTCAGAAGTGGTTTGCCCTTGCCTCCTTCCTAGGGCTGAGAGAGAGTGACTGGCCCAAGGTCACCCAGCTGGCTTTGTGCTTAAGGCAGGACTAGAACTTATGGTCTCCTGGTTTCTAGCCTGGTGCCTTAACCACTACACCAAACTGGCTCAAATATTTATGTACCCTCCTCAGTTCAAGGGAAAATCTGGAAGGCTTTAATTAGAGGAATTCTGGAACTGAGTTTTGCCAATCTGGAAATGTCATTCTACAGTGTGAGAACTCATGAAGGGACTTAGACTGGGATAGCTGAAGAGAAGGCAATTAAGAAGCTATTCCACTGTATAAGGTCATGTGTTCCTTCACACAATAAAAAAACAGCTTGACATCTATTCTTCACACAGTTAAAACAAACTTCTTCTTATTTAACAGATGGAGAATTTTTTTCTATTTTGTATTAGCTATTGTCCTGTAGATAACAGTGATTTTATTCACCAGAGAGACTCAATGAAAACTCACTTTACTTTATTGGCTAACAATTCAGATAAATCCAAGTTGGGAAACCAAGACTGAGAAGAATCATGCAAGCAACGAGTCTTAATTATTCTCCAAAGACAAGGAAGGAAAAAAATCCCTATTCTTCCAAGAAAGTATAAGAAATCACCTATTTAACATCTACATGAAACTGCTGGGTTAGGTCATCCATTGGCATGGGGTTAAGCTATCAATATGCTGATGATACTCATTTGTACAGTTCTGCCCTAGGCTGCCCAAGTGATGCCATCCAGGTTCTTTCCCAATGCCTTGAAGCTGTTGGGGTCTAGATGGAGAAGAACAAGCTTTGACTCAACTCTAGCAATACCAAATGGCTTTGGAGTTTAGGTCTCCCTGCTCTGGAAATGTTCCATTTTTTACTATGGATGGGTACACACCCTCTATAGAATTGATGTACAATTTGAGGGTCTTTCTGGGCTCCTGTGGCCAGTAGGGTCTTCACACTTCATCTTGTGTGCCAACTGCTCTCCTTCCTGGAACAGGGGGCTCTGCTCTCAGTCATTCATGCCTTTTCACTTCATGGTTGGACTACTGCAATGTACTCTACATGGGGCTGCCTTTGAAGAGCATTCAGAAGCTGCAGTTGATCCAGAATACAGGATCAATACAGGCAGTTTTAAGTGCGCATCAGTATGCCCATATAATACCTCTGCTTTGTGAGCTGCACTGGCTTCCAATAGCATTTCAGATGCAATTTAAGGTGCTAGTAGTCACTTATAAAGCCCAACCTGGCACAGGGCCAGGTTGTTGGCAGGACCACATGTCCCCAATTATATCTTTTTATCCCACAAGATCTGACACTCTTCTTTGAAACAGTGCCATCTAGTTGGACCCAGCTGTGTGCCTTCTGTCTTGCAATGCCTGACTTATGGAACAGCATCCCCTCTGAGATCCAGATGGCCCCGATCCTGTTAACCTTCCGGAAAGCCTTGAAGCCCTGGGTTTTCTCTCAAGTGTTGGTCCAAGCTCTTAAAAGAGCCTGACATTTATGATTAGATTGGATTATAGTTTTAGGGACTTCGGCTTTGTTGTAATATCGTTTTAGTAATTCTTATTTCTTTGCTTATACTGGGAACTGCCCACAGTCACAAGACTGAGGTGGACAGCTATATAAATTATATAATAAATAAATGAATTGTGCTAGAACAGTTGAAATGTTAAACTATTGTTATAATTTTGAAAGCATGAAAAGTGCAAAAATTTGCAAGCTGATAAAAAAGTTGAAGATCATCACAGAATGGTGTATTTTCAGTTCTACTAATAATTGACAAAGAATGCTTTGATCAAGCAGATTCTGCTTACAGAGATTTTCTACTACAGACAGGAACTCTTATCTTTACGCCACAAGTACACTTTTTTTCCCCATGAAGATTACTTTGAATGTTATTTTTTTCCCCATGATATCAATGTAAGGATTGCTTTGCACAGAGATGGATGTGATAAAGGATAGAAAGCTTTGAAGTGGCTGTAGAAAAGTGATTATCATTGCAATGCACATTTTACCAACAAACATGGTTTGTACTCAAGGATAAAATACTGTGAATGAGGAAATAACCAAAGGTGGGTGTTGCCTTTGTAGAGCCCTCATGAAACATAAGAATCACATGGCAGGTTGTCTACCTCTGTTTAAGAGGTAGCCATCAAACTAAAGCTGCAGCCTTCTGTGAACCTTACTCACCTCCATGTCTTACTTCACCCTCTTCTTTGCCCTTTCAACCATGCTACTTGGCAGCCAGATTCTTTCTAACTTATCTCAGGTTCTATCTCACTTGACACATCTATCCAGGAATTTGACTGCAACATGATTAACTCTAAATAGGGTTGAAAGAGAAAGAGAGAATCATAGTGCATGCGCAAAGCTTTTCTTTCCCAATATCCGTTTGCACCGAGTTCTCTTGCAGATCCTTGTGTGAGAGTGTCGAATGGGCCCTTCTAGGTAGGGGTTGATGTGGAAAATTGCTTTTCATTGTTCCCTTGGGAGGATTGTGCTTTTTAAGATTAGGTGGGGCTTTTTTTTTGTTCTGTTTTTAATTTTCTGAAGCCACCCAGAGTTATTTTTGGAGTTGGGTTGCCTAGAGATTGGATGGTTAAATAAATAAATCAACAAACAAATAATCTGAAAGAGGCTTGTAAAAACATTCTGTCAAACCTGTTTGCAAAGATCCTCATATTCAGGAACCAGAATATCCAGAAGTTTCAGCAGGTGCAAATGCTGTGGCATGGGCAGTTAAGGGTGCCCCTAGAAGGATACGTGTTACACCTCTGCTCCACGAGCTGCATTGATTGCCAGTTTGCTTCTGGGTCCAATTCAAGGTGCTGGTCTTGTCCTTTAAATCCTCACATGGCATGGGGCCAGGTTATCTGAGGGACTGCCTCTCCCCAGTTACATCTACCTGTCCCATCTGGAAGGAGAGGCATGTTGCAGGTCCTGTCTGCTAAGGAGTTCCATCTGGCAGGACCTAGGAGACAAGACTTTTCTGCCATGGCACCCACCCTTTGGAACATCATTCTCCCCACCCCACCCCACCCTGAGCTGAGGTTCCCGGGCAACCAGGAGACCATGTGCTGGCTGCATCACGTGTAACATTCTGATGCATTCCCTCTCGCAATCTTGTTTTTTATTTATGCTTAATTGTTTTTAAGTGGTCTCTGTAGAATGTTTTAACTGTTGGTTTTATCGTATGCTGCCCAGAGTCCCTTTGTGTGAGATGGGCAGCCATATAAATCTGATAAATAAACAAACAAGCAAACAAAAGCTGTCTTTCAGAGTTGGCCATAGTAAGGAAATGCTGGCTTTCTACCCATTAGTTCGTTCTGCCCCAACTATCATTTTTGTGCACCTGGACAGATTAAGAGTTCCTTCCATTTAATTGACTTCAGCCAAACCCAGGCCAGCTCTGAATGTTGCTGCTGCAGGGGAAGAAATGGCATGCAAAGGGAATGCAAATCTATGTTCTGTCTGATTGTCCTTTTGGAGAAGAGGCACCACAGAGACCTTTGACTGATTGTTATGATTGATCCAATGTGACATAGCAGAACTGTTAAGATTAATGCCTCTCATATATCATTGGTGCTATAATAAGAATGTGTCTTCTAAGAAACATACATCCTTATAAAACAGAAACTATTTACCTTTCAAGAAACTTGAATTTGTTGATCTATGAGTAGTTTTTTGGGGGGATAGTTCCGAACATTTACTTCATTTTATTGCTGAATACATCTGACACTGATTAGAAAGAACTTTTTCTATTATTAGTATTGTATCTCCTTCCTTTTGGGCACTGTATTTTTTTGAGGGGGGAGGTGTCAAAACTGTCATTTGATAGCTATTCTGAAAATGATTAGCTGTTTCAGACCTTTATTTGATCTGTAGCTAATGTAGTGCCAGTAATATAAACTGGCAATTGCTTTGAGTATACATTTATCTGCCAATTCACAGACAGATTCATTTTCACCCTGAGACCCCAGTAGTAACATTTACCTGAGTCCATCTGAGTCATTCTACATGCTGGAAAAACATAAACATGATAGGGTTAGGGGAGAGCACCAAGGTATCTGGAATTCTCTTAAGCATAACTCCCCTTCTTCAGCTGTCTATGATTACAGCATATTAAATAATATTTTGCATTCTATTCTAGGGTTTTTAGAAAACAATTTTATTTTTCTAAAGATTGTGGACAAGGCCAAAGTATATTTTCAGTCAGAACAAACTTATATTCTCATAAGAGGTCCAGGGCAGGGTATGTGGCACACTCAACAACTTCTCCCATTTTCCTGCTGCTTCCCATCCCTCAGCATCTGCTAATTGAAGTGGATGGCTCACTCTTCCTAATGGCATTCCTGGCCTTGTATGAATATCTGATATATTGATCCCATTAGAATCCCACTCTGGCATATATGCAGCTATTCCAACACCTGTCCGAAATAAGTTAGGCTGTAGCATAGTAACATAAGCATGCTTACTTCAATAGGTTTTATGAATAAGGAGGGATTTGACACATCAGGAAGATGGAGGCCTGATTCATTGGAGGAGTGAGGGTTTGCTTAAGTTATGGCTTCTACTTGTCAGCTCCATTTTGCAGGACAATATTCTATCAGTTGTTTTCGGAGCTTGCTTCCTAGACTATGCCTGGCATATTGGAGGGTTAAAACATTGGACCAACTTTGCTTTGATAGTTTGAGATGTGGTTAGTATTGTGCCAGTGGCTAGCCCCATTGAGTTTGAGGCTGGCAAGGGTGTAAGGAATGAATTGAGAAAGTGAACTGTGTTTGGACAACCTAGCTTCCTGGCATCTGCTGAGTGTTCCACGGAAGAAACAATATGAGGCTGGTGGTAGGTTGATGGTGGGCTGAGGGTAGTTGGTAGTTGTTTGAGGATGTTTATGTTAGTGGGTTCCTGAGACTTGGGGGATAGGTGGTGGGGGTTGGGGGAAGAGATAGGACAGGGAGTGACATCTGAGTGGTAATGGACAGAGGGAGATATGGTGGGAATCTGAGAGCAGAGCACACATGGGGAAGATGGAAATGATATTTTACACTGATTTCACATTCTGACTCCCAGTATTCAACCCTGTTGCCAGGTCACTGGTTTAGAGTTGGTGTTGTCAAACGCCAGGTCAATGGCTCCCTCATCCATGATCTTATGGTGGATTAGGTGGTTGATCTGGCATGTATAACCAAGACCTAGGTGTGCTGAGACAGTGGTGTTCCCTTCTCTGTGGGTTTCAGGTTTGGCATCGTGATCCCAAGTTGAGGTAAAAGGGTGGCAGTTGTCATCTAGGAGCACTTTACAGATTTCAAAGGCTCTACACAGCACATAACCAGATGTAAGACCTTGTGGTTGAAGTTAGAAGCAGTTGTTCTGCTATACTGGTCTCCTTGCCTGAACTTCTTGATTCTATCATTGAGTTGGCAGTGAAATCTCCAAGACTTTTAGTCCTTGGAGATTTAACTTTGCCCTCATGTGGCTATGAGTTTCTGGTGGGGCTCAGAAATTCATGGCCACCATGGATCTGACCCCAGTTATTGAGGGCCCAACAACATAGCTGATAACAAGTTTGGTATGGTTTTTGTCTCAGAGCAGTTGCAACATGATCTGAAGGTGGAGAATTGCTATAAGTCCTATGTTTTAGTCAGAGCAGTCTCTGGTTGCTTTCTGGCTTGTTGCTGTTCCCTCCCTCTTCTTCCAAGCCAGGTAGGACCTATGTCATTGGTCCACTCAAGTTAACTTATTGACCCAGATGGGTTTCAGTGTAGAGAGTCAAAGAGATGATTTTGGAGAAACAAGGCAGAGATAATGGTTGCAAAAACATGCTTTAAGCACAGGAAACAGTGAAAACATGAGAAAGAAGCTCAGACTGTTACTCCCTAATTCACTACAGTATGAGGAGGGAGGGAAGAAGTCAGTCAGGTTTTCAAGATTATGTTGCTGTAGACAATATCAATAAAGTATAATCCCAGCCAGATTTATGGAGTGTTTCCCAATCTGACCTACCTTGAAGGGCTGACAGAGAGCTCATATGTGAGATTACATTGTGGCAATATGAGTGGCAAAATGCAGTTTTGTTTTGTTTTTCCCCTGTTCTTATCATATCTACAGATAGCCAGCAGGAGGCCCTGTTCAAAGTGACCTGTTCCCTGCTGGGGAAGAACAAGGCGCAAAAGTATTTACAGGGCTGCTAGGAGGAATACTCTTCCCATTTGGTGGATAAAAGTGCTCAGACCCACTCTGACTTAGACCTGACTCAGCAGGTCCTGTTGAGCTGGCTGAGACTCATTTTTTTTCCCTTTTATCAGGGAAGTGCTTATCATGAGGGAAAAAGGTGCTCCACTAAAATGAGAACTGGACTAACAGATTGGTCTGTTTTTCTGTATTAAGATACCTATGCAGTGATCCTGGGGTCCAACTAGCTGAGAATAAAATTCAAACTTCTAAACCCTGGAGGTTTAATCTTATGACTTCTGAAGAAGTGGATAGGATCCTTGCAACTGTTAGTCCAGCCATCTTTTTATTAGACTCATGTCCCTCCTGGTTAGTTAAAGCCCCCAAGAGCTGATGTGTGATTTAATCCATGTGGGGGTAAATTCATCCTTGACAAAGGGGATTTGCTTCCATTTGCTTTGAAGTAAGCAGTGGTGCAGTCCATCTTCAAGAAACCATTACTGGATCCTACACTTCTAGACAATTTTTTGTCTAGCCTTCATCCTTCCCTTTTTGGGTAATATTGTTGAGAAAGTGATCAGAAACAGATTATCTGGACCCATTTCAGTTGAGTTTCAGGCTGGGGCATAGTATGGAGACAGTAGTGATCACATTTATTGATGATCACTGCAGAACCAGGATGAGACAGTGGAATTATCCTAGTTCTTCTTGATCTCTCAGCTGCTTTTGATACTATCGATCATGGTATCCTTCCAGATCAACTGTGGGATTTGGGAGTGGGAGGCGCAGAGCTGCAGTGCTTCTCCTTTTTCCACGTCCAGTTCTAGTTGGTGTTGACAGGTAAAAAGAGGTCTAGCTCAAAGTCCCTGGTTTGCAAGATGCCCCAGCATGACACTCTCACCTTTTCTTTAATATCTACCTGAAACTTCTGAGTGAGGTCATTCACATAGACACAGTATCAGATATCATGAGTATACCAATGCTATCCAGTTGTATTTCTCAATCCCTGGTTGACCAAGTGAAGTCACAGAGAGAGGAACAGATTCAACCCTGCATGGCTGTGGTGCATAGTTCTTTTAGTACTTGAGATTTTCCGTCTTTGGTTCTGAATGTGGTGGCACTTTCCTATTCAGAACTGATTTGCAATTTGGAGTCCCTCCTGGATCTACAGTTCCACTTGAAGAGCCATTAGCAATTATGGCCAGGAGGTCCTTTGCACCAATTTAACTGATGCCTCAATTTCACCCTTTCCTGAATTAGGAGTTGTTCCTCATAGTCACTCATGCCTGGGCAGCTCCCATATGGACTATAGTGATGTTCTGTACATGGGTCTGTCCTTTAAAATCACTACAGCTGGTCCAGAACAGAGTTATAGGCACACTTTGGTATGCACTTGTAACACCTCTACTATGCAAACTGTGTTGGTAACCAGTGATCTACTGGTTTTTAATTATATACCATCCAGAACCTGTGTTGAGTTGGATGGCATATAAATAAAATAAAGAAAGAACAAGATAACAAGATATGTTACTGCAGATAGTGAGAAGTATCTGATACAATAATCAGGTAAAACAAACTGTGGGTCTCATAGTGGGCCTCCACCACTACTGGAACAGGTATCTATGTAATTTTATGTACATAATTACTGCTGTACAAGAAAACCTAGTTAAAAACATTTTTTTAAAAAGTTTAAGCCTTCAACAGACCCCCTAGAAACTTAAAGATTCAAAGCCTAAGCAAGAAAAAACAGCCACAGAGCAAAAAAATAAAAAAATAAAAAATAAAAAAAAAACATTATAGAAAGTTCTCCTAGTGATGCTGCCTTTCCCTACTTCCATTTGTTTCCTAACCACTAACCCAAATACAATGTCTACTTCACGCTGAACACTAAACACTGAAGGTCATTGCCAGTATCTGTTTATGTTGTTTCATCTACTATTTTTGATTGCTCTCATAACTCTTTTCCTAGAAAACACATTCCAAACATCTAAATTTGCTTTGCTGTGTGATGTGTAGTATACAAGGAGCCACTCCCGTTCAAACTTGGCCAGATCTCTACTATGGACACACCCCACCAGCCTTGCAATCACTGCATACTCTCCAATTTTGGTTTCCCAGCCTGGCATCATTGGCAGAGTTTCTCTTCTCTAATGCTGTGCCAGATCTGTCCCCGCAGATGTCAGGATGCACCTCAGACTGTGATATCTTTCATCTATATCCTCAGGAATTACACCAAACAGAAATACTTGTGGTTTCAATTCAGATTTTGCTCTTAGAACTCTCTGAATACTTTGATGCAAGATAGACATATTTCAGAACAATTACTATAAATTAAGGAAAGAAATAAAACAAAATCTTGATGGGGGAAAAATCTAAAACATTCTTGGCTAGGACCCACTGCAACAGTAAAAATGAATATATTATCCAAGACGAATTTCCTGTTCCAAATGGCACCAATTCCAATCCCAGACAAAAACTTGCAGGATTGGCAGAGAAAAAATTAATATAGGGAGCAGGAAAAAACAGAACAAGAATCCAAATTTTGCAAGACTGAAAAGAAATGCAAACTTGTGTTTCTTAACTTTAAATTACAGTGGTACCTCGGTTCACGAACACTTCTGTTCGCAAACAATTCGGTTCACAAACAGCTCCGGTCGCAAAATTTTGCCTCTGTTTGCGAACTCCGCATTGGGTTACGAACAGGATCCGTGGCCATTTTCCCTCCCGTGACACGTGGTCGCGGCTTCCTGTAGGGAGGGGGACTCTCCCTCCAAGCAGTAACCGCCTCCCCACCCGCCTTCCTGTCCTCCACGCCGGGAGTCGCGTCGAGCAAGGTTAGCTTTCTCTCTCTTCATACTGTACTTTGTGTCATATTTTTGTGGTTTAAAAAAAAACAAAACTTATGGTTCAGAAAGGATTAACCGTAATTACATTGAACCTTATAGGGAAATTTGATTCAGGACGCGATCAGAAGTTGGTTGGCGACCAAATTCGTAGGGGTCAGAACGGATTAACCGTATTTACATTGAACCTTATGGGAAAATTTGATTCGGTTCACGACCAATTCGGTTTGCGACCAGAGTCGCGGAACAACTTAAGTTTGTGAACCGAGGTACCACTGTATATTATTGCACAAGCTGCCTATTGTGGATAACAGAATGGATAAAATCTCCAAACAGTAGAATATCAATCATAGGAGGAGCTGGCTTAGCCAAGGGATTTCATAGGTATTTGTGACATAAAAAAAAATAAAAGAAGACAAGCATTTGAAAGGACATATTATGAGGCAAAATCTGTTGAAAATATGGAGTCTTCTAAAAAGAAGGATCTGACCATATCAGCATTAGCTTCTGTGTCAAATGCCTTTCATTTCAGGAATAATGAGAGTATGGCAAGAGGGGGATTTAATTACATGTGCCAATGTGGAGCATGCAGTCTCAGAGACCATACTGGGGACACAGCAGAAGCTGCTCAAAAAAGGTAGGAATGTACCATTCTTGATGTATTTACCAATAGCTGGAGGAGTGAAGGATGGACTCAGGAAACAGGGAATTGCCTTGAGAGAAATATCAGAGTTTGAAATACTTGTATAGGGCTAGGATAATCTACTGGGACATATATATGGATTGTTGTTGAACTGTGACAAATCAAAAATTGATTTGTATGGTAAAGTGGATGTAAAACTTCAAAGTCATGGTCACAGTGCAACAGTAGGAGGAGTTGTGAATGGGGTCAATGAAGCTTACTCCAAACTATATTTTAAGGGAATACTGGCATAAAATGTTTTACAGATGGTGTATATCACTGTCGACAATTTTCAGCCCCTCTTGGTAGACCAGATCAAGGAATCAGTTTCACAGGATGGCTAAAACTACTTTTATTGAGATTGGCTATAATAACAGAATCTTGTAAGTTTGATTGTGCTGTACCTCCCCGCTCTTCTTTCTTATATACCAGTGAATTAGGGAGATGTCTGTCTGAGTCATTTCCAAATGTTATTTAGATATTTTGGATTTAAAAAAATGCTTCAGCCCCTTTTGTCTAGGGAACAGCTTCTGCATATCACTGTCAAGGTCATCTTCCTTACTCTCTACAACAATTACCAAGATAGAGAAATCATGTTCTAATGAGTGTTGGGGATGCCACAACAGGATGGGAACATTTTGTCACATGTGGTAGTCATGGAAAGAGACTTAAACATGCTTCATGTGCATGCTGTTAAACAATAAGTCATTTTATATAAGAATTCATAAAAAATATAATTCCTCCTATATCCATAATTCAAGGAATACTTTTTTATTCAATATTTAGCTTAAGAACCTAGAGTACCATATGATTCCTTCAAATGAATTTAACATTAAAAATTATAGTTTGATGGCTGCTTTTGGTGGGTCTCCCCAGGCCACACTCAAGGCTTTAGAGGGGTCATGGAGTCCAGACATCAGGTTGTGTATCTCCCTTGTTGTTTATTTTAGTTTTGGAAGTTTTAAATAGAGGTATAAGGAAAGATGAGAAGATAAGGGGCCTAAAAATCAAGAAAGAGATGTATAAGTTAAAAGCCTTTGCGGAAGATTTTGTGTTGGTATTGGAGGACCCCCAAAGGGAATTGAAGCTTTAATGAAGAAGTTGAAAGAATTTGGTGCCTTGGCTGGTTCTAAAATTAATAAACAAGAGACTAAAATGTTATTGAAAAATATGAGGATACAAAAACAAGAAATGATGAATAAAACAGGTATTAAGATGGAGAAAAAGGTTAAATATTTGGGGGTGAATTTGACAAACAGTAATTATATGTTGTCTCAAATAATTATGTTAAGACTTGGAATGAAATAATAAAAAAAAGATATGTTAAGATGGGAAAAATTAC
Organism: Liasis olivaceus; assembly: GCA_030867105.1. Taxonomy (NCBI): domain Eukaryota; kingdom Metazoa; phylum Chordata; class Lepidosauria; order Squamata; family Pythonidae; genus Liasis; species Liasis olivaceus. The sequence goes on along the minus strand of CM061350.1, from coordinate 44,098,546 downwards.
AATTGTCATTGCTGGGAAGAATTTCAGTAATTAAGATGAATGTTTTACCTAGAATGTTATTTTTGTTTCAAACAATGCCTGTCATGACAACTGATGTTCCATTTAAACAATGGTATAAAAATATCTAAATTTGTGTGGCAAGGTAAAAAACCAAGAATTAAGTTCAACGTCTTACAAGATGCTAAAGAAAGAAGAGGCTTAGGTCTCCCAAATTTGAAGGTGTACTTTGCAGCTTGTTGTCTGATCTGGATGAAAGTGTGGGTGATTTTGAGAAATAGGTTATTGGAACTAGGGGGACATGGCTAAAGTTTGGTTGGCATGGCTTTTTAAGATATGATAAAGTTAAAGTTAATGTAGATTTTAAAAATCATTTTATTAGACGTGCCATATTAAGAATATGGAACAGATATAAATCTACATTGTCTCCAAAGGTTCCTCTGTGGGTGTCACCACAAGAAGCTTTTTATAGGAGAGAAATGATAAGTAAAAATAAATTGTTAACTTATAGTGACGTATTGGAATGTTCTCAAAGGGATTTTAAATTAAAGACAAGGGAAGAATTGATATCAGAAGGTTACATGTGTCAGTGGTTTTCTTATGTACAATTACAAGAAAGATTTAAAATGGATAAAAGGACTTATGGTTTCAAATATGGTAAGACTGAATTTGAAGCAGAATTATGTACTAATGATGAACATGTTATTGCAAAGATGTATAAACTTTTATTGAAACTAGAGACAGAAGATGAACACGTTAAGGACTGCATGATAAAATGGGCTAAAAACTTTGGTTACAATGTTCAGATGGAACTGTTAGAATATTGGGACATGTACACATTTTATACATTTATACATTTATTTTTACCTGCTTTATTTTTACCTGCTTATATAACCTGAAGTAAATGCAGGGCCAGCAATATGCCAATTGTATGGTTGACCTTACAGTGACTGGCCTCATTTTAGATTATCAAAAGGTTGCATTCTTGAGGATGTGACCCTCAACACTTCTTAATGTCTCAAGGATGCGTTCATTGCTCTCATGGCTTGTCTGGTTTGTCTTTTCCTGACTAGAAGACAATTCATGTAAGCAGATAAGCTATCTTGACCTGATAGTCTTTTCCTGTTCAAATGACCCCTCACAAAGTAAGATAAGTGGTCCTGACCTTGTTTCTTAGGGATGTAAATCAGGACAGTGCCTGGTGGACAATCAGAGTGATAAAGGATAGTTTACATATGGCTGTTAACACTCAAGGTGATAGAAATTAGTTTACATACAGAAAGGAAGAACCTTAATCAGCATCAGAGAAAGGGGTCCTGGGTAAGGGGAGGAGTATGGATCAAGGTAACTGGCTTTGATTGGATCAGAAAGATCATGACATTTTAATGTGGATGTGAATGTAACGAAAGGTATATAATGTACTGCATGGAGGGGGTCCAGTGCGGCCGCCCACCTAACTGCATGCTGTCGTTGTTTCTGCTCTTGGGTGAAGAATAAACATCCTAACTTCATGCAATTCGTCAGTGTCTTTACTCCCGGCTCAGAAACGAACCTGGTAAGATAAACCTTTCTTCCAACAGAACAATGGGAAAATATGTGGCAGAAAGGACTGAAATTTACATTGTGTTATAAACTTAGAAAGAATTTTTATAAAATGATGTATCGTTGGTACTTGTCGCCAATGTATGAAGGTGCTTTGAATGTATGCTGGAAATGTGAACAACAAAAAGGTACATTTTATCATCTCTGGTAGACTTGTAAAAAAGCAAAAAAAAAAAAAATTGGAATGAGATACATATTTGTATATAGAAGATTTTAAAGATTGATATTCAAGCAACACCAGAGAGTTTCCTTTTGGGTTTGATGGATAAACAGTTTGAAAAAACTCATGGAACTTTGTTTTTATATATGATAACAGCAGCAAGGTTTTTATATGCACAGAGGTGGAAAGATAAGACGTTACCTACAGTGGAAGAATGGATGGTGAAACTGATGGAGTTTGCCAACTGATGGCAAAATAGACTGCTGTGACTGAAGCTAAGAGATTGTGTAATTTTAATACTAACTGGAAACCTTTTTTGGACTTTTTGTGGGAAACAGAAAAATATGAAATTATGTTGTATGGATTTGATGATTAGAAATAATATGGGTCAATAGAAATAATGGAAGTTATGTTTTAAATTCAGAGTAAAAGTTTGATGTATATTGTTACTTATATCTGTTGTGAGGAGAGTCAGAAGTCAATTCTTTTTTTCCCCCCGTTATTGTTTCTTTCTTTTTCTTTTCTTTTCTGCACTTTTGATCTTTACTACTTTCTCTTTTTTAAATGTTCTTTTTCTTCTTCTTATTCTTTCTCTTAATATTAGTTGTTGTTTGTTTTTGTTGTCCTTTTAAAATAATTAATAAATTTATTATTTAAAAAGTTGCCTATCTTTCTAACTTAGTTGGTTCTCAGGATATTTTCCAGTATGGCATAATTCATACTTATGCATAATGTATGTATAAGTCATAAAGTAGGATAAAACTAGATGGATTTCTAATATGAGTTAATAGAACATACAGCTGGTGAACCTCCCTTCCCCCTTCTTAAAGTAAATGGTAAGTTTGGCAGATGTTTAAAAAATCTGATCCATCCATTGCTTAAGCTGTTTCTATTATTCACTAGCAACATTTGCAGGCACCATGGATTTCCTGGTCCATTCTCTAATAGCTATTTAACAGTCATACAAAACATATGCCTGATGGCTTTAGCCTGTTGGCAATCTTTCCTCACTGTGGCCTCTCACACTGCCCTTGAGTATAAGATACTGCTGAATTCATTAGCTAATTTGCTCAGCATTTCTAAGGTGTGAGACACCATGTACATGCAAGAGATTATTTACTGCAAGCTTTATGTGCCTGATACTTTATGAATCTCAACAGTCAACCATGTAATTAAAAAAAAAATAATCTGCCATAATATAACTAGCAATGAACTGTTTGAATCTATTTCAATATTCCTATTTGCAATGCAAAATTTCTATTTCTGCAAAGTATTTGCAAACATATCAGATGGCTTCTCTTCAGACGCTGCATAGTGTACCCTAATTTTATTGTTTGTGAAGACAAAATAACTAACATTTTAACAGCAAGGAGTAGCAGCTTGGGGCTCAAAATCAAAGGCTTGCATTCTTCAGAATGAATAGAAGTGTTATTGGCTGAACTTTCAAGACTAGTACTTGGTTCCCTTGGGGTAAAGAACTGCGAATGACACCTAGTAGCCTTGTGAACAATAAACTGGTTCATACTTATGGTCTCCATTGGTCAATGCTCATAAAGGGTAGGGGTATATGAAACTTTGAATGGATGATGGCATTTGACAAAGCTTTGAATCATCCATTTGAAACAGATTCACAGAGCAAAATTAGGACTTACTTGGAAGCAATTAATTGAATCAGGTGGTTCTGAAGGACTTCTGATAATTCAGTGGCTTTCCTGCTGTTTGGGGGATTTTAACAGACAGTGTACACGGTTGCAACTTCACTTCCATTTATGGAGAATCCTGAGAGGGTGGATGAATGGTGTGATGGGCCCTCTGAGATTGATTTGAGCAGTTGGTCAATGAGATTTATCACTTTGTCAAACTCTGTTATCAGAGCTGTTTTGGACTGGTAAGGCTAATTACTTTGGGCTTTCCGAAGTTCCTTAATGGAGATAGCCACAGACCTTAATTTGGTTGTCACTTGTACTAATGGAACATTATACTTCTGTGTTGAATCCGCCAACACAATTAGGAACTCAGTCCAGCTGTCAGCACTCTGTATACGGTCTCAAGGCTAACCTGTTCATTTCTGCATGAGTAGGGCATGGATAAGTTCCTTCACAAAGAGTGAATGAGTGCAGATTAAGAATTACAGACACTACCCAAATGCTGTTTTTAAAAATGGGTGGACAAATTCCAGCCTCTTTCTCTATGGCCTACCATAGATACAGGCTTCTGCTGCCTCTGCTAATTAATTAGCTAACATGGAGTATTGTCAGCAAGCCACAACTCTGACACAACCAGTTCCTACTAATAATGAGAGGATTCTTCCCAGAAGGAGTCAAGCTTGTCAGCCAGCTAGCTAGCCTTCCTCACAGCCCAGAAAACACAGTGTTCAGAAAGAGCAAAGCTACACCACTCAACAAGAGACCTTGATAATTTGCCCTGCCCAGCCTCCAACCCACTTAGGTCAGTGATGAAATGGTCCTTACTAACAGAGGCCAAGCTTGTCAACCAGCTATCCTAGCCTCCTGGCACCCCAGAAACTTAAAGTCTTCACTGTATTATTATTTGTTATTTATAAAGATTAACAGAAAGAAAACAAAGAAAAAAGAAAGGAAAAAAGGAGCTGCTTGGAAAAAATAGATAGGCATTTAATCTCTAACTTCCCCTTTTTCTATACTCTGACTGATTTACAGATTATAAACATTTAGACCTCCTTAAAAACCATTCTGTAAATGTTTGTGTTTGCCATGCTGTGTGATCGCTGTCCTCATCTCTACTGTCTCTGCTCTAAAAGAGGACAGGAAAAATATTTCAAAAATTGTTGCAATAAAACTCTTGAAGGTATCTTGGAAGAGTTAATTTTCTACAATCCTTTCTATGTGTATCCCATTCTTCCTGAATGTGAAGTAGTTTCAGGTATTTTGAAGTTACAACCAAATTTCTTTCTCTTTTAATCAAATCCTGAAGTGACTCAGCTCAAATCAGATTGGTATTAAATCTTGAATTGCATCCTCATTGAATCACACCCTTTTTGAATCTCCAATTCAAATCAAATCAGGGCTGATTCGCACAGCCATAACAAAAAGGCACTATATCAGAAGTGATACCACCATGAAGGACACAATGATTTATAGTCTTACCAGCTGATTGCAAAAGGTGTGTCCTGAAAGTTGCTGATTGCCCATTGTGGATGTCTGAGTGATTGCTTCTTGCTGAGTTAATGCAACCTTAGGAAAAGCTTCCAAGGAGTGAGAGCAGTTCAATTACCTTAGGAGGTGATGAATTTCCCTTCATTGGATATATTCAGGCAGAGGTTGGACAACCATATTATTATTATTATTATTATTATTATTGTTGTTGTTGTTGTTGTTGTTGTTGTTGTTATATTTCTATCTATCTATCTATCTATCTATCTATCTATCTATCTATCTATCAATCAATCATCTATCGGTGGGTCAACTCAAGGTGGCAAGCATACCTAATACTCTTGCTTCTATTTTTCCCACAGCAACAATAACTGTTTGAGATGGATTGGGCTGAGAGAGAGTGAATAGGCCAAAATCACCCAGCCAGCTTTCATGACTAAGGCAGGCCTAGATCTCACAGTCACCTGGTTTCTAGGCCAGCACATTAACCACTACACCATACTGGCTCTCTATCTGTTGAGGATGCTTTGAATTGGATTCCTCATTGATCATTGGGATAGACTAGATGCTTCCATTGAATTCTATGATTGTATATTTTGGGGGCACCATCACTGACTGAACTGTAATAAAGTGTAGAGGAGTTGATTCCTAAAAATGATGCCACCTGTGAGCACTGCCTAACCCCCTTAAGAAATCATTGTATAAAAGTGCCCATTATTGTTTTGGCCCACTCCCCACATGGATGGAACTTATTTGTATGAGAGAACTTCTTCTGACCATGGGAATTTCCCCCAGTTATTTAGAACTCTGGAAAATTATGGTTCTAAATAATGGGAAGAGCTTCCATTTATGCACACATCTCTCATTCTACATGTGCAGGGTGACCATAATGCTATTGAAGAAGGGACCAAACAAGCACATCCTGTGATGGAAGACATGAGCAAGGAGGATCGTGGTACGGAGGTCCAAGGTCATAGGGAGGGGGAAAGGAATCCCAAACATCTCCTCAGCCCTCAACCAGAGCATGTGAAAGTGAAGAGAAGACTGGCACTACCCTAAGGAATTCAGAGTGTTTAGTTGCTGTCATTGGGTTAGAGTTAGTCTGGTGAGATTCTGTCTAGTAGATGTAAGCTAATAAAGTAACTGAACTGTTCCTAAATTGTCCCACTGAGTTTCTTGGGCTGAACCTGACATCAATCTTGCCAGACTCCTACTTGTGTCAAGAGGGAGGAATTTTTAAGTATGGCCATGGATCCTCAGGGGGCTAATTTGACACCCCAGCTTTTGGCAGTGGCTTTGTTACAACATCAACAGCAAGTAGATGTGCAGATTAATAATCTACAAACAGCAATGGGTCACTTAGCGTAGCAGCTTGGACAAGTTGTCCAGCAACTTCCCGCTCCACCGCCAGTGTTGTTGTGTTCTCCTGGAAGCATGCCAGAGAAGTATGGAGGTGAGGTGGAACAGATGAGAACCTTCCTGGCGCAGTGCGAGTTATTCATGGACATCAGACCAGCGGAGTTTCCTATGGACCGCACAAGGGTGTGCTGAGTTTATTGAAGGGAGCTGCTGCTAAGTGGGCGACCCCCCAATAGATGCAGGAGATCTGGTGCTCAACAACTGTCAAAATTTCCTCAGCGCCTTTAGGGGGCATTTCGAGGATCCAATACGGAGACTGACTGCCTGCCGGGACATTCTCAAGCTCAAGCAGGGCGGCAGACTGGTAAGGTTGTACATTGTGGATTTCAAGTTGTTGGCAGGGGATGTCGAGTGGAATGACACAGCTCTCATTGACCAATTTCGAGAGGGGACAGACCCCGAGCTTTGATGTGAGCTGATAAAGCAGGGCATTCCAAATACTCTGGATTGTACTGGATGGCAGTACTATCAGCTCTGTATAGTAATTGATGCCAGGCTGGAGGACTTAAAACAGTATTTGCGTTCCAATCCTCTTGGTGCCTTGCAGTCTTCTCTGGCAGTTCTCTCTCCTCCTTGTGTCGCAACAGCCGAATTAGCAGAGGGGGAGCCGATGCAAATCAGAGCTGCTAGAAAGGTGGTTTCGGGGGAGGAGAGACAAAGGAGGAGAGATCTGAACCTCTGTTTTTACTGCAGAGCCCTAGGGCATATGGTGAAAGCATGTCCAGCGAGAAATGTGCCGGCGGGGACCAAGCGCATACAGCAAACAGCGACGAAGCGCACAGGTTCAGTCCTGGTACCACAGCAGGGAAACTTTCAGAGCCGCTCTCTTCAGAGCTCATGGGGGGTGGGGGCATCAAGCAACTCATTCTGGAGACAACAGGCAGGTGTTCATACTAGTTTCCATCACAGTAACCTTGGATTCTGGCTGCAAGATAGAGTTGGAAACTCTTATAGGTTCAGGGGCTACCACAAGCTTCATAGATATTCAAACTGTGCATAAGTGGCAGTTGCCTATGGTGGATTTGAAGAAACCCATGGAGGTAGAGACTATAGATGCCCAGCCATTGAGGGCAGGTCTAATGGTGCAGTCTACGGTGCCCCTACAGTTGACCATCAACGATCATATAGAGCTTTTGCCCCTGTATGTTACAGCGTCTTTACAGGTACTGGTGGTGTTAGGCACTTCATGGCTTAGACTTCACAACCCAACTATAGACTGGACTGCAGGAACAATCTAATTTTCCTCTCCTGACTGTCAGCACCACAAGGCACAGGGAGCCATCCTCCCCATTTCCAAAGAAAACATCCAAGCGGGGGGAGGGGGTTTACCTGCCAAGTATGCTGATTTTGCAGATGTTTTTGGGGATGAGGAGGCCACAGCCCTACCCCCCCCATAGAGACTGTGATTGCGCAATTGATTTGAAGCCAGGGGCAAAAATCCCGACAAAGAGGCAGTACCCCATGTCTGCAAAGGAGTGGCTATTCTTGAGAATACCTGGATGTGAATCTAAAGAAAGGTTTTATCAGGCCATCAAAGTCACCAGCTTCAGCTCCCACATTTTTTGTGCCAAAGAAGCCAGACCCGTGGGCTTTGGGGAATAGGTCTAGTGCGGGAGCTCCCATGTGCACAGTCCATGATTACAAGGAGCTAAATAAGGTAACCATAAGGAATCATTATCCACTGCTATTGATATCAGATATTTTAGACTGGCTACAGAAAGCCCACATTTTTACAAAGCTAGACCTTAGAAATGCTTATAACCTCATTCGTGTCAAGGAGGGGCATAAGTACCTGACTGCCTTTGATACAAGGTATGGAAAATATGGATACACAGTGATGCCGTTCAGGCTTTCTAATTGTGGGGTGGTGTTTTCCAGATTTATGAATCAGATTTTTTCTGACATAATTCATTCCTATTTGGATGACATTTTGATATATTCCGGGGATGCTGAGTCGCACATGATGCACGTCAGAAATGTATTGCAGAGACTGAGAGAAAATAAGCTTTTTGCCAAGCTGGAGAAGTGTGCATTTGATTTGCCTCAGTTGGATTATTTTGGATTCAGAATTTCAACAGAGGGGCTGCAAATGGATCCAGTTAAGGTGCTGGCAGTGTTGTCTTGGCACCCGCCCCAAAATGTGAAGGATGTGCAGCGTTTCCTGGGCTTTGCTAACTTTTACAGGAAGTTCATCCTGAATTTTGCTGAGAGGTTCAAGCCCCTCACACAACTGTTTAAAAAAGGGAAGACGTTTGCTTGGGCTGAAAAGGAGCAGGCGGCTTTCCAGGAGTTAAAGCAGCTTTTTGCCTCCCAGCCTCTCCTCCTTCACCCCGACCCTTTGCGCCAGTTTGTCCTGAACATGGACACTTCCAACATGGCAATAGGAGTGGTCCTGTTACAAACTGAAGAGGGGAGCAGGGGGAGATTGCTGCTGTGCGCCTTCTTCTCACGCACGCTCTCTCCCACAGAGAGAAACTATGATATTTTCAACAAGGAGTTGCTGGCAATTAAGGCAGCTTTCCAGGAATGGAGGCAGTGGCTGGAAGGGACGAGGTTTCCTGTGCAAATGTGCACAGACCATAAGAACTTGGAGGTGATGCAGAACTCACAGTCTCTCACCTGCTGGCAGGTAAGGTGGAGCCAGTTTTTCTCCTGTTTTGACTTTTATATTACGTACGTTCCAGGGTGACATAACCTGTTGCCAGATGCGCTTTCACGGAAGCTGGAGTACATAGCAAAGCAGCAGCCTCCGCAGCGTACCGCAATCTTGCAGCCCCACAACTTTAAAGACTTGGGCAGAGCAGCAGAGAAGTTGGGGGTGAGTCGGCAGGCAGAAGACCTAATTGCGAGGATAAAGGCACAACAGTTGCAGGACCCTTTCGTGAGGGCCCAGATGGATGACCTCCAGGGTGCCCAGTAGGGCACAGGTTCCCCTTTTTGATGGAAGGGGGACAGCTGTGGCACAAGGGTAGGTTGTATGTTCCCTTGTTGCTATGGGAGGTCTTGCAGCTTTGCCACAATAATGAGACTGCAGGCCATAGAGGTGTTTTTAAGACTCTCCACAGGACTCTGAGGGACTACTAGTGGCCAAAAATGGCTGCAAACATTAGAGACTATGTTGCATCTTGCCACATGTGCAGGCAAGCTAAGCCTCTCCATGGGAGGCCTGCTGGGCTGTTGCAGCCTTTAGACACCCCCACTAAGCCTTGGGATACAGTGTCAATGGACTTTATTACTGATCTCCCTCCAGTGAAGGGTTATACATCTATTCTGGTGGTTGTGGACTTATTTACTAAGATGGCTCATTTTGTACCGTGCAAGGGGCTCCCTTCTGTTCAAGCCACAGCGCAGCTCTTTTTGGATCACATGTTCAGATTCAGAGGAATGGTTAATCGAATAATAACAGAAAGAGGCTGCCAATTCTCTTCTAAGTTCTGGAAAGCCGTTTTTGGGTTACTAAAGGTCCACGTTCATATGACTTCCACTCACCATCCTGCTACCAGTGGGGAGGCAGAGAGGACCCACCAGGTGTTGCTGCAGTATTTGCAATGCTACGCCACATACAGCCAAGACAATTGGACTGCACTTCTTCCCTTGGCAGAGTTCTCCTATAACAATTTGGTGCACTCATCAATTGGGATGTCCCCTTTTCTGGCGCTGTATGGGGTGAACTCACAGGTGTTGCCAGAAACCGTGCCACAAGGAGGGGTGCCAGGTGCAGCACATTTTCTTAAAGAGCAGCAGGCAGCTCAGCAGCTGTTGAAGGACCAGCTGGCAAGGGCAAAAGAGGCATATAAGAAGTCTGCTGATGCCCGCAGGCAGAGAGGTCTGCAAATTTTGGTGGGGGACAAGGTGTGGTTGTCTACTAGGTTCTTAGCTTCTGCCAGGCTCTCAAGAAAATTGGACTCTCAGTTCATTGGGCCTTTTAAGGTGTTGCAGCCACTGAACCAGGTGGCTTTCCGCTTGGAGCCGCCACCTGCAGTGAAGGTCCATCCTGTGTTTCACCACTCCTTCCTAGTTAAGGAGGCTACACCAAGTCCCTTGAGAACACAAGTTCCCCCACCCACACCGGTCATAGTTGAGGGAGAAGAGGAATACAAGGTGGAGGCAAGTTTGGACTCTTGCAGGAGAGGTAGGGGACTTCAGTATCTGGTTCATTGGAAAGGCAGAGCATTCCTGGGAGAATGAGAAGAACGTCCATGCCCCGGAGTTGGTCAGTGGCTTCCATCGGTGTTTCCCCAGCAAGCTGAAGCCTCGTATACTGCCCAGCACTCCAAAGGTTAAACAGCAAGCAGAGGCCATTCACAGTGAGCTGGAGGAAGGTTTGGTGGGGGCCTTTGGGTCAGAGAGGGCTGGCGCACAGAGCCCGCAGCCTTCCACTTCTGGTTTGCATTTTATAGGGGGGACATGGGCTGATTCTACTAATGCTGTGGCTGTTTTGCAGGGCCAATCAAATGACTTGAGGGAGGCACCAGGAAATGCAGATAGAGCCTCATCACCTGAGCTTTCATCTCTGCTGCCACTACCCAGCTCCCATGAGAACTCAGAGGGAGAGGCTGTGTGAGGAGGCAGGTAATGTGATGGAAGACATGAGGAGGATTGTGGCACAGAGGTCCAAGGTCATAGGGAGGGGGAGAGGAATCCCAAGCATCTCCTCAGCCCTCAACCAGAGCATGTGAAAGTGAAGAGAAGGAAACTGGCACCACCTTAAGGAATTCAGAATGTTTAGTTGCTGTCATTGGGGGTTAGAGTTAGTCTGGTGAGATTCTGTCTAGTAGGTGTAAGCTAATAAAGTAACTGAACTGTTCCTGAATTGTCCTGCTGAGTTTCTTGGGCTGAACCTGACACATCAATCCCTATTACTTCTCCTCACATATAGAGCTTACATGTATTAATAATACTTGAAGAAGGCTCCAGTTGTAAGTTCATGACATTCCTTGCTGATTCCAGCTCATATAAAGTTGCTGAATGTGTGAGCTAGACTAGCATCCTTGGGTGTCTCTTCTCTGAATCTTAAGAAGGCATATTAGGCAACACATCATCTAGACCTATAACTGTCTGTCTGTCTGCCTATTATCTGTTACAGATGTATATATGCACCCACATGTACACATAAATACACTAATAAGGTGGCTGCATGTGGGCATGTCCTTTAACATTAATACAAAGTGAGCACATTTGAACACCAATATCTTCATAAAAAGCAAGAACACACACCATTTAAGAAAGTGAAAGGCAGAGCAATATAATCTTGACAAGCTCTGTAACTCTTAATAAGGACCAATATACACAACAGATCTACATTATCCTGAGACAGTTTGAAAGAATTTGGATCAAAATTTCTTGCTTCACATTAAAATGAAAGAAGGCACCAAGAGTCAGAAAATGAGACCAATATGTTTTGCTATGGCTTCCTCATATGCACTGGCAGTAGAAAGACAATATTTTCATTTCCTCTCATGCACTAGTGAGAACTAAGTGTCAGCTAATGAGATACAAAACATAAACATACAATTGGAAGGCCCATTTATTTCAAAAATAACATGTGTAGTTATTGCCCAGATATGGTGATCTAACAGCCAAGTAAGTTTTTCCCTCTGGCTGGAGAATCACGGGAAGAGTTCACACTTACCAGTCCTAGGTCTCCTGCAGATTTCTGGTTTGAAATGGGATGAAATAGACTATTGGATATTCAAAGATGGGTCATTCTGATACATGGGAGAAGAGTTATGGGAACCAAACCAATATAACCGGAGGGCACCAAAACCTTGCTGTCTAGTAATTATGGGACTTGATCCAAGACATTCTACCAGGAGTGAGAAAATACAGGCTAGATCTTATCTGGTCCACTGCAGTGGGACTTATGTTATTTCAGGTTAATAACATGAAAATTGGTTTTTAAAATGCCATTATCTAATCAAGGCATTCAGAAAAGAGAAAGTTTGACTTTGGAAGTCCAGTGCTTGAGATATATATTCAGAATACAGTTTAGAAAACAGATTGTATGATATTTCCTTATTAGAAATAGAGAGCAGGTTCCTCCAGCCAGTTGTCCTGCAGAAGTGCTGGAACTAAAGCATCAAGTTGTGTAAACTTGATATAGAGTGTGGTAGTACACAAAACATAGAGGGAGTGAACATCTATCTTTAGCTAGCACTTCTCTGCAGGTACTGAATAAACTATCTGATTTACAGCCCCAATATAGACCCAAATGAACACATTTATTCAAAAAGCACCTTTTGCACTCTGAAGAAACCTTTGACAGCATTACTTAATTAAAAAAAAAATCCAATACCATCATAAATTCATTTATGAGTGAACTAGCAGTTAATGGCTGACACGACTAATGTGTGCACAGAATCTTTCTTTCCTCATATTTGTCCATCTCATTTTTCATGTGTGTCCAGACAAATGAACTGTTTTCAAAGCATAATAATAATGCTGTCATTTTTCTTGAAAAGTACAGTGATTTCATTCCTGCAAGAAAAATCTAGAAGAGGCACATTCTGGAGTGAAAGGCCTGAAATACAGCTCAGGTCAGTCATCTTTCATAATCAGGGAAATGTTGGCGGTATTAAACCACAGTGCAGCTTTATTTCCTGTGACACGAAAAGATATAAAAAGCAGTGACAGCTGATACTGTTTCATCTATCAGGAGACAATTATTTCTCCCCCAAAGACGGCAGTGTAAAGTACAAGGTAAGCTTGAAGCCTCACAAAATGGACCATGAATGCAATTTTGTTTTCTTTGTTTTTATTGCTGTCCAGACTTAAATAGGTTTTCTGCTGCATCAGCGGGAAAGAGGTCAGGCACTCAAATAGGGCCAATGCTTGGCATCCTGCAGGTGGAAACACAGCTTAGTACTGAGCAAAATAAAACAAAAGCTGTCACTCAGGAAATGCACAGTTAGAAGAACATATGCCTCTAGATCCAGAAAATGTGAAAATGACAGTGGGAATTCAGTATATCTTAGGACACTGAATGCTTCTTGAACTATTGTGACATGAACAGTATTTGCTGGAGATCCTATGTTCAGTGATTAGTAATCCATAGTTCTATGGTCACTTTCTTGGTTTAATCTTCCTTGCCAGCCCCTCCTCCCGGGCAAAGACTAACTGCTCATGGACTTGCAGCTGGATTAGCTCATGCGCTGGCACCATCTAGGGGTTGTATATTTCTGAATCTTTCTGGTTACTTTAGCACTTGTTCAAACAGCCACAATTATGCAGTGGCATACCTAGCATATTTGACACCCAGAGCGAATTATTTTTCAACACCCCCCTCCTCCATCACTGAGAGCCAGTTTGGGATAGTGGTTAAGGTACCAGACTAGAAACCAGGGGACTGTGAGTTCTAGTCCTGTCATGGTCACAAAGTCAGCTGGGTGATGTAGGCCAGTCACTTCTCTCAGCCCAAGGAAGAAGGAACTGGCAAGGTACTTCCCAAACATTCTGCAGAGAAAACTACAATGGGCAGGCACCAGGAGTCAAATTTGACTTGTATGTATTTTTTTTTTTCCGTTGGTTGCCACTATGCCACCACCTCCAAACAGCTGATCGGTGCAATAGCAGCAATCTGATCCTACATCCACAACTAGCCTTCTCCTCTTTGGCAGCACCCCCCTTATTGCCTGCATGTGGGGGGGGGGGCTGGGGAATTATGCAAATCTCATCAGACTGCAAACACTGAAGTGCTATTTCACAAAGCAGTACTGGTGGGAACTACACACAAACTTTGTTTCTAGAGATGCACTCTTGCAAGAAGCTATCACGCGCAAACTGGCACTCAGTTTTGTGCCCCTTCATCCCTACTTCCATTTGCACAAATTCACAAACATGGAATACGTGTTCAGGAACCTTTTTGAGACTGTGGCAAAATCAATGCATGAATTGGACTGTCAAAAGAGGAAATATGCTGGCTTTAGTGCTTTCTCTCCCCCACCCTCTCTGCAAAAGCTTTGTCTCCAGTATAAGCAGTAGCATCAATCAGCTCGCCTATCAGCACTGCCATGTTCTAAAGGATGAAGGAATGAGAATGATGCACCATTACACACTGCTCCTAAGTTGGTCTTTCTCTCTTTTACTGAAGATAGGGGAACTGCTGCAGACAGACCTGCCGTAAGGAGAAATTTCTCCATGTTCTCCCTTCTGCCTCTGTACTTACACTGTTATTCCATTTTTCTTCTGTTTTAAGGAAGAGAACAGCCCCTCCCAGGTTTCTTCTTTTTTCCACTGCTTTTCTTTAAATTTGTTCTCTGCTTCCCCTCCCCTCCCCTCCCCTCCCCTCCCTTCCCTTCCCTTCCCTTCCCTAGCTCCCTTTTCTTTTCCTAAGCTTCCTTTTTTGATGCTTCTTTTTGCAAAGGTAGCTGTTTGTCTCTCTGGCTCTCCGCTGCTTTGCATCCCACATCATTCTATATTTTTACACTGCTCAGCTCCACCCTACTTGTACTCCTTTTTAATTAGCCCTTCCCTCCTCCTTTTTCTATGCTACCTCTCTTTGCTCTTTCCTCATTCTGGTTCCTAAAGTTCAGTTCCTGCCTCCACCCCCAGCCCTTGAGATCCTTGATGTCTATTCTATCTGCCACCTCTCTGTCTGCTGTAAGCAATCTCTCTCTTTTGATCTTTTATCTCCTGTTTATTCTACCTTACCTCTGGGGGTCCTATTTCCCCAATTTCCACAACAATAGCAACCTTCTGGCAGGATTCTAACAATTTGCTACAGATTCCCTTTGCATCCAGCTTTCACCGTATTTGTTGCTATCAACCTCAACTAGCAATGGTTGAGTGATGCTACAAATCACTAGTGAGGAAATGGCCATTTAATAACAGAAGGAACAGCTTTCTTTGAATGTTTCCTTGCACTCTAGAAGTTTCTAATATTCTTGGCATGGTGTGCATAAAGCTGTCAGTAGTTTGGGTAAGAAAACAACAACCATGGAGCACAAGAATAATCCTACCCATGTGTTGTAACACAGAAGTTGCTCTGGGTCCAAAAAGCTGTTTTTCCCAACATACTTAAATAGGGATATCCCAGCTCCTTTGTAATTTATTTTACACAAAGCCTGGCACTGAGTACATAACCAGCAGTGTGGGCAGGTGTGTTCTCTATGGGTGATTTTCCACCTTTGCAAATTCATTTTTAAGAAAAAAAAATCAGACCTGTAACTATGAATAAACAATAGCCTTAGTACCTGCCATAGCAAAGCAATACTATACAGACAATATCACAGACATACAGAAATAACTCTAACAGCACTAAACTATTGATAGATACCCCATAAAGAGGCTTGCTGAAAACTTAGCAGTGCATCTCTTAAAGGTGCAGTATATTTTAAAGACACAACCAACTTTCCTCCTCCTTTTGCAAGAATGCCCAAGGCAACAGATAGGCCTGCAAAAGTCTCTTAGCAATTTTTGGGACTCTCTTTTTCTGCCTGCTTATTTCTCTTACCCTGGGTTGGATCTCTTCCATCAAATCCATCTGATCTAGACATTGTAGATAGAGATTGTGTTAGTTTATGGTGAAGCTGCCAGTTTCTCTCTCTTCCACTGGATGAGCAATTGCCAGCCAAGCCTCCCTATGCCTTTGCAGTCCCCAAGCTGTTCATCTAAAGCATTGTGCTTGCTCCTTTTATCCTTTGCTTACTTGTGAATACTCGTTATCTCTTTCTTTAAAGCTTTGTAGCTTATCCCCTTATTTCTTAGGCTGTCACCCTCTAAGCCAGCATTTCTCAACCTTGGCCATTTTAAGATGTGGGGACTTCAACTCCCAGAATGCCCCAGGCAGCATGCTGGTGGGGGAATTCTGGGAGTTGAAGTCCACACATCTTAAAATGGCTAAGGCTATGAGACCCTGCTCTGAGCTACCCTTTTCCTTTTCTTCTTTCTCTTAGCCATGACTCCATCGCCTCTACTCCTTTTTTTTCCTCTGGGCCATATCTCTCTTGCCTCCATTCCACCAACTTTTTTTTTTTTTTTTACCTTTCTTAACTCTTCTGCCTCTCTACTCCTTGGGACAACACCCTCCCTTGTTTACAGATCCTTAGTTTTAACTACTTTACACTCCAGCATAGCTTAAACTGAGCCTGAAAAGCCAAGGATCACTGGGCTTAGATGGAAAAACTGTCTTTCCTGCAAAGGCCAATCTTGGGAGGTGGGAATTAATGATAGTGTCTACATTAAACTGCATTCAGGAATTTTTTTATATATATAGAGTTTAATTGATCCTACTTACATCCTCAATATTGCCTGGGATGTTTACACGAAGTCCCTGCAATGCCACATTTTGCATCATATTTGGAAACCATGGTCTGGTGAAGTTCTTGGTGTTCAGTATCCTATATCTGGGTGCTAGTAATCTTTGGAAGTGAGCAGACTGCCAGCCTTTTCTTACTCTAGCCTTGTCAGCATTTCCCTTAAATGAGATCTAGAAGAATGAAGTAGGCTAAAACAGATCCTGGTTCCCTTGTGGTTAATTTTCATAGAAGGTTTGTCTCTGAAAAAAACACTCCAGATCAGACAAATCTGACCAGGACAATGATTGATGAATACGAATGGTGGGGAGGAGGAGCAGGATATATTTGCTGCTTTTCATTTTAAAACAAACTTGTGCTCTGAAATGTACAATAATTTGCAAGCGAAAAGGACATCTTCATTTTCTAAATGGTCCCTTTTAAAATGATAGGCAATAATGGGAGGATAAGTCCATTATTCATTTATAAGGGAATTAGCATAACAAAGCTGCTTAATGCAAGAGTTCAGAAAGCTCTGATTAATAAATTAATCCTTACATTTTATAATAGATCTCACTTTTGAATAATTCTTATAAGAAAATCTTTTAATAACTTTAGTGTTTTTCAGCTCAGAATGTTAACTGTTACCAGGCTGGCACATAGGAAACTAAATGGCCAATAGCTGTAGACACCAGTGAGATTTACTCTGCTTCTAGGAAGAAAGAAAGAACTTGGTTGGTGGTGTATATGTCACAAGGAAAAAGGGAGAGAGTTGGCCAGACCTGATCTGCAGCCTGATCTTTCAGAAACTATGCCCCATTGAATTTAGTGGGGCTAATTTCTACAGGGGCAACCTTTTCCCTTTTCCAAAGGGAAAAAGAGGCAAAGCTGTTAATGCAGTTCCTTTAAAACACCTCTGATCTTGCAGCAACTCTCCTGAGAGCTGCTGCTGCACTAGGAAGAGCTGCTGCACAGCTCTTTGCAAATATCACCATCACGGCTGAGAGCTGAATGGGAGTGGGGACCTCTAGTATCATCCCATTTTCTCTTCAGGACAGATTTCAAGGTTATATGGAGTTAATCAGTAAAGCAGAAAACCTTGAGTTCACTGGAATTCCTTATTAATAAATCGGCAGAGATTTTGACTGAAGCATGTAGACACAAATAGTTTCTTTGATTCTAGTCCAACATCCTAATCATTATACCACACTGGTTCTTTGTACTGCAGATCTTTGATCCTGAAATTAATTACTTGCATTGTATACAGGTGAAACTCGAAAAATTAGAATATCGTGCAAATGTTCATTTATGTCAGTATGGCAACTCAAAAGGTGAAACCAATATATGAGATAGACGCATTACATGCAAAGTGAGATATGTCAAGCCTTACTTTGGTATAATTGTGATGATTATGGCGTACAGCTTATGAAAACCCCAAATTCACAATCTCAGAAAATTAGAATATTACATGATATCAATAACACAAGGATTGGAAATAGAACAATATCGGACCTCTGCAAAGTATAAGCATGCATATGTACTCAGTACTTGGTTTGGGCCCCTTTTGCAGCAATGACTGCCGCAATGCGGCGTGGCATGGATGCTATCAGCCTGTGGCACTGCTGAGGTGTTATGGAAGACCAGGATGCTTCAATAGTGGCCTTCAGCTCCGCTGCATTGTTCGGTCTCATGTCCCTCATCTTTCTCTTGGCAATGCCCCATAGATTCTCTATGGGGTTCAGGTCAGGCGAGTTTGCTGGCCAATCAAGCACAGTAATCCCATGGTCATTGAACCAGGTTTTGGTACTTTTGGCAGTGTGGGCAGGTGCCAAGTCCTGCTGGAAAATGAAGTCAGCATCCCCATAAAGCTCGTCTGCGGAAGGAAGCATGAAGTGCTCCAAAATCTCCTGGCAGACGGCTGCGTTGACCCTGGACTTAATGAAGCGCAGTGGACCAACACCAGCAGATAACATGGCTCCCCAAATCAACACAGTCTGTGGAAACTTCACACTGGACTTCAAGCATCGTGCATTGTGTGCCTCTCCATTCTTCCTCCAGACTCTGGGTCCTTGGTTCCCAAATGAAATGCAAAGGTTGCTCTCATCAGAAAAGAGGACTTTGGACCACTGGGCAACAGACCAGTTCTTTTTTTCTGTAGCCCAGGTAAGACGCTTCTGATGTTGTTTGTTGTTCAGGAGTGGCTTGACAAGAGGAATACGACATTTGAAGCCCATGTCCAGGATCCGTCTGTGTGTGGTGGCTGTTGATGCACTAACTCCAGTCTCAGTCCACTCCTTGTGAAAGTCCCCAACACTTTTGAATGGCCTTTTCCTGACAATCCTCTCCAGGCTGCGGTCATCCCTACTGCTTGTGCACCTTTTTCTACCACACTTTTCCCTTCCACATAATCTTCTATTGATGTGCTTTGATACAGCACTTTGGGAACATCCAACTTCTTTTGCAATTCCCTTTTGGGGCTTTCCCTCCTTATGGAGGGTGTCAATGATGGTTTTCTGCACAGCTGTCAGGTCAGCAGTCTTTCCCATGCTTGTGATTCCTACTGAACCAGCCTGAGAGACCATTGAAAGGCTCAGGAACCCTTTGCAGGTGTTATGGATTCATTAGCTGATTAGAGTGGGACACTTTGAGCCTAGAATATTGAACCTTTTCACACTATTCTAATTTTCTGAGATGGTGAATTTGGGGTTTTCATAAGCTGTACGCCATAATCATCACAATTATACCAAAGTAAGGCTTGACATATCTCGCTTTGCATGTAATGCGTCTATCTCATATATTGGTTTCACCTTTTGAGTTGCCATACTGACATAAATGAACATTTGCACGATATTCTAATTTTTCAAGTTTCACCTGTATATAAAAAGTTGAAGAGTGAAGGAAATCAGCCAATGGCATCCACAGGTGGTGTGTGCATGCGGGCAGAATGACAAAAGCAGCAGTCCCTTTTGTATGTGCACCATGATACAATGATTATTAATATTATTTAAGTGTATTATAACCTCCCACTCCCATAGACACCGGGTGGCTTACAAATAGAAATACAAAATAATAAAAACAGTTCAAAACCACGAACCTATGAATGAAGCAGATCTTGTGGCACGATGCTACAACACAGCAAACTTGTGTGGATATCTATGTAATCAGCCATGTTTTAAAGCACTGGTGGGTATTTTGCAGTGGATATAATAACCTGTTAGAGATGCTGTGGAACATAGTCTGAGCCCAAAGAATGAGGAGACTTGACAGAGGGCTTCCTTCTATTTCAAAAGGCGGAGGAGGCACTTTCTGGGAACGTGCGGCCCTCACAGAGCTGATTTCCTGCTCCAAACAGCAACAACTAGGAATGTGCAGTGCTTTCAATCCTCTTACATACAGGAGCTCAGGCTAGAAATGCATGTCTATTCACTAGTGTGGAATTTACCAAGGGAAAGCTGAATAGCTAGCTGGGGATGCTGGAGAACTTCATTTGGTTGATAATAATATGCAACACCAATTCATTTGCGCTTTAGAGATTAACAAGTGCTTTGGAATGTAGTTCCTTTTTGGAGGACAGGCTTATGGTTCACTTCTTGGCTCTAAAAAGGCAGACAAACATGTATATTACAGAAAGGGTTTGTGTGGTGTTTGCATGTGTGCGCGTGTGTGCGTGCACATATATCCATGCAGGACAAAGGAAATTGAATATAATAGGTTTATTACTAAATATATGAGAAATTGGCACTGTCTGAATACTAAGCGTTCTGTACAGCCATTGTGCTTTTTGTGTTGTATTAATGTAAAGCATTTTACCTACAAAGAGCTTGTCTTCATGCAAACTAGATAACATGTTTAAAGAGGCCCTCAGTGAAGAACTGCCTTAAGTGAATTTGATAGATTAACATCAAGCAAAGCAAATCCTGGAGTAATAGGACTTGGGATATGAGATAACATGCTTCCTTTCGGAACCAGGGAATTATCTCCCTGCCTTCTATTTTTTTAATTGGAAAACCCTGAAATAAAATGTTTAGTCCAGTCCTAGTTTAGTCCAGTCCTAGCCAGAACCCCTGACCGCTCCCAGATGACCACATTTGTCTCTTAAGGTCCATCTTCTTCAGAAGTTCAGCTGCATTTCTCTTATCTTGGAATTCAGACCAAAAAAAAAAAAAGATGAGGGGCAGATGCTGGGATAATTTGTGCATGATACCTTCTGAGCTTCTAGGTGCCAGATGAAAATAGCTCTATCCATCCTGAATATTGAATGGACAATTTAACTCTCTTCTTGCTGTTTGTTTCCCTTCTGCCTTAATTATGTATTTTATTTTTATATATTGTATTTTTGTATTCTTAATTATATTTTGCACTGTAGTCATCCTGGAGATTCTTATATTAAAAGGCAAAAAAAAAAGTAGCCCTGAAATAAAAACAAATATATATATAACAGAATTCCAAGGAGTTGGATGTAATTGGACTTATTTATTTATTTTTATTTATTTATATGTCACATTTATATAGCTGCCCATCTCATACCAAGTGACTCTGGGCGGCATACAACAATTAAATAAAATAACAGATGGTTAAAAACAATCATTACAAAAAGATAAAAATGATTATTAAAATAAAACCATTATCAACAATTTTAAAAACTTTAAATTTTAAAATATACAAACCCCATGGAGAGAGCAGAATATCAATTACAGTGGAGCCATCTAAGAATGTCTCCAGTTCCCAAAGTCCCCCAGGCCTGATGACGCAACCAGGTCTTGAGGAACTTCCTAAATGACAGCAGGGAAGGGGCAAGCCTCACTTCAAGGGGGAGAATGTTCCACAAGGAGGGAGCCACGGCAGAGAAGGCCCGCCTCCTGGGACCCACCAAATGCAAGTCCCTGGCTGATGGAACACCTAAGCATATCTCCCTGCCAGATCTAATGGGACAAGCTGATATAACTGGGGAGAGGCGATCCCTCAGATAAATCACACATCCTAGGCTATGTTGCCAATCCATGCTGTCTTTATCCTTGAATTTGCCTTACTGTGGTTTCTCTTACTCTCCACCTACAATACTTTCTCTGCATATACCTTCCCCACACATATAAGATATATGCAGAGAAAGCCAAAAAATTGCTTCTGCTGTTATAAGTCACATATTTTCAGTGTGGACCATTTACATATAGTTGTTCCTATAGGCATTCAGAAAAATCTGGATCTCCAGTCATACAGCAATCCCAGTGGTATCAAATGCCCATGGACATGAAGTTTGAACTAGTGCCATGCAAAAAAGATCTCCTACAATTCTTTTGTATCCATTCTCATTCAATTTGATGAAAGAGAGAAGAGAAGAGAAATTTCTGAGGGTAGAAGATGATGTTTTTGTTGTTAATTAGGAAATGGCCAATGGTGGATGTGGAAGTCCTATATTTTATTGTACGAAGTATCTTCAATGATCTGCAGTTTCTCTGATTTCTCATGCTTCTATGAAATCTCAAGGAAGACATTATGAGGGATTCCTTCCATTGTGCTTTTTCAGATTGAGAAGTATGAGCAGCAAGAGAATATGGAGAAATAGTTAACAACAAATGTACCTGCAGTAGGATAATCTACCATCTCCACCATATGGAGATATTCAAAAGAAATTCTCAAGCACCTGGGAATAAAATAGACAAACAGACATCTCTTTTGAGAAAGTGCAGAACAGATTTTGGCATAGCATTATTTTGAACAGTGGTTCTTTTCTGGACATCATATACAAGAGAAGTTCAGTAGTGATAGAAGATGTATACTTCAAGGAAGTTTCTGTAACAATTTTTTTTTCTCCCCACAGGGGAACCTGCAGAAAATAAGGAACTGTAGAGACCTTCAGACCACAGCTTGAAAACATTTGCATAACAGCTTCCACTAATACTTAATTCAAGCAAAAGCATAATGCAGACAGGTATTTATATTTTGGGTATAAAAAGCCAAAGAAAACTGCTTAATGCAGTTTATCTACAGCATATAAAGAGCAACCTTAAGATACAAAAGGTATTTTGTTCACCAGCAAGCATTCTTCAAATCACTATACACAATCTTAGCTGTTATGTCAATGGGCTACCACTTAAACTTACCCATTCATTCTTAGCATCTGTATCACATTGATAAAAAACTTCATTATTTTCTATATAATTCTAAAATGAAATACAGTGCAAAATCATTTTTTGATCCTTTCCATTAATCACTCTGCAGCCTACTTAATCATTTTCCTTTATAAGGGTTTAACTTTCCTCCCTCCCTCCCTCCCTCCCTCCCTTTCTTTTTCCCACTGGGAGCCCATTTCAAAGATTTTGGTGGGAGCCCTGAAGTTCTGGATGAAACCCTGAAAAATCTTTGAACCTTCCACCTTTGTGATGAGGATGAAGCATTGAAATTGAAAGATTCAGGTCATATTTGAATCTTTGCAGTTGTTTTCACAGTTGAAGTCTTGACTATATTGATCCATATCCAGAGGAAAATACATGTGCTTACATGCCCTTCATATTAATAAGATTTTTATTAATCATGACGAACATGTCTCATTGATTGACACATATATATTTCAGGAAAGGAAATTGAATTATTATGAATTTTTATGACAGCACCTGATCCTAGCCCTCTAATGAGTAGGGTTGGAACTTAAATAGCCACTATATTTTGTACTTCTCTAAGTAGCCAGCATAGGCATACCAAAATATGTATTTAAACTATATGCAGAAAAACATATAAATTATAATGTAAAAAGATAAAGTCTTCTTCGAGCCAAACTCAATTCCTAGTGCCTTCATATATGCATCCATTTAGTATTTTTTGGCAACAGTAGAATTGTCGTTCTCATTTTCTGGGATGTTTTTTCAACTTCACAGCCTACCCTACAGCCCTGCCATTTCCTGATAATCCCTCATCCAAATATTAATCAGGTACCATCCTGCTTAGCTTTTCAAGTTGGTACTGTCAACTAGCATATCTACTGTATGTATTTTCAAAGGGAATCCAGAATTATTTTTGCAGTATGAATGAAAAGGAAAAAAAAAAAAAAGGAATAAAACAGGAAAACATATGAAAGGGATATAGATTGGAAATATAGATCTATCCACCTCTACATACCTAATGCTTTTATACAAAGACAGTCTAGTGTGGAGGGAGGAAACGAAACAGAGAAATGGGGAAGGAAGGAAATGCCTAACCTTTCCCCTGCCATAACCATTACCCAAGCCATACTTGGTAGAGCATGGATGCATATTTCACAGGTTGTAGGCTGCATGTTGCAAATGGGTGAACTCTGGCTGTGTCCGCAGGTGTGCGTGTGTCAAAAATCAAGATGGCAACCAGACTTCTGAGGGAGGTATGGTGAACTGAAGACTGCTTTGCAAAAGCAAAGCCGACGACTGTGGCAAAGACCAAGGAACCAGTGAGTAGACCAGTTCCTTGGAACCTCACTGGATAAGAAGAGGATGGGAGATGGCCCACATGTGCTCTGAATGGCTGGTCCTCCTGAGGAGACTGCAGGACAGTGGTTTTCCATGGGTTTGAGCACCGGGAGATGATGGGATCAGCATTCTAGCTCACAACTGCAGCAAAGTCTTTTAAAGAATACTAAGTTCACAAACCTCACTTTCTACACTTTTGGAAATTGCCTACTAACCATTTTAATGTTGTTAGAGACCTTTGGAATGACAAGTTTGAAAAGTCTTCATCTGGTGAGTTTATCTTCAACTCTGAACAAAAGAAAAAAAAAACAGTTATAAGCTTAAGAACTTAAAAGAGTCTGAAATAAACAGCAGAAATCTAAATAAGATTTTGATCTTAGAAAATTATAAATGGACTAAGAGTCCAGATAAATTTGCAGTATTGAAACTTTTACAATCAGATTTTGGAATTAATTATAAAGAACAGCTTCTTGTGGGGAATAGATCTGTTTTTGGTTTTTGGAATATATAACAGAGAGAAACAATTTCATGATTTCAGAAACTAGAGGGGACACTAGAGGGGACTAAAGATTTTAGGTAGAGGAAAAAAATACAAGCCTATAAAATGCAAAACATTATAACAATGAAAAAACTGAAGGGGATTTTTGAAGAATGGAATCAGAAAATAGTAGCCACAATATCGACTATGTCAGATGTCTGCTTCTATGGATAGACTATGTCCAAAAGATGATATTGAAGAAATGATAGATGTAGAACAAATTTTATCTGACAAGATAGAGATGGTATTGAAAGTAGATTTACAACTGACAGGCCAAGAGAATGACTTGGAAAAGGATGTTTCACTGGATTTACAAAATAAATTGGCTGATGTTTTAAAATCCAGAAGGGAAATACAAATGACAAACCAAGAGAGTGACCTGGACAACCTTTTTCCTATTCAATTTACAAAAGAGGTTTATTAAAACCTTGAAGAACTCTACAATAGGACAAAGAAGAAATGAAGAGAAATAAAATCCTACAACAATATTTGAATGAACTAAAGATTAAGATTGTTAGAAGTAAAGGAAAGGAATATAAAGTTGGTTTATTTGATCAAAGTTAAAGGAAGATATGTTGTTACTTCTGGCAACCCTTTATGGACTTTCTGCTGATAACCAGGACTGAAAAGAGGATGCTTTATGGATTTGTCTATAGATAAGGAATTGGATACAGGATGAAAAGATAATTGTTTGTAACCTTAGAGTCACTGAATTTGTTTATTTTTGATGTGATGAAGGTTGGAAGTCACTTCTTTATATATTTCTTTTTCTTTATTATATTCTTACTTTTTTCTTTCTTCTCTTTCTTCCTTTTTTCTTTTTCCTTGTACCTATTATTCTTTTTTTCTCTTCTCTTTCTTTAATTTCATTTGCATTAGATTTTACTATTATAATCAAAATTCTGTATATGTATAGTCAAACACACACACACACACACACACACACACATAGTCAAGATGGCAGCCACAACCATATGATCAAAGCCCTGCCCCTTTTTACATGTGTCTTCATTTTCTTTTGACCCCCTTCCTATGGACATCCCTGGTGCAATGTGTTTTAGTCCACTCCATGCACACATCCTCCCAACCTTCTCTGCCCATCAGCACCTACTCAATTTTCCCCACTGCTGCTTTTCTGCCTGTAACTTCACTTCCTGCCTCCTCCCATATCGTCCCAACCTTTTATGCCACAATCTAATTCTTTGGCACTTTTCTGTCCTTGGTTTCCTTAATCCTGTCTTCCTACCTGTCACTACCCTTCACTTTACTGGCCACAGCTTCCTCTCATCCCCAGGTTTCTCTATCTTCTCTGCTGGTTTGCCCCTTGCCACAATTTCTTCTAGTTTAGAGTCTGAAATGTGTGCTTGTAAGAGCTAATGTGCATTTTAAATTCTTTCTGTGGAGTGGCAAGCGGAAGAGGGAAAGAAGGCACTTAAGACAGCAATTTAGAGCAGTGATATTATAGGTAGGGAAAAGCCTCTCTACATTCAAATACTCTTTCCAAAACCTCTTTTTTCCCCCTTTTGAAAGGCATCTGAGTTCTAATTTCTATGTATGATATGTGTGCCTGTATAATGTATATATTTCTTAACTATCCAGTAATAAGGAACCACTAAAATCTACTGAAATGTATCATTAAGATCAGTTGCATCCATGAAAACGTGTATCAAAATTGGTGATAATTTGGGTAGTGCAGCCTCTTACAACCAGCTGCCTTCCAGATATTTGCTAATATAGCCCTCAGAAGATCTGTAATGAGAAAGGAACAGAAAGCAAAGCAGTGCTCTACTGATTTTGTGTAGAGGTCCAGACCCAGTTTTTACAGACTAAATATAAATACAGGTTCCTTTGTGAAAGCTATCTTTTAATCGCTCTTATTCATACAACATGTATTATTTGATTAAGAGTTGTAAATCTATATTTCTAATAGTTTGAGAAATACATTTTAAAATTTAAACATATGTTTACATTTGACATATGTCCGAAGAACTATTCATGTTCTCTACAAGGTTGGAAAATGATAGTGATGATAAGGATGTGATCAATTCAAAAAAGATCATTCTTAGAGGCTGAAGCATGCTACATTACAGGTTCCCAAACTCTTCAACTCATCAACCTCTTCATGAAGTTTCAGATTGCTCGTTGACCCCCAAACATTTATTAAATGAAAATAATTTAATAATTACTTTAATAGTACTACAAATAACAGTAACAACAACAACAACAACATCCTGCAATTATACCTTTAACACCATCAAACAACAACATCTCCCTATCCCAGGTTCTTGGGAAGGACTCAATAGGTAGACAAAAATGCCAAATCCAGTCTAAACAACTGGCCTACTGTGCAACCAACAACAATAATAACAATTGTTGATAAGAAAGACAAAAAAGTCTGGATAGTGGACATTGCAATACCTGGAGAAAGCAGAATAGAAGAGAAAGAACTGGAGAAAATTACAAAATATAAAAACCTGCAAATAGAAGTAGAACGTCTGTTGCAAAAGAAAGCAAATTAGTATCAATAGTAATAGGCACCTTGGGTGCAATCCCAAAACATCTGGAGCACCATTTGAACACCATCAGCATTGACAGAATCACCATCAGTCAATTGCAAAAGGCAGCTTTACTTAGAACAACTTACATCCTGCGACAATACCTTTAACACCATCAAACAACAACATCTGCCTATCCCAGGTCCTTGAGAAGGACTTGATAGGTGGATAAAAATGCCAGATCCATTCTAAACTGGCTGACTGTGTGACCAACAATAATAACAAAAACTCAAGGCCTCTCTCACTGATAGCTGACCATCCAACCCTGGGTAACACTGTCTTGCTACTAGCCACCTCACCTTCAGAAGTAGGGACTGGTGTGGAGTTCTACAGAGCCCCCCAAAGATTAATTGACCCCAGTTGACCTTCCATCATTTACTAACCATCCATTGACCCCTAAGACATGTACTTTTAATTTTTATATATGTAACTTTTATTAAGAATTTTGATTATAATAGTAAAATCTAATACAAACTAAACTTAAGAAAGAAAAGAGAATAGAGAGGAGGAGAAAGACATGCAAGGAAAAAGAAAGAAAAAAAGAGAAGCAAGAGAAAAGTAAGAATATAATAAAGAAAGAGAAAAGAAATATATAAAGAAGTGACTTCCAACCTTCATCACAACAAGTATGTCATGTCCGACAAAATTTGTTCCACATCTGTCATTTCTTCAATAACATCTTTCGGACATAGTCTATCCACAGAAGCAAACATCATTACTGACATTGTTGATATTGTCGCTACTATTTTCTGATTCCATTCTTCAAAAGCCTCCTTCAGTATTTTTATCGTCATAACATTTTGCATCATCTTACAGGTCTGTATATCTTTCCTCTACCTAAAATCTTTAATCCCCTCTAGTGTCCAGTTTTTGAAATCAGGAAAATTGCTTATCTGTGTTATGTCTTGTAAAAATCAAAACTGATCTATTTCCTATGAGAAACTGTACTTTATAATTAATTCCAAAATGTTATTGTAAAAGTGCCAATATTCCAATTTTATGTGGACCCTTAGTTCATTTATAACTTTCTAAGATTAAAATCTTATTTTGCTTTTTGCTGTCTATTTCAGATTCTTTAAATTCTTAAGTTTATGATTAATTTATGTTTTCATTCAGTATTGAAGGCAGACTCACTTGGCATTTTCAAACTTGCCTTTCCGAAGGTCTGATAGCTTAAAAGTAGTTAATTATCAATTTTTGAAAGTGATTAGAAAGTGAGGTTTGTGAACTTAGTGTCCTTTAAAAGTCTTGTGATGGTTGCGAGCAAGATGGCTAATCCCTTTGTTTCCCAGTGCTCAGACCCACCGAAAAATGCTGTCCTGTGGTCTCCTTGCAAGGATCAGCCATCCAGAGCACATGTGAGTGATCTCCTGTCATCAACTTATCTGGAGAGGTTCCAAGGAACTGGTCTACTCACCAGTTCCTTGGTCATTGCCATGGTGGCCAGCTCTGTTTTTGCAGGGCCATCTACAGTTCCCCGTACTTCCCCCAGAAACCAACCCCCAGATATTTATCGATCTCCTTTTGACTCCCAGCCATTTATCAACACCTTGAATAGTCCCATAGACCCTTGGAAGGTTGATATTGACCACTTTGGGGAACCCTGTGCTACAGATTTTAGTGCATATATGCACAAAGAGCAGTGTAGTACCATCAGAACCATACAGTATCTTTCTGCAAATTATTCTTCAGGCACAATAGATTTTGGAAGCATGTGATATATGGTGTTTTTTTAAAATAACAATCATTCTGAAAAATAGAGAGGAAACACTGTAGATGCACTTCTAATTCAAAGTTTACTGAAAATTAATAATTGACACTAGAGCAAAAGAAGATCTTTGTTACTTATCTGATGTTACTAGACTCAATTTAATTTCAAGCTTAATTGTAATTTCTATGATTATTGTAATAAATATTTCAGGGTATATGTTTTATCCTGTAACATGTACTACAAATTAATCCCCATCTCACCCTATTTGGAGTTTAGTGTATACATAAGGAAGGCAAGGCCATCTTGGTTGTGGTTCTTTAAATTTGGAAAACCCTCTTTTGTGAGGCCAGCCTGGCTCCATCATGGGGGGGCATGTAAGAACATTTGGGATAATATTTAATACTGTTCAGCACCATTTCCCTTCTAGTGTTGCAGTGGATTGCTTGAACTGATCCCAATTTAGGATTGGGTTGGAGCTTGAGGTCGATTAGAAATAATCTCGCAACCCTGGAACACATACATTACATATCCTAGAAGAAGTCACATACCACCTAAACCATGTAATATCCATACGATTTGCTAATATTATCCAAGCTTATTTACAGAGCTAAAATTGTTTTGCTTCAGCAATAGACCTGAACCGATATTTTTTTATCCTGACATAGTACGTAATGCATATCAGAAATATCCAGGACAGTCAATGTAGAATCTTATAGACTTTTTTTTTTTTTTTTGGATGCTCTTTCTTTGAGGTTCAGCATAGTTGACCAAAGTTCCAAATATAAGTTGTTGATCTTTCTCTTGACTGTTCTCCTAAATTAAGCTTGGGTTTGCCTAATTAACTGCAATATTTTACAGATGTGGGTGTGGTCGGTGAGATCTTATATCTGCAACCTGCCTGTATTTGTCATTTGCTTCCTTACCATAAAAAAAAAAGAAAAGAAAAGAAAAGAAAAGAAAAGAAAAGAAAAGAAAAGAAAAGAAAAGAAAAGAAAAGAAAAGAAAAGAAAAAAATAATTAAAGAGCGAAAGACAGAATAGGTGCATAATGTGTTTTGACTGGCAATTAAAAATCTTTCCATCTGGATGCATCCGGAGTCATTGGAGAAGGGTTTCTGGTTTTTTGGTTTTTTGGTTTTTTTCTTTGTCCTTCGTCATTCCAGTCCTACTGGCTCTCAACTGAGGACAAACAATTTTAATGTTCCAGCTGAAATCATATAGCAACAACAACAAAAAGTAGACTGTTATTCATTTACTTGATTAAAACATATTTCTAAAGTACTCTTGTTTTTTTTAAAAAAATCTTTAAGTGATGAATAATATAAAATACAAAACATACCAACACAAGTAACATAGATCAATACAACAAATATCAAATCCAACATCAAACATCAGGCAAAGCTTGAGCAAAGAGTTGTGTCTTCAAAGGATGTCAAAAACACAGTACGGAAGGTGCTTAACACAGAGCTGAGGGAAGAGCTTAACAGAGGAAAGGGACAATAACAGATTGCCTTCTGATCATAGCATTCTGATTGACAGCTCTGCTTTAACATTTTGAATTTCAATGTTAGTTCCCCATTTTTTATTATGAACTGGTTAAAAGAATATAGTGCCCTTTTCCACAGGTTTTTTTTTTTAAGGTTCCATTAAAATTCTGCCTTTTCTTTTAAATTTCTCATATATTTTCTACATGAGTTTAAGACTTAGATATTCTTCCTTCATCCCTTCAGATATAATTGGGCTCATTCATTGGTTAGATATTTAATATGAAACTACACCAGTGAGAAATCACCATCAAGAACAGAAAAAGTAGGGGCCTAATAGAATGACATTGATTTGCTGTTCCCACCAAAGATGGGATACAAATTAAAAGCAGTAAAGTATCAGCTGCTGTACATGATGTTTCATTTCTGGTAAGCTGGTGAAGAGTAATACATTTGTTGAGGGTAGATACATTTATCTCACCAGCTAGCCCGGTATGAAATCATTTAGATAAGAGTTTCCTATCCTTTATCACATTTTCATTAGGACCTTTCTTGTGAAAATTCTTTGTAAAATGGCAAGGAGGGGGAAAAATACATGAAAGCGACATATTGAATCATTTGAAAAAGTTTCCTTAGTTAAAATAAAGTTTCATTGGGAGTCAGCTTTTTTAAAATCAAATATTTCATTCTGCTCTTATTCTTTCCTGTTTGCAATATTTCTGAAATCTTCAAAGGACCTTTTAGAGTGACCATATGTAGAGAGATAAATGCTAAATATATTGTTTATTATCTTCTGCCCTACCTTCAAGATATTTGTTGTAGTGTACAAGATTCTTCTATTCCTTTATCCACACAAACAACCTTGTGAGGTAGGTTGTGAGATAGGCTGTAAGACAGTGATTAGACCAAGGTCATAAGTAAGCTTCACGGCTGACTGCAATTTAAATCTGGACTTAATCTGATACACTGTTTTAGCTTAAAAATCATGCTCAAAGAGTGCTGTTCTTCATCAGTATGGAGATACAACAAATTCTTCAAATTCTGGATCCTTTATTCTTCAGCTTTATTATTAATGACATGAATGAGGAGGTGGAGAGAATGTTTGATAAATTTGGAGAAAAAATTGGGTAGGATAGTTAATAGGATAGTGCAGAAATATGGATCTGAAAGGCAGTTATGTTTCAGGGTAGGCATGGCTGTGCCTTTCTCTGGGTATGCGTGGTTGCCCTCCGTGATTGAAATATGATCCCAGAAAAAGACATCATTAATTTAAAGTTTTCCACAAGTGCCATGTATGTGCCTGCACATGGTCCAAATCACATTTTGGCTTTTAAATCCAAGTCTCTGTATAGTCCTAATAGCTAATTTCCCTAGAAGACAGAAATAAAATTCAAAGCCTCCCAGAGTCACCCACTGGGGGAGATGGGTGGCATACAAATTTAATAAACAAACAAACAAACAAAGCAATCCTGGCAGATTAGAGAAATGATCTGGGGAAAAAAATCAGAATGAATTTAAATAGTATTATTTGCTTAGGAAGCAGAAATCAAATGCATTGGTAGAGGATGGGAAGTTGGTAAGATTGTTGTGTGAGAAAGATTAATTGCCAAGTGAATATGAATCAGCAATATGAAGTGGTTCCAAAAAGGTGAATGAACTTTTAGGATGACCAGAATGCACAGTCCCATCTTTAACCTGTTTTTTTGCCTTCCTGCATTCAGTTGAACAGGGCTTCACTGTAGTGTTGTGCAAAATATTTTAAGCTGTAAAGTTTTGAGTATGAAATGGCTGTTTGAGTTCCAACACCTATGACCTGAAATCAGGAGGTTGAGTCATGGCAACTGGACTTCTTTTCTTTGGTTTGATATGTTTCGCTGCTTGTCCAAGCAGCTTCTTTAGTCTAGAAAGTTGGTTAGGGGGGACCCCATAAATGTCCTCCAGGGTGGCTGCATTTCTCACTAACATGATGGACTCATTGAAAGGACAATAGGAGATGTGATTAGTAGAGTCTTTGGGATGTGGATGTCTTACTCCTAATCTTTTTATCATTTTTAATTATGTATTTCCGATTTTAGTTTGTTGTAAGCCTCCCAGAGTCCCCCATTGTGGGGAGATGGGCGGGGACAAGTCAAATAAATAAATAAATAAATAAATAAATAAATAAATAAATAAATATCCCTCACTCATCCCCAAGTGGGTCGTTAAGTGCTGCCTCCCTGGTGAACTTGTGGTCTTAATCTTCCTGGGGACTGATGAAAGAGCAGCATGAAAAATGGGAGACAAGTTGTGTCTGAGGCCTCCACCTCTACTGAGGGAAGGATTTTCTACTTTGACATAAATGGATTCCTCCACTCCTCTCACAAACCATCTATCTTCTCTGTCCAAAATGTGCCTCAGACACAACTTTCTAGACTGAAGAAGCTGCTTGGACAAGCAGCGAAACGTATCAAGCCAAAAGAAAATTCCACCTGGATGACTGAGAATCTTCATCAACTATGACCTGAAAGTTTTGTTTTGCACTGATTTTTGTTCTGAGGTTGGACAAAACATGGCCATGTTCAGCATGTTGTTTTGCGTATCCCATGTCTAAAGATTTCTAAATTGTGGCTGGTGTGTTCTTATTTGTTTTTAAAAAGTCCTCCAGCATTAGCTAATAAAACAGCAGGAACCAGTTTAAGCTCTACTTGTATTGACTGAAGCTATTTGAGGCTAGCTAGCATGACACACATTCAGGTACTGAGAAGAATTTGAAATATAAAATCCCTGTGTTGCTGTTTTTTTTTTCATTTGCAGGCAGTGCAGGTAGGCAAGTGCAAGCACTTAATACACTTGATTGATTACATGCCATCAAATCACTGTTGACTCTTAGCGACCACGTAGATAGATTTTCTCCATGATTATCTATCCCATACCTAATCCTTCAGTTCTTCCAATGGTGCACTCATTGCTACTGTAACTAAAGGATTATCCATACTTCCTCCTTGCTCCACTGTGAGGATGGGCCACTTACTAGTTTGGGAGGGCAGGAATGGATGACATCCTCCTCGGCTCCTCCCTAGGCTTCTGGGAATGTGAATTCCCCTTGAGTTTTCTTTCTCCCGCATCTGAAATAGCGTTTTTGCCCTCTGCTGGTGGAAGCAGAGCAGTTTGGCTGACTTGCTGCACTTAATTCCATCTTATTTATTTATTTAGGACTGTATAGACTGCTGCAATCTTTCATGATTCTGGGCAGTTTATAAAATGCAACAGTAAAAAACAGAAAATTAAAAAAAAGAAATTACTTTGCCAAAAAGAGAAAATCCCCCCACCTCCCAAAAACAACAACCATTCAAAAGACCAAACCTCAAGGATTGATCACCCACTAACCCAGGACCTGGGGTACAGCTGGGTTTCAAGGTCCAGGGTGAAGACCATATGAATGGTACAATGATGTTCTAAAGGGCTGGTGCCATGACAGAGAAGGGAATAGGGAATAAGATTGGGAATAAGACATATTGCCTTATTCCCAATAGGAATATGCAAATGCATTCATTCCAACTGGCTAGTGTGTGCTCTGGCAGACATGGCCCCCAATCCCTGTTCTTTGCCTTCAACAGCCATTTCATGATGGACTGCCGAGTTGCTTGCCATGAAAGGCTGGCCATTTTTGAAGGTTCCATGATCTCTCCTCTCCTCTCCTCTCCTCTCCTCTCCTCTCCTCTCCTCTCCTCTCCTCTCCTCTCCTCTCCTCTCCTCTCCTCTCCTCTCCTCTCCTCTCCTCTCCTCTCCTCCCCTCCCCTCCCCTCTGCTCACAAAACGAACAAGTTCTGCCAAGTTTCCTGTAGGAAAATAGAAAAGTTTGTGCACTTGATACAGCTTAGAACATAGTATAGTAGAAATAAGAAATTTTTTAGTGTGTATTTTTCTAATACACATGCTTATCTTACTATGACATCATCTGTATCCAAGTACAGAGTTGCTTGACATCTACCTTGTAACCAATAATTGTTTGTAATTTGAGTCTCTTTGTTTCTGTAAAGTAGATATAGCTTGTATTTGATGATGGGTCAGGGTCTTTCACCTTGGGATTGTTGATAATGTGTCCTTAGACAACTGATTCAAGTTAACCAGGTTCTTAATACAAAAAAGTGCACATTCTTGCATTAAGCAGAAGCTTGTATCAAGTGTGTACTTCAAAATGTATTTTGTCTTGCTGTTCATAGGCTCAATTGAGGTGAATCCAACTGCTTGCTTGTTGCTATATTCAGTGCTGCATTTGTACTACAAAAGCATGCTTTTAAATTATTTCCACTCTTTACTAGGGGAAGTTTTCATTATTTGTATAAAAAATGTGAACACCAGCAATCTTTCTGTTGGGTGATAGGCCCCACTGAACATGGTCTATAAGCTTACCTATCTTTGTGATCTTAAGGTTAAAAAATAAGATTCCAATTTCCTGCTATTTCCTACAGCAAAATGCATAACACTTTTCAAGTTGTCCCAATGGAATATAAAATACATTCTGTTCTGACAGAACAACTGACACTTGGAATATTCCATCAGCGTTTAAGTAGTGCTGTTAAAAGCTATTGTATGTACATCCTTCACCCCTATTAAGTAGAACTTGTGTGTATATGTGCCTTTGAGTCAATTTTTTGACTGCCTAGACAAGTCCCTGCAGTTTTCCTGGCAAGGTTTTCTGAAGTAGTTTGCCATTGCCTGCTTCCCAGGGCTGAGGGAAAGTGACTGGCCAAAGTCACCCAGCTTCTTGCCTAAGGCAGAACTGGAAGTCAGGATTTTACATCTGAGTAAATGTGTATGGGATTGTGTTGTATGACTGCTATCTTCCTTAATCTGTCCTTAAATAAAGTTGGACTAACATATAAAAGCTTCACACTATTTTGTTGTATGACAAGAAAAGAATGGAGGGAGACACAAACAAAATAAAGATTGCCTGTTTGTGTCTACATACTGGACCATAACAGATCAAACGGTGATTATTTGCTATATTTATGTAGAGGTCAATAGTAAGGTGATGACAGCTACTTTTCATTTTCTATGAAGGGATTTCCCAATATATGAATGAACAAAACATCTGGAGTGAAGACTCAGGGACAGATGCTGCAGGGAATGTATAAGGGGGGATAATAAAAACAGCTGGCTAGTGCTTTGGTAACCACAGCTGAAGGAGATGTCGGGCCCTAACAAGCGTCAAGGCTGAGAAGACTCCTGAAATAGGAGTCATTAAATGATATGAGTTCTCACATTTGCTGTTCAATCCCATGGTGCTGAGCCATTTTGAGCCCCAAACACATCAAACTAATCTCCATGGTAATACCCAAGGGCAATCAGTCAGAATACTCAAATCAAAATAAAGAGTAAAAATAAAAACCAACAGTGGAACAGCAGGGGAACAGAAAATAATAACAAGAATCAGTTAAGAAGAAAATAACAGCAAAAATCAATTATTTGTTCAGCAGTGTCCAGGTCCAATTCTCACTAGACTGATAGGGACGTGATGTCTGAAATCAGCCAGAGATAGTGCCAGCTGAGTTTCTATGAGCCTGTGAATTATGGAGCTACTGCTGAGATACCTAATTCTGTATCCCACATCTAAGGCCACTCACTAAGCATTATCCTGCCCCATATACTTTGGGGAGTTCTGTCTACATGTTTTTCATGTAATGTGTAAAAAACTCATGTTGTTTGTTAGGACCTTCTGAGATTGCCTAAAACATATTGATGTCTGTGTGCAAGAAAGTCATGATTTTTCAAAACAGTCACAATTATTAATTGAAAAGGCCCTTTTAATCCTTCTTCTCCTCCCTTTCCTCCCACCTCACCCTGATTTAAATCCTACATTAGTCTAGTCATTGTATGCCTCTGATGAAGTAACGCACAGCTCACAAAAGTAAATGCCTTTTAATAACAGGTATAAATCAGAAGAGGTGTTACCAACTCCTCCTGACTTTTTTGCCATCATAGTCTAACTACAATGTCTATAGTAGTGTTTTCCAAACCTCGCAACTTAAGATGTGTGGACTTCAACTTCCAGAATTCTGGGAGTTGAAGTATACACATCTTAAAGTTACCAAGTTTGAAAAAACACTGGTCTATAGTAGAATCCCATCAAACAGAATGACTACAACACCAGCACCTTTGTGTGATCATGGATGAATTGGAAAAGGCTGATTTGAACTCCAAATCTTCTTGTTTCTCAATTTCATCTCTCTGCTGCTCTGTTGCAATTATTCTGTATTACACCTTCAGCATCCAGTTTCCTTTTAAAATCTGTTGAATCATAAGATATGACTGGCATGTACTGTGTACTGCAGTGCTGTGTACTGCAGGTATGGCGTAGAACTGCACACATTTTTCTTGTTGTTTATGAATACTCATATAATACCTCATTTTCAAATGCAGAAAAAAGGGGGAAAGGAAATATTTGTCACCCATGGACGATTTTAAGGCATCATTTCTCCAGTTGCAATTGTCACTTAGTAACTGAAGTATATCAGTGGAATGCACAACCCAGATGTCAAGAGAAATCTCTTGTCCCCTAAATGTCTACATGTGACAAAAATTTAGAAAGAAGAAAGGAAAATCAATGACAGTGAAGGTCATGTTGTCTGTTTCACCTGTCTTTTCCTCTATGAAATGCTGAAGATTAAGCTTGGGATGTTAACAACTCCTTTCCTTTCCTTCCTGAACCTCCCTTTCCTTGGCTAAATTATCTTGTCCTTGTCTCTTTGGTGTGACTTTGGAAAACTCTTAATTGCATGTCTAAATGCAAGAGTTCCTCTCTTGGCTCAGTTGCCACACCTAATCAAGGAATTTCTAGTGGAGTCACAGCAACATCTTAAACTTGCAAACCCAACCATAACCAAAAAGCCACACTCAATAACTTTTAATTTCCAGTCTGAGGTACAGCATTGATAAGAATGTGTTATTGTACCTACCATCACTGCCAATTCTTTTCCTGTTGCCCTTATGTATTCCCCAATTTACTCAAAGGCTTCTGGCAACCGTTTAGATTTATTTCCCCATGCTTGATAAATGGTTTCCTTTTCAGACCACCCTCCATAAGTCTCAGGTTGGTTCAGCTTTACTTAATGAGCTATCTGGAACACACAGTGTGTGTGTGTGTGCACACCCTTGTGTATGGCTGCTTGTAAGGAAAAAAAACCTTTCCAACATTTCTAACCATTAAAAATATAATGCATTACTGCTTCCAGTGAAATTAATATTAGTTATTTTTATTAGAAGGCACCTCAGAGGGTGCTGTCAGTGAGCATGATGTTTTACTGAAATTCATGATTTTTTAAAAAGTATGGATTTTTTTTAAAAAATGAAAGACATTGGTGATAAATACCTTGCATTCATTTGCCTGAACTTTGGCAGACTTCATCCCAATGATTGTTTCTGAAACTAGAAAGAGCACCAGTGGTGTGACTGTGAGTTGTCCACAATCTGATCATACATTGCTTCTTCAGCAAATTACTTCAATGGATGTCAAAATCTGACTGAGAGAACCTGACTGAGACCACTCATCGCCTGAGTGGTGAAATAGAGCTAAGTTTGATGTGACTGAAACTTGACATTCCGGCACATAAAAATTTATCATTCATTTGTCTCTCTCCAAGCCAGCCTACTGCCAACTAATTCCTATAGTAACATTCTTCATCTTACCATCCATGCATCTTACCATGGAACAAACAGATCTTAGCTCGCTAGAAATCTCACTCATTGTGTATTTCTTTCCTAATGACTTCCTATTTCATGCTGAAGCAGCCAGTTGTGAAGCCAATTTTCATAGCTTCAGTGCATCTTGTTGCCCTAAATTGCACTTGTAAAGCTGTGAAATATTTTTAATTGAATCAAGCTCATGAATTATAATGTCCACAAAAGGGTGGGAATAAGTGTGTTGTTTTCTTTTATAGAATTTGCATATAAGCAAATTAACTTTCTTAGGTGATAGCCTTTTGAGACCTATTTGACAATATTATTTGTTCTTTAGTGAGGATTTTTTTTTTTTGTAATTCTTACAGATGTTCAATGTGTTACTGCTCAGAAGAGAAAAAAATATAGATTCAATCTACCTGAAGACAGTAAGACTGTCTTTGTGACTCTGTTCCTTACTACTGCAGGTTCAAAAACATGTCACTAGACCTCAGTATGCCAAGCACTCTGTATATGCTTAGATACCTCTCTCTCTCTCTCTCTCTCTCACACACACACACACACACACATGAACACACACATACACAGGTATACACATAAAAAGGCAATAAATCTTGAATACCTACCAAAAGGCATTATCAATTCCAAGGGGAAAAGCAACATAGATTTCAAAATAAAGAAACAAAGAAATAAAGTTATCAGCAGGATTGGGAGATTTCCAAGGATTGCAGAATACACCACTTTTCTTTAAGCTCTAAAGGAAGGGAATGAAGAAAAAGCTAATATAAGCATGCTTTGTATCTATGGGATGCTGAATTTTATGTGAGAAAGAACAGAAGATCAATAAAATGTAGGACTGTGCAAGAAGATATAGTCTGAAACTAAACAGAGGTATTCCCTACAGTGCCATTTTGTTGCTGGTCCCCCTTATTTATTTATTTATTGGATTTATAGGCCACCCCATTCCAGACAACTCTGGATGGCTTTACAAAATTAAAGCAACAATAAATACAACACAACTCTAACAATAAAAATGTCCAATGCTTCCTATATTCCTCAATGTCCTCTTATTGTTGAAAATGAATTCTATACCTAGGCCCATCATAAAGGAGTTGTACTGTAGATGCATTTTGTAGTGCTGCCTTTTGATTAAGAGTAGCAAATCAACTAGCTGGCTGTAACTAGCTGATCTTGAAAAAGCTAAGCAGAGTCAGACCAGGTGAGTACTTGACTGGGAAACACCCAGGAAATGCCAGGGCTCTGGTCTAGACTGGGAAATTGAAATGGCCAACCACTTCTGTACTCTGATCAAGAAAACTACACAGATGTGATCATGACGTGTCCAGGATTTAAACTTGTCTGAAAGGAGCCTTTATCATAATCGCCAAAGTCTATCTTAAAAGTCCAAGTGAGCAAGCAGCTTCTAAAAAGAGACAGAATTGATCTTTAGTTAACTATTCACCCCAAAGATTAGAAAAAGTTAACCTGCTTGACCATGAATGATATTTCAGTTTATGAACTCTTTAAATAGAATTTTAGCTTGGTCTAGCCAAGACCAGACTCTCAATCATTCTTCTTTGGTTGCCGTGTATAACAGTTTTGCACTAAGAAATGGATTTATATGAAACGAACTGTAATATTTTAGCATACCGCACATCATGGTGTAAAACATGTTTTGCTTATGGTTATATATTTTAGGATGAATTCTCACATGGATTTTCAGGGTATATAATGTAAATTTAAAAAATACTGTCATCTTTGGATTTTCTTATCTTCTTCAGTTTCCAACAATATTACATATGAAATGTATTTTCTTCTGAACCTAATGAGGAATGTTTGCTTTAGTTGTTTCATGTAGATTTATTTATTTATTTATCATATTTATATAACCTACATACCAAACTGCCTAACTTATACAAGGTTTTCTGTGGACTATTCAAGTAACATTATAAATAAAAGACTTCATAACTGTACAGTGGTCACTTCTGAAATCCATCCTGAGTTTGCATTTCTTTTTCTTTATAAGAAATAAAATCATGCTTTATTTAAACAGTGTTAAACATATTTTCAGAGAACAGAAATAATCTTTTTTGTTTGTCCTGTTTATATTCATAAAGCTGACTGGCCATGCATATACCTATGCTGAGCTATCAAAACTGCATGATGTATACTAGGAATATGGTTCTTCCTGATACCTGATATGATTCTTGTCAAAATCACACACACAGAGAAGTGCTTGTGCAATTAATGTGTAATTTGTCTTGGATAGCTCATAATTAAGTATCTGTAGCATACTATGTGACGTGTTCTGGCAAAGGCTGTAAAATCTTTTCTTCCCTTCAAGTTTAATGATCAGATTGCCTAATTTTATTATACCTATACACCTGCACACAACATTACAACAACAACAACTATCTCATAACAACTGTAGCATGTTATATCAATGAACCAAGGGTCATCTTTCAAAATAAAATAATGTGTGGGAATCTTCAAATGAACTTAAAAATAATTAAAAGAAATTATGTAACAATCTCCTGGAACCTGGGCCAGACACCACATGTCTCAGTATGTTTAAATATGTTTTGCATTTGGGGAGTGGTTGACCTTTGCAGATTGCTCAACAGATGCCTCTCGTAGCCCCATATGAATCAGTCCAGATTCTGTTCAAACTGGAGGTTTTTGTTTCCATAAGGGCATGATTCAGTTCAAAGTTGTGTTTCGAAATTCAAGGGCAAACTAATTCAGTATGAACAGCTTTGAGAATGAGTTAATTATTTAAAAAAGAGTTTAATCCATAGGCTGTATTGAGGGAGCATTGAAACTTCTTCCTCCTCTTCCTCCTTGACAGGATCTAATGAAATTAAAATTATCATGTACTTGATGAAAAGTATGATATATATTGGGGGGTGGGGGAAATGAGTACATCTTTAAAACATTAGCCCTACATCACCTTTAAGGCAAAGATAGGGGGACAACAGAAGCTGCCAAATGACAATTTTCTTCACCCTAGGAAATAGGCTTGCATATATTTTGCACATTCAAAGAAAGGCTTTGAGCTTGAAAACCAGCAGATGAGCTTATATAGCCTAATCCATACAGGTGGGTTGTCTTGCAAACTCTTGTTTGTAACGTGTACCTGATATTGACTTTTGTGCCCCACAGACAAGTTAAGCTTCAATGAATATAGCTCTACTCTTGGATCACTTGCAAATAAGCTCAGAGGTTGGTTCACTTTCCAGGTCCTACCAAAGCTACTAGGAAGTTTCTTGCCAACATTTATTCCCCCTTTCTGTCTCTTCCTTGCTCTGGCAATGGTTTGGGACAGCATACTGTACATATACATGTTGAAATTAATAAATGCATAGTTGTCCTGTTATCCTCACAAATGCATGCATCTATTTACATAGTAGTAGCTATAACATACTCATCCACCCAGAAATGATTACCCATATCTCAGTGGACAAGGATGGATTTGAAGGTTTAAACCATGTTAGTAAATGCTGAAATAGCTCTGCACTGATATATATTAAGTTGGGGGAACTGCATGTGAGAATCTTCTCAGACATTTGCTCCTTCATTTAAACCATGAGCCTGCTGAGCAGTATCTAAGGAATGAAATGCATATGCCGTTTTGTTTCCAAGGGCTGTTTCATTGTAGACAGCTTGTTTATAAAACAGTCAAACAATCCTGATAGTGTATTTATTTGATATATTCCAGTTGTTTTAATTTCAGCTTTAGATCTCTTTCCTTGATGCAATATTTTCCCATAAAATTGGAGTTTTAAAAACAAACAACAGTCAGTGATTTGGATCAGTTCTTCAAAGAAATACACTTAATCACTTCTGTGTGAGCCTGAAAAAAGGAGCTGCTGCTTTAATGAGCCAGATCATTAAAGCAGCTTGTCCTTAATGGAATTCTTAAAGCAACTGCATCTTTTTTATGGCTCAGGTAGAAACCTCGAAGAAAGATGTGTGCTTTAATCAATAGCAGAGAAGTGCTGTGCTTGTGCAAGGTCTGAACTGCTTCTTTCTAATCATTACTAAAGTGGGCACAGGCCACAGCTCTAAGTTATATAACTGGGGACAAAGAGACTTCTTTCCTCTCCCTCCTTCCTGCCTCCAAAATAACAATACTTGAATGGAATCTTATGTGGTCTGTTGGCTGAGCTAATCAGTCAGCAGCACTTCTGCAGATGGTGAGTTTCACCTCAGAGCTAAGCATCAGGCCTCTCTATTGTCAGAAATAATTACCTGAATATGTTTCAGGTAGCTCTGTAAAACAGGCAATCAGTCAGGCTTCTTCCTCTGAATTAATGTTGTTGCCTATCCTTGAACTGCGAGACCAATGCATTTCACAGGTCAAGTGTAAAGAAAAGCAGTTTTTAACTATGTAAGGGGTGGGCCACCAGTTCCTAGTCTAATAGGCAACCCTGAAGATTTGAGATCATGCCGAGAATATGCTTACAAAAATGCCTGTCATTGTGTGCCATTCACAAACAAAGCTGCCTGCGGAGCCAATCATAAAACACCCATTTACAAGATATGAGGTTGCTCTCTGCCTTCTACCTCAGCTTCTACTCTCCCCTGATGCCCTCTAACACTAAGGTAATATTTCTTTTTTTAAGACTGGTTTGTTCACCTTCAAACAATACTGAGCTGTAGGTACTTACTAGGCTTTCTTGTAAATGATGAAAGCAGCTTACAAACTTCTGCAGCTCCTCTTCTAGTGCTTTTCTTTTATTATCTTAGAAGTTATACAATAAAACCAGGTGTGGCCAGGAACCTAGCATTCACTGAATGCACCATGTTACTGGCCCTCAGGCTATTCTTCAGTTGTTCCATACCAGAGCAACATGACAGTACTCATGCATTTATTGTATGATTAGATCCCTCCTTCCCGCCTTTTTTTTCTCTGAAAGCCAGGGAGCTTTCACAGAGTTTCCCACCCCTACTTTTATTTCCACAATGGCAAATATTTGAGGCAAGATGAGCTACAGGAGGTGACTGATCCAAAGTCACCAGTAAACAGTTGAGTCGAGGACTTGAACCCAGGTTTCCCCAGTCAAGATGGCAGCCTTATTGTGAAAGCATGCACAATATGCTTTCAAATAGCATCTGTGTCCAAAAGTGCCTCCAAAGGGTTACAGACACACTTATAACCATCCCTTGTCTCTCGGTATCATCCCCAGATTGAGAAAAGGAAAAAGGTGAAAATTGGCTGTCTCTTCTCCCATGAAGCCTCTGTTTATTGTTATTAGGAAAGCACAAAGTAACAATTAATTGCATTGCTTTTCCTCAGCTTTGGAATAGTAGAGGCTATCTTAGCTCTTCTGCTGATGAGAATGGCTGGGCAAATGTTGCTGGAATACCATTTTGAATGTAATTAATGGGTAACTTTGATAATTAAACATTAATTCCAGACAACTCTCTAGGGTTTCATCTCTAGTGATAGGTTAGCAGGGTTTTGTTTGGTTTTCCATTGCACCTGAAGATTAGCCTGCTTCCTTTATGTTACGTTAAAGCAAGATAATAGCCCTTGAAGTTTCCAGCCAGAGGTACCATGCAGTGAGTCAGACATTAAGCTTTGTGCAGCTACAATGGAATTCCTAGCAGGGGGATGCAAATTGGACTCAATGTCTGGGTGCCACTTGTCACGCATGACCTCCAAGGGGGCAGCCACAGATAAAATCATCCATTTGGGACCAGATGAAAACACTGCAAAAGAGCAATAAACACAAATCGGTTTCAGTCACAGGAAACAAAGGTCAATCGCCAATGCGTTAGGAGCCTTTTGAATAAGCTTATCACAGCCTTTCATATCCAGAGAGATGAGTGGGCTGCTGTTTCTAACAGTCTGAAGTGGTTTTAATGATGAAAGTACATTGTTTCATATTTTGGGCTAGGAGATCTTTGGTCAAAGTGATTAGAGAAGCCACAATACAAGTGTGTTAAAATAAAACAATGGAGAACTTCAACTAAGTTTGAGAAAAATCTGTATGTGTATATACATGTACAATGTGACTTAGTTGAAACTTAAACTTGATTATGGCCAAAGACCAGCATAGAACAGTGCAATATAAAAAAGTAAAGAAATCATATAATGAAAAGAAGAAAACATGCAAAACCAATCAAGGTATTGTTAAAACTGCCACAGGAAGTACTAAAAACCAAGTTTTTTTAAAAAAAAAACTTCAAAGCTATAAGAATATGTAGAGATAAATAGAGATAAAATAGAGATAAAACTAGAATCATTATAAAATTCTGCTATGTAAAATATGCTAGACAATGCATATTTGTGTATCAATGCATAAAAGAAGTGACTTTAAGACAGTTTTTTTCAATCTTGGAAACATTAAGATGTGTGGACTTCAACTCCCAGAATTCCCTTGCCAGCATGATGGCTGGGGAATTCTGGGAGTTGAAATCCATACATCTTAAAGTTGCCAAGTTTGAAAAACACTGGCCTAGATCAATTTGCTGTTCCACATCTATAATATGTTGTTTGATTAGTATTGCCTGATTGTAGCCCCTTTTTAGTAGTTCTTGTAAAGAAAGACCATATCTTTGTAATTTGCTTAGTTTACAATGGAACTCATCCAGTAAGATTTATAGTTAATCTGACAGCATC
Source organism: Liasis olivaceus (assembly GCA_030867105.1). Classification (NCBI taxonomy): domain Eukaryota; kingdom Metazoa; phylum Chordata; class Lepidosauria; order Squamata; family Pythonidae; genus Liasis; species Liasis olivaceus. The sequence continues at coordinate 44,053,995 of CM061350.1, read as the reverse complement.
AGGGGAGCAAGGCCCACAGCTAGAAGGACAAGTTTCAACCAGTAGATAATTTTTAGAATTTATAATGGTATGTGAGAATGATCTTGGGAGACAGGAGGAAGAGCCACAGCCAGGGGGATGGTCGGACAAGAGGCAGCATAGTCCGCAAAAGGAATCTGGGCATGGCAAAAGTCTCAGAAGGGACCATCCCTAGTTTCTTGGCCTGTAAAGGTGAAGGGGTTCTTCCAGACTTGCAGGATTGATGTCAGCCTAGCAAGGTAGTCCAGACAGGAAGCACAACCAGATGGACTAATTCTACTTTATTATAAGGTTACATTAACAGAATCTTGCAAGTGTGAAAGTACTTTTCTCTCCCTTTGCCTTTACAGGCCAAGAAACTAGGGATGGTCCCTTCTGAGACATTTGCCATGCCCACAATCCTTTTGCGGGCTAAGCTGATTTTTGTCCGACTGTCCCCCTGGCAGTGGCTCTTCCCCCTGTCTCCCAAGGTCATTCCCACAAACCATTACAGAACCAAGCTTTGGCCTCCATCTTCATCATACTTGAATCAAGGTGTACAGATGTATTAGAGACAAAACAAGGCATCTCAGACACCAACCAGAGAAATTTGGATTGGACTCGTTCCAGGGAGGCAAAAGTGGGGAATGGTCCAAGCTGTATTTCATAGGTGAGCTAAGCCAAACATTTCGCTTGGCACAATTTAAAGGCTGCTTGAAGGCAACCCCCACCCTCCATCCAATAAAAATGCAAGATGGATGCTGAGGTCTTTTGTGCAATCAAAACAACACAAGTACCAAATGCCTTTTGGCTACCTGAGACATGAAATATCACCCCCATATACTTAAACCATGAAATGCAATTTAGTTGTACCATCTGAGGGCACCACTTTAAACAGCATTTAAAAGGAGCCTATGAAAAGCTATCAGATGGAAGTTCTAATTCTGATATATTTTTCTAGTGAAAGTGAAGTTCAAAAATGTATTACTATTGTTTTAGCATTACCAGATTAAAATCAGGGGAGAAAAAACCAAAACAATTAATTATCTGGGAATGTTTAAAGCCTTCTAAGCTTAAAACATTTTCAGCATGAAACAGCTACTGTATTTGGACTGTCTGAGCTCAGAACACAGCATATTGTATGCAAAAGTTTTGTCCTGAGCTTAGGCCAAAGCAGCTTTTCATTCCATGTTGTTTAGAATGTTCTCACAGCCAGTGATTTGTTCAAAAGAGAAAGATCCTGCAGCCATGGAGACTTGGAGAGTGCATTAGCCAACAAAACGTTTTCAGTGGAGCAATTTTGTTCTGACCTTGGATCATCATTTTTCTTTATCCTCCCCATCATTATCCTGTTCTGCACCAAAGATAAAAATGGAATTTTGTCCAGTTCCAGCAAATAACATTTTTAGGCAGCTGTGGATGATCTGACAGTTCTGATGCATTTGCTTGGCGGCCGTTTTTGTGGCATTTAAAAAGCATCAGGTGTCCACTTCTACAGATATCTCAAAGTAATGCTATGTTGTTCCAGAACATTGCAGCCATTTACAGTGAAGGCCACTCAACTCAAGAATGATTCTACTACCTTTGCCCCTAAGCCTGATCACTCTATCTTATGGTTAACCAAAATAAGATAAGTTAGGCTTAACTAACCATTGCATTGAAGAAGCCCATTGATTTGGATAGACCGTTAGAGACCCAGTGCCCAGTCTCCTGACAATTCTGTGGCATATTTTGGTCTTTGCCTGGGCTGTGTGAAGGAAGCCTCCTTGCTTGCCCACTCCCGTTAGAGTACTGCATAGCTGCTCTTTCCTTCCTTCTATTTTTTAAAACACATCTTTAAGTTTCAAGGTAGAAATGTTGTTTATGTGAAGCTGAGCTATCAGCTCTTCCTTCATACAAAGTTTCCATGGACCTACAAAAGGAATGAAAGAACAATCAGTTCCCTATTGTTTGATTATTGTAGCATGGGATGATACTGTAGGGGGAATAAAGGAAAAAGATATATTTTAATATCAAAGGAGATAGTGTGGAAAGGCATCCATGTATGCAAACCTCTGAGAAGGCAAAAGAAAAGCATGAGGATTACTGAGGAGGGAACTAACCCTAAAAAGAAAAGCAGGCACTGGTGAGGTGCCTGGAGATAAATCCAAGTAAAACTAATTTACACCAACACGATTTGCGATATCTCTACATACTTTTCTAGCCTTGAAAACCATTCTTGTTTCCACCATGTCCATACACAGCTTCATACCTCAGTTTTATTCTTTACATTTCTCATATTCTTTTTCAAATAACTTTATTAACACTTTAAAAAGAAAGATTAAAAAAAACCTAACAAGAATATTTAGAATAAAGAGAGAAGCAGAAAGGAGGAAGTAGGAAAAGAATACAGCTAAAAGTGCAGAAAAAATAAAATTAAAAAAGAGGGAAAAGAAATATAGAAAAGAAATGGGGGAGATGGGCAGCATATTAAATAGATAGATAGATAGATAGATAGATAGATATTACTTCTGATTTTCCTTTACAGCAGTTATAAGTAAAAGTGTAAATTAATCTCTTATTCTATGGTTACACCATTACTTACCTTTTTTCTATAATCTATTTTTGTTTTCTTTAATGATCAAATCCATACATCATAATTTCATTTTTTCCTTTTTTTCCACAAAAAGTCAATAAGGGGATTCCAATCAGCATTGTTCTTTAAATTTCTTAACTCTGTATTTTTGGGGATCTCAGTACCTCCATCCAATCACATGGTGCTCCTTCTTCCTCTTCTTCTTCTCTTTCACTCTTCCTTCATATATTTGCTTTGAAATTTGCTTTCATTCCCTCTATTATGACTCTATCTATCTATCTATCTATCTATCTATCTATCTATCTATCTATCTATCATATAAGACACATATTTATGAGTATAATCTTTTATTCAGTAAAGCAAATTAACACTGCCATAAGATGTGTCTAAATGTGTGTTGTTGGGTATGCTATATAAAAAATATTGAGACTTGGATTTCCGGTGGAGGCATAGTGAGCTAAGCATGTCTCCATGAAGAGCAGACACAATGACCATGGCAAAGACCAAAGAACAGGTTCTTTAGAACCTCTCCGGACAAGGAGAGGACAGGAAATTACCCACATGTGCTCTGGACGTCTGTTCCTCATGTGGAGACCATAGAACAGCCATCTCCTGTGGGTTTGAGTGCCAGGAGAGGAAGGGATGAGTCATCAAGCTCACAACTGCAGCACAGCCTTTTAAAGAACACTAAATTTGCTACCCTCGCTTCTAATCACTTTTGGAAATTGCTTACCTAACCATCTTAAAGCTACTAGAGATGTTTGGAACAACAAGTTTGAAAAGCCATCTGATGAGTCTATCTTCGTTTTTGAACAAAAGAAAGATTAAGAACTATAAACTAAAGATTTTGAACCAAGAAAGTTATAAATAAATTAAGGGTCCAGACAAATTTGGAATATTGGAACTTTTACTATAAAATTTTGGAACTAACTATATAAAATGAGCAGCTTTTTGTGGCTACTAGAATTATTTTCTCTACTGTAAGTCATAACAGTTTAGAGACCTTATGATTTAAATTGGACAGTAGAGGGGACTAAAGATTCCAGGCAAAAAGAAAAAAAAACTGCCTTTGGTTTTGATTAGGATTGGGATTTATAAAATGACACAAAACACCTCAACATTTGAAATATTAAAGGAGATCTTCGAAGAATGGGGCCAGAAATTAATAGCTACAATATCAACAGTATCAGTAACGATGTCTGCTTCTATGGATAGACTATGTTTAAAGGATATTACTGAAGGAATGACAGATGTGAAACAAATCTTGTTTGATGCAGAAATAGTGGAATCAGAAATATTGGATTTAAAAAAAAGTGTAGATTACAAGACAGAGAAGGCATTTAAAGTGGAAATACTAGTGACAGGCCAAGAGAATGACCTGGATAAGGACCTGGATAAAGACAATATTTGAATGAACTAAAGGTTAAGATTTTCAGTGGTAAAAGGAAGGAATAGAAAGTTGGTTTATGTAATCAAGGTTCAAATTTGTTTTTATGAAATTCCGGCAACCCTTTATGGACTTTTTGCTGACACCAGAATTGAAAAGTTGATGTCTTATGGATTTGCTTATAGATAAGGGATGGGTTATGGGAAGAAGAGATATCTGTTTGTAACCTTATAGAGAGTGAAGAGCTACTAAACATATTTATACTTTTTATGATGAAGATTGGAAGTCACTTCTTTATATATTTTCTTTTTCTTTATTTCATTCTTTCACTTTTCTTTCCTTTTTCTTTTCTTTCTTCTTACTTTTTCTTTCTTTGCACTTTTTAATTTGTGTTTTTACTTTCCTTTTTCTCTCTGACTTTAGTCCGCATTAGTTTTTATTATTGTAATTAAAATCTTCAATAAAAATCATATATGGAGAGAGAGAGAGAGAGAGAGAGAGAGACTGACTGACTGACTGACTGACTGACTGACTGACTGACTGACTGACCGACCTACCAACCGCTCATGTGAATGAGACAGAGCAATCCTCACTTTTCTCTCACTTCAACTCTCTTGTCTGATGTCTGAGCTTGGTAAGTTAGAAAGGTGCTTAATCCTGTTAGCCTTATTTGAGTTTTGTTCATAGACCACCAGCAACAGAATAGAGGCTTGATCTCTCCAGCTGCATTTTGAACTTAGCCATTTTGAACTAACGCTGCTTTTGCCTGCCTATGATGAGTAGCACACGCAGAGGAGAACACAAAAAAATGTAGCTTGCTCAATTCATTTTTTCCCACTGTGCCTTTTAAAAAGCACAGCAGTTTTATTCTATAATGTGAATTGTCTACATAGTTTAAGGGTCAAATGAATAAAGAAGTTCCACTACTTTTTGCAGTCTCTGGGGAATTAGGTATTTAGGTTTTGTTTTTGTTTTTAATCATCTTTCTAAATGTGTAGAAGCAGCTACTTACAAATATTCACAAAATCCCACAGATAAGCTCCCCCTCTTTTCTTTTTTTCATATACATATACATACTTCTGACTGTATAATGTGGTCATCAATCAGCGTTATCTAACTGTTTTGGTCTAAAATTTGGAAGAATGTGTAGGTATTTTGCAGATATAACTGTGGATTTTAAGTGCATCACATGAATAGACATTTATGTAATCCTACAGAGAAAGAGAAATAATGTAGTGTTCATGACTACTGTTATAATCATGGGGCATGAGATGTGTCTGTACTGTGGATGTTCAAATCCAATATTTAGAGACTGCATCTATTTACAAGCAACATCCATCCACATAATGCACTATACTTCCTGCAAAAAAAGAATCTAATCAGTTGAGCCTACTATTGACCTTTATGCTAGCACCTGGAAATAGAAGCTTCCTATTACACTTATTTTTCAGTAAGTGCTAGAAAGATTAATAACTGAGCCTGGAAAAATGTCTAAACAACAATCCAGAGTGTAAAGCATAAAACTAAGGAACTCAAATTTGTACATTTGTCCCACTTCCCTTTAAGTCAGTGTTGTCCAAACTTGGCCACTTTAAGATGAGTGGACTTCAACTCCCAGAATTCCCCAGCCAGCCACTCATCTTAAAGTGGCCAAGTAGAACACGCTTTAAGTGTTCTATCCAAACTAGATTCTAGAATTCACTCAACTTGTTATGAATGTTTTCAGGAGAAAAGGAAATGTCTGAGACCCTAAAAACATTTTCTAAGATGATTCCCATCACCCAAATTGCCCAGGATTTTTTTTTTTCTTTAAGCAATTTCAGTTCTCTTCAATGACCACTTGATAGATGGGTTTTCAATAAAAGAACATATTCATGCTGACCAAATTGCAGAGCTTTATGAAGGTTGTTAATATTTTAAGGGATTCAACTCATGCAGTCTGATGTTGTAAAGAAGGAGAGGTTTAGATACATCACATGTCTAGATCTTGCGTTTTTTATTGACTGACGTCACAGAGCTGGCTTTGCACTAATGAGTGTTTATCTAATGGAAAATTGGGTACTATAATCTGTAAGAAACTGGAAGTTATGGTGGTTCCAATCTCCCTGGAAGGATGGAGAAAGCAGTTGATACTGAGGATCTTGAATGTTATCTCACAGTATTGTGTTCTTTTTAATATCTGTATGAAGCCACTGGAAGAATGTATGATTTAAAGAGACATCAGCATGTGGATGACCGTCCTTCCTTCCTTCCTTCCTTCCTTCCTTCCTTCCTTCCTTCCTTCCTTCCTTCCTTCCTTCCTTCCTTCCTTCTCATCTTATGGAAAAAGTGGTTAGGGAAATCCTGAACAGGTTATTACTTAGGACAAAGAAGCTGAAACTTAAGTAAGATGAAATTGCCTTTAGATGAGAGATGTGCCAGTTTGGATTAAAAATTCCAGCCTTCTTGAGACAGATTATGCTCTTCTTGAAAGGTCAGATACATGGGTTAGGCCTCAATGCTATTTACAGAAGCTCAAGTGCCATCTGTGCTAGAAATCTATTTCACCAGCTTAGACTGGTTTACCAGCTGTGAATCTATGTAGAGAATATACATGCCTCAGTGATACACATCTCAATTACATTCAGGACCAATGTTTGTGTTCTGGGCTGTCTATGAAGCTGGATCAGAAACTATCACTGATATAAAATATAGCCATCTAGAAGCTTGTTGGGGCAGGGAGTCATCTCACTTAACATACATAAAATACCAGATGCATTGGCTGCCTATTTATTCCTGGCCCAAGTTAAAATCTGGCCCTGATATTTCAAGCAATATGCAGTTTGGGACAAAGTCCTGTGAGGAAGGCCTGCATCCTTCAAACTTTTTGGACTAAAAATGGCCATAAAGATCCTTCTCACTTGTCCTCTTTAGTGGCTGCTCTATATTTGTTTCCATATTTTCCCTAAAGATAGGTAGACTCACATCATGTTCACTTCAAGATATCTTTCTTGGTATTAAAAGCAGCGTTTTCGAGTTGACTTGAAAGACTTCTGTTTCAGTTTGTTTTTAAGTGTTCTCAGTGAGCCGTATTTCCACTGTTTCAATCATTATTTTAATTGTAAATCAAATATTTTCTATATCTTTTATAATGGAAGGCTTTTGTTCTAAAAGACATTATGAATACTGGAATGAATGAATAAATGAAGGTGTACTCATTGATCTCTTCATCCTTTAGATTTTCTACAGCCTATACTGTATATGTAAAATCTGCTGGAGGGAGATTGGTGCACATACATACACTCTTGCATTCATCTTATAACCTTCTCTATTTTTCACTAACCTGGGAAGGCACTCTCTGTTAGAAAATGCTCCTGGGATCTCCAATTTGTCTTCTAAGGGTAACTACGAAAAGGTGATGTGCCAAATTAGTACTGCTCTGGTTTTCAAAGGTTCATAAATACTGAATTCCATAGGTACCCCAGGAGCAAAAAGATTTAAATAAATTACTTTTCCTAAGATACTTCTGAAATTGTAAAACAAATTATCATTTAGTTATATCTTCAGCTGGCAGGAATACAAATCTCAGAATCAGATAAAAGTGGAGGGAGAAGACTTTGCAAGGAAGCTCATACATTTCTTTTGCCCATTATGTCTTATTAAATTTTTATCTAATATTATCTTCGCATATAAAAAGCAGGTTAAGCATAAACCAGCCTCAGAATAATTGACTATTTATCCAAAAAAAGGATAACCCTAAATTTAAATTACTACACTGTGCCCCTCCCCCACAAGAATGATTACACAGAAAAAAATTCATCTGCTTCCCTTACCATATTCTCAAAACCCTAGTCTTCATTACAGGTAAATATGGTAAATTATTTTGTAAATTTCACACAATACTGACAATCTGTAAAGCATTTGCCTTATAATAGCACGATCTTTTAAAATGGTCTCTATTATTTAAAAGCAATCCTTCTATTCATAAAACTAAACACAAAGAAGACAAATTATGGTCTGATACAGTCACAGGATTCTTGTATGCTACTGTATACCACTTTATTAATCTTGGATATGCAGATCGCATGTGATATGTACAATCTGTGTCTGAAGATCACTGTGTTTCTCATTTACCACCATCTCCTTTAAATTGCTTGATTAGAGTAGTCTGGTATTTCCCAATTTCTCCAGATGTCAGCCTCTCCAGACATACTCTCTAAATCTCAAGTCCCATAGTCCAAAGCTAGTATGCCCAAACTCAAAGAGATCAAATGAATAGAAGTGCAACACATCTGGAGAGCTATAAACTCAGCAATATTTTAGTAGGTATCAATAACTAACAGATTTTCCAGTTTGTGAACAAATTCAGACTTATATTGGGTTGCTTCAGAATTTGCTTATTATTCATTTTGGTTACATTTATTCATTCCTAATAAAAAGCCGTTGTGGCATCGTCATGGTATGAGTAGGAAAATCAGTACATTTTCTTGATTTGCTCCATTCCTTGGCAGTTTTCCTATTTGCTCATTTCATGGGAATTCCACTTCTAATAAATGCTATTTGGAATCAGAATGACTCTGAAACCAGTTTCATTTACTGTTATGAATAATAATAATAATTAAATAAATAATAATTAAACTAATAATAATTAAAAATAAATTGACCTCAAACTATTTGTATAAGCCTAATTATTTTGGGCCAGGAAATCCTCTTAGAAATTTTATAATGTTTGAAGTCTGGATTTCCTGAAATGTTGTCTCCTTCTTGCTGGGATTTTTTTTTTTTTTTAGTCCATTCAATCATGTCTGATTCTTGGAGACTGCCTGGACCAGTCCCCACAATTTTCTTGGCAACGTTTTTCAGAAGTGGTTTGCCATTGCCTCCTTCCTAGGGCTGAAAGAAAGTGAGTGGCTGAAGGTCACCGAGATGGGTTTGTGCCTAGGTGGGACTAGAACTTCCGGACTCCCAGTTTCTAGCCTAATGCCCTAACCACTACACCAAACTGGAAAATATAAGGCAATATTAAAGAAAAGATAAAGAGAGAAAGAAGGGAGATTTCTGTTACACTGGGTGGGATGAGAGTACACTGCTTTGAGAAATGACTGAGACCTTCTTTAAATGGTAGTTTATGGATTAAGCCACTTTGGCTCTATCAGTTGATTAAGAGGGGAGACTTTCTTAATGAATTATGTCTGTGATGATATTTTTTAAAGTTGTCTTCTCTCTTTAATTGATCAGCAACCCAAATTATCTTTCTTATTATTCCTTCTCAAATGTTTCCTATTCATGTATGCAGACAGGCCAAGAATTACATCTTGAATAATTACAGAAAGCATTTCTTTTTCTGTTCTCTGTGGAGATCTGTAACAGTAAGGTTTTAGTTTCATTGTTTTTAGTTATGCTATTCAAGGACATGATGCTACGTGTATAAGATTTGTGAAATGAAAAGACCTCCACATACTTCAAGTATCAATTTTTCATAACCATTTAATTTAAAGCAACATGAAGCTGTAAATAATGCCAGTTATGTAACAGGTGTCATAGAAAGGCACTATCTTTTGGAAACATCTCATAGCATTGCTGAAAGAATCCACTTTTGCGGGAAGGGTATAAATTTAAATACAGCTAAATCAGAAAATATGTTATCTGGATGATAGAGCACCACTATATAAATGGAAAATTATGATATTTTGCATATTACCAGGCTCTGTTGAAGTGACTTCTTAGCACTGGTACAACTTGCATGCTGTTATACTATAATTTTTTGTATGCTTAATGTAAAGCCTAAACCATCTGAGATTATTTTATTTTCAATTCCGTTTTGTACATCTAATATACCATTGAAATCTCAAAAATACATTACCCAAACATAAGATTGTATATCACTTACACACACAACAGTTAAGATTTCATTACTGGAGATCCTTGGAAATATAAAAATGTGATTATATTTATTTTGCATAGATTTGTAACTTCTATATTTGGATAGATAGATAGATAGATAGATAGATAGATAGATAGATAGATAGATAGATAGATAGATACATACATAGATACATACATACATACATACATACATACATACATAATGAATGTATTATACTCCCTTGCTGACAAGCAGAAGGAGAGGGAAGGCAAATCCTATCCCCAAAATCTGGCATTACGTGCTGTTCCTTAGGAGTAGTGATGCTATAGCTGATGGCCAGAAGCAGGAAATAGATAAATGGAGGGGATATTTGGTGTTTATTTTTCTTTTTTTTTTCCCCTGGGCCTCCACAGCCTAACTTAGGAGCTCTAATATACATCCATTATGACATATAATCAATAACTATAACAAAAGCACTTAAAAAGCCTTTTTCCACTTTAATACTGCAGTGATGAAATATGACATCACATTCTCTTCCCCAATCAAACAGACAAATCTCTTTGCCTTTCCCCTCTTTAAATCTCAACTGGAATCCCTAGGGAGAGAACTTAAACCAAAAAAAATAATAATAATAATCAGTTTATTCTTCACCTCTACTTCATGTAAAACAGCATAATAATGTTGCAGTTGAGAAGCAGCACTGGATCTTTCACGTTTACTGTCCTGAAAAGTGGAAAACTGGAAGAGGAAGAGGAAAACATATTATGTTGTTTTTTCTTTTCTTTTAACTTAAAGCATGCAAGTCCCGGTCCATAATTATCAAAATTTTCAGTGTAAGGAGATCATTTATTTTTATTTTATTAAAAAAATGTTTTCTGCCCCCCCCCCACCTTTTTCTTCTTCTGGACTCTAGCCAGTTTTTATTCTTCCCCTGACAGCACAGAACTTGTTTGTTTTCAGCGCTCTTAAAGCCAAACTCCCCATTCTAAATGGCATGTCAAGGCTGGTGTCCTTGTGTCCATTTCTCTTCTCTCTCTTGATATTTCTAGGCCAGATATCCCTGCACAAGAGCTCAGCATGAAGTTACTCTGGCAAAACACAAAACTATCATTCCCCTGATTTCTTAGTCTTTGACTACAATGCCTGAGTGAAATTCTGGTGATTGCAGATTTTGGATTCTTTGGGTTCAGTCTTAGCTCAGCTTGCTACATTGGTCCTTCCTAGTTGACATGTTATCAATTTATTTTGGTTTAAATGCTCTATTAATGTCTAGGAAACTCCTGGAAACTATAGCATTTTGAGTTTTTTACATTCTCCTGCTTTTACCACTGCTTTGTTCAATAAAGGCTGATTTCAATTAGAAATTAATCAAAGGTTGAATGTGACAATGTTGATTTTTCTAAACAAAGTCAATACTGTTGTGACAGAACAAAGGGTTCCAAGTCAACAATTTCTTGTAACATAGACAGGTCAATCTACAAAGCATTACAGTAGGAGACTTTGATAGAATGCCATATTTAGGACAATGCAAGTACCAAAACTAGAATCACAATTTTCTTTCCCCATTAAATCCTTTCCCCAGTGTTTTCAAGTAAGAGAAACTGGAAAGAATATTCTTATGGGAAGATCTAGAGGGAACTGATTCCATTGGTTCTTTGCAAGAATGAAATATAAGTCTTTTTGTTTGTGACTTCTGGATTATAAAGTCTTTGCTGCTTCCTTATTTCTTTGCTTGTTTTAGAAGCTAATTAGAATTTGATGTTCAGCCTAGGTTCTAGGATTTCAGAAAGAGCAATTCACAAAATAGTTTTGTATTTAAAGAGAAATAGAAATTTAATCAAATTTCTATTTTTTTGCTTGACTAGTGGGAATGTGAACACAAATGTGCGTAAGTAAAGGGGTGGGATGGGGGAGAAATGGATTGATCATTAGGAAAGGGAATTACCTTGATACAAATGGAAAAGACAATTTATGAGAGCCAGAACTGAATTTATAAAATGTTTATAAAGTGAAAGTGTGCAGGTTACATGAAGGTTGCATACAGGAGAATCTAAAATGAGAAAGCTGGAAACTGTGATCCTGGATTGTTTCTGAAAAGAGTCTAGAATAGAACCATTTTGAATAGGTTTAGCTAGACCTGCTTATCTCTGTTCATCTTATTTGCTCTTACAAACTGACTATTCAAACAGTTCTACTTATGCATATACAGCTAATTATGTTGGGGATTGTGGGCATGCATGTAATTCCCTCCCCAATCACAACTGTGCCTTTTAAAAAAAAAATCACACTGTCAGTACAGAGCTTTGAAAACATTTCCATGGGCATGTTTAGGTGAACACATTGAAATAGTTCCCACAATTTGGCAATCTCCTTTATTAGAATTCCTGATCACCTGAGTCCTGCTGCAGATCCCTTTTAAGTCTGTGTAGATGTATGGATATCAATACAATCCTCTTTGCCCTTCATCTGGTTCTGCAAGAGTGTGGGTGTCATATGGCCTAGCTGTTGTGGAATCATAAACCTCAGTATACCTGCCCACATATATTTATCCCTTTGAGCACAAGGGTGAGGTAACATGCCTCACCCTTGTGCTAAAGCCAGGAAAATAAAATTAAGACCAGATTGCGAGGAAGCCAAACTCTACACACTTGAAGGGAGCCAAGCTAATAGAACGGATGCATGAGCAGCTGAGCATCTAGGAACATTTTGGGAGAAAAAAATGATGATGAGTTTTATCAGTGGTCAGTACCTAGTAAAAAATGAAAGTAAGATGAAACAAACTTTCTAATAATAATAAGAGAAGAATAAGAGAAGAAAGAATGATACTGAAAAACAGAAAAGCTTAGCCCAAAACCTCCATCTTGATCACTTTGTGAATCAGGTGGCTGTGTTTTGGGTTGATTCTTCATATCCTTACAGAAATATCCTTTTCCTTTTCAGTATGGAAGAAAATCTTGCTTGGGTGCACCCTTGTAGAAGGCAAAGTATGCATAAAATGATTCAGTGAAACTTCATTGCACAGCAGTAGGAAATTCAAAGAACAATTTAAACATCTCTGTGAAATTAATTTTTGCCCTTGTCTCTATATATACTACATTTAATCCACAAGAGTGTAATAAACGGTTATGGTTCTTTAACTGCACATATTTAGCAGCATTCACAAAACACATTGCCTCCTTGTGTTATATATGAATTCAGAAACAGCAAAATGCAGGTAAATAGAAGAGGACAGATGGTGGTTGAAGAAAAAAGCACTTTTCCTAGATCTTGAGCCAGTATTCCTGGATGTTTTATATCACCACTGAGTGTAGTAACTGTAGACCTTCACGCTGCACAGATGGAAGTGTGAGTTTTGAGAGATATTGAGCATGTGGATTTTCCCCGTGTGTCCAAATTACAGGAACATCTGTGCTAAATAACTTCAAGCAGATCCAAAGTAAAAATTGCCAATATTCAATAACCCCTCAATATCTTTTTGCTTGCAGAAATGAGATGATTTCATGGCCATAAGCTGTGGCCATAAGATATTTCCTAAAGCCATGCAAGGGCATTAATTCAGACCATAGTCAGAGAGCTCTCTTGTGATCTGTTACCTTTTATTCTTTACTGATTTATATACTGATTTTCAAATGTGCTTAATGCTTGCAGTCTTCCTGTCTGAAAGATTTACCACTAATGTGTATTGGGATAAATTTGCTTTATACTATCTGTGTGTGTGTGCACACACAGACATATGTGTGTCACTTAGTCTATATCTAGTCTATACCGATTTTAATGTATTTCATTATTAAATATTTAAGTCAGGCATAATTCTGCAAATGAATTAGTTAAAAAAATGACAAAAATCTGCATTTCACTTCATTTCATTTCATTTATATCTTTCCTTTATATTTAGTACATAGCATGTTGCAAACACAAGTGTTTTTCTCTACAACTGCTAACAAATATATGCTTTTTTGTATTCTAAAATTTATCTAGTGAATACAATGAATTTGATGCCCATTTGTGCTGCCACTGATTCCATTTCTGCAGCAGATGGACTTTGAAAGAAAGTTATATTGCATTTCTCTGATATTCACGGTGTCTCTACATACACATTTTGAGGGCTCATTCATCTATGCTATATATACACAAGGACATCCAGCTCCATCATAGTAAATAAAATTGGCTGGCCTGCTTCTCAATTCTTTCTACTTTTTTTTCTAATTAAACTAGGAAATAAATTCTGCTGTGCTGGGATTTATACATTGTGATTGAATATTTGTTGACAAATATTGGAGAAGGTCCTGATAAATTTCCAACTGAGATAGATAGATAGATAGATAGATAGATAGATAGATAGATAGATATAGTGATTGGCAAACCACAAGCTCCATGCAATCCCAGCAACCTGTTTTTTGACCCCCTTCCCAGCATTCTGGCGTCTGCTGAAGTTCAGTGGCAAAATGACAGAATTTCTGCACTGCGATTTCAGGCAATTTTGAGGGGCGTGGAGGGTTAAGGATGAGAATTGTAGTGGTTTACCTCCCACTCAATTCCACTCCATTCCAGCTACTGAGCATGCGGATCTCCCCCAAAGATTCTCACAATGATTGAAAGATGGGCAAAAAACACTTGGCCCTGCCCCTTCTGGTAATGTCACCACGGCGTTGAATCTCCACATATAGCCCTCTCAAAGTCTGGGTGACTGGTTGTGATTGTTTCCATAGAAGTTGCCCACTCCTGGTATAAAACGTTTATTGTTGTCTTTACCCTTATTTTATTGTAGGTATATTCTAAAAGTTTTTCAAACAGAGCCTTACTCCTATTTTCAATGGGGTTTATATTCCCAAGTTTGGCAAATATTCTGTGCACTTCAACTGTAGGACTAATCCCTCAAAAAATATTGGTGCTGAAATGTGAACAATTACCTTGGCCTATAGATTGTAGATTGTATTTCCAACAATGGGTTGTGAAGTTTAGACTGGAGTTACAAGGGCTTATTTCATTTTTGATTTTATATTTCTAGTGGATATAATAGCTTTTATGCAAAATGAACATCCCAGAAGCATATGATTGATACGATTCTCACTGGGAGCAACTTCCCACAGGAAATCGGATTGTTCCACTACATAGTTGGCTTTATGTAAGCTTTTAAAGTTTTGGAAAGTCTTTGGAGGATGAAATAATATGAAGCCATCAGTTTGTCACTGCGATTATTGTGGCTTGATTTTATTTTAGTTTACGGTGTTTGACTTTATATTGTGGATAACTTGCTGCATTTTTTATTGTAATTTTATTGTACTGTTTTTCCCATATAGCTAGAGTTTGTGAAGATCAGCAAATACAAATTTAATAACTAAATAAGATTTCTTAAAGATTTCTGAAGTGGATTTTGCATCATGATGGCTTTTCTCAAAGTTTTAAATTTTGGATAGGTACATTCTATTTAACTCATAGATCCAGTGTGAATTGCCAGTAGTGTGTTTTCCTCTTAAATTTAGATCACAGAATATGTCAAGGATTCTGTCTCCTTTTCTCTTTAATTTTGCTTATGCCATTAGAAATTCTGAAAATGTTAAAGGTACCTCAGTAGGTGAACCACAGCTGTATGTAGAGGATGATTAACCTTTTATAAATAAACCAGAATCTTTCATTCCTCATTTCAATGGAAGAGAATATATGTAGCTCAGGGTTGAACTGTGGAGTCCTTGGGGTTCTCTGAGCTTGGTTGTCTTCTTGCAGACGTTTCATTACCTGGGTAACAAAACATCTGCAAGAAAACAACCAAGCTCAGAGAACCCCAAGGACTCCACATTTCCTCATTTAATTTTGCTAATGCAAGAGTTAGTACTGTCTCTGGTTATTCTGCACAATGGAGTACATGGGACTGAGACCCAAAATAACTCTGACATCTCTAGGGAATTGGGTTTAGGTTGTTTCTTGATTATTTTGTTTCTCTTGATATTAAAATTCCTGGAAAACATTCTGAACTAGTAAATTTCAATTTATCCTTTACTATGATACAGATTAAAGAAAAAGTAGGCAAATGGTCTAGAATTCCTTTGAGCATTTGGGATAGAATAAATGTGATTAAGAATAATTTTACTCCAAGGCTGATTTGTATTTTAAGAGATCTTTGTATTCCTTCATATTATTTCAAGCTAATTTATACAATATTAAATAACTGTCTTTGTCAGGGACATCCTTTGAGATTTTCATTGTTTAACGTACAATTGCCTGTTGAGAAAGGTGGATTTTTTTTCCACACTTTGAAGCTTATCATTGAGCACTTATTTTAGGTGTGCAATTTTTTAATTTCATAATTAAAACTCCCCCACAGAATTAATTCTGTATCTTCCTATATCTATTTGCAAATGTTTGATCTAATCTCACCACCCTTCTTTTCAATGGATTAGTATATTTTTTTCTATTTGTGTCTACTCACACAATTCATTATCCTACAAGTAGTTAGTCACTGTGAAATGTGTTACCACCCAACTCACAATGGTTCTGGACTTGGATTTGAATTACCTTACCTAATAGGTGCCTAGAATATTCCCACATGCAAAAGTGACCAGAGTGGAAAAATAAGCACACTTTGCTGCTCTAATGGCTATGATGTAATCCCTCATATGGGCTCTTATATGTGCTCAGTCAAATTCAGTCTTCTTCCTTCTCCAGTGGTGTTCTAGGGGTCTCATCTGACATTTTATCTCCCAGAATTCCTTGGAAAACCAGGGAGCTACTCAGGATCAACAAACGGGGGGAGAATACATAGAATAAATCTGATCCAAGGCCTCAACACCACCCATTACATTCCTGTGGAATTGCCAAAGGTCCTAAAAAGGTGATTGAAAGTCTTCCTGGGACTGGCAAACCTCTTGCCTCTGAAGCCACATGCAGTGCCACTGCCAGTTCTCAAAATGACATTGCCAGGCGTCAAGCCACTGCTGCCACCAAGAGCTGCTGCCAAACAGCAAAGCACCACCATCCCGTAAAATGCTGCTGAGCAGCCAAATGCCTATGCCATTGTCAGGTTGCTCGGCCCCACTGCCAATGCTCCACTTCTGCCACTACCTAACAGTCAGCCACCACTATGCCAAACCAATCAGCAGAGTGCTGTCAGCATAATACCGCTGTGATCTTTCAAGGCAGCCCCAACATAGTTTCCACCGCTGATGGCAATTTGTGGAAACAGTCACTATGCGTGCCTCTCTCCTGTATTGACCAAAGGCCAGATCAGGGATTTAAGGCATGCCTCCTTGGGTCAATCCAGTCCTTCCTGCAAAACCAGTCTACAGGTACCCACGCAGCCAACCTACAGATATAGACAACTTCTCTATTCCCATCTTCAATTTGCAAAACCCCATCAAATGAAAAGCCTGCTCTACATAGCATCTGCTCTTGCTGTCATTTGGAAAAAACAGATCTTGCCCCAGATCTAATACCAGCTCACCATTAGAGCATGATCCACACTTAAAGCTTTCTTCTGTATACTAACTGCCACTCAACACTAACTGCCATTCAACAACCGACACACCACCTACTACTGGGTCCGCTCTCAGCAAACAACTAGTCACCATCTTGGAGGAGGGAGAAAACTTTGAATAGAGACTGCTGGACACATGTTGCAAAAAAATTTTTTAGACAAATCTTTACTTAAAACAATTCCATCATGTCTCCTTATCTTTTCCACAAGGAAGCTTATAAATTGGAACTAAATTTTAAAAATTAATCTCATTCTCCTTATACCTATATATAATATGCTGACATCTATATAAGTAACCTCATATTATTTATTTAGCTTCTTAGTCTATAACAATTGAATTTTGAGTGCAAGATAAGAATATTTGAAATGTTTATGATACTTAAGGAAGTGGTTGCCAAAGGCTGAGAACTATAAGGTACCAAATAAGGAAACATCCTTTTCTTCTCCCACATTCCTTTCTAGGCACCCAACACTCCTTGTTCCCACATTCTGTAAGTCTAACAATATCAAATGACACTATCCATTTTTCCCCATAGCAACCAATGCCTTGGCTCAAGTGAGAGCACTCTCATATTTCAATTGGAAAGCATCCCACATAATTCTGAAAAACACATGACACTTTCCTCAGCGTAATCATCGTTATTTTTAAGAAATGGTTCATGTACCAAAGGCAAGTTATTTATATCAAGTGCAAAGGATGAAACGATGACAGCTGAGTGTTAGAAATTCTCTGCAAAATTCCACAAATCCGTCCTCTCAATTGACTTTATGTTCCACTTGAAACAGCTGTGAATTTTAATGCCATACTTAAATTAAAAGAACACTGATAAGTAACACATAGGGATTTGATAACTGAAAAGAGAAAATATGTAGCATGCTATGTGACACATCTTGGGTATCTTTGATGTTCAACTGAAAGTGTTAAACAAGTGCTGGAAAACAAGTGAAAATAGTTTGAGTAACCTTGTGAGGAAACATATTTTATCCATAAAAACTAGGTATTTTCTCAGAAAAAGTTTTGTGTGTGTGTGTGTGAATTCATATCCCTCATTGGGATTTAAAGAAATAAATTAAATTAGAACCCCCAAAACAACTGCTACAAAGGCATGCAATTTATCCCTAAATCTAAAAATATTAATTCTGTTCATTTTTATACCCGCTCTGATTTTGATAAAGGCTTCGGAACAGAAGAGCTGTTATGGAACAGGAAAAAAGTGAATAAGAACAAATGGGGAGTTCTTGCTGTGGTGACCTCTGTATTAGGAAGGGTACAGTGTAATTTGTTCAGAAATAAGAGTGAACAATGCTTTTGGTGACAAAACCAAATAATTTCAGGTCATTAAAATAAAAAGGGTCAGTGAAGAGCTCCAAAAATTACCTCCAAATGGGGAATGGACATTAACATGTCAAATGCAATTCAATATAAGCAATTGTACAATAATGTACTACAGTGGAGGAAGTTATTCTAACTTCACATAAACAATAGTGTCACTGACCTGATAGTGAAGGATGGGTAAAAGTGCCATGAGGTTATGGTGAACTGCACACCTCAGTATGCAGCAACTCTGAGAAAAAAGAATGACATGCAAGTGATCACTAATATAGAGATCAACTGTTGACACCATAAAACTGCTGATATTATCATGTCTTTAAAGGAATCTATATTATGGCTACTGTTGGAGTCCTGTATACCTTTGTCTATGGTGTTGTGGGTACTCTACCCAGGACTTTGTGGGCCAAATCCAAATGTTTTGCAACCACACATGATCTGTTGGCTGAAGGTTTACCACTCTTAGCTTGTGAAAATGGTTGATGCTTATGATCAGCTACCTAATACTCTTGAATGCGTATCTATGGGCTATTGGGGCCACACGTGTGTGTGTGAAGGACACATGTTTCTAAAAAAGGTTGTGCATCTGCTACCAAGATCTGATTGAGATTTATTTTTATTTATTTATTATTACACTTGTATGCCACCCATCTCCCCCAACGGGTGACTCTGGGCAGCTCACAATAACAAAAAAGGAAAAAACACCAATCCCTCCAACAATGGCTAAAATCCATAAATAATTAAAAATAGAAACATGCATTAAAAATGCCCTAACCCCCCCCCCCCATAAATTTTAGCCCTAAAACCTTCAAGATACTGGGGGGGGGGGGCAACCCATCACCCCACCAGCCATCTCCATAGAGATTGAATGCAGGACTCAGAAAATTGACTTTAAAAGTGACAGCCAGGTCTAAACTCACAGCAACAGTAAAATTACTATTGCCACCTAATACCCTAAACCATTTTTAAAGAAATAAAAGTATAATAAATTATACACCAACTACCTACTGAGTTAGAATCTTCATGAAAATTGGGTATATAGACATATTTAATCACTGTTATATAAGTTCACTCATTAGTTTATCCCATTCAATTTTAAGTTTCGCTTTGCATTTTTAAAAAGTTTGCTTATATATCCATACACACACAAATATTTACATTTCAAAATCATGCAAAATCAATACCCCTATTAGACCAATTCAAAGATCCTAAAGAAGTGCAAACTTTTGAGATCTCTTTGCAGATGGTATTAAATCATTTCCAAATTTAATAGTTTGTTTTTACTTCAGTATGTTTCACCCAAGAATGGAGACAGTTTCAGTAACAGTTGGATTTCATAGTTTCAAAGTGTGGGGGATAAATCCTAACAGAATCACACAAAGCCTAATTAATTTGCCTATGGTCTCTTCCAACATTTCATTCCTGGCCTTGACCATGCTGACATTATGATTTAATATGATCAGACTCCCCATTCCTTTCTTCTCCCTTTCTACTTTTTATAACATCATGTCTGATTAAGAGATATGGAGAACTTGAAACCTTGCATTTATTTTGACATTTGAGATTACCCTCTGAAAGTAATGCTCTAATTGGATTTTATTTTAAGTATGTTTTCTCCAAAATGTGCTCTTTGAAATGTATTTTCTCTTATAATTAACTTTAAAAATACCTTTTGACACTTTATTGTGCCAAAAACTGCATCACAGTATTTTGGAAATATAAATATAATGGTTAATAATGTTGTGATGTACAGGTGAAACTCGAAAAATTAGAATATCGTGCAAAAGGTTCATTTACGTCAGTATGGCAACTCAAAAGGTGAAACCAATATATGAGATAGACGCATTATATGCAAAGCGAGATATGTCAAGCCTTACTTTGGTATAATTGTGATGATTATGGCGTACAGCTTTTGAAAACCCCAAATTCACAATCTCAGAAAATTAGAATAGTGTGAAAAGGTTCAATATTCTAGGCTCAAAGTGTCCCCCTCTAATCAGCTAATGAATCCATAACACCTGCAAAGGGTTCCTGAGCCTTTCAATGGTCTCTCAGGCTGGTTCAGTAGGAATCACAAGCATCGGAAAGACTGCTGACCTGACAGTTGTGCAGAAAACCATCATTGACACCCACCATAAGGAGGGAAAGCCCCAAAAGGCAATTGCAAAAGAAGTTGGATGTTCCCAAAGTGCTGTATCAAAGCACATCAATAGAAGGTTATGTGGAAGGGGAAAGTGTGGTAGAAAAAGGTGCACAAGCAGCAGGGATGACCGCAGCCTGGAGAGGATTGTCAGGAAAAGGCCATTCAAAAGTGTTGGGGACTTTCACAAGGAGTGGACTGAGGCTGGAGTTAGTGCATCAAGAGCCACCACACACGGATGGGTCCTGGACATGGGCTTCAAATGTTGTATTCCTCTTGTCAAGCCGCTCCTGAACAACAAACAACGTCAGAAGCGTCTTACCTGGGCTACAGAAAAAAAGAACTGGTCTGTTGCCCAGTGGTCCAAAGTCCTCTTTTCTGATGAGAGCAACTTTTGCATCTCATTTGGGAACCAAGGACCCAGAGTCTGGAGGACGAATGGAGAGGCACACAATGCATGATGCTTGAAGTCCAGTGTGAAGTTTCCACAGTCTGTGTTGATTTGGGGAGCCATGTCATCTGCTGGTGTTGGTCCACTGCACTTCATTACGTCCAGGGTCAATGCAGTCGTCTACCAGGAGATTTTGGAGCACTTCATGCTTCCTTCCGCAGACGAGCTTTATGGGGATGCTGACTTCATTTTCCAGCAGCACCTGCCCATACTGCCAAAAGTACCAAAACCTGGTTCAATGACCATGGAATTACTGTGCTTGATTGGCCAGCAAACTCGCCTGACCTGAACCCCATACAGAATCTATGAGGCATTGCCAAGAGAAAGATGAGGGACATGAGACCGAACAATGCAGCGGAGCTGAAGGCCGCTATTGAAGCATCCTGGTCTTCCATAACACCTCAGCAGTGCCACAGGCTGATAGCATCCATGCCACGCCGCATTGCGGCAGTCATTGCTGCAAAAGGGGCCCAAACCAAGTACTGAGTACATATGCATGCTTATACTTTGCAGAGGTCTGATATTGTTCTATTTCCAATCCTTGTGTTATTGATGTCATATAATATTCTAATTTTCTGAGATTGTGAATTTGGGGTTTTCATAAGCTGTACGCCATAATCATCACAATTATACCAAAGTAAGGCTTGACATATCTTGCTTTGCATGTAATGCGTCTATCTCATATATTGGTTTCACCTTTTGAGTTGCCATACTGACATAAATGAACATTTGCACGATATTCTAATTTTTCGAGTTTCACCTGTAATTAGGTGTAAATCTGGTCAGTTTGGTTAATTGATTTGGTTAAAATCAAATTTCTCAAGCACATCTTTATCACACTATACCTTGCATACATAGTGTATGATACTATGTCCATTGCCTCATGCGTGTAGACAAGATTTCTAGATAAATGATTATCTGGACAGGCATAAAGTTCACACAGTATATATTAATCGCTGAACTCAAGTTTCCCAGGTGTGTATGTGTGTATATAAAATATTATCTCATATATTTTACCTAAATAGGATAGAAAAATATGTATAGGAGGAATGAGGTGCTATATGCCCTATATCCTCAGCCTCCCCAGAAACCTTTGCAGAAAGTTTCCACCACTCATGTTTGCTGAATGAAGAATCTTGTACCAATCTTGTAGTTACATTTCAGTCCAGGTAAACATAAGCAGAAGCCCACATGTTTGATTATGTGCCATCAAGTCAATGTCAACTCTTAGTGACCACATAGGTAGATGATCTGTCCTTAATCTGACCCTTCAAATCTTCCCATAGCATTTGTAATTGTGGAGTGCTGATCTAACTTCATCTTCTAATATTAGAATTTCTTCTAAGTACGGAGTATCTTCTAAAGTATCTTGGATGTTGACATCTCTACTGTACACAGTTTCAGTTTCTCCTCCCATCTTTCAGTTTACCTTTCCATCTTTCTTTGACCTTCTTTGAATCAGTTACATTTGTCCATTAGCATCCTTTGGCATACTAATTCAAGGTTGGAACCTCTTTCTGAGGTTGGTGATCTTTTGGAAGACTTCCTTTGTTTTTCTGTTTCTATTTTCATCTTCAGTGTTTTTACAGATGTTGTTGTAATACTACTATGTGTATTGTCTAACAGCTCCCTAAAACTCTTTATTAAATTCCTTCTTGAGATCTTTGTTTTTCCCTTTGGCTTCTCTCCTTGGTAGTTTCTGCCATTTGTTATGACATCCAATTTGCTTTATTCCACTCGGTCTTCTTTGACAGTCTCTATTCACATTCACCTTCAACAACTTCTTTGATGTCATTCCACGGTTCCTTTGGTTCCCTATCAAAAAGGACTTCAAAGCAATTCCTGAACTTATCTTTGAAAATGGTGGATGCGTGCTCAAGATCATAATGTGGAAATTGACTAGTTGTGTGCTTCCTGTTTAATTTGACTTGGAAAGTCAAGTTCCATCTTGTGCCATGCTGGTTGCTTGAAAATTATGTTACCAATGAAAAAAATTATTATATTGACAGAAATTGATTAATTTATTTTCGTCTTTCATTTTTGTTTCCTAGATCATAAATCCAACTGCGTTTTCCTCATTAAGATTCCTAACTTTGGCATTCCAGTCTCCAAACATCTTGCTTTCAAGTTCTATCAGTTTCAGATTGAACTTGACCATAAAACTAATTAATTTCCTCTTCTTTTGCATCAGTAGTTGGGGCATAAACCTGTATAACTATCATATTAAAGGACATTCTACAAAGTCTAACAAATGTTATTTGTTAATAGACTGCATTGTACCTAAGTACTTTCTTTGCTAGATCCTTCTTGACCAGGAAAACTACACCATTCCTTCTTTGTTTTTCCTATCCTGTAGAGTAAACAGTATAATCTTTTGACTGAAAGTGTCCAATTCCACTCCATTTCAATTTGTTGATGACCGAGATGTTGTATGGCTAATTCATTTCATTTTTCACTCAATTTCCCACATTCATGCTTCTTACATTCTGTGTTCCCACTATAATTCTGTCTTTGCAGCTTCAGATTTTCTTTTCCTGCATGGCAACAGCAGTAACTAGATATTTGAAAAGCATTAATCTAGCTGCATCATAAACATTATTAGTATTTTGAAAGATCCTCAGCTCTTTCTCAGTAGCTTGCTGAGTGCCATCCAAACTGAGGGGCCCATCATCCAGCACTATATAATCAATTACATTATATTGTCTATCATGTGGTTTTCTTGGTAAATACAGAAGTGGTTTTCCTTGCCTTCTCCTGCTCTATGAAATGCCTTTGCCATCTATATACAACTAAAACTCTCATGTCTGTAACTTTCAACTGGGCAAAACAGTGTGTCATAGGGCAACAATTTTTGAGCTAAGGTACCTCAAAAGGGCTAACTTTCAGAATGCGTCCAAATTCTGGACCCATTATTCCTGTGGGATTGAAATTTGGGAAATTTGTGGCTGTTTCAGCACTGTACTGCAGCAGTCAGCCCAGGTCACATGATCATCATAGGCCTATTCCTGACCTCTTTCCCACCTTCCTCTGTTCCCTGTGCTCAGCTGACTGGCAGCAAGGTCTGATGGGCAAGCAGCAATTGGCTGCTTTGGAAACAAGGCAGACATTTGGAATCTCTTAATGGCAGTTGGTGGTGAGGGAAGGAGGAGGGAGTGATTTGGCTGCCTGCTGGCAAGGTAGGGCTGGCTGTGGGTGCTGGTGATCGATGGGTGAACCCTCTTACTCCCTTGAGGGAGGGAGCCCTTAGGGGCATGCTGGAATGGGGAGAAGGAGTGCAGTTTCCTCACAGTCCATAGCTCCCTTGGTTCCATCTCCCACCAGCAAAGTGACAGGCAGTTCTGTGGGTCAGCTGAGGAGGAGGAGGGGAGGAGAAGGAGGAGAAGGCAGCTTCAGTGGGGCTCTCCTGAAGGTCATGAGGGGAGGGCAAATGGTGCAAGCCTATATTGTATGTGGGAAGGAAGGCAGGAAGGCAGGTGAGGGAAGGAAAGAAGGAAGAATGGATTTCTGCTAGCTTCTCACTAGCAAAGTCAACAGGGAAGCCAGTAGCAAGTCGTAACTTGCTCACACGCCCACTGCTTTTTTGCCCTTGGTCATTTCGTTTCTCTGTTTAGGTGAGGACATATCTCTGAAACATTGGCCCAACAGGTCACAGGTTGTCTAGCTGTCATTAAAGTGATTGTCAACCTCCAGCACCTTTTTTATTGGTGCTGCCTGATATAGGTGTCTGCTTGCTTTGGATACACAATGTTGGTGTCCCTGCTGGGAGCATATATTCTTGGTGTACACTCCTATATATTTCTTGCTCATGTATCCTGGTAACAACTCCCCTGCCCCCTGCCACAATGAGGTAGCAGAGCAGGACTTGAGGGAGAAAAGCCAACTACAGACAACATCAGGAAGTTGGAGACTTAGTCTAATGAGTAAGTTTAATGGCAGGCCATTTTTTATACACCCATTTCTCTTATGTATGAAAGTGTTTTATACATAATTCAAGCATAATGTCTGAAGAGGACAATAGATGTAATCAGCTTGGAATACCATTTCAGGAAAAAGCCATCCTGATTTATATTGGTATAGTTTAGAATAGGTTTAGGCATGCTGTTTTCCAAGAGAGATGCAAAATCCAGTCACCATAAAAGCCAACTTCCAGAAAGAGTAGTGAGACTCAGAATGTTAATCTTGGTCTCCTGGATACATTCCAAATCAAGTAATTACATTCTATTTACCCAATGTTCCCCAACAGTTTCTGCTGGAAATGGAATTCATCTAACAGTTGTGCAGCATTGGTGTACATTTCAAAACAGCTGTTGTGTTCCACTCTACTCCAGAGAGGCTTTCATTTCAATGGTGAGTGACATGATGACTATATATTCCTCATTTGTGAGGCTTAGGGGTCTTTTGAAGCTTAATTAGTCAATGTTCTTAAAGTGGTGTAATCAAAAGTGATGTAAATGTGCAAATGATCTTGATCTGAATAACATGGGGGATGCGAAACATAAATGGAAAACTTTTCAGATAGAAGCTGTGTTTTATGTTTTAAGAAGATTTCAGACAAGATCTTCAAAATGTTACACAAGCATTTCTTGGAGGTAAGCTGTAGCCAGCTTGGTTTTGATGAACAACTACCACACGCAAACGCAAATCTCAAGAAACCTCCTGTTTCCAAATTTCAAAATGTTGGATTTTCAAATATCAATAGCAATAATAAAAAGAATTTTGTGAATGTGAAAAAACAGGTTTAAAAGTAAATACTGGATAGCTGATAACAGCCATTCTCATAAAAAGTATTAGGACAAAATAGTTATATTTTGATTGACATAAATTGGGAAACTGCCCTTGCTGCATATATTCAGCAGTAGCATATGTGCCATATTTGTCTTTCCCCCCCAAGTCTTTGTCTCACTTCTCTTGACAGGTATTGAGGACATTATTCTGATTTTATCGATCTCAATGGCAAACTATCCAGATTTTTGGTAAGGGATTTCAATATATCCATCTATCAGCATGATTAAACTGACCCTGCTGTTACCTGACAGAAGATACAAGACTTCATTTTTATGGGCACATCAAGGCATATTTTTCCCCATTGGAATAATTGGGATTGATATTTTACCTACAGTATGATTAGAAAAGTAATTCCAGTAACAAAAATCAACAGTGTATGGACTAAAGAGATCAACCATAATATTTCAACCACTTAGCCATACTAATTTTTTTAAAAAAACTGTAGCTATATAATGAGTGTTACTTGTTACTGATACCTAGTGTTAGAATGAGGAAAAAATGGCATTAGATACCATGTTTAAAACATTTGTGCAACGTAAATTACTTCATTAAGGAAAACAATGGCCCACAGTGAGAAAACTACAGAAGATTCTAATCACTGCATCCCACGTAAAATTGGAGACTCCCTCAAGCTGAGCTTGAACTCTGATGTCTAAATGAAGTTGTCTGTATAGGTTTTTTTGGCAACAATAGGGAAATGGTCTACCACTGCTTTCTTCATGGATGTTTTCTCAACTTTCTAAACTTCCAGTTTATCCAAGAGGGCTGGGATTTCCTGGTGCTTTCCTATTAACAGGTCTAACTGGCTTAATATTTTTCAAGGTCAGATAAGGTTCAGGCACTGCCACCTGTTTATCAGTAACACATGCAAAAAATCTGAGCAAACCGTATTTTCCATCATTTTATAACTGGAAACACCCCACCCTGGGCTGTCTTCTGAATCCCCATTTTTTTTCCCTACTACCTTGGAGATCTGATGGTAGAGAACAAGCTTCTGAGAACAGATTTTTTTTTTCTCTGCTGCTGAAGGAGGAGTTATGGCTTCCAGACACTCTCCAGGTGCCAGAGTATGGCAGATGCAAGCAAAATAATAATAATGATGATGATGATGATGATGATATAAAAACATAAAACTATTTGAAAAGACTTAAAAGCATTAAAATCACTGACAATTATTTGAAAGTCTTAGTGTCTTAATAGGTTTTCTAAAATAATAATAATAATAATAATAATAATAATAATAATAATAATAATAATAATTCTGTTGTATGTAATGGTGGTGGTAAAGCCAGCATAACACCAAAAAGAGTGTATGACTCTAAGTATTTCTACAAAAGAAAAAATATATATATATAAAAAAAACGGGAAATAGAATAGTAATTTGTAAGATACAGGACCATGACTAAAATGCGACATTATTATGAATGCATAAACTTATTTAGAAATACTCTTACCTGTTTCTTTTGAAAAAGAAAAGGGAAATCTAAATACTGTTATGATGAAACTATTCACTTGGCTGCCATTTAATGTTTTTGTTATTCAGTGGTTCGCCAGTGCTAACATCCACCTAACTGTGACAATCTATGCCAATTTATGCTTATTTATCAGATCAATATCCCAAGGAAAATAGCCAGCTGGTGCCTTGCAATGAAAGTACAAGCTGCATGACTTCTAGCCTGCTCATTTACTGCAAAAACCAGAAGATTGTTTAACACATTTAAGAGTTGTTAATTTCCATAGCACCAGCTAGTTGAGAATCCAAATTAAAACAGACTGCTGCTGTGCTGCTACTGGATAATCTCTTCATTAGGTGTTTTGCACTTTCAGATGAGTTCATTGAACACAAACCCTAATATTCTTTTCAAGTGCTAAACTATCTTCTGCCAAATAGATGTCGTGACTTTGTATGCTGTGTCTTGTTGATGCTGCATTATTTTCCTAATGGTGTGTAGTCTCCTTCTGTTGAGGATCATGCTAATGGGATGCCATTGAACAGTGTACATCATGTTGTTTTACATCATTGTGTCAGCTGTCAATATTTGTCACAGCTTTGGAGACTTTCAGCAGACTTCCTGAAAATGATGCCTTCTTTTTGTTTGCTTGTTTACAGTAAAGTGTAATAATGATGAATCTGTGGTAGTATTTGTGAGGATCTTATAATAGTCAACTGCCTGATCCAAAGAATATTATCAAACTTTCCCCTTAATTCCAGTTTGTGTGTGTTGACTAGGATGACTCTTTTTATTTAATCACTGATTGCTTGCTAATGGTCAGTGGGCAATACAAGCCAATATGCATACACTGAAAGATGTTACTTGCTTTATTTTGGAGGGCCACTGCAACAGGAACAGAGAAATCTGCCCCAGATTACTTTTTTCTTTGCTGATAATGGCTGCAATACTTCTTTATTTCGGTTCTCAGCCAGGTTAGCAGCCTGCAAGCATCTGTCACAGAACGAAAGAGAGTGAGGATTAATGGCCTTTAATTAACCTAATGTGATCTATTAAGCGTTTCACTCTAAAAATGGTTCACCTAGCAGTTGTAATAGTGTCTTCCACAGCCTCTGGATTAGAAAATCAGAATAATGCAAAGTGTCTTGTAAAGAAAACTGTCTTTCCTTTGTGCCATAAAGTGCCCTATTGAGGCAAAGCATGGTTAACTCAAGAGGCCTTCTATTTTTGCATACTTCCATCTTGAGACTGACTTTGAAAACAATTCTCATGGTGAAACATCTAGTTTAATATTTGGATTGTTGTGTTTCTTCCCTATCCTATGATTTTTCTAATGTCTGATGAAGTGTTCTGGAGAACCTGAAAGCCTGCACATTATTTTTTTACCATTCTGGTTGATCCAAATAAAGCTATTGCTCAACTATAAATAATACAAATATTTAAGCAATAACAAGAGATTTATCAAGAGGCTTCCTGTGGTGATAAACTTAAAATGAATGGAAACAAGATTGCAGCCTTTTAGGGATAGCAGTGGCTTTGGATGAAGACATGCTTTACTGAGATGTTGAGTAAGGAATGCAAGAATGGAAAAGAAAAAATGGAAAGGTGACACAAAGGTGGGTTGTTGTTTTATGATAGTTTCAAACTTTTAAAAAAATATTTTAAGGACAGTTATCATTCAGCCTGATCATAAGGCAAATTTTTACAAATTCTCATGCTTGGAACTTCTGTAAATATACTGTCCAGAAGATTAACTATCTCAAGACATTTCTTTGGTATTTTTATTGGACATTTCATGTTTTGCTTACCTTTTCTCTGGGTACTACAAACAGCTATAACATACATTTACACAGGAAATGAGTTCCTGAGAAAGAATTTTTGCCCTTATCCTACAAGCTTCATTGACTATATCAACACAGATACACAGAACAGGGAGTGGGAGGGAAGAAAGGAAGGAGGGGAAATAAGAGGGGAAGAATAACTGCTACTCATTGCATCAATTAGTCTGTAAAGATATCTGTATGAACTTCAACCCTAGACTAGCTTAGGCAGAAAGCTTCAAAGATATCTATCTTACAACTTGCCATAGTATTAAACACAGCTAGGGCCATAGAAAGTTTTGCTCATTGGCCACCTTTTGCTAAGCTGATTGCTTGCTAATGGTCAGGGATGATTGGCTGGTATTTCCTCTCTGGGTAGTCCAGATTTAACAAAGTACCTTTAATGGTTCTTAGATGGACATGGGTGATCTCTTCAATAGGCAATCTATCTGCAGGGGATGAGGCTTATGTCTGCTGCTGTGTGCCTTTGTATGTGAAAGAAGAATGTAGCTGGGGAGAGACCAGGCAAGGCTGAAGGTGAAGAAAGACAGCTGAGTTATTTTAATGGCTGTCAGTTAGTTAAACTGGAGTATATCCTTAGGAAGTTTCTACAATGCTTTTTGAGACAATTAATGCAGAGGTTAGAAACCTGCTGTAGAATGGTTTGTTTTTGTCCACTCATCTCTCTATATGTATGTGAACAAAACATAGAAACAGCTTAAATATTTTTAGTGTCTTCATGTAAAGGACATGAAGACTTGTGGCGCTATTCTCTGGAGCTTTGCTTTGCTTGGAAAAGAGGGAAAGGTAAAATACCGCCAGATATTTCCAGATATTTCACAGAAGAAAGCCCAAAGTGCAGAAATTAGAGCTAGTTGCTATCCTGTGGATCAGTGAGAACTCTGATAGACTCCCTTTTCATGTGCTGTGGGATCTATATGCATTACTAGCTTTTACATGAAACCATCAACTCAAACAGCACACTGCCAAGTTCCATGTGGGGGAAGAAAAAAAAATGGGTCTGTGCCCAAAGAACTGATTGCATGAGAGAGAAGAGAAGGGTGGCAGAATAGGATAAATAAGGGATGGGTGCTCCCAACTGCAATGGCATGCCTCTTTATTCAGGGTTTAAAATTGTATTTTCAAGTGGAGTTTGGTAACATGCATCAAATTAAGGATGGGTTTGGGTTTTATGCATGAGGATGCTTGCAGAATTTATTCAACAATACTTTTATAAAGGATCCGATGACTTGATGCATGTTGTGACTCCTTCCTTTCAAAATAATGCAGGAAAATAAAAGAAAACAGAACAGTGGCAAACATGCGAAAGTAACATGGAGGAGAAACAGACCAATCTTCCCATCTCTACTTGCCCTTGTCTCTCTATAAACAAGGTTGTGCAGCTTCCTGTATAGTTCAGAACAGCAGATGCACTCAGTACTTTTGAAGCAGTAGTAACACATTTTAATATGATGGGGAAATGAGAATCTGATAGGGGAAATTTTTTAAGTTTGTGTGTTTCTGAGTTGGAAGGTTGACTAAGCATAAAAAGCAGTAGCTATAAACCATCTGAAGGTTATCTTAGGCTAGACTCATTAAAATGACTGGAAATGGTGTCACTTCCATGGCATTTGCATGTGGACCAATGTTCTAGTGGACTGTGTACCCAGAATCAGTCCAAAGGAGGGAGACCAGGAAGACCAGGGGGCATCTGGTTCCATTTGCTGAAGTTCCAGGGAAGCAAAGCCACCTGAGCAAACAAAAGCAGATGGCCAATGGTAAGAAAGGGTGGTCTTAGCAAATGTTCTGGCAAGCAACGTTTTGTGTTGTATGTTTTACTGCAGTGGTGCTGATTTTACAACTGAGCATCTGTTTAAATAGCCCCAGCCTTTAAAATAACATTTTTACAAACCCACATTCTTCCTTTTGCTCAGGAATTGCTCCCTGGCCAATCATACTTCCAATGTTTCCACTTGAGTTGGATCAGCAGAGTGATCTTATGAAAATATTTGTGTCCTGTGGTTTATCAGTGAAGCATTTAATAACCTGTGGATCTTTTCAAATACATCCACTGACAGATAACTTTTATAGAAATGGGAGGCAAAGAGGAAGAACATTGAAGCTAATAATATTAATTCTGTGAGATACAGTATAAAAGAAGATTTGTGAAAGTAAACATATGAAACTCTTAAAGATGAAAATGCTAGTTTGCTTTTACCAGAGTATATTTTTGTTGGAGGGTGGGAAATAATCAAAGTGGGGCACAGTTCCTTAGAGTTAAACTCAACATTCTTAAGGTATACTGGAACACCTATCTTTCTGTATTTACTCGATTCAGATATTCAATTCACAACTAAATAACATACCATCTCGCAAATCAAGAATAGCCCAACCTCCTTCCAGCCTTTGGGATTCCTAATTATAATGAAAATGTTTAAAATGCAAATAGATTAAAACAGTTTGAAGTAGTATTTTTAAAGCAAATTACTTAAAACGAAGTTACCTTGCAATTGACAGCCTGGACGTGTGGCCCTCCTCCTTTTGTTGATGAACTCTTACGTCAAGTGAGCTTGACATAACTATTCCTGAGGGCATCTGTGCATTCAGCATAAAGCAATGCGGAGAAGAGCTGTTTGTATGTATAACTGCACATGCAAAATCTGTGGTGGGCTCTGGAGCATGGTCTGTCAAGGTTCCAACCATCAGAGATACATCATTGGGGTTGAAACTACCTAACTTCCACTTTGTACCTTTATTTATTTATTAGTTGAATATCTCATCTTTCCACCCAATAAAGGTGCTCAAGGCAACTAGGGAAAATATGCAAAATAAAATAATACTTATTAGAAACATAGTTTAAAATCCATAAAGCATAAATAAAAGCAATTGTAACTGAATTGAATGTGACTTTGATAACCATGAGAATTCATAACATTTGTTTGCTCGGTGTCTTCAGAGGGAGAGCTGAAAAGTTTCAGTGTTAAGTTCTCCTAGAGGTCCTCTGGTTTCTGAGACCGAATGATAAAACTGTAAATATGTTTAGTCCCATTTATGGATTATGTACTGGTAAATGCAGTGGAGCTCTAGTTTTTTATTATGTCCTTGGAAAAACATGTGTGTGTGTTGAGGCAGAATATCCAAACACAGCAAGCTATAAGTATAGGATTAGTATTCTTTTCAAATTCTGTTGTTATGAATTTGATTCCCCCTGCTCCAGAAGCTACCACATACTGCAATTTTAATTCCTTTTCCTTAGAAAAGCTTCTTTCTTTTGCATCCATCTTCCTGTCCCCTGGTATGCATGGATGAAGCTTTGCACAGTTGAGGAAAATCTTTGCTGGATTATGTGCTTACCATATGAATCTCTTTCTAGAAAGTTCACTTTTCATATCCTCTCTACAGACTAAACAATTCTATTTGATGTATATTTCTAAGACATACAGTATAGCTATGAGTTTGCTTTAACTGATAAAGTGGGTTTATTAGCACCATCTACATTAGGCTTCTACACCCCAAAGACTAGACTCATTTCACATATCAGGTCACAGAATCTATAGGTCCTTGACTTAACCTAGTTACTATAGCAAGAGATACATGCAATGTTACATCAAAGGCAAACAATGCCCACTAAGAATCTGACTAGTGGGAATATATGAATATATGTATCTATTGTAAACAAGTGTAAGTGCAATTTACTCACACACATTGACTGTAAAAAGCACCTCAAAAACAAAACAAAACCCAACAACCTACATTCAGGAGAAGCAATATGCTTATTAGATAAAATTTTATAAAAATATTGAAGTTTATAAGGACAGCTTGCATGACAAAAAATTCTTGGAAACATGAAGGCTTTGAAACGATATTGTAAAACTTTAGTTGGCCCAAACTGCATTGCCTCTGTGACTTTCAGATACTTCTATTGCTGTCTGAAAACTTGTAATAGTTTTTTCTAGGTGGATCAGATATGTTTCTTTCTGGTAGCATAGTAGAATATTGAACAAAAAAGCTGTGATTTGTGGTGGGTGGAGCTTATATTCCCACAATATTTGTGACAGAACTGTGCTGCGTTCTTCTACAGAATAAGGACAGATTGGGAAAACAATCTGTTCTATTGCTGAATACATCCCTCAAGCTTATCAGATTCAATAGTTCTGGAACATTCTTCTAGTAAATGCAGTTTGCCCAGCTATCTGTCACATCCTAATGTGGCCACTGTTTTAAAATAGCACCAAAATCACAAGCGCATCTGCCTGCTGCTGATATTCTAATACTGAAGGCATTTGTTCCACTGTATAGATTTGATTGGTTTCTGTTTCCTTTTGACAATGAGGGTTATCAGTTGGTGTTCTAGTTTCTACCATTAGGGATGTTCATTTGATTATCTTCTATGTTCTGTTTTATCCTTGTTGTTTTAACTGACTTGCAGATTATGTTATCAGGTAATATTTCCTATTTATGTTGCATATAATTTATCAGCATTCTTTGGTACAGGTATTCTTGTCTTTTTGGACTTGAGAAATCTACAAATATTCACAGTCGTAACTTTTCAAAAATGTCTACTTCCTTGATAATGTATTTCTCTTTGGGTCTTGTCATGTATGTGTGTCCCTATATATATTATTCTGATACTTGCTTATTTTGAGTCTTTTCTGATTGCCTCAAGTCATTCCAAAATTGTGCTAAGAAAAGGTAACATAAAAATAAAAAATTATATTTATTTACAGAGGAATCCTACATTCTTTACTAAGACAGTCCAGTATAATTCATTATAATTAGGAGATAAATGTCTCAGATTATTTCCTTACAATTGACGCTTTACTTTTTTATATGCAACATTGCTTTAGCAATATTTATATTTAAATTTTGTAATTCTGACAATATAATCTTTAAAGGGCAGAGGTAGAACAACTGAACAAAGGAAAAAATGAATTCAGTTGTTAATGAAGTTGTTAAACTAAATTCCTTTATCAGCATTCAGGGCATTCTTTATTGTTTTACATTGTTTTAAGTAAGGTAGCAGGAGTTTTATTAAGTCTAAATCAAAAGTATATAAGGAGAAGCCTGAATTATAATTAAGTTTGGTACCAAATTTCAGCTATCACCAGGAATATGCTTAAATCATTTCTGGAAACAGGCAAAGTGTCTTTTCACTGGACCATCCCATACAGAATGAAGGAGCAGAGCTGATAACAATGGCTCTCACACATTCTTGAGTTCCTACAACTCTCTTTCACAGAAAGTTAACATTAGGATTGTGCAGCACTTTGATTCAAAGGCAACTTTGATTGTGCAGCACTTTGATTCAAAGGCAACCTCTTCCAGCAGAATGTTCAAATCACATTGGCACATCAATTTTAGGCAACAGATTAAATTGGCTGCTTCAGATCAATTGGATGATTTAACAGACTTTTGTGCATGTCTGCCCATGCTGTTTGTAGAATTGAATTGACAGTCTGAATCAACTTGACTCTTTGAATCAGTGATTCAGATAGTATTGAACTGATTGCTTGAATAATTTCTTGGAGGATTTGCATGCCTCCAGTAAACACTGTTGCCTCACATGCCAATATATTGCCTCCAAAGAATGGTTTCCTTTCCTCCAAAAATCTCTTGGTTTTATCCCTTGCTGTCTGATATTCTTCACACAGAAGCTGTCTTATGTCACACCTTCCCTCCTCTTGCTATTGTTCAACACTTCTGTTCCAGTTTTTCCTTGGGACCCCCTATCAGGATTTAACTTTCAGTAATCAAGATATGGCCACAAGACAGGTTCCTAATTTTTACAAAGGAATCTATCTCATTTTAAATAAACTTCTTTTACTGTAGCCTCTCAGTTACTTAAAAACATAAGATTGTTTAAAAATGGTCTGGGAGAAACGTCAGGCTATTGGAAGAGTAAAGAACAGTAATTCTTAATCCTAACCTCCACAAATCCTAGGCTTCACCTACAGTATATGCATGACAAAGCCTTATCCATTTTGCTTCTTCACCCCCACCCCTACAAAAAACTTCCAGCTAAAATGTTGCCCCACTTTAAATTATAAAAATAATCTGGTGTGCTCTGTTTCCTAATGTGCCCATTAAAAATGCAGCAAAAATTTTTTGTGGTTAACATTACATTTCAACCGTTAGCAATCTCTTCTCCTTTTATTTCATTTTTGCTTGGGTATTTTGTTTGTATCATATACTTTTGTTATCCAAAATTTTCCTGGATTTAATGTTCCCTTTTGGAAGAGATTGCTTAGGGGTACTTACGGGGAGGGGATAAAGGCAATGAAGAGAGAAATATGGGAAGGTGTGTACGCATAAGGCAATTTCTGGATATTGTGGCACATTCTGAAACTTTGAAATTCATGTGCTTGGTAGACTAATTTAAGATTTAAAAAAGAAATGCTAACATGATACACAACATATCAATGATTCTATTTTTTTGTCATGGGTATTAAATCAAGTGATTGTAGCCAGGATGGCTATCATTTCTCTGCCTTCAGTAGAACATAAGCTGACTATAGGGAACGTAGTATTTGAAACCTTTTATTCATTTAGATATCATGCTGAGAAAATATTTAAGTGAGCTGCATATGCTATTATACCTGCCTTCCATCTTCTAGAATTGAGGAAGGCTATTTTCCCCCTTTCCACTGAAGATCTGTTCCCATACATCATGCTTTGGCTGAAGGTTAACAACATAAATCTTTCAGCTAAAGAACAAAGGTCCACTAAGCTTCACTTAGTTCTCTGCGAGAACACAGCTATTTTCAAAACAGTAATTATCTAGCACTATAAAAAAATCCTCTGCCTTGGCTTATATCAGGGACAGGAAGACCCTTTTTCACCGGAAAAAAGAAGACAAATCTTTTTCTTTTGATATATTTAACAAGCTGGGTTTCATTTACATTGTCCAAGCATTTCTTGTGTCACAGCTTTTGGATCAGTAGCATTTCACTTTATATTAATTCTTCCGGTGAAGATTATGGGAAATTGAAGACCACAGATTTGACATTTTCTGCAAAAGCAAGCTGCTGCCATTTTTATTGAAGGCTTAATTGCTCCAAGTTTGGATAACCTTATAAAGATCAAAGGGAGTATGAGAATGATAATACATGGTAATTATACACCATTTTTAACCTATGAAGTGCTTTGTAAACATGAACACTGAACAGTTGCCTAAAATTATCAGGAAAGTTACGGCAAAGTACAAAAACAAAACAAACAAACAGAAATGGTGTCTGTCAGTCATCATATAGAATTAAATGTTCTTAGTTCTTTATTTACATTCCTGACAGGGTAGATAAGGAAATGGCTTATAGTTTACAAAGTATATGACTTTGTTTTGTATCTCTTGAGTGAATCACTGAGGGATAATGCAACAAATCACTCTGTAAGAAAATATGTGATTCTTTTTTTTTTTTTTTTTGCAAAATGGCATCACTGTCTTCTTAACTTGTATATTTGCCCCACATACTTTAGTATTCTGAAACTTAGATTGGCCCCGACCCTCCTGGCCCTTAGGAAGGCCCTGAAGACATGGTTCTGCCACCATGCTTGGAGGTCTGGTAATGATGGGGGCTTTTACATTGGCTTTGTTGAGCTTGATGCAAGGATGGATTTGGCTGTTGACCATGGTTATTTTTGTTTTAAAATGGTTTTTGATGGTTTTATATCTTTGTATATTGATTTTTAATTTGTTTTTTATTGGTTTGTTGTTTTTAACTGTTGTGAGCTGCCCAGAGTCACTCAAGTGGGATGGGTGGCCATACAAATTGAATAAATAAATAAATTCTGAAGATCAGTGCCACACCACAAGTGCAGACATATGCTGTCCAACTCATGGCAGGCAGTCAAAATAAAGTGTAAGAGATAAAGCTAGCTTACCTGTTGCTGGTATTCATTAAATAATTTTAATTGTATGGGATTCAAATATTTTCAACAGGCCATCAGTGAAACTTGAAGTCAAGAAGGATAGGAAAGAGAATAAAGTAATCCAATGTAACAGTGACCAAATGTATAGTATATTAAATCATTGTTATTACTGACTGATTTAAGCATGCCTGTGATCTAGTACTTAACTATTTTGGCCTACTTGTATAAGTTATAATTCTTGAAGACAAACATTACAGAAGTTTCAACAGAACGAACAGCATAAAATCTACTCTTGACTCTAATATCTTTTGTTTGATCAGTAGAAAGGATACAACAGAATGGAATGGCAAAACTCTATAAATCTACAGATAAAAGTCACCAAAGCAAATGCCAAGCCAAAGCATGAAAGGTACAAATAATGATTTCTGTCAAATTCACTGTA
This sequence comes from Liasis olivaceus, assembly GCA_030867105.1. Lineage (NCBI taxonomy): Eukaryota > Metazoa > Chordata > Lepidosauria > Squamata > Pythonidae > Liasis > Liasis olivaceus. The sequence continues at coordinate 44,016,435 of CM061350.1, read as the reverse complement.
ATGCCTGATAATCTGAACTATTTAGATGACAGCTGCTACATTGAAAATGTAGTAAAAGACATTACAAATCTTGCATATGCACTTGGGAGCAAACATGAGGACTTTCAAGATACCTAAATATATTCCTGTGCAGAATACAAGTCTTAACTCAGAACTACCTCTGGAAAGTTTAAAGAACAGCTGATTTCCATTGGGAGCTCAGGTGCACCCTTTCCTAATGGAATAAATTCCTATTTGTATGGTCACATAAAGTATTGAACTGTAAGCAGTGATATTTGTATCCATAGCAAAGCTGTCACTGGTCCTAGGGTTTGAAATTAACCTGCCTGGGAAGCAAGCCAGAGATTCCAGATGCACAGAACTGCCGAGACAGCCGTATACTTAAACATGATTGACTGACTGCTTCTTGCTGATTTTGAGAATCCCAGACAATTATTTGGAAACAGTGTGAAGTTCAGGTGTGTAAAATTCTTCACAATGGATGTGATTGGGACACCTGGTCACTGAAGGGCATAAATGGAAAGTTGAACCTTCTTAAAGAATCAAATCAATTTTTCAGTCATATGATAAGAAATAGTTTACTCTTTTCATTTACAGATGAAAAGACCAGAGAATAAGCACAAAGTAATAATGGGGAAAAGGTTTCAATGAGGATACAGATTGGATTATGGTTTTATGTTGCTGTAAAGCTATTGTTTCTATTCAGTTAGTAATAATAAAAGATAAGTCTGTATGAAGTGGCTTGTATGCAGAATGTACTGTTTTGGGGCCAGAATGCACACTAACATCTTTCCCAACCATCTTTTCCTGAGGAAGCCTGAAATTAAACCACCACCATGGAGGGCTAGATTAGAGATTAAAAGTAGGATCTTCAGAATGCTTAGCGCCACTGAGATATAGCCCATCATCTTAGAAACACTGGGGAATATACAAATGAAGCCTGTGGGAAATATCTTTCTTTTTCTCTTTGGTGGGATGGGGAGAACTGTATCTTTTTGGCTAGGGTTTGGCGCTCCTTTTATTTTCACAACTAAACTGACCTTTGGTCAGTCAAATTGTAGATTATGAATCTGATTTGTATAGGATTGACAGCAATTGAGCTTTGCTGCTCAGTTTTATGCCTTTGCAGATACCCCTCCAGATGTTTTTTCCATTCTCTGGAGTCCAAGGAAGTGAGAAATAAGGAGTAGTCTTGCTGTTACAATTCATCAAGATCATGTTATTCAGCTACCAGCTGTCCCAAAATGAGAGGGCTGTTCTCTGGACTACACCTAATCCTAAATGTGTCAGAAGTAGCTATGGTGATGCATGTCACAATCGTATCTCCCTTGAATTATTGTCACATATTCTGCATGGAGCTATTTGGTCTTCCAAGCTGATCAAGAGTTCTGTGTCTACACTATTAATGAATCAGTTAAATACCACATATAATTCCTTTCTTCAAATAAATTCAGAAGCTAGGCAAAATTTAAAGTGCTGGTTATTATCTATAGAATTAGGTAGATATGTAAGAATGTTTGTAGTGGCTTTTCCTCAGTTTTGGCTGCTCTTGTCTTATGCAAACAGTCAATGATACTCTTACTGAGGCAGATGCTTTGCATTTAGGTTAGTATGTCTGCTAAAATAGGTTTTAATTGATTGGCTGCTCTGTTTCTTTTTATTGCTGCATTTAAACTGGTGTACTCAATTTATTTCTGTTTCTGTATCATTCCATTTTTTAATTTTTTTTTTTTTTTATTGCTAGCTGCCTTGAGTACCATTTTGGCAAAAAGGTGAAGATATGGCTCCAATAAATCAATACTTTCCCTGAGTTCTATCAATTATGTAATGGCATTTGGGCTCAGCTTGCATTCTCTGTCTAGGTTCTGCTCTCTAGATAACACATAGAGTACTCATATATCAAATTCTTTACTGCAATAGTACATGAGAAAATACTAATTTCCAAAAAACTTCTGTGCTGAGAGGAAGAAGGAAAAAGGAAAACTTGCAGCTTTTATCTCTTTGTGTATCTTTGTTACTATCCTCTTTCTTATGAATAAATTGTACTATTATAGTCAGTTTCAAGTCTTCCTTTCCCGTTACATTTCCTTAATTTTTTTTTTTTAATCCACACAAAATAAGAATTTGGAGAATAATGTCAATGACTCTTAAGAGTGTCATTCAAGTCCTTCTCCACCCTGAAATGAACACAATACTAGGTTTTGGTCCAGCTAAGACATTATGTCACAATCTTTCAGCCACTGCAGCATGATAGATTTTAACTACACATGTTCGTAAGATAATTTAGATGTTTAGAAACTAATTTTTTAAAATTTATTTAAAAAACAACATTAACATATTAGAAAGTCCTGCTTTTAGACAAATGTACAATTGTATGCATTACTACATGTATCATATATATACACACACAATTGCCCAATGACAACTACATCAGAAGTCTGGATTTGCTAAATGCATTTTATTGCAGAGAAAAACATCCTACCAGGGAAGAAGTTTGTTAATTCTTGCTTAAAAAAAAAAAAACTTTTTCAAAGGTTTCTTTCTCCAGGCATTGCACATATCAATTACTGCTTCAACTTTTTTATTAATAGGTAAAACCACTGAGAAGTTCTTCTTAGAAAGGAATAGAGGCAGAAAAGTGAGTATACATTTTGTATCATCCTGACTTCTAGAAGGACTAAAGACTAGCTCAGTTCTACTTTCTCGCTGTTTTTTAATGAAATATGGGAATCTCAGGATTACGTTTCAGGTGCTTAAGGAGGTCTATATAAAACTGTCTTTTCCATTTCCCCCCATAACTGGGCTGCAGTGGTTCTTATCCTTCTGTGCTTGGTTCCAATAAGTGTTGGAAAAAGGAAATAGGTTAAACCCAAATCCCTTCCTGTGCAGGTTTCTTCAAGGCTTGATACTCTCAGTGCTCCTATCTAATATCTAAATCACTGCTGGGCAACATTGTCTAATGGTATACTATCAGGTATCATCACTATGCCAGTGATACCCAGCTGTACATCTCAATGCCTCACCAATCAAGCAATGGAATTGAGATTATGTCCCATTCCCCAGAGGGAGTTAGGGTCTAGATGTGGAAGAACAGGATTAGACTCAACCCTAGGAGGACTGAGTGGCAATGGGCTCCAAGACCATCTGCTTTGGGAGATTGTCCAGCTTTAATTCTGAAAGGGTAGCACTTCCCCAACTGGAACTGGTGCACATTTTGATAATCCTTTAGATCTGCAGGTCCTGCTTGATGAGTTTTTGCAGAGTTTCATTTTGTGTGCCAATTGTGTCCTTTTTGGGATCTGGAGGCCCCTGTCACAGTCACCCATACCTTATCATGTCTCATTTGGACTACTATAATGTGCTCCACATGGGGCTACACTTAAAGCCCACTTGGAAGCTACAGCTGGTTTAGAATGTGGCAGCATGGGTAGGTATGGGCACATCTCAGTATGCCCATGTGATTACTTCATGAGTTGCACTGTTAGTCAGTTAGCTTCAAGCCTTTGATGGGTATCTATAAAGCCCTTCATGGCTTAGGGACTGGTTATTTGTAAACCACCTCTCTCCAATATCTTTTGCTATACGATTGGACAGGATTGTCATGCTCCGAGTCCCATTAATGAAGAAATGTTACATTATGGGTATGCCTTCTCTGTTGCCACTCCTATCTTCTGGAAGAGCATTATCCCCCAAATTCTCATAGTGTTGACCTTGATGTTGTTTAGAAAACATGACTGTTCCAGCAGGCCTTGGACTGGGAGGATTTGTGAATTTGCTAGCATGTTATGTGTTTTAAAGCTTTTATATTTCATTTCATTATCTTCAAATAAGTTGCATACTCCAAAAGGAATTACAAAAACAAGGGAGAATCCCAGGAGTCCTGACTGTTTTTTTTTTTTTTTAAACATAATACAGAACTCAGAATATATCTTGGGACCTATTTATAAGTTATTGAAATATGACTTAGAAATGGAACAAATATGGGCATGATCTGAGGTTCAGTTAGCATGGTTTTCTGTGGTACAATACGTTAATGTAGATTTTAAGGATCATTATATTAGAAGTGCCATATTGAGAATATGGAACAAATATAAACCCAGACTGTGCCCAAAAATGCCTTTATGGGTCACAGCACAAGAAGCATTTTACAGGAAAGAAACTGTAGGTAAAGAAAAATGGTTGAACTATGTACAAATGATGTACATGTAATTGCTAAAATGTATAAACTTGTATTGAAATTTGAAACGGAACAACAAGTGAAAGAGCATATGATAAAATGGGCTAAGAACTTTGGACACAATATACTGATGGAACAGTGGGAAAATATGTGGTTAATATGATTGACATTTACATTATAACATAAAAGAGAATTTTTATAAAATGATGAACCATTGGTATATGACTCCAGAAAAATTGTCTAGATTGTATAAAGGTACTTCAAATTTATGTTGGAAATGTGGACAACATGAAGGGTCATTTTATCATGCCTGGTGGCCTTGTAAAAAAGCCAGGAATTTCTGAGTTCAAATACATATAATGATACAAAGAATTATAAACATCAACATTCAACTGAAACCAGAACTTTTCTTGCTGGGATTAATGGACAGTCAAATAGAAAACAGCATAGAAGATTATTTATATATATGATTACTGCCTTGAGACTATTATATGCGCCAAAATGGAAAGACTCTGAAATACCCACAACAGAGGGATGGTTAAGATGACAGAACTAGCAGTGATGGCAAAATTAACTTGTTTGGTTAGAGAAAGATCAACAACTATATTTATCAGTGACTGGAAACCCCTTATGGACATTTTGCTGAAAAAAAGAGAAAAATGAACTTGTGATTTAGCAGTTTGTAAATTAGAACAGGTATTTTATGGAAAGAAAGAAATTATAATGTAACTTTAGAAAGCGAGAGAGGGCAAAATATGAATATATTTATAACCACTGTCAAGAAGATCAGAAGCCACTTCTTTATAAACTTTCTTTTCTCTTTCCTTCCTTTCCTTTCCTTTCCTTTCCTTTCCTTTCCTTTCCTTTCCTTTCCTTTCCTTTCCTTTCCTTTCCTTTCCTTTCCTTTCCTTTCCTTTCCTTTCCTTTCTTTTCCTATTTTCTTTTTCACTATTTACTATTTTTCTTTATTATCTTTATTATCTTTTATGGTTTTTACTTTGTTAAAAATTTCAATAAAAACTATAAAAAAAGAAATGGAACAAATATGATTAATGGATGCAGAATTTATACAGGACGATTTATCTGCAACAATGGGAATATCAACAGAAGATGAATATTATATTTAATACTCATCATACTTAAAACTAGTACAATATGTTTTATCATCGGTACATGATTGCTAACATATATAATTCATTTTTAAAACATTGTGAAGCTATTAATGGATCATAATTCTAATATGAACTTGAACTGTATCCCAAATTTGGGTTTCTTTTACACAAGACTTTAATATACTAGCTCTTACCTGGCTTGTTAAATAGGATAGAACTTTTTAGATCAGATAGAAACTCTGTTTTGACATGATTATTCTTAACTTGGTTAATTATTGCATATTAACTTGATTTCAATTATTGTTTTGATCACTTTTAGATGCAGCACTAATCTAATCTTACTTGGAAATTTTTACTCAATTTCATATAGCTTGTGTATATTTTCTATTTTCATTTTATTTTTCCAATTTCTTTTCTGCTTTTTTTTCTTGGGTAGTGCTTTTAAATATCTATTAAATAAATAAGAGAAAAACATTTGTATTCTCTGTGTACTTGTTTGTTATTTTGGTTCTTCTGTGTCACTTCATTGTTATTATGCCTCTTCTTTTCCAACACCCAGACACATTTTCCTTCTTTATATGTTAAATATAGAACACAGTCTGTCTGTGAGAAGCACGGTATTTTCAACCCCTTCAGGGATGTCTGCAGGGTGTAGTCAAAAAAGTAAAAATGGCAACACAACTAAAAAAACAGTTGGAGCTTAGGTGGAGCTTCAATGGCACCATCACAGCCCCCATCCTGATGTTTTTGATCATACCCTACAGACATCCCTGATTCCCCTCTGTTAAGACTTGTTCATAAAGTGTTATGGAGAACTAATGAAATACATATGGCCACTGCTTGCTTGTGCTGCCATACTGGGATGAAAACAATGTGGATGGCATAATCATTACAGATAGTCCTCAGTTAATGACTGCCCTGTTTGGTGATCATTCAAAGTTACAAAGACACTGAAAAATTAGCTTTACGACCTGTCCTCACCTCAAACATACAACTGTTGCAGCCTCCCCATGGGCACATGATTGCCATTCAGGTGCTTTGCAACCAGTGTGCTAAGTACCCTGGGGTACTTAAGGGGATACAAAGGAAGAGGTGGGGCAGATGGTTCAGTGTGGGCCCCCAACTCAGCAACTTGTTTGGTTAACTTTTCATTTTGCTGCTTTAGGCTTTTGTTACTATCTTGCAAGCTGGAGATAGTTTGATTTTTTTTCCCAATAGCCCCTGTCTCTCCCTCTCTCTTCTGGGGGGAGGGAAAGAGAGGGCTGCTCCACACCCTTGCTTTCCAAGAAATGCACCTGGGAAGTCCTAGGTGTAGCTGCATGGAGTAACAACAACAACAACAACAAAATGAGACAAGACATGGACCCACAAACAACATGCACATGTACAACTGCAGACAACCTGGAACCAATTACTCTGCTTAGGCCCGGGGAGAAGCCACACTCACCTTCATGATGCTGGTTTGCTTTTCCTTCTTCCCACACCCTTCTCTCTTGCTCCTGCCATGCATCACTCCCACTGCGTATCCCACTTGGAAAGGGAACTGGCAGAGTGGTTTGGAACCCTGGCACCATCCTCTGGCCCCTCTCTGAATCTTGCTTGGAAGGGTAGCAACAGGTCCAGCAACCACCACCTAAACCGTGCACATAACCTACTGGTGCGCACACACACACACACACACACACACACAAACAAACTAAAAATAAAAAAGAAATTCCTAAACCATGCACACAACCTACTGGTGCACAAAACTACCTGGTAGCAACTTAAACCGTCCACAACTGTTACCTACTGGTGCTGTCCCGGCAATCTCTTGTCTTTCTCCTCAAGGGCTGATCCCGGTGCCACTCTGGAGAGCTCTGGCCCAAGGGAGGAAAGGGACACAAGGGATCCCATGTGTACCTGTTCTCTGCAGCCAGAACTCTCCAGTGTAGATTGCTGGATCCCAAAACTGTCATGCAATTTTTGCCAAAGAAAAGATTACAATACTGAGGAGTAGAACCATGTTTATTGCAAGGATCATTGGGGGCCGGCTTTCCAAGAAGGAGGGACCCTGAACAATAGAAAGGCACAGATTCTTATATACTTTGTGTCTGAGAGGCAGGAAATCTCAGGGAGATGATTTGCCAGCAAGTTCTGAATAGGTGTTAAACAGGGGACAAGTGGTGTTTTTTTTTTTTTATTGTGAAACAAAAGCTGCACTTTTGTAACAAGGCAGCCGAGTCAAGGAATCCATTGCCCAAGGAGAATAGAACATTGAGGAATATAATATAATATAATATAATATAATATAATATAATATAATATAATATAATATAATATATAATATAAAATGGGATTCCTGCAGTTTCTCAATTCATTAACAAAGGACTTCTCAAAGAGACTGCCCTCTGAACAAATCCTTAGACAGATGATGGCCGTCTCATTGTTTTAGTGTGATAGCGGTAAGAGGGCTATTTTGGTAGCAGAAACATGGTCATTCTTGTGTTAGGCACTAGCCTTTGTTTATTTGTTTACCCAAGTTCAGAGAACCAAATAGAACTTGAGATGAGGCTTTTTTAGCTAACAGAAGTTTTATTGGCCAAGAAACATTCTGGATGGCTCAGCCAACACCGTGGCAAGGTGTTGAGGAGAACCACACCTTGCAAAGCAAACAACAGAGATTTTATAGACATTTACAAATGTAATCAGATCATACATCCCCCCACGTCCATACAAGGGAATACAGGAATGGTCTAGGGAGGAGTAAAGGTGGGTCCTAAAGAGAAAGTTAGCTCAACTCTCTTCTCCTGTTACCAAAGAAATGCCTACATCCTTATCTCTCTCTGGAATGTAGGGCCCCTTTCTTTGCAACTTCTTTGGAATTACAAGGTCTCTTCTTCTTGGCAGCTTTCCCTGCCAGCACCAGCCTGGTACTGGGCTGATTTATAGCTTCAAAGAAAGTCAGGCATCTGGCTAATTGCTTCTAAAGGAAATGGGGTGGGGGAATGCTGGGCTCTTTAGAAGGCAAAAGTAAGTTAACCCTTTAGAAATAAGATAGACTGCACTGTCACATGTATGTTTATACATAGAGTATAAAATTGTGTATCAGAACAATGCCCTTCACTTGGATCATGCAATAGCCTGGGACTGGTCCTATTTTACATGTGCAAGTGGGCAGGGTGGGGGTGGGGGAGGAAACAGCAGAGGGAAATGGGGGAAAGAGTTTGCAACTGGAGAGGCAAGGGGGAGGGGGGCAGAAAGAGAGGTGGGGAAAGGGGGAAGTAAAGAGTTTGCAGCCTTTTTTATTATTTTTCCATTGCTGACATGGACATTATTCATTTCATTGCTTTGTCCATTCTATTCTCCTGGGAGAATTAGATTATATCTTTAATTGTCACATCCCATCCCCCTCTTTTATTCTGACAGTAAGATCCACACAAGGGTTCAGAGTTGACATGAACATTCTGTGGTCCCACAATGTCAGGAGGAGAGCTGGAATGATTCCCCCCCCCCCCCCCGGGCTCAGCTGTGATATAATTGAACCTACTGCAAAGTGAGAAGGGTTGTCATCGTAGCGGTCGTCGTTGTCATCATCATCATCATCATCATCATCATCATCATCATCATCATCATCACAAATCTGTTTACCCATAAAAAGATCTCAGAGCTTCAAGTTCTATAAGGGAAATAATAGTTTAATTGCTCTACTGATTGCTTTCTGTAGCAGGACAAAAAAATGACAAGAAGTGAAACTGACAAGAGTTTTGACCACTTTGTCTTTATCTCTTCTACCCGGGAGAAGCCAGCCAAGGAAGTGGCTTGCTGCTGATTTTTTTTTTTTTTTCCTTGTATGGGGTAGTGATTTTGGCACCTTGTTCTCAGTATTTTAGTTCAGCAAAAGTGAAGGCAACACATCTCCAAATTGCTTCTGAGAGTTTGGAGAGTGAAAATAGTGGTGCCCAATGAATTGTGAAGGTTATCACAACTGAACTTCATGGTTCTAAAGCTGGATATCCTTTGTCCTAATCTGATCTTCTGGGTTTTTTTTGGGGGGGGGGGTAATTAGCAATATTAGAGGAGTAGGCATCTTTGCTTTGTCATTGATGCTGTTGTTTAGCTCCAGTAGCTTCTTAACTCTTAATTTCAGGTTTTGGCATTACAGAAATTACTTTGCATACAATTGTAGGAATGTATTCATCCATGTGTGGAGCTTCCCAACTGCATACCATTCTGTTACAGTTCCACATTAAGGATAAGTTTGCTTTGTGCTGGACAGTATGTATATATTTCAGAACAACTGGTTGATCTACATTTGTAGACCAACTTGATAATATAATTTCAGTTCCCCCCCCCCCTAGCATTCATTGGGTTCAAGCATCTATGAAGTCACCAATGTTGTCTTTTTCTCACTTAAGACCAACATATAAGCCACTCATATTTCAATATATAGATTTATATCAAAAAGTCGATATAAAAGAAGCTTCTAGGAAGCTAATAACTTCTACTGCATATTAGAATCTCTGATGAAAGGGTAGTTGTTGTTGTTCAGTCATTAAGTTGTGTCCAACTCTTCATGACCCCATGAACCATATTGCGCCAGGCCCTCCTGCCCTTCACTGCCTCCCTGAGTTTGCTCAGTTTCATGCTCATTGCTTCAGTGATGCTATCTAACCATCTCATCCTCTGCCGTCCCCTTCTCCTTTTGCCTTCAATCTTTCCCAGCATCACGGTCTTTTCCAAAGAGTCCTCTTTTCGCATTAGGTGACCAAAGTATCTGAGCTTGAGCTTCATTATCAATCCTTCCAATGAGCAATCAGGGTTGATTTCCTTTAAGATTGACTGGTTTGACCTCCTAGCAGTCCAGGGAACTCTTAAGAGTCTTCTCCAGAACCACAGTTCAAAGGCATCAATTCTTTGGTGCTCAGCCTTCTTTATGGTCCAGCTCTCACAGCCATACATTACTACTGGGAAAACCATAGCTTTGATTATGCAGATCTTTGTCAGCAAGGTGATGTCTCTGCTTTTTAATATGCTGTCTAGTTTTGCCATAGCTTTCCTCCCAAGGAGCAAACATATTTTAATTTCATGGCTGCAGTCTCCGTCTGCGGTGATCTTGGAGCCCAAATAAATGAAGTCTGGTAAATGGTAGTGATAGAGGCTATATTTATCAAACTACATTTTTCTGAAAGATTTGCCGAAAGCTTTTTTTTTTTTTTACATTAGTGGAAGTCTAATCACACATACTGTGCCCTTTTTACATGAATGCACCTGCTATTATCAGTCTTTCCCCACCAGTTAAAGAGCTGCTCAGGTTTTCTCTACTTCCCTGTTTCAAACTCCTGTTATTGTGCAGAACTGACAAGGAAAGATAATATCTAATTTCCAGAATTTTCATGGAGAGATTTATCTTGCCTCTCCTGAAGAGAAGCTGCTTGCAGAATTCTGAATGTTCCTTCTATTTTAACTGAGACATATATAATCAGATTGGTTGCCTGGGAGTGAAAGCTAGTAATTAAATCTCAGTTCTTTTAAACCTGGGTGTTTATAATTTTTCCAAAGCATTATTTCAGCTAACATAACATAGAGCTAACATAGTACAGAGATAATATAATAACTACCTAGTAGCTATTGTAAGTAATAAGTGAGGGATAAGTCTTTGTACAGCTGATTTTGAGAATCTTGAAAAGGAAACTAACTATTTTATTAATTATTGTTGAGGTACTTCTACAAAAAAAGAGTTTGTAGGACTTTCTGCCAAAATAACCTGGCTTTGACTTTGGAGTGGGCGGAGAAGGCATTGATTTTTTACCTTCATGCAGCATATCATCTTGAGCCAGCTCTGTTCTGATCACCAAACAAAGAAAAACCAGTGCCAGCCCTTTGAAGTAGGCCAGATCAAGAAACAGACATCAGAGGGATTCCAGGAATGCTACAAATTTGCTGTTGTAGGGTCTATTAACAAAATCTTGAAAGCCTGTCCAAGTTTCTGTCTGTCCCATCTTATATTAAACAAAAACAAGAAGGTGATATTTGGAATTTCTCTCTCAGGCTTCCTTCTATCTCTGGACTATGTAACCTCTTTCCCAAGTTCCTCCTTAACAGCTCACTCATCCTTCCTCCATTAATGGCTGTCTCATACCTTCCCCAAGGTCAGCTCCAAATTCCTTTATACCTGTCACAAAAATAACAGGAATCATGACTTCCAGAAAGCAATTTATAAAGGCAACACAGGTCTACTGTCCACACCAAAAACATGTTACAACATGGTAATTTTACTGCCTTGAGAAACAGGCTGGGCCCATTGGGGGCAAGGTGTTTCCTAAACTGGGGGTTCTTGCTGAGATGTTGAATTTCTGGGCCTCCCATCCTTTACTGCACAAACGGTAGGGACCTTATCAGTCCCTTTTGGAATGAACACACTGGTTGGGTTGAATCTGGGCAACAAAACCAGGCCTATAATTATGCTACCAGTAATTTTGATGTGTTAGTAATCTTTCCTAGTGAGATTAGAGACTTAGAAGACAAATCAAATTTTCCACGGGAGTAGACCTGTGTTGCCTTTATAAATTGTTTTCTTCATGCCATGTTCTGCCTGTGTCTAACACTCTGGGAAGTGCTATGTTGATTTGCAAGTTCAGTTTCTCTTCCTAGCAGTCCCAAAATCTTTCCAATCTGAGAGGGGCTACCAACGTTATGCTGTTATTATGCTTTACATTTTCCCTTATTTCCTTCCCTAAGTTGCCACTTTAGGGAGGGCAAAGAACAACAACCACTACCATCAGCCCCAAACAATTTTTTTTTAAAATGTTCAACTTATAACCAGTCTAGTGAACATTTTTTTTAAAAAAAAATATTGCCCTGTCTGGTTTCCTATGATGCTCAGATCATCACCTAGGCCACTTTGTTCACTTGACGGTAGGTAGTTGGGATATACCACTGGCCCAACTTAAGACAGGCTGATTATTATTTACATTTACCTGTTACTCATGTTATTCATCCCTGGACAGAGGGAATTTCCCAGTGTCATGCAGCAAGCTTTATAGGTGAACAAAATATTGAATGCAGGCCTTTCAAGCCCATGTTCAGTTCTTCAGCTATTACAAGCATAAACTTCATTCTCTTCTTGAAACAGTGGGGCTAATGGGCATCATGACATGCTTTCCAGCAAATTGAATATTCTGAAGACAAGTAAGAATTAAGAAATACTGGGTGTAATCAATACAAACTGAACTTTTGCTAACACTATTGTCTTTAAATGATGTACTGTCATACTGCTTAACTTGTTTTTCACTTCCTCAACATTTATGCAGTCTATGTTCTTTTATAATCCTGGCATAATGGCTTACTCTGTGACATAATTTTATCATACCTGAACATAAGCATTTGGGGAGAGAGGGGTATGCAGATCTTATGACTGGACAGTATTTTGTTTTTGAGATTACAGCAAATTTCCTCATCTGTGCTGTTCATTCAGTCCCTTTCAAAGACTTCATACAATAATTTTGCTGACTATATCACAGTATTACTTTATTTAATAAGAAAGTGGAGTAGAAATTACAAAGAATCCTAAAAGAAGCAGATTATCTGGATCTTTGACAGTCAGGTTTAAGCCTGGATACATTGTTTGACCTCATGGATGATGTGCATTTGGGAACTGGGGGACATGTATCCATCCTCATCCCGCTGGATATTGGTGGCTTTTGGCACTGTCAACCACAGTATCTTTCTGTCCTACCCAGGAGGGTTGGGAGTTGGAGACACTATTTTAGTGCTTCTACTCCTTCCCAAATAGGTGGGTCCAGTCAGTAGTTGGGGGGAGGAGGGGGAGGCATCCAGCATAGTGCTCCAGGACTCAGTCTTCTTCTCCATCCTAACATCTGTATGAAACCTCTGGGGAAAGTCAGTCATCTCTTCATTCAGGATGAGGTAACATCAGCATGTCCATGATACCAGTTGTATATCTCCACATAGGGCCTAATATGTATTGTGGTAGAAGTCCTGACCTAGTTTGTGGAGTCTGTCAGGATCTAGATGGGGAGAAACTGGCTCAGTTTCAATTCAGGCAAGACAAAATGGCTATTCATTCAGGAGCCTTCTGATTCTTGGATTTTACCATCTTTGCCTCTTGACTAAGTGGGGCTCACAACCTGAGGCTCATCATGTTTCCTTTTCTCAGCTTTGGCTACTGTGATAATTGTGGCTATGCCTGTTTTGGGCCCTGAAGATTGACACTTGTGCCCTTCTCTACTTTGGTATGGATTATTGTAATTTGCTTTCCATTGGGCTGTTCCTGAAGACCACCTGGAATCTTTAACTGGGGCAAATGCTGTGGCTCATATGCTTAACAGACAGGTTTTTTTACTGCCATGTAACACCTCTGTTGTATCAGCTGCCTTGGCTACCAATTTGTTTATGAGCACAATTCAAAGTACAGTGGTACCTCAAGATACAAATTTAATCTGTTCCGTGACTCTGATCGCAAGTCGAATTGGTCGCATCCTGAAGCACGTTTTCCCATAGGGTTCAATGTAAATACGGTTAATCCGTTCCACCCTCTGAATTTGGTCGCATCCTGAAGCAAATTTCCCCATAAGGTTCAATGTAAATACGGCTAATCCGCCCTCCGAATTTGGTCGCATCCTGAAGCACATGTCCCCATAAGGTTCAATGTGTCAGCCGGCGTTGCACGGCTACGAAATTCCCCAGGTGCGCTTTAGTCAGCCCTAGCGCAGAAAAAGGAAGTGCTAATGAAATCTGAGAAAGGCTCCCACGCGCACAGCTGGGAGCGGGAGCTTCCCCCCCACCTCCCGCACTGATTCCTCTTAATTCCGCGCTCTTTCCTTTGTGCATAGCCCTTGGCGTGTGCGCGACAAAAGCACAGTGAAAGCAATGGGGGGGAAGGCTTATGTAGCGCACACAGCGGAGCGGGAGCTTCCCCACCCCCGCGCTGATTCCTCTTAATTCTGCGCTCTTTCCTTTGTGCATAGCCCTTGGCGTGTGCGCGACAAAAGCACAGTGAAAGCAATGGGGGGGAAGGCTTATGTGCCCCCCACTGATTCCTCCGCGCTCTTTCCTTTCTCCATAGCAACAAAAGCACAGTGAAAGCAATATCAGCACGCTGGGGGGAAAGGCTTATGTCGCGTGCACGCACAGTCGGGAGCGGGAGCTTACCCTCCCCACTGATTCCTCCGCGCTGTTTCCTTTCTCCATAGCGACAAAAGCACAGTGAAAGCAATATCAGCGCACTGGGAGGAAAGGCTTCCCCCCCCCCATGCGCTCAGATTTCATTAGCACTTTCTCTTTCTGCATTGCTTTCCTTGGGCTTTTGTCCTTGTGCTCAGATTTCATTAGCACTTCCTCTTGGAAGCCGCGACCACGTGGCAGCAGGGCAAATGGCCGCGGATCCAGTTCGTAGCTTGAGGCGGAGTTCGCATGTTGAGGTAAATTTTTGCGGCCGGAGCTGGTCGCATCTCGAAATTTTCGTAAGGTGGGGCGTTTGTATCTTGAGGTACCACTGTACTGGTCATTACCTATAAAATCCTACATGATTTAAAATGTGTATGTACAGTATGTATGTGTGTGCATATGTGTGTCTATATGTGTGTGTGTATGTATGACGTGTGTGTGTGTGTGTATAAAACCTTCCTACTGCAGATAGACTCTGTCCACTCAGTCTGAGGGAAGAGAGAATGCTGATGAAGGTCCCACCTACCAAGAAGTATGGAAGGCCAGGGACTGAAATGGGGCATTCTTTCTTGGTGCTCCCCTTGTCTGGAAGAACCTGACCCTGGGTGAGGGTGGCTCCCACTCCTAAAGCATCTTGGATGTTGGTAAAATTTGTCTTTTCTTGAAGGCCTTTGGGACCTGACTTACAAGCCCCAGATATGTAAAAGGTATGTAACTAACAGTTATAACGTTATATAATGTAATTTTGAATTACATCTCTAGATGGGCAGCTTCATAACTTTGATAAACAAGCAAACAAATAAATAAATAATGCTTACATCGGCTTATTGCTTCTTGTGTATAGCCTAGCATTTTTTTTTTTTTAAGATTGAGACAGATGGAAAAAAGTTATAAAGTATTCATATACAGGAGATGACCGTTGTTTAATTAACATTTAGTTCACTAATCTAATTAATGATCTGCTTAGCCCAATTGCATTTGGTCCAATTGACAATGGCTCTTCAAGTTCACAGGAAGATTTCCTGCTTTTCAAGAGCTTTTAGATAGAAGTGGCAGAGACTGAACTGGAAACCACTTATATTCAGGAAAAAATGTTGCCCATTACTTTTCTTTAAAATTCTACACTTGATGGAAGAAGCTTAGGGGGAAATTTATCTCTTCATAGGATTTTGAAGCAGGTAAGGAAGTACTGATTTTTTTGTTTAAACATCTCTATAATATTCACACTACAGCTTAATCATAACGATCAGGGAGAGACAATGAATGCACAAAACAGAGACTTGTTGCAGTGAACTAGACCTTGTAGCTATTGTAGGGCTATATGGAGCTTTAATTCAAAGGTTAGTCATAAAGCAATTTGTTCAAATTATAGGTAGTCCTTAACTTATGATGGTGATTGGGACCGGAATTTCAATCACTAAGTGTTATTGTTGTTAACTGAATCCCACGGTCATCAGGCAAGGCAACTTCCTGCCAGCTTCCCACAACCAAGTCAGTGGGGAAGTTGGCAGGAAGTTGCAAGTCCAAGGCAACTCATAAGCAGGCCGGCAGACAGGTAAGTGGCTGCCGCCAGGTGGGGGAGGGTGCAAGGGGGTGCATGAGGATGTGAGGGAGGCATGGTGGGGGCAGATGCACAGGGGTGCATGAGTGGCCAGAGCAGTACAAGTACATAGGGGCTGGGGGAGGGGGCACGAGTGGGGAAAAGTGGGGAACTTACCCCAGTGAGTTGCAGTCTTCCCTGCTGGCTTCCCCATTGACTTTCTGGGGAAGCCAGCAGGGAAGGTCACGAATGGCAATCACATGATTGTGGGGGAATGCAACCAGTCATAAGTGCAAGCCAGTTGCCAAGGGCCCAGATCACAATCATGTGACTGCAGAGATGCTGGGATGGCCAGAACTCCAAGGACCAGTCATAACCACCATTTGTTCAGTGCCATCATAACTTTGAAAGGTCTCTGAATGAATGGTCATAAGTCGAGGACTACCTGTATCTCTTTAAACTGAATCACTGAATAGACTTGCTCTGTTAAATCGTAGTGGGTACTTTCAAAATGATCAAAAAATTTGCTGGACTTTTGAGCATGCTTGTACACACACACACACACACACATACAACCCCAATTTGATACTTTGAATTGAACTGAATAAAAAAAAATTGAACTAAATGTTGGGTGATTGGCATACTCCAATTTTTTGTTATCTGTTAGCCTAAGTAACTTCTTTTGCATGATTGTGCTATGGCGAAATATAGGAAAATTGTATGTTTACTCTCTCACTCTCTCTCTGTCAATCCCAACCCCCACTTAAAGGAGAAATAAAATACATATCAATTAAAAAGGAAACAAGAAATTGCAAGTAAAACCTGCATTGAGCCTTAATTTGTTCCATTTCTGTTATCATACTGTATTCCAGTATGAAGCTGTGGTAAGAATGTATTTATTCAGTTTTGTTTCTTTAACAATAAGAATCTATTTTAAATCTTCCTTTAATTATGAAGAACTTGGCTAGTAATTAGCCCATGATATGGTATAATCTAATCATCCTTGAAGCTTTGATGAAAAAAATGTATTTATGTTCTATGGATTTATGATTGAATAATTCTGCATTCTTCATCCATGACAGGTTTGCAAGAGGCAATTCCATTTGTTATTATATGTGATTTCTTTATTGATTTTTATGCCATTAAAGATGACAGTGAAATTACTGGAAAAAAATTATGTGCTAAATTCTCCTTTGTTACCAAATGAATCAACTATGAAAACATCAAATAATTCTTAATATAGGATTTATATAATCATTTTAATATTCTAATCCTTAGAGTGTTCTTGTGCATTCATGCACACACAAACACATGTGTCCCTTGGGCTCTTGGTAACTGTAATGCTCGGCATAAACTCTTTCTATAGACCAAACTACTGAAGATGATAGCAATCTGTGCATTTTATTTGGATTTGCTGTACTCCTATATATAGCAAATGTGAGAAGTTGCTTTTAAGAGGAAAGTGACAGAAGGGTGTGGAAGACACAGACTTTCCCTGTTCTTGCACAGCTTATCTCCTGCAGCCCTGGTGCCACCTTTCTGTTCAGCAAGGGAAGAATAGCTGCAAGAAAATAAGAAGATCTGCTACCAGTGGGGAAGGATCAGAATTGCTCACCCACAAACTTATGTTGCTTCTTAAATTATCCTTTACACCATTTTTTCTTACTGGGGCAGATCTAGGTTTAAATGTGCAGATTTTCATTTATCAGACCTAGTTTGATCTTGTCATGGATTAATTGTGTGGTTCATGTTCTTGCCAGTTATAAAGTAATAAAAATACATCCTTTGGAACTTCATCGTAACGACTTTATTCAACTAAATAATTAAACTGATACATCATGTCAGAATAGAAGGAACTGGTCTTAGAAACTGAAAGAAAGACATTCCGTTCAATATAGGCTAGATTTAAAAAAAAAATAAATCACCCAGATGGCCACCTCTGAGGAAAACACACACATCTTGGGAGTTTGGCATGACGCAGCTTGATGTGAGCAACTCTACAGAGTAATGAATTATGGGTTCTCTACCGTTATTTTCAGATCATAGGAAATCAGGCTATTTTTCTCCTACATAGGAATATAGCTAGTTTAACTCAGAACCCAATTATGATGTCATCATTAATGACGTTACTGGGAGTGGGGCAGAAGTGTTATACAATTTCCTTGTAAAGCCCCTAACTTGTATAACTAGATGACAGAATAACAGTACAACTTCTGCTTCTTTTAAAAGCAGAGAAAAAACATATGGCCTTGTATCCCATTATTCACCCACAAACATACAGTCAGCCCCAAGTTATGTAGAACCAGTTACAAAAGCTTTCCATACTGTATGTTTCATCTGTAGCTATGCACCTAACCTGAGTATTTACATTATGTGTATAAAAAAATTCATTACATTAATTGCATGGCAATGCAGCTTACACAAAATGGAGTTATGCAAGGCTTTGTGGAATGGAATGGAATGGTAAATGAACTGGGGATGGCCTGTGCTTATTAACATCCAAATATATCCATTCATAAATATGACTCCAGATAGGGGGAGGTTAAATTTTCTTCCTGTCCTATGCCAAAGACAAACAATATTTCTGTACGTGGAATATCTTACCAATAATTGTCAGGGAAAATGTCATGGGATGGGGGAAAACTATTCTCTCTAGCTTCCTTCATGGGCTCATCCTTCCTGCTAACTGTGTTAAATGATATGCCCTCATGGGGCAGCCTTCATCTCCATTTTTAAGTCACATTTTTCCTTTTCTCCCAAGAGAAGTCTTGCCATACAAATGTGCTATGTCTCACTGGCAGTGCTGGTAATGATACAGCTGTGGGCTGGATCTACTCACCTCTCATTGATGCTTTTGGCTGCTACAAGCATGCTGCTTCCTCTCTGCCCTCCAAGACCATTTCAGCTTGGACTGCAGAAGAGAGCAGGCATCTTGGCTTACATAGCAGGGCCTGCCCACTGGCACTTGGAAGAGCAATGATTCCTTACATACATGTCTCATTTTTCTGAAAGAACATTAGAACTTGTTTTAACTGTGCATTTAGCAGTTTTTTGAGACAGTGCTTTAAAATTGGACTAGCATTTTTTTTTTCATGGAAGGTCAATTTAAACTGGAAAGAAGAACCAGATTCTATCAACTGTATATTACTGGTTCTGTCCCAAGTAAGTCCACTATTACTGATGGCACTTTTGATAGACATGGTCTGCCATTGCCTTCCTCTGGATTTTTTTTTTTTTTTTTTACTTCCTAGGCTAGCCAGAGGGTGGTATTATTGAGTAGTACTGCATCCAAATACTAACCAGATAGAACCCTATTTAGCTTTTAAGCTCAGACAAGATCAGTCAGTTGACATGTCCACAAAATCATCAGGAGTTGAGCCCAACACAAAGGACACTGTATAAATCAGTTAGACTAGAAATGATTGTAAGAGAGAGGGGTCAGATGAAGAAAATTATCTATAGCTCAGGTATAGCAAACAAAAAGTACTGGGTTCAATTTCTAATTAAAAGAATTTGGTAGCAAATGATTGGAAAGGCCTCTGTCAGATATCCTGAAGAGCCACTGGTTTTGTAAAAATAAATTTGCCGTATCACCTATATATTTCTGAAAGATTATTTTCTGTATCACACAACTTAACACAACCTGCTTTGATCACCAGGGAGTGCCACTACTCAGTGGAGTTAACTGACATTTTATACATACAGTTCCATCCTTCTTTGACCAACAGGTACATATTCAAAAGCTAAACATATTTAGAAATGTTATATTATTACCAGACTGAAACTTTTGATTCAAATGGTAGCCTATTTTATCTGCTTTTTGAAATAATTTTACATCACACTGAAAAAATCCACAGTCTTCCCAAAGGGAAATTTCTACAAACTGCCTTCTCCAAATGCCAGCGTATTGACTACATTATCAGGTAAATGAAATAAAGTGCTGATTAGAGGGGATGGCTCATTTTGAACTCCTGAACATCATTCACTGGGATTAGTTTTTCTTACAAAGAACAGCTGTTAAATGCCTTAAATTGTCCATTTGATGAGAGATATAAAAAGTTAATAATATTTTGACATTCCAGTTGTTAAATGTTAAGCTTTTCACAGAAGGTATTAATGCTTGAAAAATGACCTCATTCCCACTTGATGCAGATAAATTAAATTTGTTAAGATGATTGTAGATCTTATTCATATAGCCAGATGGTAGAACATCAGAGCAAGACACTGTGGCAGTTATCTTTCCAATAGTAAAAATGCCAATCTATTTTTTTTTTCTGTAGATTTGCCAAAAGCTAATCAAAACAACATAGAAAAGAACAGGTTATGTTACCAAGTATATCTGACAGAGTGAGAAAGACTGAGTATATATGCATATTCTTCATGTATATTCTTTTATAGTTGCTGCTGGATTATGCTCCAGTTGGCCCACAATAAACCTTTACCCACCCTGGTGCCTTCTGGATGTTTTGGGACTATATTTCCCAGAATTCCCAGCCAACATATCCATGCTAGCTGAGAATTCTGGGATTTTTGTTCCCCTATGGAGAGGAACAAATGGGGGTAGAGGGAAGCTTCCACATTTGATGAGCTTTTGAAAGGAAGGACGAAAGGAAGATGTTTCACACTAAGCTTAACAGGAATCTAAGCACATGCAGTATCAGTTTCACACTGGGTAAAATGGTCTATGAGTCTCCAGCTTGATCTCTTAGTATTTGCAGTAAAAAGGCAATCCACAAAGTCATGACAGCTCCAACCCTTGAAAAAGAGTCAACTGTGAGAATGAAGATTATATATTGGTATCCCAGGCATTCATTATTATTATTTTATTAATTATATATATGTTGTTATTATTATTATTATACATGTTAATATTCATATATTCCTACTAAGTTACCATAACACTGACATCCTTAAATTTAAAATAGAACAAGGGACCATTTCCTTTTGTTTTTATATTGATACGATGCAATGGCTAAAAAACTGGATATGATTAGTTATTCTGAAGAATAAGCCATGGCCTTTATGGGCACATCTTCATTTTTTTTTTTTTTTTTTTTGATGACTACAAGTTGAGATAACTGGCAAAATTTAAAGCAGGTGCCCTAATAGTTATAGAGCTGCTCTAACAGATCTAGTATTATCCTTAGAAGATTAAGGATGAATAAAGGTCCAGGCAATTTCCATACAAAGAAATACTACACACTATTCTCAGTAAGTTTGATGGATACCATATTGCTCTTAACAGAGATATTAACTAAGGAGATAGTGTCCTCATAACTGAAAAAGGGAAAGGGGAAAAGGGATTTGGTGATTGTTATTATTAGGAGAAAAACCTTAAAAGCATTGAGTCCCTTTGGACTCAATGAGGGTGAGCAGTGCAATATGTTGTGATTGTTGATATGTATCCAATTTCATTTTTATGCTATTTCTGTCTTGAGACAGAAGCAGGTGCAGTACTGCATTGCTGCAAATAATGCAAGTCATAATAATGTATAAAAATAACCATTATGATATAACCAGCAACTGCACTTCACAGTCCTTAAGTTTGGGAAATGGTGCTTTGAATGTAGAAGCTGGTTTTGTCAAAAGAATTTGTGAGAACAATGTGATTTTGGTTGTGCATGTTCTAATTACATGATTAAGGGAACTCATGTTTTGCTGTGCAATGTCAGCACAAGGAAGACACAGTGAGCCACTGAAGAAGCAAATGAAATGTGTCCTGCATGGCTGGAGTTCCTTAATGATCTCTAAGAGGAGTTCTAGCATTCCATTCTGTTTGAACTAATTTCCTATTGATCAGATGCTTGCAGACTTAATATAATGTTCACATAAATGAGCTTAAAGGCATGAGAGGCAGGAAAGTTCTGTATTCCTTTCTGTTCCTAAGCATTTTAGGTTTCCCCTCTTTGTACAATTGTGTAGGTAATGGCTTATTTGTTATTCATACTCATTCTTACAGCTTTATAAATTTGTGCATTTCATGGGCTGATAGTTTACTCTGATCCTTTAATGTGATGGTAGTTTAGCAGATCAGAAATTAGGATTTTCCCCCCTTTTTGTTGTTACGTTAGCAAAATAACTGTGATTCAGAGTGTTTGCTATAGATGTAGCTCAGAGAGGTTTTTAAAAAGTATATTTGAATGCAATATACTGAGTTTGTTACAATTCCCCAAATAATATACAGATGTGATAAATAAATAAATAATACAATAAAATAAAATGATACGTGGGGCTCAAACATCATATCTCATTAACCACATCTCCAAGATACAGTTTCTAAGATGCATGTTTTGTGATGCAGCTTTTGCTTCACCCGCAGCCCAAATCTGAGGCAATCTAACTTCACATTTATTTGATCTGAGGTTAAGGTGGATTTTTCCATCTTCCCTCAACACAAGACTTGCTGTATGTGTGATTTGCAGTACTTTGGCAGAGACCGAGGCAATGAGTACTCCATGTGAGTACACAGTGAAGGTGATGAATAGATGTAGAGGATTAGATTTGGTAGACAGAGTGCCTGAAGAACTATGGACAGAGGTCTGAAACATTGTACAAGAGGCAGCAACTAAAACCATCCCAAAGAAAAAGAAATGCAAGAAAGCAAAATGGCTGTCTGATGAGGCTTTACAAATAGCTGTGGAAAGAAGGAATGCGAAAAGCAAGGGTGAAAGGGAAAGATATAAGCAACTGAATGCAGATTTCCAGAGAATAGCAAGGAGAGATAAGAAGGCCTTCTTAAATGAACAATGCAAAGAAATTGAAGAAAACAATAGAATGGGGAAGACTAGAGATCTCTTCAAGAAAATTGGAGATATCAAAGGAACGTTTAGGGCAAAGATGGGCATGATAAAGGACAAAAAAGGCAGGGACCTAACACAAGCAGAAGAGACTAAGAAGAGGTGGCAAGAATACACAGAAGAACTATACAAGAAAGATCTTAATGTCCCTGATGTCCATGCTGGTGTGGTCACTGACCCTGAGCCAGACATCCTAGAGAGTGAAGTCAAGTGGGCCTTCGGAAGCATTGCTAACAACAAAGCTAGTGGAGATGACAGTATTCCAGCTGAGTTATTGAAAATACTAAAAGACGATGCTGTTAAAGTGCTGCACTCAATATGCCAGCAAGTTTGGAAAACGCAACAGTGGCCACGGGATTGGAAAAGGTCAGTTTACGTTCCAATTCCAAAGAAGGGCAATGCCAAAGAATGCTCAAACTATCGCACAATTGCACTCATTTCACATGCTAGCAAGGTTATGCTCAAAATCCTACAAGCTAGGCTTCAGCAGTACGTGAACCGAGAACTACCGGATGTACAAGCTGGGTTTCGAAGAGGCAGAGGAACTAGAGATCAAATTGCCAACATTCGCTGGATCATGGAGAAAGCACGAGAGTTCCAGAAAAGCATCTACTTCTGCTTCATTGACTATGCAAAAGCCTTTGATTGTGTGGATCACAACAAACTGTGGCAAATTCTTAAAGAGATGGGGATACCAGACCACCTTACCTGTCTCCTGAGAAATCTGTATGCGGGCCAAGAAGCAACAGTTAGAACCGGTCATGGAACAACCGATTGGTTCAAAATAGGGAAAGGAGTATGACAAGGCTGTATACTGTCACCCTGCTTATTTAACCTATATGCAGAGTACATCATGAGAAATGCCAGGCTGGAAGAATCACAAGCCGGAATTAAGATTGCAGGGAGAAACATCAATAACCTCAGATATGCAGACGATACCACCTTAATGGCAGAAAGTGAAGAAGAACTAAAGAGCTTCTTGATGAAGGTGAAAGAGGAGAGTGCGAAATCTGGCTTGAAACTCAACATTAAAAAAACTAAGATCATGGCATCTGGACCCATCAATCCCTGGCAAATAGAAGGGGTAGAAATGGAAGCAGTAACAGACTTCATTTATTTGGGCTCCAAGATCACTGCAGACGGAGACTGCAGCCATGAAATTAAAAGACGCTTGTTCCTTGGGAGGAAAGCTATGGCAAACCTAGATAGCATATTAAAAAGCAGAGACGTCACCTTGCCGGCAAAGATCCGCATAGTCAAAGCTATGGTTTTTCCAGTAGTAATGTATGGCTGTGAGAGCTGGACCATAAAGAAGGCTGAACGCCGAAGAATTGATGCCTTTGAACTGTGGTGCTGGAGAAGACTCTTAAGAGTCCCCTGGACTGCTAGGAGGTCAAACCAGTCAATCTTAAAGGAAATCAACACTGATTGCTCATTGGAAGGATTGATAATGAAGCTCAAACTCAGATACTTTGGTCACCTAATGCGAAGAGAGGACTCTTTGGAAAAGACCCTGATGCTGGGAAAGATGGAAGGCAAAAGGAGAAGAGGACGGCAGAGGATGAGATGGCTAGATAGCATCAGTGAAGCAATGAGCATGAAATTGAGCAAACTCAGGGAGGCAGTGAAAGATAGGAAGGCCTGGCGCAATATGGTTCATGGGGTCACGAAGAGTCGGACACGACTTAACAACTGAACAACAACAACGAGGCAATGACCTGGTCAGGACCTGGGATCTGCGTAGCTCCTATTAGTTCCTTTGGGCTGCAGTGTATGCAGCCCTACTTTTCAGCCATGGCAAATGTCTTTGGAGTTTAATTTTCCAAAGTAGGGTGTGTCCTTGCACAAAATTACACTACCTCTTTTGTTACATGATTCCATCAAAATGTTGGTACTTACAGGCTATAGGCTTCAAACTCTCCTGTGTCTGTTCCTTTTTTGCAAAGTGATCAGTGATGAACAGTAGACAGGATAAGCTACGTTGTCAAAGCTGGGAGGGGTGACAAGAAAAATCAGTGTGTCTCCTCACCAGCACCTGTCAACAACCCCCCATCAGCTGTTTCTAGACAGAAGGAAAGAGAGGGACAGAGAAACAGAGTCAGTTTCTAAGTGGGGAAGAAAGAGAGAGACTAAGTGAGAATGATACAGTAAGCACCAGAACAAGACAGACAGGAAAACCAGGTGAGAGAAAAAGAATTTGTGATCATCTGCAGAGAAGGTGGAGGCTGTACTAGGGCTTCCTGTTAAAGCAGGAGAATGGAAAAAACATAGCCATCCTATGGGCCAGGTTGCAGTGGATCTAGCTATTTATCAAAACGTGCCTCTTCAGCTCCAGCCCAAATTAAGAAGAGTGTTGGATGTTTTCATACTGGCAGGAAATCCACCGATCCCTTTGGTTAGCTGGTCCCCCATTAAAGCTGTCAGAACAACATCACTTGCCAGTCTCAAAACCAAAGCAGAACAGAGATCAGTTGATGGGACAGATAAAATGATGGTGGCATCCTTTTGGGCCACATCACAGACAGCCGTAAAGCACATTAAACCACAGAGGTGCTCTTTCTGATACAATAGAAGTTATCAGACAGTGCAGAAGACATGTTGATTTTTGTATTAGAATTAGCAGCTTGTTCCTGCACATTATCTTGTCCTGAACAGCTGTGTATAGCCAGTGTTGTGGCATGTTTTTAAGGATATTCAAAGCATTACACATGGCAGAGTCAGTTCCCTACTTATGCCTGATGAGCTGCAAAAACTACAGTGGAATCGGGGAGACAATCTGCTCCTCTGCAGGGAAGTAATATTTCAGGAGAGAATAATAATAATCCCTAACCTAATGCCATTTTCTTTGAAAAAGAATCTTTCACAGCACTTTTGTAGATGGCAAAATGTAGATTTGTATTCATTTTTCCTCCTTCCATTTTTCTTTATCTCTCCTTATCTTTCAGGCCTTAAATGCATCTTCATGGAAATCCAGAGAGTTGCTTCCTATTTTAATCAAAAGTGTTCTGAAAACTTAATTAGAATCTGCAAGACTTGAGACGGATAAGGGGCCCTAAATAACCAGAGAGAAGAATAGTTTTACCCCATCTGTACTTTTGAGAAAAGATATACATAGGACAGATCCATATCTATTTCTCCTCTGGTTTATGACTGGCTGTGTTGTTGGTCTGGAGTTCCATAATCAAATTGTGCAGAAATTAGCATGTTGGTTTAGTGATAACAGTCTCTCATGGATAATGTGAATTACTTTTTAAAATTCCTGAGCAAGAGCATGAAGTGATAATGTCCCTCCTCTAACTTCAGCAAAGATATCGTCATATCTCTTGTAGATGGAGGTACCTTCTGTGTGACATCCTCCCTTGCACGTTTATAGAGACTATTATCTCATTGCTAGATCAGATTTTGCACTTGCACATTCAAAATGCTCCTGGTATGAACATTTTTCCCCATTTTTGGGGAAAAAAAAATGGGCATGGCTTTCATCAAATGTCGCCCATGACCTGGGTTAACTGACCTGTAGCTTACTATAGGTCTTTCTAATGCTACATTAATGGAATTGTTTATTTCTGTCTTTCACTTTCACAGGATGAGTTATTAAACTGTCTGGTCTTGTGACTGGCTGTGTTTGCACCTACCATTTAAAGCACAATAATTATATTCATAAATGCATTGTAAATTAATGCGCTGCTTTGCTGTTTGCACATAGCTTTTATAAGCAACTTCAGTTTTGTTTTGTTTTTCTCCTTGAGCTCCTATATATATTTCTATGCAATAGTATTAGCAAACATGGAGGCCATTTGTCAGACAGCTCATAAGGGAAACAGGGAAATCTCAACACCAATCATTTCATCCAACTATTTCTGCTTGAGGGTTAGAGGAATTGTTTAATCAAAATACATTTAATGCTGCACTCACCATAGCCTGACTGGATACCTGCTGAGAGAGATACTCCTCATGCAGAGATAGGAAAGCAGAGGCAACTTTTAAAGAAAAGCATTGTTTGCTCTTTAAGGCTGCAACCAGAAGAAGCTTTCACTGGATATAACTTTTCAGCAGCATTTATTTCTGAGTAGATAAGTAATAGGAATTGTTAAGAATTGACACCTAATGGCACATAATCAATCAATTAATCATTCAGTCAAGACATAAATAGGATGGCAATGTAGCCTTAAAAAGCTAATGATTATTTAACTTATACAGTTTATCTCACAGCAGAAACATATGTTTTCTTAAGGATGCTTGACATCCATATTTAAGACAATAAGGAACCATATTCAGAAAAATATGCTCACTTGAAATCATTTTGGAATAAAAATAAAATAAAAATGTTTCATCCCAACTAAGAGCAATATATTGCAGGGCTGAGCACACTTTGAAAATGGTTCAGAATTGGAAGAAATCCACTCATTAATTGATGATTCTTAAAGCAGCAATAGAGCCAGTTTGGTGTAGTGGTTAAGGCACCAGGCTAGAAACCTGGAGACTGTGAGTTCTAATCCCACCTTGGATATGAAAGCCAGCTGGGTGATCTTGGGCCAGTCACTCTCTCTTAGCCCTGAGAAGGAGGCAAGGGCAAACCACTTCTGAAATCTTGCCAAGAAAACTGACTGCAGGCACTCCAGGCAGTCACCAGGAGTCAACACTGACTTGAAGCCCCCCCCCCAATTTTTTTTAAGTGCTGTGCTGTGCTTGCATGAGCTGCAGATCTTTCCCATAAGGAACATAGCTACAGTCCTAACATGTTGATAAGTTCTCCTACACATTTATTGGTAAATGTACCATGTTCAAAGTGGGGATGCATTTGTATAATGCAGTTTCCCATGCTAAGGTGATCATGTTTGTTTCTAGGCCACAGAATTTCATGTGGGAAAGCTTGCATAAGGAGTCCTAAAAGAATCATGTCTGACTTTGACACTGGTTCTGCAGTTCACAAGATGCCTTTCAGAATTATTCCTAAAGCAGCTTGAGAACCACACTGCATTCTTTCCCTAAAAGAGAGGTCCCCACTCTGGTAGCTTAGGGGTATGTTCAAAGAGCAGCTCCACCAGCCTGGCCTTTGCATGCAGAACTGATATATTAGTATGATTCAGAAAACATCTTGGACCTTTGGAACAAAGAATGTTTTTCTGTATCCAGTTTCCCATTAACACTTCCATGCAAGGCTTTCGGGAAACGTGGCCTAAAAGGGATAAGGCACTTCAAAATAAATGTGTATAATATGATAGTCTCTGTGTTCCCCTACAAGCAATGAGGCCATTCTAAAAGGAGACGGCCATTGTGTAATAAGACAGTGCGGCTTAGCACTTTATTTTCTTTATTTTCAAAGAAAACATAGGAAGAAAAACACAGGAAGAAAAAATTTGATATACGCCTCAATCTGTTCTCTAGGATAATTCTGAATATTTATACAGTACCAATTTAATATTGTGTTTGTGTTATGTTTTTAAGCAATATTCACACTTCCGCCTTTATACTATGAAAACTGTAGTTGTTCTGTGGTATAAGTAGTTTAGCTGAAATTTTCATTCAGTTAAAAATATTCATTAAAAGAATCATCAAATTGTTCTTAAAATAAATTGTATCAAAGCATTTCATAGGAAATGGAATATGCTCCTGTTGGTTAAATTGAGCCACATTAATGTAATATAGTATGCCATTAATTTACAGATTGACTTACTGGCAGATAATGTTTATGTACTGTAAAATAAAATTAAAAAAAAACAACTATAGGAGGATGATTAGGCTAAAGGCTGGAAAGGGGTAATTTATCCTTTCCTTTCTCCGTTCCTATAAAAAGTCCCCTTTCTGTGCTGCTTTTCCCACTTTTCCCACTTCCTCCCAAAGCAAATAATAGCTTCATGGGAACAGGGAGGACAATTTTCATCAAGACCATGGCAGCAAAGAAAATTCTCTTCATTCCTGTGTTTTTGTATCTATTACCCCACCATAAATTAAATAGCACAGGTTGGGAATGAGCATAGGGCCTAGATGTACAGCCTGGCAGTTAGGAACATATCCAGCAAATAGATCATACAGAATCCTGGACATAATAATCATCATCTTCATCATGCTTGACTTAGACCAGAATGTTAGCAAGGTCTAGTTTGTGTATTTTGCTCTATGTGGGTTGAGGAGTTAATTATTCTTACCTGGCATCTTTTATTGTTCTTCCACTGCTTGTATATATATGTTTCTGCTTGTATGCCTTGTTAGCCATCCAGAGTTATTTGATTAAGAGGGGTGGTTATCTAAATTTACAGAATGAATGAATGAATGATCTGCATCTGCATTGTCCAGTTGGTTGAAGCTGCATCTTTCCTTTTCCTTGACTATAGCAGTACCAATCTGGGTGCTGGAAACAAAGTAGTGAGTTCTGAAACTTGTATGTGCACCTGTAAGGAAAGGATGGAAAACATAAGGATAACTACAGCCTGAACTGAAGGCGCTGGAAGAGGGAGATTGCAAGGGAATGGTGGTTATGAAGGGGAGACATTATTGTAATAGTAGGCTTAAATGCATCATTGTTCAACCCAAGTATTCTGGGATACATGGTAAGATATTGTAAACTGGATTCTGCTTCATTAGTTTAAAAAAAAAAGTTGAAGTGGACTGGTGGATATAGTTACTTTGTACTCTCTGATGCATTTGTTACACATAGGGCAGGAAGGCTGAAGGATTATTACCGTACTACTCCCAGCAGCAATTCTTCTTTGCAACTGACTGCATCCCCTTGGGTCTCACTATTATCTGTTTGCTACCACACAATGATTATAACCAGAGTGGTGGTGGGCATATGTTTCTTTACTGTGTATTTATTTTAGAAAACACATACAGAGCTTGATTGGGAGCTATGTGAAAATGGCATCAGGAAGCAGGCACAGATGTATGGTTGCTTATCCATATGGCCTCTGTGTATGGGTCAAGGGCATGACCTTTCTAACTTTGGCCTTGCTGTCCACTGCTTTCTCCAGTTTACTTTTTACCTCTGGCTGTTCCCCATATATGGAGATGACGGGTCACCACAGTGAGCATGGATGTTGTACTTGGAGTACTCTGCAGTTCTATCCCAAAGCTGGTTTGGCGGCATGGAGCAGGAGCTTACCTTGATTGTTG
Source organism: Liasis olivaceus (assembly GCA_030867105.1). NCBI lineage: Eukaryota > Metazoa > Chordata > Lepidosauria > Squamata > Pythonidae > Liasis > Liasis olivaceus. The sequence continues at coordinate 43,986,528 of CM061350.1, read as the reverse complement.
CTTGGTGACACCTGATGAGCATGGTTAAAATCTTCACGTGTTCTGTCTTGGAATAGCATATTATCCTCTTCTTTCTCTTCCTCCTCATCCTTGGGGATGTCCCTCAGTGTTTCCCCTGCACGAAGCCTGCACTCTGCTTCTGTGTGAGTTGGAAAAACAACCATTCTTTCATATGCTTTCACACTCCATGAAAGCATATATGCCATGCTTTCATGGAGTGTGTACCAAGCCCCCATAAACTTTCTTCCTCCCACAGCCACTAACAATGGAATTACAGGTGTATGGTCACTATTGCCCTGTATCTGTGTCTCCCCTTTCCACTCATCTGGTTTGTTGTGCCAGGGGATTCCAGAGCATATCTCATTTGCTAACAAAGTCTTCTTTTTGGATACCTCTGCTATATATAAAAAATGTATATTAAAAATTATCTGACTTTCCGGTATTTCATGCAACTTATAGATGTACGTGTGGCTTCCTCTAACAGATCCATGGCTCCTTTGTTATTTCTTGATTAGCTAAACAAAGTTTTTGTTAAAAATGTAGGAAAAGCTCCCAAAGCCCATCCTCAAGAGTAGTCCTTTTCTTGTATGACTGGTGAGTAATTAATCACTCACAAAATGGATTATGCCCTCTATATTCTTCTGTTATGTGGTACTCTGTTATGAACCTCTACCTCATCTATGTCCTGTGCACTATTAGAATAAAGAAGAGAGTTTGATTAGTGAAGTACTGGCTTTTGGCAAGGAGGTTCCTGCCTAAGGCTCCCTCCCCACTGCATGATATTGAATGGAGTTGCTTCACTCACTCATCTTCAAAGGAACCTAAGTGACTGGTACCAGGAACACTGAAATACATAGTGCCCATTTGTGTCAGGGAATCATAGAATTTAGCAGGGTCCCGCTGTTGAATTCCTGCCCACATCTCTAGCTTACCTGCAGGTACTTGTTCAAGATAATCTCCAAGTTAATCATGCTGAGGTTGCCTAATTCTGTACTATCTGCCCAAGTAACTATGGGAGATGCGGTGCCACCATTCATTTGCTCTCAGCTGCCATCATTTTTTCTGATGGTCTATGCTTGAAGATATTGCATGCCGCACATTTAGATGCAGTTTGTGCATTCCCCAAGAATACACCACCACATCATTTCCAGTTCCTTAGTTGTGAGCCACAATGCACTTTGTACTCCAGGCATAGCACCTTCATTTTTTGTCTGGCACTCCATTACTGTGTAATGATATCCATGCCTATGTAATTCCTCTGCCATTTTGTCAAAAATATCTATGTATTGATGGCTGAACCAGAGGTCCTTCTGTCCCTTGTCTTCACTTCAGATTTCCAGCACAGCAATAATCTCAGCCTTTTCCAGGTGCTTCCCCAATGACATTTTGTGGACTTCTTCTCTTGCTGGCTCATGAGTAGGAAGAAGATCAAGAACAATCGCCTTTAGCCTACTAATGAAGAAGGAAGAAGCACAAATGGGCAGTTGATAGACAGCAAGCTATGCCCCCTTCTACTGCTGCAATGGAATGGCAAGGCTGATAGTAAGTGATCAGGAAATGCCATTTTGACTTTGTAACTGGAATTATCTAGGAGTAGCCAGTGGATGATAGCAAGGACTTGCAGAACTGTGCAATTGTGATTGGTGTGCATGTAATTGTAATGATCACCATTGCGCCTAGTGCCACCAAAACTGGAACACTTAAATATCACAACCTTTTCCCCCTTTCCCCAAGGGTGGCAGAAATAACAACAGTGCATTGCACAATCAGCCACGGGAGCTGCAGCTTCATGAGACTAGTCCCAGGAGTACTAATTGTTCAGAGATCTCATATACGTATTTCAAAATAACATCATTATTTAGAGTGACATCTGCGGAGGTGATTGTATGCAATATTTGCTGGCTTAGCTCAGTTTATTGGGAGGACCTGTTTCAACCTATTTTCTTCTCACATTTTTGAGTTGTTAGTAGCTCATAATGTACCAGAACACACAAGAATGAAATACAGTTTTTGATGTTATGTATTCTTGAACATATTTTTAAAGTACAAATAATTTTTCTTCAGGGCAAAACTGAAGAGCTCTTAAAATGTCCCTGCTGGCTATGTTGTCCCAATGAGACTAACAGTGAAACTGACCTTGCTGACATAATACTGTAAATTATGACTTTAATCAATTTCTTAACAGAGGTCCAATAAAACATCTTCCCAGGATTGTTATGATTTTATAAAACATGGGTAATTTCATTTAGTTTGCTTATACTTTTTTAGTTTTTTTTTTCTCTGAAAAGAATTTGCTTGTGAAACTATAAACTTGCTTTTAAAACTATTAATTAACTCTCTGAAAAATTACAATTAACTGCTTGATTGAGTTTATGATCCTGAAAACTCAGTAATACCTTAACTAGGCATTGAATACTTAGTTTAGGGGAGAAATATATGCATTTAGCAAATGCATGCTCTGTAAGTGGAAGAATTATGTAAACTAATTATATTTGTTTTTCATAATTGGAGCATCTAATATTGTCCTGTTATTTCTTTTTAAACAAAAGGAGATTAGAAAAGAAGATAAGTAGAATAGAGCAGATGGGGAGAATCATAATGAAATAAGGTATAGATGGACAATAGAAATTATTATTGGAAAAATAATACAGGAGATGCACAAGGCTGTTACTTCACATATACCAATAAGGGTCTGGCGTTCCTATAATTTCTGATTCTTCCTTAGACAACTGCTAAAATACATTCAGTTTCAATGGTTTTGAAAATAAAAATAAAAATCTACAGCATAGGGTCAATGTCAGTTCATATGTAAAGTCAACCTCAGTCTCTTTTTTCTGCCGTAACATAGCACCTTCATGTTGCTTATATATGTATACTCATAAAGTATATATAAGTTATTAACCAGTGAAGTCCAGTATTTTGAAATAGGTCTTCAACTATGTTTAAAATCAAAGCAAACAGGAGCCCAGGTACATATCTTCAAAGAAGACATTCTGCAATGTTGACACCATCACTTAAAAGGCTCCTTCTCATCTGAATGATTGATTCCTCAAGGAGGATGAAGACCAAAGTCTCTGAAATTGACCTTATTTTGCTATGTATTTTAAATAACCTTGCTTTTATTTGCTTGTCACTAGTAAAACTCTGATCTCATAATTTCAAAGGAATGTAATATTCAAGCTGCTAAAAGGCATAAAGGACATATGAGATAAATGCCCATCAGTGCCTACTGATATACAACCTTTGAAAGACTATATATGTTTTCATGTGTGTGTGCGCGCATGCATGCATGCTATTACTGGAAATGTTGGCTCCAGTAACTGTGCAGATATGCATGCAGATTCGAACGCTTAACAACATTAACTCCTATTTTTAAAACACAGCTTTCCTTCATTTTCTTTAGAAATCTATATAGCTGCTGTACCAAAAGATATAATGCATACTCTTTAGCTTTTGCAGGCATTCACTGCTTCTCTACAAATATCCGTTTCTGAGTGCAAGGCACAAGAACTCTTTGTTGTCATGGCAAGGTATTGTGTTGTATTTTGCTATTCACTCTGTCATTTTTTTTTGGTCTAATATAATATAAAATGATGAACACAATTATGCTTTCTATTATGTCTGTTAAGACTTGTTACAAAGTAAATTTGCTACAGATTAGAAGACTAGGGCAGGAATATTTCCTACTGTGGTGCAAGGAAAATGTGAAAATTGTTGAATGTGTTTTGTTATAAGCTTCAAAGGTCAATGCAGCATTTGTACAGATCTCCAAGTTTTTTTTTTTCCTGTGCACATCTAAAATGTGTAATTAGGATAATGACTGAGGGAAAAAGACTTGTAAAATTATTCCATGTCAGCTAAAATCAATGTTCATCATAGTATTGATCTATATAACCGACACTAGAGAATTATTAGTGATGGAATAATATGTTTGCATAGACAAGAGGAAGGTAATGAGACAATTTTGTGTCAGTTTGTTTATGAGTGTAGATTGTAAGAAATACAAGTCACACAAAAAAAGTGGTCAGGTCTTCTGACAATGTTTGCTTTTTGTTTTTTATTGGGGGAGAGGAGCATCTTTGAGGTGTGCATCATGAACTCTTTTATGTTGGATGTGTGGTGGAATTCTAAGGCCAGTGTGGTTCACCTTAGGATGCTGGTAAACCCCTGGTGGTGTTCTGGGAGTGAGAGTCAAGAGAAGGTTGATCAGGCATGGAAAGTGAAGGAAGAGAATTGGTCAGTTTCAAGCATTATGGCCCATACACAACTTCCACAAGAGACTGAATTGTTTTGAGTCTACTGGTCTTCTGCTTATAGTTTATGCCCATCAGTATGTGGGAGTGTGGAGCAGAGGTGTGAAACATGGACTCTCATCCCCAGAGGAGTGGACAAGAGATAAGAGAATGAGACTGTCCCCTCCCTGAGGAATGCTAAGGATGTTTGTAGTGTGACCCTGGGAACTGCTCTCAGTCTGAGAAGATTCTGTGAATGGATTGAAGCCAATTAAACCTTGCTGGATTGAATCTGTATTGTCTCCTGGAGTTTCCTGGGCTAAACCTGACACAGTATTATTTACCTCTGCCATTTTGGGGGCTGCAGATGTTGAAAATGCTGAATGGATCTTCAATGGCAACTAATCTCTTAGTTAACATAGATGTTGTTGCTGCTTCACCACCACCGTTTTGGACCTGAGAAGACAATGAATTAACCAAGAGATTAATCACTTGGAACAGAGGTTTTGAGGCTAGCAAGGTTTATTTTATGAAGATTCTCCCTTCATCTTGATTTAAACCTGATGAATCTCATCAGTTTGGATTTTAATGGACTTCATTCTGAATTGGTTAGTTAGAGTCAGGCCACTTTGCCAACAAAGTCACTCAGTTTCACTATAGTCTTCACTCTGCATTAAATTTTGGGTGGTGACTTGGGCACCATCTTACCATTTTAACAGGGACTTCTTTGGGCTTGGGTCCTCCAAGGTTATGGATAGGTTGTCCTCTGCTTCTTGCTCTTTGAACCCCTCTCTGTCCTAGTATTTGAGGGGAGTGGGCAGAGTAGTGACCATTTGTCTCTGTCCATACCTCCTCACAAGAAGGCTGTGGTATGTTCCCTTCTGATGAGGCCATTCCTGGATCTAGTGGTTTGGATAACTATCATCCTGTCTTCAAACCTCACCTTTTAATAGCAGACTAACTTGGCAACTCCTTGTAAGAAGAGGATTATTTGGACCTTTCTCAGACTGGGTTCAGATCTAGGAATGGGATGGAGATAGCAAGTTACCTGAGAGGTGCAGTGCAAGTGCAACGGGGCTCAGGGAGGGTGTGTGAGAGTGAGTGAGTGATGGGGGATGTGTGGTGCAAGCACAGTGGGCTTGGGTGGCTGCTGCCAGGTGGGGGAGGGTGCACAAGTGGCCAGGGAGCACAAAGGGGCTGGGAGAGAGTGTGTGGGTGGGGATACTTATCTGAGCAACTTGCGATCTTCCCTGCTGGCTTCCCCATTGACTTTGCTTGTGGGAAGCTGGCAGGGAAGGTTGGAAATCACAGGACACTGCAACCATCGTAAGTGCAAACCAGTTGCCAAGTGCCCAGATTGCGGTCACATGACTGCAGGGGTGCTGGGATGGCTGGAACTTCAAGGATGGGTCATAACCACCATTCGTTCAATGCTGTCACATCTTTCAAAGTTTGCTGAACAAGTGGTCATTAACTGAGGACTCCTTGTATATTCTATGTAAATCACTAAGAGTAATTTGATTGCAGCAGGATAGAAATGTTTTTGCTTCAGCCAGGGCCAGAAGTTTTCTGCCAAAGGCAACCACAACCTTTCTAGAGAGATAATTTGAACAGGGGTAAAAAGGAAGGTTGCATAAGAATACTAGCAAATTTCTGCTACTGTTTAAGTTTAATCTATTAGATAAAGCCATTGTTAGAAACTGGGATATTTAGAATGCATTGAACATAATGATGAAGATGATAAATAAAGGAAAAGAAGCACAGCATCCACATTCATGGCTATTGTGGGTAGATCCAACCTTAATCAGCTCCCTTTATGCCATATTTCTCTCAGTAATAAAATATCAGTAGTCTCTTGTGGGTTATTTTTTCCTCCTCTTAGAAATATATTAACATTCCCTTGGGTAAGGAAAGTACCAAAGATTTTTCGCAGAGACCTTTGTATGGTGTATGGATAATTGCAACCTAGTCTTGACCCCTGGTATTAATTGCATATACAAATAAAAGGGCTTAAGATAATTAAATTGATGCTAATTTTAGGATGCAATCCTGCTGCACTAAAAAGTGATGGCAGACTTTAAAGAGAACAAGAGTACTGTACAGATATTAAAGAATAGGTTAATAGCCTTCTTTTCTTTTTCTTTTTTTGCTATTATTTTAAAAGCAATAAATAAATAAATAGGGTGGGATAATAGCCTAAACAGGATGTTTGGGTGATTGGTTGACAGTCTGAAACTCATTCAGTCAATCAGAAGCTCCTGATCTAAAATGGAGTTCTAAGCTATGCAGTAGATAACTAGCATGCAGTTACTGCCTTCTATTTTAGTTTGTGCTCAATGTGCTAAGCATTCAGGCCCAATCCTGGTTAAACCTATCACATGTGAAATGGGGATGTTAAAACCTCCCCCATTGCTTGTGCTGCAAAATCACCACAACTGACACTGGACCAGCAGTTGTTGTTTTAATTTCTATTGGTTCATGTTTTGCTATAAACAGAAAACCAATGGGCTTATGCATTAGACTTAAAACTCATTTTCACTGAATGTGATGAATATTGTAGAAAATGTTCAGTCTAAAATTGCTGATAAAAGTAAAGTTCTAAGAAAGACAGCAATAAAGCCTATGGGTGCCACATAGCTGAAATTCCATAAACTCTGAATTTTGTGAGTGCTTTAGAGTTAAAGTAGATGCAGGCAAGGAAACAAAACTAATTCAATGAGTTCTGAGGAATCAACCAAGAGTTCATCTGATTCATGGGGGAAGTGTTGCTATCCTGGGGAAGAAAAGAAGGGAAAATGTAATTGTGCCTTCCTCCTTCTACATGGTCAAGCTGTTACTTGTAAGATAGTAATTTCTGGGGATTTTCTGTATATAGTACTCTCTTCTTAGAACATGCTGACTTCCTGTATTCCTTGGACTTGCCAATTTCAACTTTTGCCGGATGCAATTAGAGATGGTCAGATACATCCAAAGTGTTCCAGAATAAATTAGATGCACTTGGATTTATTTCCAAAGTGGACAACTAGAAGATTTACTCTTACTCTAGCAAGTTCTTGTAAGGAAGGAGTTGCCTTAGCTCCTATCACATCTGCACATCGTGAACTGAATTCAGACCTTCCCAAAGTGGAAAGAGTCAATTTCTGGTTATGAAAACAGCCTAAGCATTGGTGTTCCATGGAGCATTACTCTCTTAAGCTTCTAGATAAAAAGTGAAATCTCCTCTCCTATATTTCATATCATGCAAATACTGAATGACTGGCAACCAGTAATTCCTGTGTCAAGATTTTGATGAACGGTTTGTTGGAATGCCTGTTTCACTGACTATAGTCTATATACAGTTCAGTGATATGCCATCCATGGATACGCAAACTCCCTTCCAGCAGAGCAATTAATTGCAGTCACTAGTGATGAAATAGTAGCTCTTTTAATCTTATTTTTAAGATAGAGTGCAGTACAATTTCCGTTCCATAATCTGTCTTTAGGGTGGATCTGAACAAACTGTTCAATACTAACCTGCACTTTAGCATTCACGTTCTTGTTTCTCTTGCATATCTGAGAAACTCCTGACAGCCTACATAACGATTATAGTATTTACAACATATTATTGATAATAACACCCAGAATCACTGAGAGTCAGGAAGCATGCAAGTTTAATAAATTGTTGTTGTTGTTGTTGTTGTTGTTGTTCACGGCAGAGATAGAGGAGAACTATTAGCCATTATGATACATTAGACAATTTAAATATACTTGCCCAGATATAGGTGCCTAGAATTTCATATTTCCATACATTTCACGTAAGTTTTCACTACTGGAATATGTCAGGCTCAAAATAGAACTGGAGCAAGCAATTAGACTTCAGCTTTCACGTGGACAAATATGTACTGTGCTGCATAAGTTGCTGCTTAATGAGATGCCATAAGCAATCTTGTAAAGGCCTGATGTGGGTCAGATATATAAATCTTCTTCAATATTATAAATATGATATGAAACAAGGACAGACTACCTACATTTAGGGCTATGGAAATAAGTTTATAAGCTCTACCTTCCTTTTTTCAGCCACCTTGTATAGAGGATGGCCATAATGGAAAACCTCTTTTATCTGTGAAGGCTTCCATTGTGATTGAGGATGCCACTCCCACTGAACACAGGTAGAATCTTTCCATTGTATAAACCACCTGAAGAGAAACATTTTAAAGCTTTGTGAAGACTTGCACTGAGATCTTTCTAACAGTGTTTCACTGAGTGGGTTGATAAGAACACAGAACATGACTGAGCAGAAACAGAGTGATTGCCAGAAGCCAGCATATATTTGTTAAAAACAGATCATGCTAGACAATTCTTATTTGTTTTCTTTGACAATGTCACTTGATTAGTGGACCAAGGGAATGCTGTGGATATATGGTACTTGGACCATAGTAAGGGATTTGATAACGTTGATCTTAGTCTCCTTTTTGATAAACTGGAATAATGCGGCATGCATGGTCCCAGTGCCAGATCAAATCAAACTTTTATTACAGACTTTGAGCCAGAAAGCACAACAATTAAATACATAGACATGTAATTATTAATAAAACTTTAAAAATGCAATAAAAATACATTAAATACACTATTATAGTAACTGTAAATAGCAGTGGCAGTTACCAAAAATTGTGCTAAATTTCAACCATAGGTAGGATGGATACCACATATGATAGCACAAAATCAGGCAACCTAATCAGATAGAAGAAGTGAAAGATAGACATTGTGCTCTCTACTAAGGTAGTTCTTTAAAATGGGATAGATATATGTCTTCCAAGATTCCCTATAGAGAAAGCAACAAAGGAGTGTATGGCTTAGGGATTCCACAGAGCCATCTCCACGTGGACATAAACACTGCTGAAAAGGAACGTTTTTATAGCCCCCACAGAACTGCAGAGGGTAGTGCATCCAACCTGGCCAAGGTGAAGGCCCAATGAAATTTAAGAATTAGAGTTGAAGAGAGAGATAATGATGGCACATGCCCATTTGAGAAGAATCCCTAAACTGTAGGATTGGATACTAGGCTTAAACTGGTTTGAAAATCAGTATCCCAGATACATTGTTTAAGATGACTCCTGGCATTTTCAAGCCCTAAAGGACAGAGACTTTCCAAAGAAAGTCCTAAGGACTGGAGTTTGCTATTAGCTTTTGTTAGCCAGACCCACAAGGAAAAAAAAAATAACCAGAAATTAAGGAGATAGAAGCAGATTCTGGCATCCACAGAAACCAAACCTGTCTCTAATTGTAAAATAGCATTCTTGATGCAACTTGGAACTGCGAGTATTGTTCTTATAAATTTGGTCTGGACAGGTTCCAGGATATTAAACTTTGTAAAAATGTAAATTGGAACACCATAAAGAAGCTGAGAGATGACCTCAACAAGAAAAACCTTGATAGATTTGCAATTGGCTGAACAACCATAGCAAACACATGATCCCTGATGGCTCTATGTCCATGTGGAGGAAGGTATGTGGTGGGGTTCCTCAGGGTTCTGTCCTGGGCCCAGTACTCTTCAACATCTTCATAAATGACTTAGATGAGAGAATAAAAGAGTTGCTTCATAAAATTTGTGGATGATACAAAGATGGGGATGAGGGCAGGGATTGCTAACATCACAAAAGATATGTTCAAGATTCAAAAGGATATTGATAGACTTGAATATTGGGCCTATTCAACAAAAAGTTGTTCAGTGGTGAGAAATGTAAAGTTCTGAACTTAGGCAGGAAAAAGCAGATGTACAGTTACAAGATAGGCAGTACCTGGCTTATCAGTAGTACTTGTGAGAAGGATCTGGGTGTCCTGATTGTTTACAAATTAAGCATGAACAGCAGTGTGCCCCAGCTGCCACAAGAGCAAATGTAGTTTTGAGCTGCATCAACAGAGGTATAGTGTCAGGATCATGGGAAGTGATAGAATTGCTCTATGCTGCACTAGTCAGACTGTACCTGGAATACTATATCCAGTTCTAGTCACCACAATGCAAAAAGATGCTGAGGAACTGGAAAGAGGGCAGAGAAGAAGACAAAAATGAGAAGGGCTTGGAGGCTAAATTCTATAAAGAGCAGTTAAAGGAACTTGTTATGTTTAGCCTAAAGAAGAGAAGGCTACTAGGATACATGGTAGAAGTGTTCTAATACATGAAGGGATAATCCAGGGCAGACAATATGGATCTGTTCTCCAGAGCACCCAAGAACCAACGGATAGAAGCTTAACAGAGAGAGGGCCACATGTGACATAAGAAGGAATTTCTAGGCTGTGAGAGCTATTAAACAATGGAACAGCCTGTCTCTTGAAGTCATGGATCCTCTATTACTGGAGGATTTCAAGAAAAGATTTGAGAGCCATTTGTCTGGGAAGGTATGAGAATTCCTGCATGGACAGGGGGTTGGACTACAAGACCTCCAAGGGCCCAACCCTATGATTCTATGATGATTCTATGACTGGAAGATAAATATTGGAGCTGAACTAAAAACATCAACTTGCAAGGGAATAAAGGAGCTCAAATCTAAGTAGTATGTTCAATTTGTTGTGATTCACTTTTCTATTTTTGAATGTTGAATCATCATTAGGAGTCCATAACTACTGGCTGCATTTTCCAATAGTAACAACATTATAGACACTGTGCATAAAATTAATACTATAACTCCAAAAATGGACTCATTTCCCTTTTCCTGTTAAAAATACCCATATAAAGTATTTGGCAAGGTTTCCCTTTCCTGAAGGGAATTAAAATATCTGAAAAAGCTTCACAGTAAATAAGCAGTCCTTAGATCTCTTGTAGCAATTTACTGAATCTGGATCATCATACTCACTGTCTTTAAAACACTAGGGTAAATACAGATGGAATATCTATCCATGCAAGCCTCATGAATGAGATGGGATTAAAAGATAAAATCTAGATAATAGCTATTATCATTCTAAATGATATCCAGCACTGAAATTTACTTGGACTATTAGCATTCAAATATGCTTCCTCCTTTTATAAGCACCTCCTGGTTTGGGAGGGAGGGGGCATTTTTCTTCTAATTATTGGGTGAATAAAAATAAAATCTGTACGTCATGCACTTAGAACCATCAGTGAGACCTGTTTTCAAGGATCTGTGCAACTGTTTTGAATCAATACATGAAATAAGGACAGATTTTTTTTTTCATTTGTCTATATATCTGAACTCATCTGTCAATATACCTTTGCACACCTTTTCTCTCCTTAGACTACTGAATGATATCTTGCCCATCTTTCTCCTATCTTCCTACCCCTCCACCCATCATCTTCTGGTTCTCTATTGACTTTTGAAGAATGCCATATCTGTATAATAGGTTTGTGCTGTTTAAAAGTAATATTGTCTCAGTGCTATCTATAGAAATGGTAATGCATGTTTCTGTCCTAGATATCTCCTGAAGAAATTCATTTTGGTACTATGAGAGCAGAATTACCAGATGGAAAGATTTTCCAGTGTGCTATGATTGGCAGATCTGTGACAATGTGAATATGATGCCCCTAAGTAAATCATACCACCTTTCTGCTTTCCTCTATAGCATCTTATTTCTCTTTTCATAATGAGCCCCTCAATATGTTCTGTCACACAGTGTTTGGCCTTGATTCAAAGTCACAATCAGATTACTTGGAGCGGAATTTGTAAAGCCGCTTGGAACTACAGTAAGGTTTGCAAAATGTTTTTCTTTTATGGGATGTTATTGTCAACAGGTAAGCCCTTGGACATGCCTTTTGCTGAAAGGCACTTAATTTCTGATGTCTCTCCAAAGGGCATTGTGATGTTTACATAAAGGTAATTTTTACTGGGAGACATAGGCAGCAACAGTATTGCCAAACTTAGCCTTTCTCAATGGCTTAGAATGGGCACTGCTATCAAACAGAGCTCAGTATTTACACATAAATCTTTAAGTAGAGTTATATTTGCTTAGCCAGCATGATTCTTAGAGCAGCCTCAACTAGAAACAACTATAGACAAACTATATCATGTGGAAAAGAGCAGAAAGATAATTAAAAATAGTGTTTGGGACTGCAGGCATGACCACAGAGGCTACGACTCTCACCGGCTATTCATAAGTTCATGTTTCAGTGCTAAAAATCAGAAAGAGTTAGGTAACATTTTCAAGAGTAACACATAACACATAAGCTTTTGTGAGCTCCAGCTCATTTCATCTGATGTCTGGAATGGCTTAACTGATGTTGGATTTAAATATATATAAATAAGTTGGGAGAGGGAAATACATAATAAAGTTTGTTAACTTTAAAAGGTGCTACCAGACTCTTTGTGAATTGTAGCTACCATAGAGTCACACAGCTCTCTTGCTATATCTCAGAGCTAGAGGCTTTCAAACCTTTGGTGTTAAGGAGCACATTAAGTATGTGGGGGAGAACACTGAGCACTTCCATCAAATGACTATCATAGCCAGTCACTAACCCTACAATTAGAGAAGGCAAATAAGGTGAAGATGCCCTCAATCCCAAGTCTAGCTTACTTTTGTTTTGTTTCTGAACAGGTAGATTCCAGTATCTAGTTGCTCACTATTTTTATTTTGTAAGACTATTTATGATGCCTGTGTCTGCTGAAAGGTGTTCTTTCAAGCAAACATGGCACTAGAACCTGATACTTTGCAGTAGAACTTCCTAGTTAAAATTAAAAGATTCTTGACAATTTTTTAAAGTTTACGCATGGCATAGAGACTAGTGTATACACAGAGACTGGCATATATATTATGAAACCCACTGGCACACTGTTCAGCATAATTACTTTATGTTGCTAGACCCTCATGTCAAATATAACCAGAGTTGCTAAATAAGTAGACAACTTGCCTACATCTGTTTCATTCATTCTTGCTCTTCAATCATTTACTCTTCTTACATTCCAAGTTGTAATTTTTCACATGCCATGATCATCACCTGGTGGGACTCTACATGTTGAACTCTACTGCACATCACAGCTTTGATCAACTGAGGCTTTCCAATAACATTTGTAATAAAAATGTGATTAACAAATATTAAAATGGCATTTGGAAGGGTTTGTTCATTAGCAAGGGGAAATTGGCTGTTAGTGTTTGTGTTTTTGTTTGCTTGTTTGCTTGGACACCTTGCAACCTACAAAAGTTGCCCCCAGTTAATCAGTAACTGACTGGACCCCTCTATCATTGAGTGGGGAAGTCAGGAGTCTAGTATTGCACTCACTGGCTAACTGGTCCTCCAAAAAGCTCTTGAGGGAAGTTTGTTGAGAATGTAGTCAGGCTGCAGCTGCAGAGGACCCTGGAGGAAACAAATTATCTAGACCCATTTCAGTCAGGTTTCAGGCTGGGATTCAATATACAGGTAGTCCTCACTTAACAACCATTCGTTCAGCAACCATTTGACATTACAATGGCGCTGAAAAAAATGGATTTATGACCCATGCCTGAAGATATGACCATTGCAGTGTTCCTGCAGTCATGTGATCAAAATTTGGGTGTTTGGCAGCCCGCCCGCACTTATGACTGTGGGGGTGCTGCAACTCCCCCCACCCATCTATCTCCCCTCCCATCTATGCCCTTTTAGGTGCCCTGCACAGTGGCACTAGGTGGTGGCAGTGCCAGGGCTGGGTAAGAGAGGCCTGAGGCCTTCAGCTGTCTCAGCCAGCTGCCACCGCCCCTGAGAAATGCTGCCTCAAGCCCCACACCACTGGCCTTTGTGACCTCTCACCCTTCCCAAGGCCCACCTCTTGTTCCTTCTTTGCTGCATGCTGGCATCCCAATTCTTCCTCAAGCTGTGCCTTTAATTCCTTCCCTAAAGCCATCATCCTGTCATCCCACTCCTTCCCGAAGCCATGCATGCCATACTTGCTGCAAGCCAGCATCCCATTCTTGCGATCAGTCTCTGAAAGCACCTCTCCCTTCCCTTACTACCCATGGCAGCAACCAGTCCCTGGAGAGTGACTGGAGGTGAGGGGATATGCCAGGCATTGCAGCCAGTCAGAGCTGGGTCTGCTAATAGAACGGAATGAAAGGCTGGAGACCATCCATTCTGAAAGGCTTAAGATGGTTCAAGTAAAAAAATCAGCAGTTTTGAATTGAAGATGGAAAACACAGGAGTAGAGTGTATTCACAATAGGCTGAGTGGGGGGTGGGGGGGGGGGAGGATGTAATTTGTCCCTGTACTGAGGAAGTGGTAAGTGGCTTCTATGAGCCATGGGCCAATCTGAAAGTGTGGCTCTGTCCCTAGACTCAGAGTTTTACAATATTTCCCTGCAAACCTTTGTGTCCCTTCCCTCCCATCTCTGCTTTGCTACTCAGAGTGGTCCTTATTAGAATGTGCACAAGTGTTTTATGCATTTATATATGCACCTTTTTATTTAATTTAAATTGTAATGCTGACATTTCAAATTGTTAGTAATATTAAGTATTCTTTGCTGAGTCCTCCTATCATAATATAATTCTTGTGTTTTGTAACAACAAAAGATGTTATTTGCAAAGAAATTTTGAATAATAGGATTGAAAGTCAATTAACAGAGATGTATGTGTTAAGGAATTGTCTCTGGGGTTAATAGTTTGGATGTTCTCTTTCAACACTGGCTTCCTGTATCTTTTTTCTCTCTTAAGAATCAGTGTTCTCACACAGAATTAGCCTTGCTCAGCTGCCATTGCCACCTATTTTCAAAAAGTACAAGTGTAGATAGAAAAGGGTGTGAGAGATGGAATAAATTACGGAAAAAAGGGAATGAACCATTTAGCTTGACCATGCCCACTTCACTCACTGACATGCAGCGTCTGACACATTCCGGAAGGCCACATGCATCTCCCTCTCTGTCTCTCTTTCTCTCAACTCCATATAGACACAAGGGGGGGGGGGGATCCTCTGTGCAAATATTCACCCACAAACCCCAATGTAAAGTCTGTAGTAATACCATAATTACATGCCAGGAAGGTATCCCCAAAATGATGACTTGTGAATGGGGGATGGTTATCATCTTACATTGGCTGAGAAGACTAAATAGGCCTACGATAGGCAAAGTGATTGTCTGATTCTGTTGGCTCCGGTCTCCCTCCTCGTCATACCATGAGACTGAGAAAAAGACATCAAGCAAAAATGGCCTTGAAGCAGGACAGACACATCTGTCTGTAGGACTCAGTCTTTCATCTCTAGGCTTTTCTTGCTCCCCTACTCCCTTATACCATTCTACTGTAATCTGAGTGGAAACAAACAAATAAATCAGTGAACGGATCAGACCCATGAAAGGAACTATGTCACAAGCAGTAGAATTATTTAGGACTTCTTTTCTCTTCCATCCCCTTCCTTCATTTATCTGATTTCCAGACCTCTTTAGGAGGTAATGAAGGGTTGGGGTTGGTCCACTATTATGTTATTTTACGTATACACTAAACTGGTAAGAGCTATCATGTGAAAGTCCTTCCAGTATTGCTAGCTGAGCAAACTAAAGCGATTGTGCAATTTCGATAGATCAACCTTTCAATTAACCAGCTACAATAGCTTTAACTATTCTGTAGAAGGCATGAAATGGCACCATCCATATATCATATTGTGATATATATATAGACTTGTCCTTGTGGCAAGGAACCATTTGCACATAGCTAGAGCTGGGTTGTAGAGAAATGTAAAGAATATACATATTTCTGTTGCCCTTGTGACATCTTGTAATATTCTTTGTGACATGATTAGATGTAAGTGGGAATAGGCTCATAGTATCTCTCTGGCCCTTGTGGAATCTGACAATCTATTGCATAATTATGCTTTGGTGTCCCAAATCCTAACCCCATCCTAGTGAGTCCTGCTGACACAAATTAATCACTGTGACTTAAATCTATTTCAGGTTTCTTGTGCAGAAACACCTTCACAGGTAAAGTGAATAATTCTTTTGATTTGAGAAAGACTTTTACAACAGAGAGTTCTACTCTGGTACTAATTTGGTTTCAAAGAATGTTTGCTTCCATTTTCTGTCTTGTCTTCCCTAAATAAGATGTTTATTCACTGGTGGCACAGAACGCTACACAAATATTTGGGTATCACTGACAATAAGTGGTGGAGATAAATGATATATTTTTTGCGTTTGTAATTTTCATGCATTTGTATGGGGAAATGAAAGCAGCCAAATAGAACCTTTGGTTTCTCTTATTACTTTTTTGAATATATTAAAAATGTAAGCATCAATGTGAGTACATTTCTTGCTTTAATTGGTATGTGAACAGATATGCATTTTTTGTTTTCATTCCATCAGTTTCAGAAAAATAATGAGTAGAATGACAGAAAATATGACAATTTCTAGCACCACCTATTGGTAGAAAGATAGAAAGGGTTTTATACACACACACATGCACACATATACATAATACACACACACCCCCACATGTATGTGTACACACACACACACACATTCTGTTGATTTACTTAGATGTTTATATATGCAAGAAAATGGCTAATTTTTGAAAGGCTTTATTTAACTGCCTTGTACACATTTTCAGTTTTCTCTAAAGCAACAAATGTTTTTAGACTAATAAAATATTATTTTTTTAATTATGTCCCTATGGTCACTTTGTCAGAGCAGAGGTACTAAACATGTGGAAAGCAATCAGAACTCTCACAGTTAGTGATTTGTAAAAAGTTTATGCAGATTAAATTTAAGATTAATTAAAGCATAACTCTTGGACAATATATATGAATATTCTGAGAACTTAGTTCACAGCTGTGGTATCTTTTTATTAGATTTAAATATTTAGATAATGAGCAGGGTTCTGCATACTTTATTCTCATCTGATGAGATGTTGCACTGGTTGCACTGTTGATTTTTATGTATTTTTTATGATGACTGTTGGCTGCCTATATGTATAATTTGGAATTGTTTTAATGGTTTTAATTATTGAAATTGTTTGCTGCCCAGAGTCACTTGGACTGAGAAGGGCAGCTATAGAAATTGCATAAATTAAATAAATAAATAAAATCAGATGTTGAGGACTTTGGTAGTCTGCTGAATGACTGATACTTCAAGGCACGAAAACCTTTTTCAGCCATTCAAACGTTTGATTTGTTCCTCCACCCTGACTTTTCTATGTTTCACCAGGTTGGAAAAGAGTTTACAAAAGAACGTTGGACAAACGTCAGATGATTTTGTTTCTTAAGCATAATTGTATGACTCAGCAAGACAGACACTGTGGCAGAAAAGGAGCAGACCACTCTCTCTGTTAGCACGTGTCTCAAAATATTTCCCAGCTGAGAAATTGCAAATAAAATCCATATATTAAGAAAAGCTGTGTATGATAATATTTTAAGAAAAAAATATAAACTGAATTCCAACATTAGAGAAAACTGCATATGAACTGGAAAGCCTACCTACAACACTATATAGGCATACAGAAGGCTACATAGAACACTCAGGGGACACTCAATAGCAGTCTTCAAATACTTGAAAGGCTGTCATATGGAAGAGAGCATGGGTTTATTCTCCATATTCCTATCCTCTATTCCTGAGGATAGGAAAAGAAGTAGTATGGAAACTTTAGAGAGAGACAGAGAGATCCAAACTCAAAATAAGGAGTTTCTTGATAGTCTGAGCTATTAAGTAGGGTCATGCCTCCTGAAGTCATGGGTGCCCCATTACTGGAGATTTTCAAGCAAAGATTGGAGAGCTGTTGTTGGGATGATATGAAAATCCCTGTCCTGGGCAGGGTGTTGGACTAGAATTGCAAACATTTTTCCTTTCTTTTTAAGTCATGGAATGACCTGGAATTTGTATAATTGGATTAATAGTTATTTATGCATTATTAAAACACATATACCAATCCCTATTAATGTATATGTGATACTAGATATAATGAATCAGACTTCTCTACCTGACCTCACTGAGAATGGTAATTACAGGTGAAACTCGAAAAATTAGAATATCGTGCAAATGTTCATTTATGTCAGTATGGCAACTCAAAAGGTGAAACCAATATATGAGATAGACGCATTACATGCAAAGCGAGATATGTCAAGCCTTACTTTGGTATAATTGTGATGATTATGGCATACAGCTTATGAAAACCCCAAATTCATAATCTCAGAAAATTAGAATAGTGTGAAAAGGTTCAATATTCTAGGCTCAAAGTGTCCCCCTCTAATCAGCTAATGAATCCATAACACCTGCAAAGGGTTCCTGAGCCTTTCAATGGTCTCTCAGGCTGGTTCAGTAGGAATCACAAGCATGGGAAAGACTGCTGACCTGACAGTTGTGCAGAAAACCATCATTGACACCCTCCATAAGGAGGGAAAGCCCCAAAAGGGAATTGCAAAAGAAGTTGGATGTTCCCAAAGTGCTGTATCAAAGCACATCAATAGAAGGTTATGTGGAAGGGGAAAGTGTGGTAGAAAAAGGTGCACAAGCAGCAGGGATGACCGCAGCCTGGAGAGGATTGTCAGGAAAAGGCCATTCAAAAGTGTTGGGGACTTTCACAAGGAGTGGACTGAGGCTGGAGTTAGTGCATCAAGAGCCACCACACACAGACGGATCCTGGACATGGGCTTCAAATGTCGTATTCCTCTTGTCAAGCCACTCCTGAACAACAAACAACATCAGAAGCGTCTTACCTGGGCTACAGAAAAAAAGAACTGGGACCAACTGTTGCCCAGTGGTCCAAAGTCCTCTTTTCTGATGAGAGCAACTTTTGCATCTCATTTGGGAACCAAGGACCCAGAGTCTGGAGAAAGAATGGAGAGGCACACAATGCACGATGCTTGAAGTCCAGTGTGAAGTTTCCACAGTTTGTGTTGATTTGGAGAGCCATGTCATCTGCTGGTGTTGGTCCACTGTGCTTCATTAAGTCCAGGGTCAACGCAGTCGTCTACCAGGAGATTTTGGAGCACTTCATGCTTCCTTCCGCAGACGATCTTTATGGGGATACTGACTTCACTTTCCAGCAGGACTTGGCACCTGCCCACACTGCCAAAAGTACCAAAACCTGGTTCAATGACCATGGGATTACTGTGCTTGATTGGCCAGCAAACTCGCCTGACCTGAACCCCATACAGAATCTATGGGGCATTGCCAAGAGAAAGATGAGGGACATGAGACCGAACAATGCAGCGGAGCTGAAGGCCGCTATTGAAGCATCCTGGTCTTCCATAACACCTCAGCAGTGCCACAGGCTGATAGCATCCATGCCATGCCGCATTGCGGCAGTCATTGCTGCAAAAGGGGCCCAAACCAAGTACTGAGTACATATGCATGCTTATACTTTGCAGAGGTCCGATATTGTTCTATTTCCAATCCTTGTGTTATTGATGTCATATAATATTCTAATTTTCTGAGATTGTGAATTTGGGGTTTTCATAAGCTGTACGCCATAATCATCACAATTATACCAAAGTAAGGCTTGACATATCTTGCTTTGCATGTAATGCATCTATCTCATATATTGGTTTCACCTTTTGAGTTGCCATACTGACATAAATGAACATTTGCACGATATTCTAATTTTTCGAGTTTCACCTGTATATTCAGCATGGCAGATCAAGGGGTGAAGTGAAGATTTTATATGACTGAATCTTATAATAACCATCCAAACATCCTCTGTCTAACCATTATAGCTCGGTAACCTTGTAAAGTAGATAAGAAAACCACTATTAACTTCGTTTTGCAGATCAGAGTTGGTGTTTAGAGAAATGGACATGCTAAGCCAATCCAGTGATATTACAACTTGAAGCAAGAATTGATTAAATTGCTTTTATCTCCCCTTTCCAACAAATTTTTTTGGCCATTTTTCTGGTTACATAAAGAATCAAAGAAAGAATCAAAAGAAAGAATTAAGTGTTGTGGGTTAAATGTGAACAAATCATGATATTTCTAGTCATATTACTTTCATGTATGTTCAGTCAACCATTCCATCCTGTTTCTGTATTAATCTGCAAGTAAAACACAATCTGCACAAAATTTGACTTTACATACATACTTAACTATTTTAAAATGAATTTTCACTCAAAACACATGTTTCTCAATGCATCATCATCATCATCATCATCATCATCATCATCATCATCATCATCATCATTATTATTATTATTATTATTATTATTATTATTATTATTATTGGCTAAGTTGTAACATATAAAAAGAAAGTAGAATCTACTAGAAAGATAGTTCACTTTCAGTAGCTGACCTGTGAAAAAGCTACTAACTACAACATATTTTAGATAAGTAATTGTAGCTAGCTAAGCATAAGTACTAGAAAGACAATAATGAAATACCACTTTCTCATAGTGGCATTATTAATTCTATATTTCCTAACACATCATGCCAAATTAATAAGCACAGCCTTTCTTAAAAATAGATGTGATTTTAATATACAGAAGTAGAGATTGTATACAAAGTGGAAGATGGGAAGGAAGGAAGGAAGGAAGGTCAGTTACTATCTTTGTTATAATTTGGGGAAAATTAACAAGGGGAGTAAACTCATGTCACCAACCTGTTGCACTGTAACCTTCACTCCTTTTAATTTGCTTCCCACTTTCTTTTTAAGTATGAAAATGAGACACAAAGAAAACAAGTGGCTCAAAAGACCATCTCACATTTTGTAATGATTTTCTCACAATCACTCAAAGACAATGTAGTAGAGTTTGTCCAAATGTGTCTTTCTTGCCAAGGAATCCAACCCACCTTATGACAATTATTCTTGAGGGAACTGGAAGTCATGTCAATTATTCAAGCTGCTCTGTGGGAAAGATTGATTCCTGCATTACCTTGAAAGTAAGGCCAGTCTACATATTACCATGATGTAAGAAAGCATATGTGTGTTTCTAAGGATTAGGATTAACACGATTTTGAAATAAACTAGATATGTCTATGATGCAACCAGTGGTCATGCTAAAATGGTATACCTATTCGTCACCTAACCTACTCAGGATGGCAAGTATGGCAGATTAGCTATTTGGTGTGTGCCAGATAGCTATGCCTTGCCTTGATAAGGGGCTTCCTGCTGCAGAGGCAACACTGTTCACCTATTTAAGGTGCAGATATGACATAACTGGCCTCATTGAGGTGCTCCTCATCACTAGTACTAGTGGAGGCCCCAGATGTGATGCAAAGCAATCTGTCAGATTTGCTTTGTTCTTTAGAAGTGTGCAAGGAAAGGCACATTACTTTCCAAGGCAGATTTGAAAAGAATGAGCAAAGCATTATCAAAGCAACTCACCCCTTCAAAGTTTTCCATCTATATGCTACTAAAACTCTTGTGCCTGTTTGTCTGTTTGTAAACTTCAGTTGGGCAAAATGGTGCATCATAGGGCAACAACTATTGAACCAAGGTACCTCAGATGGGCTAACTTACAGAATGTGTCCAAAATCCAGGATCCATTACTCCTGTGGGATTGAAATTTGGCAAAATTGCACTGCTGCACTGCCACAGTCAGCCGTGGTCATATGAATGTCATTTCCAACACTCTCTGACAGCTTCCCACAAGTGAATGGGGAAGCCAGCAGGAAGTCTAAACTCAGTCGTGGTTGCTGATGCTCCTTGCCAGCTTCCCATAAGCAAAGTCAATGGGGAAGCTGGCAGGAAGTCAGAAGTCACTCCTGTTCCCACTGCTTTTTTGCCTGCCTGTGGTCATTCTGTTTCTCTGTTTAGGTAAGGAAACATCTCTGAAACAATGACCCTTATCACGGTCACAGGTTGTCTGGTAGCCTATAAGATTAGACATCAGAGCAGGGAAAATACAATAATCCTACATTCAGTGTGCAGCTGGTTGGGAATTGCAGCTCCCTGTTGGGGAAAGCCAGGACACAGCATTTTTTAAGGATTATGTTAAAAAAAGACCCACCACTATCTAGTAACAGGTGACTGTGATGATTTTAAGAGCAATTAGATGGTCTTTTGGGGGATGGGACAACAATGGGAGTGCCCTCTTGATCTGAAAAACAATAATGATGATCTAGTTCTTGACTACTGTACAGAGTTTTCATCTCAACTCCCTAGGAAAAAAGTTTTTGCTACATGGTTGTCACTTAAATCTACAAGGGCAACAAAGTGGGCAGGCGCAGCAGCGAACGACGCTCGGCCCCAGAGGAGGCGGCGGCGGGAGAGCATGGGTGGCTGCTGCAGCGGAGCCGAGAACAGCGCCTGGTTTGGAGGGAAGCGGTGCTGGAGTTGGAAGCGGGCCCTGCGAGACCGAGAGTCCCGGCGGGCGGTGGCCCAGGTCTGGCGCGGCTGACCTCGGTGGTGGGAGCGCCTGCGGTGAGACCGCAGGCGCTGACAGCGGGATGCCGGCGGCGAGGCTGAAGGAGTTTGGAGGCCAGAGCCCGGCGGCCACAGTGACTCTGAGATTCCGGGGGTTGGGTGATGAGCCCCTATGTGGCAAGGGGCACCCCCTCCCCCAGAGAAGACATGGGGGGACTCGAGCGGGTGTGTGTGTGTGAGTGGATGTTGTGGTGGGAGGAGGTGAATGGGTTGCTCTCTGCCTGGGTGGGAGACGGGCAGAGGGTAGGAGTGAATGGGGCCCTTCTCTCCCTGGCGAGTGAGAGAAGTCGGTGGAGAGAGGGTGAGTGTTTGTTGGGGGATTGGGAGTGGTGACCCCTGTTGGCGCTGAGAGTGGTCAGCTGAAGTGCCACAGGGGCGTGCAGCCCCCACCCCTTTTTTGTCTCCTCTACCTTAGCTGGTGAGTGGTATGGCGGGCCCCTTAAGTGGGAGGCCTGGAGGGGGGGAGGAGGAGGACCTCGGGCGGTTTAGGGTGGGCATTCAAGTGGTAACAGGCATGGGGCGGTATGATGGGAGCCAGAGGGCAGGCCGTTTCAGGGGAAGACGCCCCCGATACGTTACACCAGTGGTGTGTTCAGGCCCTCAGAGCTCAAGCCCAGACCCTGGTCAGCAGGCCTACAGAGGCCTGGGTTTTCGTCTGTTGCTACTGAACACCAGGTCAGTCAATAATAAGGCCCCCCTAATTCACGACCTTATTGGGGAGGAGCAGGCTGACCTGGCGTGCATCACCGAGACCTGGCTGGCACCAGAGGGCGGAGTAGCCCTCTCGGAATTGTGTCCAGCTGGGTTTAGGGTGTGGCACCAGCCGAGACCCCAGGGCAGGGGAGGGGGAGTGGCAGTAGTCATCAGGGAATCCCTATTGGCCTTCAGGGGCCCTGCTCCACAAGTTGCTGGATGTGAGACCCTGTTCCTGAGGTTGGGCACACGGGATCAGTTGGGAGTGCTGCTAGTGTACCAGCCTCCCTGCTGCATAGCAGCCTCCCTGCCTGGGCTGCTGGAGGCCATCTCGGGGTTGGCAGTGGAGTTCCCCAGACTTATGGTCTTGGGGGACTTTAATCTGCCGTCCCTGGGATTGGCCTCGGAAGCGGCTCGGGAGTTCATGGCTACCATGGCAGCCATGGGTCTATCCCAGGTCATCAATGGCCTGACCCGGGACAGTGGTCACACTCCAGACATGGTTTTCTTGTCAGAGCAGTGGCAGCGTGATCTGGTGGGGGATTTTATATTATCCCCCCTGTCATGGTCAGATCACTCCCTGGTGGCAGCAGGATTCTCCTATGCTGCCCCCCTCTGCAGGGAGGTGGGACCTATTCGAACGGTCCGTCCCCGGCGCCTGATGGACCCGCACAGGTTCCAAAGGGAGCTGGGGGGTGTTCCTGAGGCCTTGCTGCACGGTCCAGCGGAGGCTCTGGCCACAGCCTGGAACAAGGAGGTGGCTGGGGCCTTGGACAGGATCGCGCCTGTGCGCCCTCTTTTGGCCCATCACTCCCGGCACTCCCTGTGGTTCACGGAGGAGCTGAGGAAGCTGAAAAGGACTAAGAGACGGCTAGAGCGCCGCTGGCGGAAAACTGGGGACGAATCAGACCAAACACGGGTTAGAGCTGCTATTAAGGCCTACCTAGTGGTGGTAAGGGCGGCGAAACATCAATATTTCTCCGCTCTTATTGCATCCTCAGAGTGTTGCCCTGCAGCCCTGTTTAGGGTCACCCGGGCCCTCCTGGGAAAAGGGGGGGCGGAGGACTACTTGCAGGGTCATGCAGAGGAATTTGCTGAACACCTGATGGATAAAATTGCTCAGATCCGTTCCCAGTTGGAAGCCAAGCGTGGAGTAGGTCCAGAGGAGTTGCCCGGGGAGCGTTCTTACCCAGTTATCTGGGAACGGTTTGATCCTGTTGTCCCTGAGGAAGTGGACAGGGTCCTCGGGGCTGTCAGTGCGACCACCTGTGATTTAGATCCATGTCCCTCCTGGTTAGTTAAATCTACCAAGGAGGTGACCTTAGGCTGGGTCCTTGCGATGGTTAATTCATCCTTGCAGGAGGGGGTGTTCCCGAGGCCTTTCAAAGAGGCTTTGGTCCGCCCACTCCTCAAGAAGCCGTCGCTAGACTCCACCCTTCTGGACAACTTTCGTCCAGTCTCCCACTTCCCCTTTTTAGGGAAGGTGGTAGAAAAGGTGGTCGCGCGGCAGCTTCAGAGGATCCTGGAGGAAACGGATTATCTGGACCCCTATCAGTCAGGCTTCAGGCCCGGTTATGGGACAGAAACAGCATTGGTCGCACTTCTAGATGATCTCTGGCGAGAGCGGGATGGGGGGGGAGTGCATCCATCCTTGCTCTTCTTGACCTCTCGGCGGCTTTCGATACCATCGACCATGGTATCCTTTTGGGTCGGCTGCAGGAGTTGGGGTTGGGTGGCACAATGTTGTGCTGGTTCAGCTCCTTTCTCCAAGGCCGAACCCAATCGGTGTTGATAGGGAGCGAGAGGTCCAGCCCCCGGCCCCTACTTTGTGGGGTGCCACAGGGGTCAGTGCTTTCACCGCTCCTATTTAATATCTACATGAAACCGCTGGGTGAGATCATCCGGCACCACGGGGTGAGGTATCATCAGTATGCTGATGATACCCAACTATACATCTCCATCCCAGGTGCCCTAAGTGACGCTGTGACTGCCCTCTTGCGGTGCCTGGAGGCTGTGGGGGCCTGGATGGGGGACAACAGGCTTCAGCTGAACCCTGGTAAGACGGAGTGGCTGTGGATACGGGGAGCCTCAAGATCTAGGACTTTGTCATCTTTGGTTCTTGACGGGGTTGCACTACCCTAGACAGACCCGGTGCGTAATCTGGGGGTTCTCCTGGACTCACAACTCCTGCTCAAAGAGCAGGTGGCAGTCGTGGCTAGGAGGGCCTTTGTACGACTTCGTGTGGTGCGCCAGTTACGCCCCTTCCTGGATCAGGGGGACCTCCGCACGGTCACTCATGCCCTGGTCACCTCTGGGTTGGACTACTGTAATGCGCTCTACATGGGGCTACCCTTGAAGAGTATCCGGAAGCTACAGCTGGTGCAGAATGCGGCGGCGTGGACAGTTCTTAATGCCCCTAGGAGGGCACATATAACACCCCTGTTGCACGAGCTGCATTGGTTACCGGTTTGTTTCCGGGTCCAATTCAAGGTGTTGGTTATTACCTTTAAAGCCCTTTATGGCACGGGACCAGGTTATCTGAGGAACCGCCTCGCCCTGGTCACTTCAGCCCGTCCCACTCGGTCCAGCAGAAGGGGCAGGTTGCAGACCCCACCAGTCAGGGAATTTCGATTGGTGGGGTCGAGGCAGAGAGCCTTTTCTGCTGTAGCGCCCGCCCTATGGAACATCCTGCCTCCTGAGGTCCGGTGTGCCCCCTCCCTCATGGCCTTCAGGAAAGGTATTAAATCCTGGCTCTGCCAGAAGGCCTGGGGGCCAGAGGGGGGCCCGCACCTGTGGAGATGGCTGGTGGGATGATGGGTTGTCTCCTCCCCCCAGCATTTTACAGGTTTTTTAGGGCCATAAACCAGAGGAGGTTTTTTAGGGTTTTTTAATATGTTTTTAATTATTTATAGTTTTTAGCCATCTCGGAGAGAGCTGTGTTTTTATTGTGAGCCGCCCAGAGTCACCCATTGGGGGAGATGGGCGGCATACAAGCCGAATAAATAAATAAATAAATAAAGTTGCAAAGAGGCTTCTCTGAAGCCACACAATATTAGAATCAGAACTGTTGTGTGAAATGATACAATAATAAAACACAGCCTAGCTCCTGTGGGTGTCTTTAGACCAGCTGTCAGAAGCACTTACCTTTAGGGTCAAGGAAAGAAGCCTGGACAAAATAAAGCCTTGATTTCGACAGTCAACATTCATTACTATATATGCTTTGTGTGTGTGTGTGTCTGTGTCTGTATGCATTAATTATGTTTCTAGGTGTAGAGAATTATTTTCTTTTATTACTATAAGCTGGCTTTAGACATCAAGGGAACCAATATTTGCTGGGGGCTGCCTTTAAAAGGCATTTCACAAAAGCGAAAATGAAAACAACAGTGGAATATAATGAGTTTTTGATCCAGGGTCTTGCTGAAATTTTATGAGGAAAAAGTCTTCATTGTAATCTAATGAAAATACTTGGTCCCTTATATTTTTTCCATTTTCCCTTGACTACCAGCATCACCCTGTTTGTTTGCTTGCTGGGCTCTTCTTTACCTGTAAAAATGCAAAGATGTGCTCTTTTTTCTATAAATATGCTCCAGAATATTGTCCCTGATCCATTCCAAGTTTGACATTCCTCCTTTAGGTGGGAAGTCTGAAATTCCAGATGAAGATATTACTGATCAAGGAAGCTGTGACATGCCTTTCCTTCTATGTGTTTTGGAATCCTCTATCAGACAATGATATGTGGCATT
This sequence comes from Liasis olivaceus, assembly GCA_030867105.1. Taxonomy (NCBI): domain Eukaryota; kingdom Metazoa; phylum Chordata; class Lepidosauria; order Squamata; family Pythonidae; genus Liasis; species Liasis olivaceus. Next base: position 43,959,635 of record CM061350.1, on the reverse strand, counting down.
TTGTAGAAAAGAACCACAAAAATATTAGCCACCACTGATTAAGGGAACTGTATGAATGGCAGTTCAATGTCTCCCCTCCTTGGTTTTTCTTAGGGAGGAGTCATGCATAATTGAGGACAAAACTCCTAATCTCTGGGCTTCTGGGGCAGTTCTCAGACATGTCCCTAGGTGCAACTGATTTTCAGTAAGTAGGTGGAAATAAAATTAGGTGGTTTAAGGGCAGATATAATGGGAGAGTGAAGATGTGGGTATACCACTTATGAAGAAAAAGGGTAAGGGGTTGAAGGTGATTTACTCTGGAAAGGCTCATTTGCTTCCTTGACCAGACTGACTTTCCTTGACCCTTTTATATCCCTCACAAGTACTTCTTCATATATCCCATAGGTCTGAAAAAGTAGCCCCCTTCTCCCCAAACTTTTGCACCAATATCTGGAAGTTTCTAACCAATCGCTAAATAAAACTATTCCTCCAAACACCTTTATCCCTCAAAATTCCCAGTGAACCAATATCAGATCTTTATGACCAGGAATATTGATTTTAAATGCCTCATTTTTCTCATTAGTGCCAGTGGGGGAAGGACAAAGTGGGGGATCAGATTGATATCAGCAGCATTGTGGCATTGCAAAGCAGGCCCTTTTCCTTTTGTTCCTGCATCATGACACATGCCCCAAAAGGACAGAGTTTGTAGTATGACATCACTATGCTTTTTTCTTAATTGTGACAAAAGCAGCAAGATCCTGTGAACACCACTGCTTCCTTTTTCTGCCCACATTCGTTGGTCTCTTTCATGGCAGTGAATACCATCCTCTATGGCTTTTGCTTTCCATCTATCATTAGTGTCCTTCTCTAGTAATTTCTGGAAGACTGAAACTACCTTCAGATGAAGCAAGTTTGGCAACAAGCTCATCAGAGTCTCTACTAGGTAAAAATTTCCAGTTATCTGCAGGACATTTAGCATAAGTTGTTATTTATCCATATTAATAGGTTGATACTGAATTGCAAATGCAAAATTTAAAAATGTTCCAAATTGCACACAATAAACTATTGCATAATATTCTTTGGAGGGGGGTTAGAGAATGAGGAAGTAATCCCTAAATATCAGGACTAATAACAGTTCATTATTATTTCCTCATAATGTATCCACTTTTTTAAAAAGTACCACCGTCATCTAGAAATTTATTCTTCAAATTTAGATTCAGATTTAAAATGCCATGTCTCCAAACCTAGTTTTTGCCAAGTTCTACTTTACATTTGAAACCCAAGCCTCAAAGATGTTCTGGAATTAGGGAAGGAATTGCACTATAAACTTTACTAGTTTTTTGGTCTATTCATTTTTGTCTATACACATTTGTATGTGAGAGAGAAATAGAGACAGAGAGAGAAAGAGAGAGAATCACAACAACCATAGAAAAGAGATACGATGCAGCATGATCTGGATTTGTAAACAAGAAACCAACTCTATTATTTTCAAAACTCATGATGCCATTTTCACTAAGGTTTCCATTGGGAGACTGTTGGGTTTTGGAGTGGCTGCTCTTGCCCCCATATCTATGACTGACTGAGAGTACTATGGCTCAGGAGACACTCTGAACTAGAATCTCTTAAGAATGTTCTTCCCCATCCTCTCAAATGTCATTTCTGAAACAATTATTACAAGGCACTGTGATGGAAGTTCAGATACACATTTCAGTGACAAGTCCTGCTTTTGGCTACTGGAGATAATAGGAGAGTTCAGATGCATCAATAGATATAACATAAAGGATAAAGGCATTTTCTGAAATGGTGTAAGTTTCAGTGCTGGGGAATGCAGGTGGGAGGATAGACGGTGTTTCTTGGGAAGAGATAGTGTAGATTGTAAAATCAAGAAGATTATCTATTTAAAGAATACCTATGAAGTTCCATGTGCTCAAATGCTGAAATCTTTTATAATTACACAGAAAGGGGGGCTAACCTGTTGATTCTCTCACCTTCTCAATTTTAATGCTTCCTACATATTTTAATATTTTTTTCCTCTTTGAAGTCCCTCCCTCCCTTTTTTAAACACCGCAGGAAGAAATCAAAGTTAATGTTTCAGAAGTCTTGCTTATTCTTTCCCATCATGCTGCACTCCCATAAGTTGATCACATTTATTTATTCCATACCATTTGAAACATTCACACAGACATTTATGCAGACACACAGTGTGTTGTGTGTGTGTGTGGGTATAAATATTTTCCCTTTGGGGAAAAAAATAGCAAATATGATATTGTGGATCCATTCTTGATTTACGTACCTCGCACCCCAAATAGCTCAGTTTTAAGAATACTGTGCTCTGTGGCTAAATTTACCCTTTATTTTATCACAAAGAATTATAAACTCAGGCACAATCAAAAGTGTCCATGACAATCAGTTCTAAGACAAGCAAGATAGATACAGGTTGTGGAGAGCAAATGGCTAGCAGAAAGCAATGTTGAGACTCTTGGCTTTACTCCTGATATAAGAAATTATATTAATCATAGAATCATAGAATCATAGAATCATAGAATCATAGAATCATAGAATCATAGAATTTTGGAGTTGGAAGGGACCACATGGATCATCTAGTCCAACCCCCTGCAATATGCAGGAAACCAATTAAACCATCCCCGAGAGGTGACTGTCCAGCTTCTTCTTAAAAACCTCCAGAGATGGAGAACCTACAACCTCCGTAGGTAGACTGTTCCACTGTTGTACAGATCTAACCGTCAGGAAGTTTTTCCTTATATTTAAGTGAAATCTAGGTAGCTGCAGTTTGTACCCATTATTTCTGGTCCTAGTTTCTGTGGCCATGGAAAAGAGTTCCTGACCATCTTCCCTATGGCACCCCTTTATGTACCTGAACACTGCTATCATGTCTCCCCTCAGTCTTCTTTTCTCCAGACTGAACAGCCCCAGTTCCTTCAGCCTGTTCTCATAGGACATGTCCTGAAGTCTCTGTATCATCTTTGTTGCCCTCCTCTGAACCTGTTCTAACCTGTCAATATCCTTCTGGAAATGTGGTGCCCAGAATTGTACACAGTACTCCAGGTGTGGTCTCACTAGTGCAGAGTAGAGGGGAATAATGACTTCCCGCATCATGGATATAATGCTTTTCCTAATGCAGTCCAAAACTGCATTAGCCCTCCTAGCAGCTGTCTCACACTGCTGGCTCATGTTCAGCTTGTTGTCTATGACCACACCCAAGTCTTTCTCCGATGTAGAGCTTCCAAGCCATGAGTCCCCCATCCTGTATGTGTGCCCTACATTTTTCCTCCCCAAATGTACTATCTTACATTTCTCCCTGTTGAAGGACATCTTGTTCCTTTCAGCCCAGTCTTCCAACCTGTCCAGGTTAGATTGCAATGTCATTCTTTCATCCTGGGTGTTTGCCAGACCTCCCAATTTTGTGTCATCTGCAAATTTGATGAGTAGCCCATCAACCCCATTATCCAGATCATTAATAAAAATGTTGAATAATACCGGCCCCAAGACCGATCCCTGTGGGACGCCACTGGTTACTGCTCTCCAACTCGATGTTGACCCATCAATGCTGACTCTCTGTGTGCGGTTAGATAGCCAATTGTGGACCCACCTTACTGTAGGGCCATCCAAACAAATCTTTAACAGCTTGTCAATGAGAATGCCATGTGGAACCTTGCCAAAAGATTATATCCACCGCATTCCCCTTGTCCACTAAAGTCGTTACCTTGTCAAAGAAGGAGACGAGATTTGTTTGGCATGACCTGTTTTTGACAAAGCCATGCTGGTTTTACAAAAGAATGGACTAAATGTTCATAAAGTTATTTTTACCTGAATCACAGGTAAAATTTTTATATCACTTCCAGTTGGGAATGGAGCTGTAGAACACATCCCTCCCTACTCTCTTGATTAAAGGGCTCTCAAACTCCTGAATTATCAGACTCTGTGGATAAAGACTTTGTTTACTGGGGAACTATTTTTGCTTTTGTTGTTTCACAAACTCTATAGTCTAGAGTGACTATAAAATAATAGAGGAGCCATATCTTCAGAAATGTTGCATATTCATTTGTGGGAAATGATATGAACACGAGGTATTAGTTTTTTGAGATACTGAGATAAAAACGAAGAAAAATTTCCAAGAAAATAAATATTACGTCCATTTAAAAAAGATAAGGGGAAAAAGGGCATTGACCCATTATTAATTGCTAGCATTTAGGAAGGCATAATGAAAATTGTTCTTGCTGAAATAGTTTCCATCATTGTTTTTCATTTGCTTTATCAGAAGAATGTTGAGAGATTCACTACTTTTTATTTCTCACACACCATTTTTAAAAGGATAGCATGCTCAGTTTTCTATCCTGACCCAATGCAATCCTGCTACCTGCTGGGTGTTCAGTTATGGTGTTACACATGTAATGGCTACCTTGTTCAATTGTGCTATCCCAGTTGTACCAAGGTATTAATAGTGTCCATATAAATCAGTCAAATCTGTACATGTAAAAGGGCAAGCTTGCATGACAACAGTTAACTTTTAAAAATAAATTAGTATGATTGGTACCTTTTATACAAAATCAAAATAAGTAACACTTGTGGTTTATGATTTTTAAAGGAGCACTTGGATAGCTTAGCTTGTTATCAGAATATAAAAGACTGTTCATAGTGTTCCCTTGGCACTATCCAGATCAGTGTTTCTCAACCTTGGAAACTTTAAGATGTGTGGACTTCAACTCCCAGGAATTCTGGGACTTGAAGTCCACACATCTTAAAGTTGCCAAGGTTGAGAAACACTGATCTAGATGGTTGGGACTAAGCTTCCCAGAATTCCTAGCCAGAATTCTGGAAGGTGCAGTTCTTAGACATCTGGAGAATGACAGATTGTGGATATCTTCTCTTACAGGCAAAATAAGGAGCAACTTGCTGTGATTCAGGTAAAAATAACTTTATGAACATTTAGTCCATTCTTTTGTAAATCAGTGTCTTCAGCCTTTCCTTGATTACATTAATATAATCAAAACTCCATGAAGTTTTACATAATTAGACTCATCCTAGTTGCACCTTTTCATTTACCACGCTCCATTTCTATGGTAACAATAATTTTACCTTGTTCTTTTACCTGTTCTAAAACCAAAACTAATGAATTGAGAAATTGATTAAGAATAGATGTGCCAAAACTGAGTCTCTGAAAGCAGAAATAGTTTTAATAGGAGCTGATGATCTCCCAGGAAGTCTGAGATTATTGTAGATGTGGCAGGTGTATAATAGTGTCTCTGACTGTCTCAACTATGGTATGAGCACTCTGCTTTGGTGGCATTATTCGTCAGCCATGTTTATGGTGAAATGTCACAAAGCTGAATGGAATTGATTATATTTTGTTAAATCTCTCTCTCTCTCTCTCTCTCTCTCTCTCTCTCTCTCTGTGTGTGTGTGTGTGTGTGTGTGTGTAGAAAGAGTTCAGAGAAGAGCAACAAAGAGGGTTGAGGGACTTGGAGCTCAATCCTACAAACAGCAGTTAAAGAACTTGGTATATTTAGTCTAAAGAAGAAAAGGCTAAGGGGAGGCACGATAGCAGTCTTCCAATACTTGAAGGGATATCACAGGGCCGAGGGATCTATTCTCCAGAGCATCCAAAGGTCAGACAAGAACCAGTGGGTGGAATAAGGAGGAATTTCCCGACTGTGAGAGCCATTAAACCATGGAGCAGCCTTCCTGCTGAAGTCATGGATGCTCCATCACTGAAGGGTTTCAGGAAAAGATTGGAGACCCATTTGTCTAGAATGGCCTGAGAATTCCTGCACTGGGTAGGGGGCTGGACAAGAAGATCTCCTTCCAACCTTATGATTCTATGAAATAATGCAAATAAATCAGTACTACTCTCAGGGAATCTTGGGACTTGGAATCAAATCTGTGATTCTACAATGTGGAAAGAGCATCACTTTTCATCACTGAAAAGCCCCAAAAGGCCTCTCTGTTATTCACTGAATTTTTCTTTGGGAATTTGTTTACTCAGTCCCTGAGAGTACAGAGCATGCCTTTTTCCTTCCTTCTAATCAGGACTGCAGCGTTCAGAATGAACTAGACAGGCAGTTCTCCCCCCAACCCTCCCCAAAGACTGAGTGATTGGGTGTCCATGGGAGAATTGAAATTGTGATGTTTAGTTTTACCCAGGCTTTTATTTTATTGTTTTGGAAGGTTCAAGTTTATTTTGCCCATGTTCACACTTTAAGAAAAACTTTCTAAAAGTCTGCCTGAACATTCATATGGATTGTTATGCAAATTTCTATAAGCCTATTTTCAAATATATACATTGTTGTACTCCTTTCATTTGAAAAAAAAGACTGCAACATTCTGAATCTATCTATCTATCTATCTATCTATCTATCTATCTATCTATCTATCTATCTATCTATCTATCAGGTTCGGACTGATATTGGTTAAGGAAGTGAGAATTATTTAAGTGGGCATTAACTAACAAATCAAGTGAATTGCTCTAATATCCTCGCATTTTGTTTTGCAGTCTGGAATTGGCTTACTTAAGACTATTGATCCTTTTTTAAAATAAAATCATCCTTCTGTTTTCAATAAAAGCCAGTCAGTGGTGTGGAAGCAAGCTTATAAAATGCACACAACACTTTAGAAAACAAGAACTCAAATAAACAGGCAGACATTGTGGGAAATAAAAGAACATATTTACATGGACAGATACGTGGATTTCTCTTCTATAAAAATTGATATCATTTTTTAAATTCAGTGACATTTTTCAGTGTGAACTGAATATCTTATTGTTAGAATCAATTGATGGCTCTAAAAACTCAGAGAGCAAGAATAGTGACATGTAAAGTAATTTGAGCAATTGGGATAATTATGTTATTAAAAAACTTTTGGTTTCCTCTATTCGTTGAGTTTTGAACATAACTTTAATATACTGGCTAAATGTAAGGCTTTAAAAAATGATCATTTGGGGCAACCTGCTAATTCAAAATATTAATGACCCCTGAAAACTAATTTGAATTGATTTTTTGAAAATCAGAAAAGTATAGAAGTATATACTAACTAGAGCTTTTCTTGTATATACCCAGTGTGAAATCTGTCTTCTTAACTTTCTGATTTATAGCCATGGTGAAATACATGTCAGCATTTGATTGGGGGGAAACTGTTGATTCATTTCTCACCATATGGTTGAAAGGAGAAAACATTGGAAGGGACAAATCTATCTAAGTGCTCGGCTCTTCCTGCCCTTGAACAAACTCATTTCTCTGAATCTTTCTGGGATGACTTGGTGAAAGAACTGCCTGAGCTCAAGTATTGAGCTGAAGCTTCACTTCTCAAGGTATTCTGAGAAAGGGCTAAATTGCAGGACTAAGATGTCAGGTCAAGGAAGCAGGATGTTTTGGTTTCTCTTTTCTGTTCCATCTAGGGACTTGCAAAATATTTTTCTGCTTTCTTCTTCTTTTATTATTGTTTCTTCAGAGTGATGGAAAAGAAACTGCTTCTGATTTTCTTTTCCCCCTAGATATGATGTGGCCGTATCTTGGGTCGTGTGAGAATGTCTGGTCTTTCACAGGATAAGCATCTTTCCAGCAGTTTGCAGCTTTTCTGGTTTTTCACATGTAGATTTAACTCCAAAGAAAGATATTATAATGGTTATTCTGCTCTCTCTCTCTCTGTGTTTTTACATCAAGGAATGTGCATAGTCTCAATGCTTCAGAGAGATGGAAAGAAACATGATAGCATTCTCTGCCATCTTGTAACAATAAACTAAAAAAAATGAGCAAAGCAGAAATTCTGAAGCAACCTGATAATTATGTGCATGCGGGGGGGGGGGGGGGGGACAGAAACAGAAGCTAATTTCATAGAGAAAGGAAACTTTCATAACTTTAGAAGATACAGTGGGACACAGTGTTACCTCTGGCACATGCCGCCAGGTTTCTACCTGTCAGTTGCTTTGCATATGGAAGATATTATCGTTCTTTTTCCTTAGTCTACATCACATTTAATCTACCAAATCTGGGTTGGGAAAATCTTCAATCTTTGCATCCCTTTGAAGCAGTACTAGGAAGTGACATGGGCATTTCAGGGGGTAGGGCAAAGAGGAGAGAAATGATGAAATATGCATGGGGATATTGCAGTGAAAACTCTGCTCTTTTTGGATTTGTGTCATGATATAGCATACAGTACCTAAAGGGGTGTCATTATTTGATGAAAACCTGGCTTGTGGGAGATGCCTCTGGGTTGTGACATCAACCCCATCTTCTCAATAACAGAGCAGAGGGCTTCTGAACATGTACAAGAGCCCATTTTGTGCAAAGGATGTGCCAGATGTTTCAGATGATGTAACATGCTTTGTTACAAAAAAGTGGTTCAGCTCAGCACCTGGATGTAGATCAGTGTTTTTCAATCTGGCAACTTTAAATGTGTGGGCTTCAACTTTCAGAATTCCACAGCCATCATGCATATTAGCTGAGGAATTCTAGGAGTTGAAGTCCACACATCTTAAAGTTGCCAAGTTTGAAAACACTGGTGTAGATCATGCCCACCTCACTAAGCAGCATTCTAAATATCACCTTTTAGATCCAGGCACCATCACAGTCTTAGAGCTGCTACTGGTAGTTTTCCTACAGGTTGATTTCTGTGGCCTCAAACATACCTATCCCATAATTAGCTTTGTTTATGTGCACTATTTGACTTCTGCCCCTCTCATTGGGGGGGGGGGGGTCTGCCTTTTGTCACTTTACATCTGACTAGCTCTTAGAGCCAATGAAACGTAGAGGGAATTATTATCATGTTATATTGTAACATGTTCTTATTTTCTTCACCTCTAATTAGTCACAGCAATCAAAATCAAAAGGGGCCAGCCCACCAGCTGGCCTTTTTAGTTCTGCGGCAGGAAAACCACAGGAGCTGCAATCCTCAAAAGTGCTATCAAAGAATTTATTTATTGGGAAAATAAAACTGGGATACCAATCTGTTTTAGAACGAAAACTGAGGTTAATCTTTTGACTCATGGGGCCTGCTTAATAATGCTATCACTGCTTGCAGTATACACATAAGCATTATCTTCCTCTACTCCTGCGGTCTCTGATTGAAGGAACTGTTGCATTTTCATCACAAACAGAAGCTACTTAAAGTGCCAGTGCAAATATTATGTGGTATGTTGCAGGGAAATTTGTGAATGTCTCATAAAACAATAGAGATTGGGGGGGGGGGGGTGTCAATCATTTTGTTAAAGACTATATAAAACAGATAGGACTAATACAAAAACTGAATATAAAAATACATTAAAAGAAAAAAAAAATATTAAGAAAGTGTGGAGAGAAAAAAAATCCCCCCCAAAATAAGAAGAAACTTCCTCCTTAATTCCCAGCAAATATATTCAGCTTTAACAATTTATCACTGTCTCCTAAAATACTACCAAACACATCTTCATTCCATATTTCACCCCATTTTCTATAGACCCATCTCTAAATCCTCAGCTCTCCTTATTAATGAACAAAAGGTAAAAATGAACATACGCATTTAGTTCCCCTTTCCATTTAAACATATTCCCCCATCCCTCTTTTAATAATCAAAATCTAATCTCAATTAAAATTAAACATTACAAACAGATAAAAAATAACCATTAATAATCATCAGAGATAGTAACCCATTATTAATCCCAATTAACTGTTGAGCAGAGTGCAGCAAAAGACCCATAAACCTTGCTCTCAGGTTATAAATATTAATTATATAATTATAAATAAATATTACAGAAAAATAAAAACTGTTAAACATTACCAAAAATAATAATCCCTTATTTATATACCAAAAATAGTAACTATTTTTAGATATTACAAACTAATCCATCACACATTTCTTCTTCCTTCCATCTATCCTTGAATTCCATAAAGTTCTAACATCTGCTTTCTTCTACTAGCCTTGTCTCTTCTCTCGAAATCCTTGTCATCCTTATCAAAGTCCATATGTAATTTCAATGTAGCCACTCCAGTAAGCCTCTTATATTCCAATTTAAATGGGTAATCCACATTATTTGTATATCTTTTTAAATTTTTAAATTATCATCCAATTCCATTTGTAAATTCAACATTTCCATCTCTTTTTTATAGGTTATAATTTTTAAGTCCACCTTAAAATCCATTTCAGTTATCTTCCAAGGGACTTGTTGCTCTTGTATAACAACTTTTGGTTCCAGTAAAGGGTTAAATAGTCCAAGAATTTCTTGAGTCATCTTATAAAACGTTTCCTTTAAAGTAGCCATTGGTGGTCTCTAGTGATTAACCTTGAAATCTTTGTTATCAGGTCAAAATATAAACATGAAATCTTTTCCCACATGAGAGGATCTTTTTAATTAACTTCAAAGTCTTTCTATAAATCAATTTCATCCAAATCCTTAGCATTTAAAAACTTTTCAAAAAACAGTACTATAGTGGCCCTTTTGTTATATACTGTAAAAAATAAAGATCTTACAAAGCTGGAAACTCGTAGTTTTCTTTCTTTTTAAACAGATTGAAAAGAGACTTACCCAGTGAATCCCCAACTTGCGGTTCCAAAGATTTTTCAATCTTAAAGAAACAGTAAGAAAGAAATTAAACTCCAAGGTGATTAAAAAGGTGAGGTTTGGACAAATTTTGAGTCCATGAAAAAGCTAAATGAATGTTTCAGAGCATGATGAAACCCATGACTCCTGGCTGATCACAAGTGAATGCAAAAACCTCAGTTTCTGCTGTCAACTCAAAAAACAAAAAACCCAACTGTTTGGAATGCATGAGGGTAATCTCAAGATCTCTCTTTTATCTAGAGAGAATTATCGACAGTCTGGATTCCATATCCAGTTGCCTTTCAGCTGCAATGTCTCCCGTGGAGCGCGGGCATCAGTTCGCCATTCCTCACCAGAAGTGACTCCAATAGAGATTAGTTTAAATGTACTTGAAATGTATGCATTTCTCCAGGTAAAATGTTCAACAATGCCTCCCTTTCCAATGCTACCCAAATCCACAAAAACCATTAATTCAAGTCCTTTGCACAGCCTCTTTCTAACTCAGAGTGGAGTATTTAATTATAAATCTATAGTACTGAATGAGAGTTTGCATGCATAACATATCACACTTAATTTCTGGCATCTAGAGATAGACTTGGAAAAAATTATTGTCTGATACTCTGAAGAAGCATCACCAATCTTGCAGAAAATAATGATAGAGCATTTTTTTTCAAGTCTCTGCCAATTTAATACATACTGTATTTATTATTCATCCATCCAGTCCACTTGTGAAAAAGAAAAACAACCTGCAAATTCAAAAAGGCATGAAAATCTCCATTATTTGAAATTTATATTTCATTAAGCATACTCCTTTAACTTAACAAGGCCATTTGATTGTCATTGTCCTCCTCCTCCTCCTCCTCCTCCTCCTCTTCCTCCTTGGAGGTGTGAACTGCTTTATGAGTTCTGCTCATTCTAAACTACAAGTTATTACAGGACCTTTGAATGAATTACTTTGTTTACAAAAGACAGACAATGAGATCTGTGAACATCCTTGGGAGACAATACTGACCTAGCAAGGCCAATTGATGTAACCCTGTATATATGGAAGTGAGGGTTCAAACATTGTACATTGTAAGAAGTGCAGAAGGTGGGGGGAAAAATTGAATCTGCAAAACATTTTCAAAGGGTATAGAATGCTTCAAAGCCAGGTGGTTTAATGTTCTGCTTCAGAGTACAGTAGAGTCAAACTTCAATTTAGTTCAATGGGATAGTTCCACTGAAGCTTTGTCAAACTGAAGCACCCCTTCAAAATGTGTACATGCCTATTACCAATTATACTCTCTCAGGGCTCTGGTTTCATTGTGAGAAAATATATTTGGAATTCTCCGAATATGAAAAACAGATAAATTCCAGATGTGCTCCAAATTCTTGGGAAAGGTGTGTGTATATGGTTTTGTTTCTTATTTTTTAACATGTGATGTTTCAAGTTAAAATCAAGCCAAATCTTCATAGGTGGGTTCTTCTTCCTTTGGCTGATTGAATAGAAATGAGTACTTTTGCCAGAAGTCTCAGTTTCCTTGGCTGTCTTTTAAATAGATACTGAACAAGTCCATCTTGTTGACAATGAAACTTTGGTGTCTCTTTTCTGTGTGCTTAGCAAGCACACTGCTCCCTTTTCCCATTTCTGCTTGCTACTAATGCTATCAGAGCAATGCTGTTTCACCAGTCCCATGAGAACCAAATGTCAGTTTTCCAGATGGCAGGCTGCCAGTCTAGCAATCATATTGAAAGTCACTGAGGGAATTGTCTTTATTGAAGAAACAAAGAACACTGCTTCATAATGCACCTTGTGTATATCTTGGGACCCAGCAGTGGAATGAAATGGCTAGAAACCTCTTCCTGCCTGCCTGCCTGCCTGCCTGCCTGCCTGCCTGCCTGCCTGCCTGCCTGCCTGCCTGCCTTCCTTCCTTCCTTCCTTCCTTCCTTCCTTCCTTCCTTCCTTCTCTTTTTGTTGTGTGTGTTATGCTCCCCAAAGACTTCTGCAACTACATAATGTTCTTTCTAATGCAGCGAAATCGACAAAAATAAATGATTTGTTTCTAGTATGGACAAAACTTTTATTTGTTTGTTTGTGCACTGTTACTGAGGAGAAGGAAAGAATGGGATCATAAAATTGGAGCTCATTTAATAATATTAACAACATCTTACCTATAGGGAAAGGAATCTGATTGCATAATCATCAGGTCTGAATGGAAGCACTGCATTTTCCAGCATCAGTATCACAGGCTATTATCTTTATTAAGATTCTGAGTTATTATCATCATGCACCATTGGGGAAAAATTAGCCATGGGTGGAAAATTAGTGTATGGAGTAAGAAAAAAAAAGCAGAAGATGTGTCTAAATCAGCATTGTTATTTTGGAATCTGAACACAATTATCTGAAAGTATGGACTTCAAGGGCTCTACACCTTTAATTTAGAGTTCAGAGTTGTTGACAGCAGATTTATTTCCAATGCCCTGTTTTTCATTGCAAAGATATAATGTATAAAATAAGTTGTGTGTCACAGATGCATTTATGCATATATTTGTATTTTTAGAATTTCATTTCATAATTTTTCTCTCTGCCACCTATATTAACAGAATGGATTTTTTTTCCCCTAAGGAGCTTAACAATTGGTAACACAAGATGGTTTAGAATGGAATATTGTTCAGGATGAAAGACAAAGCTGTGCCATACTTACCTCATTTCTCCATCAGTAAGTAACTGCATCCACTAGTGCCATCCAACCATCATTGTGCTAAACCTAGTGTAAGGATGACAGGCTTTATATCATTTAGTGATAGCTGGGTGATACTATGAAGATTCTATAGGATATTGGGGGGAAATGGCATTAGTTTACCTTAAAGGTTCCAGTAACCTTAGGTGTGTAATTCTTAGCAGCCTTATTTGTAACTGATTGCAAGGCTACCACACAATATTGAGCCCTTCCATGCTGCCCTGGCCAGGTTGGCAAGATGCCCACACACATCTCACCAGAAGACATGGTGAGATAAGTCAGCTTCTCCAATGGAGAGGCAAAGGAAGGGAGAAACTTGATGGAAACCACAGGAAGAATATGTCTTGATTTCCAGCAATGGTAGAACAAGCAGAATATTGTGGTTATCTGCCATAAATGGCAGTGTCTAGTTGAATGGTTAATTTCAAAAAGCTAAGCAGGAACTGACCTGATTCATACTCAGTTAATCCCAGGCCTATAGACTAGATTGTGAAATAAATAAATAAATGTGCAACAATAACCACAAAGACTCCGGAGAAACAAAATGGCAAAATACTTCCATACTGTTGCCAGGAAGACAACATACAATATGATCCAGCTGCAAAAAGTGTAAATGCAATCCTAGGCTGCATCAACAGAAGTGTGTAAAGACCAAGAGGAGTCATCAGTCCTCTATATTCTGCATTGGTGAAACTATACCTAGAATATTACACCCAGTTCTGGTACCATATTTTACAAAGTGGAGCATGTCAATAGAAGACCAATCAAGATGACAAAGAACTTAAAAAATCACCATCATCATCATCATCATCATCATCATCATCATCTTATGAGGCCTGGTTAGAAGTATTGTGGATGTGTAGCCTGGGGAAGAGAAGACTATGGGAAGACGATAGCTGTCTTCAAGTACATGAAAGGCTGTCATGTAGAAGTTGGGGCCAAATTATTCAGAGTTGTTCCATAATACGACCCAATGTATTTTAGATTACAAGCCAGTAGACTGTGGTTGAACATCAGAAAAAATCCTAAATATGTGAACTGTTCAACAGTGGAACAGACTGCTTTGTCGGTGATGGACTCTCCATCATTGGAAGTGATAAGCTGGTTGACTATATGTTAGGGTTGTTGTACTACTGGATTCCTGCACTGGGGAAAAAACAGGATGATGATCTCTAAGGTGCCTTCCAATCCTTCCATTCTATGATTCTATGAATACTTCTGCCTCCCCTCCCCCTCCCCCTCTCATACCCCACTTTTTTCTTATTGGCATCCTAAGTCAAGGTAATTTTTTTCCTCCATACCTTTTTGTCCATTGAAGGAAAAGGCTCAGTAAATAGGAGTGTGTGTAAAATCCCCAAATAATTAAATATTTTAAGTGTTATATTGAAACTGATGAATTGTATGCCTTCATTCAGAAGTATTGATCCAACTCATCATGTTCAAATTCTGAAGTAATCTTTTCAATGGGAACTCCTCTATCTATGGGCCCAGGACAATTGCCCCACAAAGACCATAGGGTGAACTCATCCTTCAAGATTGGAGAATAAGACATTTGATGCCATGGATAGCCATCAGATAGGTGAACACTTGACCTTTAAAAAAAAACAGTTGGTAATGAGAATATCTTTGCAGAAGACTAATCTGGTAAAAATTCTCTCATTGTTGATCTGGTTTTCTTGACCTAGGTCACATTTAGAAATAAGCAATAAGAAAACTCCAAAAATCTCCTTAAAGTCTGTTTTAAACTTCCATTGGAATGAGTAGAAACAGATATTCTTGTGATGATTCCAATCTGATCTGCCAGACATAGTATAACTGGACAGTTCAAACAGAGAGAAATATTTATGGAAGAGCTGGTTTGCCAGTATAGTATATAGTAAGTTGGTTAGAAGAGGAAAATCACAAGATTTTACATTGTGTTATTGGTATTCTAAAGCAGCTGCTGTTCTTGGGCTCTGGATTCACAACTTCTAAGTTGGTGTTTGAACATATGCTTCCTGACAGGTACCTGAACTTAGGTAATGTTCTGACACATGTGCTAAGGCAATCTTTTGCCTTTGACAAGAGTGTGTGTCTATTCTCCAGTCTGTCCTCCCCAATTATTTTTTTCCACATGGGTTTCAAAATTGGAAGTGGGCCTGGTTAGAGAAGGAGAACATTTGAAGCATGAGATCAACATACCAAAAAGATTCATTTCTCTCTCATTTTATTTACACACACACACACACACACGATTTTTAAAAAGGAGATAAAAACTAACAAGAACTAATATAAAGAAAAGAAAGAAAAGAAAAGAAGAAAGAAAGAAAGAAAGAAAGAAAGAAAGAAAGAAAGAAAGGCAAAAGTGCAAAAAGAAAGAATAAAAAGAAATAGAAGTAGCTTCCGATTTTCTTTACAGCAATTATAAGTACAAATACAAAATTACTTCATACTTTATTGTTGCAAAAAAAAAAAACCTGTGCATTTTTTTCTAATCATCAAAATCTCTCATAAACTTTTGACTCCTAATCCAAACCTACAAGGGTCATCAGCATTATGCTCATATTGTTTTGAAAAAACAAAGAGCCTGGACTGTGCATTTTCTAAGAGAATTCTTGTTTCTTCACTATTGTCCAGCTGGGCTTTGTTCTTCTGCATTTAGCTAGAAGCAGGAAAAGAAGGAACAAGGAAAAGAAGGAAGGAAGGAAGGAAGGAAGGAAGGAAGGAAGGAAGGAAGGAAGGAAGGAAGGAAGGAAGGGAGGGAGGAAGACATCCCAACCTGCACTGGATGTCTGGGCACCAAAATGTGGACACTGATATCATTATTGAAAGAATATAAATATGGTTATTTGTGTTTGCTGGTATGGCTAAATTTCTCATTTCCCTAGTCATGAGTCTACTTTTAAGGAGGAGTCCCTTGGAATTTCCTGTACTGCATCTGGAACGTTTCAGCCAGAAATGGAGAGATGCCAAGAAATCTTTCAGCTTTGAGAGTCTAATAATGGTTCAGCATGCCTGCTGCTCACTGAATTCGAGTTAATCGTCTTTTATTCTGTTTAATGGTGTAGCCAACTTTTTTGTTGTTTTGTTCTCATCCATGGCTTTGGAAAGTTGGAAACTACCCTCCTGCAGCTCCCAGGTGAAAGCTGCCTGGTTTCTGAATGTGTGTTGATGGCAAGCATATGTCTCCAAGACAATCAATTCATGAGCCTAAGACTGAATTCCAGAGTTCCAAGCAGCTATTAAAGTTCCTCATAATTTTATATGAAAAGCCATGGAAACTGAGCCTTCTTACTAGAATGTAAGCTTTAAATGTCAAAGGCAACTTTCCAAATTACTGCCTGATATATGTGATACACCATACTCTGGGCTATATCTATGGATCTGAGGTATTCAGGAAATGTAATTTTGAGCAGAAAGGGCCTTAGAAAAGTCTAGATACAACATTTGTAAAGTTTCCTATGACAAAAGAACCCTCAAGTTACTTTGGATCTTTTTCTCTATTTGCTGCAATTTGTTTTATTTAATTGAGAAAGAGGCAGAATAAAATGGGCAATTATTTCTTATCAATGCATGAAAAGCTAAGAAAATAAGCAGTAAGTAAAAAAGTTTCAACAGGCAATTCAGGGATTCTAGTCCACCTCTGGGGCCAAAGATTCCCTTTTTAGATAGACATACAAAAGAGGGGCTTCTCTTTAACCTAACTGGACCAGCTGACTTAATGAACCAGTAAGACCTAACTGGTTCTGTAGTAGACAACTGTGGTTCCATGTTTTCTTCACTAGTCTGAGCATCTTCTTGCTAGTCCTATTTTGGCTGTGTTTCACAACTTTATCATTGGTCCATTCTGATCCTTATTGCCTGCATCTGATCCTGCAAGGTTCCCTATTTCATTTTTCATTCTTGATTTGTGTCTGCATTTGACTATACAATTTGCTGCTACTCACTTCAGAAGTGTGCAAATCAAATTTCAGTAGCCACTGTGTTTCTTGAGGAATATCTTACATAGCAATGGGATTAACCAGACCTTAATTGTTGTAGCCTTCCCAAGTACAAACTTTGAGCCGGAATTTCAAATAGCATGTGATACCAAACCTCTGCTGAATTAGAAGACAGTGCACAACTTCGATCAGCTTTAGGGCTACAGCTGGCTTTACATGGCAAATTACACAAGTGGGTGGTCCAAAACCCCAAAAGTGGTTGTTTTTGGATAGGTGATATTTTAAGGGGTAAAACTTTAAACCTTAAAGTACCTGTATTGTCGAAGGCTTTCACGGCCGGAATACGATGGCTGGTGTGGGTCTTCTGGGCTGTGTGGCCGTGTTCTGGAAGTTTTGTTTCCTAACGTTTCGCCAGCATCTGTGACTGGCATCTTCAGAGGGCAGGAGCAGACAGGAGCAGTTCTCTCTGTGCCCAGGATGATGTGATCCTTTTGTGGGTATTTATAGAGATCTGAAGGGGGAGGGTTGGGGGGGTGGGGGATTGGGGGGGTTAGGGGGGTGGGGGGGTGGGGGGGTGGGGTTAACGAGTGGCTGCTTGTTTTGGTATCAGAATATCTGTGTATCTTCCTGGGGGTTAGGCACGGTTTTTTCTTCTATTGAGTTGTTAACGAGTGGCTGCTGAGGGTGATTAGCATGTTCATTGTGTGAACTGTTCACACATCCTGGTGGTTGAGCTGAGTTCGTTGACCTTTTGCAGGCTGTATTTTTCAGGATTGGTAGCCAGTTTTTGTTGATTTTTAGACTCTCCTCTTTTTTATTGAAACTGTGCTGGTGTTTGTGAATCTCAATGGCTTCCCGGTATAGCCTGGTATAGTGGCTGTTGGTGTTGTCCAGTATCTCTGTGTTTTCAAATAGGATTTTGTGTCCAGTGTGCTTGAGAGCATGTTCAGCTACTGCAGATTTTTCTGGTCACTGTAGTCTGCAGTGTTTTTCGTGTTCTTTTATCCTGGTATGGATGCTGCGTTTTGTGGTCCCAATGTATACTTGCCCGCAGCTGCATGGTATGCGGTATACTCCTGCGGCGGTGAGGGGATACCTTTTGTCTTTTGCTGATTTTAGCACTTGTATTTTTCTGGAGGGTCTGAAGATTGTTTGGAAATTGTGTTTTTCCATCAGTTTTCCCATGCAGTCTGTGACCCCTTTGATGTAGGACAGAAATACTTTGTTGGTGGGTGGCTGTTTTTCTTCTTCAGTTGCATGTTGTTTTCCTGGTTTGATGGCTCTTTTTATTTCATTCTTGGAGTAGCCATTCACTTGTAGGACCCAATTAAGGTGGTTAAGTTCAGAGTTTAGGAATTGGGTTTCGCAGATCCGATTGGCACAATCCATCAGGGTTTTGATAATGCCTCTTTTCTGACGTGGGTGGTGGTTGGAGTTTTTGTGTAGGTACCGGTCTGTGTGGGTGGGTTTTCTGTAAACTTTGTGTCCTAATTTGAGGTCTGGTTTGCGTATGACCAATGTGTCTAGAAATGGAAGTTTGCCATCCATTTCTTTTTCCATGGTGAATTGTATATTGGGGTGGATGCTGTTTAGGTGGTTCAGGAACTTCTCTAGTTCTTCTTCATCCTGACTCCAAATTGCGAAGGTGTCATCCACAAACCGGAACCAGACTGTTGGGGTAATGGGTGCAGTTTCTAAAGCCCGTTTTTCATAATGTTCCATGTAAAAATTTGCTACGACTGGGCTCAGGGGGCTTCCCGTGGCGACGCCGTCCATCTGTTCGTAGAACTCATTGTCCCATTGGAAGTAACTGGTTGTTAGGCAGTGCTGAAATAAAGCTGTGATGTCTTCTGGGGAGATCTGTTTGATGAGTGCCAGGGTGTCCTTCACTGGTACCTTGGTGAACAGGGAGACTCTATAAATATCCACAAAAGGGTCACATCATCCTGGGCACAGAGAGAACTGCTCCTGTCTGTGCTCCTGCCCTCTGAAGATGCCGGTCACAGATGCTGGCGAAACGTTAGGAAACAAAACTTCCAGAACACGGCCACATAGCCCGGAAGACCCACACCAGCCATCTAAAAGTACCTATTTACCCCTTGAAATTCCCAACTCAAGAAAAGCAGAAAAGGACTGGGTGTTTTGGCTGCACCCACTCAAACAGAGCTGTAAGTGCCACAAAAGTGTAACTGGTAGGTAAAATTATGGCACCCCTGGATGACAAGATAAAGCACTAAATCATTCTGAGCAATTTTCATTCATTGCTACTTTTATTTTTACTTTTACTTCATGTGCACATTCATCTGACTCTTTGAGACTCCTCTGCACAAGGATTATGCAAATTCAAAAGCAGGCCTATATCATTATGACCCAGGAAAATCAGCAGAGTTTGGTAGCTGAGCCAATGTATTTCCAGCCAACCCTGGTGCAAAACAAATGAGAAAGCAAGCTTATTTCAGTGGTAAAGTTCTAAACAGTAAATGGGTGAACCATTCCCTTCTTGAAGATTTCTTGCCTCCCCTCTCCTCCAGACTACAGAACTTCAGTGAGTTCTGCTTTAAAAGGGTATATGTATGTATTTATAAATTAATATACTGTCACTCCAATAATTCTGGGAAACTTATAATAATACATAAATAATAGTCTATACAGTCAATAGGCACTGCCTGGATACAAAATCTGTAATATTCTCATTTTTAAAGGTTCTTCCTGACAGTCTTTTGTGGTAGTGCAGCAGCAAGAGAAGCAGCTATTAAATCTAGAAAGCTCAGAGACTCTAATTCCTCATGGTGAAGGCTAGAGGATTTCATTACACTCTTGTCTTGCAGGTCCCACTCCACCCATCATATTTGTTTATTTGGTCCTCTATTAGTATTGCTGCTATTGGCATTACTACTTTTATTATTATCCCCCTTCTTAAATCCCATGAGATTGCATAAACCACCCCAAAAAATCAATGTCAGCACATCAGAATTCATTCTCTGCCATTTTTTCTTCTTCCCATAATATTATATTTTCTTGTAAAGAGGAGCAAAATAAAGTTCTCAGCCTGTAACAATTAAATTCATTGCAAGATTTAATAAGATAAAACAAAATATCTGATTAAAAATGTTAAGAGGTACCTAAGAGCAGGTAAGGTGTCTTCATTTGCCATCTTATTCATCTCCTGCATATTTAAGGTAAGATTCTAAAGCATTTAACATTCTAAACATTACAATTCAATCCAACCCCCCTTAAAACACTAAAACATAAAAACTGCATAACTCTAAAAAGTGCTGGGAAAAGAAGTAGGTTTTAAGCCTCCTCTGAAAGTAAAATAAGACAGGGGCTTGCCTCAATTCCAATGGCAATCCCTACCGTGGAGAATTCAGAATTCAGACTTGAAGATGGGCTCCATTAAAAACCTAAGAATGCCAGAGAGGCTGAGCAAAAGTGATTCTGTGGGCAGTTCGGGTTTGAGACATATAAGGCTTTATACACCAAAGGATTTTGAATTGGGTTTGGAAAACAATTGACAACTAATAAAGTCACTTTGCTACAGGTGTCCTACAGGTGCCTCTTCCCACCCATGCCAGTACATTCTGTGACATCTAAAATTCCCAGACCATCTTTGAGGGCTACCCTACAAAATAATATACCACAGTAATCCAACCTTGAGGTTACCACTACATGTATAGCTGAAACCAGAACTCTCTTCTCTAGGAAGATGTAAAACTGGTTTATCAGCCAAAGCTGATAAAAAGTTCCTCTTGCCACAGTAGTTATGTGGTTATCCAATATCAGTTCTAGATCAAGAAGGACCACCAGAATGCAAGCTGCTTCTTAAAGGGAAGTGCCACCCCATCCAGAACAGACATATATCCTGAACTCTGGAGTTGTCTCCCTGGAATGATCAAGTACTGCATCTTCTCCAACTGAAACTTCAGTTGCTCTCCTGCATCCAGTTATTTATCATTTGGAGATATGCCAAAGTTCCTGAGACATCCATCCCTGAGTTCCCAAGAAACGAGAATATGAGCTGAATATCAACAGTAAATAGATGGCAATTAGTTCCAAATTTTCAAAAGATTATTGCCAGGAGTTTCATATATAAATTAAATAACTTAAGAGGCAGCACTGAACCTTAACAGGACCTTCCTAAAATTTCCCAAGGGATGAGCACATGTCTCCAATTATAACCTTTTGGTAGTGCTCAAAGAGGTAAAACAGAAACCACTGAAGAAGGGTGCCCTGAAGTCCCATTTTATTCATGTTGGCATGACTAAGATAAGTAGGAACTGACAAGTGATCTATCTGCTTCTCTTTTCTCTTTGACCTCTGCCCAAGTGGACATGCAAAATGCCAGGTTGGATTTCTTTTTCTTTTCTTTTCCTTTTGTGTCAGGGTGGGGGTCAAGTGATTTTCATTACTTTAGTGCAGTGGGAAAAGTGGTGATCTCAAAATGTCATTTCAATGACTAAGTTCCTCCAGCCTAAAAATTACACATTGTTTGAAAACTTATCATCCTTTCTCCATGACCATCTTTAGGGTGGGCAAAGGATAAAAGTTTGTGGTGACATCATTATGTAAATGCTGTGAGTTACATACTTGTGTTAGATGTTGTGCTGCAAGTAGGTGATTGTGGTATTTGCATAATGATGTCATAACACACATGGCATCATTTTAATGCTACTGCCTTCCTCCCCAAATTGAGCATGATTAGAGGCATTGCAAAATTGATATGATATTGTACCCTTTCCCAGTGGGAATCTTTAACACAGGAGGAATGGTAGCTTAGTAACCAAGTAGCTTCATCCTGTTAGAAATACCAAGATTTATTTATTTATTTATTTCACAAATTACCAGATGAATGCACAGAAAGCAGGTACTGAAATTATCGAGGAGGGTAGCAATTTATTTCAATTCCCCTTTGTGTGGCATGAAGGTGAGGTGATTTGCATATATACCCTAGACTGTATTAGAGGGCTTGGAGAATGGACACAATCTCACCTGGACATGCCCTGTGGAAGTGTCCTTTGGTAGACTATGGCACTTCTTTGAACCTCCACAATCATGTAGTGAAATCTTCAGAAGCAAGCTAGTAGCATATTTTCTCTGTAGTTTCTCTCCAGTTCTTTCTTACCAGCTCTGTTGGGTGCTTTGACAACCTTCTTCTGTGCTGGTAAAACTCTCAAAGTAAGGGATGGGTTGTTGATTAGTCAGTTGTTTTTTACTATTGTAACAGGAGCTTCCTGTAGGTTCATAAGATTTGATAGAAAATGCAGTGCAAGACACCACTTCAGACTCTCCACCCCCCACTTTATTACACAAACAGACAACATCTAGTTTCACTTTCAGGTGCATTCTTCTGTGACATTATTTACAAGCCAAGCCTGGGCTCTCCTGCTTTCTGCTGGCCACGTTTACAGATAAGTAGCAGAGAAGGAAGTGAAGCCATGATCTGCCATCTAAAATACAGGGTAACTATTCCCCCACCCCCAGCTAATGTATAATGCAGCCTGAAGCTTCTCTAAGCATGTAGATGCTTGCAAAATATACATTTAGCTTACTGTATGTATATTCCTCTATGTTTCAAAATACTCTAACCAATACTGTCTAGAATTGAGAAATGGCATAAAGATACTGGCTGGCAATTTCCCTCTGTCAGTCAAGCTGGTAGCTGTTTTTTCTCAGGCTGATAAAACCTCATCTTCAATCCCTAGTAGGTAGGCTTTCTTGCATACTTCCTGTTCTTCATGTCTGGCACACTTCTCTGGTTCATATCCTCCTTCAGGTGTCTTCCGTCAATGCGGAAACAAAACAAAGCTCCAGCAGTGCAAGACTACCTTGTCCATTTCAGAACTGCCAACCATCCCGACTCTTTACTAAGACCATAGATGGTCAACAGCCAGCACTGTTTTAGCTACCATCTCTGCTACTCTAGTTCTCTTTCCCAGCTTCCCTTCAGAGTTCTTCTAGTCATTTTAAGACCTCACCTCTGAGGCTAGTCCTACGAGAACGTTTTCCTATGAAAATTTAAACTAACTTCTAATCTCTGATTGTTCTATCAGCTAGTTAGCAGATGAGAACAGCCAGCAGGAAGCTGTGGCTGAATGCAAGCTGTTGCATCTATGAAAATGCACTGAGTCATAAAACAGCATTTTCCTTAGGAAATGTATCTTGGTGATACACCCATGCCTATATGCAGAAGATGCAAGGTTTAAGTATATTACATATTATTTATTATTTATTATTATTACTATTATTTTATTATATTTATCATTGTATTATTATATCATTAATAGTATATTAGAATATTCAGACATGGCTTGAATAACCGTTCCTTGAATTTTATGGTAATCCATAGTCTATTGGTGCCAGTGAACATGGGCTAGGAGCATCAGTTGTTTGATGCATACAACACAACCTTTTGTGTGCCAAACTACATTGGATGTCCAACCTGTTCCCCATCTTGCTTTCAGAGAAGCAAGGATGAGATTCCCAGACTTAGATCAAGTTGATTGCCAAATGAAATGTTTGGAAATAGTTTATTTATTTATATTTGTAACCTGCTGCAACTGAGATGATTCTTGGCAGCTTTAGTTCAAAATGTTTTATGGACTTGATTAAATGTTGGTGAAACACTAAGGTCTAGCATAGATAGTTAGCCTTAACCTGCAATATAGTTATTGAGAGTGGTATCCAGTTGGTTGCTTCTGCCAGAAAGTATCTGTGAATAAAATGGAAGGAGAATGTTCAGTGATTTCCCTGCAGCTTTCTATGGCACATCCTTCACTGTCGCAAAAGTTTCCAACCTTTTGAGCAGGGGAGAAGGAATTGCTGAAAGTTGTCCCTTTCATATTCTACTGACAGTTGACTTCCATTAGTGTAGGGGTTGAAACAGTAGTGATTATCTCTTTTATTACAGAATAATTTCTTAGTACTTGTTTAATGCTTTTTTTTTTTCCTTTTAAATGTTTATTGGCTTCTGTTTGCTGTGGAATTATTCCTGGTTTAATTTTATTTAGGTTGATCTGTCTCAGGTGAGAACTCTGAAACTTAATGTCTAAATTTCTGTGTTTATCAGTCTTCTTTCTCTTAGCAGGAAGATACATGCTTTCAACCCTCCTATCTCTAGTATAGGAAAGGCAGAGTCTCTTAATCCTGTGGTTTGGGTATTAATGTTTTACGTGTATCATAAGAACTGCCATCGGTCTTCTTTTCTACATCTTACATATTGAAATTCCTCACAGCAGCTCTTTTGGATAGCACTTAAACAGTAATCATAACTGTTGTCAATTTGGGTCAATTATTTTAAAAGCAGCAGGCTGTCTGACACTGTATACGAAGCTTAGAGAAAGGTGGGAAGAAGCCAGTGAGTGGGAGAGGAATGAGGGAAAGAGAAAATCTGAAGGGGGATAAAAGAAAATTAATTAAGTAAAAAAAAAAAAATCAAATGTATAGTGAGCACTTATATAATTCTTTTAGTCTAGTTCCAACATCACATTATGATGTACCCAAAAAAGGTATGTATGTATGTATTTATTTATTTAGTAGATTTCTCTCCCGCCCATCTCCCCTACAATAGGTATGCAAAGCACCCCCCCCCACACACACACAATGCTTTCTATAATTATTTTCCCTAACATCCACCAGAAACGAGCATTGTCCCCTTTCACTTAACAGCTTGAAGTTATTACCATTTATTCAGCAAGGAGTTATATCCTGGATTTCTAAAACAAGATTTTATTGAATTCTCAGAGAGGAGCAATGAAGATAAATCGAGATGTGTCAAGATAAAATTAAAAATTATTACTTGAACAAAATTCAGAGCGCGCTTGGCCATACTACCACATTTTCCATTAAGGGTGTTAGGAATTAAAGATAAAGATGGATGTCTTACTCTCCTGGAGCCAACCTGGGCAGTTTAAAGTAAATATTATAATTGATCTCTCTAAATGATGTCCATAACTAAATGAGGCCTGAAGCCTGGCTTAGTTTTCCGATCCAAGCACCAACAGACAAGCCTTGCTTTCCATTAATGAAAAGATGGCCAACCCATTTGTAGTGCCCGGTGCACCACTACTGACCAAACTCAATGAAAATAATTGGGACCATCTATAGCAATCACCTTTTTAGCCTTCTCACAGGCCCCCAAATTTCAGTTCAATGTTGCTGACTGAGGTAGATTTAATTTTGTATTAGTGCAGGAATTTATCAGGCTTCTGAACTGAGGGAAAGGGTTTTTAATGTAATGAAAACATTCATTTTATTAGTATAAAAGGAAAGTCATGGCTTTGCTGAGGACTCTGTGGAGCCAGAAGGTCCTGGCGTAGTCACGAGAAGAATGCTGCTATGCTTTTTCAATCAGGGGTGTGATTTGTAGGCTTTTTGATCTCATTGCATTCTTTCTTTTTTTTTTTTAAGGGATTTCATTCAAAAATAAATAAAAGGGCAAGTAGTAGGATACTGCCAACTTGCTGACAATTGGTGCCTTGGGATGAGTCCAGAAGAGAAAGAGATCAGCATAGGGATAGGTGCATCCATTCCCTGAGATAAAGAAGGGACAAATATAATCCTTCCTATGTTGGAGTGACATCTAGACTCAAAAATGTGTCCAAACTAAAACTGATCTCAAAGTGTTTCCCCTCTCCCACCCCTCTCCCACTATCTTATGGTTCTGATCCCAGGTCACAAAGTGATGCTTGCCAGTATAAGTGAGGGAGGCAAAACTAGGTTAAAATAAAGGACAGCAGCTGCAAAATTAAGCTTAGTTTGTCAGAAGAAGCATAATTTCTAAATTTATATTAAGGATAAATTAGCGTTTCCACATTTAGGCAACAAAAATCCAGATAGCAGATGATGGTCGTGGTGGGAGTTTATTAATCCCTTGCTGCCATGTAGTGGCTCTCTGGAGTTTTGCAACCCAGATATGGTAGACAGAGTTTAAATTCTCACTGCTGCCACTATCCCAAATGATAAATTTAAGAGTGTTTTTTTTAATACTGTTATCTTCTTTCTTATCAACTGTTCCATTACTTAGGAAATGCATGTATGAGAACTAGCATGGTTTCCCTCTCAGTTACTCAGCAGATCAGCTGATTATAAACTAGACCGAAGCCAGATCTTCTTCGTGCATATATGGCACCCGCTGAGAATGAAGAAATGAGCTGGAACCAGTTGGGCAGCTGGTATCACTAATTCTGGCCTTTCCATGTACCCCTAACCAGGAAGATCTAAAGAAATCATGATCAGTTTCTCTAAATTCTAGATCTATACTGCAAGTCAAGCAGAATGGAGAACAAGGTATCATGGAGGTACAGAATAATAATCTCACAGAATCTGAAGAAGATACTTCTTTCTAGTTCGGATCCTAAGCTTCATCTGTTTCATCTTATTTCCTG
Organism: Liasis olivaceus; assembly: GCA_030867105.1. NCBI lineage: Eukaryota > Metazoa > Chordata > Lepidosauria > Squamata > Pythonidae > Liasis > Liasis olivaceus. The sequence continues at coordinate 43,933,105 of CM061350.1, read as the reverse complement.
CAAGGAGTGGCTGGATTGGAGCTGTAAATAAATAAACATTTTATTAGAAGGCTTTCCAATCTCTCCCTTCTTCAGTCCCACCTCCCATTCAGTTATATGTAATTCTGGAATCAAGGGTGTATGTAGAATTTGTTTTAAAGTATCTTTTTCATTTTCGGTTTTCTGCTGAACATATGAGAGAAAGGGAGAGGTGGGCAGATTGTTTGGGAGGGTACGGACTGTGTAATGTCATAGTAATACAGGCTTCCTGAGACAGTTTTGTGTGTTGCAAATTCAGTTATAATTCAGTAACAAACCCTATGCAATTCTCATCTATTTTATGTATTTTAAGTAATGGGTTCTTCCTGTGTATTTTGTTATTTGATTAGGCCTTTATTATGTAGCTTTTACTATGGTGCTATATCATATTTCTTGATGTGGATGTCATACTGATCAGTGCAGCTGAAAGGATGAAAGAAAACCTCATTGTTGTGTGAAAACAATAAAATTGGGAAAAGAAGTATGTATGTGGCTTTCATTTTTCAAACAACACAACCAGGTAGAGAAGGTGGGACACCCCCCCCCCCAAAGTAAAGAGAAAAGAAAATAAAGAGTCATAGATATTTTTTTTTCTGATTTTCACTGAAACATCCATCAGACAAAGCTGTTCTCATATATAATTCTCTGTGTATAATGAGGATAATTTCACAGTTAAAGGGCTGTTTTCCCTCTGCCAGTCATTGTACTTCAAGAAAGAAAATAGACATTAATTCTTGGGGAGTGAGCATTTTTTTTTCAACTAGTGAAAAGTAATAATGAATAATGACTACTGCTCTAGATTACTAACAATAAAATGTCTGTAAATAATAAATTTAAAAAGTGAACAAATAATGTGAATCAGAGGAAATGCTGCTAAACAATTACAAGTGAATTCATAAATTGGTTAGAATATATAAATGATAAAAAGGGATTTTGAAAAGCTCTTATGAATGTAACAATGATGCTAATGATTTTGAAGATTAGAAGGTAGAGAGTGTTGATCTGAGAAGTAGGTTGAAAAGACAGAATAAATTCTACTCACATGTTTGGCACTTAAAGCTTATTTTCATTTGTTAATTAATAAGTGTGCTCTAGCAAGTTACTCTTGTGACATAAATGCAAGTATGGACAAGATTAGTGTACAGTATATGTACATTTCTGAACCCAACTTTTAGCACAATAATGTCTCATGTATGAATTCTATAAAGAATGCTATTTTCATTGTAAGACTTTAGCAAAATTGTATCTTATAAAGAAGCTCTTAATTTCATCATCCAACCCATTTTCTGGTGCAATTAATTAGCCTGAATCAAAAAGACTGGTATTAAATGGACAAATTAATATTCTGGAGCATATCCTATCCTACTTACAGACTTTGCTTTGGCCTAAATTTTCCTTAAGAAGCAGATAAGCACTTGGGTTCTGAAAAGAATTTGGCTACGCTGTTAACACCAAAGTGACATTCTCTAAAACTAAGGGTAAGCAATGTGCTGCCTAAGGATGCCAATGTGCCATCAGCCTGTCTTTTTAAAATATTGTTTTAATAAATAATCAAATAGGGAGTATTATGCAGTAATGCCATTGTATAGTGAAGAGATGTAGACTGTGAACTTACATGTGTAAGGTTAACTTCTTCTACTTAAGTAATATAGGAATATAGAGTAAGATTTAAGCCAATGTGGGTAGTGTCAAAGCAGAACATGAGGCCAATAATTTAGGATGGCAGGAGGAGTGAGAAGGAAAGCAAAACACAGTTATGTAATCACAAAAAGAGCGTTCTAGAACCTAGTTCTTCCCTATCCAGATGATCCATCAAATGTTTATAGAAGAAAAGGGTGGCAAAATGGGATGGTAATACTGTATAGAACAAATATTGTAACTGGGTCTACTTGATTAATTCATATTTCTTCTTGTAAAAATGCAACATACACGAGTCCCCTCTTATCACACTTCATGATGGACGCTCAGCAGGTATCGTCTCCTGGTGTGCTGAGATTCTATTTGGAGCAAGTTCCAAAGTTTCAAAGTTAGCCAAGCCAAGCTAAGCCACGTAGGACTGTAAAAGTGATCATAAGCACCTTAAATTGCATCTGGAAACAAATATCCACCTGAGAAAATATCTAATGACTAGTTTCAACTCACTGCTAACAAAAGCTGGAAGGAACATTTCTTACCAGTTCTGAAAAGCAGTGTAACTGTCTGCTTATCTATTTCCAAGCCATCTTTTGGCTGGAACCTGGGTTTTCTCAGGAACCAATTTTTCTCATATAAATCTGCTTAGAGAAGTTCAAAAACTTATTGTCTCTTAGGCAAAAGTAAGAAATAGAACTTGGTTATCACCAAGCTTTCATTCTTCCTCATTTCCAATTAGAAATGCTTTAAAATGTTATTTAGTCCATTATTGTTAAACAAATCTGCCTTTGGGATTCATGTGCATTTCTTTATACTGTAAAAGAAAAATCAGAGATGAAAACCCACTGGTTGGACATGGTCCATGGGGCTCTTCAGTTAGATTTGAAATAAGCTTCTCATCAGAAAAACTTCCTTTCCCCACCTGAATTGCAGCTTCCAGGCAATTGGGAGTTACAACTATGGAAAAAGATTAACTCTTTTTCATAACTAAATCCTTGGGACTGAGTGAATTCTAAATAAAATAAATAAATAAATAAATACATACATACATACATACATACATACATACATCTCTTTCTATCCCAAGCTGTGACTGCTGCATTTCCATCAAGTTTTTATACTGCAAGCGATTATCACAGTTATTTCCTAGCTATCTGTGACACCTAAATTCTGGTTCTGCATATATTGTTATATTATACAGTGTGAACATGGAGCTTCTGTACACAGAACATAATAAATAGGCTTGGCCTAAATAGAACAGAAAAGAAGAAAAGTGAATTAAAAAAAACACCCTACCGCTGAATATAATAAACATGATAAGGCTATTTATAGGAACATGACAATTATCTGTAGAAAGTAACAAAAGTTCACTATGTGTAATCAACCATTCTTTTTTGTAGGTTACTATGTTTCCTATTCATAGCTAGGATACTAGGTTACAGCTTATTTTATTAATAGAACAATATGTGCAAAATAGTGTTAGAATTTGCAACTTCCAAAGCTATTGATTTGTTTCTTAAATGACAATACTAATAGAGTTTTAGTTAGCTTTCACTTATTACCATTTATTAGTTTCAGAGCGCTAATGTAATTTCCAGTTCTCCTCTTTAATCTGGTAATAGGGACGACCTGAAGTCATTCTTGGGTTAAGTTGTATATATGCTTCCTCTTGGTATATGTGACAAATGAATTTGTAAATGAAAAATGAATTTGTTATTGGAGCACAGTCTTCCAGATGAGACAGTGGCTTCTGTTGGATAGTTAAATGTGATTCCTCTTGCCCCCAGGGCATTATCAATGTAAACATACATCCCTTGTTTAACTTTATTAAAAGTTTCCTTCTTAATAAAAGCCAGTCACTGCAGTGTTCTATCAACCCAATTATAACACAGAAATTAAATAAGGAAAAATTGTACTGAAATGTATGTCCCCTTCTTCACTGAAAGCCCAGGACCAACTAATACAATCATTTTTTTCAGTATTCTGTTACATTCCTTTTAAACAACACCGTTTTCATTCTCTGTTTAAAAATGCTTATCAGAAGAATTCATTAGTTGTTGTTGTTGTTGTTCAGTCGTTAAGTCGTGTCCGACTCTTCGTGACCCCATGAACCATATTGCGCCAGGCCTTCCTATCTTTCACTGCCTCCCTGAGTTTGCTCAATTTCATGCTCATTGCTTCAGTGATGCTATCTAGCCATCTCATCCTCTGCCGTCCTCTTCTCCTTTTGCCTTCCATCTTTCCCAGCATCAGGGTCTTTTCCAAAGAGTCCTCTCTTCGCATTAAGTGACCAAAGTATCTGAGCTTGAGCTTCATTATCAATCCTTCCAATGAGCAATCAGTGTTGATTTCCTTTAAGATTGACTGGTTTGACCTCCTAGCAGTCCAGGGGACTCTTAAGAGTCTTCTCCAGCACCACAGTTCAAAGGCATCAATTCTTCGGCGTTCAGCCTTCTTTATGGTCCAGCTCTCACAGCCATACATTACTACTGGAAAAACCATAGCTTTGACTATGCGGATCTTTGCCGGCAAGGTGACGTCTCTGCTTTTTAATATGCTATCTAGGTTTGCCATAGCTTTCCTCCCAAGGAACAAGCGTCTTTTAATTTCATGGCTGCAGTCTCCGTCTGCAGTGATCTTGGAGCCCAAATAAATGAAGTCTGTTACTGCTTCCATTTCTACCCCTTCTATTTGCCAGGGATTGATGGGTCCAGATGCCATGATCTTAGTTTTTTTAATGTTGAGTTTCAAGCCAGCTTTCGCACTCTCCTCTTTCACCCTCATCAAGAGGCTCTTTAGTTCTTCTTCACTTTCTGCCATTAGGGTGGTATCGTCTGCATATCTGAGGTTATTGATGTTTCTCCCTGCAATCTTAATTCCGGCTTGTGATTCTTCCAGCCTGGCATTTCTCATGATGTACTCTGCATATAGGTTAAAGAAGCAGGGTGACAGTATACATCCTTGTCGTACTCCTTTCCCTATTTTGAACCAATCGGTTGTTCCATGACCGGTTCTAACTATTGCTTCTTGGCCCGCATACAGATTTCTCAGGAGACAGGTAAGGTGGTCTGGTATCCCCATCTCTTTAAGAATTTCCCACAGTTTGTTGTGATCCACACAATCAAAGGCTTTTGCATAGTCAATGAAGCAGAAGTAGATGCTTTTCTGGAACTCTCGTGCTTTCTCCATGATCCAGCGAATGTTGGCAATTTGATCTCTAGTTCCTCTGCCTCTTCGAAACCCAGCTTGTACATCTGGTAGTTCTCGGTTCACGTACTGCTGAAGCCTAGCTTGTAGGATTTTGAGCATAACCTTGCTAGCATGTGAAATGAGTGCAATTGTGCGATAGTTTGAGCATTCTTTGGCATTGCCCTTCTTTGGAATTGGAACGTAAACTGACCTTTTCCAATCCCGTGGCTGCTGTTGCGTTTTCCAAACTTGAATTCATTATTACCTTCCTTATATTGAGGATTTCATAAATCTGAACAGAACATAATGTAAGCAGAAAGTAAAGCTTTGTATTTAAAATATGTACTGGTTTCTATTTTCTTTTTTCCTTTTTGTAATAAATTTTATTATATTTCCAAAAGGTTAAAATACAAGACAGTCAAAGCAGAAAGAAAAGAAAAGAAAAGAAAAGAAAAGAAAAGAAAAGAAAAGAAAAGAAAAATCAATAAAGAAAAGGCATAGAAAAAGAAAGGTAGCTTCCGACTTTCCTTGATATAAATGTTAAATGTATAAATGTTAAATATATTCACCTCTTACTCTAGCATCTAAAAATTTACATAATAGAAAATAATTTTTAGTCTAACATTCAAAAAAATTCATAGAATCAATCTATTTCAACAATACATATGATTTGTACAAGATATTTCTATAGGTATAACATCAATCATCAAATCCCAAAATCAAAATTGCATTTTTTTGAGTGTCAAGCAAAAAGACTAAGAGTGGTTTCCAGTTAGAAACAAAGTTAGACAATGTCCTCTCTTTAAGCAAAGAAGTCAGTTTCGCCATCTGTGCCAGTTCCATTAATTTCAATATCCATTCTTCGGCTGTAGGTATTTGTAAATCCTTCCATTTTTGTGCATATAAAAGTATCACCACAGTTATCATATAGAGAAATAAATTTCTGTGTTGTCCTTCCATTTGTTCATCCATCATACCTAAACCTCTCTGGTTTCAATTGCAAATCTATTTTCAGAATCTTTTGAATCAGAATATGTATCATGTTCCAGTATTAGCTTTTTCACAAGTCCGCAATAGATGGTAGAATGTACCTTCACATTGATTACATTTCCAACAAACATCTGAAGTTCCTTTATCCATTTTCAACAATTTATCTGATGTCAAATACCAATGGTACATCATTTTATAAAAAAATTATTTTAACGTATAATTAATAGTGAACTTTAACCCTTTATTCCACATATTTTCCTACTGATCCAGCATCATATTATATCCAAAGTTCTTTGCCCATTTAACCATACTGTCATTAACATATTCATTCTCCAAATTCATTTTTGACAAAGTTTATAGGATTTAGCAATAAGATATTCATCATTAATACACTGCTTTCTATTTTCTGTAGAATCTACTAACAGAGTCCTTTTAGGTGTATTAGGCAAGAGTTAAACCAAATTCTGTATTTCTTAGTGTAAAATCTGTTAATCTATCAATTATCATTTGACTTATAAATGTAACCATTTTGCCTGAGGGTCACTATCATTGTATTCAATCTTGCCAACTTTAAGATGTCTGGACTTCAGCTCCCACAATTCTTCAGCCAGCATCATGGGAAAAGAAAAGGCAGACAGTGTAGATCCTGCAAAGAAATCAGAACTGGAGACCTCCAAAAGGGGGAGGGGCAGTTGCCCCAAAGAGTTGAGAGGGAAGAAATGAAATTCAGCATTTGGAAAAAGTCTACAAAGCACTTGACACAGACAGGTTCATGCATGGGGGTGGGAGAGAGGAAGGAAGGAAGGAAGGAAGGCAGGCAGGCAGTTTAACAATAGTGGGGGGGGGGGGGGAAGGGGACAACAAAAAGGGAAATGTTTAGTCTAAAGAAGGGGCAGAGCCACACTTTCTCTTTGGCCCATCATCACTATGGGGCATTCACCACTTTCTGAGTACAGGAATGGATGATGTCTTTCTGCCATTCACAGCCCACTGCAAATGCTCCCTGCACCTGGGTTTTTCAGCTTTGAGTCAAAACTGCTGTTTTCTGACTGGAGCTGCCTTAAACCCTTCACAACAGCGTGCTTTATTCCATTCCAGGAACAGTCCCAGCTCTGATTGGCTGCAGGGCCAGGTGTTCCCTCCCATCCAGTGGTTGGCCACTGCCCTGCACAGTCAGTTTGTTTTGGACTGCTAGGCTGCTTTGTTATCTGCTGGTCCGCAGTTGTTTTTAATAGTCTTGCAGTTGATCTAATGATGGCCTGTTAAGTTAGTGAACTATCTTCCACCCTAGAAGCTCATGCTCCGTTCAACCTTAGGATCTCTCAGTGGTCACCTTTTCAGTTTCTGTCCAAGCTGGATGAAGCATCCTCCCATTGCTTTCTCACCTCCTCTCCAGTCCTGCAAAGCTTTCCTCCCCTTTCCTTTATTTTTAAAACATTTTTACATTGCAATGTAGGATCAAAGCTACTTTGTTTCTATGATGCTGAACTATCACTTCCATTGCAATGTAATATCAAGGAGTCTATCAGGGAACTAAGAATGAACGAACAACCTGTTCCCTATTACTTTGATTATCAAAGCAACAAAGGTACCATAAGGGGACAGAAAAAAGGAAAATGAAGGGGTCAATGTCAAAGGAAATGTTGTGGGAATGGAGGGGGGGGGGCAGGTAAAGGGTAAAGGTATATGCATGCATATATCTGGGAAAGAAAGGCACAGAGGTTAGTGACAAGGGAAAATCCCTAAAGAGAAAAAGTAGACACTGGGAGACCAGTCCACGCAGGAGGCAGTCAGTAAGACTTGCATTCCCTACATGGATGGGGAGGGCAAGAAGCAGGAGAAGAACCAGTCAGGTCTTGTTGATGGCCATAGTCTTGACTGAATGACAGCCCAGCCCTGTTACCAACCCAGACTGGAATTCCTGAACTTGGCTTAAGAAAGAGCCAGGACAAAGCTGTGGTCATATACTGTATATCAATGTAAAAAATAAATTTATATCTGAAAATCAAATCTGACATAGAATTTAATTCAACTTGGAAACCATTTATAGATTGTAATTCTATAAATGGATTTGTACTGCATCTGAAGTTTGGGTTTCTTTTAACCTGAGCTCTCTGTATATTAACTTTTGCTTGAATTTTTAAGTAAGGATAGAGTTCTTAGACTTGATAGAAACTTTTGTTAATAATTGATTCTGAATTATGACTCATATTTTACTGGACCCTTTAGTTAATTATTGAACACTGGTTTGATCTTAATGATTTTGAAATCTCAAATTAATACAAGAAACTTGAATATGCAGCACTGATCTAACGTTACTTTGAAATTTTGTAAGATGTCATAAATCTCTTTTTGTTAATCTCTTTTATATTCATTTCCTCTTGTGCTTTTTTTTTTAGCTATCTATCAAGAAAACTCAAACCCCAAAACATAACCAAGAAAAGAGAAAGAAAAAACATGGAGACAAGCAGCTCAGGCTGCAGTGCAGAATTGCCCTAAAATGCAGCTTTAGGAGATAAAGGGAATAAGAGGCAAAGTTGTAAAGCAAGGGGAAGATGGAATGATTATTCATTAGTAAAAGAGAGAAAGCTTTTTTTTCCCCCTCTCTCTACCCAGCACTGGGTAGTGCTGGGCTCCCTCTCTGCAGCTACAAGGGAAGGAAGCAATCTGGGGATTACAAGGGGTTCAGCCAACATGGATAAAAAAGTGAAAGTCTTATCCATGAGAAAATCACTCAGTGGATGTATCTGGGAGTAGATCTTGGCTTACAGAGCCAAGAAGAGAAGGAACACAGGGGACTCAGATGGGCCAAGATACAGGAGGTTGACTAGGACAAGAGGGAAAACTGGAAAGGGAGGGGAAGATAGGTTGGTTATGCAAATGCGGGTTGATAGGTTGATTATGCAGATTATCTTACATGTGAGAGAGCTCTACCTTAAAGGCAGGCAGTCTTGTGCCTCTAGAATGAGGCCAAGACTGATAATCATTAAAAACAACAACAAAAAAACCTCTGTAATATAAGTGTATAGAAAAAAAGAAGTTTTACCTGCATAGCCTCTACATGTGAGAAAGATTACAAGTATCTTATCAATTAACAATTGTAATGTGTTAAACCCCCATTGGGTTGGTTGAGACCTTATTTGGGTTTTTAATACATTACAATTGCTAATTGAGAAGGCACTTGTGATCTCTCTCACATGTAACCTGTATCTGCATAATCAGCCTCTTTTTCTCATTTTTTCTCTCCACCCTTTTCCCCCACCTCACCCCAATTTAAATCCTACAGCAGTCTAGTCATTCTATGCATCTGATGAAATCTGCTACAGCTCATGAAAGCTTATTTCTTTTAATAAAAGTAGTTAGTTGGAAGAGGTGCTACCAGATTCATGATAAATGTGGTTGAAAAGGGAATATTCAAACATCTCAACATGGAGGAATAGCCAAGCTGGGGGAGAAATGAGCCAATTTTCTGCTTAAACAAAGCACCACATGAAATATAATTGTTCAGGAATTAGTGGAAGGAATCCCAGGAAAACATCATTTTGGTTAACATTTTAAGTGCTCTTGCAAGGAAGTGGAACTCAGGGCCTATAATTCTGAATTAATATGCCTAGGATTGTACTGTTAGTACCTGATCCCCAGAGTTGCTAAACCTATATGTTATTGCCAAGCCATTGCCTCTTGCTAAACCAGCATGTTGTGGTAAACACTGATGTTTTACCTTAATTATCAGGATGTTGCAAAACAGATGGTAGAAATACTTAGACAGTAGAACTGATCACTGATCTGTTCTTGTCCCATATGATTATGTATCTATGATATTGTCCCTAGAGGTCCTTGCTCAGAATTATAGTGTTCCCTACCACATTCTTCCAGATGTGCTCAGACTACTGTTCTAGTACCTCCAGATGGTTTCAGTTTGGGAAGGATGCTTTATATTAAGATCCTCATGGAATCTCATGACTGCTTTTCAAGAGCAAAGCTTTGGCTTCCTTAATACATCCATATCGCAAAATAAGAGCAACAACAATAAAGTGACTTCACTGGTGTAAATAGAACTAGCTTAATTCCTTCTCAAAGGAGAATTCAAAGTCTTTTGTGACAAAGATTGTTAAATATAAAATATTTAAAAGAAATGCCTAAGTCTTAGCTTCAGTCACAGTTTTAAACCTGGTGCTATCATTCCCAGCAAGAACAAATGAAACGGATCACCTTCCTTAAAGGCAAATGTGACTATTTTGCTACATAAGAAGTGACTTCTGATAAATTGGAGATACAATTTTCTCACACATGACTTTGCCAACTTGCCTTTAGCTTCCTTCTATATTTTCTGGTAGAGGCTGGTAAAAGTTAGATGGATACCCTTGTCTCCCATAACTTCTGAGAGGAGGCCCTTCCGGTAGTCTTGGCTGCTGTTCAGGAAAAAAAAAACATGCTTGCAAACAGCTAAATTTGGCAGGTCACTGGGCAAGTGTGGAGTTTTCAAAAACACAGATATTACTTTGTATTGGTAAATACAGATGTAAATACAGGAATTGGTTTGTGTTGACTATAACTCCCAGAATTCTCAGCTAGGGTTTTTTGTTGGTTTGTTTATTTTTAAAAAATGAGCATTACTGTAAAACTGTGATAATGCATTAAGCGTTTAAAATAAAGAGTATTTGAGAACAGGTCCATATTGTGCATTTTAATTTTACTTTTAAATGGAATATAATTTTCTGTCTTTTGACCTCTTCAGCTGTTTCTTAAATTAACTACACTAGTGCAAGCACGATTCTGTAATATTTCTAAAATACATCTATTGATAGAAATGTTTTCAGCAGTTTGCATCTTCCTTTATTTGAAGAAACTTTTAACCATTCATGGAAACCCTTTTCAGTAATAAACTCTTTAGATTCTACAATCTGTATCCTTATGTCTGATAAAATGCCATTATTTCAGGGCTGGACCATAGTAATCATCCTACCTGAACTATAATTGTTCTAAGAAAAAAGATGAAAGGATCTGAGTGCCTCTGCAACTACATCACAGGTGAATTGTTTTCATGAGTTCACAGTATAGCCTGCTCCTTCATTCTATTTAGCATTCTCATGAATTCAACAGAATTCATCCCAAAGAGAAGCTATTTGGGGGAAGCAGAGAGAGAGAGAGAGAGAGAGAGAGAGAGAGAATTTTTGCATTGATCTGTAAAAAAAGAGGTAAGTACATTTCTTGAGATGCATGTGTTCCCCAAAGTATAGATTGGTGAGGTTCTTCAATACTCATAACACAGAGGCAACAGCACTACCTAAGCTGAAAATGTTAAAATGAATTGGTAATAAATCTGGAGAGACAGTCTGGTGTAATAGTTAAGTCACCAGGCTAGAGACCGGGAATTCTAGTCCTGCCTTAGGCATGAGACCAGCTGGGTGACCTTGGGCCAGTCACTCTATCTCAGCCCTAGGAAGCAGGCAATGGCAAACCATTTCCAAACAACCTTGCCAAGAAAACTGCAGGGACTTGTCCAGGAAGTCAGCAGGAGTCAAAAACTGACTCAAAGGCACCAAAAAGAAAAAGAAAAAGAAAGAAAAATTGGGCTCAACCATACATGCCTACATTTCACTTTCCTGGATGCTGTGGAATATCCTGATACAATGAACCAAGTATGGACAATTCCAAGATATTCTTATAATTTGGCTGGATGAACAAGAATAAATAGGTAGGCTGGGACATTATTAACCAAGTAATTTATCCTAACTTACATTTAACATGCTTCTTTATTGATTGACAGAGTTGTCACTTTGTTTTCAAATGTTTCACATAATTACTGTGAGAAGGAGATGCTGAAAAATTAATATCTTCCTAAAGCTTGGATGGGGGAGGATATGGGGGAGGAGGAGAGGCAAGATCTAAAAATTCTTGCATTAATTTACTTGCACAGTTAAAAGAAGTTTGATGTGTTCCTGTTCAGATACAAAGACTGCATAAATAATCAGTCTCATGGACCTTTCTAATGTACCTAGTTAATCCTATTTCTAGTTGATCAGCATGTAATATGATTAATAAGCTTCATGCATTCTACAATAAGAAAACGTTTAAGGAATGTGGAAATAAGTCATTGCTCATAGTAAACCAAATTAATGATTTTGTAAAAGCCAGATTCACAGATGTGTTATATAGGGTTATCACTTTAAACTATTATCCCATAAATTGTTTTCAAACTGTTTAACTGCAGCAAACAGTATATATATGTATGGATGAATGTAAATCCATTTTGTTTTACTGACTGAATTAATGACATTAGTGAAATAATATTGCTATGCGTTAAATCAGCCAAACGACTCAAAGAGTTCCACAAATAATAAACAGAACCTCTGAAGCTTTTATACATAATTCTCCCCTTAACTGCCTTGTAGGGCTGTGCGTAGGAGGAAGGGGTGTCTTCAGGGTATGATAAAAAAAAGTCAAGGTGGTGGCTGCAAACATGTAATCAAAGCACATGCAACACACTTAAAAACAGATGAAACTTCAATCAAACTGGTGTGACAGCCACCTTGACTTTTCTGACCATATCCTGAGGGGAATACAAATGCAGCCCCTCTTTAGGGCAGCCACATCTTTTTTGAGGTTCTGCCCCAAAGCCTGAAAAAAAGATACGGCTGCTTTCAAGAAGTGCTGAGCTAGTGTTGTGTTCCAAAGCACATCTCCTTAATCATTATCAATGTAGGCACAGCCTTAACGGCTTGTTTTTAATAGGATTCTTTCCAATGTATCTTTTTAATGAAAATTTGTCTGATGATCCCCCTTTTATGTCTAGTTCCTAATGCGGAAGTTTTAAATCTGTTTTTCCTCCATGTAAGCTATTTCTCTAAAAATTACCTATCCCTAACATAAGCATTTAAAAAGACAAATACTCTCTCCATGGATGTTTGCAGACCATAGTCAGTGTTTTAATTTGTACCAGGCAGAATCCATTGTAGGAACTTTGCAAATTCATTCATGTAGAAATGTGCTGTCATTTTCTTTTATATCTCTACTGATTAGTGAATGTATGAGCAGAAACCTTTCTGAGTTCAAGGATACATTTGCTTGGCAAAAATATAACTTGAAAAATACTGGACAAGCTATTAAAACAATTACTCATGTTTTAATGATTGAGGGATGCACTTGAAGCTGAGGCCATGTGATGTGATTCCAAAATTATGGAATTAAAATTCCACCTTAGTCATGCTTAGAGGAGACTAATTGAAATCAGCAGGTGTTACATTAGTCATGAGTACTAAATTTGGATGCCACCTTATGAAGGGAACATCTTGGTACATAAATTCAACATATAAATATATAAATAAATATAAGGAAAGAAATGTCACAGTTTAATGTTTGATGAAGGAAAGGGGAAGAGAAAAGGATCTGCTCTGGATTAGGAACAAATGTTTAACTTTCAGTTCCCAGTGAGGAAAAAGACAGTGGAAGCAGTAGCTTAATAGGGGGTTGTATGACTGGCATTTGGGGAAATGTAGAGACAAATATGCCTCTAGAGGACAAGCCAAATGCACCCACGTATGCACCCACAGATGGATGCCAACATATACATTTGTATTTGTCTTGTTCTCTAGTTGCATGTTTGCCTGCATCATCATTTCCCCAAATGTTACACTCATGTGAAAGTCATCATTTGGTGCAAATGAAAAATAATATTTCAGAACTCTGAATTTTTCACTGAGGGGTAATACTTGGCATGCAAGTTGTGGCATGCAGGTTTTCCCAATAGAATCTGAGTTCTATGAGCAAAACCAACAAGGAATTCCTTGTTCTGACCAGGGAGGAATACCCACCCCCAGTAAAAACAGGTAGGCCCTCCTTCCTGTGGAATACAAAAAGGGAGACATTCAAGGATGTCCACTTTTGCCACCACTGTTCATTTTGGCTCTTGAAGTTTTGAATAGAGACATAAGACAAGATGGGAGAATAGCTGGGGTGAAGCATATAAATTAACTATATTAAATGATTATATTATTGCATTATGTTTTATATATATAGTATAATGTAGTGTAGTGTATAAATTAATAAATTAATGAGAAGTATATAAATTAAGGGAATTTGCAGATGATTTGGTTTTAAATCTGGAAAATTCTATGGAAGGAATATATTAATGGAAAATTTGAAAGAATTTTTGGTGCATTAGCTGGATTTAAAATTAATAAGAACATGAAGATGTTAACAAAAATATGAGGATGGAAGATCAAAAGGAATTAAATGAAAAAAATTCGTTTTCATATTGAAAAAAAGTAAAATACTTGGGCATTGTGATGACTAATATGAACTGTGTGTTATTTCAAAATAATTATGTCAAGGTATGGAATTAAGTTAAGAAGGACTTACTAAAATGGGAAAAGTTACAATTATCATTGTTTGGAAGAATCTCTGTGGCGAAAATGAATGTATTACCTTGAATGATGTTTTTATTTCAAACAACACCTGTTTTGAAAAATGATGCACATTTTAAGCAAGACAAAAATACATATCTAGATTTATATGGCAGGGAAAGAAACCAAGGGTTAAATATAAAATTCCAAAATTCAAGCAAAGAGGAAGATTAGGATTGCCAGACTTTAAACTGTATTTTGCAGCCTGCAGTTTGGTTTGGATGAAAGAGTGGGTGTTGCTGAGAAATAAGAGACTGTTAGAATTAGAAGCATAGAACCCGAGGTTTGGTTGGCATGGCTTTTTATGGTACAATAAAATTAAAGTTAGTGTAGATTTTAAAAATCATTATGTGAGAAGTTCCATATTAAGAATATGGAATAAATACAAGCTCAGGCTGTGCCTGAAAATATCTTTAGTGGTCTCAGCACAAGAAGCATTTTATGGAGAAACAGTAGGCAAAGGGAAATGGTTAACATATCAAGATTTGTTAGTACAGGAACATGAAGAACCTAAAATGAAGTGAAAAATTGACTGCAGAGGGATATAGTTTTCAATGGTTTTCATATGCATAATTGAAAGAAAGATTTAATATAGATAAAAAGGTTACTAGAATTGAACAACATGAGATTGAATTTGAAACTGAATTATGTGCAAATGATGAACATGTGATTGCAAAAAAATGTATAAACATTTGCTGAGATGTGAAATAGAACAAATTAACGATTACATGATAAAATGGGCTAAGAATTTTGGTTATAACACATAGATGGATCAATGGGAAGGAATGTGGGTAAAAGGATTGAAATTTACATTATATTATAATGTAAGAGATAATTTTTATAAAATGTACCATTGGTATATGACACCAAAGAAATTATCTATGATGTACAAAGGTATATCTGATCAATGCTGGAAATGTGAAAAACATTGAAGGAACATTTTACCATGCATGGTGGACTTGTGAAAAAGCAAAGAAATTTTGAATACCAGTACATATGATGATGCAAACAATTTTGGATATTAATATTAAGATGAAACCAGAGCTTTTTTTACTGGGACTTATGGACAATCAATTAGAAAATACTTATAGAAGAAAGATTTTATATAAAGTGACTGCAGCAAGTTTACTATATGTACAATGATGGAGAAACACTGAAATACCCACAATGGAGGAATGTATTGTAAAAATGGAAGAATTAGCAGAAAGGGCAAAACTCACCTGTCTGGTCAGGGATAAAATAATAAGTACTTTTATAAAACATTGGAAACCTTTTATGGACTTTTTGCTGAAAATGGAAAAAGGTGAAATGGTGATTTCTGGATTTGCTGATTGAAAAAAAGGGTTGAATATGGGATGGAAAGGATGTTTGTAATGTAATCTTAAAGAGGAAGGAGGGATAACAAGCTTGTTTGAAGCTACTGCAAAGATTGGAAGTCACTTTTTTAATTACCCTTTTCTTTTTCTAACTATTGCTTTTTGCACTTTTTCTTTTATTTTTCTTCTTTTTTCTGACTTTTCTTTATATATTTTCATGTTTATATTTTATCTATATAAAAATATTCAATAAAATTATATATATATAATCCTTTGATGGATGAAGCTGTTGAAACTGGAAGGCACTTCAGGGAACTCCTAGTTGGCACCTGTCTGGGAAAATGTTAGGAATACCAACTGACCAACAGAAATAAAAAATGTCATCTTTACACCAGATAAGACAGGGTTTGCCTGCCTTAGCATTCACTTTCTGTGATTATCCCTGAAGTAGTCAGAATCTGTATATTGCTGTCAGGCTGAGAAAAGTGTTGCTTTTTCACATTTTAATTGTAAAAATCCACACATAGACATCATCAAGAGATGCAAGGAGACCATACAGTGACATTTTGATGTAGATCACTTCTGTCTTGGAGTTGATCCTACAGTGCAATGGGAGGTTTGTGCTGGTGGAGGTTTGTGCTGGTGGAGGTTTGTTCCTAGCTATTTGCACTTATAGCCTTTTTCCAATATCAGAGATTTTGGCCTCCACTCTTCAGTTCCACCTCTGCAGAATTATTTCCCCATCACTTCTTCTAAGAGTGGGACAGATGGGCAAATCTCATAGGCTAAGCGAAACCTGTGAAACATCTATCTATCTATCTATCTATCTATCTATCTATCTATCTATCTATCTATCTATCTTCTATCTCTGTCTATCCATCCATCCATCCATCCATCCATCCATCCATCCATCCATCCATGAATGAAACCCTCTCCAGTTGAAAACTGATTACAGGTGGAAACCCCACAAAAACTGTAATGCAAGCCCTAAAACATTGCACACCTCCAGAACCTCATACAATTGGCTCTACCATTGATGAGATACATTGAAGCATCTCACCTCTTTCTCTCATTGTTACAACCACCGTGCCCTGCCTTCCTTCCAAAACATGAAATGTATCCTGTCATCTCAGAAAACAAGTTCTCAGCCTGAGAACATGTGCTCCTTTCTTTTCTCCCCCCAAGAAGAACTCAGCTAAATTCTGAGTTAATCAGAAAGAAGCTTTTGGAACCTTGCCAATCTGTACTATAATTAAATAAATGAACTAAATTATGTGTGATAGCTTTAGTAGGAGTTAAACTAGAAATGAAATAAACGGTGAGAGAAATGTCACCCTCAGTTTCTGAACGGTCATTTGGAGTCCAAACAACTTTCAAGATTCCAGTGGATTTCCAAATTGATCAGATCCATAGAAAGGTAAAGTGATCTCCCCAATGTAAAATGACTTCATTTTCCAGAAGATCCCACATTTCAGGAGGACTGAGGTAGGCAAATGCATTTTTAAAATGATAATAACAACAGCTAGAATCAGAAGAGGTGACAATGTCTTTGTGAATTATTGGCACTGCTTGCAGACAATGGCTGCACTTATTGGTTGGTTTTATGCATACTCCCAGGGCTTGTAATTGAAGATGATTATGGTTAATGATTCTAGTAATATGCACAGCATAATTTGTATCAGCCCAATCTGTTGCCAGTTCAGGAATTTTGCCCAGTTTAATCTTTGTCCAGCACTTGTAGACAAAGAAATCCTGGAAGCTAAGCCTTGGCTCAGATGAGAGATTGCATTGCCTTTCACAGTGGAACAGAACTGCCATCACCTGGATGCACTGGATCTTGTTGTGTTTTAAGAAGACATTGCCAAGAGTGTCAGTAGAGGGAGCATGTGGTTGTTAAGAGAAGAAAATAAGCAAAGCAATTGTGTATAGGCAAACAACACCAAAATCCCGACAACTCATTTACTAGCTAAAAGTGGATTTCTTGAAAAATGAGATCACACTTCTAACATGGGGAAGAAGCTAGTGTTCTCTTTTGTATTAGCAATAACCTCCCTGATGTTCTTCTGAAAGGGACAGGAACACTTGGTGTAGAATTAAAAAGTAATTCACCAGAATTCAATAGCCACTGTGACCCCGCTGAAATTTTACTACGTTTAACAAGGGTTTATCATTTTTTGAAAGATTTTTTTATAGATTTTATTGTTTGAAGTATGCTGTCTTGCATGTAAGGTGGATAAATGCAAATAATTACAAGGAATAGGAATAAAAAAAAACAGAAAGTAAGCAATAAGGTTTTTTTTATAATTATGATTGTTAAATAATTATAATAATTTTAATTTTAATTTTAATTATAGTTACACTGAATAAAAATATGTGTAGTTAATTCTGTCATTCATATGATTATTGGTATCAACTTTATTTAAAACTCTGTAGTCTACTTTTAGAGAAAATCAGAATTAGAAAGAGAAAAATGAATATCAAAAGAAGCCTATTCAGCTAAGTGTTCAACACAATTTGTTTTCACAACATTAAGTTCCTGCTGGGTCCAATGAAGTCTTTAAGTTCCTAGATAGAAATAAATGTTTCATTTCATTTCATATTTCAAAATGGTTCCAGTTTAATAAAATAACACTAGGATTTTATTGGTAACATAGTCTAAATAACTAAGAAAACTCAAAGCTTTAGGGTATCATGTGCTCCACAATGTTAATTCTTTTTAGTAAAATTAGACAATCCTAGTTGGGCTGTCAGAAAAGTAGAAGAGAAAAATATCACTGAAAGAATACAATAGAGCTACTCATGCGTTGAAAAAAATGATTCAGAAAAATGCTTCAGAATGTATATGCCCAGGTACAACACCTTTTGAAAGCTTGCTCACTTGAGCGTTCCAGGAAAACCTGCCAGAGTTTTCCACTATGAACGTACAAAATGCCATAAAAGAGAGAGAGAAAGAGAGAGGAAAGACGGGGGGGGGGGGGGGGGGGGAGTAAGAGATGTCTGGCTAATGAAAGCTGCACTGTGGTGTCATGGCACAAGTTCCACACCTTTTCTACATATGTTACAATGTTGCATACATGCCCCAAAGAGGGTGAGTTTGTGATATGATGCCCCAGCATTGCTTCTGTGAAAAGCAACAAGGTCCTGTGGATGCTGCTGGCTGGCCACCTTGTATGTTGAAAAAAAAGTTGCAGTACATGCAGTCACTCTGCTTCTTACCTTTTCATGATTCTTCTACATTCTCTGAAAGACATAGGTAAAGGCGTGCTCTTCCTCATGGGAAGGTTTGCCATCACACTGCCTTAATTTATTTTTCTCTCAACCATTAGAATGTTATATAGCAAAAGTGGTTTTAAAAACCCAACTTCCTTTACGGCTCTTATGATGGCATAACTGATTGTACCATAAATTAAAATATATGGAAACTAATGCTTTTTTTCTGAGTGATGGAATTGCTTCCATGAGCAGAACCAAGAAGTAGACAACCCCCACTCCTTATGTGGACCACTAAAATTTGCTTCAGAAGCTGTGAGATCATCTAGATCCTGGGAGTTGATCAGGGTTCCTCAACCTCAGCAACTTTAAGATGGGTGGACTTCAACTCTGAGAATTCCCCAGCCAGCCATGGGAGTTGAAGTCCACCCATCTTAAAGTTGCTGAGGTTGAGGAACCCTGATCTAGATCAGTGTTTTTCAACCCTGGCAACTTTAAAATGGGTGGACTTCAACTCCCAGGATTCCCCAGCCAATTATACATCTTAAGTTGCCAAGGTTGAGAAACATTGATCTAAACCCTGGATTGCACAGGAATGTGGAAGGAATGGAAGAGCAGAAAGTTCCATCACATACAAGCAGACAATGTTGGATTCTTCCCACTAGAGTTTTTGATGCAGTCAAAATAGAAAGCAAGACTCCATTCACCATTCAATCCTCTCCATGGTGGCACTAAATCCAGCAACTGTGGATTGGTTCCCTTTCCCTTTCCCTTTCCCTTCCCCTTCCCCTTCCCCTTCCCCTTCCCCTTCCCCTTCCCCTTCCCCTTCTCTTTCCCTCTCCCTCTCCCTCTCCTTCTCCCTCTCCCTCTCCCTCTCCCCCTCCCCCTCCCTTTTTGCTTGTTTGCTTGAACAACAAAAGGGAAGTGAGGCAGGAAATGACCACCTCTCAGTTTTCATTGCAGTGACTGAGATTATTAGAAGATTATTAAAACAGCCACAGCAGCATAGATCTAGCTATCTCTGAATATGTGCCACCAGTGCCCAATGATGAATCTCCTGGATGGGAGAGGGGATAACTAGGTTACTTGTGTCATGTGAATAGTGTCCCTCTTTCTTCTACTAATGGCAATTGCAAACTGTGTGAATGATGGAATCATAGTCAATTGTGCCTCCTCTTTTAGGACAAAGAGATAAGCCAACATAAAAACCAACAAACAGGAAGATGAGGAGGACCTGCTCTAGCTAAGCATTCTGTAACCAGCGCACTAATGCTGCTTACAGTGGGAAGCTCCATCTCATACGATGTACAGTATCTGATGCACAGATGCAAGATGCATCATCTTGAATGCATACGGCCATCTCTCCCCATGGTTGAGTCTCTAATCACCAAGAAAGATGCCTCTCCATACAACGTTGCAGATTTGTTCTGGAATGTAAATATAGGTGCGGGGAGATGTCCCATCTTACTATACACACAATCAAATTACTGAGTGTTTGCAAGTGTGACTTTCTGATTACTATACTCAGGGCAAGGCTAAGATGTATCACAGAGTTTGTCTGTTTTTCTTTCTATTTCTTTGGTTGCTGAAATAAAATGAAATAGGAAAAAAAAATCCTACACATTCTTGTCTTTCTTCTTTTTTAACGAAGAAAATAAAATAAAGGTGGCAATAACCTTGAAATAAAACGGTGTTTGCAAAATGTTTACAAGCGTAATGCGCAGCATCAAAACGAGTATCTAATGTAGGTCAGGTGCAGGAAGGGGGTTACCAGCAACTTGCTAGTAAAAGGGAGATAAATGAACTCTCACAAAAGACTCACAGGTCCTCATGTATTTTCATAGTGTCAGCTGTAACTTTCAAGGGCTCTGCTTCCAAATGACAGACATTGGCACACATGCTTACATATAAAGCAAGTGGTAATTGCTCAAGAGAGGAACAATTTCAAGTGACATTACTGTAGTGCAACCTGCTATTTGTATTTTGAGAATTCACAGAATTCTAATGCAAATGCAGTAGATTCATGTCAGTGTTTGAAGAGGCAGCAGCGTTTTTAGTCTAAACAAGGATTTTTCTTGACTATTCAAATATTAACGGACAGGCAAGTAAACAGCAAGCTTGTGCAGGTGGGCATTGCTTACGATCAATGGTTGCTTCAACCTCTTATAGTGAAGTAAATGAGGAAGATCTCTGTAAGCCCATTTGCTTCTTTATCCAAGACTTATCTCCTTTATCAGCATCCCCCACAGATTAGATTGGCCCTAACCCTGCTGGTTTTTCACAAAGCCTTAAAGATGTAGTTTTGGCACTGGGCTTGGGGATTCGGACGTGTGGCAGAGCCCATGCAGCCCTCATGTTAATTTGGTGGTAGTGGTTCTTTCACCTCGACTGCTGTTGTGTTTCTGTTTTTGAAAAATATATTGTTACATGTTTCTGTATAGTTTTTTGCTGTTGTTAACTGCCCAGAGTCACAGCTAGCTATCTATCTATCTATCTATCTATCTATCTATCTATCTATCTATCTATCTATCTATCAAACCAATTTATATAGCTGCCCACCTCATCACAGGCAACTCTGGGAAGCATGCAACAAAGCTAAAAACAATCAATAAATACATTTAAAATATAAAAAGCAAAATAAAACAGAGAATAAAAGGATGTTAAAAATAAGGGAGCCATGTCATTAATTCCCCCATCCCCTGGGGTACCCGGGCCTGCTGGCATTACCAAGTCTTAAGGGACCTCTGGAAGCTCAACAATGCCATGGCCAACTCTCCATGTTACCCACTGCATCAAAGTAAACATTATTCCTTCCTGTAAGCAGGACTGTAATTTATCTTCATTTCAATAAGCTGAACAAATAGTTGGACCCTAAAGCAGTGTTAGTCATTCAGATCAGCTGAAAAGGAAATGAATTTAGCTAACTATAAGAAACTAAGTTACAGAATCATGGCCTTGGATGGGTTGGGAAGCCATGGGGCAACTGCTCAGCAATGTTCACATGCAAGAGGGTTTCCTGGACATTGACTTCAGTGGACCAAAGGCAAAAATAAACAAACAAACAAACAAACAAATAGCCATCTCTTGTCAGATGCATTTCTGAACCTCAACTTTCTATCTAGTCCTCGCAGATTAAAACATACTGTATCCTGCCATTTTTTACTTATGGACTCTCTTTTTCAAGGCTTGGTAATCTTAGGCTCTTCCAGTAATCTGCTCTTCTACTCATGGCCTTTCCCCTACTTTTTTCTCCCCTTTGAACTTTTATGTTGTCTTGACCATTTCCACATTTCTTTGAGTCATTCTTTAGTTTTTGAGTCCACATTTGTTCTTATCACAGCTTGTTTTTCACATTTGGTTTCACAAATATTTCAACAAATTCATGTTTGCTGAAAAATCATGATATCCACTTTGGACAGAAGCTAGATTATCGGTAGTAATATGATGGAGAATAGAGCTATGGATGTTACTATTCTGCCATGCACTCACAAAACTGTTTGCTGTCCTCAAGCATGATAGATGAAGTTCTCCTAACCACAGCTACACTGTGCTCAACCAGGAGACTGTGAGTTCTAGGTCTCCCTTAGGCATGAAAGCTGGCTAGGTAACTTTGGGCCAGTCACTGCCTCTCAGCCCAACCCACCTCACAGTGTTGTTGTGGGGAAAGTTGTGGGGAGGCAGGAGTATTAGGTATGGTCACCACCTTGAGTTATATTTTAAAAATGGGAAATAACAACAGCAACAACAACAACAACTTCTATACAGGTAGTTCTCAGGTTACAACGGCAACTGGGACTGGAATTTCTGTCGCTAAGTAATGCACTCATAAAGCATGATATCACATGACTGCATTGCTTAGTGACAGCAGTCCTGCAGGCCTGGTTGCCACCATAATCCCAGGACTCGCAGGTTGTTAAGTGGGAAGATATGGGAGTTCCGGGCAAGCAGGCCAGCAGATGCCATGGGGTGGTGTCATGGGCAGGTGCTTCAGAGTGCAGGTGGGCATGCGGGTGCCACAGAGGGTTTGGGGGTGCCCACAGCAACTTCTGACTTCCTGCTGGCTTCCCCATTGATTTTTCTTGTGGGACGCTGGCAGGGAATGTCAGAAATTGCAATCATGTGTCCATACCTCCTTGCAACATTCTAATTGTGAGCCAGGTATGGAGCACCCAGATCACAATCATGTGATTGTGGGGATGCTGAGACAGCTGAAGTTCACAGACTAGTTGTAAGCCCTCCTTGTTCAGCACCATTGTAACTTTGAATGGTTGCTGAACAAGTGGTTGTAACATGAGGACTACCTGTACATGGAATATGTCCATGTGCCATTTTATCCTTTACTTCAATCCATATAAACATGAGAATACTACCAAACCATTAGAAGGTCCTGATAAAATTGAAATAAGATTTTGGAATTAATTATAAGAATCCTTCCAATGGGAAAATACTTTTGTTTTTAATTCTTTTAAAAAAATGATAGGATGGGACTTTGAAGGTGGGACACTAGAGAGAACTAGAAGGAGCTAAAGATTATAACTAAAAAAAAAGAACACTTAAATTTGACTTCTAATACAGAATGGAGCAAAATATTTTAAAATTTGATGTAGTGAAGGATATTTTTGAATAATGGACCCAGAAGTTAATTTTAAGAGTGTTTACCTCTATGTATAGACTATGTCTAAAAGATGTTATGAAAGAGGAACAAATTTTACAGAACAAGATTGAGACTTATCTGAAAGTGGATTTGAAATGACAAGCTACAAGAATGATATGGAAAAAGATGCTACACTATACAAAAGAAACTGGCTGATGTCTTAATCATTAAAAGGGATATACAAATAACAAACCAAGAAAGTGACCTGGATAATCTTCCTATATTGGATTTACAGATGAGACTTGTTAAAGCTTTGAAGAATTTTGTGAAAAGGGACAAAGAAAAATTGAAAAGAAATCAAGTTTTAGGACATTGAAGGGACTAAAGATCAAGATTGTTAAAAGTAAAAGGAAGGAATATAAAGTTGGTTTATTTGATCAAGGTTAAAATAGATACGTTGTTAGCTCTGGTAACCCTTAATGGACTTTTGCTGATCAGGATTGAAAAGGCAAGGTTTTTAAGGGTTTGTTTATAGATTATAGATGGGTTATGCAAAGACGAGATTATTTGTTGTATTTTAAGAGAAGGTGATAAGTTACTACAATTGTTTACACTTACTGTGATGAAGGGGGAAGTCATTTCTTTATATATATGTATTTTCTTTTTCTTTACTATATTCTTATTTTTCCTTTCTTTTCTATTTTTTCTATTTCCTTTTTCTTTTCTGCACCTTCTATTTTATTTTTTATAGCTTGTATTAGATTTTTTTTATCATTGTAGTTATAAATTTTAATAAAATTATTATTAAGAAAAATAAAAAGAATGATTTTATTCAGGGAAGCATCTGGATAGAATAGAAGTTCATAAATACTGTGGTCATATGCACCTTTGTTTTCAACACAACCAATTCTTTCAAAGGCTGAACTGTCTAATTAATTCTCTGTGGATCAGAAAGTAGTTCTTAAATCATATAAATGCTATTAAAGCTTTAAGGAACTGCTTCTGTTTTATAGCTGGAGAAGATCAGCCTTGTTTTCCATTAGTAGTTCTCATTACCGGTGTCCTTTGACTCAGGTACCTGCACTAGACATGCCCAGGTAACACCTTCAAATGCTCTTTATGCATATACTACATCAGATGCAAAAAATCCTTTCCAATATCTTTGTTTGTGCTTGGCATAGAGTACAGTGCTCTGACTGCAAGTCGTTTCAGACCTTTATATTCCTGACTCAATAATTACATGGTGCAGCATTTAAAGAGATGAGTGGTTCAAAGTATCTACGCAGCAGGTGCCCAATTTTTGAAGTGTTAACACTCTGTTGGCAATATGGTCCATTTGCTGACTTTTTATTTTGCAAATATGACATTAGGGAGCCCTGGGCTTTCACAGAAGCCGTGGGTTGGCAGTCATTACTCAGAACTCAGAGAACATAGAGAACAAAACAGTGATGCTGTTATGTTCCCTTGAAATTACCTGCATGGCTTTCTTTAAAATGTTGTAGAATCCCACTGCTTACATATATTTATATTTATTTATCTTTGCATGTGTAGTTGTGTGTGGGGTCCATATTCAGGATTCCAGCCTCTCCATTCAGTTCTGCTTCTCCACACCCCAAATAGTCACCATTCTTGGCCGACTAATGTCCCTAGCCCTGAATAACCATTTTTTCCCATTTCTTGAAGAGCTTTCTACTCTTATAAACTTGGGGCTTGATAACTTGATAACTTGATAACTTGATAACTTGATAAACCTTCTCTTCTGGGCAAGAAGGTATCAATGGCACTTTCCTCTGAAAGCCTGGAATTAGTACACACACACACACACACACACACACACACTAATATGGGTATAAGTCTCTCTCTCTCTCTCTCTCTATATATATATCTATATCATCTATATCTATATTTATTAAATCCCTCTTGGATAATTTTATTGTACTATCTATAAATATATAGGTGTGCATGTACTCTATGTATGTATTGCACATACATATAAGTATATGCATATGTCCATGTATTGTATTTGCATTTTATACTGCTCTTTCAAAGTTTATATTATCCAGATTATTAATTTTAATTTCTTTTTCTTGCTGCATATGTGTAGCTTGAGCAAGCCCTTTAGCGTATTTTGATTTAATATTGTCTTTTAGTCAAATTCTGTCTGTATGTACTTTTCCTAATTATCCTGAGATTGTCAACTTAGTTTTGGATACTGTGGTTATTTCAGTGCCAATTTCCTTGCTGGCTGATGACCACAATAAAGTTTGATTTGATTTGATATAAGTATATGATAATAATATGATGTATATAATTAGTATATACATATGTAGATTTTCGAGGCTTTGCTTACCCCTTTTTGCATCTGATGAAGCATTTTGCTTTCTCCAAAAAAGCAAAGTTACACCTTGGGAGGTGTAAATCAGTCTGATCCATGTCAGTATCCAAGTTTTTAAACATCAGTCTCCTTCACTAGATGTCTATAGTGTTGTATATATATGGAGATATGGAGAAATATGGAGAAATCATTCACCGTATTTCTCTGACCATAAATTTGATGGAGAATGTTATAAAGCCATTTGTTAATGACAACAGACGACTTATTCAGCAATATTTAATTAAAGATATTAATCATGTTTATTACTTCAGCATCTGAAGTTTGTAGGGGGAAGGGGACAGCAATTAGGAATTAACTTAGGTTGAATCCTTATCTCTGCATCTTAATTTTCTATTTGTGGAAATGTTGTTTCCCCTCTTGTCAGAGCATTCAAGGATAAGCCTTCTTCAGAATCTGGTGGCCTTAAAATTAAGGAAAATATTTATGTTTGTGCTTAATTTGTAATGATATTGTATTTTCTAGAGTGTGTCACAGTATTTTCTTTTCTTTTTTTTCTATTGCCACAGATTAGCATGGCTATCCTTCTGAAATTATTTCTATAAGATCAGGTATATCAGCTCAGACAACAAGTTATATCCCTCAGGGTATTTATGTGTTTTAAAATGAAATTACTAAAGACTAAGCATATTTCCCTGCTATTCTTCTGATTCTCATTTATATTTTAAATTATTTCTTTCACCCATCATGTAGGCAGACATAAGGAGAAGGAGTTTATGTTATTGGAGTTCGGATTCAACATGACTCTGCATACGACAGCTACATTAAATCAGAGGAGCTAGTTGTGTTTAACTAACCGGGAGAAGGTGATATCACAAGCAACACGAGAAACAGGTTGGCAACACATTTTAATAATCAAGTTGAAAATATAGTCCTGGGATTATAAATATGTATTTTTAAATATGAATTAGCTCAATTTTCTCTTTATGTATTTTGGATGTTTCTTTTCATGCCGGAAAGTTCTTTTCATGCTAGAATCAACTTATATTATTGCATTATGTGGGTAGAGAAAGAGAGAGGGAGGGAGAGAGGAGGGAGAAAAATCAACTTCAAGAAATATTACAAGATTTTACAATTATGCCTTCAAATTCTGAAGCTTTTTGATGGTCAGATGGGTTATATATAATTATCGATATGCTCGAAGTCAACTAATTCCTTTGGCTCTAAGATTACACCTCCAGCATTTTCCACCCTGAAAAAGATGTCCTTTCTCTCTCCCTGTCTCTTTTTCAAACCTTTAGACTAGTGGCATATAATTGCTCCTTGCAATTGCACCTACATTTCAATAATCTCATTAAATATAGAAAGACTAAAGTCCAGCAGTGTCTTCCTCATTGTAAATGATTAACTACAGGAGAACATCACAGAGCATCATTTTTTAATTTACAAAGGACATTGGGTTCTGTAAAATTTTTTCAGCAGGCAGCAAACAATCAGCACTGAAGGCTCTTCCTTTGAAGGGGAAACTTCAGTAAGAGGCAGAAAGTAAATTAAATAGGAGATAAAAGTATGCAGTTACCTTCATGGGTGTCTGCAAGAGGGGGCAAATGATGGCATGTGCATAATAATGTCACTGTGCAAATGATGCAGTATACATCATTCAGGTCAAGATGTGACTGGCACTAACAGCATAATTCACATCATTTGTGCAATGATGACAGATTATGATGACATCATCATGACTTCTAATGGATTTTAATGCCAACAGCAAAAAGAATTATGGGTAAGAAGTTTATTCACTGGATATAAAATAGACTTTCTTAATAGGAAATGTTATGAGTTATGTTGCAGAAGAAGGGGAAAAATAATAATTATTATACAAGTTAAGGTTCGTTCTCAAGATTCATGTAGTGGTGAATTCTGGAGTAGACGTTACTCTTCAACCAACTCTTCCATCTTCAGATAATTTTCTTAAATTGAGAATGATCAAGTTCCAAACTTGTACAGAGAAGATGGGAATACATTTTAAATATTAGAAGATATCTAAAAGTAATGATGTTGCTAGGCCGCCTACATCACATATAGGTGACCCAAGAGCTAGTAATAGTTGTGCAAAGAAGAAAAATCAGTTATTCTTACATGTTACATTGTCCTTATCAGGATTCTTGACTATACAAAAACCTTTATGCCCTTAGTATCTTAGTATCTTCCTAACTAACGAATGGCTACTAGGGACTTTCAGGCATCCATAGCTGTACCTTTTCCCACTGCCTTCTTGTAGACACCTGTGGTTACTTTACAGTTGGCCCTACCATTAAATAGTTTGAGGTAGCCATCTTAGACAGCAGGTATTGAGGTTGCACAGCAGTGGAAATATCCTTCTTACGATTCCTCCTGAATTTCTTAAGCAAATCTGTAGTTAACCTGCTGCACTCAGGTTACTGCCCTGTGGCCATATTGGAGTAAAATGCAGTAACCAGAATCATTGGCTCTGTATGTGGAATGTGGATAAATGCATGTCCTTTTCCCCTAACTACCAATGCTTCTTTATTGGGAAATGCATATATATACACATACATACCTTGGTATGGGGAAATGTGACATCCTGAGTTTGCTTTTTTATTTCTTTGTACCAAAATAATGACATGCTGCAGTGCAAAATATTTCTTTTTGTACCAAAAATAATGACATGCTGCAGTGCAGCTGTAGTAAATGGAATGCTTCTGGGGCAGGGAGAACCTCTAGAAATTACAATAATGTTATTCATTAAAAAAAAAAGTCAAGAATTGCTGTGAGGGTTATATTTAAGGACCACTGTTGAGAATCAGTAATGTAGAATGAGATGCTGAGTTTACAGCCTGTGCTGGTTATAAATGTAATTGTAAATAAATGTTTGATACAATGCAGAGACACAACTGTTTGATGACTATGTGCCATTAAAACACGAATTTATTGATGCTACTGTCTGCAGGGTGCTTATATAAATCATATGTTTCTCTAAGATGCATGGTTCAGACAAATATGTTTTGTTAGTAAAATAGATCCTTAATTGGTAACATTCTTTTTTTATGATGTTGGTCACTGACTAAGACAATATCATTTATTTCTGCATGCATATTATATAGTACAGGAAAACAAGTGTGAATTGTTCATCAGGACGCTACAAATACTCCTATAATCAGAATGGC
Organism: Liasis olivaceus; assembly: GCA_030867105.1. Taxonomy (NCBI): domain Eukaryota; kingdom Metazoa; phylum Chordata; class Lepidosauria; order Squamata; family Pythonidae; genus Liasis; species Liasis olivaceus. The sequence continues at coordinate 43,904,231 of CM061350.1, read as the reverse complement.
CAGTTCTCCTGACCCAACTTGTGAAAAAAAGGAAAAGTGAGCATTATTCCAGAAAAATTACTCTAAAACATTAGAACAAGCTGTTAGGCAGACCTAAAGCTTATATGGTTTTGTCATTTTTGGGTCTATTGTTATTATTGCCATTATTGTTTTGATTGATTTTAACTTCACTGTGGATGTCTTAGCTCTTGTTTATACAGCCTGTAAGCTGCTAAGAGTAATTTGATTGTGGTGGGATAGAAGTATTAGAAATAAATAAGTAAATAAAATAAAGCTATTAGCTATAAGTAATCAGTGATCTAATGTGGAATGTTAAAAACAGTTAAAATTTCTTATTTCTTAATTTCTTAATTTTTTTTTTTAACAGTTAAAAACTTGTTAAAAACAGACCAAATTTCCAAATGTACTGAACTGTATTCAGATCTTTAAGTTCAGAATTCAAGTTTTGAATTTTTAAAAAGAAAACTTCAGGTTTTTTTTTTTTTCCTGATAAACTTTAAGCCTATTGTGCTAAGCATTAATATTTTGCTTCTGCCATTGTAAAAGTCCTGAAATGGAGGGTATGATGGCAGTTGGGAAAACATAAGTTTTGCATGAAGAGGCCTTCCAGGGAGCTAACCATGATAATCAGATGTAACAATGTTAGTATAGGTATTGGGACTCCTTCAAAAACAATGAATGAATTATAATATTATGCTTAATATTTAAATGCTACAAGATTCTCTGTTGTTTTCCTGGACAATGTAGTCTAACAAGCTGAGCAGATTCCTAGTAGGCAGTAAAAATAAGATAATTATTTGACTTCCAGGGAAGGTATGGCAAACTGAAGTCAGTTCTACGAAAGGGGAACTGATGACCATGGCAAACACCAAGGAACCAGTGAGTAGACTGGTCCCTTGGAACCTTTCCAGATAAGGAGAGGATGGAAGATTGCCCACATGTGGTCCAGATGGCTGCTTCTCACAAGAAAACCACAGGACAGTGGTTTTCCATGGATCTGAGCGCCAGGAGGTGACAGGATTAGCCGTCTTGCTCATAACTATGATGGAGACTTTTAAAGGACACTAAGTTTGCAAACCTCACTTTCTAATTATGTTCAAAAATGGCTCATTAACTACTTCTAAGCTATTAGAGACCTTCAGACCAACAAGTCTGAAAATGCTGGGTGAATCTTCAATCCTGAATGAAATAAAATTTTACTCATAAAATTAAGAATTTGAAGAATCTGAAATAAAAAGCAAAAAGCTAAATAAGATTTTGATCTTAGAAAGTTATAAATGGACTAAGGGTCCAGATAAAATTGGAATATTGGAATTTTTACAATAAGATTTTGGAATTAATGATAAAGTACAAACAGCTTCTCAGCTGGGAAATAGATCTGTTTTGGTTTTTACAAGACAGAAGCAATTTCATAACTTCAAAACCTGGACACTAGAGGGGACTAAAGTTTTTAGGTAGAAGAAAGATCTACAAGCCTGTAAAATGTTCCAAAACATACTAACAATGAAAATACCGAAGGAGACTTTTGAAGAATGGAATCAGACTATCCGCAAGACTTTTCAGCTTGGCTGAGGGTGTGGCTGGATTGGTTCACAATATTGTTGGGGGGGGGGGTGTCTGTGGAGCCTTCCTATTATAGTGGATGGATGCTTGTGGAAACTTAATGTGTTTTCTTTATTTTTCTTCAAGGAGGAAGAAAAATTCTATAGTGTAGGCTTGTTGTTTGTCTTGGTGAAGTTCTGATGCTGGTGGGGCTCCAGAATAGATATAGCATTGGTGATTAACCATTGCTTGTTGCAAAGGGAACTGATTAAATGCTTTAGGAGTTTGTTGGAGAGAGTATACAATATTTTTTTGGCTGTAGTCTGTGCAGTATGATAGACTATAGAGGGTACTTCATTTTCAGTTTTTTAGATAATCCTTTTTTTCCCATCATTATTCCTATTTAAATCCTACATCAGTTTAGCAGCTCCATGCATCTGATGAAGTGCAGTTCACAAAAGCTTATGCCTTTTAATAATATGTCTCAGTCTGAAAAGGTGATGGTAGACTCCTACTGATTTTCAGCAGGCTGTTGGTAATGATTTTATAAATCTAGTCAATTTGGTTTCATGTGACTTTGCTATTCTTTGCTTTAATCTACTTCTTTTAATTTAGCTGGCCTCTGACCATAATAAAGTTTTCATTTATTCCATTGCTCCCTTCATGAGTAAGTAACGAGACGAGAGTAGCAGACAGGTAGACATTCAGGGATGTCTGAAGAAGATACAGGGCCCATGCTAGCAAACGTCTAGGTCTTCAGGCAATCAATAGTGGGAACCTCTAGCTGGAGCACTTGAAAAATCAATGTATATGCAGCAGAAAGAGCTATATATGATTCATGCTGTGCTCTAGATATAGTTCTGACGTTTATTTTGGGAACATAGACATACACTCACGTGCTATTGTGAAATCATTGGCTACCTAAGGAGTTACATTTTGATGCACAGCAATTAATAATTTGTGTTTGATCTGTCTTGCTTAGAGTGGGACAAAACGTGACTATGCTTTTAAACATACAAAGTAGCACATAAAAAAAACCAGCACTATACTCAACTAATTTGTTCACATGTCTCTGGATGCATGCTTGCTAGTATTATTTTCATTTTTCATAAGCAGGTGAGAAGCCACGAAGTCTATCTATTCTCCTAGCTCTAGCTATACCTTTATTTAGTACATTTTGGTGTGTGACATATTCTGTATGTTCCTGGGAATCTGTCTCATGGCTTTCTTTTTCCATTCGTTAGTATTCATTTTTCCCAGTGATAACCTGCACCCAAACTGTTCACTCCATTTTCTTTTGCCTGCCATCTGCTATCCTGTAAGCCCTGTCTTGACAAGCACAGCTCCAGTCATGGTTTCTTCTACCTTGTAGCTCAGCTGGCAACAGCTTTGTTGCTGCTCCAGGAAAGGTTGGGGCTTGAGCTGTCAGCTGACTTTTCATCATATCATCTGGTTGAGTTGCAAATGCAGTTTTCTCAGCAGGGAGCTTTCATTCCTCTTCTTTACCTGATCCGGGAAGTTAATTAGTCAAGGAAGCCTGCCGTGCATGAAAATACAGGGATGACTTGGCTCAGTGGTGCTATGCTCTCATTAAAATTGCATGCAGTATTTTTTTAAGGCATTCTGCTATTTCCATTACATATATCATTCAACAATCAGTGCTTTGGGTGGCCATGGTGCTTCTGTAATCCTGACATCGGCTGCAGAGGAACCTTTTAGTCCTACTTTCTATGAGCTGTAGAACTTTTAATGGGGATCCATAGCACAGACTTCTGCAAAATGATGCTTGAACTCACTCTTACCCTGCAAGGAAAGCATCAAGAGAAACATAGCAGCTTCCAGATTTAGAACTTTTATCCCCAAAGCTCTTGTTGTTTCATGTTGTGGTTGTTTTGCTGCCAGTTAATGTGGGGAGTTGTACCTTCCCAACCAACTCTATTGAACAATGCTGTAATCACCACCCAGCTGCACCATGTATCATAGGAGCAACCCTTCCAGGAGGCACCTGTCCAATTTCCTCATAATCAGCCTTTCAGAAATTGGTAAAAGCTTACTTTTTTTGTTGGAAAAGGCTTCAATACACAATTCTGTTTCTGTTCTTATTGGACTTTCATGTTAATTGTTAAATATATATATTTTAATGCTGCTATGGTGGCTCTTCTATTATTTCATTGTTTTATATTTCTGTGTCATGTTGCCAGCTGCATCAAACAGTCAGCAGGGTGTAAATCTTTTAAATAAATACAATTTTGTAGGAGCTCTATTTCTGCTCAAAGAAAAATAAAGCAGCAGTTCAACAGGAAGTAAATTTCTTTGAACTCTGTGAGACTTACTCTTAAATGTACTTAAGACTTGGTTGCAGAAAACCAAGCTTCATCATACCATAAAGTGATTGGGTTTGCATGAGAAGCTAAGCTGTAAAGTGAAGTTAATAAATATGCCAAATATGGCCACATGACCTGTCATACATAATTTTTAAATGACATTTTCTGTTTACCATTTTCTCCAGACCAAAAACAGACATCATTTTGGAGTACAGGAATTGGACTTTATAACCTACAACTTAGCCTCATACAAAGTCTGCTTTCCGAACCTCCAAAATAGCAACTGTTTGGGGACCAGCCAAATGATGAACTGTAAACCTAACTTTGGGAGCTGTATTTGTTGGTGTGCACATGTTAACTGAAATTTTCAGATTAGCATATCATGTGAACACAGCCACTCTCTGCATGTGTGTGTGTGCGTGCGTGTAAAAGAGAGCACGTAGACATCTATTTTTGATTGCACTGACCACTGGGATTGTTACTAAAATAATGATTTTCAAAAATAAAATGGTGTTGTTTTGCCTACCTTGACTGGGCACTTGTAACTGACCAGAAACATTGAAAGAGGCATGTGCTGTGCATGTGCAGAAACCTTTTTTAGCATTTGGAAGTCCTAGCAATATGAAGCCATGCAATCATTTCAACTTCCCTTCAGAAGCGAGGGGTCCTTGTTGCGTCATGAAGCAGCTTCATGTGGTTCACTCAAGTCTTCATCAAGCAAAGCACTCCTCTAAAGATCTGCTCACCCTACTTTACATTCAATCATTTTAAGTACAAATCTATATTAGACAAGGGCAGTAACTCATCTTACATGCTGATCTTCATCCTACCACACGATCATCCTAGAATTCAATATTGATCTTCTCTGGGGCATATGAGATCTACCCCAACAATTCTGAGTGGATTGAACTTCTAATTTCCTTTGGAGCATATAAACCTCTTCCTACAGCTAGAAGCCAAGTTTTATCAAAAAATTTATCGGAGTTTTGCAATCATTAATCTGACTTCCTTTACACAATTCATGAAGGTCTCCATAGGATGATGAGACCCTTACCTCCACCTCATATTTAATTCTTGCTTTTTCAGGCAGAACATAATGAGCCATTGCAATATAGTGGTTACAGTGTTGAACCTGGTGTGGGAAAACTAAGGTTCTAGTTGACCCTCAGCCATGGGTGACTTTGGATCAATCGTCCTCTCAACTCAATCTATTTCACATGGCTATTGTGGGGAAAATAGAAGGGAATGCTATGTATGTTCCCTTGAGGTCCTGAAGGAAAGTCAGGATATAAATCAAATGAAGTAATAAGACTTGGATCTTAAATAATTCTGAATGTGGCAAGGATTTAACTTGGGTGTGCAACTTTGTTTGGTTCAAGCATGGCATCTGGCTTTGGTATGAATGCTAGGTGATGCAAACCCAAAAGTAAAAACTGTAGAACTAGGCCTAAAGCTATATTTGTTTGAATTAAAATTAAATACTGTATACTGTATGCTATTACTGTATATATATTTAATAATTTTCTCCTGCTGTCATATTAACAGTAGCTATTTGGGCACATCTCTTAAAGGAACACAAGGATAGCACTCAAGATTATTATAGAAGGAAAATAATTAGATACCTAATTATTTTCAATGGCAGAAAATTAACAGTAATAGAATATATTTAAATACTACGATGATACCCTTACAGTTAATTTTAAGTTTGATTTGGACATTAATTTATACCTGAGATGTATTTACAAAGTATATTTTGTAAATGCACAGATGTTTTTTTCATCTCAAAAAATAAATACCTACTTAGATATCAGCACAGTCCATTAGGTTACTCAAAGGAAATCCTATTGTGTTTACTGAAGCTGTTTACTTGAAGTAAGTCTCATCAAATAAGTGAATACATGAATATAGAATTGCAATCTTAATTATTTCATGCTTTGTCTAACCCTTTAAAAGATCCACTCAGTGAGTTTTCATGGTGGAGGATGGGTCTGAACTGGGTCTTTCCTATTCTACCCCAATCCCCAGCTTCTACACTGCACTATTGAATATTTCTACAAGCAAGTCATACTTTGGGAACCGTGGTATCACTGGGAAAACTCTATACATTTAATACCAGCCACATTGGTCAAACATTTCCACAGGAACACTATTCTGCTTCATTCTGTGAAGCCAGAGCAGCTAGTAGTAAAAAACAAACAAACAAACAAACAAAACAAAACAGTGCTAAGAGTTTCTAGTTTTCAAGGCATTAAATGCTGTGTAACAGAATAATTCAAGATATGTGCTGTGCCCTGTTGTTACCTGAATGATCTCCTCTGTATTTGGAGAGTATAAGATTGGGGAAGACTGGAATAGAATTTCACCCACTACTTGTTCAATTGAATAGAAATATCGTATTTTAATGTTTTTAACTTACAACACTTTTCTGCAACAATAAAAATATATATATGCATATGGGAATTCTAATTAAATCATGACCATGGTAGAAATATTAGTTCTACTCAAAAGTGGTCACTTATTTTAAGACATGGGTTTCCAAAGTAATTTATCAAGCTATTCACAATAATGTTTTTCTAAAGGGCCCACAAATTTTTGCTGTAGATATAAACTCACTGTGATTCTGTAGATATGCCTCATTGTGAAAATAGGTATAATATAACTCTTTAAACTACATCTATTTCTTTTTCTCAACAATTCCTTGCTATTAGTCTAGTAAAACTGTGTTGTACTCTTCCTCTTAATAATTCTCAACATGTGCAGACAAAGTGTCCCTTTAACTAGTGTTTCATAGTTTTACATTGGCTTGTCTAAGATTGATTGGATTTATACCTTTTTCAGTGCAAATGTCTGTCCTATGAACTAAAAATAGTATTCTGACATTGTAACAATTATCTTGCATCAAGATTTAGCTGTATTATATTTGTAGCTTAATCAAATCTATGTTGTATCATCAATGTCCAGATTCAAAGTGCACGGAAAGAATTATTGCTTGAGATAGCTCAGATTGCCATCCACCCTAAATCCATGCTTCAGGAAAAGGCTAAAGGAAAAGCAGATTATCTAAATTAAAGGCCCTGTAATGTTCAATAATAAAAAAAAAATGAACAGCATTTCCTTCAATTTCAATCAGAAATTTGGCTCAAGACAAACTAGATAGAAGTATCCAAAAAGACTTTAGGACTTCAGTTTCAACAATACCCAATTTAAAGCCTTGAGAGGAAGTAGAGAACTTTCATAATAAAAATAAATATAAAAGTTGTAACCTTTGCAACACATTCAACAGAAAAAAAGGAATGCCGCAATTTCTTTTTAATCCTTTCTTCTGGTATTAGATGAATGGAGATCTACAGAGAATAAAAGGCAATACTTGTTTAAGAAAAGAGACACATGCTTGGATATAGTCTGACTTGTAAGTCTTACTATTATTTTGAGCATTGTTGTCCAAGCCCTAAAAGTTGGCTGTGGAAGCTGAGATTGCCTCTGCCTTGCATAGATGTTCTCCAATTCTATCTGTACTGCTTGGTTTTTGTGTTCATGTTTTTGTGTTCATGTTTTTGTGTTCAATTGAGAGCAAAACAGCTGGCATCTGTTGGATATATTAAGACATGTCACACTGACATTAGCTCAAGTGATCCTGTTCCCTTAGACGTGTGTTTAAGAGCAATGTCCTACAACATTGCTCTTAATCAGATTCATTGATGCAAGGAACAATATTTATATTCTAATCGTACTTTGTGATGCAAAATAAAATAAAAAGTAGAAGCCATTTTCACAGGAATTATCCAGCCCCTCTTAGATAAGTGACTACACTATTGGACGCCTACTGAGAGATGGCTGTTGGAAAAAGGACAGAGTGTTGTTTGTTGAAAAAACAGCCAGTTAGCCACACTAAGCAAACTTTTATCTCTTTTGTAAATGCAATATGATCTGAATTAACCTGAAAATGATGCTTTAGGCATCTTCGGCTTTGTAAACTATAAGTGCTGAAGAAAATGAAAGAATGTGTCTTATTGGAATTGTTGTGAGAGGAATCCCACAAAGAAACAAAGAAAGAGTTATATTTTCCTTATGGCCTTAGGAATAGATTAATAAGAATACTTCTTTCCAGTCCTAATTCATAATCCTGCTTCCCTTTTACCAAGCCACTAAGAAACATCACGGAAGTTTTTCCAGGGCTTCTTACATTCCTAAAGAGAAAGCCAACATCTTTTGTTCTGGGATGAAGTGTGCTTCTACACATGCCCTGCAATTTTTTATCAATTGCATCACACTAATAGAGAATGAAAAAAAATGATGTAACTTTGAAATTAAAAAAGATAAAGAAAGGGGCTTTGTCAAAGAGGGCGGAAAAAAAAAAAAAGAAGACGATGACAAATGCCAGACAACACAAATTGATTATCCATGGCTGCACATCAAATATAGATTTATAATTGCAGTGGTCTTCTAACAATCTCCCATGGGTAAAAAGTCCATAATTCCCATATCTGTGAAGGAGAGTATATGTAGGGAAACTGTGCTCACCAGCTTTCTCTCTCTTGATATTCACTATATTTCAGTAGATCCCTATTTCATTTGTTAGCAGTTCACCAGTACTAATTCCCAGCCAGTCCTGATATAGTGTATGAGGTAGAAGAGTCAAAACACAGGAAAAAAAATAATGGTTTCCTGAGTGAAGTTGTTTGGTAGTCAGAAATATTAATGTTCTGCCCTTCATAAACACTTTAAGCCAGTAAAATATCATACTAGAACTTAAAATACAGCCAACAGTGCTACTATCTTTATGGATTTGAAATAAGGATTTGCAGAACTTGAAGGAGATTTTCAATTTGTTGGAGCTTTGATTGTAAGCTCTAAGACTACTTTATTCCAATAAGTACTTTGATTTTGTGAGTGCATAGCCCATATGCCAAAACTCCTTTTATAAAACTGATAAATCAAGGGAGATTAATACCACCTGAATGATGCATTATCATACAACATAAGTGAGGTACAACTTTGTGGAGCCGTCTGTCCAGATTGTACATGTTGAAATAGGTTTTCAGTGAGTTAGTTTCTTAGCACTCCCTTTTCAATCTACATTTAAACAATTTGGCTGTAAATGTGGCACACCCAGACGCAAACACACACTTGATCCTTTCAGTTAACCAAAGGCTTCCTCTGCTACAGGCTGATGACGTAGTTTTGTTATCCTTAACCAAAGTTGCATTAACATGCAAGACAAAGGGTTGTATACTTTGTTTTAAGGAAAATTCCTTGATTTTGAGACAACAGAGATTAAGGTATTTTCTAGGTCTGAGGATGTTCATCAAAAGTTAGTTGATGGGTATAAGACAGAAGTGGAAAAGTGTTTAGATATTTGGGTTAGGGATGTGTGAATTAGCCAATGTCCATCTTTTGAATCCTGCTAGATGAGCAAAACTAGGTACTGGTTCTTTTCTCCAACAGTCTTGGGATATTTTAGCAGACCTTATAGTGAGAAAGGTATTTAGAGATGTGGCTAAATACCAAAAATGATCATTCAAATTCTATTGGCTTGTTGGTAGAATTTTTGTTTCAGGAAAGATATTTAAGAGTGAAACTGCTTTTTGAAGTATGGATAAAACAGGTGAATGAGTAGCCCCTATTATAGCAAAATACTTTATATCAGATGCAACTGTATGGAATGCTTTTTTTGGTGACTGTAAACAGAAAAACTATATTTCTATTTTTGCCATGGAGGTCTCTGGGTAGCACATTACTTTTGTGTTCAGTCACCTGAACTATTTGATTGCTCCCCCCCCCCATTTTTTAAATATATTTTACTATTTAATGTGTCTTTCTGTTATATTTTGTACTAGGATGATTCAGTCATTAAAAACGCACATAGATGGGTTGTGACAGGCAGGTAGGTCATATTGTGACTTGCCTGCATGGTGGAAATATGCTGTCTAGATAAGGTAGTAGTCCATGTTGGTATCAATGATTTTGGGAAATGTCCTGAGCCAGTTCTGGAAGCTGAATTTAAATCATGAGGAAACAGGCTGAAGTCCAGGATTGCCAAGGTTATGTTTTCAGAAAATCCACTTGTTCCATCACAAGCCAAATCTGTACAAAAGAGATGACCCCACTTGAACCAAGAGAACCAGACTCCTGGGGCATAACATCAAAGAGAGGTAGAACTGCTTTTAAACTGACAGGCATTGGGCTTCATCCTATTTGGAAGAATGAAGAGTTTTTAAAAATGCTATAAGATATGCAATCAATGTTAGACATGGGTTAAGGGGTGATAATGTTAGTTGAAAGGCAAAAAACCATGAAGAAGGCTCATTCCAGCAACATTTGCAAAAGGTCATGGTTCTAGAAGTCTCCAAGCTGTGATAGGAGAATTAGAATATTTTGGCTGCAAACAAGAACATAAATATAACAGGTGTAACAGAAACCTGGTGAAATAGAGAAAATCAGTGGGATGTTCTAGATACAAACTTTATAGAACACACTGGAAAGGCACATTGGGAGAGGTGTTGTTTCTTTATCTCAAGGGGGTTAAAACAGCTAATGTAAAGAAAACATTAGAAGAACACTTCAGAAATTTATTTAAACGAGATAAATCCAAAGCAAATGGAATGGTTCAATGTGTAAAGGAATGCTTTTTAGGGCCACAGATCCTCATATATACACTGATTGGGTGTGTATGTAACAAGGAAACAGATCTTTTGGTCATAGTCCATAGCTCCATGAAGGTGTCATTTCAAAGTGAAATGCAAATGTGAAAATGGCAAATTCCATGTTGGAGATCATTAGCTGGCTGGTGATATCGGTTGAAGGGGAAGAAAACAGTGCTGGTGGAGTCCACCAATCACTTTCCTTAATTTATCCTGCACATAGTAAATAAGGGCAGCATCATTTGGCTAGCCACCAGTTTTATGCTAGTACAGTTTTATGCAGAATGAAGGACTGGTGAATAGTGAATAATGCTTTAAATGAATGGTGAGGATCAGCCCTGTGTGTGACTAAAAGCTTATACCTGAATCATGACCATTCCACTTTATAAACCTGATGGTTGCTTATTTATAAACTGAAAATAAAAATTACTTGAATTCCAATAGAAAATACACTGCTGTAAGCGTTATGCATGTGTGAATCATTTATGTTTCTTCTTTAATTTAAGTGTTTTATGGTATGTTCTGAAAGCATTTGGGAGAATAATCCCCGTGGGTTTATTTAGCATGCTCTGAAGCACAGGTTGCTTGCCATTCTCAACAGACTGTGAAATCCAATTAATTGCATCATATGAATCTATATGGTTTCTTGCAATAGCAACAGTGGGGGAGCTGCTCTTACATCAGTGCAAACTACTTTATATCTTGGCTCTTGAGTCTTCTCTTTCTCATAACAGAAGATAAGGCTACATCATTTTAGTGGATTATTCTGGAAAAAAATGTGTTAGTTACTATATCATCCAAATAAGGAGAATATAGGGAGGAATAACAGCAGTGAGCACAATAAACTGAAAAAAATATGGTTTTTAAAACTCTGAGAGGCCAGTGGTGGAAGTGGGGAGGAGGGGTAGTTAATTTGAATATGCTTTCTCCTTATTGAATTCTATGCCAATGTAATCCTCCCCCCTTTTTTACCAATTGAAGTCAATGGCCCAGTAAACAAGAACGCATTGGAAAACCCAACATATTGAATAGCTTTTTCAATATTTTAACAGAAGAGTTTGCTCTGAAAGATAAATAGGCAATTCATATGCAAAAACATCCCTTTGCTAGGAATTCATCCATGTAAGAAGTCCAGAACAATGCCACCCCTTTGGCTCCATACTAACAAGGTCCTGCTTCAACACTATTGGGGAAGTGTTTGAATGTAACAAGAGTACATGATTTGGCATTGTGGAATGCTGACTATTTTCTGCTTTTAAAGGTACCCATAATGTAATCGTCCATGCTGGCCTTGATTCATACTATGTGCCTGAGCAGCAAGCAGTATGGTTTTTTTTTTTTTTTTTTTGCATGCATTGCTTAAAGCATAAATTTATCAAGTTCAGTTTTCTTCCAAGGGTATCAATAGGTAAGGTCAGAAAAGTCAAGTGGCACGACTGCAATTTAAACCCTGCTCATTTTTACATCATCGTAAAACATAAAAATGGTCAGATCTTCATTTAAATGGTTGCCTGCCATTGACTTTTTTTACTCCCTCATGCAAAAGCTCCTATTTTGCTCTCTAATTTTTCTAATCTTCTGTTCATTTTATTCAGGTTTTTTTTAAAGTCCACAGAACAATTCATGTAGAGTGTCACGAACCTTTCTCATCAAATGAGAGATTGTATTTTACCTAAATGTGGACAGACCTGACTCTACTCTATTGGCTTTTCATAAGGTCATGAAGGGAGGGGACACGGTGGCGCAGTGGCTTAATGACGCTGAAAGTTGCCGGCCAGAAATGGCTGACGCTTCGGCGGTTCGAGTCCAGCCTTTCACGTTAACAGGGTGAGCTCCTGTTTCCTCCCCAGCTCCTGTCAACCCAACAGGTCGAAAACTCATGTGAGTAGATAAATGGGTACTCTCACTCCGGTGGGAGGAAAAATGCTGGCAGTGCCTTGCACAGAGAGACGGGACCAGTTGCCGGTAAGCGCGAAACCGCGCTTGCCCAAAAAGGGTGCGAAGCAACAGAAATCCCTCCTCCTGCGCTCGCCAGCTGGGCTATGCTCTAGGAAGGAGGCTCTGGCAAACCACTTCCGAAAAACAATTGCCTTGAAAACTGCAAGGACTCGTCCGGGCAGTCACTGCAGGGTCAGTAATGACTGAGCGCAGAAAAAAAAAAAAGGTCATGAAGAGTTAGCTGTCCCCCCAGGAACTTGGGGTTGAACATTAGTTTGGGAGCTCTGGCATGGGTGTATGGGTGCAAGGGTTTGTGTTTTTATTGAGCTTCAGTGGCGTTTTAGTTGGGTTTTGTTTTAATGTAATTCTCAGTTTTTGTTTGTTCTCCAACCAAAGTTTCTTGGAGAGATGGTGCCCATGTAAATTGGATTGATAAATAAATAAGCATTTTTGTAAGTGACTTACCCTAACATAATGCATTCTATGTTCATGCTGACTTAATAGCCATATTTTCATCTGCAATTGTGTAAATTACAAACTGCATCACACCATTCAGAGTAACATGTTTAAGTTGCCCTGATTAATTAAATAACAGTCTGCCAGTGGATTCAAATTACAGGCGGTGTTCTCCTCCTAACACTTCAGCTTTGCCACTGCCTCTTGAAATAATTTCCCTTCGGTAAAACTCTTACAAAAACAATATATATATAGGCTGTGTTTATATCACTTGTTTTCCCCACACAAACTGCAGAGATAAATTTACCATGCAAAAGTTTCTCCTTTAAGAAATCTTGTGTTTCTCCATATCAAATGTCTCATTATTTCTTTAAAGCTAGTTTATGGCTCTTTGTCTCCATTTGCAACCTATTTTGCCAATGTAGAAATTATTCCTGCTCCTCCCCCTTTACCAGCACATTTATTTCTCAGGGATGCTGTACGGGTGATACATTCCAACAGATATTAGATCTGTTTCTTGTTTATTTTTTATCACTTTAGATTGTTTAGTTATTTTTGTTACTTACACATTCAACAGCTACTGCATGTATCCTGAACAGCCAGAAATTCTAAAATATTATCCCCCCCCCCCCCCGCCGGAAGCCTTGAACCTTTAAACAAGAAATGCTTTTACCATTCCCCACTTTTCTTTCTTAGAAAGATAATTCATGTAACATCTATCAATTACTTGCAACAATGGCACTTTTGTGTAAGTCAATATTGCACAACCATTTAGGGCCCATCATGCTATTTGTGGTTAAAAAAAAGTATTCATTTTTAATGTCACAGATAGCATTTTTTTCCAGTCTGCAAATGCCCTGAAGGCTCTTCAAACATAGCAACATGTAATAAAAGAATAGTGGAATCCCAATTTCAAATCATAAAGCTTTGTTGTATGCTTCTGATGGGCTATCATTGCTTTCATCAAGTGCGTATTTATGTCTGAAGCTTACACAATGAACCAGAAGCTACACAGCTGGTTGGCAGCTACAATCTGGCTGGGACTGTGCTGCCTTTGTTACTGCCACATTTTTGATGAATAATGGGCCTTCAATTTGCCTTTCTTGATCAAGATGGGCAGTCCCGAAAGACATGAAGGAGTACATACAGGTGAAACTCGAAAAATTAGAATATCATGCAAATGTTCATTTATGTCAGTATGGCAACTCAAAAGGTGAAACCAATATATGAGATAGACGCATTACATGCAAAACGAGATATGTCAAGCCTTACTTTGGTATAATTGTGATGATTATGGCATACAGCTTATGAAAACCCCAAATTCACAATCTCAGAAAATTAGAATAGTGTGAAAAGGTTCAATATTCTAGGCTCAAAGTGTCCCACTCTAATCAGCTAATGAATCCATAACACCTGCAAAGGGTTCCTGAGCTTTAAATGGTCTCTCAGGCTGGTTCAGTAGGAATCACAAGCATGGGAAAGACTGCTGACTGACAGTTGTGCAGAAAACCATCATTGACACCCACCATAAGGAGGGAAAGCCCCAAAAGGGAATTGCAAAAGAAGTTGGATGTTCCCAAAGTGCTGTATCAAAGCACATCAATAGAAGGTTATGTGGAAGGGAAAAGTGTGGTAGAAAAAGGTGCACAAGCAGCAGGGATGACCGCAGCCTGGAGAGGATTGTCAGGAAAAGGCCATTCAAAAGTGTTGGGGACTTTCACAAGGAGTGGACTGAGGCTGGAGTTAGTGCATCAAGAGCCACCACACACAGACGGATCCTGGACATGGGCTTCAAATGTCGTATTCCTCTTGTCGAACCGCTCCTGAACAACAAACAATGTCAGAAGCGTCTTACCTGGGCTACAGAAAAAAAGAACTGGGACCAACTGTTGCCCAGTGGTCCAAAGTCCTCTTTTCTGATGAGAGCAACTTTTGCATCTCATTTGGGAACCAAGGACCCAGAATCTGGAGGAAGAATGGAGAGGCACACAATGCACGATGCTTGAAGTCCAGTGTGAAGTTTCCACAGTCTGTGTTGATCTGGGGAGCCATGTCATCTGCTGGTGTTGGTCCACTGTGCTTCATTAAGTCCAGGGTCAACTCAGCCATCTACCAGGAGATTTTGGAGCACTTCATGCTTCCTTCTGCAGATGAGCTTTATGGGGATGCTGACTTCATTTTCCAGCAGGACTTGGCACCTGCCCACACTGCCAAAAGTACCAAAACCTGGTTCAATGACCATGGGATTACTGTGCTTGATTGGCCAACAAACTCGCCTGACCTGAACCCCATAGAGAATCTATGGGGCATTGCCAAGAGAAAGATGAGGGACATGAGACCGAACAATGCAGCGGAGCTGAAGGCCGCTATTGAAGCATCCTGGTCTCCCATAACACCTCAGCAGTGCCACAGGCTGATAGCATCCATGCCATGCCGCATTGCGGCAGTCATTGCTGCAAAAGGGGCCCAAACCAAGTACTGAGTACATATGCATGCTTATACTTTGCAGAAGTCCGATATTGTTCTATTTCCAATCCTTGTGTTATTGATGTCATGTAATATTCTAATTTTCTGAGATTGACGCTGACTTGATGGCACATAATCAATCAAAACTAGCTTCTGTTCCTCGGGAGAAAAAGAGTAAGGGATTTTGCAGTTTTAATTTTTATAATAGAGGGTTCAATTTTATTATTTGTTAAAGAGTAAAATCAATAACACCAATCCACCTCACAGAGTTGTTGTTGTGGGGAAAATAGGAGGTAGGACTGTTAGTTGTGTTTGCCACCTTATGTTGACCAAACATAAAGGTGAGATAAAAATATAGTAATAACAACAACAAATCACCCTTGCATTTTATTATAGTAATCAGACCAAAAAACACAGAAACTGGTTACTATAAACATGTAACACATTATGGACATACAAACAGGTTCTCCATACATAGGCCAACCATAAAGTATATGAAATAACTATTATATTTAAACTCTAAACATAATTTATAATTTTTTTTAAAGTTTTAAAACTCAGATCTATATGTTTTACTAAACTTATCTGAATCTTGTACCTTCCCTCTAGAGTGAGTCTTATATTACTAAAAGTTGAATAAGGGGGGGATATTTCTCCAAGAAATGACTAAATGCTATCATTCAGAATTGGCCACTACACAAAGTTTGGTCACTCTGTAAGAAATTTCAATCAACTGATTATTCTGTAGGTAAATACCTATATGTTCCTCAACCCAATTTAGCAGATTTCTAATAACCAGCACAATATAAGTAGATGGCGTTTCACTATAAAAAAAGAAATGCCATAAAAATATTTCATCAACTCAGTATCTCTCCAACTACATAGACACATTGCTGCTCATACAAGTTTTCAAGTGTGCACCTATTAAAATTGCTGATGGTATGACATTAAATCTGGCCAAAATAAAAGCTCTTCCCTAATTCAGTGTGATGATATTGGGACAAATAATTCACTTATTTAAATCTGCTTTTAATAGTATTCCTTTAATTACTGTTTTGACCTTCTTCAGACCTAAGGAGATAATAAACTAAAGAAAAAGCACAAATATTAACTGTTTAAACAAGAAACAGGAATCTTTCTCAGTGATCTTTAAATGTCTCTTTTAGAACTAGGGAAGTTAACTGCAGGGCTGGGAATCCATTTCAGCTAAAGATTAAAGCAGAATATCTATGCTCTGACTTCTGTTGTTATTAAAGCAGTGTCTAAATACAAAGTAGCCTTTGGCCCAGTTCCAGAAACCACCAAAATTAATTGCCAAAATTTACACTGAACAATCTCAAGTAGATCATAATCTCTTAGGAATTAACTTTAAGGAAGTAAACTGAATTACTATATAGGTTATGTTACTGCATGGTTTCAGAGTGCCATGGAAATAAATTGCCCACTATCTGCCACCCAATTTTCTTGGATAAAATTTGCAGTCTACAGTATGTTTTTAAATGAGTACTTAATGTGTGCTTTCCATGTGTTTGTAGAGAGGACTCCATCAAAAATATTTGTATGATCTCCTCTGTTCAGCCTGATTGTTATCTATGCCCTCATTCTTGGGTCTATTTGAAAAAATCTTTTATTTTCTGATAATTCTTAGTAAGATCATCCATTCTGCAGATGTCAAAAACCTTTTAACTCTTTCTCATACTCATAAGATACAGAAAATACAATATCATCTGCATGAAAGAAAAGAGCAAGGAATGTTTTAGTTAAAGTAAGATGGTGGAAAAGTAAATCAGTGAAGGTCTTAACCATGGAATATAAAAATAACAGAGAAGCCAATACATATAGCATCTTAACTTGTTGGCTAAGATGTACTGTAGGGTTAATCAAAAAACACCAAAATAGCCTGAATTTGCAAATGAGACATTTTCTAAAAATTAAAGGCAAAAAAGTCCTCACACCTATCTGATTCTTTTATTAACTAAATGCAAAAAACAAAAAAAGCGCACAAAATTATAAAAGAAAAAGAAGAAATATTAGAAAGAAACAAAAACATTTTTGATTGATTATGTGTTATTAGGTTGTTGTTGACTCTTAGCAACCACATAGATAGATTTTTTTCCGTGACAATCTGTCCCTAACCTGGTCTTTCAGGTCTTCCAACAGTGCACACAAAACTACTCTGAGTCCATCCACCTTGTTGCTAGTCATCCTCTGCTTCTCTTTCCTTCCACCTTTCCCAGAATTAGAGCCTTCTCCAGAGAGCTGGGTCTCCACATAATGTGTCCAAAGTAGGATAATTTAAGCCTCGTCATTTGTGCCTTGAGTAAGAACTCTGGGTTGATTTGTTCAATAATCCATTGGTTTGTTTTCTTGGCTGTCCACAGTATTCTCAGGAGTCTTCTCCAACACCAAAGTTCAAAAGCATCAATACTTTTTCTATCTGGCTTCTTCAAAGTCCAACTTTTGCTTTCACAGAGGTCACTATACTACTGCTTGTACCATTCTGATCTTTGTAGGTATAGGTGCATCACAGTATCTGAATGGCCTTCATGGCTGCTCTACCAAGTACTAATCTGTAGCATATTTCTTGACTATTTGTTCCTCTACTGTTGAAACAAAAGCATACAAGGCATATATTTACTGACAAATATACATATGTAAAGTTGTACAGTAAGAATTTCAATGAACAAAAGCCATAATTCATTAAAATCATCCATAGCTAATCTATATTGATAATTGTAGATTAGATATTAATTCATTAATGAATCACTAGTAACATCAATTCTGCAGACTACTGAATAGTTGGAACCACATGTTTGTCTTTCCAATGCTAAACAATATTTTTTTTTTCTTTCTAAGTAAGGTACAGAAAATCCACTTTTTTGCCCAGATGTAAAATCCCATGTGATAGGAATAAACTTCAGAAGATTCTCAAGATTTGAAAATATTGAATTTCAGAGTTGAGTTAATGCATGTAACAACTTCTTTTCCAGAAGGAACAATTGTTACACTTTGTAGAAACTGATTTTTCAAATAAAGCACTAATTTCACTGCATTTCCAACAACATAACAATCTACTGTATAACATTTTGTAACCATTTTCCCTCAAATTGTATCCTGGAGTAATTAAAAAAAAAAATCCACAGATTTTTCCATTGTTCCACTGTTATTGCTTCTTTGAAATTTTGCACCCATTTTATCATCCATGTTTTAATTTGTTCTGTCTCCATGTCATATTTAAGTATAATGAATGTTACTTGTAAATATGTACTAATGAATGATCTTGATTCTGTATAACTATTCAAATTTTATCAATTTTATCAGGGTCCCTCCTTCTTCTTTAAAATCACTTTTTTATTTTTCCAGTTATCTGCAAATACATTAACTATGGTAGATTTCTTCCTTCATAAACGGATCTTGTGTCTTTGGTCTATTTCCTGAGTCCAGCCCTCACAATTATCAGTAGTTCTTTGCTTTTCCATAAGAGAAAGTTCAAGGTGTTATTGACAGTAAATAAATGAACAGTGAAAAAACAACAGAACTATGCAAGCATTTGAGGTCAAAGGATCTAGCAATAGAAAATGAGGTGGGAATTGTGTTGAATGGGCTCCACTGCCTCTGACTGAACAGAGAAAGAAATAATGTGAAAGTAATGAATCATAACACGAATTGGAACATCTACATTCTCTCATGTTTGGGTTTCTACGTATATCATATTGGAAACATCAGGAACTCATACACGAAATGGAAAAGAAATCCTTTGTCTTAAGAATTGAAAGGCTTTGTGGTCAGTTATTAGTACAAAATCTTATGATCTAGTGTCTGCTTTAGTAAAGCAAGAGCTATAAATAGATAACATGTAGTTTTCTAAACAAAGTTGTCTATTCCTTAGAAGAATCCTTATGGCAGCCTAAGAGGTGGATACTCATGAATCTTCTACTCATGTGACTCACATTCCCAAGAAGGCTTCATTTATCATAATAGAATAGAATAGAATAGAAATCTTTATTGTCATTGTACTACTTGTACAACAAAATTAAATGCCACCCCAGTGCAGCTTTAAAAATATAAAAACCATAGAACACATAAAGCACATAAAACACAACCTTCACATTCCATATTGCACAACCCCTGATGCTGCATTAATACTGCACTATACGATAGAATTCAGTATAGTTACAGCTCTAAGATAGAAGCTATTCGTCAGCCTATTTGTCCTTGTTTTCATTATCCTGTACTGTCTGCCAGATGGTAATAGTTCAAAAAAAGAATGTCCCGGGTGGGATGGATCCTTAAGAATGTTTTGAGCTTTCTTAAGGCAGCGGGAGCTGTAAAGTTCTTCCAAAGAGGGGAGAGGGCAACCAATGATCCTCTGGGCAGTGGTGGTAACCCTCTGGAGCGCTTTCCTATCTGCCACTGTGCAGTTAGCAAACCATACACAGGTGCAGTAGGGAAAACGTGTGTTTTCTCAGTTACCTAACAAATAAGAATCAAAGCTGATGTGGTACTTCAAGCATTTGTGGAAATAAACAATCTTTTGCTAATTATCTTTAATTGACTCTAAATTGCAACATTGTCATGGCACAGCAAGTACTGAAGAGGAGCAAAATGGGCTGACTTTGTTGTTTAGAAGAAGAAGAAGAAAACATTGCCAGTGAAAGTAATTGTGCTACAATTTGTAAATTTTTTATGTCTTGGACTCTTCCTTCCCTGTTCAAATGGAAGGGATATACCTATTTTAATGGTGACTGATGATCATTACAATAGAAAAGAATATATGTAACTCAGGGTTGAACTATGGAGTTCTCAGTGCTCTCCAAGCTTGGTTGTTTGCTTGAAGATGTTTCATTACCCGATTAGGTAACATCATCAGTACTAGTGAGTGTGGGGTTTTCTCCCTGTTTATATATAGTAGCTTGCCCTGCCAGTGTTGGAATACAGTGTTGCCCTGCCAGTGATAATCATTGGATAGCATGTAACATACTGGATAACTTCTGAAGTTCTCCAGGCAAGGCTGTGATGATAATGTCTAGGGGAAAAGATATGATATGTAGAGAATTTTCCATGAACATGCATAAGCAACTTTAAAATACTACTTGTGTTTTAAGGCTGCAAGACCTGAAGATTGACTACAGTAGTCACCTTTGAGACCAATATGCGTCACCTTCCTTGAACTAGTACATCCTGTGAGGCTATTTTTAGGAAGTAAATTTTTGACTACAGCAACCTGGATGTGCTGGGTCAGCTCTGCAAGTTAATATCCATGCCCACTCTTTTTATGTTGGAAATGTTGTTGTAACATTAACAAATTATGTGTGCGCCTTCAAGTTAGTGTTGACTCCTGGCGACTGCCTGGACAAGTCCCTACAGTTTTCTTGGCAAGATTTCAGAAGTGGCTTGCCATTGCCTCCTTGCTAGGGCTGAGAAAGAGTGATTGGCCCAAGGTCACCCAGCCAGCTTTCATATCTAAGATGGGACTAGAACTCACAGACTCATGGTTTCTAGCCTGGTATCTCAAACACTACACCAAACTGGTTCTCTCTGACAGATTTGGCTCTGGTTAATTCTCACTATGGAATCAGAAATGTGAATCAGTTTCAGAGATTAGTGCAATGAAAATGAAGAATATAAATGATGAACAATATTCATTTACATTGTTTTGCTATCATTTCAGGAAAAAAAACCTTGAAAATTGCAGGTTTAAATATATGTATGGTGATAGATGGTGTTCACCTACATTATGTTGGGAAGATAGGAAGGAATATTTCAGTAATAGCCTGGATCTGTGGCTTTGTCTTTTGACTGAATTACACATTTCTGAGGTGGTGCCCATGTTTTTGATTGTTACTTGGGATACTATTAGGAAGTAATTAAGCCCTTCTTTCATTTCCTTTGACATTTAACTCTTTTATTAGTTCCATTTAGTTCGAAACACCATGCTTTCTGGATTTTATGGGTAGCTGAGTTCACATTCCAAATGATACTAGTGGGTTATTTAGTGAAAGTTTATTTCAACCATGGAGCAGCTTCCAAAATAATGCTACTAGAAGACCTGCTCTGAATGACACCTGACAAAAGTGAGGATTAGTTACCCAATGAAGAATCTGCTAGATTTCATTGAAATACGTTTTGCTACAGTTTATTTAAAAATGAACACCAGAAAAAGTTCAGTTTGATGATTATATTCCAATATACAACCTTCTATTCCAACACATCAGGGAGAAGTTGGTGAAAACCTTTGTGGCTTTGTACCTCTGCTATTTCACACTTAATAAAACCATTATTTACTTACAATAGATGTTTGTTCAGATCAAAAGACTTTTCATTTAACATTCCACTTTGGGTTGTCCTGACCTTGATAATTCCAAGCAGTCCTGTATACCATTCCTGAAATATTACAGCAATAATTCAGGACCATTATTCCTAATAATAAAACAAAAGCACCCTGCAGCTGTGCCTCAGATATTTTGTGTGAGTATCAGGGAAGGAGAATTCATGTTTATTTACTCTAATGACTGAGTAATGAGTCTGAGCTACACAGATCAAAGGGAGAGGTTGTAAGACGGAAAACTAATAAAAGACCTCAGCATGAGAACAGTAATCAAACCATTTTAGCAAAGGGAGTGGACTAGCAATATTTGAGAAGGAACAAAATATGTGTCCCACCTTCATCTACAATCATAAAGCCAAAATATGATGGATTTTTCCTTCTTCTATAGCCTTATAATACCTGGTTCTTCTCTTTATTAAAGCAGTTTGCCCATGGCTAAACTAGACAAGGTATTAGAAGTGCCTTGCCTTTAACACAGAGCTCTTTAAAATGCAAATAGCATTGTTCAATAGGAAGAATGAAATTATTGGAATTTTACCATATTAGAAGGAATCATTTCATTTTTTCCTCTCCTGCTGCAGTCCTGAGAAGATTTTTAAAAAAGCATAGATGCTCTCAGCTTAAGTCCAACTCCATGCAATTTTGCCAATATTATGGAAATTATTTTTCAACTTTCCAGATTTTATAAATGCATAATAGTATTTGATTGCATAGTCGTGGCTGCCAACTTGACATTTTTTGACACACACACGCACATATACTTACCCTGGTGAATATCCCTGCCCTGAATCACATTAATGGGAAAAAAAGGCAAATTAACACTTATCTGCTCCAGTGCAGATGATTATTGATCTCCTCCAGGAGATATTGTCTGATTTTTGTTTTGTTTTGTTTTAAATGTGAAGTACGTAGCTGGATTTAGCATCACACCAAGCCTTAACCTTAGAATCACATTTGTACTTACATTATCTTAATGAAAATAGTTATATGGACTGGAATTTTGTGAGATCTTTTGAAAGGCAAATCAAGAATAATTTCGTTGCATAGAAAAAAATGAAATATATCTCATTTTCACCAAATGTAGATCTCTCTTTCACCACCAGGCCTGCCCCATTCAACTAGCTGGCCCAGGGTGATGCAGCAATCATTGCTTTCAACTATTCACCACCATGGCCTTTTTACCTTCTTTTCTCTTGTCAACCAGGGATACAGGAACAAGTCCAAAAGAAGAAAAATGTTTTCTCCTTTCTATTAAATTAAAGCAAACTAGCAAACAAGGGCACTTTAAGTCCCATAAATGGTAGTTAATCTGCTGAAGCCTAGGACTTCTGAGGCATGTTGCCAAATTACAATCCCATAAGACACAAATTGGCACCAAAAATTGATTTTTTAAAGTAGTATTTAGTTTGTTAAAGCAAGACATTATTGTTTTAAAGCGAAACATGGTTGGTGTTAGAGAAAAGTGTTCAGCTTCAAGAAGCAAGTGTAAACAAAGGAACAACAGGTATGACCATTCAAAATGGAGACTGAACTTCAGGGGAAATACCTTTGCAAGGAATTGGGTGAGGCTTTGAACACACCCAAGATAAAATATATCTGACACACTCTGCATGATTGCTTGTTCCATCTAGAAACTAAGCGCATTGGATTTTTCTTCCTGAATCATGGAAGACTTTGTTCCATAAACCTGGAGTGGGTTAAAATTCTTTTCTTCAGGAAGTTCCAAGAACAAAAGCATTGAGCACATTTCTCCCTGACTATTGAAGTTCAAATGCTATGTGTGATGGTGGCGGTTAGCAATACCTATGCCTTCTTATTAGAATTCAAAGAGAACTAGATTACCAGTCAATTTTGTGTATGTTCTCTGGATCTCTGGAAGCTTGCCTTGACATATGAGTCCATTACACTATCATTCTAGCAAATCATATGCCTATCTTATTTTCATGATACAACAAGATTGTTAGTCTTGGTAATCTTTAGAAGACAATGAAATGTTATAAGAGGAGTCCAACCTTCTCTGAATTGAGGTCCTGGCTGTTATGCATTTGGCCAGTACTATCCATTCCTGTAGATGTATTCCTAAGATTGCAGTGCCACATCCATTTACCTGGAGTCAGTGTTATTGATCTGAAATTTACTTTAGAGTGGAGAAGAATAGAAGATTGAAAAAGACTAGCCATAGGAGGTAAACTATAGATATTAGCAGCCCTACCATAAACCCTTTGGGGATACACTGATTAAATAAACTGTTAGATCTTCCATTTCATACTTTCCTAAAATTTCATACATCTTTAAAAATAAAATTCAGGCCATAGTCTTAAAAACAATTTAAAAAGAATAAGCTATATTCTAACTGGAATAAACCAGTTTACGATCACATACCTCCAAGCAGGAATTGTGCTAATTGTCCTAACTGATGTTTGAGAAATACAAATACAATTAGCATTTTTTAAAAAAGAACAGCTTATGGTCCAGATATGGTATATCTAGAGTGAAAATAGGAAGTCTTCAGGTGAGTCCAGAGCCCTTTTTGCAACCCATAGAATCCAATGTGCTAATTTATGTGGTACAATTTCCCACTGCCTTTTGATCAGAAATGAAAGGAAATGGCATGCTAATCCTCCAGTAAGTTTAACTCACCTGAACTATCATCAGTTCTGGCCTTGCTGCAGTCAGTGCTGTCATCCAAAAAGCCCCATTCCTCAGGCCAAAAAAACAAAACATACAAACCCTTTTTTCCCCCATCCTGCTGATGCTTGATTTCTTTTTTCATTCAAAGAACAATCCACCAATACGCAGGATCCACATTTCTCATTCATTTCATTTTGTTCCAGGGCTGTCACATACCCACAGAGAAACTGAGGCATTGCCTAGGGTGTAGGGTAGGTGGTAGCCAAACTGCAAGTAGGGGAGACGCAGCTAGGCTCAGAGTGCCCACTAGAAGGCAGTAAAGAGAGACAGAAAGCTCTTTTTGCAGTTCAGGTCTGATGGTCCTAGCCCTGCCAGTATCATTCCACCCCTGAGGTAGCACCATGAGCTGCAACAGCTGCTGATGCTGTTCCTGTTCCTCCTGCAGAACAGTGAATGCATTCCCTGGATACATGTCTTTGAAGGTAGACACTAATGTTGGAATGGAGTTGCATCTAACTGGCTTGCCTTAGAGCCCAAAGATCTGTAACTGGGTATGGACAGAAATGTACCTTCTTTACCCCCTCCTCCTCCTCCTCCTCCTCCTCCTCCTCATCCCGCCATTAGATTTTAAGTGAGTTTATTAGATTTAGTTTGTAATAGATACCTTGTTATTTCTGATAACCCTTAATGGACTTCTGCTGATTAGAATGGAGTGAAGACTTGTTTGTAGAGAATGGGGTGTGTTATGGGATGAAGAGTTGGTTTGTTGTATTTTAAGAGATGGTGATAAGTTGTTAACCTTATTTATATTTGCTGTGATGGAGAGGTTACATTCTTTTTTTTTTCTTTTTTCTTTTCTTTTTCTGCATTCTTTTATTTTATTATATTTTATTTTTATATTTTATTTTTTGTAGTTTGTATTAGTTTTATCTGTATAATATGTTCCATAATAAAATTATGATTAAAAAAACAGACACAGTATGCTACCAAAAGAAAAAAGAAAAAAGGAATAGTTGTCTTGTGCAGTTTCAGCTTTCTCAGGGGAATTTATCTGAAATGGCTTTCATTTTTTAAAATGTGTTGGTTTCAATGCTACATGTAGGAACAAAGAACGCTGCTATTTTTGCTGTTCTTCTCTCCCCCCACCCTCCTATAAAAATTTATTTACTCAGTTTGTCTTACTGCATACTCCAAAAGTGTTTTTGTTTTATTTTATTTTATTTTATTTTTGTTTTGTTTTGTTTTTTTGCATAGCAGTACTTTGAAATTAAGGTAGCATTGTACAGATAAGCAGTCAGAAACACAATCGAGTTAGCAGCCTTGCAAGTTTCTGAGTTTGTGGAAACTATAGCTCTGAAAATGTTGTCTTTGGCAGATGGACCACTATGGGTGGTATGAACGGGAATTGTGTCATGAGGCTGATGCTGCTTGTTTGCCAGTCTCTTCTGGACAGGTTGCCGAACAACATTTGGCATGTGGCATGAGGGAAGACAGACTTTGGTTAAAGAGGCCACAACCTATGTTAGAAATTCACCTGAAATGATAGCCTAATCAAGATTCTAAGCTGCAAATCTAATGATAGAACATTTTTTAATTTATTTATGAAATCGTGGTCATGTAGCATAGCTATGGCATTCCATCTGTAGCACTCTGGACTTGTGCACACAAAACGACTGCTCCTTTAAGTGAATCTGCACCTTGGCTGTTTTCACATGAAGACTTATTTATGTTAGGGTCTCCTTATGGAGATAGGACATAGAAACATTTTTTACCTTGAAAAAAGCTTGGGTAAATTCAAAATCTGTGTGTGTGTGTGTGTGTGTGTGTGTGTCTTTGTTTATGCAGGTAGTTATATTCTTTCCTTTCATATTTTCTGTTTCTCTCTATCTTTCTCAGGTGACCTTTCTCTCACCTACTTACAGTTATCTCCATACATTCCATTTGTCTTTATTTGTGTGTATTGTAAGTTGCCCAGACTCTTTTGGGAGTCAGATGCCAAAAGACACCTGATTTGATGATTTGATTTCCAAATCAAATAATTAATAAAAATAAAATAAGTGTCATCTTACAGAAAGGACCATAGGCATAAAATAGTAAGCAACATCATAACTAATTAATCAAGGAAAAGTGAATAGCATAATTGTTCAGGTACTGGAAATGGACTGGAGAGAGTGAGGTTGAAGTCATCATTCAACCACAGACCAAATTGTGGACAAGAAGGAGCAAATGATGAAAACAGCATTGCATCATTGTGATGCAAGCTTTGTCGCTTTTCTATATATGTCATGATGCTGCATGCTCATGTGAAGCCATGCAAGTTGTAGAGCTTATGTCACAACTGCACAATGTTGCTCCCATTATTTTGATCAAAAGTGGCAATCTTGGGGATGCTCCTTCATTCAACCATGGAGGCCACAGGATGTCTTTGGGCCAATCCTTCACCCTAACCCAATAAGACTCACAGGTTCCATAAGATATACTGTGCCAAGTGCTGAAGGAAAGAATGGAATATAAATACAATAAACAAATAAATAGGATTCAGCCAGAGACTCCAGATTGAAATATATAACATGAAAATATCCTTATTTAGGCATTATTGATTTAAATAAACTTACCATTAAAACTCTGTTACAGTCTCAATGGGATATCCCTACATAGATGTCTAAGGACAGAGAAAGGAAATAGCTGGTGAGGAAAGATTTAATTGTTTGATGATAGATGTCTTGTCAGGTTCATATACATACCAATATAAGAAGCTCTACTTGCTTACAGATATCTGCATTGTACCTGGGGGGGGTCTTGTTTCACAATGATGTTGATTGATTGATTGATTGATTGATTATGTGCCATCAAGTCATTTTCAACTCCTAGCAACCACATACATAGATTTTCTCCATGACAATCTATCTCTAACCTGTTTTTCAAGTTTCCCAATTGTGTACTCATCACCCTGTAACTGAGTCCATCCACTATTTATGTATTTATGTATTTATTTATCAGATTTGTATAGCTGCCAATCTTGCAAGACAACCTTGTTGCTGGTCACCCTTTTCTTCTCTTTCCTTCCACCTTTCCCATCATTACTGTAGAGCCTTTTCCAGAGAGCTGGGTCTTCATGTAATGTGTCTGAAACAGGATAATTTGAGCCTGGTCATTTGTGCCTCTAACTCTGGGTTGATTTGTTTGATGATCCATTGGTTTGTTTTCCTGACTGTGCATGGTATTCTCAGAAGTCTTCTCCAACACCAAAGTTTAAAAACATCAATATTCTTCCTTTCCTTCTTTAAAGCCCAACTTTCACTTCCATAGAGTATCACAGGGAATACCATGGTTTGTGCAATTCTGATCTTTGTAGGTATATAAACATCACAGCACTTGAATATCAAGTGCTAGTTTGCGGCATATTTCTTGACTGCTTGTTTCTTTACTGTTGATGGTTGATCCTAAAAGGCAGAAGTTGTGCACCAGTTCAATAACTTCATTGTCAGTTCTAAGGCTGGTTGTTCTACCTGTTGTCATTAGTTTGGTCTTCTTCATATTTAATTTAAGTCCCATTTTTTCACTGCGCTCTTTGACTTTTAGTATTAGAGCTTGCAGATCCTTTGCATTTTTGGCTCTCGGGGTAATGTCATCAGCATAGTACAGGCTACTGATGTTTCTTCCTCTAATTTTAAAACCACACTCATCTTTTTCCAACAATGATGGTACAGTTATGGTTTAGGAATGCAAGATTAATCCAAGCAGTTTGTATGATAAATGTATATGTAATGCCTATATAGAAATCTCCCATTAAAGAGAAAAAAAAAAGAGTTATTGCCACTTGTAGCTTTGTTGAGTGTCTCATGGACTAATAACAGTATTGGTCAGGTGGAATCCAAAATATCCCAGTTCTACTCCAGCATTAATCACTGGGTCAATATGAAATGCTTGTACCCAAATTGCTATTTGCAACATAACAAACATCTACAGAGATTAAAACATTAGAATTCATCCTCAGTTGAGCCCATTCCTTCTATTCAACCTGCCTTGAGATAAATGAGAAGATACCATCTGTCATTGCTCTACCACCATTGAGTTATAATGTATCTGCTTTTAGTACTTTATATAAGCATTTTGTTCCTTTTTTGACTTCAATTATGCTTTTTGTTTAAGGCATGCACATATAATTCTTCAGTACCCTCCTAAACCATCTGCAGAAAGCTTTTTCACAGAAGAGATGATAGAATCATTCACTTTACCTTGGCTATTCTGAAATTTTTCTTGCACAGAATTAAGCTACCCTTGAACTAAGTTATATCTCAAATGTTTCTGCACAGATTAGTATTCTTTATCATAACTACTGCAATGTCTTCCAATTATTTGATATTAATTTTTTAAACAATTAAAATGTTTTAGGAATATTAATGTTTCTTTTTGAGAAGGATGAGCAATAATAGCAAAAGAAAATAGTTCTGAACATGGTTTCTATGGTAAAGAACAGGCTAGTGTTTCTTAAAGTGTGGTCCTAGGACCCCTGGGGATCCCCCAAGACCCTCTCAGGGGTGTTTGAAATCAAAATTATTTGCCATCCTATGCTGAAAAATAATACAATATTAAAATCCCATCAAGCAATTGTGAGAAATGGCAGTCAATGCATCAATTTTAATTTTTAATACAGAAAATATAGATAAATATAACCCATACAAACAAAAGCTCTTTTGACGTCCTCCATAAGTTTTTAAAAGTGGAAAGGGGTCCTGAGAGAAAAAAGTTTAAGAAGCACTGGAATAGACAATATAAAAATATAGCTTGATATGATGAGAATAGCAATGGGGAGGAAATTGGCTCTGTACACCTGAGGGTGCCTATGGTAGCTATTAGAATGGGTGATCACCCTAAATGTTATAGGTTTCTATACAGGAAGTCCTCATTTACACTTCAAAACACAGCTATCAGGGCCAGCCCTAGAAATTCCTAACAAAATCAGAAGATGAGCCAAACCATGGGGGGGGGGGGGGGGGGCACCAGAATATGACTTTGCCTAGGGCACCAAAATGTCTAGAGCTAGCCCTGATAGCTGTGTTTTGAAGTGTAAGTGATACATGATTTTCTTTTAAAATGTGATTGGTACAAATTTCTTTCCCATCGCTATTCTCATAGCAGTAGGCAGTTTGAATCTATGAGACAAATGATGTAAGTAGAGCTTTTATTCCTGAAGTAGAAGAGAAGTTTGTGGTTGGTAGCCTGAGGTTGCTTTCTCCACCTTTTTAGTTTTAACTTTTTTAATTTTAACTTCTTTAGTTTTAATTTTAACCTTTTGTAGTTTTTAACGTGGATATTTTTGCTAAGATTTTATAATTTTTTTTACTTGTAATGCCATCTAGAGTCACTTATCTAGTGAGATGGGCAGCATATATAAATTTGATTGATTGATTGATTGATTGATAAATAAATAAATAAATAAATAAATAAATTCAGTTTGCAGCAATGTGTCTGAGTGATTGTTTCAAAATGTTCCCAAATATAAATGCATTATGGCGTAATTGTAGTGCACTGAGAATAAAACACCACATCTCATTTATTTTCTCTTATAGAAATGTGTTCATATATGTTCAGAACATGTATACAAAATGTATAAATTAAATGAGCTCCACTTCACTTCTTTGTCAGCAAATACGATGCAAATTTCTGAAAGAAAACTCTTATTCACTACTTGATTATCATACAGTCTTGGTGCAACATGCCATTGCTATTTTAATTTTATTTTTGCAAATATACAATTACTCTTTAGTAACTTGTTGGTATATTTAGAATCAAATTCAGTTCAAAATTTTAAATCATGAACATTTTGCATCTGGAAGGGAAAAAAGAACAGTACAGTTATTTTTAGCTTTATTAATCCTGAAGCCTATGTGAAACTTCAAGAATAAAATAGGAAAAAGAAAAAAAAATAGGATGTGTACCCCAGAAATTACTTAGAGGCAATCATAGGAGTAAAAAGAGGGTTAGCTATATGTATTTTTAATCAGTACGACTGTCCATTCCAGTATTGGTGTTTCTTCATCTTCCCTAGGAATATGGGAGAAAGTTGAAGGTGAATGTGAAATAGAAAGGCAACATAAGTTCTCCAGGTTGATCAGTTCTTTCATTAGAGCAAGCTGTTGAAAATTAAGCTTCTATGAAGTTGTTTACAGAATTACAGAAGCCACAGTAAGAAATGAATAAGTGATAAATTTAAAACACAGTGGCCAACAGAGAAGGACTTGAGCATATGGCATTTTCCAGACAAGCATTCAGTACTACACCCTCCATAAAGACTTCAACAAGCTTTTTACATTTTTTCTGTCCCTAAAGGAGAGAATTAGCAAAGTATACTCAAACAGTCCTGTGGGGATTATTTTAAACCTCTCTCCCCAAAAATGGATATTAGAGAAACCCAGCAAAATCATATGCTATGATTCGAAGCTAGTTCTGTGGTCACAAACAGCATTAATTCTTCCCCTCCTCTTATACAAAGAACTCTGGCATTTTTTGCAGACATAACTATGATCTTCAAATCTCTTCCCCAACTTGGTACTCTCCTGATGTACTGTCAAGTCCCACAAGGCAAGCAAACTCAGGAAACAAGAACCACTGGGCTATATATGGCCCCCGCTCTGTGGAACAACCTACCTCCCGAGGTGCGTTGTGCCCCCACTCTCATGGCCTTCAGGAAAGGTGTGAAATCCTGGCTATGCCAGAAAGCCTGAGGGCTGGATGGGAGGTCGTACCAGTGGAGGTGGCTTGTGGGATAATTGATTTTGCCCCCCCTGCTGTCATCTTGAATGTTTTTAGTATTATGTATAGGGTTTGTTTTTACAGTTGATTTTTAATGGATTAATTAATTTTAATTCTTTATGAGGTATTTTTAATTGTTTATGGGTTTTTGATTTTAATTGTGAGCTGCCCAGAGTCACCTGTTGGGGGAGGTGGGCAGCATACAAATGTAATAATAAATAAATAAATAAATAAATAAATAAATAAATAAATAAATAAATAAATAAATATGATTCTCCAGCTCCACTTATAGTTAATGGAATTAGGCAAGGGCACTTTAAGTTCTTTTCTCCCATTTCCCTCCTCTCCTAGACTCAGGAATCCTTCCTATAATGGCTCTGCTTCCTCTTGTAACAGTCAGACTCCGTCCACCATGTTCCCAGTGCCAGTTATACATTCTGTCACATGTCCAGGACTGAAACACCCAGAATTCTGAATAGTAAAATAAATGTAAGAGTAACCCAGAATTAATTTGCTTTTTTTGGGAGAAGACACACTTTGATTCAAATATCTACCAAAGCTTTCCAAATCAAGTATTACAAGAAAATCCAAAATCAAATAATACCTGTAATTGTTCACAGACATTAACATATGTCTACTCATTATGTTTAGTAACTTTTATACCAAAGTAAGTGGGCATGGGATTGTAGTTATTAGCTTAAATATGAACAGGATGATGACAGAGAATTGATATCGAATTGTTATCCATTCTAAATATTGTCATATGATTGTTTTAAATATTCATTACTATAAAGGAGCACCAAAAGGAATAGCTTAAAATATTTATCTTCCAGTCTTATTATAAAAAATCAGCTTAGTACAGATGGGGCTATGCTAAATAACCATGTTCCCACTGTTCAGGCTGTTCCTTTAAATTAAATACAATTAATATGATTTTCCATCCCATTATTCATCAGAACCTTTTGGCAAGGTTTTGAGAACAGCACCTAAGAGTTTGAGGTTGGACAGCATTGATATAAATGTTCCTTCTGTATACACAGAGGTCTGGAAGGAGCTGTTTTCTGGGATGGTGCACCATCATTTCCTCTCTTCTACTGGTTTAATTTTTTTATGTAATAACTGAATGTGATATTACTTACTTACTTAATTACTTTTCATAACATTTGAGTATCTGATAGTCAGATATTCCTCCTGAAAAATGTCAATTTTGGAGGATACAATTGACTCACCAAATTTGATCTTTTCCCATTAAAAATGCATTTACTTCTTAAGGACATAAAAACCATTTAATCTTTTTAATGCACATATTTTTTTAAAAAACACTCACATTTCAAATTTTAATTGGAAAAGTGTGAAGTGTTACTCAGGGTAAAAAAAAGGCAAGCTATTTATAGAAATCTCAGTATTACAGTATCTATTATATTAAATTAATTTTCAAAATGTGGGAGGCAGATGGCTCTCTAGCAATATTCTGAAACAAATGTCTAAGGGAGGAAAAGAATAAAGAGCTTTATTCAAATGTGTCTGAAATCCTGCCTGTTTTTTTTTTTTTAAAAATCTTAATAAGGGAATGGGATTTCAGATTTTCCTTCAAATTGTTCAGTCTCTTACACTGCAAAGCTTGCAAAAAGCTATCTTAAGACTGAGTAAAGTGTAGTTAATCTGGCCTTGAATCTGAAGTGACCATGATCCACTTGATCAATGATCTTTGCCAAGAATAAGACCGACACAGTTCATATCTAGAGATTCTGCTGGCTCTCTCCATGGCAGTTCACATATCAGCTGTACTATGTTATCAGCCATGCTGGACCCTTTCTCTGGGTTGGGTTTTAGAGACACAGTCATTTTGCCCCAAAAGTCCCATTTCTTTATTGAAGGACAGCTCCAGGAGAAGATGCAGCAATTCCTCAGGATTTAAAATGCTTTTAAATAGGAGAAGGAACAACCAGACTTTCCAATGGAAGGAACAAATGTGCCCCCAAAAAGACCTTTATTAACAAAATCTAGTAGGGGAAAATGGATTCTTAATGTCTATCATGTGAATTGTGGGATTGCAGTCATAGTACAACTGGAGAACCACAAACTGGGTAAGGCAACCATAAATGGTTCATTAAAATCTTTACTAACCAGTGCTTTTTTCTGCTACTGATTCTTCTGGAAAAGAGAGAAAAGATGAAATGGAGAATATATTAGAGGCTATATTTCATTCTAAGTTTCATTTTTTAATCTCCATGTTCCTTCTTTTTTCTATGTCATCTTATATGCCGCTTATGTTAATGAATACTGATTTAAGAACTGATGCATTACCAAGCCAATCTTGGCTGATCTAAGCATACTAAGAAAGGCCAGACCTAAAGTTAAAGGCTTGATTGGGAAGTCAAAAAAGTATTCTAGAAGATATGTCCATATATTCACCAGAAATTGAGCTCAGCTTGAATAAGACTTTATTTTTATAAACGTTTGATATTTAGTTGTTATGTCAATTTTTTTGTTCCTATAATAAGATTTAGGTCCTTTACCAAAGATTTTTATGCCTAATGTTTCCTTATCACCAGCCCTATGTACAAAAGCAGGGGCATGAGTAAGCTAAGTTAAGTACAGGAGAAAAATCTATTTGCACTGCATTTTAATGCAGACTTACTACTAATTTGCATATACCAAACATGCTTACAGTCAGAAATACAGTTGTACCTTGATCTTTATATTTCTTCTGAATTTAGTGACACAATTCTTCAATGAATATTGTGAACAAAATACATGTATTAGGAAAAGTGCACAGGAAAATGCTTAGTGAAAATAATGTACAAACTGTGTGCTTTTGATGTACTTTCTCGCTCCCTCCTTCCCTCCCTTCCTGAATTTGATCAACATTAAAATATTTAAAATACAATTCTCCAGGGGACTGCCTTCAGACTCTAGGACATTTCAATAACTACTGCTAGGACAGAGTCCAAAGTGAAATCAGTGAGCTACAGTTCCTGAAAAAATAATTAACCCTATAGTTAGGGTTAAAAATAAACCCTATAGTCTGTGACTTGAATAGAAACTTTTTTTTTTTGAAATTGTACTAAATATATTAATTAATAGGACTGGGCAGTTTTTCTTTCAGACTTTCAGTTCCAAGGTAATTTGACTAAATCTTCAGTTCAGAATTTTTTGGAATCAGATTGTAGATTCTAACTGAATTATCAAACTGGGGGCTACCAAACTGATTTGGAAACTCATTGGTCTTTTGTGCATGTGCAAAAAACCTTTTTTTCCCCACCCAACATGAATCAACTTTTCAAATCAGAATTATTCAATGTGATGAACTGTTCATAAATTTGCATCAAAGATTCAGATGATTTGACAATCTGAATCAAATAAATAAGTTAATTCAGATCTGACTCATCCCTCCACCCCTTTAATTAAATCTCCAATATAAGAATATCTCTGTCACACTAAGCAACTGTTCATGAAAGTACAGCGATAATTACAATACCTTCTGTATTCCATTTTCCTCTTGCTTCATTGTTTATAACCATCCAATCAAAATTTTACGTTTTTACCTCAGGAACCATTCCATGTATCTAGTGAAGTTGGTGTAGTCCATAAAATCTTATGGCATGATAAAGTTGTTTGTTTTCAGTTTTACAGTACTCTGTTATTTTTACTGACTAACGTAGATACCTCTCTGATGCATTCTGGATATTTTGAACTATAACTCCCATTATACTTGACCACTGATCATACTGCTTGGGTTTAGTGGTAGAAAAAAAGATCTGGAGAGCAGCAGGTTGCTATTCTTATACTATGTAATGGTTGTATCTCATCTCTTCTCTCTCACCTTCAAATTACAATGCAAACTATCCGAAACGATCTCTCATGGTTTCTGCCCATCTGGTAAGATCAAACAACACTATCTATCAGAACGCAGGAGCTGCACCTTGTCTGTCATAGCTCCTGCCCTCTGGAATGATATATGCCTCTCTGTTCTCTGTGCGGCTGCCACCTGCTGTTCTGGAAGTCTTTAAAAACTTGGCTATTGTCCCAGACCTTGGGTAAGGTGGTTGTGGAGTCCCTGTTGGTTGTGTCTATAGCGTGTGGTTTGTCCAGACACATATTATCTGTGGTTATTGCTGTTTTTCTAATTATTTATCTATTTATTTTCTATCTTTTAAGTGTAAGCTGCTCAGAGTCACTCGGGAGGCAAGTAGTCTCTAAATTTTAACAGCAACAATAAAAGGAAATTTTCTTTTCTGAAGAAAATGCCATATTCATTTACAAACAAGTTCTCTTCACTCTTTAGATGCACAATACAGTGTCTAAATACAAGGCATCGAATGTTTCCCATAACAAGGGCTTTAGATTCTTGCTTTATTGAATTGGCTTAACTAAGCTTTGGATGGATTGTCAAATAAACCAGCAGCTGGAAGGATTCAACATGTCTCAGGAGGTACATCAGCAAAGACATACATACACTTACTGGTAGCAAGTGTGAAATGAAAAGAAAATGAGCAGTGACCAGAGATAGATAGCTAGATAGACATATATGCATATGTTCAGTGTGTGTTGACAGGGTAATTTTTCTTAATGTCACTGTTGTTTTCCTCACCAGTTCTGCAAACTAAACAGGAGTTTGCTGTCAGTACTAGACTAGGGAGGATGTATCAATATGGCCCCTTAATACTATTTAGTGGAGCAGTTGTGTTCGCATATCTGTAATATTACCCTTCTGCAACTGACGTCAAAACATTTCTTTATCATATATCATTCAAATCATACATAAGAAGGGGAATACCTGCATTTGAAGATGGATGGATGGATGGATGGATGGATGGATGGATGGAAGGGAGGGAGGGAGGGAGGGAGGGAGGAAGAAAGGAAGGAGCAAACTCTGGAGAAGAGAAAACTGGAAAGCAAATACTGAATGCAAATTAGCATAAATCTTATACCTTCAAGTGCATGTTGAATTTAGACAGCTTGTTTTTGTGGGGAGGGAATAAATCTGTGAAAATTAATGCTTCTGGCAAGTTTGTTTATTCTGGAGTAAATCTCCATGTTAGATTTTGCACAACACTTTTCTGTAACTGAAGAATGCAAACAGTGCTGAACTGTCCAAAACCAGAATATGAACTTCAAGCTTTTACACAATTTATATTTAATTAAGATGAAATGACATTGATTGTAGGGTTTTAGCCTTCAATTGTTTTCATACTTATTCAAGCATTTCTAAAGTTGAGATTTCAGTTCCTCTGTGGCTTATCAAATTGCAAATGAAAAGAAATTAACAGCATAACATTATAATAGACTCTCTAATATGAAAATTAAAAAAAAAATACTTGTATGTTGTTCTCCAATAAAAATGGATAGATCATCAACTTTATTAGATGACTGAAAAAAAAATATGCTTCAGCTTAAAGATACTCAAATGTATGTCCTAACGCGTTACTTTTTTGACTTGGTATATTCTAACCAATTCAACTTTTATACATAATAAATTTAGTGCTTATTTCATTTGTAAGATTGTTCAAGTAACATTTGCTTGATGATTCATCCTACCTATGTGCTGTGTGTCACTCAGCTCCATGCCTTTGTATGGATGATAATCTTCCTGAAATTTATATTTGAGTAGACATATAAGGGGATGCAATATAGCTGTTATAAGATTCAGGTTCATAGGATGTCTATAAAACCCCAAGTGTGAGAGTGTGGAGAGAGAACGGCCAGGCAAGGGGGGTCAAGCATGTACTGTTATCCCCCGAACAGCGAGGGAGAGATAAGAGGATGAGACTGGCCCCTCCCTGAGGAATGCTAGGGGTGTTTACGGATTGACCCTGGGAACTTCTCAGTCTGGGAAGATTCTCTGTATAGGCTAAGCCAAATAAACCTTGCTGGATTGAATCTGTATTGTCTCCTGGAGTTTCATGGGCTAAACCTGACACCAAGACACACAAATACACGGTATGTATCAGAGCCCAGAGTCATCATATTCACTGGGACTAGCTAAGTGGATATGATGACCTTGGTGATAGAGCTGCTTTTTTGATGGCTGGCCCAGGTGGTAGCTTGGGCTGATAGCTATTTAGCCCCATAACACTTATTTATTTATTTATATGACATATTTATATAGCCGCCCATCTCACACAAAGCAACTCTGGGTGATGTACAACAATTAAGTTGCATTTCTTGGGTTGTACAGGATTCTACCTGCTTATTCATTGATTCCTAACATGCAGGTCATTTCACTTTTGGGTAGGTACCTCAAAGCAAGCACGTAAGAAGATAGGAAAGGTAAACTTGTGCATCTGCAACAGAGTCTTCTTTGTAGATTGTATCATCTGTGCTCTGCTAAAAAATCATAGGCCTTTAACTTGCAATGTGATAGAGTAGAGAAGGTAGAGAATGATCTGCCATTCTGCCACGAGGTCTCCCAGTCAAACACACTGTTTTGTATTCCGGCAAGCACAGCCCCAGAAAACTGGCCTGGGGAAAGGGTTGAGCTAAGGAGAGAAGCAATTATACTTACAAAGACATTTTACCAACAGGGAAGGGAAGTGAAAAGGAGTTGGTATGCTGGCAGGAAGGATGATAATTAATTCCCCTTGGAGAGAGGCTGGTGCTTGGAGGAAGAGGAAGATGGCCAGTGAAACAAGGAGGATTTAGGCTGATTTAGCTGCTGAAGCCACATAGATTCCCAGATGAGAGAAGTTCACCAAAGTAACCAGAATGGCCCAGGAGAAGACTGCTGAAGAAAAAAGAATGACCATAAACACAAATCCATATTGGCAAGGAAGAGATCAGTTCTATCCAGATGAGCCTCCTAGCAAAGTTTCAAGATGACATAATGCAGGGAGCTGAAGATATGGTCAGCCAAGTATCATTAATGCTCTTGTTTAAGAAGGAAAGAAAAAGGTTTTAGAACTAAATAAATTTACAGATGAGTTCAAGTAGGCACTGAGTTCAGAAAAAACCACTTTTTGCAGGGGCAGAAATTGTTAACCTAGACATCTGAACAAGCAAAGATGACAGAGACAATTGGAAACAAGGACAAATGGGGGGAAAGAAGGACACACTAACTATTTAACTTTCTTGGCATCTGCAACAAAAAATTACAGTGAAAAACTGCAAAAAAAAAAAAAAAAAGTACTTAAGCCTACGCATGTGAAATTACTTTTTCCAGCATCAGAAAGACTGGTTTTTCAATCGCAATATTTTTCCAACAAATCTTTATTTTCAAGAACATATGCTAGTGATAAGATAGAATCAACGATGACGCACTTTTTAAACATATAAGTCATGTAATCTACAGACTACAGTAATCATAGATTTGAAGGGGCTGGATTGAAGTTGATTACTGGAATCAGAAAATAATTAATATAAATCTAAGCTGTTGAGTCAGCTGATGGACAAGGGAAAGAAAGAAGCAGACTATGTACAAAGCAGACAATACACAAAAGTTTGAATGACTACTGTTGTGAAAAGAGTCCAAAAGTTAAAAAACAAAATGGCAAGATACTCAAAAAACCAGACAATATTTGATTTTAAGACTATGCCTGCTAGACACAGGACATGAGGACAAAAAGGAGGACAAGCTCTCCTTCTGACAGACATCTGGAAACCCTATGCTTGACCAAACTGGGAATAAATCAAGTTCCTATTTCTTAGGGCATATTTATAATGGAAAGCTCTATAATTACCTTTGCATAGCTAAAAACAAAACTAAGATTTTCCTATATTGATTGATGCTCTGAAAGAAAAGAAAAGAAAAGAAAAGAAAAGAAAAGAAAAGAAAAGAAAAGAAAAGAAAAGAAAAGAAAAGAAAAGTCTTTTTAATGCATGCAAGCCAGATGCCTCTATGCGCTGGGGATTTGATACAGTCCCAATACAATACAAGCCTGATATCAATTGACAATCGCCAGTATAAATAGCTGTATCAAGTATCAGAGAATATCCAAACATAAGAAGATTTTTTGCTGGAATACCCAAATATTTTGCTTCCCTTCTCCCTTTCTGGATCTAACTTTTGTCAAAAATCAGGAGTCTGGTACCATCTTTTCAGACTAACAAATTTTATTAGAAGACATAACCTTCCATGAACTACAGCTCACTTCATCAGATGCTTGTAGTTCATGCAAACTTGTGCCTTCTGGTTTTTGGCTACCATAGACTAAGTTTTGTTAATTTTGCTGCAGCTGCTGATTGTATTGAGAATCCCAGAAAGTCAAAGTATCACTGCTGAATTTCTATTATATCCTTTTAGTAAGTGATTTCAGGCATAGCTTACCACCTGGATCAATGGAGCATATGGAAAGTTTCCACAACAGGAGCAGAAACTTTCAGAAGCTGCTAGTGGTAATGAGAATATCTATCTTTTCTTTGAAGGCTGAGAATGACAGTTTTAATATTCATAGGATCTACTTTAACTCTCTCACTCCACAATTCCAGTAATATCTTATCCACTCATTATGAAGATAAGTTATATATTTTATTTGTGTTGTGTGCCCAAATGCTACAGTTACTATTGTACATATTTTGGAAATTTAAGTTGGAAACCAAAACATATTATGAATACTTTGATTTAAAGCAACAGCATAGAGTATAATGAAACCAGCTTTTTCTTCGCTACATTACTGCTGTCCACAATGTTGTGCTTAATGAAACATGATTTATTTATATTTTACCATTTCTCAAAAACAATAGTTAAGGAAAACCATAAAGCTACTTTATTTAAGAAAGAAACCCTAACGTAAAAATGCAGTTAACCGCTGTGTTTTATCTTTTAAAATGCAGTTGGTAAGGTAATTATAACATGCAAATAAGTTTCTAGTGCTTTGCATACAGACACATTCTTGCACGGAGTTGCATATATTCATAGTTTTGGGAAGCTACACCATCACTGGCTTTTTGCAACATCTTTTATTAATTTTTCCACTTTTGTTTTTCTGAATCATTTAGGAGAACTTGTCTGTCATAGATGCATGACTACACACCAAATGCGTCCCTTGATTTTAACATCATGGAAAACAAACGAACAGGTACAACCAAAGCTAATGCTGTGCTGAAATATGCCTTGCAATTTCTCAGAAGTCCCCCAACCATGAAAGAGGCTTTTGTTTTTCTATTTTATGTTCAGAGTACTCAAGAACTCCTTTTGAATTCATCTTAGGGTGTCTCTCTCTTTTTCTCTTACTTTATTATTAGAAGCAGAGGAGGCAGCCATGGCTGTTGGTTGCACTTTCTATTACCCAGATAGCAGGATCAGTGGAAGTGAGGGGTTGAAAAAGATTGGTCTTAGAGTTAAAGGCTTAGAAGGGGTGTCTGTCAAATATTTGAGAGTGCAATTGATTCACCAGAGAAAAGCAACAAGGTCAAAATTACAAGAATATAAAAAGAAGGGTAAAAATGAAAGGAATGATAGTATATGCTTTTGGGTTTTGTTTTTTTTAGAAAAAGTTGTTTCAAGAATTCTGAAGCTGTAACTGTTCTCTGGTCCATTATTTTTGAATTGCACTCTACTTTCATTCTCTAAAAAATGCATGTTGCACTTTATTTAGTGCCTAATGTTGCCAAACTCCTGACAGAGTTTCTAGTATCTTTAACAGTTGAATGGCAGGATGCAATTCAAGAATGTAGTATGCCAAGAGAAACCATTGCAAAGGAATATTTTAAGAATACTGTATTGTTCATCCTTGACTGAAGGCAGCACTTTCTCCAAAATCAGTGCCTCTGATCCTATTTGGCTCCAGACATTGAACTAAGTCTATACTGGTAGTCCTCAGCTTACAATGGCAATTGGGACCAGAATTGCTGTTGCTAAGTGACACAGTCATAAAGTGCAACTTAACAGGACCGTGCTGACATATGATGGCAGTTCTGGCAGTCCCTGGTTACTGACATTAAGTGAGGACTGCACAGGTTGTTAAGTGAGAACCTCATGTGACTGCAACTTCCAACTTCCTGCTGGCTTCCCCATTGACTTTGCTTGTGGGAAGCTGGCAGGGAATATCAGAAATCGTGATCACATGACTATGGCTCACTGTAACACTGTAACTGCAAGCTGGGCATTGAGCACCCAGATCATGATCCCATGACTGCAGGGATGCTGCAACAGCCGTAACTCCGAAGACAGGTTGTAAGTCCCCCTCGTTCACCCATACTTAGACTGTTACCATGGTTTACACATTTCATTGGTAGGTTTTCTCACTAAACCAAACCAAAACCACAGAAAACACATTATGGCTTAGTGAAGTGTGTGAATTCAGTAACTTTTTTCTCCACCATTGCAATTCTATGTTTAAATCATGAAGGTTAAGTGATGTCTTAGGGTTACCAGAAATGGATTACAAAGGTCCAGATAACTATTAGGTGATAGTGGGAGTGCAGATTATTGCAGCCCAGCTCTGATAGACATAATTCTATAGACTTTTAGTAGTCAAGAGTAATGGGAGATGTAGTACGTGAGCAGCCCATGCAGAATAAACAATAGTTATCACAAGTATGTGTTTTTAAATTGTTTCCGAGTATATTTTGTCCTCCTCTGGTGGTTAAACATACTAACTAGAGTCTGTGTTTGATTTCAGAGTTCCTGATCATAATGGGAGGCACATGGAGATACAAATGTCCTCCTGCACTGCTCTGTGGACCCCAGGAAGATGAAAACAGTAGTAACATTAACTAGTGGCAACTGCAGGATGTTACTGCTTTTGCAGAATGGGACACACTTGTGACATCACTACACAAGTAAAAAAGAAGTGACATTGCATTGTGACTTTCTGCTGTTTTTGTCATTCTGACCTTCTGACTCCCTTAATTACCACTAATATTAGCCATGATGAGGATAGCTATACACTTTGAAAGAGGCAAAATGTGTCAGAAGTGCCAATGTAAAAATAGAATATAGAATACAACAGCCTTAAGGGCTCATCTGAAAACTGAATGTATTAATTGGTGTACATATTCAGGATCTGGCTAGATAAAATAGATAAAAGTCTTTTAAAAGACATAGATAAAAGTCTTTACTGAAACAAGGGGAAAAAAGACTTTACTGAATTGACAGAGTCTTTCAACCCAACCCTTGTAACTTAAGTGAGGACATTTACTTATTTCATCTACATAATGCCAAAATCATATGACATCCGGGGGCTTATAGCCAAAAGCATTTCAATCCAAGTTCAGTGCCATTGACCTTCATAGGGCTCACCAGTCCCCTGCTGCCAGAAATTCCTGTCTTTGGTTCCTTCTTGTGTTGTCATCCATACCTCTCTCTCTTCCACACTTACTTATAACAGAGCAATAGGCCACACGCCCTTGCCCTTTCCTTACTGCTCATCAAGTTCAATAGGGCAGGAACCCATTATTACCTTGAAGAAACAGGTTCCCAACTGGCACAAAACCAGGGCCTCTTTAAAGGTTAGGCAGCTATTCTATGCAAGTGAACAGTGGGGTGTTTTACTACTTCTTTTAATTTTGGACCAATTTAATTTAGTTGTAGGTGAAGGAAAATGAAAGAAATGGAAATTGACAACAACCAACAATAGCAGAAATTGGGGGGGGGGGGGAGCTAGAAAAAATATATTCTGGAAAGACAAAGTTGAAAGCTGTTTCTAATACCAAAGCTGATAACCATATATCTTGTTTTTTTTACCTAACAGTTTAAAGAGAAAGGAAGATAAAGAAATTTTTTAAAAACTCTGCTTCTTAAGGCATACAAATCTACTTCTTTTACAGTCTTTTAGATTACCTTTCTCTAACCTGTCACTTTGCAGAAGCTGGAGTAAAGCATCCATCTTCCCTAGCCAGCATGGCCATTTAAGGATGGTGGTAGTTATTGCCAGTACCAGCTCATATGGAAAGTGGGTGGGAGTTTAGTCAAAAAGTGTTTCAAAATTACAGTTCTTGGTTTGTGATGAGCCATTCTGTTGGTGTGGAACACAGTGAAGAAGATACTTATTTATTGCTCATTAGAAGTATGATAGAACACAAGGGAAAGATCCCCGAGATATGAAACATTCAAGTCATTAAAGAGTTATAG
The DNA here is from genome assembly GCA_030867105.1 of Liasis olivaceus. Classification (NCBI taxonomy): domain Eukaryota; kingdom Metazoa; phylum Chordata; class Lepidosauria; order Squamata; family Pythonidae; genus Liasis; species Liasis olivaceus. The sequence continues at coordinate 43,861,136 of CM061350.1, read as the reverse complement.
GGCAAAGTGAACCTGCTTATGCTTGGGAGTTTAGTTCAAGTGTTAGAACATATGCACAATATATTCTTGATGATTTAACTCAGCTCTTTCAAGATGAGCTAACATCAATTGATCCTTCTAGATAGATATCCCAGAAAGATAGCTTCTGGGAAAAATGGGTTCACACATTGCATTAAGATATTATGTAGTTTGTTGGCTTAGCAAGTTGTGTAAACATAGCCACTGTGATTTGAAAACTACAAATTATGGTTTAGTATCTTATGTGAGCCCACACTATTATAATTCATTCAATAAGAAGATAATATACTGTATGTACCAATAGTAGAGTATATAATCATTCAATAAGCTCTGGTTGAACAGCTGTAGCTTAGTGTGAATCCAGTCATAGTAACTGATACCCAGGGATCAGATTCAGAAATGTCTTTTCTGGAAAGGGCACTCCCCTTAAGGATCAGATTTGTTCCTGTGGGTTTCCTGAATCCAGCACTAATCATATAACCACAATATTAACAAGGGCTTTTACAGGCCTACCATATCTAGGCAGCATAATGTTAGTTTCTGTATTTACTATTCAGATTCTTGCAGTCCACCTCTAGTAGCACCTAGCCTTTTATCTAGGGGTCCCATACTTGAAGGACAGTGACTGGACTTTGATGTCTCATAAAATGGTAACCTCAGGGTTGAAGCATTGCAGTGTAATATGTGCCTTAAGGAGAGGTCCTTGAAGGCTGTTCTGAAATTGGCCCAGAATGTGGTAGCATGAGTGATGTCTCATCACTGTTGTAGTGAAATAGCTTCCCTGGTTGCCAGTTGCCAGTCCAAATCAAAGTGCTCTTGATGATGTATTATGCCTCATCATTAGGCCTAAGCTACTTACGAGATTGCATACATCCAAAGAATCTACCTTTTATTCTTAGATTATCAATGGGGCATATTTTATGGGACCCCCTGGATAACATTTAACATCAGCAGTTAATTCAGCTTCTTTTGTGGTGGGGCCTGTGTAATGGAACAAACTGCTGCTGGAGTTAAACACCTTCCATATTATAGTTTAAAAGGTATTACAAACATCCTCATTCACTTATGCCTCTCAATAATTTAGTGTTTGTCAAGTGTTTAAAGTTTCTATTCTGTGCTTTTAATATTGTTATAATTATTGTTTTTATTGTGTTTTTATAAATCACCCATCGCCAGTAAAGGAATTTTCCTGTACATGGTCTACTGCTACTCTGACCATATAGCAGGACCTTTATTAACATGCAATAGTTATAGACACTTCTGTCTCTTCAGAAAAATCTTGAAACTAAGGATTTGAGATGATTAAATCTCCATGGAACCAAATATTTTTCTAAACCTTGTCATAAGTAGAGTCCTGTTTTATTATCATTACTTTGTTTTTCTGGCTTGTGGTTAGGATTTTTTAAACTGATACAGAAGAGAAGTTCCTGTTATCTCCTTCTGGCCTTTCTGAAAAGTGGATATGCTGAATATCACTGATAAAACCCATGCAAATGATGAGTTGCTGTTCTTTTTTTACAGTACATTCTAAAACTGAGCTTTAGATCCTCACTTTATATATATAGTTACTCTCTTTCAAGCTGTGACATCATGAATATTCTATTTTCTAAGGTTCATTTGGTGATATTGTACTTTTCATATGGTTTACCTTTTTAAAAGTTTCATATCATGATCTTAATCACCTTAATTATCATAATTTCTCATTATAGGAAAAATTTGATAATCCCTAAAGACAAATGTTGGCACAATGGCACAATAGGAACAATTCAGCTATAGTAGCATGATGTACTTGGCAATGGAACCTGTAGTTCCTGATGCTAATATGTAACATTTTCCATAATGTTTTAGCTTTCAACAAATGAGAGGTCATAGAAAATGTGATGGCTTACATCTATGAGATGCTGTTCATGCGGATGGGTGACTTATAAGATATGTTGGTCAGAGTCACAGTAAGGCCTGCTGTATAGCTGGGAGACCCCAAGTTTACTGTTTTCTGAAGAAATTATGAAGATGGATCAAGATGGCTCTTTGTAAGAAGAATGTCACCTTTCCTTCCCTCCCCCTTTTAACAAATAACCAACTTGTTCCATCTCTTTCTAGAGACCTGGAGTGGTTCTCTGTGCTCATGTGATGTCATCTTGAGAAAAATTCTGGATAGCTTATGAGAAAGAAGAAAAAAGGGTCCAGCTATGCCACTTTCTCAGTTAAGAAAAAAGAAGTAAGGAAGGAAATAGATACCATGGGGGGCGGGGGGGTAGGGGTTGTTAAATTATACACCTATAATACTCCCAGGAAGAATGATAGTATTCCGAAATTTCCTTTTCATCCATCACCAAAAAAAAAAAAAAAATGGTGGAGGGGGTGGCTGGACTCATCAGTCCCTGGAAGGACCCAGAGCAGAATGGACTATTTCTGGATCATTAGTTCCAGTGCTAGTAGCCATTATTCTTGGCTCCTTCTGTTCTTTTCCATTGAATTCTGAAGTCAGGTTGAAATAAACCCAAACCTAGGTGCTGGCTAGCTTATTTGGATAAGCTGAACTAGGCAGCTGGGCTATCCTTGCAAATTTTGCAAAATGCATTGTGTCCAACTTTGACTGACAGAATGTTACTGCAGGATAGATAAGCCTTCCCTGATGTTTTTAATTGCTATTGATTTTTTTGTGGTGCAATGTGTCTTCTATTAGATTAGTTTTCATTTTGCAAAAGTACATGTGGCAGAGACATCAGTTTTTATCAGAAGGAAATAGGCAGCCTTTCTGAAAACATGTGAATAACAGTTCTTTCTTAAGTGTTGCTCAGTAATAGAGGACAGACTTTGCAAGCAAATTGTTCAGCTGTAGATTTTTCAACATATAGTAAGGTTGTTTTTAATTTAATTTTATTCAACTTCAGAAATATTATAATTTACAATTCTTTAAAAAAAAACCCGTAGTAATTTGCAGCATTATATATCAACTAAAGAGCAAGATAACTGTATTATTTAGAAAGAGAGAGAGTCTGGTAGGAGACATGGGGAGAAACCCTGGCTTAAGATCTGAAGGAGCCACTCCCAGGAGACAATTCTCTTCTAGATGTAAGGATCTGACTGGTGTGAGGCCAAGGCCAGCAAAGTAAGGCAGCCACTGCAGAAAGCTCTTTACAAATTGCTAGTTATTTTGCTCATTATTGTTGCATAGTCTTGCTTAGTCCTAATGTTAAAATAAGTCAATTCAGCACCTCAGGTGGGAGAGGAGGAGACAGCAGCAGGGATGCCATTTACTGACTGACCCCAACAAACAAAAAGAATCTCAAGCATGAAGCATCTTGATACAATTGTGCCACTAAATCTGGTTTCCAATGTTCATCTGAATGGTTAGCATACCATCCCAGAGAGCAGGGGCCATGACAGACGAGGCATGCTTGCGGGGTCTCACTAGATGACATTGTTTAATTGATGGGATTTGAAGTGTGCCCCCCCCCATCAGATCTTACCAGAAGGACAGAAATTATCAGAGATACCTGGTCCCTTAGGTAACCAGGCCCTGTCACATGAAAGACTTTAACCAGCACCTTGAATTGCACCCAGAAGCCAACTGGCAACCAGTGCATCTTGCAGAGCAGCATTGACACATGGGCATACTGGGGCATGCTCATTACTGCCTGCATCACTGTGTTCTGGACCAAATAGCTTCCATATGAGTTTCAAGAGCAACCTATGTGGGCATTATTCCCCACTATAAGCAGAAGCACCTGCTGGGGATGTGTGTATCCCAGTAAGCCAGCTGACAGATACAGCATCACAGAGTAAGCCCTCTGCCATGAGAATGTGTAGCTGATATCGATGCATTGAGAATGGCTTGCAGAATATGTTGAGGGGATGATGGATGTCCTCACCAGCCACAGATAAAACTGGATAGATGCTGGAACTATTTATGGGTGAAATTGCAAAAGACACTCCAAAGCCTTCTTTTCACTTTTAACAAACCCTGAAGTTTGTTAAAGTTTGTCGTTCAGGGGATGGGGAGAGAAAAAAAAGACTGTGGGAAAAATACTCTGGTGACAATATTTTACCAGCCATGAACTATGGGGGGAAATGGAACTGCTTTACTTGAGCCCAAATTTCCCATGGTTTGTGATGCACTGTTGTGGGCTTGCTAACAGTGCCTTATGAATGGCTTAGCAGAGGTGAACTTAGCAGCAGGGATCTCAGTGATCTCAGTAGACCCCAGGGCTCCACTCTTCATGTTTGAGATGATTCTTCTGTCACCCATATAGTTGGGTGCCTGTTTGCTTTCCTGGTTAATTTGGAGAGTTGCTTTAATTAATTTTGGAACTAGCAAGTGCAAAAAGTTCTGCAGTTTTAACTTTATTTCTACTTCCCCTTCCTCTTTTACTATCCATGCATATGAGCACTTATGAGCACTGATTAAAATTATACATGTTCATGTATTCAAATCAAGATTCTTTGTGTTCAGTGCTTTAATAAATACAAATAGATTGCAGATAACTGGTAAGCAGAAAAAGCTACAGAGGAAAAATTGCATCAAACTGACCATGCAAAGTGATCTGCCCATAGCCTGCATTGCATCAGAGCTAAAAAAGTAATGGACGGTGATTGCATCAATGCTGCTTCATGAACAAGATCAGTAATTAGGAACCCAAACACCTGACATGAAAAATCAAGGAGGGGCATTTTGTAAGCATTCCTAGCCATGTATTACTCCAAATTCTGCTGCATATTGTATTGTAACTGAATTCTTTGCGATCTGCAGGAAATAGGGGTCTACTGACAGAGTTTTCAGGCTGTAGAATCTGAAAGTGTTCAGTGGGAGGACAGTTCATTATTGAATCAAAATCTTGGATTTTTACTTCAATATATGCTAACTTCAGTTGCAGCTCTCAACTTCTTTAGGTGCTAAAAGTTAGAGCTGAAATATTTCTTTCTGTCCTTTGTTATAGATGTGCATGTATTTTGAAGAAAATAATAGTAGTAGTAGTAGTAGTAGTAGTAGTAATAATAATAATAATAATAATAATAATAATAATAATAATACAGAAAAAGCATGCTTCCTAGGTCCCACTAGGTGACAATATTTAAAGGAAGGGACCTGGAGCATGCCCATTCTATACAATTTAGTAGAATGGGCAGATACTGTCAGGGAGAGGTGGTCCTGCACATAACCTAGGCCTGTGCCATGACTAGCACCTTGAATTGCACCTGGAAAGAAACTGGGAACTAGTGTAGCTCATGCGGCAATGGTGTAACATTGGCAGACTGAGAGGCACCCGATACTGCATGAGCTGCCACATTTTGGACCAGTTGTAATTTCCAGGTGATCTTCAAGGGCATTCCCATGTAGAGTGCATTGCAGTAGTCCAACAGGGAAGTGAACAAGGCATGAGTGACCATGAACATGGCCTCCCAATCCGGGAATGGGCACAATTGGTGCACAAGTCATAACTGTGCAAAGTCCTTCCTAGCCATGGCTGCCACTTGCTCCTCAAGCAGGAGCCCTGTGTCCAGGAGAACCCCCAAATTACACACCAGCTCTGTCTTGGTGCTACCCCATCAAGTGTCAAATATAACATGTCACCAGACCCAGGGGGCCCAAAAACTGAAAGCCACTCCGTCTTGCTAGGGTTGAACCATAGGTGGTTCCTCCCCATCCAGACCCTCCCAGCCTCCAGGCACTAGATCAGCACTGAGACGGAGTCACCTGCCTAGCAGTGTGAAGATCTGTGACTGGGTATCATCAGCAGACTGATTATTCCACACCCTGTACTGATGTAATCCTACCCAGTGGTTTCATGTAGATGTTAAACAGGAATGGCAAGAGACCCAAACCTTGAGACATCCCACATTGTAGAAGCCTAGGACTGGACCTCTCTCCTCCTACACTGACTGGTACCAGCTGTGGAGGAAAGAAGAGAACCACTTCAAAACAGTGCCTCCCATTCCCAATCCCTGCAGCCTGTCCAGAAGGATTGCATGGTAGATGGTATTGAAAGCCACTGGGAGATCCAGGAGAGCCGGGACAGTTGCACCACTTCCATCTCAAGCCCTCTATAGGTCAAACACAAGTGTGACCAATGCCTCCTATGTACTACACCCTTGAACCCAGACTGAAAAGGATCCAGATAATCCACTTCATCCAGGACCCTCTGCAGATGAGAGCCAACTACCTCTCAATAACCTCCCCAGAAAGGGAAGGTTGGAGACTGGACAAATGGTATCCAAAATGGCTGGGATCAAAGATGACCTCTTCCTTCAAGGCTGGGGGAACGACCCCCTCCCTCAAAGAGTCATTAACCACCATTTGGACCCAACCACATGCCACCTCTTTGGAGGTCTTGACCAGCCAGGAGGAGCATAGAACCAAAAAACAGATGGCTGAGTTCACAGCTACACGGACCGTGTCTACTTCTTCAGGAGGGATCAGCTCAAATGTCTTCCAGATAACAGAGCTCAGATGTTTCTCAGTCGCTTCCAAAGGACCTGCCCAGCTAGTATCCAACTCCAAGTGAAGTTGAGTGACTTAGTCTGACAGATGCTGAGAGTATTCTTCACATGACTGCAAGGGTTCTCATGGCTCCTCCTTCCCCGGGAGAGTCATGGTCCCCTGAAATAGGGCTGCTGGCCAGCTATTTGCAGATGCAATTGCCTCCCTTACCACCACAAGGGAAGTCCTCTTCTCTGCGCTTGGTAGGCTTCACTTTTCATCTTTCATCAGTGGTGCTCTATGCATCTCTTGTTTTTCTTCATCTCCCACAGTTCTTCAGTCAACCAAGGTGCTCAATGAGATCCACAAACACAAAGACCTCATGCAGGCGCAATCCAGTCAACAGCCCCATCACATGCTCATTCCAAGCAGTGACCAGGGCCTCGGCCAAACCGTGAACCAATGTTTTGGCACCAAGTCCTGATCTATGCAAGTACTGAACATGAAGGATGCTTAAACTCCCCCTTCTGCTATGCTGTTCTTGTCTTTTGGTCTCAGTTTTCTTTTCCATGATTTTTCTATGTTAGTTTGTGCCAGTAAAAACAACAGATATATCTTCTCTTCCTTGTCTCCCTCCCAAAGAACCTGTTCAGAAGTATTTCCTGGTTGGCTGGCATTACAGATTGTACAGGTAGTTCTTTTTTAGTGACTACCTCAGTTCACGACCATTTGCAAAGACAATAGTAATAAACAATAGTAAATTGTAGTAAAAAAATCATTTTCTGACCAATGCGCACACTTACAACCAAATTTCTGCACCTGACAACAATGCACAATGGAGTGAGAGTAATGCTGACATACTGTAGCTGCATGGGAGAACTTTATCTAAATGAGATGGCAGCAACCAGCAATCAATCAATCAATCAATCAATGAATCAATCAATCAATCAATCTCTCTCTCTCTCTCTCTCTCTTTCTCTCTCTCTCCCTCCCTCTCTCTCTCTCTGTCATATGGTGTGCTTAATGACCATTTTGCTGGAACAGATTGCAGTGGCTAAACGAGGACTGCCTGTATTTTAGAAAAATTAATAGGGCAATACACCTCCTCTTCTGACAATGGTAACCATCAGAGTGACCAGAACAATTCCTGAGCTAAAACCACACCTGTAATCAAACTGAAAGAGATTGAGATGATGCTATCAGAAGCATTAACTCCTACTGGGAACTTTGCAATTTGGCTGTAATTCATTACAAAGTTCTCAGGCAAGGATCTGTTCTAGCCATATAAGCAAGGTCTCATTAAATCAATATACTGTATTTTGTATTCTTGTACCCAAGTGTGTTGTTTTGCCACTGGGCTATTGATTCTAGTACTCTACACAAAAAGCCCAATTTCTTTCCATTTTGTACACATCAGGGCTGAATAAAAAATTCTGATAATATTCCAGAGTACATGGGTTGGGGTCCCAATGTGCATGCCATTGCATGGGTTCCTAGATGTCACCTTTTAAAGTATTCCCTGACGAGAGGGTCCCACAGACTATAGACTGATCTCTTGTCTTGTGGACTTGTGGACTCTTGGAGTCACAGCTAGGCTTTAAAGAGTGAAGATAACTTTTTTGTTGTGGGTGATAAAACTACAGCCTCCACTGGCTCTGACAACAGTCAGTCAGGACACAAATCAAAACAGTATCTGAAGGGCAAAGTAATGGAAGATTGACAAATACAAAAGTTATATGCAATAAAATAATATTGCAGTGGAAGAAAATTAGAAACTGAAGATCTGATATTGAAAAGGAAAGCAAAATAGTATCCTGCTTGTCTGAGAAGTTGTACAAAAAAAAGAAAGAAAGTTAGGAAAGAAAAGGAAAAGAAAGGGGCCAATCAACAATTATACAAATCAAAATAATAACAAAATACAATTATAATAATAGAATCAATACAGATACATATATAAGACAAAAACATATACAATTCAACAGGCAATGTGCTGGTATTAGAATTTTAAAAAATTGACTAGAAATTAAATTTTGCAGTATTAATTCTCTTGTTCAAAACATGCTGATCTATCAGTTAGAGTCTCTTTTTAATATGACTTATAAATACTGTTAAACAACAGCAAAGGGCATTTCCACCAGCACTTTGCAATGATCAGATCACTTCCTGGGCCTTATAAGATTGTCTGCTTCCTTGGATCTCTGTAGGGCAAAAGGACTGATTAACGCAATCAGCCCCAGCACCTTACGGATCCTGATGGCTTCCAATTGGCACTTAAGGGTTTCCCAGCAATCTTGCAGCAGGTTTGCTGCAGGTATTTGGTTAGCCAAGCACGTAAGATGATTGCCCTCAAGTGGCATCTCACTGTTGGCCAATCTCAGACAGTTCCTTGATTCACCAAGGACCCCTAACAAATGAATCAAAGATGAAAATCAAAAAGTGAATCTGATCAAATATGAGTTTGAGCCCAAATTTAAGTAATTGATGATGACAATGAAGGTGAAGTGCTATTATTTATTTCTGATGTCATTGGTAGGCTTTTCAGCATCAGCCTTGTTTAGAATGACCAGCTCCCTTTTGGGGACGGGGTGTCAAGTTCATCTCCTGCCTGGCTGTTGTGATTAGTTACTACAGCATTTTGCCAATAATGTCCAGATTTGTCAAAGTCTTGACTCTTCATGGGAAGAGTTTGTTGTGATACAGTGTCTGGCCATATCATCTGGCACTCCTTTTGATCTGTGAAATTGCATAAAATGGCTATGTTGCTCTCCTGACTGTTGTGGCCACTTGATCCATTTCTCTCTTGGCTTCTTAAGGAGTGTGACTGAATCTAGGAAATGGTGAAAGCAATTCTGCAGGAGGATATGATGCCAACAGCCTTGAAAGAGGTTGAGGCATGCCACCTCTTCTTCAAAAAGTGTGCTTGGAATTGATGGTATTGAACAACAACTGTCCTTTTTCTAGCCTTCCTTTTTGGGGAAGCTTATTGAGGCACATCAGTGAATTGCTCCAGAGCACCCCAGAAAAATATTGTTTGACCATTTAAATGAGGATTCAGACCTAGACATGTGATGGAAACAACATTGGTTGTTCCTGTGGATGACTTATGGGGGAATTGTGCCTCTCCTGTTTCAATCAGACTTCTAGTGGCCTTAGATACCATCAACCATGGTGTCCTTCTAGATTAGGGATTGGAAGTACCATTGTGTAGTGGTTCTGCTTCTTTCTTAGTGGGTGGGGGGTGGGGGAAAAGAGATCACCCAAACAGTTGCTCTCTTGTGGAGTGCTGCAGGGCTTGCTCTTTCTCCCAAACTTACACGAAGCACTGGAAGTTATATGTCAGTATGGGTTATGATATCATTGGTATGCTGATGACACCTAATTGTACACCTGGGCTGTACAAGGTCACTGTACTCAGTGTCTAGAAGCTGTGGGGGTCTGGATGGGGCAAAACAGGATAAAGTTTGACCCGAGCAAGCTGAAATGATTGTTCATCATGGTCCTCTGCTGTCTTCAGTTTGCCTCTCAATAGGGTGGCATGAAGAAGCAGGTCAGAAAACAGTAGTAGTCATGAGCCATCATGGTTAAAACCATGACCAGGGTTGCTTTTTCTAGATGCAGCTGTTGCACCAGTTGCAGCCCTACGTGCAGTTTGAGGACTTTGCAGTGATAACTCATGCCCCCATCATGCTCATCTGGACTACAGCAATTTACCAAACATGAGACTGTCTTTTAAAACCATCCAGAATTTTCATTTAGTCCAGAATGCAGTGACCCAGTTACTGGTTGGAATGTGTCAATATGGAAATAATACTGATGTTCCTAACCCTACACTGGCTTCATTTTGGCTTCCAAGTACAATTCTAAGTGCTGGCTTTGACCATTAAAGCCTTAAATGGTTTGGGCCCAAATGCCTTCATGACCATCTTCTCTGACTGATTTCAATCCATATGACATGTGTGTCCCAGGATAACATGCTAGTGGTTCCCCGCTTTGTGAAATGAGGGAGATGGAGGCTCACAAGCATTGCTTTTCTGTTGCTGCGCCTGTGCTTTGGGACAGCTTCCTGCAGAAATTGTATCAGCTCCCATGCTGTTGGCTTTCTACACAATCAACACTGGCTTGCAAAAAGCATCCTGTCTGTCAGTCAGTCGGTGTTCCTTTTTCCTGATGAAGCTGCAAATGTGATTTCTATTGTCTATCTCACAATTCAACTGTGAGCTTAAATTCTACAAGTCTCACTAGAACACAAGCTGTTGTTTCAATTTCATTCATGTTTGCAACTAGTCAGCTCATTTCCACAGCAACTGCTTCTTCTCTTCCAAGTTAGTTTTTTTAAAGATATCGAAAATGCACTTTTAGTTAGCTTTATGATAGCAGTGAATAACACATAAACCCTGTTTTTAACTTATCCTATCTTAAGAGGGCAAAGTAAACTCTCTTTTCAATTATTATAAACATAACAATAATTTTGTCTGTTTTAATTTCCCTTGATTGTTTCCAATACATTGATCTATATATCTGGCCACAAATAACATCCAGATTGACAATTACTATGTGATGTGGGTGTGAATTGCTTGAAGATGGCTCAGAAATGGATGGTGACGAATTCTATAGCCTGATTGATAATGGATATTATGCTACTGATAGATCCCCAAGTGGCTATGATCAAGATCTGAATATTTTATTTGTTAATTAATATGTAAATTCATCCTATGGCACAATTTGATAGATAGACAGACAGACAGACAATAGATAGACAGATAGACAAAAATAAAAATCAGTCTTCTGGGGTTAGAATCTATAAACATAAATTAGAATCTATACCAAAGACATTGCATAGGATTTTTGCATGAACTATTTAAGCACCCAAGTCAGCATCAGCAGTAGACAGGCATGTTGAAAGTTGTAGTTCACCAAAATATGGTGACCACAGATTCCTCACACCAGTCTACTTGTTTTCCCCAGCCACTTTTATCTCACAAAATTTCAGCTGCTGCAACCTATGAATTTATCCGACACTGATCTTCTGGTCAATACAGTTCCTCATTCACCAACTCTTGTTTGGAAGGTTTTCTTTGTTTCATCTTTCTTCCTGAGCGTCTTGCTCTTCTGTTTCCTTTCTGTCAAATTTCAACCACTCTGCCTTATATCTCCATTTCTTCCTTTAAATGTCCTTTGCCTCTTGACCCAAAACTTTTTTCTATTTCTGGGACTAGTATTCTTGTTTTTGCTCCAGTTCCTGTTCCTGTTCCTGCTACAGATTTGTGCTGCCCAACCCATGAATGGGGAAGCTGTCACTCTTCAGATGTTTTCAAACTAGATGTTTGTTACTCCTGATCATTAGCTGTGTTGGCAAGGAGGTTACTGGTGAAAGATGGAATCCTACAGTATCTGCAAGACCACATATTTTCCCCTCTTGGTCAAAGCCACTTGCATTTCAATTTCCTCTGTGCTACTTATTAATATTCTGTCACCTACATTTCCTTTTTTCAAATAGTTAGAATATTTCTAAATTGATAATATATAATAGATCTTCACTGAAAGGGGCTCACAGACATCAACCAGCTTTAAATTTATTACTTATACACACCTGAAAGCAGGCATATCAGTAATCATTTTAATCAGGAAAGAAAATTAGGTAGTATCATGTATCTGACCAATTACAATTAAGAAAGAAAAATGTATATTCCCAATTGCACTTGATAAAGACACATTACAAACTTTTTTTAAACAAATAAATATGAGAGGTTATGATATGTTTTAAACTCTCAGTAATCAGAGGAAAATGCATCTAATAAATGTTGCATTATGAATTATTCAGTAACCTTTCCTGCAGAAGATTAAAATAAAATGCTTGACAGTCTTTTTGGGTAATAAGAACATGCAAAGTAATATTATCTGCAGTAGCTATTAGACTTTTAAAAACTCCTTTATTTATGCCCTGGATTTCAACAGAATGAGGGCCCTGATGTTATTGCACTGCACTGATTTATGAGCCATAGAGCCAAAAATGCAAAGATGTTGCATGGGGTGAGGGATTTGGCTACCAGGGACCGTACAACTTTTTCTAAAAAATGGCTGGTTGAAGATGTCAGTAGATTGTAATGGTAAGAGTAATACTGCTGAACTGAGTATAACCAGGATTTTTAGGGTCTTTTTCAGGGGATGGGGTAGAGTGGGAAATTGTGAGCATATTAAACTTGAACAAAGTTTTGCAAATTTCTTTCTGCAGAAAAACAGTGGGAATTTGTGTCTCTGTTCCTGGGTGATTAGTTGATAGAATACAGGGTGCAATTCTGGAAACTTTGGAGGCCACAAGAAAGGGATTTATTGGGCAACATGACCTATGATATGTGAGTGGCCGCATCTGTTTATGCAGTCAGAGCCCCTTACATTCTACCAGAGTTCAGAGGTGGATGCAAGGGGGTAGTTCAGAAGCAGAAGGTGGTAAAGAAAGGAGAGATGAAGAAAAATAAGGATGGAAGGGAGGAAATGCAGAAACCTAGGAAGGGAGACAAAGAAGGAAGAGTCCAAACTGGGAAGAGCAGTACACTTATTTAGTTCCAAGTCTGTGTCTACAACTGTTTTGTCTTTCATTGTGTAGTCATTTCTCCAGATCATTGTAGTCTTCCTGATTTTCCATACTTTAATTAAATCTCAAGGGAAGACTTTCTGAAAGAACCACAACTGTAAGTACTATCCTTGATAATTTTTTGGAAGGTTTCTTCTTCATCTGGAGAAATTTGGAGAAATTGAGCTTTACATGGGCTGCCTTTGAAGACTACTTAGAAACAGCAGCTGGTCCAGAATGAGACAGGCAGTGATGGGCATGCTACAATATGCCCATGTAATATCACAGAGCTGCAAGCTGCACTGGATTCCATTTAGCTTTCAGGTGTAATTCAAAGTGCTGGTTACCTCCTATAAAGCCCTTCGAGGCATAGGATCTGGGCTATCTGAGGGACCCTATCTCTGCCTGCCCTATACAATCAGAAAGAGTGACCATTTATCAGACAGTGTCATCTGATGGGACCAAGGATACAGGCCTTCTCTGTTATGGTACCTGCCATTTGGAACAGCATCCCCCTCCCCAAGATCCAAAAGGCCCCCACCCTATCTTTAAAAGGTCCTTGAAAACCTGACTTTTCCCTCAGTCTTGGAGTTAAGGAGGGTGGCGAGTCATTTTGGGGATTTAGAATTTATATATACAATGAATACCAAACAAGATGATGATCCCAGACAGGATAAAACTGGTTTTGTACTGCCTGCTGGTAGTAAGTATATGCAAGCTGAATGTTTTCTTCCACGGCATTCATTGTTCTTTTTTCTTCTGTTGTCCTTCTCTGATCTGTCAGTCCATGACTATGGAAGGCAACGTAAATTGAGATTTTGCATAAGCAGAAGAGGAAGTATGAGTTTTTTCCCCAAACTCTTGACAAATTTGGTTTATGTAAAATAAATGCTGGTAAACTCCCTAAAATGTTTCAAATTATATGTTATTATTCTGTCTTTCAGATGTATGGGGACATAAATACCATCTAGAGAATGTACTATTCTTCTGTTCACAAAATTTACAAGAATAGATCTGTGTTGGCTGTCCAGCTCATTATTAACCAAACTTACAGAAGTGAGATTGCAGTTTATGCAAATCATAAACCAATAATTGTAAGACAGCATAGAGGAACCTCTGGACCAAAAAGATGGGTATTGAACATTCTATTATTATTATTATTACAAGAAGATATTAAATTGAAATGACAACATGAATTGAAGAGCTTCTTCCTAATAAATTTAACCTCTGATATTTCCTTGTCCATAGTATAGGATTCTAGTAAAATGTTTATGAGAGGACTTTTATTTCTTTGGCTTCAAATAGAAAGTCATATAAAAATCAAAGGATATATTGATAAATGAATTGAAACAATTAGAATAAAGACATGAGCAGAACCTGATTTTGGATTTAGAAGAAAAGATTAAAGTGATTCGTAATCATTTGGACTAAATGGAAGTAAATGAATCTTACAAGAAGATGCATTTTGTTTGAGAGCTAGTAACTCAGACAAATTGTTAGCCCATCCCTATCAACTTTGAAAAGAAGAAAAGACTTTATTTCCATTTGGAATCATAAGGGTTATGTTTCAGCCTCAGAGGACATGATCCAATTTACTAAATATTAGTCTCAATTATTTAGAAAACAGACATTAAATCTTGAGAACTTCCAAGAGTACTTAAACCTAACTCAGATTGGGAAATGTATAGATGAACAAAAGAAAGTCCTCAACAAGCCAATAATAGCAAATGAAACAAAATAAGTGAAATTGAATAAATCCCCAGGACCAGAAGAGTTTTTCTGTAATATTCAGAACAATATTCAAAGAAATCTTGATCAAAATGTTAATCCAGGTATTTAATGAGCAATAACAACATAATGTACTTTCTTCATTGTTGCAAGATGCTTTTGTTTCTTTGATTTTTGAGGACAGGAATGATCCAACTCATCCAAAATCATATTGTCCTATCTCTCTATGAATGTTGATTGCAATTTTTTTATGGCAATACTTGAAAAGAGATTAAATGGCTTTCTAACTGATTTAATACATCCTGATCAGATCAGATTTGTCCTGAACAGATACATAATATACATAACATATTATCAGCAACATTTTGAATGCTGCTGACAATATAAAATAGAACAACAAGAAAGTGGTTATGATTTTTCTTGATGCAGAGAAAGCTTTTGATCATTTCGAATTGTCTTTCATATTCATGACTCTGAAGAAGATGAACTGTGGTTCAATTTTTTTCACAAGGATACAGACCATTTATTAAAAAAAAACAAGAAGTCAAGGTAATGCTAAATAGACTTTTATCACAAAAAGTATAATAATAAATGGAACAAGACAAGGCTGCCCTCTCCCTTCTTTATTTCTACTGGCATTAGAACCATTGGCAAGGAATATACAACAAGGAAAAAAGAATCTTTAGGAATTAAATTGACAGACCAAGGAGACAAATTAAAATTATATGCTAATGATGTTGTACTTCCAGTTACTTATCCAAGGGATTCCCTAGACCTGATAATGGAACAAAAAAGGATGGTTTGGTATCAGGATATTGGATTAATAAGAACAAGACTCAAATGATCAGATGGAATTTATTTGAAGAAGAAAAGCAATATCTGTAGCAAATAACTCAGTTTAATATTACTGCTAAAACAATCCCATACTTGGCAATTTACTTCCTCTTCATGTAAGGTTTTAATATATTAGTTTTTGCCTGACTTATTAAAGAAGGATAGAACTTTTCAGCTCAGATAGAAGCTCTCATTAATTGACTTATGAGTCTTATTGCACTGGCTACCTTTGTTAACTATTGAATATTGCCTTAATTTTAATAATGGTTTTGATCACTTCTATATGCTGTACTAGTCTAATGTTACTTTAATTTTTTTACTCAGATATATATGGCTTATAAATCTCTTTTCTATCTTCTTTTTGTTTTTCATATTTTTTCTGCCTTTTTTCTGGGTTGCCCTGTTAAATATCTGTTGAATTTTAAAAAAGGAAGCAATAAAAAAGAGAAAAAGATCAGCAAAATTCTGAAAGATGTTTCAAGTATTAATCATCTTAAAATTCTGAAATAATTCTTGGGGTAATTTTTAGTTCATTAGTTTTACTGTCTCAATTTTTTTTAAAAATTGCAGTTCAAATTCTGAATGATACTTTAGTTGTCCTTCACGTGTCAGTTTCGGGGTAATTGTCCTTATTGTCCCAAAGGTCTTATGCATATACCATTTTGATTAGGATAGGAGCAAATTTCTGCAGCTTCCTGAAGAAAGAAAGCATGAAGCTTTGACTTTTTCATATCTTTCCCTTCTGACCTTGTATAACCCTTACTTCTTACACAATACTGTTTTCCTCTTCCTTTTATGATCAGAAAGGAGGCATACTAAGCTCAGAGAAAAGCCTCCACAGAGGACAGAAAGACTGTTTATCTGCCAGCTACCTGACTCCTAGACAGTACAATAATTGGCTAGGGATTTTATCTGGTCCTTTGCACAATGCCAGTGAGCAGGCGTTTTGATCGATTATTTATTTACTGAACACAGATTGATTTCACCAGAGAAGTGTTTCCAACTGTTGTATAAATCTGAGAAATGATTTCTTCCTGGAGGCTGAAATATGATGTAGAATGTATTTGGGCAAGGCATCTATTTGAGCTTTCCTTTACTTTAAAGGGCTCACTTGCCATTGATACTGAAATCTGGTATGGTAGGATCTTCATAGAAGTGTTTGGACATGACTATGACCTCAGGAAATTGCAAAGATTCATCAAAGCATGGTTTTTATGATTGTGATGAACCAAAGATGGGTAGAGACAACACACACAAGATCAGGAAATTCAGGTGCCACTCTAAATGCTTTATTGAACACATTTTGATTGTGCCTTTCTTTTTAGAAAGTATGTGGAAATAATACAGTTTTCTTCACAACTGTCATCTGAGTTAGGAAAGTTAATCTGAAATTATCTGCTCTACAGTTTTCTTTCTTCCACTATGATGGAGGCTTTTATTTTCCCACCTCATTTTTCTGGGTGCTTCTGAATTTCTTTTGACTTCTTTTTCATAATATTTGGAAGTTCCTTTATTGCTATGAGGTGTTAAAAATCCAATAGAATGAGAATTGTTTTATATTTTACACACACACTCACATGTATTTAGAGGCCATGTATCATCTAGGCTATTACTATCATAGCTACCCCTTATAGGAATGATAAATCATTAAGAACTGGTGTCAGCACAATTTTGATTTCCTTTTTCCTCTTCATTATTTTTTCCTTCTCTCTCTGACTTTAGACTGAGAGAGAGAGACCAGCAAGCCTGAGAATAGGACCAGTTTTGTTTTATTGTACTTTAAGCTACTTCATGAGCTTTTCAGGCTTAAAAGTTTAAAAAAACTTTTATTAAAATAAAAATAAAATAACTTTTTAAAAAGTTATTTTAAAAAAAGAAATAACAAAGATATTTCTTTGTTTCTCTTAGTTAAATAACTCCATGAGGGACATTTTCTCTCTCCAGAATATTTTATCACTACACTATCTTGCTATGATATACTCAGATTTGCACCTGGCAAGTATGTAGCAGCATAGCAGGGAAGAGCTTTATGCTTTGATAAAGAAGATCACCTTTAAAATCTTTCTGCAAATTCTAGTAAATATGACAGTATGTTTTCCATGCCAGTGATGACATTTCTGCCTTTTTTTTCTCCCCTTCAGGCCATTCAAGACAATCACGCCTGGCACGCCAAGCACTTTCTGGTGCAATCATGTGACCTCAGTGACTGGAATGCTAAGCCTATAGCTAGAATTGCCCCTGGCTCTGATTTGGTACAAATAATTCCACAAATAGTCTGCAAACAATTTATGAGCTGCATATGTTTGCATAAAACATTCAGTAAACAATTCAAATACCAAACCATTTTCCAAAGGTCTAAAGCTGTTCACATAATTCACGAACAGACAACAGGCTAAATTCATCCAATAAATGGGTTGTGCAAATGGTACATCTGACAGTCAAAAATTATATCAGGCCTGCACAGGGACATATTAAGTGAGTGAGAGAGTGAGTGAGAGAGACTGTGCCAAGAAAGGAAATGATAGCTAGATGATGAGAAAGGAGGCAAAGCGGCATTATGGAGCCAAAGTGACAACTGTGTCAGCCCAAAACATTTTCCTGTCAGAAGCAGACCCCAAATCAGCTCTTCCCCGTGACTGGATCAAGTATTTGAAAGCTACAGTTGGTTCAGATGATAGCAGCCATGCTTTTGACTGGCTCAGGAGATCAGGACATAAAGGAGGCGGGTCGCCAAAATTTCAAATGTTGAGAATATCATATCAGGCACTTTCACATTCATAGAATGGCAGCCATGTGAGCCATAACTAGCCACAAAGTACCTATTTACCAGACTGT
The DNA here is from genome assembly GCA_030867105.1 of Liasis olivaceus. Taxonomy (NCBI): domain Eukaryota; kingdom Metazoa; phylum Chordata; class Lepidosauria; order Squamata; family Pythonidae; genus Liasis; species Liasis olivaceus. The sequence continues at coordinate 43,842,729 of CM061350.1, read as the reverse complement.
TACTTGTTATTCTCTCTACCTCCTTCTTCTTCTTAACCATTGTCCATACTTCTAGACAAAGCACTGGGCTGAAGATGCCCATCTTTATTTTACAAGAAAGGTTATGGGACCCATCTGGGGATCAGTGAAAAGGAAGGTGATGCTGGGAGCTGATACTTTGCTTTTCAATTTTTTAAAATTACAATATTTGTTAAGAGCTAAAAATCAGTGAAAATATCCACAGAATCATTGGTGCCTTCAGAAACTACATTGGGAACTCCCGGGACATCACCCCACTCTTATTCCGGCTATATTAGCTAGCAATTCGCACCTGAGTGAATTAAACATCTGGCTTCATCCCCACTCATCCACTTCTTGGCTCTTGTTTCTTTTCCTGAATTGGTTTTCCTATGGATTCTGTCTCACTTAGATTGATGCTTCCACTGTAGATGAAGGGATTACAGATTTGATTTAGTATGGCTGCAGGTTTTGACCTGCATAAATTCACACAGCCACTAGATCAGTGTTTCTCAACCTTGGTCCCTTGAAGATGTGTGGACTTCAATTCCCAGAATTCCCCAGCCAGCCATGCTGGCTGGGGAATTCTGGGAGTTGAAGTCCACACATCTTCAAGGGACCAAGGTTGAGAAACACTGTGCTAGATGGTAGTAAAACAATTGAGTTTTCTGTATTTCTTTGCTGCCCTGTAATGGTCAGGTGGATTTTTGCAGCCCAGGTATGATAGCCCTACATTTTCCTGACCTGATTTTAATTTTAATTTTAATTATTTTGGTCTCTCTCTCTCTCTGTGGGTTAGTCACTAGGATTGTGTCATAGTAGAAAAATGACATGCAGATATTTTAAGTAAATAAGATACATTTAATAAGGTCTACTCCATTATTCATACAGTCTTTTTGCCTTTGATTCCATCTAAGAGGAAGCTCCATCCTTCTGCATAGTAGATTCTTTCATGCCAGACAAAGCGCTGTAATGTGGTGATGGGCTCTAATTTCCCTTTAGAAAACAACAATAGCAAAATAGTAGGGATTTAATCCTTCCCATCTGTGCCTATTTCTTCCTACTGCGTCCCCCACCTCAAGCTACGACTTGTATGGCAGGGTAAAAATGACTTATGCCAGCCCCTTCAGGAACTCAGAGTGGCATACATAATATATCTTTCTTTTATGCTTCTCACTTGTCAGGTCCAGCCCAAGAACAACAATGAAACAGTCCAGTCGAGTACAGTTCCTTTATTTGCTTACACCTTATAGACAGAATCTTGCCAAATTAAATCTATTCTACAGCAACTAGTGGATATACCCTGGGATATTCTAGGGAGTGGCTATCCTGAATCTCTTTTTGTTCTCATGCTCCCCCTGGAGACTGTGTTGCCTTTTGTCTCCTTTCCCCTGCTGGAATGCACCCCCTCCTTCCCGATAGCCTTGATCTCCCACATCACTCTCCTCCTTGTAGATACATTCCATCATGTCCCTACAATAAACCTATGGGTTGGGTCTGACTGAAGGACCCTGATTGGTCAAAGTCACCCACTGAATTTTCATGACTTGAGCATGGATGTCCCCATGGTTTATGCCTGTGTTCCTAGCACCATGCCCTACCAAATTTCCTTCTTTCCCCACCCCAGGATGTGTAGACAGGAAATCCAAATGTTAGTTTCCACTATAATAAGCTCAGAAGGGAAAATAATCCTTTACTTTAAAAAAGGGGAAGACTCATTTGAACAGCTTTACAATTTTCATCAGTTTTAAAATGATATTTTGAATAGCAGCCTATTGCAATTAGCACTGGGTGTAGCTGTTATTTTTGAAATTATCACTTTTCCCAACAAGTTTCATATGAAAAACCAAATCAAATGTCATTCAAGCATTCTGAACATAATGAACATGACAGCTATTATTGTGGAAATTTTCAGCACAGCTACGGATGCTTAAGCCAATTTATATGACTTTGGATTTTTTTTTTTTTTTAATGGATTAAGTACCTCTAACTTTGTTTTGGATTGACCAGTGTGCTTTGGACTTTTTCCAATTTTTTCTTAAATTTCTGAATATACATGGCCTAATACAGAATTCTTGTATGGTTTGGTTATGGTTATAATAAGTGTGATAGAGTAGAACTGAGAGTGGATGTAACTGTATTTATTTATTCCAAGCCAGTTATGGAAACCTGTAGTCCTCTAGTTATTCTTGAACTGCAGTTCCTATTATCACTCATCATTGACTATACTGGCTGACATTGCTAGGACTTCTAAGGCACCTCTACATTCACTCTTTGCACTGCTAAACAAGCAGTTCTATAACCTTGTGATCTCATGCTATCATCCTTGTTCAGCATCTGATCCAATTTATTTCCAACTCAATTATGATAGATTCAGAACTACACTGAAGGTGATTCCCCATTAGAAACCACGAAGCTCTGAGATCTCAAAAACAAGCAGTTTCTGAACAGTGGGAACAATTGGTTCACCTCACCTTCAAGCTCTATAGCTTAAGCTTACCTCAGTCACATCCTTTTCAAGTTTCAGTCACAATATTTTGAAGAACTTTTAAATACAGCCATGGCGGTCAGAGATTGTTGTAGCTTTACAGCTTCCCCACACTGCAACTGTGATGGTGATGATGATTTTGGAATCACCAGAGAAATGAACATAACATGGACTAGAGCTTGGATGGGAATTGAGGCATTAACTAACTCTAGTTCTTTGCAATCAACTTTTATTTATCTGGAGGAAACTCTGAGATTGTTCTCAACATTTGAGACCATTAGCAATGAATATGGTGGCTGATCAGCTTCAGACTTCATACTTCTGAGAGCCTGGAGAATAGAAACAGTGGTGATGAAGGAAGTGTTCTTAATCCAGCAATATGGGTAAATCACAGGTTTCCACCCTTGTTTTAAATCAACATTTATTTTCCAGTACTTTCCTTTCCCAGTACTTTCCTGCATTTGTCTCTTTGTCTTTCATTTTCCCCATATTTCCTGTTTCCCCAAGTTTTACATCCTTAATCTGTCTCAATTCTTTTTTATTATCAAGGTTTTCTCCAAAGGCATGTTATTCTTAGCATTCAGTTATTAAAAACAGTTAAATGATTGTGTGCATTAAAATGAAGGAACCTGGAGGAAGTCTCTTCCCAAATCTCTACACATTTTTCCTTGTCTTTCCCTTTGCAGGCAACAGCGACAGAGGTATAAAAAGCCTTTGTGAAGGCATTTATCAAGGCAGCTGAGCCATAATTTCATCAGCTCTTGCCTCTCCCCCATGCAATAACAGGATGGCTTCTGTGCTCACTTAGCCCTGGCACATTGACAAAATAAATGAGGGAAGATAGCTAGAGTTTGTTTCATCTATTTTATACTTAGCTGGAGCTCAGTGATGGGGGCCTGTGGTGTAAGTAATTTGGCCCGATATTGTAGGGGCTGAGGACAGTCAATTGGCTGTGGGAACAAAGCCATCCTATCTGACGCCGTTGAATGAATGGTCAAATTACATCTATTAAATCTTTGGTCCCTGACACAAAAATAGACCTAATCCTTCACAACAATCAAACTAATTAGGAAGTTAACAAAGGCACTACATATAAAAAGATACTAATTTTCTCACACTGATCCATTGAATTAAAGTCTGGAGCTTGCAGCTATGCGGGTCTAGCATCCAAATCAGTTGCCAGGACTGAGATGGGGTCACAACACAATGAATGGTAAGTCAGCATCCCAAATATTTTTTTTCTTGCTTTGTATCAAAGCCTGGCTCTTGGATTCCATTTCATGCTGGAAAGCTGACTTCCTTTATCGGAGCCCCTTTTCTTTTCAAATTCTTGATTAGTCTGCATAATATTCTCCCTTGGCACTGAACTTGTTCTAACCGTGTTTGGAAAAAGCAACCAAAATTATGCCCTTTCACAACGTAAGTATTTTCCCCCCTTTTGTAGAAAATGACAAAATATTTGTGGCTGGCATTCTTGATACAGAGATTGATGGAAAGAGGAGGAGAGCCTCTTGCTTGCAAGCTGGAAGTAGCTGGGAGAGAATAACTACAATCACACCAGTGAAATGGTACATGTCAACATCCTACAGGGCTTATAATAGATATTTGCTACAATTTACTTATTACACTGAAGACATCCCCACACCAGAGGAGGTTATCTGAACACAGCAATGGAAGAGAAGTACATCTACAATATGTAGCTGCTGCATGAGAATGGATTGGTGTTACCATGGAAAGAGCTTGGCAAGGTTGTGCTGGGTTGATTTCATGATTTTTGTTGGCATGCCTTAATTTTCTGGGATGCAAAGGCAAATGACTTTTTTTTCCTGAAAGCTATCCTATGATGCCATAACTCTGGGCATATGGTATCAAGAAAGGATAGCTCATTGCTTTAGCTTTAAAGTCTACTCAGAAAATAAGAGTGACCAAAGGGCAAACAGAATTACATTTTCTTTACCATAGCACAGGGTTTTGTTTTGTTTCCTTCCTTCTTGTTACCCAGAATAAATGAACACTTATGCAGTGGCAATAAACTCCGTGACTCCTACTGTATTTCAAAGAATTTCCATGAACTATGAAATGCTGACGGTGACATTTTTACCATTCAGACTGTACCATGCATAAATCCATCAAAATATTTCTTAAATAGTGCTTACACTGAAAGGCTTTCAAACACATTTATCAAAATCTGCTAAGCAAATTGTACTTTGTTATCCAGAATTAGAACAGTTTGAATCTATTATTACTATTCCTATTACTATTACTATTACTATTACATAGTCTGGACATTTTTCAGATGGGCCACGCTGTCCATTGGTGTTCAGTCTAAAGACCTTTCTTGTTTCCTCTTCCTATATTCTTTGAATATTTATTCCTTTTTCATTCCTTGCCATTTTTAATAAATAATAACAGTACAGAAGTTTATTATTCTAGTTTATCCTTCATCCTAATGGATTTCAGGATAGTGAGCATTGTTATAGGTTTTAATTGTATATTTATTTATTGTTTTAATGTGTTGTGAGCCACCCAGAGTCCTCCATTGGGGGAGATGGGCGGGGGACAAATGTAATAAATAAAATAAATAAATAAATAAAACATATTATTTTCCCCCATTCAACATGAATTTGAGAGTGAGAGTAAGAATTTGTAACTGCAAAACGGTGGAAGCCAGCAGTAAAATCAAAGTGTAAGGTCATACAGGTGGGTCTTATCACGGTTGGGCTGATGGCTTCAGTCAGATTTTCTGAAGTTGTCCCAAAATGAGGGCAGACCCATAGAAAATGCTCTCTACTTGAGATAGATATAATGTGTTTTGCCAACTGATGTTACTCAGAGGAAGAAGATATGTGAGGATGACATATTCCAATATCTGGGCTCCAAAGATAAGAACCAGAATCATTAACTGGACCCAGAAACAAAGAGGCACTCTAGACAATTCCTTAAGATTTAGGGTAACATATATTCAGACTTGAAGCTGAATTCTAAACATAGGCTGCAATCCTATACTCATTTGCTTGGATACATGGTCCATCAACCTTGTATTATTGCACAGTCATTGAAATTACAAAATCATCTTCAAGGGCAGCCTATTAAAAGGTTGCTTTTTTACAAAGTGGTCATCACCTTGTGATATAGGTAATGGTAGGGCAGGTCTTTTACCTTGAGTGTGCCAGCTTTCCAGGTCTTTACAAAATTAAAAGAACCATAAACATATAAAGGAAGGCAAGGTATCTGGCAGGCCCCAATGAAGATATTGTCAAGTCCTGCATTACCTTATTCCAATTTTAAACTTAGTTATAAGAATGTGAATCATTGAAGATTCAAGAAATTACTATTGTTCCCTTCCTGATTTTCAAGAGTATGTATATTTAATGAATTATGATTTAGTCTTTTCCAACCCTTTGTGATCTAATGGTTAATGAATCCTTCATTTTGATGGTACAATTCAAATCACAGTTTCTTCTCTTATTTTTTTAGAATACAACAGGAAGTTAGGGTATAGTAAGATACCTATCATTATGCCATTCCCCAAATAATTAAATGACCTTGATAAAGGAAGAGCTTTGGATTACTTTTACTTAAAAACATATACCTATATTTCTGTTATAAACCAGGGTGGCAATAGAATACAGCATTTAATAAAGGAAAGAGCATGAATAGTAAAATTCCCTGTCATATGTTACAGAAGGTGGTAAAACTAACAGATTTATGCTCTATTGCATTATTATGTCTTCTTGAAACTTACATAATTATCATGGTGGTGGTGATGATGATGATGAAGACTTGTGGTGAAAGAAAATATTTCATCTCTTGGAAGTATGAACATTATCTGGGGATAATCAGCAAACTTGGAAAATAATAGACTACATCTATCTATCTATCTATCTATCTATCTATCTATCTATCTATCCTTTGTGCCAGGTTTTCCTTAGGGAGGTAAAGACAGAGTCCAAGGGAGGTGTGAAGAAACTTTTACTTACATTGTTACAATAAATTCACTTTTCCTAAAGTTTCATTGTATTGTTTTCATAGTTCATTTGTGTTCATTTTGGTGTTTGGATTTTTAGGGAAGGTATGTACATTAAGATTACACTAAAGGGAGGTGTGATGGCAAAAAGTTTAGGAACTCATGGAACAGTTATGAAGAACCTTTTAACTTCCACTGGATGACAAAATGACTGCTAAGATGCTAAAAGAATAAAGTGCATTAATTCAGAAAGACAAATGAATCAAAGCAGAAATTGAGTTCATTAAAAGTTTTCTTCAGTACCCATCAACATCATGAATCTTAACATGAATTCTAACTCAGCAATGTCAATCCTAGTAGCAAAATGGCAGGAAAAGAGACTAAACGCTTGTACAAAAGTTAATATTAAAAATAGGCTTCATAAGGTGGATTCAACATCACCTGTTGAAATCAGATATATCTTCCTCCTTTCTTGTTATGCCTTTTATTTTTAAGTTCTTGCTATTCTCTTTACAATAGATGCAGTATAAGGACATGCACTCCAAGACTTCAGTTGAAAAATATCAACAAAAACAGGGAACATATGTCAAAAAGTGGTCTCAGCTCTATGATTCCTATTACCATAATTTTGAATTCCTTTGACATTCTTTGAAACACTGCTCATTTAACATCACTAAATTTAAAACTGATACAAGTTTCTTATGTATGTCTATGCATATACATATATAGCTTAGCAAATATTAACTAGGACTAAACTCAAGTGTTATCCCTTGTCTTTGGCATTCAGATAAGGACCTTATTTAATAATTTTTGAAGAGCAATTGCCAGAATGGTACTTGAGTGTCGTGGATTTCCTTCCTCTGGTCACGTAACAAATGAAGAAAATATTGGGGTCACTCTATATGAGCTTCATTCAGTCTAATTGACCTCAGCAGATAGCAATAAATGACGACCAGTGATGTGATTCCTGATTGCCTAGGATAGTCAAGGAAGAATGAAACAGTGAAAGATACAATAGGTTACACTTGATACTATTTGAACAGACTAGTCTTCACAGAATAACCCTTTTCAACCCTTCCTGGCAGCTCTTCTACCTGAGCCTTTTAATCTGCTTGGAGTCCCCTATCACCCACAGCAGATTGAGAGAAGCAGAGGGAATACACGTGGGAGCATGTGAACATATTCCATTGGATCAGGCAGTAACTACAAACTGTTGTGAGTAACGATGAACACTCAAAACTTGAAGAGTTTGGACCCTCTTCATTCATTACATTTGAGGCAAAAAATAATAATTGAAATAATTCTATCTCTAAGGTGTAATTCTTTTAGAAACTAGTCCATGGATGGTTTAAGTTGTTAGATCTAGGGAGGTTTACTTTTTATTGAATATCTGAGTTTTCCAATTAAGTACTAAGCTGCTGTTTGCAAAAGGGATTTCTGTAGATTGCCAAGTCTTGGAATAAAAAAATTAAATCAAATCTCAACCCACTACAAGCTTTTAGAACCACCTGTCTTGTAGTATGGAAATGATCCTTGACCTATAAAGATTACTCTCAGAAGCAATCCCAGCATTATACCCATATACCTTTTAAACATATGCATTTTATTTATCTATCCATGGACTAAAAATGCTATTATTTGGACTTTTTTTTTTTTAAAGAAAAGCATGCAGGAAAGTTTCTTAGAAAAAATCAGGTCATAATGCAGCATGTCACAACGTATTAATGTGAAATATCTTTAATTAGTGAATGTTTCATTGAAGTATTTATTTTTAAGAAGTGAATTAGAAAATATGAAAAGTTTTTATTATGGTACTGGAACAAACATTATTTTACTTTAAAAAAAAAAATGCAGAAGTAAATTCCAGGAGGAGTCTTTGGCAGTCCTGCTTCTTATTGAGAGAAAAAAAAAATCCTGCATTTCTACTATTAAAAATGCATAAGTTCAGCATAAGAGAAAAGGTATATTTTAGAAAAATAGCGCTAGTCCTTATAGCAGTACCAATAGCCACACCTTCCTATCTACCCAAAGGTATACTATCCTGGCTTGCAAGTCAGCTATAATGATTGCCTGTTTCATGCATTAGATTAAAAACTTTACAAGTATTTATTCTGGATGCATACATATTTGGTAAGAATTTAACTTAACTGCTCACCTTTGCAATTTGGTATGACTTACAACCTGATCTGTAGGATCATCAGTGACCTTTAAGGATCATCAAACCATGGAAAATGGCATTCTCTTCATCTGATGCAGCACAATAGCGATGTTCCAGAATGACATTAATCACAGAACCATTATTTTCATCCTAGAATACACATCCATAAGTATATTTGCATGCATGATCTCATCTTATTATAAATGTATTAAGAAGGCTATATGGTCTGAGAAAGACATATGCCCAATACAATAATTTGATTTTATTACCACAGTAATATCTTGGACTTGTGCTAATTTGTTCTACAATACCACTTTCAACCTTCATGTTTTTGGGTACCTACAGTATGCTATAGACATCCAGATATGTGTCAGTTTGCCTATTTGAGAGACAGAGATAATGTGATCGAATGTGATCAGGATGTACCAAACATAGGTCACCATGGAGACTCAATCTTGAGATATGGGCAATGGGTGAAGATGTAGGAGGCACAACGTCAACTCTTCCCAGCACATATATTTGTAACCTTTTTGTTTGTACTTTATTGTTGCTGAAATAAAATTGAATTTTCCTTTAGCGCTTTAACCAGAAATGTATTATTTTGTATATTTACAGAAGAAAAACAGGTGTGTTGAGAGCATTTATTTGAGCATGTGTCTGGTTAGTTAGCTTTCCATGTAATCAGAGGTTTTAACATCCTCTTAGGAATGTTTGACAATATCAAACCAACTAAGGCCTAGTGTTTTCCCAGTAGGGTGCACAATTTTCATTTAAAGAGTTTCTAATCTTGAGATTTCCAAATATGTATAATATAAAGCACATATTTTTTTGCTTTGTTTTGTTTAAAACAATATGTAACAAAGGAGCTATGGTGACACTCTGGTAATTTTTGCAGAATGATTATATATGATTATATATATGTACATACTCATTCCTGATTTGCAGTTAAGAGAATTCAAGAATTTTTCTAAGGAAATCAACCCAAATATTCACCCAAATATATAAATGTGGTTATTTCAGTGTGATGAAGTGGAAAAAAAATCCCTACCAAATGCTTTTAACAATTTATATTTTGGAACAAATGCATGTCTTGAGAAAGAATGGCCCCTGCATACAATGTCTGGATGCCCTATGTACAAATTAATTCTGTTTATTTTTTTTAATATACTACTACTATTGTAGCTCTGCTAGCACCCATTTCATTGCTTCCACTGATATATTAAATTAGAAGAGTCCATTGGAGGTTGGGCAGCTAATAAATTGAAATAAATACAATTAATAAATGAATGTTTTAACAGTTTTAACAGATTCTTTTTCTTTGTGGGGTATTCTGTAACTTACAAATAAACTAGCTGATGTTGAGTTCCTTTATTGTTCATTTCATTTCTTTAACAACTCTCATAATAAAGCACCAAGCATCTTGACTCCACATCTAGGCTGTTTTGTCAATGAGTAAGTGAACATACTTTGCCCTGGGAATGACACTACCTGGTGATGTGGCATCACTGCTTTGGCATCATGCAAAAATATCATTATGAAGGCAGCCATATTTTTATCTGTGGTGTTAGAACAATGACACACATTACTGTTATATGAACAAGTTACTTTAGATGTTTATAGAATAGACTTAATCAAAATGGAAACACTTTGTATGGAATTGGGTACTCAGTGGGGATTGAGTTAGGATGTTCATTTGGTTACAAATAGCTTTGGTTCAATTAGTTCCTCAAGTAAACATGGGGACAATATTTATTATTCTTAAATATTGTGTTTGCAGTTAGCACAATGAGGTATGCTTTTAAATTAAATAAGTGGTTGCAAATTTTTGATTTTTCTTTAAAACTCTTCATGCCAGATAAACTAGGTTTAATATTAGAACTGCTACTTTAAAAAAAAGATTAGTACTGTAGACAGGCAGGATTCAGGAATGGAGAAGGAAAGTAAAAAATATTTTCTAAGTTATTGCCCTAATTCAATTTTCTTCAAAGGCATTCACTGATTTTCAGTATGCTGCTTTTGGATTCTGTCATTTAGAAGATATCATTATCATCTCCACCACCATCTTGGGTCACCTGCCCAGTAAGTCAGCTGAAACTATTTTAAGGCCCACCAGGCAAGTTTTCTGCTTCTTTTAGTTAGCTGCTGCTGGGTTGATTATGCAGCCAACCAAAACCAACCAGCCAAATAAATTACAGAACAAAATCTGCCCCAGCAATTTTTCATAAAACACAGAAGATCAATATTCTGGATGCACCTGTGGCAACAGGAGAAACAAATCCGGTCCTCTTCATTTATCAAATTTTTAAAATGTCAACATCTCAAAGAAATCACAATTCAGCAATCTACGTTTGAAATCAAATTGCCCTGGCATCCACAGTTTATATATATGGAACAACTAGAGGTGATGGACATGATCTAGCTTTTTTCTTGCAAATACTATCTATAAAGCCTAAATCATATATCTTCACTAGGCAATTGGTCAAAAGGATTCTCCATAACTCAGGTTCTTTTCTTAACCTATTCTTAAGTCAGAGAATGCTACATTTCACTCTTTCTTTAGAAATCCTCTTTGTGGACAACCTAGAACTTTGTTGAATCAATCACAGTTTGGATCACTCATGCAACATGGATAATTAAAAAGGTCTACATTTCTATTAGACAGAATGCCACTAAAGAAACACATTAGTGTGACAACAACATTTGCTAACACTGAGCTCATTTCAGAGTACATTATGCAGTAATTTAAAAACATCTTAGGGTCATTTCAGTTCATTTCCTAAGTGCAAAACTCTGCCTTTGTCTCTGTTAAATTTTCTGCTGTTACTTCAACCCATGTCTCTAACTTATCAATATTGTTTTGAATTTTATTTATGTCTCCTAGGTTATTAGCTAAGCCACTCAAATTGGGTCATCTACAGATCTGATAAGCGCTCCCTCTACATCTTCATCTAAATGATCAATAGAAATGTTAAAGCATACAAGATCCAGCAGTAAACTTTGTGGCACCCCATTTAATACCTTACTCCAGTTTTATAAAAGCTGTTTGAGACCAGTTTTTAAGACAGCTATGTATCAGTTTGTCATATTATTTAGCTTACACTTAACTAGTATGCTAATCACTGAAGTGTTCACTGAATCCGGAGGTTACATTAAATTGGCAACATGTGTCATAACACTGCAATGACAGCCACCATCATCCTGCCCTTATGTGCACGCATGTAATGTCACATCATGCATCCAAAAGGAGCGCTGTTTGCATTGCAATGTCATAATATATATTTCATCATTTGAAAACACTATTTCAGTTCCCAAGATTCACTAAGAAGACCTCAAGCAAAGCAGGAATACGGACTGTATCTACAACTATAGCTTTGGAGTTCTGAAGTTAGATAGCATATGCCAGAATCACTTTGGCACTATTTTAGGCCCTTTACTTTCTCTGTGTAAGGGAAGTGGGGCAGATGGCTTAACTCAAACACTGCACTTATGAACATGATTTGTTTAGGTCACTGCTCAAAGGTTATAATTTTATGCCTGTAACACTGGTAGCATGCAATGGTGTCTTGTTGTGATGACGTGATGATGTCTTGCTGGAGTTCCACAGCCCATTTTCCATTTGCAAAAGGACCTTGATGACTTTTCCATCATTGAGTGAAAGTAGTGCTACCTTTACTATCCCCCCAGAAAAGCTAGAAGTTATTTACCCACGTGAGCGCTGCTCATAACTTGGGCATCTTTGAATGAAAGGTGTTTGCTTTCAGAATTTTTACCCAGGAGGATCATCTCTGTTTTATAGATTGTGTAAGAAAGAAGAAAGAAAATCTGGAAACTCATCCTTTCCAAAGACTATATCTGTCAGCATTTCTATTTCTATTAATGGAATCTTAAAACTCTTAAAATGATAAGATTTTAAGAATTCTGTTGCATGTGAGATATTAGCAGGATGAATAAAAAGGCCCACATGATACTTGTCTGGTCTGGTGCAAGTAGTACAAACTATTGCAAATCATTAGTGAGTTCCTTGAGATGCCCAGAATGGAAGGGAATCTATTCCATATACAGTATTCCATTCCATATATAGTCTGGCTGTATTCAAGGTGTAGCCATTGCATTTTCTCTGGATTCAGAGCCAAGTCAGACTCACCCATGTTAATGAATGTGAATATGTCAAAATAGCTACTCCATTGTAGATCTCTATGTTGCATGTTAATAAATAAACAATGTTGCATCTTGTATCTTTCCATATTTATGAAGATACTGGAGACATAGTCTAAAGATTATTAAGAATATTTTCCATCACCTCTTTTTCGTTTAACCTATGTGCCCATTTCCCTTTTTTTCAGACCTGTTTTTCATCTAAGCAACAAATAATAGAGAAGAGGCAGGATTCCATTTGCTGGATGTATTCAAGTCAAAGCTAGACAAGCAATCATTTGGGGATGCTTTAATTTAGATTCCTGCATGAGCAGGGATTCAACTTGATGGCCTAAATGGCCCCTTCTAAGTCTATAATTTTATGATTCTAAGTGCCACTAAAATGGTTATGATTTTTGCCTTTTGAGATTTACATTTATTATCCATATCTAGGCAGAACCTTTACCCTGTTGGAGAAGTTATTAAGGCTACAATTTACTCACACTTATTCAGAAACTTAACAGCACTAACTTTTAAAGAAATGTGAATAGGTGAACTTCACTTTTTGAAAATTGCTACATTTAAAAAAAAATATGTCTTACTAGTAACCAGGCAAGTGAAATTTGCAACTTTATTAAAGTGCATCTTGCTGATATGGGGAACTTGTCTTCTTTTGTCATTAATTTGCACAGTCATTTATGAATAATTTTGAGGGTCTAAGTGACTTCCTTTTCAGCACTTTCCTGTTGTCCTTTCCTTTTTAAGTGATTTGTGGTTTTGGCTTTTAGATGAAATATCTGAAATTTAATTAATAGCATTGCAGCCTTTCCTCTCATTAAACCATTCAAAATATTCCCTCAGAAATTATTCTCCTTCCACTGCTAAGAATTATAAAGCTGCATGAGGAAAAAGACAATTTGACTTGGAAATTCTTTTTTCTGGCCCCCTATGGTGATGCTAGACTGAAAGACAGAAGTTTCAAACTAGTGTGTGTGTGTGTTCACTGAGCATACATATTCTTATAATACATATTATAAGCAAAATGGAGTAGAAAAGCTCATCAGATGTTGAAAGTTATTATGTTACTACTTTAGCAAAGTTCTTTCACATATATCGTACAACAAGCTTGTCTGTAACAGTTTATTGTTAGTTGGTATGAGCCTGTGTTACAGATTTCATTTTGCTGCTGCTAAACATATTAATCTTTTCCATCATTATGGAGTCTTAAAGATATGAGACAAAGATACTTCATTTATTATTGTTTATGTTTATGAAGATTCTCAGTCATCCAGGTGGAATTGTCTGGAGGTTAAGTCATGGTAACTGGACTTCTTTTTTTTGCCATGACTCAACCTCCAGATGTTCATTTATTATTATTTGAAGGTTAAAACAACAGTATTGTTTCAATTCTAGACTTGCTCTGAGTTCAACCCCATCCTTGTCAAAAAAGAATTGGAACATGGAACATCAAAGTATGGTAGAGATAGTAAAAGGAAAAGTGCACAGAAAAAGAGTTTATGAAGCATTAACAAAACAGCAACCACAAAGGATTTAGTGAGTTTTGCGATAAATATGAACATGGGATCAATGCCTACATAGTACAATTCATACACAATATATGTAACCTCCCAAGAAATTAACTATGGACTTCAAGAAATCCCTTCATACCTTTCAAGGGCACTATCGATACATTCAAGGATAAAATCTACTTTTTGTAATTTATAAAGGATTGTATCAAGAGGCATTTCTTCAGTATAATTTTTCAGTATGTGTATGTTTGTGTGGAGGGGTGATAGCAAAGCTTTGCTAAAACACACCTAACTATAAAGTCTTCTTTTAAATAATCTGCCTAAAATTTGGAATACACACCACATTAGCATCTGAATTTAATGTTGTGGTTAGTTCACATCCTTAATTGTTATGTTTAGGTTGACACAACATGACCTAACTGCTGCTTACAGGAGGAAGAAAAATCAGCAGTGATGAGAAAAGTGTTGTGTAACCTGAACAGGCAGATGGCAAATCAAAAGATAACTGAATTATGGAGGGAACGTTCATATGTAGTATTTGAAAAACCTATGCATTTTCACATACAATGAAGTGCACAGTGTCATCTATAACTGAAAGAATGAATCAACTTTTTTTTCCCCAGATGTGATGTGGTGGAGGAAGAATGTCCTGTACTACAAAGCAATGAAGTAGAAACCATAATATGAATTACCCCTTGGATATCTGACATCTAAGCAGGCAGGGAAATTAAATGGAATACTGTTGAAATGAAAAAGCAGGTTTTGTATATTCCTACCCTATCTACGCTCATGTGAATGAAGTCACTAGCTCTGTGCTAACACAGTATGAAGTTTCTTGAATTTCATGGCTTGTTTCTAATAACATATGTACTTATTCATTCATACCATCAAATGTCAGATCATCACTGCACAATTTTTTGTCAACCATTATCAGATACGGTTTATAATAAACATTGGTGATGCAATGTATAACTCGTGTATGTTTTATTCCTGTAAACCTAAAAAAACAAATTATAGCTGGCCATATACATATCTCTATGTTGATTCTGTTAGCCACTTGTGAATATTTATTTATTTATTTAGGAGCATCACTTCTACACTTGCAGAAGGTTACAGAACTTGGCCATAAAAACCATAACCCATATTTATTTATCAAATTTAAATTCTGTAAAGACTCAGGGTGGCATACAACAATTAAAAACAACAGGAACCAATGTAATAAAAAAAGTACATGTCCAGGAAAGGAAATATTCAAACTAGTTTTTTTTTTTTTTTACATTAACATAAAATCCTAAAAAGAGGATTGTCACCCACCCTAACCCAAGACCTGGGTGAGAAGCCAGGTTTTCATATACTTTTTAAACACAGTCCCAATGGATGCCATACAAATCTCTGAGGGAATGCTGTTCCAAAGAGCAGGCTCTGTGACAGAGAAGGCCTGCTTCTTGGGTCAGATGACATTGTTTGAATGGTGGGACCCAGAGTATGCCCACTTTGGCAACTGTACAAAAGATAAACCATCAAATTTTTTTAAAAAAATTATTCTACATTCAACCAAAACTCTAGCTTCCAATGACTTCCTTCTTCATTTATTAAAGGTTCTCTCTAAAAGCTTGTGTGTTTCAGAGCTGTCTGAAAAGTTATGAAGGTTAAAAAGGAAACAATGACATCAGAGAAACTGTTTGTATAAGAAACAACAGTTTCTCTCAAGACTTGTTGAGATAATAGATTTGCACTGTCCTCTTTATTAAGACTCTCCATATGATCCCAGATGTTATACATATACTGGCCTGCTTTCCTTATTTCATAAGCTAACCTTGAAACAAAGTTTGAAATATTTAAGGTAAAACTTTTATTGAACCAACTTTTGTGGGTTAAAACAATTCCACAAAACTTTCCCATTTTATCTTCCTCCTTTGGTAGGTCCAACCTGGCTACAATGCTCTCTACTACACTGAAGTTCATAATAGCCATCCTGACTGATTTTTGATTATTTATGGGTAATAGTTGCCACAGTGATTCCAGCCTTGGTATTTATGCCACTGAAATAAAGCAACATACTGCCTATTGAAAGCTGATAGCTTGTAATTTGAATCAATGTCATCAATATTTAAACCATTAATCAAAAATCTCACTTCTGGGAAAAAAAAAAAGACAAAACTAACATTTGACTTGAAGTTAAAATATATTTAAAGGGTTGTTTCAATTTTCCAGATCCTATAGTCTTTCCTCTGTTAGATCTATTCAGTCCCAGTGTGGGGAGATACTGTTTCTCTTCCCATGATAAACATTCAGCAAAAACAATATGGACTTATATCTAGTAATTTTTCTCAAGTATGCAGAGACTATTGTTTATAGTCAGAATTGCAATTCTGTATGAAATTGCTGGAGATTGATTCTGGGCCCCCTTTTTCAACAGTGAAAACACACTGGGCTAATACTCATATAATACAATGACTTCAAAGAAAGAAAGTGATCAGCTTCAGAAATGGTATGTAAATTTAAAAGCTATATTTTGTTCCTTTATTATTCTAATGATCAAAAAGCTGAACAGTCCCAATCAAGAAAAAAGCAGAATGCCTTGGTTATTGATTGCATTTCATGGTCACATAGATGTTCTCTAGCTATAACTTGCTCACTAAATATGGTCAGTATAAGGAATAACTTTAGAATCAGGGTGAATTATTTTCTATGAATAAACAGTGACATCTATTTTCAGTCAAAATTCATTGTTTCTTTAAAAAAATAATTTTAGGAGTTCTGTTAAAAGACTAAATATAAAAACTTTAGATCTGGCAGAGAAGGAAAGCAGATCACAAAGCATATTAACATATAAAGGCTTTGTGTGTATGTGTGTGTGTGTACCTTTAAGCCAGTTTTTGACTCCTAGGGACTGCCTGGACGAGTCCCTGCAATTTTCTTGGAAAGATTTTTCCTAAGGTGGGACTAGAACTCATAGTCTGCTGGTTTCTAGCCTGATGCTTTAATCACTACACCATACTAGCTCTCATAAAAGCTTTAATTTAGATATAAATAGACTGGGAAACATTCATTGGTTAACATTCAAACTAACAAAGACATGGGCGCCATTCTGAGCTATTTTGTTTCACTGAAGATGGGTCTGTGGGAAAACCCTTGCTACTCTTATTGACAGAGTTTTACACCACAAAGTCCTGTGACAGATAACTACATTGGAAGAAATTATCCCCCTTCTTCCAAGAGTAGTAGATAGTAGACTTCCTAAAATGGAAATGAAAAAAAGATTGAGCTTAACAATGTTTTCTTTGCAAAGGAATATAGAAAGTTCTTCATGTCAATTTATGCAAACATTCTAGTGATCCACAGGGTTTCCTTCCACCATCTTTTTTTCAATTTTATGGACCAATACTGATCTCCTACCAATTGTGACTGCATGTCTGTAAAATTACTCAGTAATTGTGCTTGTCTGTAATAAAATGTAATAGATAAATCTTTTATGAGTGAGACACAGTTCTGGAAAAAAAAGTTATTCTCACTTCCATTTTTTTTAACAAATGTATATAAATGGAAATGGTGCATATACCATAACACAAAGCCATCTGAAACTAAGATTTTTTTAAAAAATGTATTTCTTTGTTCCCTAGGAATAAAAAAATAGTCACCCAATTTGTGAACCAGGTGAACTTGACATAAGTGATACACCTTTATCATTTGAAGCTCACTGAAGAGATAAATCAGGTCACACATTGTAACATTTGAACTGCTGATAAATATCCAGAATGTCCTGAATTAAATCAGCCTACAACTTTTCAAAAGTCTTCCTAGTCAAAGGCTGATACTTAGATTAATATACTGAAAATGGATCCAAGCAAATGGATTTAAAAATGAGATTGAAGTTTAAAGACTTAGCCTTCACTTCACCATGCTACGGTACTGGTTTGTGATAAAACTTCATCTGTTTTGCATTGCTCTCCTCATTTCAGTAGACATTCTTTGTCTTTTAAAGTGTTTATGCTAATCATTGCATAATGTAAAATCACTCTAGCTTTGCAATTACCAAACTACAGAATGTTGCTTTACAGCAAACTGTATGCAGATAATGCAGAAATGATTAATCTCTCTAGTATTGTTCATTTGTTGCTATGGAAATACCACAGAGCTCTTAGTAAACATTATATTGGGGATGGAGCCAATGACAAAGGCAACCAAGGACAGTAGGACATTTGAGAGATGTATTATTTATATTGCTTTTACAAATATATGAATCTTAAGCTAGCTAATAGAAATACATTATTTGCCACTGAATTATTGCCATGCAAGCAAATCACATTCCTCTGACTCCCAAATTAGATTGGGCTACTGTGGGTCTCTTAAACATTGAAGGAACGTTTAAGGCCGCCATTAAACATTTCTTTTAATCAGACAGATTTATGAGAAACACACCTCAGAGCTTTAGAGAACAAATATACATACACAGTATGTGCACACACAGATAAACAGACTCTCACATATTCATGCATTGTTTATATGCATGCAAAAATTTAATACATTGTTTTAAATGTTTGCATATCTTTATAAGTTTACATTCATTTAGTGGATTTCCATAAAAATCCAGTAATGATCTCTACTTCAGCTCTGAATTATTAAAGTTAATGAATGTGGTAGATTTGATAAAGGTTTTATAGTGGGAATACATCGTTATTTTTTTTTTCCTTTCTACTAAATACTATGTTGTCTTGTTGTCATAATGCTTCTAATTCTAACATATTAATTCATATCCATTTCTTTTAGAGTTTATTTTGCTCTTGTTAGATGCACTAATGCAATCCGCTCTGAGGAATAATTTATAGTTTAGAAATGCAAAGAATTCTGAAATTCATTTCCCAAGTTACATAATTCTGAAACGCTGCATAATGCATAAATAGCAGTAGCAAATAAATCCATTTAGCCATTACTATAGGATAATTATGTTGACATTTCATTAATTTTGAGATTACAATAGGGTGCTAATCACATTTTTATACTAAAAGATTCATCTCTCTGTATAAAAATGTGATTACCAATCTATTGAAATCTCAGAAATTATCTATCCATAGCTATAGTTATAGCTAAAGCTACATTTATATCTGGAAAAGAAAAAGAAAAATATTTATCTATTAGAAATACTACAGAACAGGAGGTAGTTTAGAATTTCATCTTGTTTTCTTGCAATGCATCAGTGAAATACATGCTTGCAATATTTCCATTGGCAATATTTCTCATCTGGCTACATAATTAAAAAACAGTAAACCATCACCTCTTAATTACGTGTACCATATTTGCATGATGGAAATTCATGATTTTGTTTGATAGTTTTTCATTGCTTATGGGGTGGTGTTCAGATAAATAAGTAACTATATGGAACGTTGTTAGTCTGAAGATAATTGGGGCTCAGATTGCATCTTTAACATACACAAAGACTTTTTCAGGGCAAAAACCATTGTTGCCTGAGGCAGAAGAAGCAGCTGCCATTGTATGAATCTAAATTAAAATCCTTTTACAGATTGAAGAAAATCTCTGCTAGTTTTAAGAACAGTAATATTAAAAATGCTTTCCCTATAGTTGATGAATTAATAGGAGCTATGACCTGACTGGGGATGACCAGCCATCAGAATCACAGCTAGACATTTCTTCCAACTTGCACTTTTCAACTGCTTTTAGCAGAAGAAAAGAGAGCAATCAAATGCTTCTATAGGGGCATAATTTTATCAGAGCATCATTATCACTACTACTGATGCTTGTTAAGACAGCAGCATTTAGAGGAGAACCCAAATGCCTTGGCTGAATGTTTTATAATTACAGTCTATAAAGCCAAATTATAGAAGGTGTACAACAGCTCCATGTACTTGCTAAAAACAAGCTTAGAATTGGGGTCTCAATCATGGGCACCAGTGTACTTATGGGCACCTTTCTTGACACCTACCAGGCTCACCATATTTTAATTTTAATAGCTTACTTTATTTTTTTTTTTTAAGGGGGGAACTGGTGTGCAGCAAAGCAACATTATCTCTGTAAATAAAAATGCCTCTTGGATGTTCATGAGCCCCATCAATATTTTAAAGAAGAAACATGGCAGTGGTCCAGTGCTTTATTTTGAAATATGTCTATCTGGAGAAAAGATAAAGCTATGTTAGAGTGGTTGAGTCCAGAGCATCTGAGGATCAAGAAGTAGAAGAGCTCAGAGGAAATGTCAAGTTGCTATCTCACCAAACTGATGTCTGATAAGTGAATCATTTATAAGTAGCCATTTCCACCATGGCAACAATTTCTAAGAATTGTTAAGCCTTCCCACTGCTAGGAATAACTTTGTATGAGACCTCCAACATACTCTCAAAATCCAGAACGGCCCACCCTAAAAAGGTTAGAATCCCTAAATTAAAAGAATGAGACTTTTGATATTTGAAGCACTGTAAGAAGTACCATCAAAATGCTAACACTTTAGTTCCTAAACTCCAAAACATTGTTTAAATGTTCTTTTTCTCCTTTCTGGCACTGTGAAGATGTCAGTAGGAGTTAATGATGGAAACATGAGCAAAGACTTGAAGCTTTGTTATTTAGAAGTGATAACTCTATCAAGTGAAACATGCAGAATTTCTGCAGTTCACCCACAAGTCCTACACTGCAGATATTCAGACATGAATACAGTATCAGCTTTTTTGTAAGTAATTAGAAAAGTTTAAATGATATTAAATCAGGAGCAGTCAATGAGAAAACAGAGCTTCTGGTTTTAGGATAGCATGCTAAATAACCAAAGACAGCGCAGAAAACCTTCTTGGGTGTCACCTTAGAACCCATGGGAAGCTATCGTGATAAACTGCCTGATTTTTAAAAAAAGAAAAAGTCTTTTTAACATTTACATTGGAAACTAGCATGCTGCGATGCAAAGAGACAGTCTCCAACATAATTTGTATTTTGAAGAATGGTTCTAGGTCCCATGTGAACTTTTTGGCTTGCTTAGAAAATAATTGAGTGTTTTCAGTTCTGAAAGATGAAAACACATTTAGGCATGGGAGAAGGCATCTTGGAGAGAGTTACATGAAGGCACAGGGGTTCCTTGCTGATTTACCTTCTAGTATGCAAGTATCCAATGGCAGCCATTTTGTAACAGAACCCATCATATGCTTTCAGAATCACTTGAGTGCCTTCTGGGGATCTCTATTACAGGGAATGCTGAGCAAATGAAAGGGAGATGAATGAAAATGTTAGAGCTGCCACTGACCCAGTGTTTCCTGATAAAGTTCAGATAACATACATAATGATGTGGTATGATGTAGGTATTATCAGCATAATGTCATATGGTGTGATGGAATGGAATTAGGAAGGCCAGGCTCAGGGAGAAAAACATTTTCTTACATCTC
This sequence comes from Liasis olivaceus, assembly GCA_030867105.1. Lineage (NCBI taxonomy): Eukaryota > Metazoa > Chordata > Lepidosauria > Squamata > Pythonidae > Liasis > Liasis olivaceus. The sequence continues at coordinate 43,821,080 of CM061350.1, read as the reverse complement.
CTGAGGAGCGTGGGAGATACAAGAGGATGAGACTGGCACCTCCCTGAGGAATTCACAGTGTTGTGGCTGGCATTACTTGGGAGCTGGGGTTTCAATCTGGGAAGATTCTTGCTAGAGGTTGTAGCTAATAAACATAGCTGGACTGAATTTACATGGTCTCTTGGAGTTCCTTGGGCTCGGCTTGACATATGGTTCCCTAATGAAAATTTACTGAGAGAAACGAGCTACCAAGCCAAAAAATCAAGCAGGTTTAAAAATGCCTACCTATAGCCATGGGATCAGGAATCCTTATAGTCACATTATCCTATAGCTCCAACTCTTCTTCTGAAGATGAATCCTATGGAGAATCATTACAGAAAATCAACACCATTAACTCATTTCAGGGGACTTTCAATCAGTGGCACAGCATCTGTTGATCAGCACCAAGGGAGTGCAAGGAACACTCAGGGGGGACAAGAAAGTTAGACTTTAACGTCAGAAGCACATTGTCTCTATGATATGAAGTGCCTCATCAAATGAATGTATATTTTAAAATAGCAGAAAATTCAGTGCAAGAACTGATTTTGTTCTCCTAACACATTTTAATCAATGTCTGTTGGTGATTCATTTAGTTAAAGCCATATATTTTTTGTTGTTGTTTAGTCGATAAGTCGTGTCCGACTCTTCGTGACCCCATGAACCATATTGCGCCAGGCCTTCCTATCTTTCACTGCCTCCCTGAGTTTGCTCAATTTAATGCTCATTGCTTCAGTGATGCTATCTAGCCATCTCATCCTCTGCCGTCCTCTTCTCCTTTTGCCTTCCATCTTTCCCAGCATCAGGGTCTTTTCCAAAGAGTCCTCTCTTCGCATTAGGTGACCAAAGTATCTGAGCTTGAGCTTCATTATCAATCCTTCCAATGAGCAATCAGAGTTGATTTCCTTTAAGATTGACTGGTTTGACCTCCTAGCAGTCCAGGGGACTTTTAAGAGTCTTCTCCAGCACCACAGTTCAAAGGCATCAATTCTTCGGCGTTCAGCCTTCTTTATGGTCCAGCTCTCACAGCCATACATTACTACTGGAAAAACCATAGCTTTGACTATGCGAATCTTTGTCGGCAAGGTGACGTCTCTGCTTTTTAATATGCTATCTAGGTTTGCCATAGCTTTCCTCCCAAGGAGCAAGCGTCTTTTAATTTCATGGCTGCAGTCTCCGTCTGCGGTGATCTTGGAGCCCAAATAAATGAAGTCTGTTACTGCTTCCATTTCTACCCCTTCTATTTGCCAGGAATTGATGGGTCCAGATGCCATGATCTTAGTTTTTTTAATGTTGAGTTTCAAGCCAGCTTTCGCACTCTCCTCTTTCACCCTCATCAAGAGGCTCTTTAGTTCTTCTTCACTTTCTGCCATTAGGGTGGTATCGTCTGCATATCTGAGGTTATTGATGTTTCTCCCTGCAATCTTAATTCCGGCTTGTGATTCTTCCAGCCTGGCATTTATCATGATGTACTCTGCATATAGGTTAAATAAGCAGGGTGACAGTATACAGCCTTGTCGTACTCCTTTCCCTATTTTGAACCAATCGGTTGTTCCATGACCGGTTCTAACTGTTGCTTCTTGGCCCGCATACAGATTTCTCAGGAGACAGGTAAGGTGGTCTGGTATCCCCACCTCTTTAAGAATTTCCCACAGTTTGTTGTGATCCACACAATCAAAGGCTTTTGCATAGTCAATGAAGCAGAAGTAGATGCTTTTCTGGAACTCTCGTGCTTTCTCCATGATCCAGCGAATGTTGGCAATTTGATCTCTAGTTCCTCTGCCTCTTCGAAACCCAGCTTGTACATCCGGTAGTTCTCGGTTCACGTACTGCTGAAGCCTAGCTTGTAGGATTTTGAGCATAACCTTGCTAGCATGTGAAATGAGTGCAATTGTGCGATAGTTTGAGCATTCTTTGGCATTGCCCTTCTTTGGAATTGGAACGTAAACTGACCTTTTCCAATCCCGTGGCCACTGTTGCGTTTTCCAAACTTGCTGGCATATTGAGTGCAGCACTTTAACAGCATCGTCTTTTAGTATTTTAAATAACTCAGCTGGAATACTGTCATCTCCACTAGCTTTGTTGTTAGCAATGCTTCCTAAGGCCCACTTGACTTCAATCTCTAGGATGTCTGGCTCAGGGTCAGTGACCACACCAGCATGGACATCAGGGACATTAAGATCTTTCTTGTATAGTTCTTCTGTGTATTCTTGCCACCTCTTCTTAATCTCTTCTGCTTCTGTTAGGTCCCTGCCTTTTTTGTCCTTTATCATGCCCATCTTTGCACTAAACGTTCCTTTGATATCTCCAATTTTCTTGAAGAGATCTCTAGTTTTCCCCATTCTATTGTTTGCTTCAATTTCTTTGCATTGTTCATTTAAGAAGGACTTCTTATCTCTTCTTGCTATTCTCTGGAAATCTGCATTCAGTTGCTTATATCTTTCCCTTTCACCCTTGCTTTTCGCATTCCTTCTTTCCACAGCTATTTGTAAAGCCTCATCAGACAGCCATTTTGCTTTCTTGCATTTCTTTTTCTTTGGGATGGTTTTAGTTGCTGCCTCTTGTACAATGTTATGGACCTCCGTCCATAGTTCTTCAGGCACTCTGTCTACCAAATCTAATCCTCTAAATCTATTCATCACCTTCACTGTGTACTCACATGGAATATGATCTAAGTCTTACCTGAGTGGTCTAGTGGTTTTCCCTACATTCTTCAATTTAAGCCTAAATTTTGCAGTAAGAAGCTCATGATCTGAGCCACAGTCAGCTCCTGGTCTTGTTTTTGCCGTCTGTATAGAGCTTCTCCATCTTTGGCTGCAAAGTATGTAATCAATCTGGTTTTGGTATTGACCATCTGGTGATGTCCATGTGTAGAGTCGTCTCTTGTGTTGTTGGAAAAAAGTGTTTGCTATGACTAGCTTGTTCTCTTGACAGAACTCTATTAGCCTTTGCCCTGCTTCATTTTGTACTCCAAGGCCAAACTTGCCTGTTATTCCGATTACTCCTTGACTTCCTACTTTAGCATTCCAATCCCCTATGATGAAAAGGACATCTTTTTTTGGTGCTAGTTCTAGAAGGTGTTGTAGGTCTTCATAGAACCGGTCAACTTCAGCTTCTTCGGCATCAGTGGTTGGGGCATACACTTGGATTACCGTGATGTTGAATGGTTTTCCTTGGATACGCACTGAGATCATTCTGTCGTTTTTGAGGTTGTACCCCATTACTGCCTTTCCCACTCTCTTATTGACTATGAGTGCAACTCCATTTCTTCTAAGGGTTTCTTGCCCACAGTAGTAGATATAGTGGTTGCCTGAATTAAATTCACCCATTCCCGTCCATTTCAATTCGCTGATTCCCAAGATGTCGACGTTCAATCTTGTCATCTCATGTTTGACCACATCCAGCTTGCCTTGGTTCATGGATCTTACATTCCACGTACCTATACAATATTGTTCTTTACAGCATCGGACCTTCTTTTCGCTTCCAGATACATCCACAGCTGAACGTCCTTTCGGCTTTGGCCCAGCCGCTTCACTCTTTCTGGAGCTACTTGGAATTGCCCTCCGCTCTTCCCCAGTAGCATATTGGACACCTTCCGACCTGAGGGGCTCATCTTCCGGCGTCATATCTTTTAGCCTTTTAACATCGTCCATGGGGTTTTCTTGCCAAGGATACTGGAGTGGGTTGCCATTTCCTTCTCCAGTGGACCACATTTTGTCAGAACTCTCTGTCATGACCTGTCCATCTTGGGTGGCCCTGCACGGTATAGCTCATGGCTTCACTGAGTTACACAAGCCCCTTCGCCACGACAAGGCAGTGATCCATGAAGAGGAAAGCCATATATATATATATATATATATATATATATATATATACATACATACATACATACATACATACACACACACACATACACACACACACACACACACACACACATTTATTCAAGCTGCTGTGTCCTATTTGTACCAACAAAAGTAAGAGAAATCTGTTTTGACTGTTTTTTAATTTATTGACAAGACTTTGTAGTATGAATTGAAGTGATAAAAAAGGTAAAGCCAAGTTGAGCATGCCCCCTGCTGACCTCACAGACATCTTCGTGTAGGGATTATTTTTGGCAACAATATGGAAGTGATTCACCTTTGCCTTCTTCCATCGCATTTGTAGATTTCTCAGTCCAGCCTACAAGATGGGGTTTTCTAGTTGTGTCCCATGCCCAGCCCTGACCCTAACTAGTTCAACCCTCCTTAACTTGTTGAGCTTATTTATTTATTTATTTGTATTTCAAGTTTAGATACCGCCCATCTCACGGAGAAATGACTCTGGGCGGTTATGTTTGACAGCTGAGTGATTGAAGTAATACTTCTGTAATTTAAATTTCTTTGGAAATATCTAGATGAAATAGAGGACTGTCAAAAATATGTAGTAGGGTGAAATACATTGCATAGACTTTTTAAAAAAATCACATAATTCTGTATTCTAGAGAACTTGTAAAAAATAGAATATAAAACTTACATAGCCTGCAGCAAGGATGTAAAAGTAGAAATGAGAAGTATAGCTTTTTCCAGAATCAACCAGAGTTCCACAAATCACAGATCTCAGCACAGTTTCCAAGAATTTAATTTGTTTGCGACTAACCAAGAGGCGCCATTCAGTTATACCATTTATAGAGAGAGGAACAGCTGCTGCCCTTATCTCACATATCATGTGATCTCCAATGTATCCAGTTTTTATGGGGAAAAGATATTTAAAAATATGCAAGTGATTATGAAAAAGTAACCATGACAGATGTTCAGAAATTTAAGCAGTTTGATCTTGAATATATCCAAGGCCTTGTCTTTGAAACCCGTTTACATATGTTCAGAAAATTGTCCATCACATTTAAACTAGAATGGCATGTGGAGTCCTACTTGAAAATCAGCTGGACTTACAACCTGACCAGGATGCCCAGTTGTGATTCTTCCTTCCTTTCGAGGTAGAAAAATATGATTCGTAGTATTTTCACTCAATTAAAAGACTATGAAGTTATACATGAAACTATGAACATGTATTTTTATATCATCTGCTTTCTCATGATCACAGCAGTGATCTTGTAGTGTAAGCTAGCAGAAATAATGATTAATAATATTGTGATCACTATAAGGATCACAATGAGCAAGTTCACATGCCAGGCGAACTTCATCCATGGTTTATGAACAAATCATCTCATTCTTACATAATCCAAAGCCATTACTGATGGGCTTTCAAATCAAATTAAGCTAAAACAAATAAATCACATTAGAGTTGGTATGATGGAAGAATCCAAACACTTTCTCTCCATGTGAATTCACTGATTGAAATCCTGTAATATCTATCCTGCTGCCCCATTCTAGCTGATATTTAGTTCACTGATTACTTGGCTCTGCTTTGGCTTTGTTACATATCAAAACAAAGTAAAACAAAATGCTTTTTATACTCTCTGATTAAAATATATAAGTAACAGGCTAATAAATAGCGTGTCGAGTTTTCCACAGCATAACTAGGTGGAATTGATAAATTGATATGTAAGAACAAATTTACAAACAAATTTATATAGGGTATGTCTTGTATTGCAAACTATAACTAATTTAGACTATTTTATTCTATTAAGTACAGCCCAGAAGGCATTGTAATGAGTTAGAATTTTGAAGATCTCTTTAAAAAACATAAATGTTTCAATTCTCCACCATTCAGTTTCTGGAAATTAAATAATTTTCACTTAGGGATCAAACTAGTGAACATTTGAATGTCTCCACATCTGTCAAATTAGCAATTGACTGTATTTTTAAATCCAGTATTCTGCCATGTATGGTACTTTATTGAGACAGAGGTTTTTCAGCAACCTGATTCTGACCACACAATATCATTTCCAAAGCTGGAAAAAAAATCTTTTATTATCCTTAATTTATTGACCAGATTAAAAATTCTGAAGGTTAATAAGATAAAATTTAATTTCAAGGTTTGGGGGAGGGAGTTGCTCTTTTTTTTAGATTGGATTGGAAGGTAGTTCAGAATTCTTCCCAGCTACATGTTAAGAAGCCAAGACATTTCTTCACTAGGGTACATTATTTCTTTTAACATATAGATCTCTTTAACATCCCTAATAAAGAATTTTATCTTGACTTCTGTCCCCTGTGATTCTGCTACAGCACTAAGGACAGCATTAAACAGTAGTTGCTGATGTCTATCATTCTTTGCTAGAAATGTTCATGAGCCTTAATATATGTTGAGGAGTAGAATAAAAATCAGCATAATTTTAGGTAAGTTACTTTAGAACAAAACCAAACCAAGATATCAATGCTCAGTTATAGTCAGCTATATTGTAGCTACACAGTGAAGGCAGTGTTTGATAGGTTGAAATGCATGGGGTCCACCTTCCTTCACAAAGTACTATCAGCCTCCCCCCCCTCCCCCCCAGTCTCCTTTTTTTCATTGTTTGATCATGGTGAGTAGGACTGCCTTCTTCCTGCCAACAAACTTACATCCTCTTCCACACTGCCTACCAAGTACACAGAAAGGAAGGACAATCTTTGACCACCATTCAAGGCTGCTGCCATGCATATGCTTGTAGGAAAGGAACAGGAACAAACTGAGGCAATCTGTTGCTGCTTTAGGAAAGCACAGCACTGCGATTGCATCCTAACAAGACCCATCAGATAATATGAGAAAGTAAAAGAATTCCATCATAGGTTTGCATCCTCAAGGCTGTGGATCATTAGTCTGGCTTGCTGCTGGTTTAGAAAAAGGAATGCTATACTTCAAAATGGGAGATGTTCTGCAGGAGCCTCAACTGGTACTTTCTTTCCAGCACAATATCACTCCCTGTGTTGGTTATTTGGGGGCCCTCAAGGCTTCAGTTTCCCATATCTGGTTCTTATGGTTCAACCCGAGGACCTCCACTAATCATAGTAAGAAAAGTTGAATTGTGGGGGAGAGGAACATTAGGAAAAGTTGTCTAGAATGTTGTGTTTCCATCAGAAACATACGATGGTCTAAACAGGGTCTGTTATATAACCTAGGTAAATAAACTAATGCCCATTGCAGAAAGTTGCATTTGCATCTGCCTTTGGGGGGAAGGCAGGAAAATAATTCACTTTTGGACTTTGACAGCATGGAATAATATGTGAGGATGTGCAGCATTCCTATTCCTGACATCACCTGAAAGTCCCAAATGGAATATTTTACCTCCTTCACCTTGGAATCATGAATGTCCACAGTTTTTCTTTCAGAATGATTTATACCAACCAAAGTAACACCTCTACCTTATAAAACATTCATCAGCCTTCTACCTCTAGGAGCAAGCTAGCTAGGAAAAAAAAGAAAGCAAAGTGAGAAAAACAGCATCTCTAATGTACCCACTATATTAAGAGAAGCGTCATATCTGTCAGTGGTAGCCCATGTTACTCAGAAGGGACAAATCAGTTCCTTTATAAATTATACTTCAATACGCTTATGTGGGCATCTTTTCATGTCAGTTTGGTAAAAAAGGTGAAGAAGGCACTTAAAGCACATTTATTGAAATGTTTAACACATTTTCATTTTTGACATAAATTTTCTTTGTAAATAATTTCTTAGTTTTTTTTCCTAACTTATTTCTAATGGGATAAACATTACCGCTAGTGCTGCATTTTTTGGGTAGTACAAAGGTTGACTGAAGAACTAGTGTGAGTTATATGAAAATCTGATGCCATGTTTGTCTCCTTAAGTGTGAAAAAAGGTGTTCCCGGAAATCATGTCAAAACTTTAGCGTTGTCAGACCTCTGCATGCTTCTTTGAAAGATTCTACACAATTAGTCTTTTAATTGGTCTTATATAAAATAAACTTGGACAGGATAACAGTTTTTCCTCTCAAATGGTGTTCCAGCTGGCAGGGACATCTACAAGGGGATTATCAAAAAAGTCAAGATGTCAGTCGTAATTACATGATTAAAGCCTTGCCCTTTTTACGTGCATTGTACACCCACCACATGTAAAAAGGGATAGGACTTCAATTGTGTGGTTGTAGCTATTGTGTTGACTTTTTTGACCTCCCCCTGGACACTCCTGCAGGTTAGGTAAATATTTTAAAAGTTAAAGATGTTTTCTCTCTCCCTGACATTAGATTTCAGTGAAGATCAGCTCTTTTACACAATCATATTTTCTTAACATGGAATAGAATTTTTCAATAATGTGTTTTATAATAGTTCATGCTTTCAAAAATGTAACTGAGTGCAAGAGTCTTTCTTGTCATTAGTTGGTTTTGATGGATAGCTGATATTTAGAAAAGGCATGTTGAATATCTAAAAAAAAATCTAATGTTTATTGAAAAAAAATCTTGAAAAATTATTTCCTCATTCCATAGGTTTACTAAAATCTATTACCTTAGCAGTAAGAACAAATATACCTCAGTTCATACATTTACAGCAAAAATATAAATAATTAAAATTCATTTTCATATACATTTTACTGTGATATGTAATCCTCTAGGATTTCTCCTTAATGTAGCAATAATTTATTTCCATCAAGAATAATCTGTTCTTGAAACAGGAGAAATCTTGGGGATAAAGCTCAGTTACTAGTTCCCATTCTGCGATGAAACTTTGATTTTCTGGTTGGTTTTATATTTAATATTTCTGTTACACCCAGTAAGATTCAGATTATTTTCACGAATTTGCAGACACTGTAGTAACATGGTGTAATACTCAGATCCAAAGCAATTTGAATGCACTATATGCTTGATAGGTAATTTGTAAAAAATCTAAATCTGAAAGTAGAGCTGACAGCCTTCTTTTCTATTTAATAATGCAGCAGCATATATTATGCTTTGCATAGTATCTAGCTTTTTGCAAACATGGTATGAAAACCATGTAGAATATGTTGTTTTTATTTTACATTGGTGAAGTTTCATAAGTGGTGAAAAACCAAAGACAGATTAACTCTATGAGGAACTTGGGGAACATGAAGGCATGTTAAAGACTTGCTTCAAGGATTTCTTTCAATGCTACCTTAGCAGCATGATAGTTAATGCAATGTTTTATCTTCCTTCTCACTCAGGAAGCCCCAGCACCTGCACATGGGAGGAACTGGCAATCTTGAATTTTCCACTCTGATGAACCTGGTTGAGAAACTAGGCAATGCTGGTGTTGTTAAATAGTATTTTGTGAGTTTTTCCAAGGTAGCTTAGAAATACCCAAGCAGCATACATAGAATCACACATTTGGAAGGAGCCTTTTAGGACATTGACTTGGACCAAATTTAGCAGGATATTTAGTGCAGTGGCTCCTATACTGCCATTGGCATCTGCAAGGGTCAGACAGGCAAGAGGGTGGTAGCAACATTGCAACTGAAGCCCTGCCTCCTTGTGCATGCACGCAACATTGACACATGTGCAAAAGAAGTGGGCTTTGATCCCAGTGCTAAAACTACTATACAGTGGTACCTCAGGTTATGAACGCCCCTCCTTACGAATTTTTTGAGATACGACCAGCTCCGGCCCCAAAAATTTACCTCGACATGCGAACTCCGCCTCGAGCTACGAACCAGATCCGCAGCCATTTGCCCTGCTGCCACACGGTTGCGGCTTCCTGTGGGCGAGATCGCGGTAGCAAGGAGACGTTCGGTGAGGCTTGTGGTATGTTTTGTGGCATTTGGAAGGTTTTTGGTGTGCTTGTCAGCATGGCTCCAAAGAAAATGCAGAGCAGGCTTGGCAAGAATAAGGCTTTGAAGAAAAAAATCTTATGGGGAAATTTGCCTCGTGGTGTGACCAAATTCGGAGGGCGGATTAGCCATATTTACATTGAACCTTCTGGGAAAATTTGCCTCGTGGTGCAACCAAATTCAGAGGGCGGAATGGGTTAACCGTATTTACATTGAACCTTATGGGAAAATTTACCTCGAGTTGCGACCAACTGAAGTTGCGATCAGAGTCACGGAACGGATTAAGTTTGTAACTCGAGGTACCACTGTATTTCCTGTTCGATCTCCCTCGTGGATACCGCTGCATGCCACTCAAAATAAAGGGCCCTCATATTTAGGAATATGACTTCCTTCTGCAGTACCATTTACATTTATGAACAAGCTCCTGTAAGTTCTAGTTCTACCATTTCTTTACCAAAACAAAACTATTTTCCTTGTTCTTATATTCAGGTGTTGGCCTATGTAACAGTACATGGAATTCACCCAAGATCTGATTTAAATTGATTTTTAAAAATGTGTTTTTGTACATGCATAAATTTATGCAGTTGATTTGACTGAATTGTCTTGAAATTTTGTTTAGTGCTACTATATAATTACCTATATTGCACATTAGATTTTCTAAGATTAATCTCTGAAATACATGAGACAAATTTAAATTCATATGCTTTGCCTTGACATTAAATTAGATGTTAGTATATTTAAAAATCCTTTCAGGTAGTAACCTAGCTATTGAAAATTCAATGAAATAATTATAAGGGTGATTGGCGATCATCTATGTTACCAGTAGTGTTAGATTCTAGTTATACAGAAATAGATGTAATATTAATATCTCAGTAAAAATGTCAGTTACATTTTAATATTTTAATGGATGCACCATTATGATACCATTTAAGAAATGAGTAAATGATTCCAAGAAGAATGGGAGAGGGTTCCATTATCAAGCCATTAGGGTTCAAAGCTCTAATGGCATAATATCCTGTCTGCAAACCTACAGAGGTTAATTTAATTTTAATGTGTTTTCAAAGCAGTAAACCTAGGGATTTTGGTCCATGTCAATAATGTTGCAATTTATTAAGATGACTACAATGACTAGTCTGTCTGAGGTATAATTTGGTCTACTTGGCCTTGTTATAAGTTACCAATCCACAAATACATTTAAGTATAAATAATCCTTCAAACAAACTAGTTTGGTGTAGTGGTTAAGGCATCAGGCTAGAAACTGGGAGACTGTGAGTTCTAGTCCTGTCTGGGCACAAAGCCAGCTGGGTGACCTTGGGCCAGTCACTTTCTCTCAGCCCTTAGGAAGGAGGCAATGGCAAACCACTTCTGAAAAACCCTGCCAAGAAAACTGCATGAGAATTGGACACAATGAACGGATATCTATCTATCTATCTATCTATCCATCCATCCATCCATCCATCCATCCATCCATCCATCCATCCATCCTTCAAGCACCAACTCATTGAATTGCTCCTGCTAGTGTTTAGGTCCAGCCAATCGACCCTAATTACTAGGTTCAGGACTTGGTGCGAGGTGAACAGAACACCAAGACAAAAATCAGACTTTTTATCCACCTTATTTCAGAGCTCTAAATAAGTTGGAGACTCCCAGCGAAAGGAGGGAGTCCCGATTACAGATTTTACATAGCTTATATACTTTTTCTTCACAGGATCCACATGACAATTTAAACAAAGAAACCAGTTAACTTCTTACAAACATCTGTTTCACCAGGTCATGGTGACTTCAACCAAAGATGGACATCCTTCCAGCTATACATTAATTATTACTCATTATCCATCTTAAACTTATCTTAACCCCAACTCTCTTCCCCTTACTCTATCAGGATAATAACATTACAGGCATATAGATCTTGTATGTCCTGTCAGTTGCCCCAGCCATGGCCCCTTATCAGACTGACCACAACTGGTCTCTCCCATCTCTTCTATAGGATCAAGGAAATCACAAATCATACAAACATTCTTATCTTCAAGGATACAATGAAAGCATTAAAATAGTATAGTTATATTTAAAGCTAAAAGACTACAAAAACAAGCAAGGGGGTTACAAGGAAGTCATAAGGCACATGACTATCTTTAGAAATTGCATGGGCATGTCATTGGGAAGGAATATATCACTCCTGACAAGAACACTGAATGCAGTTTCTATCACAGATGCACACATTCTCATATGCTAGCCCCCCACCCATATCTTCATATGCAGGTACAACTTCCACATACTCAGGTCCACTATCACATTCAGTCCCCATCAATAGCAGTTCCTTTCTGATAGAATGGGTTGATGTAAAAATGCAGCCCATTGTCGTCCTAAATTAGTAGTACATCTAGAGATTCTTTGGTCAGGTGACTACCACTTGAATCAAAGTCTTGTGTTGGTTAAATATCTTGCTGCATTATAGCCTTAACAGGAAGCATCACTCAGAGCAGGGAACAGTTTTAAGGTCTGAAGCAGGGCTGAGAAATCTGTGGTCTGCTGATATCTGCTGTATGACAACAGGAAAGAAGTGAGACAGGAGTTATAATTCAGCAAATATTTTGAGGTCACAGGTTTCCCAACTTTGAGCACTTTTGAATGAGGGAATAAACCACCTAGTATGGAATGAACAAAAGGTGTTGTTTAGTTAGTAACACAGATTACATATTTTTGTTCTGGTGCTTTGTTAATGTTTTAGTAGAGGATGCATAGTTTCTGAATGATTTTGGGGTGTGACATACCTCAGACTCTTCAGAACCCCACAGCTAACATTTTTTCCCTAGATCTTTCATGGGTTCAAATTATCTTACTGTATAAGCAAGCTTCCTGATACCAGAAGTACCAGAATTTGATCATTAAACCTCAGAAGATAGCTGGGGTTTAATGATCAAATGAAACATGCTTGTAAAAGAGAATGACCAGTGGCTTTAGGACTACCAGCACTGACATTTTACCCAGTTTTCCCAATAGCATTTTATAATATTGTAGCTTAAGCTACATAGCAGAATAGTATTTGGTACTCCTGAGTCAATAATGCAAGTTCCAATGTGTACCATAACTTATGTCCTGGGAGACTGCAAGAGGGCTGTGTTAAATTGCCCACTATATTACCTTAGTTCAGTGAAATAAAAGTTGATTATGAGGCTAGGGCATGGGTATTTCTTCTCTTTTATGGTGTTCTACAGCATTTCCCAGTCTACAATTACCTGCATAATTCTCATCTCTCTTAGATATTATTCCCACAATCACATTTCCCAGCATGATTCAACTGACAGAGAGTGACTTTCTCAAACCTACTCAGAGAAGTTCATGGCTGGACAGGGATTTAACCTAAGTTACCAGTGTCCCAACCTTCAGCCCTGTAACAATTTCTGAGAAAAGCAACAGCTTTCCCAGACTTGGAACAATGATCATTTCATCCCAAACCTGCTTAATTTTACTGTCACTTAGTAATTGGCCTAGGTTATTAAAACCCTTGAGAAATTCGACTTAGTCAATGTTTTTATTATTATTACTTGTTGTTTGCCACAGGAAGAGCACAATACTTCAATTAAAGTTCCCTCCTTCCATGCACAATGTTCACCATTCACTTGACTTCAGCTAAGGTTTCATTATTGCTCCAACAAAGAACAGAAACTAAGGTGCCTATAATACAGTCATGTAGTCAGTGGGGTCTGCAATCGCAGGCTCTGAGCCACATCCTCTTCTGATGCTGTCCAAAAGAGAGCAATTTGTCAGCAACACAAGAATAGATTTGTGACCTGATGGACTTATTGGAGATCATAAGACACTCACTGAGATGCAGCAATATGACTACAGCAAAATAAGCTATCATCAGTAAATGTTGGACTCCAATTAATCTCAGTTGTTTCTCACAGGTGGTAGGCTTCTGACAGCCAAAATGAGAGGGTGAATATATAAGGTAACCCGTGAAGCACATAGATTAACATATCTTCTCAGATAGATTCTGAATTAAATTATTCTGTCACAATGGAAGGGTACCCTTTCTCCTTTTTGTCTGCATATATTAGGAGGCTTCTTTATCTATATAATGCAGCATTAGTACTGACAACCATTCATGCACCATTGACGACACTCTGTACAGTCTTATCACTATGTTTCTCTAATCTTCAGCATGGAAACACTTGAGAAGCCAGTTGTTTAGGCAGGGGAATTTTAACACTCTTTTTTATTCAGAGGAGCAAAGGAGAGGTAACATTCTACTTACTACAAGAAAGGGTGATTCAAATAATAAAAAATTTGAGTGATAAGTGGTTATTTCATATCTGTCTTTAAATCGGTTTTGGTTAGAAGAAAAGAACCAAATGCCTTTGGCAGAGGGCATGGGCTGACTAGGCACGCAACAAGGATCATAGAAAAATACTTTTCCCTCTGTTTATGGGTGAAGTTGGACTTCTTTAGCTTGAGGAGCACAAGTGAATCAAATTAGATGTTTGAATGACAGAACAGCAGTACAGACTTGGATGATTGGTCCATGTAACTCAGTGTTATCTAGTACAGCCACTTGGTTCTTAAGTCAAGGTTGTTGGGAATTCTTGGAGTTGTAACCCAACATATGTAGAATATCTCAGTGATGAAGAAAGCTGATCTATTTATAGCCTGGTGAGTCTGCAGAGAGGGATCCAAAAAGTCAAGACTGTAGTTGCAACATTGTGATAGACATCCTGTTTCTCTCTATGTGTGTTGACATCATATACATGTACAAAAGGGGCAGTGCTTTGATTGTCTGCCATCTTGACTTTTTCAATGTCTCTTGTGCATCCCAGTGCTTTTAGCCATGCCCCATGACATCCCTTAGCTGGAGATGGCTAGGACTGACCTGAGTTTTGGTTTAATTACTACTGAGTCAGTGCTCTTAGTAAAATTATTTTCTCAGAAAATGCAGGGAGGAAGCAAAAAGGAGAAAGAAAAATATGCATTTTTGAATGTCAGGTAACTTACAAGGATCACTGATAGTGGCAGTGGATTCCTCTACCCTTCTTCTTTTAAATATTTTTTAAACTCAGTTGTTCCATTGTAAGTAATGCCAGAGGTACAAACAAGAGCTCACTAGATTCTTTTGTTTCCCTACAGTATTTGTTGGAGAATGGGTATCTTTTTGCACCTATGATCCTATCTGACCACTAGATGAAAGGAAGTGTCCTCACATACTGTTCTTGTGTCTGTTTCTCACCTATTCTATTGTTAAGACCATAAGTGGTGCCTTCTGGATTGGACCGCTGGCCCATCTAGACCAGCAGTCTGTTCTCACAGTGAGCAACCAGCTACACAAGGAAGCCCATTAGTCTCCCAGTAGATGGCCTTCAGCAGCAATCACGCTGCCATCAAGTCTAATGCAGGTAGCCCTCAAGTTACAATGGCAATTGGGACTGGGATTGTCATCACAAGTGATGCGGTCATAAAGCACAATGTAACGTGACCACATCACTTAATGATGGCAATCCCAGCAGTCCCAGTTGTCATTGTAACCCCAAGGGTCTTTAAGTGGAAAGCAGCGGGAGTCCCAGGTAAGGAATGCGGGGTGCTGCAGAGGGGTTGGAGGTAGTGTGACGGGGAGGGGGAGGCTCGGAAAGGTCCTAGGAGGGCCTTTGCAGACCATGCATGAGTTGGGGGAGGTCAGGGGAAAGCATGAAAGGCCCAGCAGAGGCTGCGCACAGGCAGGGATATGTGCTGTGGGCGTAAGTGACTTACCGGAGTGACTTGCAACCTTCCCTGCCGGCTACCCCATTGACTTTGCTTGTGGGAAGCTGTCAGGGAAGGTCACAAATGGTGATCACATGACTGAATCCAATTGCCCGGATCATGATTACATGACTATGGGAGTGCTGCGATAGTTGGAACTTCGGGGACTGATCGTATGCCCAGTTTTTCAGCACTGCCGTAACTTTGAACGGTCACTGAATGACTGGAAGTAAGGTTCCTTATTGTTTTCACAACTCTGAACAATTTAGTGTCATCAGTAAACTTGGCAATCCCATTAGTCATGCTGAATTCCAGATCATTTATAATTATGTTAAAAAGCACTGGTCCTAGAACCATATAGTTACATCTCTCCATTATGAGAAATGTTAGCTAAATGAGTCTCCATGTTTAAGAAAGAAGGGAACACTCTCTCTCTCTCTCTCTCTCTCTCTCTCTCTCTGTCTCCAGATTCTCTTTTAATATGTAGTTTAAACAGAAGGGAAGCTTTTCTATATTCATATGTTTCTTAATAAATCTAGCTTTTATTTCAATACAATAAATGTGATATTCACTGATACTGGACAAAGTCCATACTCTGCATCCAAGACAACTGTATTTGTTTTGGTTATGAGTAGAGGCATCTATGGGGAGGATCAAAAAAGTCGGGACGTTAACCACAACCATGTGATCAAAGCCCGCTCCTTTCTACATGCATCATGACACATCTAGAACATTTTTTTTTTCTTTTTGTCACTCTCCGCCCCCTACTGGATATTCCTGATTATGAAGACTTTCTTTTTTTCCTAATGAGGTGTCCTGCTACTTAAATACTCAGTATTCTTTCAGCATTCTGTTTAAGTTCAGTAGCATATCGTTTCACAAAGGCTCCTACTGAATTCAAATCTCTAACAATACTTCCATTCAGAGGTGTTTCTGTCTTGCTGCAAAATTCATATGAGGGGTAGTGCTGGAGAATAAGTAGTTTTATTCATTCACATGAGTTAATCATATAAACACAGACATTCCATCAATGAAATTAGTAACTTGTATAGGCTAGGAGTATGTTCCATTAAACTCAGGGGGACTCACTCTTGCCCAGAAACATATAGAAACTTTTCCCATGTCAGTGGAAACTACAGCCATGCCAAACAATTCTTCAATAATTGATACTTCAGGGATATAATATTTAAATATGGGTTATTGTATTGGGAAGTTGTAGTAAAATTAAATAGAAAAAATGTTAATTTATATATATTGTATAGATATGTATATATGTTCAGAATTAATGTTTGCATCATTCTGTAAAGATAAAAATTAAGACCAATATTATTAACTAGACACTCAAAGATTATTTGAATAACCTTTGGAAAAAAATCCCCCCCCCCCAAAAATGGAATTTTTTAAACTCAGTGTTTGATTTGCTACCCACAACTTTATATTTATTCTCTGATATAATTAACCCTGTTATTTGGTTTTATCTATATCACTATTTTTGAATATTTGATCATTAATATATTTATAGCTTACAGCTTAATCCTTTTCCCTTGTGAGAATAATGTAATGATTTTGCATGTATAAAAGGATTTAAAGGATTTGTTATATAGTGCAGAAAACCATATTTCTCCTTGAAAAACTCCCAGATTACTTAATGGTATTAGTAAAATGTTTTAGCTGATGTGTGTGCGTGTGTGTGTATGTGTATGTGTGTATGTGCGTGCGTGCACATGCACATCTACATAAAGTGCTGCTGTTTTCTAAAGGAAGTAAGAAGTCAAAGACTGTACATGATGACTACTTCGTAGGATACAGGTAACTGCTGAAAATAATGAATATTGATTAGCAAAAGAAAAAAAACCTCCCCCCCCCCCCATTATACACACAGTATGTCTACCTCCCTATTTTAATGTAGATAAGGAGTGGGTGACCTATGGCTGAAGGCCACAAGAGACCTCACCTTCATTTTAGAGTCCCCAAGATTGTACTTGCCTAACCTCATTAGCATTTTGCCAGTTTGGGCAGTGCGGATTTTTATTTTGTTTTTTTCTCTTTTAAGCACCAGAAAATACATATAAAAGTTAGGATTAGTGTATCTGTTTTACTAAACTGCCCCTAAAATGCAAAGAGGAGGCAAAGGAGGAGAAGAAGCTTAACAGTCCAACCTTTCTCCTTCCAGTGATGACACTACAGTTCTTTTACAGTTCTTGCATGTTCAGTTGTTTTTTTTTAATACTTTAAATGAAGCTTCCTTGCAACACAAATACCAGTTCCTGATTTACATAGACTAGCTGAAAATGAAGAAGTAATTTGGGCACAACATGTGAATTGATCCCACATACTTTAATTTCATATTTTCTGAAAATATGCTCTAGTGTCCGAGGAAGGAGAGGACATTTTTATGTCTTCAAAAGCAGGGTGGTCCATTGCAAGGCCTCCGTAATTAAGAAATCCTGATTTATATATTGACTATTAGTTTTACCACAGGGCCCTCTTCAAAGACCTTAAAGGCCAAGTTGATATATATCAGGAAAGACATTCCAGCAAATCCTTGGGTAGCAGCTTGTTAGGGTCTTTGAAAGTCAGCATCAGAACCTCAAAATGACCTCAGAAGTGAACAGGCAGCTAATGGAAATGGTGGAGAATAGATGTGGTATGTATAAAACATGATGAAAGAACAAATTAAAACTATCAATTGACAGCCGCTAGACAGAACACATTAAAATAGTAGACATAAAATGGATGAGCAGATCAATTGCAGTGTAAAATTAAAAGCTAATCATTACACATTAAAAGAATAGAAGGGTTTTGCCTGGCATCAAAAAGGTAATAGAATAGATACTAGATATGCCTTTCTAGAAACAGTATTTCAAGCTGGAGGATAACTATTGAGAAGGGCCATCTTTAAGTAGCTAGCTGCTACACTTCAGCATGCAGTGACAATCTGGAGCAGGATCGCCAAAGATGATGGGTAGGAGAACATTGGAAATGATTTTCTTCAAGACACTACGGCACCAACATTTAAAGGGCATTCTAGAATAATATGAGCACATTTGAAATGAATATGATTTCTTTTTGAATGTTGCTCAGGAACCAAGTGATTGCATTTTGTATTAGCTGAAGTTTCCCAAAAATGTTTCAGTGTAGTCTCATGTATAGCACATTAATAGATATGAGGCTATTAAGACATGGATCACTGTGGCTAGTTTATTCTATTCCAGAAATAGCTGGAGAAACAACCACATTTAAACTTGGTCACACTTGGGCTTCCAATGAAAATGGTAGGACAAGGAATATCAGGCTTTGCTTCTTCAGATCTTCCTTACACCGAACGGTCCCCAAAACAACTGACCAGGATTCAGTCTGCTTATTAGCCTTCATACAGCCAGAAATGAATTCATTTCAAGGCATCAAACACCAATACTTTTTGTCAACTGGATAACTCAAGCTTATAATAAGTAGGCAACCCTAATTTTCCATCATAAGCAATCTCCACAAGGTGTGATCTATTTAAGTCTGAACTCAGTAATGGGAACATCGTGGCTAACTCTGAAAATAGTAGAAGGAATGAGGCTGCCCATTACCAGTACATAAATATAATGGGCATGACTAATAAAGTAGAAATGTCAGTTTGCTCTTGCTATGTCTGCCACTGCTTTGAGGACTGATTTATGAGGTTACATGAGCAAACAGTGACACATATGCTGAATCTTTTCAGATTAAAGGATTATTATCAGCATCAGTTTTCTAATGAGTACATTTGAGTACAGAAACAGAACGGAAAAGAATTGAATTTTGACAAAGCTGGAAAGTTTTAATATGTATAAGGAGAGGAAGGGAGCTATTGATAGCAAAGGTAAAAAGTAATGAGAAAAGAAGGGTGAGGGTTTGCTTTAATTTTAATATAAAAATTTCAAAACCATTAATTACTCTGCTCATATAATTAATTGAACCAAAGAACCATAATTTTTCAAATTATTAGATGTGCTTAAAAGAATTAAGAGTCCTTCTATATCATTATTTTTTCCCTCTTATATCTTTTAAGGAGGGTGCAATTAAACTATCCTTCCACTGCCATTTTGAATGCCTTGAAAAAGGAACAGAAAGGGCCTCAAAGAATAATGAACATGTTTAGGAAAGCCCAAGCATCTTACTTATGAGAAAAGTTTGCAATATATGGAGCTATTTGTTTCAGAGACAAACATAGAAAAGAACATTTCAGAAGCAGATTAGAAACATTTCATGAAGGGTAAGACTATAAATAGCTGCTAGGCATGACAGCCATATATTATCGCAAGAATATGAGGAAATGTGCTGACCAACAACTTCAGAAAAGCTATTTCCCTCATATCCTGCTTGTGAGTCTCTCATAGATATCTTCAGGGGCATCCACAGGGGTCCAAAGAGGCAAGATGGCTGTCATAATCAGCCCTGCCCCTTTTGTACATGTGTTGCTGTCACATGTACAAAAGGGGTGAGGCTTTGACTGCATGGTCCCAAAAATTGTCATTTTTACTTTTTTGACGCCCATGAACGCCCATGAATGCCCAGAGTCTCTGGTTCATTGCTGTTCATTGCTCTGGTTCATTAGACCAAAAGCCTTTGGTCTAATTCAAGAAGGTCCTTGTAATGTAATACAGCAGAAGCAGCAAACCTTTCATGGCTGGGAGCTTCACAAAACATTTTTGGAGAGCCAAAGGGTTTCACTTTACAACATATTGATGATGCCAATTGAAATTGGAATTTTCTCATGAAAAAAATGCATTAGGCCCATTTTGGAAAGTACATTACACCTCAGCATACAGTAGTGTGGTCGAGGGGTTTCAGGTGCTCAATGATATTGGAAGCCACATGTGGTTTCAAGTTGCTCACCCTGGTTCTAAAACCAAGTCAGATATTTGTCTCTGCATAACCAGAATATATATATATATATTTGGATTCAGAGCTTTGAACCAAAGTCATTACCCGGAAAAAAAAAAAAATGGGGAGGTATCTGAAGGACCAAGAAAACTCAGCATTGTGTGGATTCTAGAAGGCAGTCCCAAGGGCATATGTGTTGTTTAATATCTAGTATTTGGGAAATAATTTTGTATTAATATTAGATACTTGTATCTTTTATTTTCCTTTTTTATATTTTATAAATATAAATTTATATATTATAAGAACTTATATTATAAGAACTTTATTAAGTTATAAAAAGCATAAAGATAAAAGCAAACAAGAACTAATAATCAAGGAGAGAAGTAAAGAACAAGAGAGTTAGAAATAAAGAAAGAATACAAAAGTGATGGAAAGTAAAGAAAAGGGAAAAAAGGAAAAATTACAAAAACAATGACTTTTGACTTCTTATACTGTACAGCAGATATAGATAAATCATATAATAACCTCTTACTTTAAAACTACATCTTAATATACGTACATATTTTGTATAACCTATTAATTTAACTAATCATCAAATCCATATATCATAATTTGTATCTTTTATTTCCCAATGTTTAAATACAATGCGTTATTATGCAATTTTACACCTATATTTTGGTTTGCCACCTTGGGTGAACTCTACTCAGAAACTAGGCTTATATGTCTGCAAAACAAATCAATTCACAAAATAGCACATTCAGCAATTTTGTCCCTTTTGTCATCAGGGATAGTTGCTTTACTTATTAAGTTTTGTCCTTCTTTAGGCAAGAAAGCTCAGCTAGCTATGTTCTAAACATCAGAAAAGCAATTTTGAAAAGCAAACATTAAAACTAGTCTTAAACAGGCAGCTGACTGTTTCCTATCTTGCGGTTCTTTTAGTTTTTTTCAAGTATGCGAACAGAGCCTTTATGAAACTAAACTGCAGGTTTCTCTCCTGCTGGGATAGGAGCGAACCCCCTGAATCCCCAGGATTGCTCATGGTCCTTCCATCTTGGATAAAGCTTCCAAAGCCCTTTGAAAAGTTGCTGTTGAATTGCAGCAGAAAACTATTACATATGTGAGAAGTAATCATATTAACTGCATTTAATTTCTCTTCAAATACATTCAGCTTTTGCCCTGGCACCTTCTTCCTCCTCCTCCTCCTCCTCCTCTTTTGGGGGGGGGGGAGAATGTGAGCCTCAATATGCCATTCAGTGTGTACTTTGGCCCAAAAAATGATGGCTCATTTGTGACATAAGTAGGCATAAGTAGGCATTCCAGTTGTTCTGAAACTACTATTCCCAAACAGTCCCACCCAGCATGACTGAAGGAGAAGGGAACTGTAGTTCAACAATATCACACCTTTGTTTCCTATAGCTAAATAGATGGAACCTTCATTTCAGATTCCCACCCCCACCCTTTATGTGGTTTCCTGGACAACATTGTTTGTCTGTGCCCATCACCACTGTGATTTCCCCTGAGAGAGCAAGGGCATCCAGAATGGCACTAAATCTTTCTGTGCATGGAACAGAAGTCATCAAGAGTAATTCAGAAGCCATTTATACAGATCTAGGCCCATTAAGCCAATAGAACTCTGTCAGTTTAAATGGTTGGTGAATCTTCTTCTTTATATTTCCTTTCCCCCCTTCAGCATGCATTATTCGCACCTGGTAGATTTTACACTGTTGGAAAATTGAAAGAACAATGTTAGAATCAGTGAAAGACTAAGTCATGCTTTTCCAGTATTTAAGCTGCAAAAACCAAACCAGGCCAATACCTAAGGCTGCATTTGGTATGTACCAGCTTTTAAGTAAACTCTACTGAACCTAAGAGGAATTTTCTCTGGTAGGAAACTTACAATTTACGAACAATATTATCCACAGTGGGGTTATTCTTTTATTAGTGATAGATACTTCTATTTTATTTGCCTTTGGTGAATACCCTGGTTTGCCTTTTACAGAAGCAGGGGAAAAGCACTAAAGAAAAGTAGGTGATTATATAAAGTCAGTGTTACTCAACCTTGGCAACTTTAAGATGTGTGGACTTCAACTCCCAGAATTCCACAGGCAGTGACCTGGCTGGAGAATTCTGGGAGTTGAAGTCCACACATCTTAAAGTTGCCAAGGTTGAGAAACACTGTACTAAGGGATTCGAGCTGTCTCACTCTCTTTGATGGGGCTCATTCATTATACTTAGCCAAAACATGGTTTGCCTGATTGTAGTTTAGAATGGTTTGTAAACCATGTATTGTGGCTTAATATATTGTACAGGCCAGGCCACCTGTGTGTTCAATAGCCATGTTTAAATAAGCCATGGTTTAATGTAATAAGGGAATCAAGGTTTACAATTTAGATGTATATCTGGTTTTCTTCTAGTAATTATTGGGAAATATGATAAAGTCTAAGTCGAATGTGAGCAGAGTACCTTCGCCTCTTTACTATGAGAAAAGGTTGGCAGGTATGATTTCCAGAGATACTAAAACAGAGAAGAATCTAGAGTGGGAAGTCATGCACTTTTTACAGGACAACTTCCTGCTTTTTGCAGTAGATTTAGAAGTGCCTCTCCTATGTATGGCAATCTTAATTCAACCTCTTCCAAAGATCATCTTCAGTTTTTTGCATTAGATGGTACTCTCCAGGTTTTCAAGTCACCATTTTGCTAGTAAACATAGAAAACAGTCTTCTGCTGCTGCCTTTAAATTACATGTTTCAAATGAGAATGATGGTACTAGATAAAACATCACTTTCTTCCTTCTTGGCACATTTCACAACTTTGAGTACCATTCTTAGTTTGGTAATAATTTATAGTAAAAGTTAAGAGGAAACACAATACGCAGTTACTCCACAATAGCAGAAAATGCTTCACCTCTTACTTCTAATATACAAGGTTCTTCCATACAAATCAGTGGTTTCAATGAAGCATGTTTTTCACACACTCTGCCTTGAATCATGTTAGTCCCTCTTAATTTTGTTTTCCATCCTGCTTTATACAACAGACTTCTTGATTCCTTCTTTTGGACAGATTATCTTGTTTCCATCTGTCCTTTGTTTATGTAAGTGTCCAATTTGCTATCATGTTGTTCTTCCCTGGCTGTGTGAGGGAATCATCACATATGCTTATAATGGAAAAGATTTCCTTTCTGTTCACAGCTTGTGAGCCTCACTTGTATGCTCAGGATTCACAATGATCATCTTATTAAAAACAGAGAATGGTATTTATTTCTGCTTCCCCTTCTGCAGATGTGTAAGGCAGTAATAAAAAGTAGGACACAAAGTCTGTATTAGCAATAGGGAACTAGTATCTTTGCAGATGTGGTTCATTAAAACTCTCAACGTCTCTCACTACTGATCATGATGGCTGAGTCCGCTGAGATTTATAATTCTACGTCATCTGGAAGGCCACAGGTTCTTCATCTCTACTATGTACATTTTTTTTTGGATATAAGTTCTATTGAATTTAGTGCTACTGTTGAATAGAGGCACATTAAGATCATGTTTGTCTGATCTTAGTAAAGTTATAGAAAAACTTAAAGTCTACACATTCTTCTGGATCATTCGGTTTCTTTCTATTGAAGGCATTACCAAACTATAGCTCCCAGGAAATATATTTTTCCACTATTTTTTTTAATGTGTCTTGGAAAATACCTCACCACTGAGATGGATTCTACCTTAAAAGGAAGATTATTTTATAGAGGGCTATAGAAAGATTCAGTTTAGAGATTCAGTAAAATCTGTGGTTCCAATTGGCTTTTGAAATCAATTCAGCTTTTCCCCCCAACCAATTTTAAAAAATGAATCAAACTGATACAATTTGATTTTTTAAATCAATGTGCACCAATCCACAGCAAATCTGCATGCTATTTTCTGTACTTAAAGAGATACATTTTGAAAGTGCTATCCCATCAATATTTAAAATGAGGATTGCCATGTGTTGCTTTATTTCTGCTATATGCCGGGCCTGAAATCTGTGCATCCCATCCATAGTAGAAGATATGTTTGACAATCCAATAGTCCTTATGCATTCAAAAATGGAGGACTGGGCATTCTTTTTCTGTCCTAGAATATACCTACAACATGTACTAGTGTCTAATACATTTAGTCTTCAATCCTCATCCTGAGAATATGGAGTCTAAAATGTGAAGTTAAGGCCCAGAACTATGACTAGGGAGATCCAGGTTAGTTTTCCTTTATTCATTAAAGCTCAATGGGTGATTTTGGGCCCAGTTTTCCCTCAGCCCAATCTACTTCACTGAGTTGTTACTATGATTGTGCTAAATGTAAATAGTTGCATTTCCCTGTATGGAAATACAATTGTATATTCCCATATGAATACAGGAATGTAATGTAATGTAATGCACTAGATCAGTTAAAGGGAAATCCTGCACCATGAATAAGCAAGCATTACGCTGTGTTTCCTTTTTGTTCAGATTCCAGTTTCTCTATGCTTATGAAATGTAAAGAGAGAGAGACCCATACAAATAATAATAACGAAGTCTTCATGGTCTTTCCTTAAGTAGTTTTCAGTGTCAGAATCGCCATGAATCAGTCATAAAAACCAGAGGTAAGATCTAGTGATCATTCATCAAGGATGTGAGCCTTTCAAAAAGCTTACCAATTACCCCATTTCTCTTATCAGCCACTGAAGAAAAAAAAAAATCTGTCAAGTGCTGATGGTGTCTGCCATTTAAATTCCTTTACTATGTCCATTGGGCCCTGGCAGAATGACACATCTCTCCATCAGAAGACCAGAGGCACTTATGGAGAAATTATTATGACAGGCACTTGCCAGCTATTGTCTGTTTCTTTTTTGCTGCTGCTGACAGAGCTTGTCTGCCTTGCATCACAGTAAGAGAAACAAGGAGTGGTGAGATAAAGCAAGGCAGGAAAAGTAGAGCTATCTTCACCCACAGAAGGGAAAGTGAGGTTAGGTTAATAGATGGAACTGCCTTCATTTCTGCTTGGAAAGAAGATTTCACTTTCCCCAACTGTTGATCCAACACCCAAATGGCGTACTTTGAATAGAAGACTCATTCTAAAAGGTCGATTGTTCACATCTCCCATTTACAGGAGAAATTGTCCTGAGAAAGTAGTGGCCTTCACAGTACGTACGTCTATTTGCAAAGCAAAAGAGCAGGGTTTAATTGACCACTAATACTTGGAGCAGACTTTATTACTTTTTTAGTTCTTAATTCACTCTTGTGTATTCAAGTAGTAGAAGATAAATGGGAAAAGCTGATTAGAAATCACATTATAAGGGAAGGGAAGATTCCGCTGCTTGGATGAAATACAGAGCTGTGCTGATACAGTGAATCCACGATTGTGTCACCCACATTACTTTGGTGACCATCCATTCATCCATCTTGCTGATCTTCTTCCAAGCCCTATGATACCATTAGAGAAAGTATAATGTTAGGCATGACTGTATTTAAATTCTTTAAATAATATTGTATTGGGCCTATAAAATTGATAATGTCTGAACTGTATTTCCTTCCTTCCTTCCTTCCTTCCTTCCTTCCTTCCTTCCTTCCTTCCTATCCCTGCTTGGTTTGAAGAGGTGACATGGATTGATTAGCTTTATGTTATCTCTGCTCAGTGTTGAACACTGACATGCAACACTGATGGACTGCTAAGTATTGTGGTTTTATTAAAAGAAGCAAGTTGTCTAAAGGGATAATGTTGATATATTTATATTATTGTGTTCTTCTCATGAGCATAAATACATTGTGGAAAGTATATCCCATAGTAAGGAGGGATAAGAAATAAGGAGTCTGGCTAATGTTAGAGGCAGGCTAGTGGTTTGAAGTCAAAAGGGAATGCCACAATTTTGGCACCATTCTCTGCCAGTAAAAGACCAAAAAGTTGAAACATTGCCTAAACTAGCCAATCTTAAGACAGACATAAATAATGGGGATCCAATCCAAAATAGCAAAACAGTAACTATGAGAATGGATCAGCACCAAGAGGCTTTGGAGGCAATGGAGACTTTGGAGGACATAGAAGTGCTATATTTCCACCTGTCTGGGAAAGGGACATTCCCATCTATCTCATGATGTGTTTTGACCTCTCAATATGATTTTTTGTTTATTTGTTTGCTTATTTATTGATAGGCCACCCGACTCTCAAATGACTCTGGGTGATTTACAAATAAGAACACACACACACACACACACACAGAGTAACTGTGTAACTGACTAGAAGAGCAAACTATTCAAAACCAAACCAAAACAGAGCAAAATAGAACAAAGCAAAAGGACAAAAGAGGGTTATACAACCCCCTCATCCATAAGCCCTGGGAGAACAACCAGATTTTCAATAGCTTCCTAAACAACACAAGGATGGGAGCCGCATGAATCACAATGTCCAGTATTTCTATGGGTCTTTTAAATACCAAGAGGCCCTAAAGAAATTGCTAAACACTTCACAGTGACAAACAGTCTGAAGCACAGTAAGTGGTATTTTAGTTGGTTTCTTTTGGAGAAGCAATCTCCTAGTTGCCAGTCAGAATCACCCTTATCGTGTATTCCTGAGCTAGTTTTATAGAATAGTTGCTGTAAGATTCTTGTTGTTTTTGAGGGCTCAGCACAATATTAAAATGTGTTTCCTGATTCAGACAAACTATGGTTAATACAACCCCAAAACGTGTTTTGTTTTCTATTTATAATTTGTTTCTTGTTCAGCTTTTTATTTCTATGCTGAATATATATTCAGTTTCCCTAAGGGCATTTAAATGCATTAGTATTTAGCAGGTGCATTGAATAATTGTTTTAATTACTTTTCCTTTCCTTTTATTATTTTTTACTTTTTTTAAAAAAAGGCTTCTTTGAATGCTAAAGTTACAAATCTTTGCAGACTAATTGTCTTGCAGGTACTTTAATGTAAAGATTATAGTATTATCTTTCTCGAGATTTTTCTAATGAATGTAATTTAATTTGGGACCACAATAATCTTCCTTATTAACAATGTAGAAAATATTTACAAAAAATAAATAGCAAAGCTTTGCACTGAAACACATGAAAAATTCCTAGTTGAACCCCATCTAATGGTATGTTTCATAATGTAATAAAAATTAACGCTTAGAAAGACTAAAAAGCCAATTTAGTGGAGAATTCTGTTGGGTGGATTTCATTCAGAAACATGCGAACTTCACAGTGTGCACTACCTGGACCCATTTGATCACATAATTCCCCCCCACTCCCACTATGTGGGGAAGTTCCATGAGTGATATTAATTCACTACAAATAAAGACCTGTTCTGCAGAGACATTATATGGATGGCAGAGTTGTAAACTATTACCGTACTATATGCCTTTACTGATAATTTGGTGGAAACACTGAAGAAAGTAAACTTCTACTAAACCTTGCCATTTGTGAAACTCAGCATATGGACTGCAAAATCTCCAGCTGTTATTATTCTTACAGGCTGCCCTCGTTTTCTATTTGGTATCTGCCCTGGAGAAGTGTTGATTAAGCAATCTTATTTTTTTTAACAAAATAAAACATTGCACAGGGCATGTGCCTTGGCATGACTGTGCCAGGCAATGAAATTCTCCTGCATCTTTTTCCTCATTTCATTTGATGCAGATGAAACTGCATTCAAAATGTCTTTGAAAGGGGGAAGAGAATTTAAAGGTTTTTTTTTTTTTTTTAATGGGTAGAAGGCAGTACTCTGGCACTTGCTTAGTAATGAAGTAGCTAAAGGAGTGTGTGGATGTTCTGGCTGTCGTGCTACAGTTATACCTTCAGTGTTTTGACACTTTCTGATGTCCTATGCTTGAATTAAATCTTAATGGAAGTCATCATGAAGGAATTCTTCCCATAAGTCCTCCCACCCTCCAGCAGTCCTACCAATATCGCTAAAGGGGAGTCTTAACATGACTAATGTTTGGAAAATTTCTCATTCCTTGGAGAAATTCAGAGGATTCATCCATTCAGCCTCTCTACCCACAAATTTTGTGGAGAAATTTGCAAGCTCAACTGTGCCCAGCCCTAATGAATAGTGCATATGTTAATTGCAAGGACGGAGAGAGAGAGAACAGAGGTGGATGACTGGGTATCCCTTTTTCTCAACAGCATTTCAACAGAGTGATGAAAACTTAAGATCAGACAAGTAATCAACAATAAAGTTATTCTTTATTGTTCTTTTTAATGACTCATTTACTTTCCCTTAAACTGTAGGATTTCCTCTAATGATGAACAGAAATCATACAATCATAAAGTTGGAAGGCCATGGATCTTTACCTCATGCTGAGAGAAGGAATCAAACTAAAACATCTCTGACAGATTGTCCAGCTTCTGCTCAGACATGCCCAATGAAAGAAAGCCTACCACCTCCCTAGGAAATTTGTCAAAATAATGAATAATGCTCTGACTATTAAGAGTTTGTTCTGATGTTTGATAGGAATATGTCTTCCTACATTCTTGGAGGCAAAAGCTATTGATTATTGACAACCCTTCCGTAAATTATTTATTTATTTATTTATTTTTCAAATTTGTCACCGCCCATGTCACTGTGGGCGGGTTTACAGTAAAACTCTGGGTGGTTTACAGTAAAAATAGAATAAACATTAATTAAAATAGATAAATATTAAATAATTAATTAAAATATGCTAAGAACAAACTTCCTTTAGAATACTTCCAAGAGGCTGATGTTAATTATGTGTTAATAAACTCAGGGAGCGTTGTCAAGGTGCCAGCCATCCCCAGGGTCAATTGTATCTTTCCTCACCCCGTGGAAGTTGGCAGAGCCAAGTCTTCAATTCCCTCCAAAAAATTGGGAGGGTAGGGGCCCGCCTCACCTCTGGGGGGTGAGTATTCCATAGGGTGGGGGCAATGTGTGATGGAATGGAATTATGAAGGCCAGGCTCAGGGAGAAAAACATTTTCTTAGCTTGCCAGAGGAGCGTGGGAGATACAAGAGGATGAGACTGGCACCTCCCTGAGGAATTCACAATGTTGTGGCTGGCTGACTTGGGAACTGGGGTTTCAGTCTGGGAAGATTCTTGCTAGAGGTTGTAGCTAATAAACATAGCTGAACTGAATTTGCATTGTCTCTTGGAGTTCCTTGGGCTAGGCCTGACAAGAATCTTCCCAGACTGAAACCCCAGTTCCCAAGTCAGCCAGCCACAACATTGTGAATTCCTCAGGGAGGTGCCAGTCTCATCCTCTTGTATCTCCCATGCTCCTCAGGAGATGTAAGAAAATGTTTTTCTCCCTGAGCCTGGCCTTCATAACATTCCATCACACAATGGCAGAGAAGGACTGTATTGTTCTCCTCCTAGGACAGTACAGTACAGTCATATCCCCACTGAGTCTTCTCTTCTAAAGGCTAAAAGAATTGTAAGGATAAGATGATGATGGTGGTGGTGATGATGATGATGATGATATTTTTATCCTGCCTTTTAAAATATATTTTGGTCAACTCAAGGTGGCGAACATGCCTGCTATTTTCCTGTCTGCTATTTTCCCCACAACAACAATCCTGTGAGGTGAGCTGGGCTGAGACACTGACTGGCCTAAGGTCACCCAGCTGGCTTTCATGCCTAAATGAGGCCTAGAACTTACAGTCTCCCCGTTTCTAGGCCAGCAAGTTCACTACTACATCAAACTGGCTCTCCCCATTAAGCCACACTGAGGTTTTCAAACAAACTAGAATATAAATAAAAATTCAGCCAGTCTACTAGTTAAAACCAGTAGACACTATTTTTAGAAAAAAATATTTGTTTTCTTGTTAAGCAGGCTGTAATAATTATAAGGATAGCTCTCTGGGGGGAACATAGTTATGGAAACTGCTATTGGATTTTATAGAAATGTATTTAATAGATTAGAGCTTAACATAGCTGTAAGTTTTGTAATTGTGTCAGTTGTATCATTGAAAGTGGCATCCTTGCAAAGGTTGCATTGGGGAAAAAATGAGACTGCTAAAAAAATTAAAAGCTTGTGTGCTAAACAATGAGAGAAGTGAGTGTTTTTCTTGCATTGTATATTCTCAGAACATTGCAGTCATCATTATGAAATCTTTATTGAGCTATTTTTGGTTGCCAAGAGAAAAAGCTGTTGAAAGTTTGTCTTTTTAGTCAGCAGTCTACACCTTCATGCTGGAGGATCAATCTCTCTCCCAGAAAAAGTCTCATTTGGCTATAATCATCATTATGCTTGGTGGTGAAAGTAGTGCTGAACCTCAAAACTTGATACATTCAGAAAGAAAAAATTCCCAGTTCAGAACTGTTTTGCGTTTTGCACCCCAACATGTCCCAAGCTATTGGGGAGGAGGTTAAATTAGCCTTCCTCAGAAAATCCTGGCAACAGACATGGAACCGCCAAAAAAAAAAAAAAAAAAAAGTAAGAATCTCCATGACCTTGGTAGTTCTGGAGGTTACTATGCTTCCATAGAGCAGAAAATACAGCAGAAATATGAAGGTCAGTAGGAACAAAGAGAGTCGTCGTTTTAAACATTTCTACAAGCACTGGATGATACTGTTTTTATCACAGCAATGTTTTGGGTTTAGTGGAAGCCTCACCATGATCCTCATACCATGAGATAAGCTACGGGGAAGGGCAACAGGATTAACATATGAGTGGTGGCTTATAGGAAAAGAAGGGGATCAAAAAGTTATCATGCTGGAAGGAAGGTTGGTAGAACTCAATGTACAATTTAAAAATAGGAGCAAACTGATATGGGGAGCTCCCCCAGCATGCATTGATGTTTCTGCCATTCCAGTTTTAAGGAAACTTCCCATCTTCTTCTCTCTAAATCCTGTCAGATCCACAGACACTCTGTAATCCTGAGTGTATCATGAATATGCTGAACATATCCTTCAACTTATGCTGAAAGTAGCATAAAAATAAGCAGCAATTTCCCAGCCTGGTACTTTCTAGGAGATGCCATCCCAGCACATATGGATACCGAGTTTGGAAAGCCGAGTACAAGATGTACACATTATTAAGGATCACATGGATTTTCTTCCCACACAGTCGTCAACTTCTTCCCACTGGCATGACATGGGGAAGTCTAACACAGCAATTTAATTGCCTTCATATAGAGACAGCATATCCATAGATTCCATCATGAAAAACCAAATTCCCCATATGTGAAACCATAACTTTGTATCCCTTTATAATATTTATTTATTTATTTCATCATATTTATATGGCCACCCATTGCTGTGTACAACAAAGCTAAAAACAATACATACAAACTATTATTATTATTATTATTATTATTATTATTATTATTATTATTATAAACTTTAAAATTATAAATGGCACAAAATATATTTGGCAAAGAGCAGTGTTAATTACACTGGAGCCATCTCAATATTTTGCCAGTCCTCTGGGTCCCCAGGCATGATGACATAACCAGATCTTGAGGGATTTCTGGAAAGTTAAAAGGGATAAGGCCAGCCTCACTTTGGGGGGAACAATGTTCCATAAAGTGGGGGCCACAGCAGAAAAGGCCCATCACCTAGGACCCGCCAAGTGAAGCACCCTAGCCAACAGGACCCACAGCATGCCCTCTGTGCTGGATCTGGTGGGATAGGAAGATGTAATCAGGGACAGATGGTCCCTCAAATGACCCTGTCCCATGCCATGTAGGGCTCTAAAGGTCAACAACAACACTTTGAATTGGACCTGGAAACAGATTGGTAACTAATGCAGCTTGGGAGCATAGGTGTAATGTGTGTTCTTTTAATGCCGTTTCCATCCCATACATAAGTCTGAAACCTGACTGAAAAGGATCCAAATAATCCTCTTCATCCAGGGTCCTCTGAAGCTGTTGCGCAACCACCTTCTCAACCACCTTCTACATACTGGATGAAAATTGTCCAGTATAGTGTGGTCCAGCAATGGCTTCTTGAGGAGGGGTGAACCAAGACCTCCTTAAGAGGCAATGGAACAACCCCTAACTCAAAGAAGAATTTATTACTGCTAGAACCCACTCACCCAACACCCCCCTGGCTGCTTTAACAAGCAGGAGGGGCATAACTCTAAAGAGCAGGTGCCTGAGTTCACAGTCCTAAGGAACATGTCCACTTCATCAGTCCCAGCAGGTTCAAACCATTCCCACGTAACTGGGCAAGACTCCATCCCAGGTATCTTCTCTGCACCTGCAACAAGCCAGCCTCCAACTGTGAGCAAATTCGAAAGACTTTGACAGATGCTGAACAAATTCTTCCACACAACCCTGCAAGGGGTCCTCTGAGCTCCCTCTAACCAAGACGGCATGTGTCACCCAAAACAGGGCCACAGAACAGCTATTCACAGATGCAATAAGGGCAAAGTACTGATGCTTCACCACATTACTGCCACAAGGTCTTAGTAGCGGCTCTACTTAGTAGCGGCTCTACAAACTTCTGGTCGAGTTTGTCCTCTGTAGAATGCAAGCGGTGCTCTATACATCTTTTCTCTCATTTCATCTGCCTTAATTCCTCTGTGAACCATGGGGAGTGCTGGGATCGATGAGAGGGGGAGGTCACATAGACATTATATGATCCAAAGCCTCAGCCACCCTCTTATTCCAAGAGGTGACCAAAGCTTCAGATGGACCATGCAGTAGACCAGCAGGAACAACTCCCAGCTCCCTTTGAAACCCATCAGGGTTCATCAATCGCTGGGAGCAGACTGATCCAATGGGTCTGGCCTCCCTGCAGTGGATGGTGGCACCAGAGAATCCCATGGTAATCAGGGCATGATCTGATCATGGCAAAGGAAACACCAAAAGCTTCCCCAATTTCAGATCACATAGCCACTGCTCTGACAGAAACACTAGATCTGGTGTGTGACCACTGTCCCATGTTGGGTTCTGGATGACCTGGGATAGGCCCATGGCTGTCATGGTGGCCATGAACTCCTGAGCTGCCTCAGACCCCACACCCAAAGAAGGCAGATTAAAGTCCCCCAAGACCATAAATCTGGGGAACTCCTCTGCCAACCCAGAGATGGAGTCAAGGAGCTCAGGCAGGGAGGTTGCTATACAGCAGAGAAACTGGTAAAACAGCAACAATCCCAACTGATCTCTAGAGCCCAACTTAATGAACAGGGCCTCACATCCAGTGACCTATGGTGCAGCACCCCTGAAGGCCGTAAGTGATTCCTGGATGACAATCACCACACCTCCACCCCTGCCCCAGGGTCTTGGCTGATGCTACACCTGAAACCCAGCTGGGAATACCCCCGCCCCCACCTTCCAGGTCCAGCCAGGTCTCAGTAATACATATACCTTACATGTACATAGAATCATATAAATTGAGATGGCATAGTTAAACTACATTATGAATTTTCAGACTGCCAAGTTTCAAGATGATTTCTTGACTAGAGCTCCTACTTAAAATTCACCTAATGAATTAAACCATCATTTGTTGAATATATCATACATTAAACATATTAACTTTAATTTGCAAACTAAAATAATCTATTCAAGACACTAAGCCAAAAGTGAACAAACTCATGTCTGGGTTTAATGTGTGAACTCAACCAACCTGTTCAAGTTAAAATGTGTCTGCTCTTCTCTCCTGGTTTGGAGCCATTCAATTTCTTCAAGAGCTCTATGCCATTTTTTTGTTTTGTTTTGTTTTTGCTGCCATGACAAATTCAGCATATTTTACATTATACGTCTTAAATCCAGCTGTATCCTCTACCGATCAAACAAGACAAATTTTAGATCATGTAAGAAGAAAAAGGATATCTCAGGTAAGGAAAAATTGGACTAAGCTGACTCATAAAAGTTGGATGAATTACCTAATAATCATAATTCTAAGGCAAGGCTGTTGTCCTTGGAAAACCAAGGAATGGGGTTTTTTGGTTATCAGTTATCTGTATCTGTATCTACCTCCATTTTGAAAGCCAACAATAGTTTTGGGATGATCATCCTGAAATGGAAAATAAGAACTTACTGCCTGACACAAATCTCTGCCCCTTTTATGAAATGATTATTATTGCCCATCACCCAAAAGTTTGGTATGTTTATTTGACATTTCTATACTATTTTCCTGAGCATAGAATTTCAACTTGCTTGGATCAGAATCTGGATTTCTTGTTCTAAATTACACATATCCCTGACTTTCTTAGGATGCCCCTGCATACTTCCTCTCTATGTTCCTAAAAACCTAAGGATTTGTAAAATATATGAATAGTTTGACTAAAAGATGCTGGCATTTGCTGCTTAAGAATCATAAAATTTGCAATTATTAACAAAGAATGCTTGTTTTGCTTATGTTTACTAGTGAGCTATATTTCCTACTTTTATCCTCTTCAACAGCTCCCCACAAGAATGTCAGATTCAGAAATTCAGTGAGTTAATTTTGTACAATATATTCTAATACTAGCAGAAAAAGTATACCAGTCAATCCACTTTCTGGATGGTTGACCTTTATTAAGTGACACAATAATAAGTAATAATGTTTGAATGAAAGAAACTGACTTCCTAATATTGCTGAATAATTTTACATAAATGCCATAATTTTGAAAAACTTTTGGTTCCTGGCTGCATGAAACCAGAATACAATGACAGTTCATTTGGAAGGTTTCCAGTTTCTGGATTTCGGGCTGTAGAAATCCCCATGATTCAGCTCTATATGATAGCACTGGTAATATAAGTGACCCAAGTATTTGCATTTTAGCATATATGGTAGACTCATTCCATCAGAGGAGTAAACCAAAAGCTGTGGTGGAGGCACCAGTCTGAAGTGTCACTTCAGAAGTGGAGGCAACCTTCTTTTCCTGTACCCAGGAGCTGAGATTTTTGCATTCTTGTACTTGTTCTAATTGCACTCCATTTAGGTGTATGACTACTGGTGAGATATCCATGGTTAGTACTTTAATCTTTTCCACATTGATGACTAGTCCAAATAGCCAGGCTCCACCCATGAAGTCACAGAGGATATCAGTGGCTTCTACCTCATCAGCAACAAAAATTGCAATGTAATGAACTGTGTCTGGCCAAATTCAACTCCATTGAACTTGTGAACTTGTGAAGACTTTTCTCATGATGGATCAACTATAGCATTGAATAGCAATAGAGATATGACTGCATCCCTGGAGAACCTCAGTGCAGAGTGGGAAAACTTCTGATCGTTCACTTTGATGTGAACTATCAAGGCTGAGCCATCAGCAAGTGCTTTCCAAAGAGTGGCTAATGAATGCTGTTCAAGGCAGCTGCAAAGTCAGTGAATACCATGATAGGTTTGCTGCATAGGATTCATTTTTCTTCCACTCATTGTAATGTAAATAAGTGGCCATAGCAACCCCTGTTTGGATGGAAATGAGCCTGTTCTGCATGGGCCATTTGTTCACTTTGTTTTTGTATTTGGAGTTGGATTATCCACATGAATATTTTGTCAGCCATGGAGAACTGTCTGATCTCATGGTAGCTTTTACACTCATGGCTGCATCGTTTTATAAAGATGGGGACCATGATGGCTTGGGTCTATATGCTTGGCACTTACTCAGCTGTCCAGATCAACTGAATTATGAAGTCATTGCAGCAAAGGATCATCTCCTGATGCAGAATCATGATATGAGCTTTTAGTCTCTGCAGAATGCTCTATAAGAACACAAGTGTGATTCTTAACCATTCTATGCCATTTTCAGAGACCTCATGTGCAAAGTTACTGTATGCTTTCAGAAAGGAATACAACACTGTATTCGTGTAGGGCTTTGGTATGTATATGTGTGTAAACACATGTAGAAGTGATGCACTCATTCTCTCCATGCCCACTGATATTGTAAAACATTTGGTTATCTATTCCTGGGATCATAAAGCTATTCCTCACATGCCCTTAACCATGGCATCAGCATGTTCTGGTAAGCTGTATTAAATGCCATTAGCTTGGGATGTTGGCTTCCCAGCCCACAGCTGAGACAGCTTGAAGTCACCTTTAGCTATTCCAGTTTTAAAGTGGTGCTTTCCTTCTTCTCCAACATAATTTTTGCCATGGACACAATCTAGCGTACTTCAACAATAATAAGGTTGATGCCCAATCAGTGGCATGGATCTACTAAGTTCTTATTGGCCACTCTAGACTGCTGCAGGTATGCCCGTCCCCTTAGGTTGCTAAATACTTGTTGTGTGCTTGTATACTTTGATTGGGCATTATATCTTTGATGGAAGATGTTTTACAGTGTTTTTGAAACGTCCCACTAGCAAGGAGAACTGATAACTTTCTAGCAACCTTTTTTGAAACTCTTTGATTGGTTCTTTTGCATTAAGTGACTGCCTGAATCTTTATCTGCTAACACTGAAGGCTCATCCTCACGTCATACTAAAAGTGGCTTGAGGGCACCTGGCAAGTCATTACTAAAGTGCCTGTCCTTATGATACAGCCTTTGACTCATCCCCAACTCACCATGGAAGCAACTTAAGTTCATCCTTAGCTGTTCAAGTTATAAAGTGGTATTTTCTTTCTTCTTCCAATACCCATTCCAAGTCTCAGCATGTGAATGATCTACAACACTTCATTAACTATTCTGACAATGACATGATCAAGAACTTGCATCTGCCAAGCTTCTAGTCTCAGTTGAGGCTGATGTGAGCATGTCCGCTCCCCCTAGTTGATGGGCATTGCCCTTAACGGCAATTTGAGACTGGGATGTAGCAAAAACTGGGAACCTCATATTTATTTATTTAATCAAATTTATACTTGTCATAATCAGAACTGACTCTCAGCCATTTACAATAGTTGAGAACAACAAAAATAAGGCATTCAAGCTGAAACATCCTGTATCAGTAATCTGAGCTGTGCTTCACGAACTGCCATTCAGCTACTATGTGGGCTCTTTATCTATATAAGTTTAGTGGTCTTCTGGAAGACTGGTAGGCCTGTTATTAAGCATATGTTCCTAAGCCTGTTATTCAGTGGCCTCTGAAAAGACAATGAATATGGCTGTAAAAAATGGCTGTCAGTATATTTAAAACAGAAAAGAGATGTGTGGCTGGTTCTGTTTCAGAAGAATGCATTACAGGTTTTCTACTGCTTCTGCCCATAAGTGGTTTTGCATGGTTGTGCTTTCTTACTGCTTTGATTACTTCTGCCATTTTGTATCCTCCATGGGATACTTTTAGGTGCTGCCTATTGTAGCTACTTACTGGATTGTCAGTAAGAGAGGTGGGGTGAAACCGATAAGAATTTGGTCAATTTCGTTTTCTAGCCTGCTAAACTGAAATTCAAAAAACTGACCAGCTGACAGGTCAGTGGAGTGGAGATCAGGATTAGCCGGAGCAACTTCTCACTTTGCCTCAACCCTTCCTCTGCCCCTCTGGGCTGAGCTATATTGGACATGGGCCAATCTTCCTGTGATGAATAAAATTCTGTTGCACTAGTTGATCTGACCATGAAAGTTTCTCATAATTTTAGGGCATTTTACATTTTAGAATACAGGCACTGCTACCACTACTACCTTAGAATAAGCTACTGTTTCCTGAAAATACATAACATTTGAATACTAAATGTGCATCCTTAAAGACTTATGTAGATTCCCTGGGAAGTCCTTACAGGGCATCAATCTCTGGTGTGTGTATTCATGTTTCAGGACAAGCATCTGTTAATACTTAATACGCTTGCTGGAAGAGGGGGGGGGGAATCACTGTAATAGCAGAGCAAATTTGATTCCACATAATCATCAGCTTGTGGTTAAACTGGGAGAGATAAGCACTCCTGATCATTCAAGCATGCCTTCAGCAAACTGAATTTTGCTTTCAGTGTTGCAGTTCACTGCATCTACTTTCATCTTCTTTAATAGATGTAATCTTTGTGGCAGGCAGACATTGGGCCAAAAGTTATCAAAATTCTCCCCTTTGCCTAATCATCCTGTTCTGTGAAAATGATGAAGGATGTTTATTTACAAGTATTTCTACTGTTCATGGTACTATGTAAACAGAATCACTTCAAGATGCTATACGAAGTCTTGTTTTTGAGTCTTTGGGAAGCACTGCAAAGCTGCAGAAGCAGTCATCACTTGTAATTTCATTCTGACAGATGACTACTTTGTCTTACTGGGAATTAAAAACACGTTTTTCAGTGGAATGCTCTAGTTTCCTACATTTCCCAAATCTTTGCTGCTCATTGATGCTACATGCCTGATCATTTTTTTAAAACTTACCTGAAGAGTACTTCTGTTGAGTAGAGACACTCCAAGGCAAAATCAATCTCGCTAATGGTGGGGAGAATTGTATCACCTCAGTTGGTACTACAGGTTATTTAGCATAAACATATGTGCTCCCATTAAGGGCTATCTATAGCTTGCTTCAATGAGTCACTTGTGTAAGAGATTTTGTTTATAAATCTGAGACTAATTTCCCCAGTCTCTACTTTCTGCCTCATAGCAAAAGCACACCAATGTCACTGCACAGGCAAACCATTTTTCTTCAGAGCATGATTCAAATCATTAAGCAAAGTTTTTCTCAATAGTGTAATAAATATCACAAGGTAAAAGATAATAACGTCCGGTCCAGCCCCAGAGGTTCTTTTTCCTATTGTCATCTTTAAAACTAAGCACCCCCCCCCCCCAAAAAAAATATTGAAAAGTTGTTTCCTCATCAGCAAAAGTTCATTCCTATGACCAGGGCCTTATTAGCTGTTTCAGCTATTTCTCTCTTAATTGCAGCTTTATATAGTGGATTTGTTGCACCAATCAGATTTTGACAGAATACTCTATGGTAGGGATGGCCAGGGAGCTCCCTTAATATTTTTAGAGACACTACTGTGGATGAGGCAATGGAGAAAAGGCTGTCAGACTGTTTCTTCCTCCTCCTCCTCCTCCTCCTCCTCCTCCTCCTCCTCCTCCTCCTCCTCCTCCTCCTCCTCCTCCTCCTCCTCCTCCTCCTCCTCCTCCTCTTCTTCTTCTTCTTCTTCTTCTTCTTCTTCTTCTTCTTCTTCTTCTTCTTCTTCTTCTTCTTCTTCTTCCTCCTCCTCCTCCTCCTCCTCCTCCTCCTCCTCCTCCTCCTCCTTCTCAGAACTAGGGTAAGCCTATTGTATGACTTATACTATTTTTTTTCTACATCAAAACAATACTACCAGCTTTCAGCAGTTCTGGTCAGGTTTGAGTACAAGTTTCATTTATACACAGCTCTTGCCAGAAAGCATTCTTGTTTGTGGTTTGTTTAAATTGATTGTTCCAATCTGTGTAATTAATTTGTTATTCAAAGGAAATAAAACGTATGGTTCCCATAAAGAAACCATTGGCTTGGTGGAGGTAAATCAAACCACGGCTAGAAGAATCCCTTTGCATAATTTGGGACCATTCTTCATACAAGGATTGAGATCTCATCAATGTCTTCATTTTCTATGCCTTCATAGAAATTATATCCCCAATCCATCTGGAAAGACCAGAAATTGATATTACAGGTTATATCTATGGAATGAATCATACTCATAGAAGTTATAGAATTGATATATCAGCCTTGGTCTTGTCCTGCACCATTTAGCTAGAAAATACATTGTACCAGCCAAAGGCACCCTGTTTTCAGACTTTGTGGATTTCAAATAATCTTTTGACCTGATTCCAAGAGAGAGGCTATGGGAAAAAAATGCAGGGATCCTCAATGGATAAAAGATTGTTCCTTCTTATCCAGACTCTTTATTCGAATACTTCATTGAGAGACAGATGCTCCCTGGAGGCATCTTTCTGGAGCTGTTTCCACCAAAAGAGGGGTAAGGCAAGGGTACATTCTAGCCCCCCCCCCCCCCCGCATTTTTTAATCTTTACATTAAGTCAGTCAGGCTCTCTCATCTTCTAATCATCACTCTCCAATGTTAGCAGATCAGGCAATTCCAGCCTTGCTACATGCAGATGATGTAGTAGTTCTGTCTGTCTCCCAGGTGGGAATGATAAGGCATTGAGGGCATTGGCTTTGCTTAAAAGAACAAGTTGTAGTAAATTATCAAAAAACTAAAGTGCTAGTCTTTACACAACATAAGAGTAGGATGCATAAATGGCAAATTAATGGGACCCCAATAGAGGACGTATATATCTCAGAGTGCAGTTCCAGGCTTCCTTATCTTGGAGCACACATTTCTCTTATCAGGCAAGTGTTGCCCAATGTAGTTCCACAGCTGTCTTAAGATTCTTCCATTCAAAGGGGAAACATTTTATTCTTGCAGCTTGCAAGGTCTTTCTTGCTAAGGTTGTTTCTCAACTTCTTTATAGTGTTGAGATTTGCATTTTTACAAAGTGTAAAATTTCCAGTCCAAATTTATAAGAGCTATACTTCCAAGGTGGATCAAGAATACCGCCTTGTGGTTAGAGACAGGTTCGGTTTCTATCCCCTTAATTTCTGGTTAAAATTTATTTTTTTCCCCTGTGGGTCTGGCTCCACTGGTTCTCAGAGACCATTTTAAATCAACCTGGCTAACAAAAGCTCATAGCAAACTCCGGTCTTTAGGTTTGGAAAGTCTCTGTTTGGAAAGCCTCTGCCCATTAGGGTTTTAAAATGCCAGGAGTGAACTTGAGCAATGTATCTGGGATACTGATTTTCAAACCAGGCTAAGCCTAGTATGTAACCCCACCATTCATGGAATTTTTTTTTTTCCTCAAATGGGTGTATTCCACCATCTTATCTCTCCTCAATTCTAATTCGGAAATTTTGTGGGGCCTTTAGTTTGTCTAGGTTAGATGCACTACCTTCTATACTCCATCCCTTTTCAGCACCATGTAGGCCCATGTGGAGATGGCTCTGTGGAATCCCTAAGCCACATGCTTCTTTGTTGCTCTCTCTATTGGGAATCTTGGAAGACATTTATCTATCCCATTTTAAAGAACTAATCTGGTAGAGAGCACAACATCCATCTGTCACTTCTTCTAACATCTGATTGGGACACTGAAATCTTTCCAGATTGCCCAATTTTGTGCTATCATTTGTTGTATTTGTCCTACCTATGGCTGAAGTTTAGTACAAATTTTTGTGATTGCCTCTGCTATTTGTACTACAGTAACTATAATAAAGGGGACGCGGTGGCGCAGCGGCTTAATGACACTGAAAGAAATGGCTGACGCTTCGGCAGTTCGAGTCCAGCCTTCGCGTTAACAGGGTGAGCTCCTGTTTCCTCCCCAGCTCCTGTCAACCCAACAGGTCGAAAACTTACGTGAGTAGATAAATGGGGACTCTCACTCCGGTGGAAGGAAAAATGCTGGCAGCGCCTTGCACAGAGAGATGGGACCAGTTGCCGGTAAGCGTGAAACCGCGCTCGCCCGAAAAGGGCGCGAAGCAACGGAAATCCCGCCTCCTGCGCTCGCCAGCTGGGCTATGCTCTAGGAAGGAGGCTCTGGCAAACCACTTCCGAAAAACAATTGCCTTGAAAACTGCAAGGATTCGTCCAGGCAGTCACTGAAGGGTCAGTAATGACTGAGCGCAGACAAAAACAAAACAAAACTATAATAATGTATTTTATGTAATTCTATTGTATGTTATGTATTTTTATTGTAGTGTTCTTTGGCCTAAAAGCCATAATAAATGTTTTTATTTGATTTGATGTATTTAAAATCACAGGAAGGAATTTATACAGCTTTGACAAAGTTTTGTCAAAAGTCTTTGACCTAACTTTTATTCTAATGTATCCCACAATATTTTGGTAGGAATATAATGGGCTCAGGGGAGAGTAAGAACCATATACAGTGTTCTGGATTCCTTGGACCAGGGATGTGCTACCTTTATTAACCACACTTTCCAAAAGCAGATGAAAAGAAGGGCAAAGAAGGGCTAGGATGATATATTAAACTTGATTGGGTTCAAAAAAATATTTAAATCAAATAAAAAACAAACCAATGCAGATAATTTGATCTACTATACATTTAAGGGGGGAAGGGAAGAGTATGGGGAACTCCAACTAAACCTTGGCACGGGTGTGTGTGTGTGTGTGCTTTGTAGACCTGATAGTCACAGGTTGTATACTCTTTCTATGATGAATGGTTGGATTAAAATTCCTTTAAGTGTGATGCATAGAAGAAATACTGGCTTCTAGGTGCATTTGTAATATAATGAGATTTTGATCAGTATTCAAAAACCATCAAAGGTTTCAGAAAAGTAATACCCAAATCTAAACACTCTAACATTTCTTAACAATGCCCCTCCTAATTCTAAATTAGCTGCTGTTTTCTCAAAATGTCATATGTTTGTTTTGAAAGAGCTTTCAGAGATGTGCAGTGTTTAAAAGAATGATCGAGTCAGACAGGTCAAGCCGGAAAGATAAATGAAATTATAAGGCTGTAGGACAGTTATCTGTCCTACCTTCATTCTCCTTATCAAAATGCAGAATAGAGTCTCCAAAGGATAAAACCTCTGACTCTCGTCCAGTCTGTTAACAATTAAACCACTTCAGCTGAAGCATAACCACTTAAAAAATCTGGTCTGTCTTCAGTTTTGAGAGCTTTTGAGGTTCAACCTGAATGTGAACTGCACTGTCTGCAATCTTAAATCCATTTCCCATTACTATTCCATTTACCTGGACAAATAAAGGTAAGTTTCCACTTAGAAGCTGATCCATCTGCAAATCTCTTCAAAGATTAGGGACTTGCTCCATGCTTTATCTGAGCTTTAAAATCAAATGGTTTTATGTGCAGTACTTAAACAGCTAATATTGCCTCCATGTTTAGCAACAGGATTGTGTACATACAACACATATTGCTGGAATGGCATATCGTTTGCTAGGAAAAGATGAAAGAGGTAGCTCAGTATCATTATATTGCATGCATTATATTACAAATGCTCCTGGAAGCCAGTATTTCTTCTATGCATCACACTTAAAAGAATTTTAATCCAACCATTCATCAGTGGAGCCCCTTATTACTTCCAGGCTATGAAAACCTTACTATATACTACATTGTTTCATATGTTTAAATATGTTTCACATTTTCAAGTGTTGTATTTGTAGTAAATGCATTACATTAAGTTTGCTTTAATTAGGATGTAATGTATTCATTCTGTATATTATAGGGTTTTTTTTTCTTGGTCAAAAGAAATAGAAGCAATAGAAAGGGAAAGAAGTTGCACTGTATGCTAAAAATATGCACATCTGACATAGAAATTAAAGATAATGAACTTGGTATCGTTATGGAAAGCATCTGGAAAAACATAAATAGAAGAAGGGGTAAAAACAACAGTTACTGATGGCCATCACTGGCCACCCAAGAAGGAAAGATGTGGATAATGTTTTCTAAAAGCAAACAGCAGATTTCTCAATGAGGCGTGAAGCACATGTGGGGATGGGTGGGGAATTCTAATTACTCCATGATCTTTAGGGCTGACAACTTTCTCCTTCAAAAGACAGAACTTGGCACAAGGAAATTTTGACAATCCT
Organism: Liasis olivaceus; assembly: GCA_030867105.1. NCBI lineage: Eukaryota > Metazoa > Chordata > Lepidosauria > Squamata > Pythonidae > Liasis > Liasis olivaceus. The sequence goes on along the minus strand of CM061350.1, from coordinate 43,777,503 downwards.
AGTCAACAGGCAAAGTGGATGTAGTGGGAATTTTGGTGGAAAGTGCATCCAAAACAAAAGAGAAAGGAAATAGTGAACACTCAAAGGGTAACAGTTAACAAAGGAAATAGACATTTATCTCTCTAAGTATTTTCCTTCCTTCCTGTGTAAATGAGCTCTGATTCAATTCAAATATGGCATGACTTGATTTTAGTTTGCAATTTAAGATCTGAGGGAAACGTTATTCAAGTCACCTGCAGATCTGAGATTTGACTGTTAAAAAAAATCATCTGTAGAGTGTCAAGGGAAACATCAAAATGCCTGAAGCTGCTTCATTTTTTATTTTTTTGCAGAATGGGATGAAAACAACTAGGATAGTAGACCCTTTTAAGGGCAGATCCTCTACAAAGCTTCAGCTAGATACCTTCAAGGATTTCACTGCAATTGTTTTTGAAATATTTCCCTTGTACCTTGTTTTGAGGCAGGATAAAGAAAAGATAGCCCAAGAGCCTCAAAACTATTCAACAAAATTCTTTAGAAAAGTTGTGCAGAAAGTTTCATATTTGAATTTTAGAGCAAAAACTTTCAAAAACTGTTTTAAAAAGCAAATTCTTATCTTTCATTTGCCTGGTTTGGTATGACATTGAAGGTGATTGCCCTGGAAGGTGACTTAACTTTCCTGCTTCTGATCGATAGGTTTTGTCATGGGGAGCTCCGACTCACACTCAGAGCCAGAGTCTGAGGAGCAGGCACCTCCAGAGGGACAAACAGAAGAAGAGCTGGTGCAGTCAGAGGCACTAGATGGACAGCTGGCTGAGCAGCCAGAGGGGGTGGGTCAGGGCAGTGAACAACAGAGACAGCTGCCCCCAGCTCTGGTAATGAGGCAGAGAGGCTCTGCCCCCCCCAATGCCAGAATGAGGTGCATGGGAAAAAAAGCTCAACAATGACGCTCACCCAGATTACTTGCAAGAAGGGAACCTCGCCCTCAGAAATAAACAACACTGGGGTGGCTACCTTAAAAAAGGCTTGGCAAGCTCGTGCATCTCTGGTAACAACAACCATCTGGTTACCCTGCTCCGTACCTTGTGCCTTAGAACCTATCTCCTGTGACATCTAGACCCGGACCGGCTGACGACCAACGATTCCTGTTTTGACCTTGGACTGCATTCGACGACTCTCCTCCTGTTTCACTGTTTGTTAAATCCTATTTCAAGGCAAGCTTCATAGACTTTGGGACTTGTTGGGAACTTTGTCCATATCGTGCATAAGTGTTGCTTAAAAGTACAAAGGTGAGCAAACTCCTCCGTGTGTGTGCTGGGCAGGATCCGGACAGGTTTCTGGCATGTCAGAGGTTTGGCATATTTGGCTGGCAAACTTGCCCCTTCCTAGAAAGATCTTGCATCACAACTTTGGTGAGGTATCAAGTGGAACAAGGCACATTGGCCTTTTTTGGACAGAATTTCTTTTAGTGTTATGGCTTGTTGGCAATACCCCAGCAGAGGCACCAACTATGGTTGATGGAGCCAAGGGAAACTGATCAATCATACGTTAGGGCACATCCACAATTACCATTTAAGCCACTTTTTTACTTATGCTGGCTTGAATCTATGTCAACTCAAATCCCTTCAGGACTGAGACCCTCGGCTTTAAAGGTGTTCAGTTTGAACTGCAGGTCACCACATCTTCCCATGGACAATTTCCCTGCTGCTATGCCTTCCCACCTTTTTCTTCCAGGAAAGTGCTTGCCAATAGCTTTCCTTCCTGGCGCTGGTCTTCCTGGACAAGTTTACTTGCATCTGTTTGTTAAAACTCTTCTACTCTGGCCACTGGAAAAATGATAAAGTGATAAAGTATCCTGGAGTTATTATTTATTCATTTATTTTAAAAAGAGCTCTGGGAAAATATAGCTACTCCAGAAAAGAAAAGACAAAGTTAAAAAAAAAATTCTTACAGCTTTCAGACTGATAACCTTCTCTATATTAAGCAAAGATATTACCTACTGCGCTACTTCAGCAGTACTGAAAAAGGGAGCTATATAAACTGTTAAAGTGCATTGTCTCAGTTAAAGGGGTAGTCGTTCCTCGGCAAAGTAGCCAATAAACTGGTGAAATTAGCCTGCAACAAACCGAAGCCCTCTATCTCAAATGAACAAGAACACTTGGGGTGACAAGATGGAAAAGTGTGATTTGGAAGTACAGAAGAAAACTGTTCCCTGAGGTCACCTGGAAACTCAGTGGGGGGTTAATAGAGGGTAATAGTGTTAGTTTCTGTCCTCTGGAAATAATTGCTTGCCTGTTTTAGGGACAGGACCACTGGACAGTGTGGATAAGCCTTAATGAGATACTTAGTTCGAGAAAATTGATATTAACAAACATATGATTAGTTCCCAGATGACTAATGCTAATGAGCAATCTGGGGATGTCATACTAGTGAGATAATGTTCTAAGGGGATCATTTCAGAAACGGAGGAAAAAGATGTTTGCTAGCTGCTGCTTCCCAGAAGTCTCAAGCTGAGTACCACTATCGTCACAGTAGAGAGTTACACCTAGGCTTCATTTTTCCTGATGTGAATAGCAGTTGAATCTATCTTTAGAATGATAAATACAGCCCACCTTCCTTCTCCATAAGCTCTCAGAAAGAGAGTATATATTTATATTATGGCATGCCCTCATTTTATGAGGTTTTGCATGACCCTCTGGTGGGTTGGGGGGAGATTTCCTTATTTTCTATACCGTACATATCTCCGTGGTGGTTTTACTTATATTGATCATCAAGAGGCAGTACACAACCAGTGTGTTTTACTTGGAACTCATAAGGTATACATAGCTGCAGATTTTACTATGGAGCTCACGGACCCTTGTACTTTAGGTGACTTTAGGAAAGTGGACGGTATATACCATACTAAAGATACGCTGTATATGTCCCTTTTTGCAGCATTGCTGAGCACCTAGACCTGACTAGCTTGTAAAGTCAATACTCTACATAGTCACCTAAAGTACAAGGGTTCATGAGTTCAATTCCTAGCAGATGGTTTAAACCCCATAGTAAGATCTGTGGCTAAGTACACCTGATGAATCCCAGATAGAACAAAACTGGTTATATATTGCCTCCTGGTGGTCAATGCAGTTCCACACAATAGTTGGCACAGGAATTTCCATTGCCAAGCAATGTAGTCATAAAGTGTGATGTCACATAACTCCATCGCTTAGCAACAGCAATCCCGGTGCTCCCCACTGGCATCATTAAGTGAGGATTGAGGGTCATTAAGTGAGTCCCAGGTAGCTTGCAAGCAGGCAGGTAAGTGGCTGCTGCTGGGTGGGGGAGGGTGTGTGGGGGAGGGTGCACAGGGTGCACATTCTAGGTGTGGCATGAGCATGGTACGGCTGGAGGTGGCTACTGCCAGGTGTGGGAGAGTACAAATGACTTATTGGAGCGACTTGCAACTTTCCCTGCTGCCTTCCCCATTGACTTTGCTTTTGGGAGCTGGCAAGGAAGGTCACAAATGGTGATCATGCGACCACGGGATGCTGTAAGTGTGAGCCAGTTGCCAAGCATCCAGATTGTGATACATGACTGCGGGGGTGCTGGGACAGCAAGAACTTTGAGGACCAGTCATAAGTACCATTCATTCGGCACTGTTGCAACTTTGAATGGTCACTGAACAAGTGGTCATTACATGAGGACTACCTTTACTGGAGAGCTCTGAAGGAGCTTTTCCACCAAGACTGCTAGCTGTCTGCTAGAGACATCACAACATGATGATGACAAAATCACCTTTTCTATACAAGGGGCAGCAATGAAGACAGGACTGCTAATGCCAGCACTATACTAGCACAATCTTGCTGATGTGTGTGTTTGTGTCTGATACTTATACAGCTATGTACATGAGCAATGCTAATTTCAACACACACACCATTGCATCCCAGTATGGAAAGGTAAGAGTGAGGAGGACTCTCATACCTTGTGGCACTATGATTGCTGGAGACTTTGCTTCCATGTCTATGCCACTGCCACCATATCCCTCCTCATATGGATAATGATAATGAGCATATTAAAGCACGGCCCTTGTGCAATCATCACTTATATTGGGAAGACAGCTTCCATTGATGCCTATGAGACATTTTCATACTGTAAAGAGCAACTGTAAGGGAGGATGATGTGGATAAAGACTGCAAAGGGTACAAAGAATTAAAAAACACTCCTATCATATGGTCCCAATCTCAGGAAGGTCTCTTACAGCTGCTACCAGGGCAGTTCTGACAAAAAAAGGGAAAAAAAAAACTGCTAGTAATTCTTTGTGGTGTTGCATTTTTATTTCTGACTGAATATGTTCGATTTTAATATCTCCATTTGGGGAGTATGGAAGTGGTTGCCTGGATTCTAAGTCCTCGGGTGAGCGTTGGATGGAGTAGAATTAACTGAAAGAAAATCATCTTTGGACTGCTGATTCTGGCTCTCCATGCGCTTTTAAAAAATGCATTAGAGACAAAATTGATCATCGGCGTCTTTGTAAGCAGCAGCTTTGGTGCTGTTCTCTTACAAGTGCAACCAGGTGGTAGCAGCTCTCTGACTCTAGCCCTCAGGGGGAGATGAAGCCAAAGCACAGGCAGGGAAGGCTCGTCAGACTCTTACCTGCTTGCAGAAAGAGAGCTTAACAACAAGATTTGCAAGCTTACACATGTTAACAGAACCATTCCATAAATATGTATAGATCTCAGTGTTCCTCATTTGTAATAACTCTCCCGCTCCAGTGACGGCCACCCCTTAACACTGTGCTTTAGAACAGACACATACAAACACATGCGCATTCTCTTTTTAGTTGAGATTAAGGATTTAAAAAAAAACAAACTTGAATATCCCTAGATTTAAACATAAGTAACACATGTTAGTTTATCCACATTATTTCATATATTCCACCTGGGATCATTTGTAGTTCTCTGATCTGACTGTTGACATTGATCAGGAAGCAAGTGCTCAGCGTCAGTGACCAATAAAACACAATGTTTCAACTGGGTACACTCAACACTTGGAGTGAATTTTCATATATTCCACATGCAGTATCTGTATCACAATTCAAACAATAAGAGCAGAGGCTCCATTAGAAAAAGGCTTTGATGTATGGAACAAATTGGAATTCTTTTGGATTTAGCTCTTTTGCAATATAGTTCTTTACTCAACAAGTGTTTCAAAATATTTTGAAAATTAGGATAAAGTGCATTTAGAAATGTGCATGCATAGATTTTACTTTTTCGGATAAAATGCATACATAGATTTTGTGTGAAAATGCAGTTAAACATACTTTTACATGCATGTTATTTTTAAAAATATAGATTGTTCTGGAATGCAATTATGAATAGAATTGATTATAGGAATACATTTGTGCAAAATTGACATGGACTGTAAATAATCTGATTAACTCATTCTTTATAACTGTTGTCATCTGAGTTCACTAAATACAGTTTGTTTTATTATTTTTTTTAAAAAGCAATTAACTTAGAATGATCAGATATTGAATAATGTCATTCTTACATGCATAACACCAGTATGAAATTTGGGGCAGGGGAGAGGGAAATAAGTAAAGAATATGAAGTCTCCAGTATGGCATTGAAGCTGCTTCCATTTTGTACAATTGAAAAATCCAGTAGCTTAAAAGTGAGATTGTTATTCTTAACAGCATACATATAGTGGTGTATTTACTTGTGTAAAGAATTTTATCCATTATTCCCTTGGATCCTTACTGTTTTGCCAAAGAATCGTATTTTTTTAAAAGTCTGATTCCCTGCTGTTTTTATTGCTGAGTGCCTACATGAAGCACAGTGTGTGCATCTTATTAGGGTTTTCTGTCAATGACATTAAATAAGCTCTTATGCAGAAAATTAGGAAAGTCCCAAGCCCTATCAATTCAATTTCAGGTAAATCTATACTATTATTCTTCTGTTTTCTGATAAGGAATGTTCCAATGTATATTCTGTGTAAAGGTTAGTATGCTTATCTAATGTCTAAAGCACAGAAAATGAAACCAAACGTTGCTCTTTTCTTTCTCTTTATAAGGGCATAGAGAAGAACAAGAACATTTTTTTTTTCTTGGAGTCTAACTAATCTAAATAGAAGAGCAGAAGAGGAGTTTGAATAACATTTAGGGTCTCTGCCTGAACCATATAGTGCTTGAAAGAGAAATTATTACCTACAGACATTGCATGAAATCTGTCTCAATATTTCTTTATATTGACAGGAAGCTGCCTGACAAAGCTAGTCTAGACATTTGGTAGAAGGAGGCAGTCATTTCTGGCAGCAAATGGGAACAGATAGATGTTGGAGAACAAAGTTGAGTCTCATGAGATCTGTAAGATCTCTGCCTTTTTCCCACAAGAGTAAATCCATCTGAACAACAAAGGGTGGTTTACCATATTTTTTATTGTACTCTGCCCACAATCACATTACATGAGATGGGTGGTGATATAAAGGTGATGAATGAATGAATGAATGAATGAATGAATGAATGAATGAATGAATATCAGTGCATTATAAATCACAAAATAGTCAGGACCTTTGTAATGGGTGTGAAAAGTCAGCTGACACTTCCATGGGTTTGGAATGCTGGAGCCTTTTAAGAAATACTACATGGATAGAAATTAAGTGTCTGAGTTCAGCGCTGCTAAACTACTTGGTCATCTTTCCAAGTCTGAAAATGTTTTCTATATTATGTAGCCAAAGGCCTGCAAATAGCTTCCTGCAGTTTACCTTTTATGTTCCATACACATGAAAAACTGTGCTATCTATACTCCTAAATGTATTCTAATTATCTGCCTTCCATTGGCTAGTGGATGTTGTCTTATGTTATCTTATATGGAACATAAGATGTAGATTATATCTGATATAAAATCAAATTCAATAATACACCTAAGCACTCTCAGTGAAGGCAAGCTGAATTGTATTTTGGAAGAAAATGATACTTTCTTTTATTATTGCCTTTGGCTTCCTTCATAATACTAAATTAGTTCAGTAAAAGTAAAGCCCTTGTGAAATCATGTACTTTTTATACCACATCACGCAGCTGTAACTCATAGAAACAGTGTTGGATATAGGGTTATAAAGCAAGTCCTCTGACATAATCTAATAAAGACAATGGCAGCATTGCTGTCAAATGAAGTTCATAGATTTCTTTGCTCATAAGATTGCAAACAAAAACCTGATAAACAGTTTACTTTGCCCTGATAGAAGAGAGAGAGCGCTCCCAAAATATAATCAGCACTATACTTGTGTGAAAAATATAATGAACAGAATACACTTCCACTCCCCACAAGAAAAACATTTGCAGTAAAACATAAAGCCCAATTGTGATCCAGTGACCTCAAACATAAACATTAATTGAACTATAGCAGGTTTGTACATCAAACAAAACCCCAAGAGTTTCAAAGGGGCCTTAACTCAGCTGGTGCTATGATTTACTCTCCTTAGAGCCAGATGTGAAATAAGTGAAGTTAGTTACCTAGTTGATCACCAATCAGGCTGCTGGAATAGAAACAAGTTGGCACTTCCACAAGAAATGAAAAAAAAAAAAACCCATTTACATTTAGTAAAAAGCAGTGCTTTTCAAACTTGGCAACTTTAAGATGTGTAAACTTCAACTCCCAGAATTCCCCAGCCAGCATGAGGAATTTAAATAAAAGCTAAATAAATGCAAGAACACCACTTCACAAAAAAAAAAAAAAAAAAAATCTACAGAAGCCTCTTCCCCTTAGAAATAATTTCTAGAGCAAATTCTTCTTCATCAAATTAAAGAGAACTGATTAAAAATGCACAAAATTTCTTTGTTCAGCACTAAACCAAGAGCATGCAACTAGATCTAGGACTATAGCTATTAGAGTACGTTAATGGCTCAGACTTTGCAACTACATTTTTTCTGGTACCCTCATGTCTCTCACATTTCCTTGGTCCATGATATAGAATAGCTTTCTTCTTGAGCAGATACAACATGTTACTGTCCACACTCCTAGAAGTGGATTTAGTAACACTCCTCTGCAGGAATGCCTCTGCCACTGCCCACTGATGAAAATCAAAACAATTACCCATATCTCCCTTCCTTCCTTCCTTCCTTCCTTCCTTCCTTCCTTCCTTCCTTCCTTCCTTCCTTCCTTCCTTCCTTCCTTCCTAAGATCTAATCTTACCTCTCTTGCCAATTTACTATGAAAATTTAGAAGAATTAATGACCTTGTTCTCCACTTTTTAGTGGAGAAATTATTTCCAGGAGCTTCCACAACATTTTGTACAGTTACTATTGCAGTATAATGAAGAACAGTTTAGTTTCTAAGCACAACTTCCCACACTTGAGATCTTTTAGAATCTTAACTACTTTTATGTGTACCCTCACATTTTACTATATCTGTCTAGGGTTATTTCTTAACTAGCCTAGTGTTTTAGCAGTTATTTAATTATCATTTTAATATCTTAGTTATCACAGAGCAACATAGGATTGTATTCATTTATCAATTAAGTAATTTTGCAATTTTAGCCCTTTTACACACAAATATATCTCTGTTTTAGGACTTTTAAAACTCATTTGCTTTTTATACTGTGCAATTTGCTGAGTAAATGTTATCTTATTGTTCTTTCTTACTTCTATAACCTTTGTCACTGAACCATATTTAAATTTGATCAGTGACCATAATAAAGACATATTACTACTGTCTCTCTTTTTATTTCTCTCTCTCTCTCTCTGTATGTATGTATGTATACACATACACATACATATATATGCCAATAAAATAAAACACATGTATTCACACCCCTTTTCAAATGTCATTATCCCATAATCCCATTTTGTTGTTCCAAACAATTACATTTTCAGTGTTATAAAAATTCTACAACATATTCATTCTTTTTCTCTGTTTTGATCCAAAAAGTGGTACATACTATTGGGATGTTTTTCCACTGAGGTGGTCTGAATCAGCACCCATCTATCATATCCTGACTCATCTTTTGACTTGCTAGCCCATTCCAATAAAAAAGGACATGTCTTGACATACTCAGACCAAAATCAACCTGAATCTACATCTCAAGCTGATTTTCTAGTGATAACTTGAAGCAAAAGGTACTGTATAAATCATCTAGAAGATACCTGCTCAGGTCATCCAAAATAAAGATGGACCAGTTTGAATTTCTTCCTTTGCAAGCTACAGTGGTACCTCGGTTCATGAACTTAATTTGTTCCATGACTCTGGTCGCAAACTGAATCAAATTTTCCCATAAGGTTCAATGTAAATATGGTTAATCCGTTTTGACCCCTACGAATGTGGTCACCAACCAATTTTGGTCACCAACCGAATCAAATTTTCCCATAAGGTTCATTGTAAATATGGTTAATCTGTTCTGAACCATATGTATTTTTTTTAAACCACAAAAATATGAAACAAAGTACAGTACAGTACAGTATGAAGAGAGAGAACACTAACCTTGCTTGAGGTGACTTCTGGCGTGGAGGACAGGAAGGCGGGTGGGGAGGCAGTTATTGCTTGGAGGGAGAGCCCCCCTGCCTACAGGAAGCCACAACCACCTGTCACAGCAGGGAAAATGGCCACCGGTCATGTTCATCACCCGATGCGGAGTTCGCGAATGGAAGCAAAATTTTGCGAATGGTGCTGTTCGTGAACCGAATTGTTTGTGAACAGAAGCATTTGTGAACTAAGGTATTACTGTATTTACGTTGGGTGAACCTGCTTTGTCTTCAGGTTGTGGGTAAACAGAAGAGTCCAGGCTCTCTCTGAAGTTTCAGGAAATCATCCTTAAATATAATCCAAAATTAAGATGTCTTATGATTTTAGATAGAAATGTGTCAGGCCTAGCCCAAAGAACTCCAAGAGACCGTGTAATCTTATCTTTCCCTCGTGCCTCAGGAGATGAAAGAAAACGTTTTTCTCCCTGAGTTCGGCCTTCATAATTCCATTCCATCACACAATGCCTGATACCTTTCAGTTAGTAAAAGTTTGTTTTTTTTTTTAATGAGTCTTTCTGACCATTTCTGTCTCCTCTTTCCTGGATTCTTTAATTTAAAAAAAACCTGAATGGATTTCGCCTGTTTGCCTAACTTGACAAAAATGGTAAAAGATGCTGGGAATATATAGCTTCCAAGGGAAAAAAAAAAATCAAACTGGTCAGTTTCACAGAAACAACTATTCCAAGAGCAAATACTGCAAATAGTCAAAATGAGTAATTTTCTTTGTTCCTTCCAATGACCTAAGCAATCTCTTTTCATACTGACATCCAGAGAACCCAATTTGAATCTGGATCAGGGCAGTAAGGGAGAAAATAAACATTTTTCCACATCAGATGGTTGCTGATTACTCAGTTAATGAAATATTATAGGCGTAAGAAGTTACATGCACATATAGCCTATACTTTGCAAAAAAGCTAAGATAATCAGTCGTGGACCGTTTAAGGTAGGATGTGGAATATGCTGGGAGCAGCATAAACTTACCAGAGTTTTGCTAACCTTCAGATCCCCAACAGTACATGGAGAAATAAACATTGGATATCATGGTCACTGTGGGAATGAATAAATCACATTAGGTGCATATTGGAATCCCCGTATATAAACAACTACAGGAAAAGAAAAACCCTTTTCTTTTGAAAATGATTGTCTCTTGACACCATATCAACTAAACTGTTAATGTGTAAGGTTTTTCTTTTCCTTTTGTTTAAGCCCAAAGGAACAACTAATTCTGTTCCCAGTTTTGTGAAAGAAGTATCTGGTACTGTTGACTTGCATCCCTTTTTTGTGGTTGGATTAAGAACAAAATAGAATATTTCTCCCACACTTTATAAAGCTTTCATTTATATGTACACTGTAGTCTCTACATATGGTAAGCAGACTTAGGCAGGTAGGCAGTTTTTATGTTTTTTTAAAAAAAATCTTTTGACATAAATTACCTGGCCTCCTTTCAAAGCCACTGGCAAAATACATCTTGTTTGAGTTTACTCAGGAATGGCTTTTATCTGCTTTTACTAGAAATCTGTCTGATCATTGACAGATGCAAAGGACATTTTATGGCAGCAAACTGCTATGTGAAAATTATATGTGAGGAATCAACAACAAAGGTCTTCTTTACATAAGAGACACCATTAAGCTTTGTAATTGGAATCACAGTATATTTTAACACTAGCATGTCAAATAATAAGAATCCAGTTATGAAGTCTTTTTTTTTGTTTAAGTTTTCAACTGCTTTTTCAAATCAAATATTTTTGATTCCGTTATTTTCTTCTACATCCATGGTAAGAATATTGTCTCAGCTGAAAACCCTGAGGAGTTCTTAATGAAGTGTCAAAGTAAAACTCCACACACAGAGACACACAACATATAAGAAGCTAATAATATCAACTCTCAGATTTCCTGCATTTACAATCCAGTCCTATATTCTTCAGTTTGAGTGGAAGATATCCTTCCTCCTCCTGTCTGAACATAGAATCTGCCTATCTGATCCTGTTGTTTAGAGAGTCCTTGCTCCTTATGAGATACACAATGTATAGATATGGCAAAAGGCCTTTCTGGTCCCCCAACATTTGGGAAACAAGTCAAAAGTGTCCTATTTCAATGTGTCTTCAGACTGAGTTGATTGAAGGCATCAGATTGTGTTGGTTGTTATTATCATTTTAAATCTGTTTTTTGTGTTCTGTTGTTTGCTGCCTGAGTCCTTTGCAACTGAACAGTCTAGAAATGCTGTTAATGACTGTACATACCCATAACATGTATCTTGCTCTATATCAATTTCTTATTTATTTAATAAATCTACATGACTGTCCATAAAGAGAGGCTTTCAGTTAAAATAAAATTTCCACAAAAATTGAGGAAAAAAGAATTATGCATGTGCAGGAAATATACAATATAGCAAAATTATACTTTTTGTATACTTTTTGTATATTTTTACTTAGAAATTTACTAAGGCTGACAAGTTTAGAAGATGATGTACAAGTGACCAGAGTTATTTTGGGATGATTGCCTATTTCCTAATAGGAAAAAATGCTAGGTAATTGAGAAGGAAATGAATAGTGAAATGAGTATTACATTTTGGTTTCAATCTCAGATATCCCTACCCTACCACAAAATGATAGAGAATTCCAGAGGCTCCAGTGATGAAGAAAGAAATTATAGGTAGTGTCAGACCCAGCCCAAGAACAATGATGAAACAGTTCAGTTCAGTACAGTTTCTTTATTTGCTTACACCGTATAGACAGAATCTTGCCAAACTAAATCCATACTACAGCAACTAGTGGATATACCCTGTGAGATTCTAGGGAGTGGCTATCCTGAATCTCTTTCTGTTCTCATGCTCCCCTGTGGACTATGCTGCCTCTTGTCTCCTCCCCCCTCCTGGAATGCACCCCCTCCTTCCTGATAGCCTTGATCTCCCACATCACTCTTCTCCTCGTAGATGCATTCCATCACAGCTAGGGATGAAAATAAATTCATTCTGTTCTACTTTCTGCATTTTCCCTTAATCTATTTTTTAGGATTAAAAAAACAATCTGTAAAAATCTGCATCTATTACAATTTACAACTCTCCCTAATACAGTATATAGGTTGTCCTTGTTGAATGACCACTCGTTCAGTGACTGTTCAAATTTACGATGGCGCTGAACATGGAGGACTTATGATGGGTCCTCCTAGTTGTGGCCATTGCAATATTCCCATGGTCATGTGATCACAATTTGGGCACTTGGCAACCAGCTCACAATTATAATGTCGCAGTGTCCCATGGTCAGGTGATCCCCATTTGCGACCTTCACTGCCAGCTTCCTACAAACAAAGTCAATGGAGAAGCCTGCAAGAGGTTGCAAATGGGGATCACATGACTGTAGGATGCTGTGACCATGTGGGATTTGCCAAATGATGGCACCTGGGACTGCCAGTCACATAATGTTGTACTTTATGACCATGTCGCTTAATGTCAGAGTTGCTGGTTTCAATAACCATAGTTAAGTGAGGACTACCTGTTATATGACTTAAGAGAATGGTGTGGTAAGGAGTAAAGAGGCCAAGCACGCTCTATGGCATGGTGAGAGAGTTCAAAGACTAAAGAAAAAGAAGTAGGAAGGAAAGAATTGAGGGTACGAAATTGGGATTATGAAAATAGCACAACCAAAATGTTTCCCAGTGAATTTTTAACCTCAGAAGATGCTCCTTTTCCATAGCCATTTTTAGACACAACTTTCAGAAGCATCCATGCTTTTTCATAAACATCTCACATAAACAATTTCTAACTGTATCCAGATTTTTATTTTTTACTATAGAGTTCACTGCTCTCAACATTGCCATGGATGAAGTCAGTTTGGTAATTGTTGTAAACAAGCCAACACAGAGAGCCATGTCAGAGTGTGAATATTATGCTTATCATTTCTAAAAAGGAATAAATGCAAATAAAAGTAAGGCAACATTACAGTAGCTCATGTAGAAATCTGGAAGTCTAGTTAAAATAAGAAATTCTCCAGTACAAGATATTGTCTCCTGTTTATTTTCTGTGCTGAACATTTCTCCACTAATACGACTTATACAAAGATTCTTTGTGAGATATCTCATTTTAGAGAACAGTAAGATTTTCTTGTGCTTGAGAAAATCTCACTGGGCTTGGATTCTTGAATTCATTTTCAGTTAATGTCTGTCTCCAAGGAAGAAGACTTGCTTATCAGCACTATCTGGGTTGAGGTTTACAAGAACAACCTCCAAATCAAATATGTAGGTGAAGAACCTTGATTGTACTTGAAAAAAGGTTAAGATATAAAATGTTAAAAGGATTGATTTTGGACTCTGCTGCTCTTTCAGTTAATTAACCAATGGCAGAACCAGCTCAAAGTTCTGCATTAATATTAATGTCCTATAAGAGGGAACTTCCTTCCAATGAGTCACAGATAAGATGGATCAGAGATACTTTGCATAAAATGCATGATTTGGCCTCTAGTCCATTTTGCTAATATTGCAGAGCAAAAGAAAGTGTTTTAGTCTAATGATAATTGGAGTAGCAGTTTTTACATTTCATTACTTAATGAGAATATCTCCTCATACATTAATCAAGATTTGTGGTGTTGTTGGAAAGTCCATGTACTATTAATGGTTTCAGTTTTGCAAATATCCTATACATAACTTGTTCTTCTAAGTTTGGTATTCTTAAATAAAACCAACAAAGAAATTAATTGTTGTACTCCAATGGCATAGGTATTTGGGCAGTTTTAGAGAGGTTGTTGTTGTATTATTATGATTATCATTATCAGTCAAATGCAGGACATGTACATGTGTAGCAGATAGGTAACAGATGTTAATGTATGAGTATTTGCCTTAAAAGTCTGCTGTCTCTCACTTTTTGTTTCATAACACTGAGCCGCTCATTGAGTGAGATGGGCGATGACTAAATTTGAAATATAAACAAATAAAATAAATAAAACAAACTCAATTTTTCTTTTGTCATCAGAAAACATAAAATCTGCCAGACTGCCGAATTTTTATTTTGCATTTTAGAGAATGTTAACCTTTTTAGGGAAGGTTGCTTTGGTCATGTGTATATGGACTATTGCAATGTACTGTCCTCAAAAACCACTCAAAAACTTCAGCTGGTCTGGAATGCAGCAGCAGAAGCAATTATTGGGGTACCTCTTCAGGCCCATGTAATATCTATGCTTCATAAGCTGCACTGGCAGGCTTCTAGGTGCAATTCAAAGTGCTGATTATTACTTATAAAGCCCTTCATGGAATAGGGCCTGGGTATCTAAAGGACCATCTGTATGATCAGGCAGAGGTGGCATACTCCATCCATTAAGCAGTGATACCTAATGAAATCTAGAAAGCATGCTTCTGTAAATAGCTGCCTTCTGGAACACCATCCCACTAAGATACTCTGCCCCCCCCCCCCCACAGGTCATGTTTCGAAGAGCCTTGAAAACTTGTCTCTATAACCCTTGCTTTTCTTCCAGTGTTTGTGTTTTATTATTGTTTCCTTACCATGTACCACCCAGAGTCATTATAGAGATAGGGTGTCTTATAAATGTCTCAAATAAATAATTAATAAGATCTCACATATCCACAGAACTGCTGTATACTGAAATCAATACAGGAGGCTGCCCTTCAAAGTCTTTCCCATTTCATATTGAGATAATTGATGTAATTTCAATCACTCAGGGCCCCTGGGTGGATAGAGGCACAAGCTCAGGGTTCAGTTGGAATCATACTATTAATGCTAGTAATGAAAACAGCTAAAATACATAATATGCATGAGAGTGACTAACAGACTTCTTTGAAGGCTACTTTTCCAATTTATATCTCAAATATCCCTTTAGAGATTATGGGAAGAAAGTGGAGGAAGAGTGCAGTTTAGGTGACAAGATACAACACAGCCCAGATGTCAGAACCATGACAGGACAGAGTTTCAAGAGCTCCTCTTTAATTAAATCTGGCTGGGAATGTACTCTTAACATTTTCAAGATTATGTTTTTACCCTAAACTAGCATTAAAAATGACTTTCTGAAATCTGTGGGGTTCTTGCTTCTTTGATTTGCTGGTTAGGTGGGCTTCATATAGCCCCCACTTTGCTAAAACTGTTTTTTTTTTTTTAAGTTTAATCTGGACTCAGACAACCAACAACTCAAGTTAGGCATAAGAAAAACTAGTAACAGTCTCAAAGGATAATCATGAAAACCTCAGGCTGTTTCATTTGTTGCCAGAAACTGAAGGAAGAGGAATAGCATGAAATCCATTGGGAACTTTTCAGAACTTTGTTGGAATCTCAACATTTTACACAGAATATGTTAAAAGTTTCAAATCAGCCTATATTCCCAATAACTCCAAATTTCAGCAAATATACATCTTTAAGTTGCATGCAGTAGTATACAGAAATAATCTGATAGCAACATGCTAATATGGCATCTTGAATTATCAGATATCAGTAATAGTGTTTCTTCCATTGCTCCTAGACTGAATGACAAAAATAAATATGAAAGGCAAGTTTTTCTGCATGCTGTTGTTACAGTTAATAACTAATTTCCCAGAGTGATAAGCAATTTTAAAAAAGATGAATTATTGACACTTCCCTCCCCCCAAGAAAATAGCATTTTTTTTTTGACAAGCAGCACTAAATAATACAATGCCGTAAAATACATTCTTGTTTTATGTCTTTTGGCAGTGATGTGTTTAAATAAATAAAAAAGAAAAAAACTGCTTATGATATTTTTAATAATATATCTTTTTTTTCTGAATAGCTTCAGTTTCTAAAAAATAGTGTACCTTTTCTCTCAAAACTTGTTACTTCTTGGTGAATATTTTTCTTGACACAACCTCTTTCTTCCTTTGCTCTTTTTTTTAATCCTAATAGGGGGAAGAAACCTATAAAATACATCTTCGAAGATATTCTAAGAAATTCAAAAGTAGAATCATAGAATCCTAGAGCTAGAAGGGAACTTAGATGTCATCTAGTCCAGGTTCTTTTTGAACACCTCCAACAAAAGAGAAAACAACATTTCATGTGGCAGCCTGTCCCACTGACTGACAACTCATATAACAAGAAGTTGACCCTGATGGGTAGCTTGACTTTTTAAGTCTGTCTAGATCTTTTTCAATCTTCTCTCTTCTAAAATATTAGCCAATTCTCTAAGCTTTGTGTCATCTGATAAGTACCCTTCAACCTTCTCATTCAAGTTATTTATAAAAATGTTGAATAGCACAGGACACAGGACAGAGTCTGGTAGCACTCCACTCCATGCTTCTGGTCTAAACTGGTCATTCATCCTTTATGCTACCATATGATTTAGTATCATATTGTGACAGACTCTGTTAAAGGCCAAGTACATCAAGTCTACAGCATACCCTGACCTACAAGCTAATAACTCTGCTAAAGGAGGACATAAAATTATAAAGTAATTTGAAGTTAAAAAGCAATATAAAGTTAGAAAGTAATATACATATTATAAATATAAGGATATAAAGTAATATAAAGGTTAAAAAGTAATAACCTAGGAGAAAATAAAAGTAAAGGGCAGAAGAAGAGGGCACACATGTTGAAGTTATTACAAGGATCTGTCATATTCTATATATATCTTTTTAAAGTTCTAAAAAAGAAGATAAAAACTAATATAAATTAATAAAAAGCGAGAAAAAGAAGAAAAAAATCAAAGAGAAAGCTAAAAGTACAAGAAAGGAAAATAAATAAAAGAAAAATATAGAAGAAAGAAAAAAGATACAAAGAAGTAGCTTCTGATCTTTTTTACAGCAGTTATAAGAAAATTATAAATTTACCTCTTACTCTATGGGTAAAACATAACTCTCTTCTTTCTACAATCTATCCTGTCTAATCATCAAAACCATAAATCATGAGTTCCTTTTGTTTCTCTTTCACCCAAAAATTCTACAGGGGTTTCCAGTCAGCAGTAAACATAGATATTGTCTTTTCTCTGATCAAGGAAGTCAATTTAGCCATCTCAGCAAGTTCCATCCTCTTCACCAACCATTCCTCCATTGTGCTTAATGCTAAATCTTTCCATCTTTGTGTATACAATAATCTTGCTGAAGTTATCATGTATAAAAGTTCCATGACTTTTTTCCAACTGTTTGTCTATCAGTTCCAAAATAAAACAAAAACAAAAAAACAATAACAATAAAAAACCCCTCTGGTTTCAATTATATATTAATCTTTAAAATCGTCTGAATCAATGTATGACTTTGAATCCAGAATTTTCTAGCTTTTTTACATATCCACCAAACATGATAAAATGTCCTGCTTGTTGTTCACATTTCCAACATAAATTTGAAGTGCCTTTATACATTCTAGATAATTTTTCTGGTGACATATACCAATGGTACATCATTTTTAAAAAAATTCTTTAAGATTATAACATAGTGTAAATTTCAATCCTTTCAGCCACATATTTTACCATTGTTCCATTTGTATATTATAACCAATTTTTTAGCCAAATTCTTCATACATTTTTTCATTTGTTCTTCTGTTTCCAATTTCAATAAACATTTATACATTTTAGTAATTACATGTTCATTATTTGTACACAATTCTATTTCAAACTCAGTCTTTCAATGTTCAGAACCATAAATTCTTTTGTCTACTTTAAATCTTTCTAATAATTGTAAATAAGAGAACCATTGACAACTATATCCCTCTGCCACCAGTTCTTCTTTTGATTTTATTTTACATTTTTAAAATAATTGTGCGTTCCCCTTGACAAAATTCTATTATCTTATGATACATAGCCATTTGCGTTTGCCTATGATTTCTCATCTATAAATTGCTACTTGTGCTGAGAGCCACAAAGGTGCTTTCAGGCACAACCTGGGTTTGTATCTATTTCATATTCTCAGCGTGGCATGTCTAACATGTGCCATATCCATATGTCATATGGATTTTTAAAATCCACATTAACCTTGATTTTATTGTACCCCAAATATCCATGCCACCCAAATCTCTTGTCATTTCCTTTTAACTCCAAAAGCCTTCTATTTCTCAGCAACACCCACTCTTTATTTTATTTTTTTGTTTGTTTGTTTGTTTGTTTATATATACAATTTATAAAGCTGCTAATCTCACCAGCAAGTGACTCTGGGCAGCGTACAAGGCTAAAACAATCAAAAGCAATGCTAAAACAATCAAAAACTCTTTCATCCAATCCAAACAGCAAGCTGCAAAATGCAATTTCAAGTCAGGTAAACCCAGTCCTCCTCTTTCCTTTGCATCTCATAACACCTTATATTTAACTCGTAGTTTTTTCCCCTGCCACACAAATTTAAATATATCCTTTGGCCACTGTTTAAATGGTGCATCAGTTGTCAAAGCAGGTGTTGTCTGAAACAAAAACATCATTTTAGGCAAAACATTCATTTGTATCACAGAAATTCTCCCCGCCTGTGATAGCTATAGTTTCTCCCATCTTAATATATCTTTTTTTAACTTCATTCCATGTATTAACATAATTATTTTGAAATAACATACAATTCATATTTGTCATAGTGATACCCAGATATTTTACCTTCTTCTCAATCTTAAAACCTATTGTATTCATCAATTCATCAATTTGATCTTCTATTTTCATATCTTTGTTAACATCTTCATCTTCTGTTTATTAATCTTAAAATCTGCTAATGCGCCAAATTCTTTTAATTTGCCCATTAATATTTCAATTCCCTTTAAAGGATCTTCCAGAACCAACACCAAGTTGTCTGTAAAAGCCCTTAACTCATAAGCCTCTTTTTTAATCTTTACTCCCACAATTGTCTCACTTTCTCTTATATCTCTATTCAATATTTCCAGAACCAAAATAAACAAGAGAGGGGACAGTGGGCATCACTGTCTTGTTCCTTTTTGTATCTCACATAGTTTTGTTAAATCTCTGTTAACAATTATTTGTACTTTCTGTGAAGCATAAATCAATCTTACTCATTTTATAAAGTTCTCTCCAAAATTTGTATCTTCTAAAACTTTGAACAAGAAAGCCCAGTTCAAATTGTCAAAGGCCTTCTCTACATCCAAGAAAATCAATGTGGCTTGTTTTTCATTATATTGCTCCAAATATTCCAAAATGTCCAACACATTTCTGATATTGTCCTTTAACTGTCTTTTAGATAAAAACCCACATTGATCTCCATGAAATAAATTCTTGTAAAATTATTTTAGTCAGTTAAAATGGTTGTGAACAACTTGTAGTCATTATTCAATAATAATATCAGCCTATAGTTTCTTGTAAAAGTCAAATTTTGTCCCTCTTTATGTATTAGTGCTATACTAGCCTCTTTCCAACTCTGTAGCATCTTTCCTCCTTGTTGTCAGATTCAGCCGGCACGGCACTGGTAGGAAACCCGACCAGCCACGCTAAGCCAATTCTACCGCCTGCTCACAAGTGGGAGAAAAAGAGGAAATGAGAGCTGCGGCTGATTAATGGGCCACCTGCGCCCGCTTAACAGCAAACTGCAGAGTGGAAGTTTTGTATCCACCCTGATAAGCAGCACGCGCCAAGACAAAGAAAGAACCGGCAAGCCGCGGAAAAGAGATCACCGCGCGATCAAGCAAACCCCGGTTTTGCGTGCAACTGAAAGGACCCTGAGGAAACAAGCCCACGCCGGAGGGGCAATTAATCAAGGGAGAATGGGATACTGGCTGAACCTGCCATTTGGAACATTAAGGGGGATTATTGGGGTATCGATAATCCGTAGCATGTAACATGACGACGGGGTGAAACGTGGGAAGGGGAGAGTTATAAATTGTACAACGAAATGTGCCAAGCCAGGCCTGGCTTTGTTTGTAACTGTTGCGTTATGCTTCAGTAAACCTCTTTTGTGAACCACACGTGTCACGGAAGTTTCTCTTGACGAACGGGGCATTCCTTACACTTGTAGGATAGAATTCATCATGTTTTATAAAGGTTGTAAAAGTTCATCCTCAAAACATTTACAATAAGAACCTGATAATCCATCTGGTCCAGGGACCTTTCCTAGCTGAATCTTTTGTATAGCTTCAGAAACTTCCCTTATTGTTATAGGTCCATTCATAATCTGTTTCTATCCCTCTGAAATCCTCAGTAGATTTTGTTTCCTTAGATATTCATCTATTTTCTCTATCGAGATGTCACTTCCTTTATATAAATTGGAATAATATTGATGGAATGCTTTTTGTATGACTACATTGTCCATTAATACAATAGAATACAGAGGGAATTATTGTAATTTCAATATCATTTTCTTTTCTTTTTCTTTTCATGATTTAGTGGCAAACTCAGGTTTTTTTGCTTTACATAATTCATTTTTATTTCCATTTCTCTTACTGTTAACATAGATAATTGTCATTGTAAAAGCTTGTAAAAGTTGAGAAATACTTATGTTCTCTGAAAATTGCTTTAATTCTTCTTCTTTTCTCTTTACTTCATCCAAAATAGCTTGTAAATTCTTTTGACTCTTTTTAAGTTCACTATTATGTTGTATAAAATAACCTCTAATAAAAGCTTTATTTGCATCCCAAACCATTATATTTTAATTATTTCATTCTTTCAAAAAAAAATTCTCTTTTGAGGATCATTTGTTTCATTTATGTTAAACATTTGTAATCCATAATCAATCCAAATTTTTTTTAAAAAAAAATCAGTACCAGTAGCACCTAATTCAGTATCATCCCTTTCAATTTCCTGTTGCACCTGTTGGAGTTTTTGTGTAGTCTCCTCTGACATCTGCAGTTGAATTTCTCCTTCTTTGAATTTTTCTAGAAATTCCCTTGCCTTCTGGACAGAATTCAACTGAAAACTTTGCTGTTTAAATGTAAAAATCACAGCTTCCAATTTGTCCCATCATCTTGTATTCCATCTGATTCTCAATTTCTCTGGGTGGCTCACAATCAATGATATTACAATAAAATCAATAAAAGATAAAGATAAAAGATGTGCTCAGTAGCTTCTATGAAATCTGTAAGTCAGGAGACACATTTCTTCAAGCAGCACAACTTCCATTGCATTAGAAGATGTATTTGAAATCATCTGACTCTGAAAATTGGCTTGCCTTACAATATAAGAACATTGGAAAGAGAAAGTTGTTTGGAAATAATTATTTCAGAAGTCTCCTTTGGTAAACAAACTTCTGTCTAGTTATTACAATGCTTCTATAGACTTGTTATTACTGATTTGTAATAGTCACTATGGTAATCCTGTGTCAGCCTTACTAGGTAGACCAGACAGGAAACATGACCAGACAAGCTAATTCTACTTTATTGTAAAGCTACATTAATAGAATTTTGCAAGTCTGAAAGTACAATTCTCCCGCCATCTCCTTTACTGCCTGAGAAACTAGGGACGGTCTCTTCTGAGCCTCTTGCCCCACCCACTATCCAGTTGCAGGCTATGCTGTGTCTTATTTGATCATTGCCGGGGGTAGTTCTTTCCATTCTCCCAAGGTCTTTCCCACATATCATTATATCTTGGGATAGGAAGATCAGGTGGGAGGAGGAAAATATGTGTTTATTCCCTCCCATTGTTATCCTCTTTACCAGAGACTGAGTACAACTGAAACCAAGCAAAACAAACCATCAGTCAGTGAGACCTGATTTCCTAGTTCCATCATAGTCAGAGTGGTGTTAGGGAACAGTAATTACAAAAAGAGCAATGATGTCATTTAAGTCACATAAGAACTAAGTTTCCTCTGTGATTTAGATCTACATGGAAGCCTAAAATATAACAACAAAACTTCCTTTCTATAGGCAAGAATTAGTTTCCTTCTCATTATATTAATCGAAACATTCTGTATCAAGTTAGTGATAATGGTCTTAGAGTTATAGCCTGGAACGATAGGACAATATGGTGTACTCCAGTGTACTGGAATTGACCATTCTAAGTATAACAAAATATATATCCAAACTTCTATAATGTTATTCTGGTTTTACTTCTGCTTGCTGTTTAGTTTATAGTTAGTTTTTGCTAGTTTTGGGGGCTAAAATTTCCATTGCTCCTGACATTTGATTTTGTTGTCCAGGGCTAATGGGAAATCCTATTTTTAATCTGTAGTCTATAGCTTGGAAAAGCTTTCATGAGGCCAGACAACTATATATGGTAGTAAGCAGAATCTGTTTAATTCATTATCTAAACCCAGTACATATTAAGTGTAATCCTTAGCTAATGGATGTCATTATGTATGCATCTTACACAACAATGAACAATTTATAGTCAATTCAAGATTTATTCCATTAATAAAAAAATAATAATAAAGTGACAGCTTCAATAGACCACCTGGACAGTTATCTAAGTCAATTATTGTTATACTCAGGATGATTGGAAAAGTAAAATGTCCTCTATTTTACAGCTGGGACATCAAGCACTCCAAGAGTTCAAAACCTGCTGACAATACATTGATAGTGAGAAAATAGCGGTATTCACTGCTCTTCTACCCACTTACATCCACATAAATAATTTCTTAACTTTGGTTCTGAATGCAAGCAATGAGTAAATCTAGTTTGCATCTTTATAACTTGTTGGTTTGTTTGTTTTCTTATTGGAATGGGAGATGGTAGGGAAAATCAAAACAAAACAAGAACCTAAGTTCATCTTGCTAAATATGCCATTCATTATCTATTATTGAGAATAAAAATATTTGTTGTCATTTTCTTTCTTTATAGGCAATATTTCAGACTCAAAGCAAGATGTTGGAGCTAATAAAAGCAAAAGAGAGTGGAAGGTTATCATGGCTTTTGTACTTCTAGCAGATCTATAATTGACAAACTTTTGTCTGTTGACCTTTACCTTATGGCTAGATTTCTCAGACACACAAATCTTATCTCTGAGCTTACAGTTTTTACACAGAGACAGATGAAAAAAAAAAAATCTGCTTTTTCCCCACATTACTATTTTTGGGAAATAGATTTTTTTAAAAAAAAACATCAGTTTTTCAAGTTATCTCCCTAATGTTCATTTCTGAACACAAATTTCCTTACAATATTCGTTATGTGTTTTGACAAGAAAACGGCCTCACAAAATTCACTGAGGTCCATAACCTGAAGGATAACATTCTTGTGCTAGTTTAGAACCTGAGAATTACTTCAATTCATATGTACATATGACCCAAACTTTAAGGTACAAATTGTAAATGGGTTCCCCATCCTTGCATCTAAAACTCTATAGCAGGAAATGAATAGGTAATGTGGTTGCATACTAGTTCTTAAAGGTAATGTGAGTTACAGAGGGAATCCTGTGGATGTAGAGCAACCTTCTGCAACCTTCAGATATATTGGGAGTGAAGTTCTCAGAATTCTGAGTCAACATGGCAATGGGTTGCTTTTCCCATAGTGGCTAGGAATTCCACAAGTTTCAACACATTGAAATTGTGACCAGTTGGGAAAGGCTGGTACAGAACACGCTGATATGGTATGGATGAGAAGCAATACCGAAATAGGGCTACAAGTCAGATTATATTACTTTTTGGGCAGTTCTCAGATTCCAAATACTTCTGCAGTGTTTTTTTATTCATCCATTCCTTTCTAATTTATTCTTACTTTTTAAAATGCAAGTTCGTGGTATGGATATCATGTTTTGTTTTTTAAAATATTTCTCAAGACACATCTTAGTGGATTACAATAAATGTCATAAAGAATCCTTACTAATTTTGCATATTTTATTGTTGAATTATATTTAAGAAAGTGTCTTGAAATATCATTCTGGTCTACCTTATCCATTCATACACAACATGGAGAACAGCATCTATGTTATAGTAGGAAAGTTTCACTGTGACCTTGAATATTCAAATAAAAGAGTAATACATATCACTATTAATTTCCTTATATGGCCCTGGGAAAGGCCATTTTTTCTTATAAGGCCAATGAGTGTTTTAATTGCTAGGGAACCAAATGTATTTGAATTGAGAATCATATTTTGAGATTAGAAGTACTTGTATTTCTCACAGAAGATCATGTTCTTTAGCAAGAATTTGCAGTATGCAAAATGAAGTTATAAAATCAGTATTTCATCAACTTTCATTGTTTTCATGTTTCTTCGTTGTGACTCTTTGCTACTATTTAACCATTGTACACTTTTTGCAGCCCAGTTATTAACAGCCTTATTATTTATATAACTCAAAGTGATTCGGGATAGTTATTAATATTCTGCTTAGGATGTCACTAGACTGTTATGAAAAAACAAAAAAACAAATGAGTTAAGACCATGTACAATGTGACACTCTGCACTCTGAATCACATCTTCACCTTTGGCTCTAGTTTGCTGCACAGCCCTGGAAGAAAGAATGCAATTTTGTGAAGAGATCTAATGGAGAAAAAATATATTTGTCCTGATAGTCCTAGCCACTAATAGATTTATCCTTTGTGAATTTGCCTAATTCCACTTAAGGCTCTCCACGTTGGTACCCATCTGTGTAAACAACCATCTCTCTGTTGTGAACCTTTCATCATTCATTTGTATTGATCCTGGGATTTAGCATTTTGAGGGAGGAAGACAAAATTCTCCCTATCTGTTTTTTCTATGCCTTGAATACAGTTATTAACCACTATCATGTTGCTCTTTACATATCTCCTTTTCTTAGCTAAAAAGCTACAATGTTCCTCTTAGGAGCATTGGTTCAGTCATCATTTTAAGTTGTCCTTTTCTCCATCTTCTGGCACCCAAAACTGTGCATTGTATTGCAAGGGTAGTTGCATCATAATTTATATCAAAGGTATTCAAATAACAAAAATGTATGTAACTCATTACCTTTCTAAAGATATATCTATATCTATATATCTATATCTATATTTACACACACACAATTAATTGTCCACCACAGCAATAGAAGTCCTTTCTGGCTCAGACTGACCAGCACATATGAGAAATTAGCCCATTCCTCTGATTGGCATCTTATGATTGTTCACACTGAACTGTATATGACACTTTAAGACATGTCATGTTGTTGTTTTACTTAGAAGATCTTCTTTTGGAAATGATATATAATGTGCTGCAGCAATTTGGAAGAGTGAATGCTTTCAATTACACGGTGATGTGTTTCCATTTCTGTTCGATTTGTGTGCAAAGTATAGAGTGTCTGGTTGAAAGAAATAATGCCAGCCGGTTTTTTGTTTTGTAGTTCTATTTTTCAGGTCAGTTTGTATCATACACACACACACACACACACACATATAAGGACAAATATTTTCACAGATGATTCTATGTTTAGAATGTTTATGTTTAGAATGATGTTTTTATATAATTTTTCTCATATTTTGCTCAAAAACTAGGCCATGGTTCTATTTTTAAGGAAGATCTCTAACTCTTCTCATAACAGAACACTTGGAGCATTTATGGTCTATATGAGGCCAGTAATATCCTTTCAGAAACACACTGAATAAATATTTAGATGATGAGCCCTCATTGCTCCTTGGAGCCTATCAATAATTTATACTTTAGAAGATCTTAAATACATGATAAACCATAACAGCTCCAGTGGAACAGTCAGTTCTTGTAAACTATTAGGGGAGATTTAAAGCAGGAAAAAAGAAAAACCTCTTCATCTTTTAAAAATTTCATTGTTTAAAATAATAATGGAAGTATATACTTAAATATCTATATTTTTAGTTATGTACATTTTAGTGCTACACACGATTAGCCCGTGATCAATATGCCTCAGTCGGAAAGGGACTACATCTATTTACCTAAGATTTTCAACAGAGAGACAGAAAGCTCAGATGATGCACCCCCATCAATTAAACGGATTGGTCATTGAAAGCTGCTTAGATTTAATAGATTTTCTGCTTGTTATTATTGGGAGACCATCCAAATTAGATGTCTTCAATAATGCAGAGGCCTTTGCACGAGCCTTTGCACTTGTTTACAGGCTTCGGCTGCAGATGATGTTACCCCACGGATGCTAAAGGCAGAGCCAAGAGCATGACCTCGTTCCAGGTAAGTCAGGAGTAGAGCTCCACTGTGCCTATCAGGCAAATCCCTCTTCTCCTTCAAAATCTTTCTCAGCACTAATGATTAAAAAAAAATTCTGACTCAGCTTGACTGCATCTTACCCTTCCCTTACTGAATCATGCCCTACCCATTTTTAATTATTTTGTCACAGATGTTGATTTAGTAATTGCAGTTCAGCCAGAATTCTAGGCACTAAATAAATGACATGGCTCTTTTTAGAGAGTTTATAGTAGATATTCAGTGAAGAAGTGGGTTGGGATTCAGAAGTGAAAACGTTGTGGGATCTAGCCTGTGTCCATGAGAACAAGGAATTAAATATGTTTATCTACCAGCACTGACTGGTGATATTATTTATTTCTGTAGTGGATTGTGGCCAATAGGCCAAGCTGTGATGGATTTCATTAATCTCCTTCACATCAGGTTCATGGGAATTAGTGCATTAAATTTAAAAAGTGATTTTTAAGGCCGACTTTAATGCAATTGCGAAATAATGTTTCTTAATAGATTCAGAATGAAAAATGCATGAGCAAAATGACGGGAAAGTCTACTTGTGTTGCTTTGTTTGCTCAAGAAACAAGTATCTTGGTGAGCAATTAAATTTGTTTTTTCTTTCATGTAGAATGTTATTGGAAACACTCCAGTTTTAGACTAAAGATCCTTATGTAATTGGGCACTTTGTTTTGAAAAATAGTGGCTAAATACTATAGCAGGACAGGAAACTCTAAATCTAACTGAGGTATTACTATTTCATTGTTTGTTCAATGACAGCTAGTAATTATGTGTATTTTTTGACCCGACAGGCATTGGTAGACTTTTCTCCATCAGTTTCTTCATTACTTTTTCATTCAGAATTTCACTGAGACGCATTCTTCTACGGTTTTGGGTGACTCTCTTAACACCCTGTACTAGTACTACTACTGCTACTACTACTACTAATAATAATTCGAGTTAGAATTCTATTTTTAATAGAATTAAAGGAGCAGTGGGTTCACACCAGTGAGTTTTTGTCATACCTTGCCATGAAATCTATATAGTAAGTGTAGTAAGTGTAAAGTGTGTGTGTGTGTGCATACACACAGAGAGACGCACCTCTGGGTACATATGCTTCCACTGGAGCTGCTTATACGGATAGGCTTTTCTGTTGCAGATGACAGTGAATAAGGATTGGGGCAGGAAAGTCGTGTGATGTTGGAAGTGGGGCTAACAAGCAGTATTGTCCCTTTGATTTCTTGGACCTCCTTTACATGAGTAATTAGAAGAAGGTATAGGCTGGACTGTATTCTACTTCCAATTAGATTACAACTTGATATTATAATTTAACCATTAGTTAAGTACCTAGAACATTCAGGTTATTTTTTTATTTATTAGGATTGCCATATCTGAAGTGGGAATCTCCAAATGATGGCAAATAAGACCCAGAAAACAAATGAGACCCAGCAAAGAGACCCAGAAAACTCCAATGATCTGCTGCCATCTAGTGGTGGTCTGGACATGTGCAGCCCAGATATGGTAGTTTTATGATTTATATAATTCACCAAGTGATTTTGACTACTGAGTATCATTTCTGCTTAGCTCATTTCACTGAGTTGTTCTGTAAAAAAAAAATGAGTTCAGGTTATGTGCAACTTAGCACAGTGCATGTTTTATATGTAAGAAATCCTAGGTTCAGTCTAAATAGGGCCAAAAATCTCCTCTCTGAAAGCTGAAAGAGTCAACAGAATTAGGCTGGAGAAATCAAGATTCTGACTCGGTATAAAACTGTTCCTATGCATTATCAGCAGGTTATCAGTGATAAAGAAATATTGAAAAAAATGTGAGTTGCAGATGTTTTTTATAAGAAAAACTGATTATCATTGGAAATAAACCAACTAACTAAATGCACTTTGTTCAATTTTAATGCTGATGGGATCTCTACAATCAGCCTGATTCACACTGTTAAATCTATCTGTACTTTAATGTATGTGCATATTCCATTGTGTAGAGAGACCCTGGTTTGAAGTTACCCATAGCTGCAGTTATAATAGGAAAGCTGAAGATTTAAATTACATTAGACAGAGAGCTAACTGAAATCAAATGCACTGGTGGTTAGGCAGCCCAGGCAATGATAGTATCACACAATGATGTATCCTGTACAAATAAAATGTATTTTGAAGGTATAAAAGAACTAAATATCATTTTAATCCAGCTATGGATTAAATGCTGCTGAATTTTCATTTTGCAAAATCTTAAAATCAATAGACATGAATCTTCTAACATGGAAATATGGATTATTTTGCCAAACTTGAATTAGGATTTTACTGCTTTACAGCTCAGATTTATAATAGAACATGAAGTAAAAATCTTTGTATGTGCTCACTGTGAACAAGAACATATGCCTAGCATGGTGATCACTTATTTCATCAAATCTTGATTCTTAGAACAGCAAATATAGGACAATTAGGAGTATGTAGATGAACCCCTATCTGATTTGAATCATCAATTTGATTAAGATTGCCACTCTGATTATTTGAATCAGTTAGGAAAATGGAGTATATTACATAACATTTTTATGAATCATTTCATGAAAAGAACTTTTGCACAGGCATCAGGTTCAATTTTACAATTCCGTTTGAATTGTCAATTCAGTCCAGAGAGTCAGTTCAATTGAGAGATTCAGTCAGACTGATTCCAGATCAAACATCCAACACTTTGCACAGCCCCATAACTCACACTATGTAGTTAATTTACACTTTTGCAGCATTTCATCTTCTTGAAACCACAGCCTGTTTTTTCTTGAGAAGAGACAAATGCACTTATATCTCTGATAGTTTATTACATTCACTTAACAGTGGTCTGTAAATTAGAGACACAACCAATGCTGAGCTGCAAATAACTCTGAATTTTCTAGCTGGATCTGTTAAAGCAGAGTTAGTGAGGCATGATATTGCTGATTCTTCCTTCACTGCTCTCTGCAGTGTCACTCAACAATTCTTTGCCAGAAAAGAAGCATCTCATATAGTTGAACAATGTACCAAGAATAGTGAATTGTAAGCTGAGGAGAAGTTACATTTTCATGAATAGACATTCATTCAAGTTCATTGCTTTTTTTCTTCTGATAACAGGGGAAAAAAGTAATTTTAAGTGACATATTAAAGTACATATATCTGAGCTCTGAGTCCACACAGTGGTAAAGTCCTTGCCCATGTCATTTCAGTCAAAGCTACCTACACATTGTGATGTGATTAAACCAGTGGGAATGGTTAAGCAGCTATTGCAAGTAACAACCATATTTTTTTAGTGTTCGCCTTCACAGCAACTCCGCGTAAAAGAAGCTGTTTGGATTCCATTCCTTTAGATGGCTGTCTGAGGGTCATATTAGGAGTGTGTTCATCAGGTGCATATCTTATTTTTCATTAAATAACTACAGATATAGGGAAGGAGCCTTACTGGAAAGGCAGCATACAGAGAGGGGAACCTGGCATCTTTGCTCAGTCATTGTTATGATGCAGGTTGTCTCTGCAAAGTGCAAAGTTATGTAGGAGGCCTAAAAATATTCCCATGTTGCAGACAGAAACTTTCCCCTTTCACACAGCTGTGTGTCTGATATCTGTTTCAGTGATGATACCGGAGTGAAGAGATAAGCTTTTCCTCTCTGTAGCTTATTCACCGTAAGATTCACCTCCCTGCACCTAGAGTCATAGAAGGGAATCATAGAGTTAGAAGGGAACTGTTATGCTCTCAAATTCAAAACCCTGCTTAGTAAAGGAATCTAGGTTAAAGCCACTGTGACAGATGGCTGTCTGCTTGAACACATCCAGTGAAGGGGAACCCACCAAATCTCTGTGACAGTTGGTTCCACTGTTGAATTACTCATATCATTAGGAATGTTTTTCTAACATTTGGTATGACTCTCCCATCCAGTAACTTATATCCATTATTCCAGGTCCTGTACTTTGAAACAATAAAGAATAGGCCTTAAATTTCTTCTGTGTTAAATCCTTTCAATAATGGAAGGCTATTCTCATATCCCTTCTCAGACATCTCAAGACTAAATATACCTGTCTCCTTCAATCTCTCTTCAAAGGCTTTAGCTTTTAGTTTCTTTTCCCATATTATCTTTTTCTGAATTTACTTCAGCTTGACTAGATCCTTCCTAAAGTGTGGTGCTTAGAACTGGACACAGTCCTGGAGGCTTCTGGTGGCTGACATGGCAGTTTGATTGTCTTCGGACAGCGGAGATGGCACCTTAGCTTTTTAGTGCTTGGTGGACATCTCAGGGCACTTTCTTCCTCCGGATAAAGAAGGAAGCTTGAAATCAACCTGTTTGATCTCCGGACAGCCATTCTTCATGAGTAAATTGCAAAAACAGAAGTTTTTGTGAGTGGCTTAAGAGTGGAGTGGCTGGGAGATGAGGATTACATTGATGTTCATGGCTGAGATGCAGCCTGTATAAGGACACTAGAACTGGCTGATCCCCATTTCTATAGCACCTTTGGATTATAAATATTCTTTATTTTAAGAGAAACTTCTCTTTACAGCAGATAAATATTTCTCCTGGTATTTTTCTCATTTGGGGTGGGGGAGACTATAAACTTTGGGAAGATATGGAGATTTAAAGTACTTAAATCTTTGAAAATCTCACAAAAAGTGGGATAATTAAAGTGACATAAGAAAGTTAATGGAGAAAGGGGAAGATTTTGTTTTAATTATTTATTTATTTTAGTTCAATTTTTCATAAATCTGCATTGTTAAAACTATAACTGCTTTAGCAGGACTGTGTT
Organism: Liasis olivaceus; assembly: GCA_030867105.1. NCBI lineage: Eukaryota > Metazoa > Chordata > Lepidosauria > Squamata > Pythonidae > Liasis > Liasis olivaceus. Next base: position 43,746,358 of record CM061350.1, on the reverse strand, counting down.
CTTCCATGGGAATGTTTTTGTTTTGTTTTATTTATTTTGTTATGGGTGGGATTGTATCAAAAGAACACTGTAATCAGCCTAGCCTATTTTTAGCGGAGCCTATTTTCAGTGGAGACATTTGCTGGCAATTGCCTAGAATTACAGTTTTAAAGGCTTATTTGTCAGGTTCAGCCCAAGAAACTCAGCAGTACAATTCAGGAACAGTTCAGTTACTTTATTAGCTTACACCTACTAGACAGAATCTTGCCAGACTAACTCTAACCCCCGACAACAGCAACTAAACACTCTGCATTCCTTCGGGTGGTGCCAGTCTCATCCTCTCAGTTTTCACACGCTCAGGCTGCAGGCTGAGGAGATGCTTGAGATTCCTCTCTAACTACCTATTACCTTGGACCTCCTCACTCATGTCTTCCCTCACATCAGTGGATCTGAGTGCTGTGCTTGCTTTTTTTTTTTCTCTTTTGCTTTTCAGCTCAACTTATTTATTTATTTATTTATTTGATATTTATACAATGGCAATACGTAGAGCCTGACTGGATGTTAGAAGAGCCTCTGTGGAGCAGCCATCAGAGAGAGAAGATAAAGAAAGAGAAGATAAGGCAATCTTCTGGTTTAATTAAATCAATGTCTAAAGATGTACAAAGGGACTTCAAGTATATGCTGGAAATGTGAACAAGAAGGGACTTCTTATCATCTTTGGTGGATGTGTAATAAAGCTAAAAAAAAAGTTGGACTCAAATACATATATTATTTCAGAAGATTTTGAAGATTAATATACAATCAAAACCAGAGACATTTCTTTTGGATTTGATGGAGAAGCAATTGGAAAACCTCATGGATATATGGATTTAAGGATTAGTAAAATTAATAGTTTATATAAAAAAATGGATGTTAAGTTGTAATCCTAGAGTATGAGTTTAATGTAAGTTTTACTTATATTTGCTGTAAAGGAAGTCGGAAATCATTCTTTTTTTGTATTTCTTTTTCTTTCTTTTTCTTTATCTGTTCTTCTGTTCTTCTGTTCTCCTTTCTCTTTAATCTTTATTTTGTTCTACTCTTTTTCTTGATTGTTAGTTCTTATTAGTTTTTATCTTTCTGTTTTTAAAATTTAATAAAGTTATTATAAAACAAAGAACTGGGCACAGTACTCAGGGTGGTTTCTGACCATGCAAAATAGAGTGGATCAATTAGCTTCTATGATTTAGAAGCTGAACTTCTGTTCATGCAATCTAAAATTGCACAGGTCATTTTCACAGCCACATCCCACTGCTGGCTCATATTCAGTTGTTGTCAATTATTACTCCAAGATCTTTTCCCAAGCACTGCTGCAAACAAGGATCCTCCATCCTGCATTTATTTTTGATTCCTATCAGAAGCAAATTGCACTTGTGTTTGCTAAGTTTTGTTCTGGTAATTTCAGTGCATGGCTGTAACCTGTCAAAATGGTTTTGAATGTTATTTCTCTCTTCTAGGGTATCAAGTCTCTAACACAATTTTGTGTCAGCTCAAATTTCATAAGTATTCTCTCTATCTTCTCATCCAAGCAATTAATAAAATGGTCTGCACTTTGTGGCACGCCACTTGATACTTCACTCAAGTTTGATGAGGAATCATTGATGAGCATTCTTTTCATACACATTTTTGAGCCAACTAAGTATCCATAATTGTCATACTATTTAGTCTAATCAAAATGTCAGAAGGTACTTTGTCAAATGTTTTACTAAAATCAAAATATATTACCTTGAAAGCATTCCTACCATCTACCAAGGCAGTTACCCAATCAAAAAATAAGTGCACATTATTGGCAAGACTTAGTTTTGATGAATATACACTGAATTTTTATAATTACTGCAAGGTTTTCGAAGTCCTGATAGATTGACCAGTTTGCATTTTTAAAGGAAAAAAAACTACTTATGTATACATAATTTGGCCTTAAGAAATATAGAATTTATAGGTATATAATACTGAACATATATTGTAGACAGGCTTTATTTAGAACTCTCTTCTGTCCTTGAACATACCCATATCTGCTTTTCCTTTGTTTCTGAAATTATGCGAACAGTTCTTTGTTCTTTCAATATAACTGGAAAGGGTCTTTTGCTTTTCATTCTTGAATGCTGTTCAAAGCTCCTTACACAAACAAAACTTAACCTTACGGTTTAGTGTTGTACTTGACCAGGAATTCTTAAGATTGAAAGAAGTCTACTTAGTGCTTCCCAAGCCTAGACTGCTGAATTCCAAAATACATATAGTCTGCACAATGTAATGGTTTTCTTATGCCACCACCATGCCATTAAGTAAGGAAATCACCACAGTAGATCGATAATATTTCATTAAAGTTTTTAACTACAATAATAAAAGATAATACAAATTAAAAAGAAAAAGAAAAATAGAAAGAGAGAATAAAAAGAGTAGAAAGAGAGAATAAAAAGTGCAGGAAAGCAAAAAGAAAGACAAAGAGAAGAGAAAAATACAGTGGTACCTCGGGTTACGAACGCCCCCCCTTACGAATTTTTCACGATACGACCAGCTCCGGCCCCAAAAATTTGCCTCGCCATGCAACCTCCGCCTCGTGCTATGAACCGGATCCGCAGCCATTTGCCCTGCTACCACGCGGTCGCGGTTTCCTGTGGGCGAGATCGCGGTAGCAAGGAGATGTTCGGTGAGGCTTGTGGTGTGTTTTGTGGTGTTTGGAAGGTTTTTGGTGTGCTTGTCAGCATGGCTCCAAAGAAAATGCACAGCGGGCTTGGCAAGAATAAGGGTTTGAAGAAGAAAGTGACGATCGAACTGAAGAAGGAGATTATAGAAAAGCACGATCGTGGTGTTCGTGTGACTGATCTGGCCGCGGAGTACAAGATGGCGAAGTTGACCATCTCGACTATTTTGAAGAATAAAGATGCCATCAGAGAAGCTGATGTGGCAAAAGGAGTAACGATGTTAACGAGGAAGAGATCACAAATGCTGGAAGAGGTGGAAAAGCTGGCAGGTGATAGCGTGAGTGAAGCTATCATCTGTGAAAAAGCCAGGAAACTGCACAGTGATTTACTGCAAAAAAAAAATCCTCTACCAGCGCAGCAAGTGAGGAATTTAAAGCCAGCAGAGGCTGGTTTGAGAAATTCCGCAGGAGAAGTGGCATCCACAATGTGGCAAGACATGGAGAGGCTTCCAGTTCTGACAATGCTGCTGCAGAAGCCTACAAGGAAGAATTTGAGGACTTCATGAAGGCAGAAGGATATGTCCCTCAGCAAGTGTTGAACTGCGACGAGACAGGGCTCTTCTGGAAGAAGATGCCAAACAGAACCTACATCACACAGGAGGAAAAGGCACTGCCAGGGCACAAGCCCATGAAGGACAGATTGACCCTTTTGCTGTGTGCGAACGCAAGCGACGACCTGAAGATTAAGCTGCTACTGGTATACCATTCCCAGACCCCTCGTGCATTCAGGGAACACAATGTGAACAAGGCCAGACTGCCTGTCATGTGGAGGGCCAATGCGAGAGCATGGGTCACAAGGCAGTTGTTCGTGGAATGGCTGCATGAGGTGTTCACATCCAGCGTTAAAAAATATCTTTCCAACAACCAGCTGCCTGAAAGGTGCCTTCTTCTGATGGACAATGCACCGGCACACCCTCCAGCCTTGGTGGATGATATGGACACCGAATACGACTTCATAAAGGTCAAGTTCCTCCCCCCCAACATGGCACCTCTTCTGCAGCCCATGGACCAGCAAGTGATCTGCAATTTTAAGAAGCTCTACACAAAGGTGCTCTTCACCAGGTGTTTCAATGTCACTGAGGAAACATCCTTGACTCTGACAGAGTTTTGGAAGAAACATTTCAATGTCCCCCACTGCATCAGCCTCATTGACAAAGCCTGGGAAGATGTCACCTGCCGGACCTTAAACTCAGCCTGGAGGAAACTGTGGCCAGAATGTGTCGCTGAACGTGACTGTGAAGGGTCTGATGCAGAGGTAGTGGAGGAGATTGTGTCCATGGGCAAGAGCATGGGTCTGGTTGTCGATGGTGCAGACATAGAGGAGCTTGTTGAGGACCATGAGGAGGAGCTGACCACGGAAGAACTTGCTGAGCTCCAGAGTGAGCAACAGAAAGCGCTTGGTGAGGAGCATTCCACTGAGGAAGAGGAAGACAGGGAGGAGGTGAGCAGTGCTGTGATTAAATCCATTATGGCAAAATGGAATGAGTGCCAGGACTTCTTTGAGAAGCACCACCCCAACATAATTGTAACAAACAGAGTGTTGAACACGATGAACGATAATGTGGTCTCTCATTTCCGGAGGGTTATGCAGCGCAGGAAAAAACAACTGACTTTAGACAGGTTTTTCCCCAGAACTGAGCCTGCAGCTAAGAGGCAAAGAAGAGAGGAAACCCCTGAAGGAGATGTCCCTTTGGAGGGGGACTCTCCCTCCAAACAATAACTGCCTCCCCACCCCATTCTCCCTCTTCATACTGTGCTGTACGTACTTTTTTCATGTTTTTGTGGTTTAAAAATAAAATGCATATGTTTCAGAACTGTTTGTATTTACATTGAACCTTATGGGGAAATTTGCCTCGTGGTGCGACCAGATCGAATTGCGATCAGAGTCACGGAACGGATTAAATTCATAACGCGAGGTACCACTGTAAAACCCTAAGAAAGTGACTTCTCACCCTCATCACGACAGTTTCACTATCTCTTCACTTCCTCTTAGTTAACAGATATAAAACATTTCATCCCATAACTCAGCTCTTAACTATAGGCAAGTCCAATAAACAATGTCCGGTTGTCAGTAAAAAGTCCAAACAGAGCCGTAGAATAGTTGCATTAGGTAACAAATATAAAATTCATCATTCCATATTTCAACCCTTAATTGTAAGCAAATCCAATACACAACATCTTTTCCAGTCTAGATGTCAGCAATTCCAGAAAGAACCCCCAAAATAACAACTTATCCCATTTTAAACCCAACCAAACAAGCCAACTTTATGTTCCTTCCTTTTACATAAAACAATCTTGCTTACTAATCAGTCTGAATGATCATGATCCCTTGTCTCAAATTTTTTCAAAACAAGTCTCTTTTGTAAGTCCAGTAGGGAGAAATTATCCCAATCACTCTCTTGAATTGTCATTGTTATTTCCTTCTTAATTTTTAGAGCCTCATCCAATTTTTTATGTATATCCAGTGATAAATTCTTGTTCATGCTGTTCACCATAATCATGTCAGATAAGTTTTGCTCCAAATCCTTCTTCTGGGCACAGGGCATTCATAAAAACACACAACATAGCTGACATTGTTGATTCAAAGTCCTGTTGCCATTCTTTAACAATGCCTCTGAACGCCATTACAACTTTTTTATCTTGTTACATTTCCAATATTGAAAATATATTTTCTTCCTCATGAAAATGCATTTATTCTTTAAAATTAATTTCAAATTCTTAATATTCAAAATCAAATATTCCAATGTTTTCTGAGCCCTTAATCCATTTAAAACTTTCTACAGCCAAAACCTTGTCTTGCTTTTTGCTGTTTACTTTGAATTCTTAAAGCTTATAAAGATACAGTTTCATTTTCTTATATTGAGGATTGAAGGCACTCAGCCAGTGTTCCCAGCCTTATCATTTTGAAGGTATCTGACTTCTTTAAATCAGTTAACAAGCAATTTCCAAAGGTGGTTAGCAAAGGAAATGTGAACTTAGTGTCCTTTGAAGGCCCCGCCTGTGGCTGGAGCAAGAATGGCAGATTTCCTCATCTCCTGGTTATTCCACCCTCCAGAGATCACTGCCTTGCAGTCTGCTCCTGAGCAGCAACCATCTGGAGTGCAACATAGGCAATTTCACATCCTCTCTTTCTCTAGAGAGGATCGAAGGAGCCGAACTACTCATCCGCTGCTTGTTCTTAGCTGCAGTCATAGGCTTCACTTTTTGCGGAGCTGTCTTTAGTCCACCATTTCTTCCCCTGAAGTTGGAAATCACCATAGTAAATCAAGATGCAAAAGAGGGCCAGGTCATTTTTCTGCTTGCTACCAGGGGAATTTGGGAATTTCAGAAAATGAAATATTATTCCTCTTTCTCCAAAAGGGGGATGCACAATTCACCAAAATGCAAGCCAAGTCAATTTCATTGCAGCTCTAATATTTCACATGAAAGTTCCAGCATTCATTTTTCAATGCACACATATTTCAGCCATTCACTTTGTCTCATTCCTTCCTGTTTGCTATCAAAACGTTCAAGCTGAAAATCTATGACCACTGCTAAATAGAATATCTATATAGCCAAACAGCTGCATGCCAAATATGTAAAACTGGAGTTATGCCCTGCTGATTAATCTGTACTGCATTAAACCGCATCCAACTTTTTATTCATAGTCTGTGCAGAAGACAGCCATCAATAATGAACACCACATTTTATTTCTTCTTCTTATTTTCTTATTTCATCCTCTTCCCCTTTTCCCAGATTCTGCTGGTTTTAAGAGATAATGAGGCATATACTTCCCCAATATTTATCATTATTAACTTTTGATTGGCATGAAATAACCTTTTTATTTGCTTTGAGGTTTCGAAGGACAAACACCGAACTGTAAAAAGAAATCTTGCTTTTTCACAGATAATTTGGCACCTGCTTTTGTCAGTGTATATTATATACATAGCAGAAGCCTGTAGACATTGTCACATTTTAAAAAAGATTTTCTAATATTTTAGGAGCTCAGGAGAAACATAGGAACAATACCTACGTAAAGTAAAGGAAATTGCAGAGAGGAGATGCTGGAGGAATCTGATCTGCTTAGAGTTAAGAACATGTGACACTGCAGCATGGCTCTGCCCTGACACCTGGACAAGACGGGGCGATGCCTATTTCCCAAACATCCATGTTTATATCGCTCTTTAGGGAAGGAATGTCTGCAAAGTTTTCTGTAAACCTTTTTCTGATAAAAAAATCCATGCTAAATGGCTCAATGCCAGAAGAGAATCAGTACCAGTCCTGCTGATGTTCACATATTGTATTCTATCAAATGGAATTCAAATTTTCAAATATCACATGTGTGTGTGTGTGTGTGTGTGTGTGTAGGGAGGGTAATAACTATGTTTTGTAATAAAAAAACTTCCAATTTTCCTCCCTGCCTCCCTGCCTCCCTCCCTCTCCCTTCCTTTGTCACTCTCACACATGCACATTTTATATACTATTTCTGCAAAAAAAACCCCTATTGATTTGGATGTATCTTTCTGAAATATATGTCTACTGTCTGAATTCTGAGTGGGGAATGAGGACTCCATTCATTGCCATCCATCCACATCATGATGGAATCTATAGTAGAGGATCACTCCAATTCACTCCCTTAGAAAACTGCATCATATTTCTTGTACAACTTCTTAGTGGGGACAGCTACAGAGCAGTGTCCCACTTGGGGCTTAGTTTTCATCTTAATTGTAAGGGGGCATGAATAGCATTTTAACTTTAAACTGACATGATTTGCATATCCAAACTATTCCACAGACCAGGATTTAATTATTCCCCAGCTGTCACACTTTCAGAATGTTTTGGTGCAGCAATTGACTCAATAAGCTAAGCAAAACACATTTTAAAAAGTGTATTTCAGAGAAGACCTGTAGCAAGTAAGTACTTGAGAAAATCAGTTTTAAATACATACATTGAAATGCAGACTTTTGCACAGATTCATAAAATACAGGTCATGCAGAAGAAGCATGAGTGAACAAAAGGGAAAATTCATTCAGTTTATAAATATGCTTTTGAAATTTTAATTCCTTTGTTTAAAAAAATCATAGTTTGGAATGGTCAAAAAACTTGTGTACCTCACTGTTCACATCTAACTCTAGTTAATTTATAGGCAGGTTTAAAAGCAATGTCCTATAACTAATCCCTGGGGGAACCCCGCTTTACTCATCTCTCTGGAATAAATCACTGATTTATGCCTGCATAGATGCTTACATACTGTATATACTGTATATATTCTGCATGCTGTTCTCTTTCAGAAGATAAGTAAGAAATAGTAAGCAAAGACATTAAAGTCAAAGAAATTACTATAGCGTCATCGAAACCACAGTTTAATAACTTGTCATAAGAATGTTGTATAAAACCTTGTTAAATGCTTTGCTGAAATTGACATAAATTATATCTACACCACTCATATTGGCTCATTTAGATGTTTCTTAGCTTTTTTCCCCCACTAGCATTGTTTTAGAATGAGCTAATTGTCTTTTCAGGAAGTTAACTAAACGTTCTTCCCATTACATCTTCCATACTATTTCTCTTAATTTATTAAAATTGGGCTTTCTAAAATTTATGGCTTGTGTTTGACCGTTTTTTTTTTTTTTAACTAAGCTTTTGTTAAAATGAAGAACTCTAACAATGTGTGTCACCTGTACCAAAGATCCTACCACTTTAATATGCTTGATTAACTCCTTTCTGTTGGTAAGGACCAAATCCTAGCTAGCAGATCCATTAATATCCCCCTGAACTTTTTAAAAGAGAAAATTATCGCCAACACAAGTCAGACATTTTGATTAAATCTTGTGTTTGGCAGAATTATTTTCCAATAGATTTCTGGGTAATTGAATTCTGCCATATAACCGCTTCATGAGTTTTAAGGGTTTCAGTTATTTATCGACCTACCAAGTCTTCATCTACTGTACCTCTTTTGATTGGTTTGGTAGTCTATACCAGAGTCTTAAATATCCCTTCCTTAGCTTGTCCTGTTAGGGCAATTCCTGTGTAAAAGCTTGCTGACACCATCAAACAAATCTGGAAGTTTAGTGAATCAAGGCTTAACTTTGTAGATATGATATTGCTTCCAGGTTCTACAGATATGATTATTTTATTTTTAATCATATATAATATTTTGTGATACCTTCTGCCAATTAAATGGCCTACAATACTAGCCTATAACATTGTCACTGAAAATTAATGACAGTTTCAACAAAAATAAGTACACGGCTTCACTGGAAAACTTGGTTTTGTCTTCTTGGTTGAATCTGTCTTCTTGGTTAAGACAATTCACTACTTTTTTCAACTTAGGAATTAAATCTTACTACTTGATTTTTTTTTAATGCAAGCTGACAAGTCATGTTTACATAATTCACACTTTTGTACAATATTTTTGTAATTAAGCCCTAAAATAATAGTATTGCACATATGCATAACACAAATGCATTAAGCACTTCTGGAAATTACTTCTAACTTCCCAAAGCATTGTTAAAGAACATTTTCTTTGTCAAATAACTACATTTTGAGGATGTATTGAACCTATTTACGGGCTTTGTATTAATGGACCTCCCTCTTTGCATATGTCCCCAGCGTTATAGCTGCCTCTTTAAGAGAACAAAAGAAATAAATGCAAATGGGTATTTCTAATAACATAGTGGAGTCATCAAATTCATCATGATAATTTATATGCATTTAAACTTAGCCAGATAAGGCCTAGCTTGTTATAGAATTCTGCTAAATACCTAAATTCTTTCCTTTTGTGACACATCTGAAGAGCAAAACCCTTTATTTGATTAACTATAAATAGAACAAAAACCTCTAAGAATGTTGTTCTTTAAAACACTGGACAGTGGAGTCCTTGGGGTTCTCTGAGCTTGATTGTTTTCTTGTAAATGTTTTGTTACCCAACTAGGTAACATCTTCAGTTACCAAAAAGAAAAAGCAAGAAGATCTCTTGCAAACATAGTTTAGGAAAACATATGTGGAACACTTTTATATAAGCTTTCATGTGTACATTTTTCTTAGACATTTTAGACAAGCTTTCTGGACAATTATTCACCTGGTCTATATCAGATCTGGAATACTATAATATTACTATTATAATGGCAAAAGCTAAGAATTGCAAAGAATGCAAATTATTAAAATTACATAATTAGCATAAATATTTTCATAAGGAATAAATTGGCAGCATGCCAATCATATTTAATAATATCATCAATGGAGTCCATTTTCAATAGCAAATAGTCCATTTCTACCTTAATGATTTACAGCATTTTATAGCATCATCCAGATATCATTGGGATGATGTAAAATTTCTTCATTACTCATATATTGAAATCAGCCAAAGTCTTCAAAGCATTTTGATAAAATAGTTTCACTCAATAGAATTACTTCCCTCTCCCCCCCACTTTTTTTTTTAGGGGGAACAGGCAAATTTTGGGTTTCTGTTTTAATTTTTTAAAGCATTTTTACATTTCACTTATAATTCACTGGAATACATTTATAATTGGAGGAGATATCAGAATAAATATTTTAACATTATATCCATGTGTTCTTATGATACACACAAATATACACAGTTTTATGTAATGATAAGCAACTCTTGTCACCTGGAGATGATTAAAGAGGATATAAAGTACTAGGCTGTTAATCCTTCTGTGAAGTAACTGAGGGGAAGGATATGTTTTTACTAACAAGTATTGCTTGGGGGTAGTGGAACATAACACCATTCACTAGAATGCTGTGTGATGTTTAAAGCCTAACAATGCTTACTATGAAAAGCATGGTAATTCCATCTTTGCTAGCAAGTGGAGAGACATGGCAGATGCAGATTGAGGGATGGAAGACTGTTTAGTTTTGCTTTCTCCAGCATACGTTCCTTTTATCAAATCAAATCAAATCATTATTACAGATCAGCATAACATTTACTTTTATTCCCCCATTCTCAAGGGTCTTTCCATTCATCTTTGGGAAAGTTGCTAAATCTTTACAAAAACGAACACACAAAATTCTAGTTAATCTATGCCAGTCAATATGCTGGTACATCTATTCTCCGCAAACTGAAGACCATGTTGTAATTACTGTCATGTTAAAGATGAAACTGTCAGTAAAAAAAAATAGGACAGTTTGATTCAAAGTCTACAAATATTGGACAAATGCACTGGGGTTTCTAAGAATAAGCACTCAAAGATCGGGACAAATCTATTGGGACTGTTTTTAAGACTTCAATTGTTTTCAATGCATTTATGAAGAAATTTGTTAATTAAACTCATCAACTGAACAAAATTCTCACTTGTAATTATAAATCACTCTTGAACAGGTATTTAAAGCTCAATTAGTTCTGTTTCAAAGATCTTCAAAGCCCTGATTTTGAAGACTTTGATCTGACTTTATTCAGGTTGATAGATTCCTTGTGGCACAAAAGGAGGATATAGCTAGACTTACTTATTTGTAAATGTGAGTCTTTTTTCACTGCTGGCACTGTTAATGATAAAGATCAACTTACTAGGAATAAATATAATAGAAAAGTAAGCCTAGTTCTCTCTGTACAGAAATTTTATTTTCTGTAATGAAACATTCTCCATAAAGTGCAGGTCTATTTTTTCCATGTTCTTTAATCCACCTTCTGTAGTTGAATCTTGTAAGTGTGTCATGAAAGAGAGGGGGTACAATCCCCAGATTTATCAAGGATTTAATTTCACTTCAACTTATGCCAATTTCTACCTGTTTCCACTGGAGGCAGGGCCATTAACTGTTACTAGTTGGACTTAGGATTCTAAAACATCTCTAATTGGATGCACATCAGTGAAACACCGCTAACTTACCATAATATTGAAAGCAACATGTGCCAACATATGCCTCATGTGCATGGTAAAATTATTCTTTTGGAATCGCAAGATTGTTAAGCAGAGCCCTAGTGGATCAGAAGCAGAAACTGTGCCGCCCAGCATTCTGTTCTCACAGCTGCAAGCCACAATGCAAGCACATTTCACCACTCATATTCCCCAGCCATGGATCTTGAGAAAATATTTCTATTACTGGAGGTAAACTCCAGCCATAGTGGCAAGCTGAGTAGCTTGAATCTCAAAATTACCAAGATGTGGCTGCTCTAATGGGTAGCAGAGGGAAATGCTGCACTCATATCTGTAGAGCTTCCAACGTGCACAAATAATTTTTGAAGCATACACAATTCTATTCCATATTGTCACCGGAATAATATTTACGGTTATAGATTAGAAGGAACCTAAAAGAGACATTCACTGAATTTTATAATATTCTAGTATTAAATGTCAAATGCTGAAAATATTATGTGCACTTTCCCACATAGCTGAATGATTGAAGCCTAAAGGATATATGTATGATATTACTCAATTTCCTTCCTTCATGAGAAGAAGCTGTAATAAACTGGCGTGCAAAATTCAAAAACTGCTCCAACTTTATCATCAGTCACAAAGAGTCCAAGCATTTCCTCCTGCTTTGTTGTCTACTTTTCAGTATAGGAGTCAGTTTACCTCCTGATCTGGTTTAAGATAATATTGCATCCACTAGACATTAAAGTATGGGGGTTACCTTCAAGACATCCAAGATGTTCATAGCAGGACTGAAACTTTGGAAGCATGTATGGAACATGGGTCTTAATGTGAGCATGTATGAAACATGGATCTTATTCTAAGCTAGAAAGAATTTCACACTATCCTATAGAAATCCCTGATCATGTTTCTAAACTTTCTAACCTTGTGGACATATTATTCAGTTTTCAGGTTCTTTATCCAGGTGATGTAATATCAGCAGGATATCAAGTCTGCCTTTTCAGTGACATAATGTTAAGATTGTTCTATCAGATGTGCAACATTTTTGCTGGGTGACACCTTGCAGCAGATGTTCACTCCTTCCATATGCTGCATCAAACATTTATTTGTACTATCTTAGCTGGAGCATATTGAATTTGTTCAGAGCATCTAAGGTGTCACGAGAGATAGATAATTTTCTGTTAAGAAGGTACATTCCTCTTGCCATGGCAAGTGTCCGTTTGACACTGAATGGGAGTGTTTTTTAGAGTGATAAGCAACAGGGCAGGCTGGAGCTTTCCTGGAAATTCTGCTCCTTTATCTAGTAAAGAGTATTTGCTGTGTTAAACTGGCAAATTGCTTTTACCTTTGTTAATGGAGAAAATCACTTCTGAAATGATAAATACGTTTGATAGGGGAAACAGACTGGGAACATTCATATTCCCATTCTACTTACATTTTCATGGAACTAAAACTGTAGATACCCAGTTTTATGACATCAAGTATTGTTCTCAATAAAAGTGTGTGTAATTGGGTAGGCGAAAGAAAATGTAACTTCAATTAAATGCAACCGTCATGTAAGATCAAAGGTGAAATGTTATATCTTTTAGCACAGGCCAGATGGAAACAATTTTATAATCTAAGGTACAAACAAGGTAAGGAAAGTATGCAAAGTACAGATTCTGAAATTCTTTCTAACCTCTTTACCAGCAGTGGCCAAAGGAGAGGCATGTATTGTCTTTTGTTATATGTTGTAACTGTATCTGTGTATGTGTGTTTCTGCTTGCATTGTATGCATGTGTGTGTGTTTCTGTTTTCTCCATGTGCTGCATCTCCATGTGCTTATCTGCATGTGCACATTTTCTCACCAAGGTCTAAGTAAGCTAGGCCTGTGTCCTAAAGCATTGTGTCTTTGGGTATGTTGCTGCTGTCTCTGCATGTTGTATCTGCATGTTTTTATTTGCATGTGTGCACTGGGAAGCACAGGAGAAGCTGCCCAGGGAAACCTTACAAAGCGTGGCTTCTGGAATTATTTCTAATCTCTTAAGAGCGTCTCTGTCCTGGGTCACGGGATGAAGAGGGAGGGAGGAAGGCTTAAGAATGAGCAGTCAGCAGCATTCTGAGCCTATGGTCCAGGGTCTTTCCCATTGAGACACGCTGGAGGTTTTTTCTGAAATGTTTTTCTCTGCAGCACCCAGCTGAATAGGGCCCATTTCAAACACCATCTTTCTTTTGCAGCCTCCACTGCCATATCAGATATGACTCTGTTCTGTTTTTGGAGAATATTCTGGTGATGGGCTAATAGACCAATGGACAGAGAGGTGGACCCCTGAACACCTTTACATAATGATTGAGTTGGATAAAATAGATCTATGTCTCTCCTCTGTGGAGACTGCCCTTTTGGTAGCTCCAACCTGCATTGGCTCTTCTTCCCCTGGATATGAGGTTGATGTAGAAGGAGGAGAGAGACCTGCAAGAGGAGACCAGTAGGCACCTTTTTCCTGGCAACCTGACTTTGTTTTAAGTCCTCTAACTGGGCATCAAGTATCACTCAACATTGATAAAATTCATCCAGTGTATTCCGGGTACCTTGTTTTATTAGCTCATCCTGAAGGTCACTGCTCAACCCTTCTCAAAACTGGTCAATGAGAGCTACTTCATTCCACCCAACATCTCCTGCCAATGGCTTAAAATCCGCAATGTATAATCTTACTCTCCTGTTTGTCTGTTTGAGTTTCTGAATCTCCTGACTGGCTGTGACACTCTGGATAGGATCTCCGAAATGCCTCTAAAGTCCCTGACAAAATTCTGGTAGTTGTTGAGCAGCGGGTCATTGGCTTCTATCATGGGGGTAGCCCATTTTGTTGCCAATCCTTTCAGCAAGCCTAACACGAAGGACACCTTCGTGTGGTCTGTAGGGAAGTCTGCAGGTCTGCTGTCCATGAGTAATTTACACTGTGCAAGGAAGGTTCTTAACTGGTCCACATCCCCTCCATATTTCTCTGGCATGCTTCCATAAGAATGCAAGAGGACCAGAGGTCCAGCTGCAGACTGCTGAGCATTCTGTCCGAGCTGCTGAACCAGCTGCACCATCATGGTCTGTAAATTATTGATCTGTGTGTCCACTCGCTGCTGATGCTGTAGTAAGGCTGCTCCTAGATGCTGCGGAGTTAATGGTGCTCCTTGGGAATCTGTAGCCATGCTCAAAATTTCCTCCCTCTTGCTGGGAGTATGAGTCTGGTGAGATTGATGTCAGGCCCAGTCCAAGAACAATGATTGGCAGTCTAGTCTAGTATAGTTCCTTTATTAGCTTATGCCCTAAAGACAGAATCTCGCCAGTCTAAATCTATGCCAAAGCAACTAGTGGATATACCCCATGAGCCTCTAAGGAAGGGCCAGCCTCAGCCTCTTCCCTTTCTCATGGTCCTGCTGTGGGCTGAGAAAGCACTTGCCCTGTACCCTCTCCTGGAATGCACTCCCTCCCTCCTGCTAGCCTTGATCGTCCATTTCAGTTTCCTCCTTGCACATGCCTTCCATTACAGATGGTTTTTCTAGTCTCTTTGGGCTATGGAGCAGGAATCGTCCTTTTGGCATATTTAGGGATGGTACCATAGGAAAGCAGAGGGCTGCCCCAATGATTTGGTTGGGTACTAGGAACTACTGCCAAAATCCCTGGTTAAATATTGATACTGTACTTGATTAGAAGACTTGGACACCTGAATCCTAATGAGATTCATGGAAAATCTGAGACACTATAATGAGAAGGTTCTTATAAAAATGATTGTAGGATCATACTCCTGAAATTGTAGTACTTTAAACCTAATCATAAAAATTTGGAAGGTATCAGCAGGACTTCCTTATAAAAAGTATGCAAAGTATTGCGGTCTAAGAAATAGTCTAACTATCGCACAAATGCAGTTTGCCCAGTTCTTGGGCTATGGATTGAAACAAAGAAAATGATTGCAATTTTAATTTACACATTATTTTTGTATTATATCTTGAAGGAGCAGACTGAACAAGATAGGAGCAGAAATTATTTCCTTGCTATAGTCCAGCATGGCAGTTTAAAATAGTCTTGCTAATAAGTCTAGGTGGCTTTGGTGCCATTTGTCAAGAAAAGTAAATTAGACCAATGTCACAGAATACTAGGCTATACCCTGCTATTAAGTGTGGAAAATGGCCTGGAAAAAAAAAACAACCTATGATTCTGAAAGCAGAAGAAACATTCCCTCCTTTTGTGACTGGTTAAACATGTCTTATTAATACGCAGCTAGGGCATAGTCCTTCCTGTTTTGCATTCCTCCTGATACATATAGATTTGTCTAGATTAATGAGAATTGATGAGCTGGTTGGAAGAAAATTGAGATGATGACAGAAGCCCCATGGAAAAGAAGGGGGGAAAAGAATAAAATGCTTGAAGAAAATAACCCACAACATCAATTCATAAGCATTCATAAAACTCACTAGACATGCTTATACAGGAACTTTGTTAGAGAAGAGAAATGGGCTACCTGCAGATGAACACAGCTGAGTACCATGTGTCTAGTTGGATCCTAGTGAAAACCTCAATTATGATAATATCTTGTAGGTTTGTGCAAAGCTTTGGATGTGATTTCAGAAAGATGCTTCACTGTACGTGGGAATGCAAATGAAGCAACTTTTTAAAACAACTACAGTACGTCTTTTTCCCCAGGATCATGTAGCAGTCATATGGTCCAAGGAAAAGATATGGCTGCTTAGAACAGTTCCAGACAGGTGCTACATTTGCACTTCACCCTGCTCTGGGGGTCCTTTTCCAAATTAATTCCAAAGAGCTGCATTCCCCTAATACTTTTGGAATCTTGGGTTTCCCTTGTCATTGGAAAGTAAGATCATTTGGAAGCTTACTGTGTACCTATTCTAAAAAGTATTGTGCTTTGCGCTGTAAATCCTAGCTGGTGAAGGTTGCTCATTGCAAGAATAATTAGGGAAGGATAACAATAGATAATTAACTTCAGCGAAAATGACATAATTGCATACTCATTTTTTTTAACTTGGAAGGTCTGATGCTGCTGCCTATCATTTAGAGAATTACTCCATACATTCTCAGTGGGACTTTTTCTTTTGGAACAACTGAGCATTTCACAAACTTTTTCTGAAACTTAATGATGTTTAACAAGTTTGGCATACAGTGTATGTCAATTCTTAACAATCAAAAATTCAGAAGTAAATAAACAGGACAGAGAAAATCTTACGAAGATAAACACCAATCATAGTGACCATTAAAGTGACCAATTCTATCCACCTGAATTCATGTATTCTTAATATTTAAATCATCCAATTTAGCACACTTTATTTTTGCTTTTACTCTTCCATGTTCCCTTGGTTCATGCTAATCTTATTTCATGTTCTGATTCATGTGTCCTTGTAAGTGATGGACTTCTCTTCCAATGTGATCTGGCCATGTCATCACTTCTACTCCTGGAATTGCAGACTATTTTCCAGTAAGTAGATAAGTATCTTTGAGCTTGGAGCCCTCACATCTGGTATCCATACTTGCCATGTCCTTGTGGTTTTCTTGGCAACAATACAGAATTGGTTTGCCCTTGCCTTCTTCAAGATGTGGGTTCTTCAGGGTTGGATTCTAGAGTTTTTCTCCTAAGTGGATGAAGAGTGAGTGGATTATCTCACGTTTGAAGATTCTCATCTGCCATTTCCACAACTATGGGTTACTTTTACCTTCCTTTCTCCATGTTTGACATTACTGGAAAAGATCACCTTTACCAAAAGCTCATTCTTCTACCATAGTCACTCCCTGGATCACTGGAACTATTGAACCCTCTGATCATACCAAGTGGTAATGCCCAGGGCAGGAATATTGATTAATTGCTAAAATATACACAAGCACATTTCATTTTTTGGGCATGAATCTTCAGTTACACATTTGCAACTTTATGTTAATTATGGCATAAATGTAAAAACAAAAAAAGTGTTTAAAAATGTCTTGACCTTTTGTCACATGGACCACCATAACTGAACACCTCCATGCAAAAACACATTCATTCTGAATCACTATAGTCTAATTGTCTGCATGTTCACAGCACTCACAAAAATATTTTATTTCTCAAATAACAGCCAGCTTCTATATGCTACTGAATAACAGTACCTCTTCACATGCACTGGTTTCCAAGTGTACTTCCTGAAGCAGACTTATACTACGAGCATTTACTAGTTTTTGATTTCATAGAATCATAAAATGTAAGGGTTAGAAGGGACATTGGATTACACTATGATAGCATCTCTGAGAAATGGCCATCCAATCTCTGTTTAAATAGAAGGAAAGTCTATCCATCTCCCAAGGCAGGGTGCTCCATTGCTGAATAGCTTTTACCGTCAGGATATTGCTCCTGATGTCCAACCAAAACTTACTTCCTTGTAATTTAAACCCATTGTTTCTTATACTTGAAGAAGCAACATGTTTCATACAGTCTTCTT
This sequence comes from Liasis olivaceus, assembly GCA_030867105.1. Classification (NCBI taxonomy): domain Eukaryota; kingdom Metazoa; phylum Chordata; class Lepidosauria; order Squamata; family Pythonidae; genus Liasis; species Liasis olivaceus. The sequence continues at coordinate 43,728,379 of CM061350.1, read as the reverse complement.
TTCTTTGGGCTAAACATATCAAACACCACCCAAACTTTCCTTTTTTATACATAAAATTTTTATTTTTAAAAAATTAAAGAATTAAAACAATACAAATTTTTAAAGAGAAAAGTAAGGAAAGTAAAGAAAAGTAATAAGTAGGTGAAAGGTTATAAAGAAGCAGCTTCCAGTCTTTTTAACAACAGTTACAAATACATTTATATTTTACCCTCTCTCTAAGGTTACAACATAATTTCCTTCTTTCCATAGTCAACCCTTTCTAATCATCAAACCCATAAATCACAAGTTCATTTTTTTTCTTTTTTCAGCAAAAAGTCCATGAGAAGTTTCAGTCACTAATAAATGTAGTTATTGTCCTTTCTGTAATCAAACAAGTCAATTTTGCCATCTCTGCTAATTCTGTCATCTTCACCATCTATTCCTCCATTGCAGGTATTTCAGAGTCTTTCAATTTTTGTGTGTATAATAATCACACTACCCAAATGTTCCTCATAAGTTTTTTTCTTTCAGAATCATTGTCTTCTTGATTGTTTTCCTCTGGATACATTCCAATTTATCAATGTCCTTCCTAAAACGTGGTGCCCAGAACAAGATGACAACATTCTATTCATCTTGCTGGTTTCTGCCCTTTGCCCCATTTTGCCAGAATCCTCTTGAATGTCAATACTGCCCTCTGAAATGGTTTCCATCATTCTACCTTTGTACATCTGCAACTTTGAGATTCATATTTTTAAAATCATACATCGAAGTCTTTTATAAGTATGTTGAACAGCATAGAGCCTAGAATGGAGCCCTATATTATACCACTCAATATTTCCTTCCAGCTTGACATGGAGCCTCTAACATATACTTATTGAATACAATTGTTCAATGAGTTCTGTATCTATCGAATGGTTGCATAATTGTCAGGCCTAGCCCAAGGAACTCCAGGAGAACATGCAGATTCATTTCAGCAATGTTTATTAGCTACAACCTCTATCAAGAATCTTCCCAGACTGAAACTAGTTCCCAGGGTCAGCCAGTAAACACAGAGTGAATTCCTCAGGGAGGTGCCAGCCTCATCCTCTTATCTCTTCCCCTCCCTTCAGGAGACGAAAGAGGATGCTTCCCTCCCTGAGTCTGGCCTTCATAATTCCATTCCATCACATCACCCCTCCCTCTAAATCTTTAGGTCTTAAACTGCCTTTAAATTAATTCTGTAATTTGTGATATTTAGTGGACATATAGCAAATACTGTATAGTAAATACTGCAGTCATGTTATCATAAATTACTATAGAATCCTGCCCAGATTAATAAAGGGTTTTTTATTTGTTTTATCAAACCAAATGTAATAGCATGTCTTCTACAGCTATGATATTTATTATCAAAGTTCCCATTTCCTGGTTGCAAGCAATCAAGATAATCCATCATATTAAACAGAGACAGAAACAGTTGAAACAAATGATGCTTGGAAAGCCATGAGATTATTTACGTATGTGAAGCAGATTAAATGCCAGGACTCATGATCTGATCTCTTACATTTTAAATCAGATTGGACATGAAGTAGTAGGAAAGCCTGTACTAGCAATGCAGATGGAAGGTTAGTCTTACCTGATCACAAATTTCCCAACATCTCATTTTCTTTCAGTTCAGTCCTGTAAAGTGAGTGAGCCATGAATTCCTCTCTTTTAAAACTGTTCTTGAAGATTTCATTTTTTTCCACATAAAAATTGTTTGTGCAACAAAGCTAAATAAAATAAAATAAAAGTGCAACAAAGCTAAATAAAATATCCTGATGAGTTTGTCCTGATCAATAATAGTCATTTTTTTAACAGGAGTCCTAGAAAATTATTTTCATTTTGTACTAGACAGGATCACAATCTTCCTTAAGGACCTATAGATGTAGATCGTCATATGGAACTGAATAGCTTGTTGAGTCTTTTTCCAGTTTCTTCTGGCCCTCCAGCTGCAAATTGTAGCTGCGACCTTACCCAGCTATCATCTTCAGGCCATAGTCACATCCAAGCTAGCTTACATGAGTAACCTCATCAATTTCATTAATAACTCATTGTATATGAATTCCTTTAAAGGAGATTTGGAGGTGACAACCAGTTCAGAATGAGGGCATTCTATATTTGACCATCATGGCCTCATTATGCCAGTGTTATGACTTTCACTGGCTTCTAGTCTATTTCCAGGCTCACAAATGCTGATCTTGACTTTTAAAGCTCTACTTTGCTGAAGATCAAAGTATCAAAAGTGATACACTTTCACACATGAAATTGTTTCACAATTAAAATAAGAGCACATAGATATGTTTGTCTGGTATCTTGTTTTGCAATTCTTCGTGTACCAAGGAAAGTCCTTCAAGTTATTTTAGACATTTTAATGGTATTTATATTATATTTTTATGGCATTTGCCTCCCTATGCCTTTTCCAACCAAAATGATTACAATCAATCTCTTAATTGTCAGCATTCAGCCATTAATATTTTAATCTGCTGCTTTATTTTACTGTTGGCTTTCATTGTTGTGTGTGTGTGTGTTTTTCTTAGCTGCTTTCAGGCATAAAGAACTGAAGTGCAAACAAGAAGAGGTCAATACCAGTCACATCAATTACCTAAATTTTGAAGAATAGTGTAGAGCAGGATTTGAATTATACCATAGAAAGTATACATAAAGTTAAATCTCAACAATGGATAAAGCACCAATAGATTAAGCTCTTTATTCTAGGATGTGGAGGCCTATTATAATTTGTAGGATTTGATAAATGGACTTTGGATCCATTTCTAACCTTCCAAAAGTCTGATACACCTTAGGGAACAAAAGTGCCTTGCTGCCTAGAAAGAACTTCACTAATAAAAATAAAAATATAAAAATCTTTTAATTCCTGGGAAGCACTTTGTAATTTCCTGAAAGGATCTACAAATGGGCTTCTGTAATGATTAGACACTTCCAATACTATAGGCATATTACTTCAAGCAGCTTAATTAGGTAAGGATTTTTACAACTAATACATAAAAGACTGCCTTGAAGCTTTCATTACATTCATGTCTTACTTTATATTTAATGAGACATTTTCATGTATTTCCAATGAAAGCCTTTCTCATTATCTTTAAGTGCACAATGGGTTAAGCAAAGTAATTATGTACAATTTCCTTCCCTTCCCTTTGTTTATAGTAATAATTCCAGAGGGAGAAATATCTTGCTAAATGGCTCTAAAATGTCTAAACATCGCAGATGAAGCTGAAATCCAGGCATAACAAGCTAAACTGCAAAATGCGAATGAAATGGACTATGAGGAGTTTTCATTCTTTGCATTTCAAATGGACAGTGCTGCCCTTAACTCAGGCCCACCCCAATCTTTAGAAAATATTTGGTGGCATATCAGGAATGGAGAGGCATAACAAGTACACTCACTTTGTGATGTTTGTAGGATCAGCAAATGTTAATTTTGGACCTTTTTACATATTTCTCATTCTTTCTTCTGCCTTCACTTATTTTTCTGTGCACACCAAAGAAATTCAGTTAGAAATGTCAGGAGTATTGTTCTTATCTGTTTTAGATCAGATGCTTACCTTGTCCATCTGCTTCCAGTTATTTTGGGTGAAGACCTCTGATGGCTTTGCCTGATCCAGCAGTTCCCTTTGCAAATTATTTCCTTTTAAATATGGCACAGTCAATTGGTTTTCTGACTTCCTGGTTTAAAATAAGACATCTTGGTCAACCTATATGATCCTGAACATAATAGAGGACCACTGATTTAATGTTTAGTTATGTGAACTAAACTAATGGGTCCACCAGCACTGAGTCCCTGATTATCAGAGCCCAGATGCAGTGGGTGGGGCACATCATCAGAATGGATGGCCACTGTATGCCTCGCCAGTTGCTCTACAGTGTCCTGGAGTCTGGGTAGAGATCTTGAGGTCGACCACACAAGTGCTACAAACATGCTGTGAAAGAAACCCTATGCCACTGTGACATCCAGCCAAGGGAACTAGAAGCTGCAGCTGCTGACAGAACCCACCGGTGAACCCTGCGCTATGAAGCCTTCACCAGCTTTGAAGTCAGACACTGCTAAAAACTAATAGAAGACCATGAGCAATGTCACAGAATAACACCCACAGTTACAACAACAATGGACTTCCAGTGCTCCCATTGTGCTAGTCTCTGCGCTTCCAGACTGGGACTGCAGAGCCACCTCCGTATCCACAGATGAACTGCATAACAGTATGTCTTCTTTGAATCCGAAGACCATTATATAATATGTGAACTAATTTCTTTAAAGGTGTCTGTGATTTGAGAAGCCTGATAAGGAAAGCCCTAAATTTAACAGAAGGATTTTTTCTTTCTTTCTTTCTTCTTTTTTGCAATCATTGGGAACTCCCAAGCTGTGTTCTCATTTTTTCCAAAATAATTGTCTTTTTACATTGATAGCAGCCATAAGCCCTCGCATTATGTCTGGAGTAAGTTGCAATTCTTCCTAGTAAATTCTAGCATCTCAAATGTAGCCTCCCAAAGGATCACTAGAAGTGCAGTCTTCCAGCCTTAAGTATGTGGTTATAGTTTTTGCCAGTTTCTTTAGCTGCAATGAAGTCTTCTGAGATTTCATCACAGTGATCCCACTGGGCAATGAAAAAGAGTCTTCTCTCTCCCTTGTTGTTTTTGATGCAGGGGACAGCCCACACATCCATTCCTACAGGGTCAATTTTCCGAGTCACTTTTCTGTTGGTCCGAGCAGTTTTTTTTTTTTTTTAATGATTACTGTACGGTATTTATTTGGGTTCACCTTTCTTTGTCTCATATATTTCTGGTTCACATTTTGATCTGGTCTAATTGGCTTAGATTTTGCTACTTATTTCAGAAAAGATTTGCAGTCTAAATGGAATGACTTGCTGTTTTTTATTAAATCAATAATGAGTTTATATCTGTCATATATTCTATGCAAGCCCTGTGGAGTTTGTAAAATCAGATAGAATAAAAATAATGTACATAAATAAAATTTCTATAGTATGGCTGGGCAAGAACTCTGAAATAATTTAGCTGAAGGGATACTGACCCTGAACAACATGTTAGCTAATATTAGTTTGAAGAGAGAGGACATTTGCGTGCTGATGAGTGGAATTGGAGGAAGCTAAAAGGGATTTTGCTGATCAGTTTTGATGAGTGAATCATGATAAGCATCGCTCAAATTTATCTGAACTAGAGCCCTGAGCCCATTATGCAAAACATAATTCATTAATAATGACCATCTACATGTAATTTAGGCAGGCACATAGTTTTATAGATTTGCTAGTTCTTGTTGCAATTCTTGCATCATAGAATCACAGAATCACAGGGTTGGAATTGATCTTGAAGGTCGTCTAATCAAGCACTTTACCCAAGGTAGGAATCCTTTTTGTTTGAAAAACACAAGTGACGGAGAGTACCCATGACTCCACTACTTAATAGCTCTTATGATCAGAAAACTCCTCTTTATTTTGAGTTTGGATCTTCCTTTGTAAAGTTTCCATCTGTTGGTTCTTGTCTTACTTTCAGAAACTATGCAGAATAATTCACACTCTCTTCCCTGTGGCAGCCTTTCATGTATTTGAAGATTGCTACCATATATTTTCTCAGCCTTCTCTTCTTTAGGCTAAACATATCCAGTTTCTGTAACCATTCTTCATAGGATTTAGCCTCCACATCTTTGTCACTCTTATCTGCATTTTCCAGTTTTTTTAGCATCCTTCTTGTATTGGGGATGACCAGAACTGGACACAATATTCCAGGTGTGGTCTGATCAGTGCAGCATAGAGTGGTACTATCACTTCCTGTGATCTTGACACTATACCTCTGTTGATATGGCCCAAAACTGCATTTCAGCACACTGCTGGATGAAAAAGGGGGTTTTAAAACCCAAACAGGGACTCATTTCTTCAGTTCAGGCCTCATAGATAAATCATCTGTTCAGACACTTGTAGGATTTATTCATGGGGTCTAGAAGAAAGAGTGTGTGTGACAGAGAGAAGTTAAAAAAGTAATAGCACACAGTCCAAGTCATACAGCATAACATGTTACTACACTGAACAAAATACAATGCTGGCTTTTTATACACTGTTCATAGAGAAAAACAAACCTACAAATATGTGGAGGAGTTTTCATGGGATTGTTTCCTAAAATGCTGAGAAGTGATTCATAAACAAGAGAACATGAGCCAAAAGTTGAGAAAGAAGGGCTCTGAGCAAAACTGACCATTATGCACCCATTGCAACATGTCATAAAGGCAGCTCTGTCCATCAACACCTCTATGCCATTTCTCTTTCCCAATCTTTGCTTCCTGAAGCAGTTGCCTCAGTCTACAGCACGTTCAGGCCAGGACGTTTTGGACAGAGTGATGTCTGAATGGAAGAAGGGGGAACTGTTAAATATTTTTGCCTTTAGGGTTTTTGTTCAACCCCAAATCTCCTTCTTCAGGTTGTTATTTCATCAGTATCAGGCATCTTCAGGAAACTTCCATCTTTCTCTGCACAGATTAAATAGTAGGATCTTCCTACTTGTGTCTCTACAGTTCAGAGACTCTATTCTCAGGCTTCTTTGCACTTTTTTTCTCCAAAAAATCCCATTACTCAGAGCAGAACATAATTTGATTCTGAGATTATGTTATTCCTTAGAAAAGTTTTTATGAACAGTTATTAAAGTTGTACAGAGCAAATGTAGGTGAACCTTATCTCCACAGGGAGAGGGCTACAGTAACTGAAAGTTCATTTCACATGAAGACCAAAACAAGCAAAAAAAAAAAAAACCCTTCCCTCAGAATGTATGCAATCATTTGACAGTTTTGACAGCAATGGACTTCACGTTAGATTGTTGCACAATGTTAGAATAAGGGGATGGGAAGCTTTCAATGAACAAAACTGTCTCTGTTGTGACTTTGCAACAAAATAGATTCCTTATTCCCCTTTTAATCCTATATGTAAGACATGTATTAATATTTAATTAAGCAAGCTCCCTACATCAACAAGCTTTTTGTATTTATATAAGCTTTTTATCCATGGGATAAGTGATTAAATTCTAACGAAAAACATTTGAATGTAATGTGAAGTAGAGGATATTTTTATTCTCCAGAAATAACAAACTTGGCTCAAGCCTCCAAAACATGTGAAAATTATTCAGTTCTGTGCCATTTTGAAATGCTACTCTCATTGTGTATGTGTCTGTTTTATCTCCATTAAAAGGTTTTCCCAGTTTTCAAGCACTGGTTCTCTTTTGGAATATTACTAAATTTCCTATATTTCATTTTTGAGGTGCAGGCTTTATAATACCATCTGCTATAGTATCATTTATATGAAGAGTGGAAATTGCAAACTTTTTGCAACCTCATCATTTTGTGCCACTGAAGCTGGTAAACAGGGAATAGATACTTGAAAGAAAGAATAGGTTGGTATTCTTCAACCTCATAAAGAAAGCAATTTTTTATTCAAATGATAAAGATGAGGAATTTGGCATGAATAAGATTGTACTAATCTAATAACAGGGCACCCAAGTGACCTTCACATTTTCTAAGCCACAACTCCTGGGATCTCTTGCCATACTGAGTATGCTCTTAATATTCTGTCTGAATGTGATGGAAACTGGACTTCCAGGAAGCAATGGCAAACTGAAGATGGCTTTGCTTTCAGTGGAGCTGACAACCGTGGCAGAATGAGGGGCCAACAAACAGATTGGTGCCTCAAAGTTCCTCCCTGGACAAAGGCGAGGACTTAAGATTGCCCATAGGGCTCCTTACAGAGGCTCCCTGTGATGAGACCATAAAACAGCAGTCTTTGGTGGGTTTTAGAGCTCTGGGAGCTGGGAAAGTCAGCTTGCCCAAGCTGTGGCTTGGAGTCTTCAAAGAGTCCCTGGGTTTACCCATACTTAATCACTTCTGAAAATGGCTTGTAAATTGCTTTTTGGATACTAAGAACTTTCAGAAAGACAAGTTTTTATTTCACTGGGTGATTTTCCTTCAATCCTCAATGAAAGAAGTTCTATATAAATTTAAGAACGTAAAGATTTTTTTTTAAATTTGGAAATAATACACACCCCAATTTTTAGTGAAAGAAAAAGAAAGAAAGAAAGAAAGAAAGAAAGAAAGAAAGAAAGAAAGAAAGAAAGAAAGAGGAAGAGAAAGAGAAAGAGATAGTTAACTTAAGCATTTCAGCACTTTCCATTTACTAAAGTACAAAGCTGTAGTGTTATTTCAAAAATAACTGAACTACCAATATATTGCTTTATCAAACTTTCTATGAAGTGAATTAAGTAGATCAACATACTTCTAAATACATACGGTACTGTGCAAAAGTTTTAGGCAGGTGTGAAAAAATGCTGTAAAGTAAGAATGCTTTCAAAAATATTGTAATTACAAATATTGTAATTGTTTATGTTTATCAATTTACAAAATGCGAAGTGAGCGAACAGAAGAGAAATCCAAATCAAATCAATATTTGGTGTGACCACCCTTTGCCTTCAAAACAGCATCAATTCTTTTAGGTACACTTGCACACAGTTTTTGAAGGAACTTGACAGGTAGGTTGTTCCAAACATCTTGAAGAACTACAGATCTCCTGTGGATGTAGGCTGCCTCAAATCCTTCTGTCTCTTCATGTAATCCCAGACAGACTTGATGATGTTGAGATCAGGGCTATGTGGGGGTCCAACCATCACTTCCAGGACTCCTTGTTCTTCTTGATGCTGAAGATAGTTCTTAATGACATTGGCTGTATGTTTGGGGTCATTGTCCTGCTGCAGAATAAATTTAGGGCCAATCACACACCTCCCTGATGGTATGGCATGATGGAAAAATATCTGCCTGTATTTCTCAGCATTGAGGACACCATTCATCCTGGCCAAATCTCCAACTCCATTTGCAGAAATGCAGCCCCAAACTTGCAAGGAACCTCTACCATGCTTCACTCTTGCCTGCAGACACTCATTATTGTACCGCTCTCCAGCCCTTCAGTGAACAAACCGCCTCCTGCTATAGCCAAATATTTTAAATTTTGACTCATCAGTCCAGAGCACCTGCTGCCATTTTTATGTACCCCAGTTCCTATGTTTTCATGCATAGATGAGTTGCTTAACCTTGTTTCCATGTTGGAGGTACAGCTTTTTGGTTGCAATTCTTTCATGAAGACCACTTCTGGCCAGACTTCCCTGGACAGTAGATGGATGTGCCTGGCTCCCACTGGTTTCCGCCAGTTCTGTGCTGATGGCACTGCTGGACATCTTCTGATGTCGAAGGGAAGTAAGCATGACATGTCTTCCATCTGCTGCATTAAGTTTCCTTGGCTGAACACTGTGTCTATGGTCCTCAGTGTTGCCCACTTCTTTGTGCTTCTTCAAAGAGCTTGAACAGCACATCTTGAAAGCTCAGTCCTGAAATTTTTGCCTGGAAGAGACCTTGCTGATGCAGTCTAACTACCTTGTGTCTTTTTGCTGTGCTCAGTCTTGCCATGGTGTATGACCTGTGACATGAAACTTTCTTCCACAACCTCACCTTAGTAGCAGAGTTTGGCTGTCCCTCACCCAGTTTTAAGCCTCCTACACAGCTGTTTCTGTTTCAGTTAACGACTGTGTTTCAACCTACATATGAAATTGATGATCATTAGCACCTGCTTGGCATAATTGGTTAATCATATACCTGACTCTAATCCTATAAGATCCCTGACTTTGTGCAAGTGTACAAAGTGTGCAAGTGTAAGAATTGATGCTGGTTTGAAGCCAAAGGGTAGTCATGCCAAATATTGATTTGATTTGGAATTCTCTTCTGCTCGCTCACTTTACATTTTGTTAAATTGATAAACATAAACAATTACAGTATATATTTTTGAAAGTATTCTTACTTTACAGAATTTTTTCACACCTGCCTAAAATGTTTGCACAGTACTGTAGTTCAGGGGGTTTGGAGGATAAAGAGAATACAAAGAAAAAAAAACAATTACTTGAAACTCAAACTAAAATCTATAATCAAATTGTTATTTGTCCATCAAATCCAAATAATATAGAATTTGTACTTCAATATAGTGTATAATGGAAAACAGGTTTCTTGTGAGAGAGCCATCCTTAATCATTATTCAAATCTTAAAAATCTAATCACATCCACATATAATGGTTAGCTGATTCCAAATGAAATGTCTTGCAATAACTCTCCAAAACCACTTAAAAAAAAAAGTTTATTTTGTATTTATTTATTGGAGTTTAATTTTTAATCCACGAAATAGCCTGTGTTTTCTGGGCATATTAGAAAATTACTTAAAAATTAAAATATTGAAATCGCAAAAACATAACATATATTAATACATATAATAAGGATAAGATTATATAAATCAAATCTCAATAAAAAGTAAAGCAATAAAGAGGAATTCTAAGCAGGAATTTCCTCCTCATATGATGTTAATTAGCCCTCATTTCCATCACCATCTCTGATGTAATTTTAATCAAGCTTTACAGGTTGAATTTGTTCCATGTAAGCTTCCTGTGCAACTTAGCTGGATATTGCTATTCTAAATAGTTCCAGGAGTCATACAGATATTTGTCTTTCTAACATGTGGAAGGTGTTGACATCTTCAACTGTAATATGATAGATGCAGGACCAAAAAGCAGGTAATCTTTTCTTTGTGTGAAATCCAAAGAAGGACAAATTGTACAAATTGAAATGTACCACTTTTACAAAGCAACACTATATAGTACATGTCTATTCAAAAGTATTTCAGAGGCAGTTCTTTCATATGAATATATAGGACTGCATCATAAGAAATCATAGAGTTTAAAGAGTTAAATTGAACCTCATAGGGTATCTAGTCTAACCATTTGTTCAGTGCATAATGTGCTAAAGCATTCTGGACACATGACTATCTGGTCTAAGTTTGAAGACCTCCACTAAAAGGGAACCTACGACTTTATAAAGCAACTTATTCTACTACTTACCATCAGGAAATTCCTCCTAATATCCAACCTGAATCTATTCCTATAGTTTCAACCCATTGGTTCTGTTCCTGTTCTCTGGGGGAGACAGGGAACAAGTCTATTCTCTCTTCAGTACGATGAATGTTTAGATATATGAAGGCTGCTGTCGTATTGCCCCTGAGCCTTCTCTTCTGCAGGCTAAACATACTTATTTTATTTAACAATTCCTCATAGCATTTGGTTTCCAGTCTCCTCATCACCTTGGTGGCCCTCCTTTGAACTCACTCCAGCTTGGCAACCTCTTTAGGTGGTGCTGCCTAGAAATGGATACAGTATTCCAAGACAGGAGAGAGTGGGACCATTTGTCCCTTTGCTTTGGAGTTTATGTTCCTGATTATACATCCCCAAATAGTATGTCCCCTTCATGGATCACTGCCTTGTCGTGGCGAAGGGGCTTGTGTAACTCAGTGAAGCCATGAGCTATACCGTGCAGGGCCACCCAAGACGGACAGGTCATGACAGAGAGTTCTGACAAAATGTGGTCCACTGGAGAAGGAAATGGCAACCCACTCCAGTATCCTTGCCAAGAAAACCCCATGGACAATGTTAAAAGGCTAAAAGATATGACGCCGGAAGATGAGCCCCTCAGGTCGGAAGGTGTCCAATATGCTACTGGGGAAGAGCGGAGGGCAATTCCAAGTAGCTCCAGAAAGAGTGAAGCGGCTGGGCCAAAGCCGAAAGGACGTTCAGCTGTGGATGTATCTGGAAGCGAAAAGAAGGTCCAATGCTGTAAAGAACAATATTGTATAGGTACCTGGAATGTAAGATCCATGAACCAAGGCAAACTGGATGTGGTCAAACATGAGATGACGAGATTGAACGTCGACATCTTGGGAATCAGCGAATTGAAATGGACAGGAATGGGTGAATTTAATTCAGGTGACCACTATATCTACTACTGTGGGCAAGAAACCCTTAGAAGAAATGGAGTTGCACTCATAGTCAATAAGAGAGTGGGAAAGGCAGTAATGGGGTACAACCTCAAAAACGACAGAATGATCTCAATGCGTATCCAAGGAAAACCATTCAACATCACGGTAATCCAAGTCTATGCCCCAACCACTGATGCCGAAGAAGCTGAAGTTGACCGGTTCTATGAAGACCTACAAGACCTTCTAGAACTAGCACCAAAAAAAGATGTCCTTTTCATCATAGGGGATTGGAATGCTAAAGCAGGAAGTCAAGGAGTAATCGGAATAACAGGCAAGTTTGGCCTTGGAGTACAAAATGAAGCAGGGCAAAGGCTAATAGAGTTCTGTCAAGAGAACAAGCTAGTCATAGCAAACACTCTTTTCCAACAACACAAGAGACGACTCTACACATGGACATCACCAGATGGTCAATACCGAAACCAGATTGATTACATACTTTGCAGCCAAAGATGGAGAAGCTCTATACAGACGGCAAAAACAAGACCAGGAGCTGACTGTGGCTCAGATCATGAGCTTCTTACTGCAAAATTTAGGCTTAAATTGAAGAATGTAGGGAAAACCACTAGACCACTCAGGTATGACTTAGATCATATTCCATGTGAGTACACAGTGAAGGTGATGAATAGATTTAGAGGATTAGATTTGGTAGACAGAGTGCCTGAAGAACTATGGATGGAGGTCTGTAACATTGTACAAGAGGCAGCAACTAAAACCATCCCAAAGAAAAAGAAATGCAAGAAAGCAAAATGGCTGTCTGACGAGGCTTTACAAATAGCTGTGGAAAGAAGGAATGCGAAAAGCAAGGGTGAAAGGGAAAGATATAAGCAACTGAATGCAGATTTCCAGAGAATAGCAAGGAGAGATAAGAAGGCCTTCTTAAATCAACAATGCAAAGAAATTGAAGAAAACAATAGAATGGGGAAGACTAGAGATCTCTTCAAGAAAATTGGAGATATCAAAGGAACGTTTAATGCAAAGATGGGCACGATAAAGGACAAAAAAGGCAGGGACCTAACAGAAGCAGAAGAGATTAAGAAGAGGTGGCAAGAATACACAGAAGAACTATACAAGAAAGATCTTAATGTCCCTGATGTCCATGCTGATGTGGTCACTGACCCTGAGCCAGACATCCTAGAGAGTGAAGTCAAGTGGGCCTTAGGAAGCATTGCTAACAACAAAGCTAGCGGAGATGACAGTATTCCAGCTGAGTTATTGAAAATACTAAAAGACGATGCTGTTAAAGTGCTGCACTCAATATGCCAGCAAGTTTGGAAAACGCAACAGTGGCCACGGGATTGGAAAAGGTCAGTTTACGTTCCAATTCCAAAGAAGGGCAATGCCAAAGAATGCTCAAACTATCGCACAATTGCACTCATTTCACATGCTAGCAAGGTTATGCTCAAAATCCTACAAGCTAGGCTTCAGCAGTACGTGAACCGAGAACTACCGGATGTACAAGCTGGGTTTCGAAGAGGCAGGGGAACTAGAGATCAAATTGCCAACATTCTCTGGATCATGGAGAAAGCACGAGAGTTCCAGAAAAGCATCTACTTCTGCTTCATTGACTATGCAAAAGCCTTTGATTGTGTGGATCACAACAAACTGTGGCAAATTCTTAAAGAGATGGGGATACCAGACCACCTTACCTGTCTCCTGAGAAATCTGTATGCGGGCCAAGAAGCAACAGTTAGAACCGGTCATGGAACAACCGATTGGTTCAAAATAGGGAAAGGAGTACGACAAGGCTGTATACTGTCACCCTGCTTCTTTAACCTATATGCAGAGTACATCATGAGAAATGCCAGGCTGGAAGAATCACAAGCCGGAATTAAGATTGCAGGGAGAAACATCAATAACCTCAGATATGCAGACGATACCACCCTAATGGCAGAAAGTGAAGAAGAACTAAAGAACCTCTTGATGAGGGTGAAAGAGGAGAGTGCGAAAGCTGGCTTGAAACTCAACATTAAAAAAACTAAGATCATGGCATCTGGACCCATCAATCCCTGGCAAATAGAAGGGGTAGAAATGGAAGCAGTAACAGACTTCATTTATTTGGGCTCCAAGATCACTGCAGACGGAGACTGCAGCCATGAAATTAAAAGACGCTTGCTCCTTGGGAGGAAAGCTATGGCAAACCTAGATAGCATATTAAAAAGCAGAGACGTCACCTTGCCGACAAAGATCCGCATAGTCAAAGCTATGGTTTTTCCAGTAGTAATGTATGGCTGTGAGAGCTGGACCATAAAGAAGGCTGAACGCCGAAGAATTGATGCCTTTGAACTGTGGTGCTGGAGAAGACTCTTAAGAGTCCCCTGGACTGCTAGGAGGTCAAACCAGTCAATCTTAAAGGAAATCAACTCTGATTGCTCATTGGAAGGATTGATAATGAAGCTCAAGCTCAGATACTTTGGTCACCTAATGCGAAGAGAGGACTCTTTGGAAAAGACCCTGATGCTGGGAAAGATGGAAGGCAAAAGGAGAAGAGGACGGCAGAGGATGAGATGGCTAGATAGCATCACTGAAGCAATGAGCATTAAATTGAGCAAACTCAGGGAGGCAGTGAAAGATAGGAAGGCCTGGCGCAATATGGTTCATGGGGTCATGAAGAGTCGGACACGACTTAACGACTGAACAACAACAAAAAATAGTATGTACCTTTTTAGAGCTGCATCACAGTAAAGCAAATCCTTTTCATATGTTCTATGCCAAGCCAGTTTTCCCTCATCCTATGTCTGTGCCTTTCTTCTTTTCTCTCCAGATTCAGGACTTCACCTCTCTCTTTGTTAAACTTCATTTTCACCCTCTGCTCAAGCATTTCTATTGCTTTTTGATTCTTTTCTTTATCTTCTAAGCAATTAGTTACCACTCCTACTTTGGCATCATCTACACATTTGATATTGATCACCTCCATCCCTTCATCTGGGTCATTAATAAGAATATTGAAGAGCGCAGGGCCCAAGACAGAGCCTCCTGACACTCCACTCAGTACAACTCTCCAAGCTGATGTAGACCCAAATACAAGTTACTCTTTGTGTAGGGTCATTCAGCCAATTGTAACTCCATCTAATAGTTGTATCTTCTAGGCCATCTTTTACTATTTTATTAATGAGGATATCATGACAGATTTCACTGAATTCCTTTCTGAGGTCAATGTGTGCTATGTTCATGGCATTCCCTCAATCTATTATGCTAGTAACTCTGTCCAAAAACGACATAAGGTTAGTCTGCCACGACTTGTTTGTAACAAACACATGCTGGTTCTTGTTAACTGCAGTTCTTGTATTTGCTTTTTTCCTGAATCTTACAAAGTGCTCTGCTAGTAAAAAATGGCATGAATATAACAGTGGATGTGAAGGTCCAAGAGCCATAATAACATTGGATTCATCGACTAGCAATGGAAGGGTGCAAGCATTTAAAAAAAAAAAAATCAAAGGAAGATAACAATGAATTTATAAATGTAAATGATGTTATGCACTCTTAAAACTCAAGGTGACAAATTCAGTTAATATGCTTGATTACTTCTGCATATTCATACTTAGGCATGAAACCCAGCCAATGCCATAAACTGGGCTCTAGAGATTTGTAAACCAGGGTGATCCCACGCAGTCATGACAAAAAAGCGATAATTGTAGCTCTCCTTGGGTTGTCACAATAACTCAAAAATGAAGTATCTGTAAGTCATATCTAATAGCTATGGAAGTATAAGGTAAAGTGGGCAAGTGATCTTTATGTTCTCTTTCATACTTCCTGAAAACACTTTGCTGAATGTCAGAGGGTTTTGAATTGTATGGCTGCATTGCACAGGCTGCAGTGCAAAGGGGAAATTCACTGGAATTTTACTTAATAACCATGCATTTAAAGAGCTTTTAGTGCAAGATTACAATGCTTAATTTCAAACAATTTATTATCTGACTTCAGCCTGCATCACAGATCATACTGTTTAGGAAGTACTGTAAAATGTTGAAGAGGTCTTGGAAGGTGAGGAGCCTTCAATAGGGAAGAAAGTAAGAGAAAGTTCAGTTGGGCAAGCTGATCAGTTTGATACACACTGAGTATAAAGCCTTCATGATAAGCCAGTGTTTCTCAAGTTTAGCAGCTTGAAGATGTGTGGACCAACTCCCAGAATTCCTCAACCAGCATGGCTGGCTGGGAAATTCTAGGAGTTGAAGTCCACACATCTTCAAGCTGCCAAGGTTGAGGAAAACTGTTAAGCAATGGGTACTGATATTCTGAATTTTAAGTTACCAGTGCCTCATAAATTCATTCAGGCTATTGGGTAATGGCCATGAAATAAGGGAGACAGGCTTTAGAAAAAGAATAGGATTTTGTCTCTGCCTTTGGAAACAAATGGACACATTTTGAAATGGACCATATTTTGGTCAAATGGAATAAACATATTTGTAAATTGAGGTTTCCTTTAGACTGATTTTCCCAGGGGACATTTATTTGGGCTAAGCAATATGTAAACATGTTTTGCTGATCTTTGGGAAGATTTCTGCTCCCTGGCCTTAAAAGAAAAAGAAATGAACATTTGCAGCATAGCATATCCATCAGTTGAGGAATTAGCATAAAGAAAAACTAATGGAAAGATTTAAAAGCTGTTTGGGTAGCTATTGAATTCAAGGGGAAATGGTAGGAAAAAAACAGTAACATACATTTTTAATGCCAGCCATGTATACTACTAATTGAGTGACTTTCATTTTATCAGGAACTTCAATATTAGCGCTTAATAAAATGTTACTACTGGAAAACGGTGATGTTTTGAAGCAGAGCAATTTTGCAATTTGAGTTGCATGCCTGAAGCTAAAGCTTAAGAATTTCCCTTTATCAGCTCAAATATTAGGAGGGTTATAACTACATAAAACTCAAGCTGAAGCTGTGCGTTCGACACTTGTGGTTTAAATGAATATTAAATCACTCCTATTTTCCGTTTGGCTCTGAATAAGAAGCTTATACATTGCCAAAGGACCCCTAAACCCATATGGTTATTATTCTTGTAACCAAAGAATATTGGAGAGAATAACCAAATCTCTCCTTCTTTTGGAACTTTAACAAAAACACAGATGCACCTCGTGTACAAAAGCCATTCTTTCTGTTCAGTGTCATATAGCACAACCTACCTCCCAACAGAATTAAGAAGAGAGTAAGAGCAGGGAGATAAAAACCTCATAATAATAGTGATAAAGCTTATTTCCAGGAATCATTATGCATAGGACTTTCTGAGGGCAACTGCAGAGATTTGCAGTTTGGTTTGATGACAGAACCACATTTATCAGAATTATAGGATATTTTTTTCTGCCCCCCCCCTCCAAGCTCTCTTGTTTATGAGAATTGATGAGGTAAAAGGATGTAACCATAATGGTTGATCATGCCCCTTTCCCCATATACTAAAAGTGCTTTGCTCTGCTCTTCCTAAGCAGTCATGTCTGTTCTGTCTTGTTTAATTTATGAATCAAATGAATGACTGCTATTTTCTTCCACTGCTCCACTGGGAACACTATTTGTGCTGCTCTGATTTCCATGTCTCCCTTCTGTGAACATAAGAAACTGTTCTGTCTGGGTTCTCCGCCATAGGCTTATCTTCTTTACAGCTTGCTGAATGTTCTCCAGCCATTTCTCAATTGCTGACGTATGCCGTCTGCAGTTGCTTGCTCATGCATTTGATCAGCGCACTGTCAACTTTTAATTAAAATATCAGAAATGTTGTTTTTCAAAGCAAAATCAATCCTGAAATTACTAAATCTCTATGCAGATTACCCTGTATAGGATTTAATCCATATTGTCTGCTAATGCAAATACTGTCTGGGAGCCAATTAAAATGTTTTACTTGCCAGATATGTCATGACTGGTAAAGATTTTTGCATATGTGGGCAAACATATTATGCACTAGTAAAGTTTAGAATCTTTTTCTCTTTTCTCAGTCAGGAATTGTTATGCTTGTATCATCAGAAATTCCCAGGCATATTCCAAACTTTTCCATTTCTAAGGGAAAATCAAAACGGAGCTCATGAATTCCTTCAATACATGCCATAAACCCTGTTTATGCACAGTTTTCTTCCCTGTGAATTTGAATGCTGCCAATCTAAAAAAAAATTGGTGGGCACTTCCGTAGGAGGATTCTGCTCCTATATGAAAGCCACTCTGTATTTTGGTGTTCCCATGAGTCCATCAATACTGGAAAGCACAGCCCATTTCCTTTTTGCTCCAACTGCAATGTCATTCAAACTGCTGCAAAGCTGTTTTGTTTTGTTTTTGAGAAGCTATGGCTTGGCTTTCCAATTGGATGAAACTCTTGACCCACCCTCCTTCTGAGCCTAAGCATCCCATAAAGCAGTGTTTCTCAACCTCGGTAACTTTCAAGATGTGTGGACTTCAACTCCCAGAATTCTGGGAGTTGAAGTCCACACATCTTAAAAGTTACCGAGGTTGAGAAACACTGCCATAGAGGAAGTATTAACTCGATAGCTTTGCAGTTTCCCTTCCATAGCCCATACAAAACTAGCACAGCTGGATTTGATAAATGGTTTATTTGTTCTTATTTTCTCTTCATCAGGGTACCTTTCTTTTGTATGTGGAAAGGTCTAAGAGACAACCTGCAGGAGCTTTGGGTGGGGCAGGAACTGATTTGGGCACATTTTTCTCAGCATTTCAGATTAGCAAAAGGATTGGACAACCATGGATCACCTTCCAGCTGCTTCTGATCATTTGAGGAAGAGCCTTATGGAAAAGCCCAAGGTTTTTCTTTATGTGTACAGTTACCACCATAGACACACACATAAAGAAATACTGTTTTGGTGACTACAGGGCCACTGAAATGCTTTGACCTTTGCCATCCAGCCTTTTTGTCAGGGCCAAAGGCTGGCATTGCATGTAGAAAGTTTCAGATTTTGTTCTTGATATCTCTTAGTATGCCTGGAAAAGACTGAACATTTGGAGAAGCACTACAGTTCAGGCTAGTCAGATCTGAACTAAATAGAGCAAAGGTCTGATTCTATGTAAAACATTTTCCTGTATTCCCCAAGTGATGTAAAAAATGATATGTAGTTGTGCACTTGGCTGTTTAAAATTTATTTATAGCAATTATCTTGGCACAAATTCCAGTGAGAAAAGAATAGTCTTTCTTCTAGAAATGTACTTACTTTGGTTTCCACCTTCAGTTCAACACTTCAGCTGCTATGATGTGTTTATTATTTATGATAATAAATAAGCACTTAAATAAATAGTTATTCCTTTCTTTTTCTTGCCCTAATGATAAAATCATGGGACAAAATGCCACTTCAGGCTAAAAGCATTGACCTGTCTGGAGATAAGCAACAACAATGTGTAGTTATTTAATGTCTTGATCTAATTAATTTGATATAATTAATCAATACATTATACTCAATAAATCAATACATTGTAATAAAATTGATTTTAATAAAGTGTTTTATTTATTCAGAACAAATACTCATGTTTAAGGTGACATCAACAGAAATTTCCAAGTCTTAATTATAATGAACTAGCACTTGACAATAATTGTAAAATAGATGTTTATAGACCATAAATACAGAATGCATGTGTGCTTATAATATAGCATGATATACTTAATTTATAGGTGATTCATTATTCAGCCATGCAAGAAAAATTACTAGGTCCCCATACTTATAATTGACTGCATCAATAGTGACATCCCGACTAAGCCAAATGTGAGAGATTTTATCTGCATAAATAAATAAATCCCAACAAGCCTCTGAGGTTTCTGTAATCAAGTGCTGGGCACAGGAGGCAAGGATACAAGTCAACATTCTCATTACCTGAAACTATTTAGCAAATCACGATCTTGCAGATGCAGTGTCTGCAGGAAAAATCACTTGCTTTCTCCACAGCATGAAGCATAGCACTAAGCCCATTTGGAGGTTTATCGGGTTTGAGACAAATCTTCCTTCACCTACACTCTAACCATCTACTTTGCTGCTTCAGTTTCCATAGTTAAGTTCTGTACACCAGGGAATATCTCTGATGCAAGTCAGAGAAGGCATTTAAGAACAATTGTGTTGACTTCCCTAGCAAGTTCTGTATTCCGGTACTAATCAGGACATCAGATAAATCATTGGCTGGACCAATCACCAACCTTTCCATGGCCTATTAGAATCTGATTGATTCTAATAGCCCCCCTCCCACTACAGAGGTGAGCTGTAGCCACTAACCGATCTTAACTGTGACTGGGGAGATCTCAGGCATCTCTGCCCGTCCCTGAGTGGAACAAAATATCAAAATGAATATGTAATTTGCATCCTATGTTGGACTTGTGACCAGTTAGGATAATCCCTGGTTGCTATGGCTGCTATGAATTTATGAACCTCTCCAGAGAAATTATCTCCAAAATGGATTAAAGTACCCAGCATCATTGGCTTGGGAGACCCCAGTTCCTAACTGTGACACTAGCTCCATCAATTGAGTAAGGATTCTGCCAGACAGCAGGATGGGCAATTCACTGAAAGAATTACCAATCCATCTTGGTCCCAATGGTTGGACCCTCTTTCCCCTTCTCTTTTGCCAAAGTTTGACATAGTGCCTTCCTCTGTTAGACTTCAAGGCAAACAACATCTAAACCCTCTCATAGAAAGCCAATTAAAAAAAAAAGTCTTATTAGTGAACAGTGAACAATTTTGCTCCCAAAATATTAATCAAATAACTATTCAGGTATATAGATGATTCAACAGCATTACTCAGGTATAAAAATAACTGAGCTAGGCTCATCAGGAGGAGATGTTTGTATGAGATCTAACACTTTCTTCCCTATCTCATTCTCTCTCACACGCTGTCTCCAGGTCTTGGACAGCAGCATTGCTTCCAATTCCTCCACAGACTTACTTGATGCCAGCAAACTTCTTACTCTTCTGCAATCACAGTTCGTCCTCTGCCAGTTTGCTGTGAAGAGAGGAATCCTCACTGAGCAGCATACTGTAGGAAAACAATATTCCACTTTCTTTCTCCTATCTCTGTTTATTCTTGAGATCAACCCCAAAATACCTTTCTGCAGTGCAAATCTAAAGCTTAAGTCTGGAGTAAGTCCAGCTCAGCAAATTGGGTCTCATAGACAGATATAGGATTGAATTATTGGCATTTACATATTCCACCCCTTTCCTACAGATTTTCAGTTGGTGTAAATAAGATATAGTCACATCCTTGTTTAATGTTTTTATTCAGCATGGAAATATGTCAGAGCAGGTGCCATATATACACTCCAATGTAAATAGCTTTGGATTCTATTTTTTTTAATAAAAAACCTTTTTCAGATATAAGTATTACATGCACTTAGCACATTTTTTAATTTTATTATGTGTGAGATTCATTGGATCAGCTAATAATGCATGTAGTCTAACATTAAAACATTTTGTAATATATATCCAGGTTTGACAAACTGTGTCATTATATAAATTGTGAACCAAGGATGCTTTTAAACAGCTGTCTCAGGTAAACTAATACTCCCCCATCACAATTCCTGGCCTATAAACCATTAGAGAGTGTGTGTATGTATGTGCATCTCTCTGTGTGTGTGTATGAAAACTTTCTTCAAATCTTTTAAACACAGCAACTTTTCCATATGTTCATGCTTCTTTCACAATAATTAACACATCACAGTTCCCACTATGTTCTCACTGTGTGTTCAAAATAAGTCTACTCAGATGCCAAAGATTCTCTGGAATGGGGTATTAAAAATGGAGGGGGGGATTTTTAAGAATGAGGGCCTTCCAAAATTGGCTTTCCAAGAAGGAGTTGGCCATGTTTGCTTCATAACTAATCTTTGTTCAAATATGGTTTTCCCCCCAGTGGTTAGAATCAGATTGTGATGGAATGGAATTATGAAGGCCAGGCTCAGGGAGAAAAACATTTTCTTTCATCTCCTGAGGAGCGTGGGAGATACAAGAGGATGAGACTGGCACCTCCCTGAGGAATTCACAGTGTTGTGGCTGGCATTACTTGGGAGCTGGGGTTTCAATCTGGGAAGATTCTTGCTAGAGGTTGTAGCTAATAAACATAGCTGGACTGAATTTACACGGTCTCTTGGAGTTCCTTGGGCTAGGCCTGAGACAGATGTTGCTGGAGGTTAATTGGGCCACCATGTCTTCCCACAATGCAAGATTTGAATGCTGTTAGTTCATGGCTCAGATTTGTTAAGTGGGGGAAGATTGAGAGTGGGATGCAGCTGTATTGCTTTCCTTTGGATGTGTTGCAAAATGGCATCTTAGGTATCTGTGTTGGTAGATGCATTCGTAGTGCTGTCTATAAGAAGCTGCTGGATAATATAAAACATCTAAGCATACATTTCTCATCTGACTGTATAAAAAATATATGAATTAAGTAAACTATAGCATGATATATATTATTATGCAATGAATAGAGTTGGGGGAAAAACAGATAAGTTCTAATGTGATCAGATGTTGTGTTAATGAAAAATTCAAAAATCTGAAAAAAAAAAATAGAAAAATAGTAGAATAGAGAAGATTATTTTTAGAGAAAATTCCAAAACGTATTAATGAATGGATATCAGTTAATTCCAATAACATTTCAGCAGCACGATGGCTATTTAAGCATTGTATAGTTTTAAGGACTTTCATTTGGGGAATTACTGACAAATTAATTGCACAAATATAAATAAATAAACAATAAATAAATAAATAAACAAATACATTTCGTTGTACAAGTAGTACAATGACAATAAAGATTTCTATTCTATTCTATTCTATTCTATTCTATTCTATTCTATTCTATTCTATTCTATTCTATTTATAACTGCTCAAAAGAGAAAAGAGAATCAGTTCATGTATTATCATGTAACAATCTTTTAATGAATTAAAAACCTTGTTAATGTTGCTATTATTTATTTACTTTGATTTGAAGAACATACAGTTCTAACAGCCATAAACTTGATCGTTTGACACAAATAATTTTATCATAAACTTGAAGGAACAGTGAATATTCATGACTCAAGAATAATCTGACTGATTTATCCTAATATATGAACACTTGGTACAGACCTATTAAGAGATTGCATTCCACTTTCATGGCTGCTTCCCATAATATCTAGATAGTATAGATGCTTACAGTAGCCTACTTTATGCTAAAGTCCCTCCCTCCCCCCACCTTACACACACACACACACACACACAAATACAAGCAAGGTATTTCAGAGAGATGATTTGGACATTACTTCTGAGAAGTTGTACAATATGAGAAGTTGCATGCAGTGTCATCTCCATTTCTCCATGCCTTCAAAATAAAACATAGGTACTTTTAACACATAGTTTGGTGTACTGCAGATTTACTACCATGTCATAAATGATTTAGGAGGTTAGAGAGCAGCCTATTATATTGTTGGTGTGTGTATGTCATGGGTTTGAATATTTTCAGGATGGCAAAACAACAGGCAATGTGCACAAATTAACTGGTAGGGCAACCCCTTTTATTACAAGCAGGTTATTTATGAAGTAAACTGGTTCAGTATTGCATGGGTTATTGCAAGGACTTTATTTTCCAAAAACCCTTCCATTTTCTTAAATTGCTCTGCTGATTCTTAAATATTGTGTTTGTTTTCTTTCTTATCTTTGTTCTCCCTCCCCCCCCCCCATTAACAAGGTACTTGTTTTGTTTTCAGTTATTCCTTCCTGTCTTGCATGAGAACTTTCTTGTAACTCTGAGACAGTTAAACACTGTCAGTCAAACACTTTTATACCTCACACTTTTTCTGCCAGCTTTTTGGGAACAGAGACATGCCAGTTGTTCTTCTTCTGCTGTCTTCAGCCCTGCTGTTCTCTCTACTATCCTTTTGGGATCTTTGGCCACTGGATTTCTGTACATCTCTTCCGTGAAGTCTTTGAATCTTCCTTTCATCCTTTGAATACTTCTGTCTTCTATCACACAGATAGAGTCTGTCTTTTCCTCTGACAAAGAACACTTTCACACTCTCTAATAAATGTCAGCTTTTACTTTTCCAGACAACAGGTAAAAAAACCTCCTAATGTTACCATGTCATTTAAATCTTCTCACTTTTGCTTCTCACCTTCTAGAAAAGTAAGAAGTCTAAATGCAATTTAAGGCCTACATGATAGAGATGAATACCCAAGATTGATGATCTTGAGGCATCCTGTCACTGTACGCAGAAGCCTAAATTGTATTTGGATACAGGAAAATCCTACTCAGAAAGTATTTACTGAATATATAAGTTGGCAGTGTAAATATGCCTAGTACTACTACCTTAACTGCAGACAGCGTATAACTCCTCCTTCGAATGTCTGTACAAATAGTATTGATGTCTTCAGGAAATTGATTTTGCATGAATATGTATCTATATGGAAAGAAATGTTTGTGTAATCCAGAATGCCAAGAGACTTACTTTCTGCTCTATCTTGTATGTTTTATCTTCTGTTCCTTTCTGAACAGCACCTTCTCTGATTCCTGCTTCCCACTTTCAGATTCACTGCCAACTCCTTGGCATTGCCCAGCTCTGTCACTACTTACTGTACATTGTATCCTTGTGAGAAGACAGTCATGTGGTTCTTCATTTTGAAGTTTCAGGCATGATGTATGAAAATTGATGCTAATACCACTTATATTATCACTGCTACAACTATTGGAGTACAGGTAGTCCTCGTTTAATGACAGTCAGCAACCATTCAAAGTTATGATGGCACTGAATGAGTGGTACTTACAACCTGTCCTCAAAGGTCCAGCCATCCCAGCACCCCTGTGGTCATGTGAAGACAATCCGGGTGCTTGGCAACTGGTTCACACATATGGTGGTTGCAACGTCCTGCGGTCACATGATCACCATTTGTGATTTGCCCTGCTGGTTTCCCACAAGCAAAGTCAATGGGGAAGCCAGCACAGAAGGTTGCAAGTCACTTGGTAAATTTCTCGCACTCTCCTCCACCTGGCAGCAGCCACTTACCTGCCTGCTGGCCTGCTTGTGAGCCACCTGGGATTTGCTTAATGACCTGTAATCCTTGCTTAACGACAGCAGTGGGGAGTGCTGGGAGTTCCATCACTAAGCAATGCAGTCACATGATGTCATGCTTTACAACTGCATGCTTGTGGAAATCCTGGTCCCAGTTATGGTTGTTAACTGAGGACTACCTGTAGACCCATGCATTTCAGTTGGATCGCTTGGATAATATTTTGCACCAAATACCTACTTCATGTAAGCTAAAGATATAGCTAACAGTTATGTTTTCTATCCCTAATCCTGGACCTAAGTTTTACCCTGCTTGTGTTTATGGTTGTATAGGTCTTGAAGCTAGTTTAGCATAGTCTTTTTATTATTAAACAAAACAATGTGATTTTTGCACATTGTTTTCATTCTGCTGTTTCCCACTTTGTGATAGTGCACCCTATGTATTTTGTTGGAGAAATTATTGTGGGTTATTGCCAGGATAGTTTGCCCCAGCACACTCCCAGTCCGTTTCTATATCCATATCAGAGGAAGCAAACACACCCGTCAGTTCATCCAGCAAAAATATAGTTTGATGCTTATTTATTAAACATCAGCAAACTTCCCAAAAGCAAACAAGAAAAATGGGACAAAAGGCAGGCAAAAGTAGGAAGAGCTAGACATGAGCAGCAGGCAAGAAATAGAAAGGGCAGACAGTCTATCTCTATCTATATACCACACGGCAAAGACCTTTTCAGAACCACTGGCAAATAGTACAGTGGGTAATTATCATGGACAGTCCCAAGAGGAGTGGCCTTTGGTTATTCCAGCTTTAACCCTTTTATGTCCATAGCGACAGAAGAATGGAAATGAAAAGGAGGAGACTAAGTGATTCCTCCTCTATTCTGCACGAAGAAGGAAACAATTTGATGCACATGGATGATATATCCAAGACTTCACCCTCTTGAAAATTGAAAAAAAAAGAAATGAAAAAACCCCACCCCTCACTACTTTGTCATAATGGAAAAATCAAGTGGTGGCCTTTTGGTTTTACCTGAGAGTACAGGAAGAATGCTACTCTACGCAACATCATCCCAAATGACAGGGTTTCAGAGAAAAGGACAGGGTGTAGCACGGAAAAGTGGACAGACATCTACAGCATTTTGGGAGATCCTGCTATGGAAAGTGAAAAACAGCAAAACATTGAAAACCTTTTGATATATCAGTAGATAACAACTATCAATATTCTCAAAATATATTATCATTGCAGCTTAGCTATCAAACACTTGTACAGTCAGAGACTATTAAAGCATCCAAAATGATCTGATATCGAACAGCACGGTTTAGCATTTTAAGGAAGCATACACATATCAGCTGCATTTGAAATGTTATTTTGCTCATTCAGAAATGGGATTAGTTCAT
The DNA here is from genome assembly GCA_030867105.1 of Liasis olivaceus. Lineage (NCBI taxonomy): Eukaryota > Metazoa > Chordata > Lepidosauria > Squamata > Pythonidae > Liasis > Liasis olivaceus. Next base: position 43,702,147 of record CM061350.1, on the reverse strand, counting down.
TCTCACAGGAATGTATTTTTTTATCACTTGGGCTAAAATCTTAAATGGACTTATCTTGGAGTAAGTCTTTTCAACCCAATGGGATTCTGAATAGACATAAGTAGGTTTGTGTTGTTCATTAGGCCTTGTTCAAGCATTTGACTCCCATTGGTGCCAAATGAATAGATAGGACCAGCAGAAATGTCCAGGACCAGCCCTGCATCCTCTGTGTCATATATGACTTTATTAGTGTGAAAGGAGCAACTTCTCAGCATAAGGTTTCCAAAACAGATTAGTATCCCTGCTCAATCAAAGTTCCCAAGTGTGTGTGTGGGGGGGGGGGGGGATCTGTATGAGAGCAGGCAATTCCCATTAGACTTTTACAGAGTATACTTTGTTGGAGCATGTGACTGATACTCAGAATAGCATCCTGGCACAGATCTATGGATTTCTGCCAGGATCTTCTTACAACCACTGTCTACGGATAACTATCCTATTCCTTTGGATGAGTTATCTTCCAAGGACAATGGGAATTATTAGGAGCTGGGTAGAGAGTTTTATTACTCAGTTGCTGTCATATCAGTGCATACCACTGAGCTCTTATGGAACCATCCCCTACTGCCCCTTATTTAACATTTGATGTAAATCAATATGTAAACATGTCCTCTAAACCCATGGGATGATGATGATTTGATTGATATCACTCCTTTATTTTGTATAATTTAAGGCAGCATACATAATGCTATTATCTCCTATTTTCCCCACAACAACCCTGTAAGATAGGTTGGACTAAGAGAGAGTGACTGGCCCAAAGTCACCCATTCGGCTTTCATGATTATCACTCGTCTCACTGCATTGAAAGACAAAGAGCAGAAAGACAAGGAATACCAAATACTTGGAAGTAGCTGTTTTCTTGGCAGTCACTTATTGCTACTCATAACCTAATTTCTACAGTTAGTATCAACAGTACTGGCTGCATGCTGGTAACACTAGGCAATTCCAGTATTAATACCTTGCTTGACAGAAGTTAAAGCCTGACATGATTATTGTGACAGTGTAACTGTCTTGACTCCAAGTCTTTACAACTTTTTCTAGAAATCACAACCTTTGACTAGTCTTACTAATTCTTTTTCTTGCAGTCACTGGATCTTTCCCGTGCTAATGTTACTCTAAGTACTTTCAGCTAATTTAGACTGTTTGATTTTCCTTTTTGTATGAATCTTTTCCAAGACAATAAACCCTTTGGGCTGCATCTGCAGTTTCAGTTTTCAGCCATGGCTGGCTTTTGAAAACAGTTTTCTTTGATAGATAGATGGCAGCCATTGGACAACATTTCACTCTGTAGTACTGATTTTGCAAGTGAATTATCCTGCAATCCACACACTACTGAGGGAAGTGTTAGGTCAGGTTCATGTGAGAAAATTGGGCCCTCCCAAATTCTTTTCCACCTCTATTGCTAATATCCTAAAGAATTCTTCCATTAGATAGTAATTCCATTAAGTCAAATATTAACAAATTTGCTGTGTCTTCCCAAGAGATTAGCACTTTTAAGTTAACTATGTTTTTTAAGTTATACCTAGGAGAAAATCTATCCTATTCAAATTTAAGCACTAACACACAAGCCAGAATCAAATATTATATACATTACCACTTCATATTATTTATTATAGTTATTTGTCCTTTTTTTTTTGGAAGTTCACCCAGCATCCAAATAAATAAAATGCTGCTGTTTGTATGATGATAAATCACACCATCTGGCTTTTCATACAATATTAAATTAGCTGGTTTTTGATCCAGGGTAGGGGCAGCTGTGCTTTTATTTTGTCAAATGTGATTTCAGTAAATGTGTCATAAGTGGAAGAAATTCATTCCACAAAATATCAAAGCAAATATAATTACCCTTCACAATCTAATCTCCATTTTCTATTGGTTTTGATACACCATCCTGCAACTGTAAGCATGATGAAAATAAGCATGAAGCAACGTAAGAGCCCTATGCAGACAAGGAAAAAGTCTGGGAAAATAAATAAAAAAGATCTTTCCCTGCCACTGAAATGACACCAAACTATGTGCCAGGCAGGTCCCTGGGGAAAATATTCCTGTGGGTGAAATCATTACTGAAGCATACAGATAATAGAAGAAAAGGTTATATCGGATCTTAGAACATGGTGAGGTAGAGCAATGTCCATAGACTCTCATTGCTTTCTTTAGAAAGCCAAGAAGAGGGTTGGGATGTTATACCATAATTGCTGCTCCTTTGGGACCCCAAGCAATGTAGAAAGCGGGACTTGACTCAAAATTCTGCAGTGCTGATTACATCACCCTGACCCCCAGATGCCACTGGGAGATGCAGTGTTTTAATAGTAATTTTACTGAGCATTACAATTAAAAAGATAACGAATACAAAATAAAAAAAAAGTATTAAAAGAAAAAATAGAGAGTGCAGTAAAGAAGAAAAGAAACAGAGGAGAAAAAAAGATATAGAAAGAAATGACTTTCCCCTTCATCACAAGAATAAACAGTTTTAGTAACTTATCACCTTCTCTTAAAATATATCAAATTATCTCTTCTTCCCATATCCCATCTCTTATTGATAAACAAATACATATCATTTCAGTCCTTTTTTCATAAAACTTTTATTATAATATATAGAGAACACAATTAAAATACAGAGAGTATAGCAAAGAGAGATGATAGAACTAAAAGAAAAAAGACAAAAACTAAAATAGTGAGTATAGATAGAAAGATGAAACAGAAAGTGACTTCTGACTATCTCCAATACATAGAGATACAAATTAAAAGAAAGTTAGTCTCTTACCACAAATTCATCCAAATTCACATTATTTCTATCAACACAATCCATCTAATCATTAAAACCCACGATCAAACCCTCATTTTTTCCCCACACAAGCACGTAATCTAAGGGTTGCCATGAGGAGACAAATTTAGAAACAGTATTATCTCTTATTAACACCATTAACTTCGCCATTTGAGCCAAGTCCATTAATTTAATGATCCATTCTTCCGCTGTAGGTATTTGTGGATCCTTCCATCTTTGTGCATATAACAGTCTTGCAGCTGTGATCATATAGAAAAGCAAAGTTCCATGTTGTTTCTCCAGTCCTTTTTCTATCAAACCCAATAAAAACAGTTCCGGGTTTTTTTTTTGAATGCTCACTTTAAGAATTTTTGAATAGCAATACATATCTGATCCCAAAATGTTTTAGCCTTTTCATAGGTCCACCAAAGATGATAAAAGGTTCCTTCACCCTGCAAACATTTCCAACAAACATTTGTTACACTAGCATACATTTTTGATAATTTATCAGGAGTTAAGTACCAACGATACATCATTTTATAAAAAAATTCTTTTAAATTATAATTCAACGTAAATTTCAAACCTTTGTTCCAGATATTTTCCCATTGTTCCAACATAATATTGTATCCGAAGTTTTTAGCCCATTTGATCAAACATTCCTTGACTTGTTCATCTTCTAGTTTCAACATCTTATACATTTTAGCAATAACACGTTCATCATTTGTACAAAGTTGAATCTCAAAATAAGATGTTTCATTAGCAAATCTATAATTCTTTTTGTCCAGCTTGAAATGTTCAAACCAATGAGTAAACCAATGATGTATAAAACCTTCTAACTCTAACTATTCTCTTGTTTTGAAACTTGGTTCACCCTCCTCAAAATTTAACAAGTCTTTATATTTTAACCACTTCATTTCTCCCACATTTTCTCTTCTAGTAAATGCTGCCTGAGGTGACAATCACAAAGGTGCATTAGGAGACAATCTTACCTTATATTTATTCCAGATCCACAGTAAGGCATTCCTAATATAATGGTTTTTAAAATCCTTGTTAACTTTATCATACCATAAATAAGCATGCCACCTGAATCTTAATTCATGACCTTCAAGTTGTAATATTTTTTTATTCTCCAGGGTTATCCAATCCTTTATCCAAAGCAAACAACAAGCATCAAAATACAGTTTTAAATTAGGCAGACCCAAACCTCCTCATTCCTTGGCATCTTGAAATAATTTATATTTAATTCTTGGTTTTTTACCTTGCCAAATGAACTTAGAGATATCTCTCTGCCACTGTTTAAACGGCAAATCTGTAGTCAAAATAGGTATAGTCTGAAAAAGAAGCAGTATCCTAGGCAAAACATTCATTTTAATCACAAAGATTCTCCCCATGAGAGACAGTTGTAATTTTTCCCATCTTACCAAATCTTTTTTCACTTCATTCCAAATTTTACCATAACTATTCTGGAACAACACACTATTTTTAGTTGACAAAATCGCCCCCAGATATCTCACCTTTTTTTCAGTCCTGAAGCCCGTCTTACTTATCAACAGATCTTGATTAGGCAGGGTCATATTTTTAATTAACATTTTGGGTTTTTGTTTATTTACTTTAAAACCCATCAGTGAACCAAATTCCTTCAGTTTCTTCTTCAGATGCTCAGCAGATTCCAGAGGATCCTGTAATATCAAAACTAAGTCATCAGCAAAAGCCCTCAATTTAAAAACCTCGTTTGATCTTTAAGCCCTTTATCTGTTTGTCCCTTCTAATATCTCTATTAAAAACTTCAAGAACCGAGATAAAGAACAAAGGTGATAAAGGGCAACCTTGTCTTGTTCCTTTTTGTATATGACATGGTTCAGTTAATTCTTCATTCACAATAATACTAGCCTTCTGAGGCGTGTAAATTGACTTTATTCCCTCTATAAAATGTTCTCCAAAGTCCATGCTTTCCAAAACTTTAAACTTAAACATCCAGTTCAAACTGTAAAAAGCTTTCTATACATCCAAAAAAATGACAGCTGTCTGACATTCATTTAGATATTGTAGATATTCTATAATATCCAACACAACTCTGACATTTAATTGTCTTTTAGGCATAAATCCACATTGGTCATGATGAATAAATTCCTGTAAGATTTTTGTTAACCCTTCTGCCAACAATGAAGCAAATATTTTATAATCATTATTCAACAATGAAATTGGTCTATAATTTTTAATTAAGACAGGATCCTGTCCTTCTTTAGGCAAAAGTGCAAAGTTGGCTTCCTTCCATGAATCTGGCATTGCCACACCCAGCAAAATAGAGTTAATCAATCTTTTAAAAGGTAAAAGAATCTCATCTTCAAGGCATTTATAATATATTGCAGGTAGCCCATCAGGCCCTGGTGCTTTTCCCAATTCAGATCTCTTTACATCTTCAGCTATTTCAAAAATAGTTATAGGACTGTTCAGTACTGATTTCTGTGACTGTGAAAGTTTTTGTAAATTTTGCTTTTTCAAATGTTCATCAACCTTTTCTAAAGAGAGGTCTTGTTTTTTATATAAATTGGAAAAGAAGTTATGAAATGCTTTTTTAATCTTTTCATTATCCAATAGTTCCACATTTCCTTCTTGAATTTTAAAAATCATTTTCTTCTCTCTTTCCTTAATTTGTATGCTAGCCATCTTCCTGGTTTATTAGCAAATTCAAAATGTCTCTGTTTAGTATATGTGAATTTCATTTCAATTTCTTTCACCATCATGAAACTTGTTGGTATAGTAACTTAAGTTGGTAAACAATATTATTATCAGATTTTTTTTTTCTGCAACCCTTCTCTTTAACTTAATCTGATCCAAAACCATTTGTAATTTTTCCTGAGATTTTTTTCTCAAGATTACAATTATGGTAAATAAAATTTCCCCTCATAACCGCTTTACTAGAATCCCACACTGTTTTTAAGTCTATATCTTTATCTAAACTAATCTCAAAATAGTACTTCAGTTCCCTCTTACAGTCTTCCACAACCTTTTCTTTCTGCAAAATAGATTCATTCAATCTCCACCTAAAAGACCTAGAAATTTTTTTAATTATCATACAGGATTATGATCAGAAAAAGTCTTTGGTAAAATATCTACTGTAGAAATTTTATTTACCAAGTCCATTGAAACCCATATCATATCAATTCTTGAAAAAGATTTATGTCTCTCTGAATAAAAAGTAAAGTCTTTTACCAATCCATTTTTATATCTCCATGACTCCACCAATGCCAAATTATCCATTAAATCAAAAAAAGACTTTTCATTTTAGTCCTGTCAGCAAAGGCCCATTAAGGGTTACCAGAGATAATGACATATCTATTTTAACCTTGATCAAATAAACCAACTTTATACTCCTTCCCTATATTTTTAACAATCTTGATCCTTAATCCCCTCAAATAAATTCCCAGGACTTGATTTCTTTTCATTTTTTCTTTGTCCCTTCTCACAAAATTCTTCATAACTTTAACAAGCCTCTTTTGTAAATCCAGTATAAGAAAGTTATACAGGTCTCTCTTTTGGTTTGGTAAAACATCAACCGGATTCATTAGTATATCCAGTGTAACATCTCCTTCCACATCATTCCTATAGCCAGTCATTTTTAGATCCACTTTCAAATCAGACTCAGCCTTAACCAGTAAAGCTTGTTCCTTTTCCTTATCATCTTCTAAACATAGTCCATCTATAATGTCAGACATCTTTAAAATTCGGGGTCCATTGTTCACAAATATCTTTCAGTACGTCCAATGTTAAAGTATTTTGCTCCATTCTGTATTAGTATGTTTAAATGTTCTTCTCCTTTAATTGTAATCTTTAGTTCCTTCTGGTTCCCACTAGTGTCCAATCTTCAAAATCCCATCTTATCAAATATATATTTATCATATATATATACACGCACACACACACACATACACACATACACATCATCAACATTTACCCATGCAAAAGATTCTTATAATTAGTTTCAAAATCTTATTTCAAATCCATCTGGACCCTTAATCTGTTTATAACTTTCCAAAATCAACATTCTAATCATCCTTTTGCTGTTTATTCCCCACCCCCCAAAAATAATTTTTTAAGTTATACAAACTTGTATAAAATTTCTTTCTCTAAGGACTGAAGGAAACTCATCCAGTGAAGTAAAACTTGCTATTATGAAGGTTCCTAATATCCAAAAAGCAGTTAACAAACAATTTCCAAAGGTAATTAAGAAAGGAAGTATGTGAATCCTGTGTCCTTTTTAAAGGCGCTGAACCATGGTTTGGGCTACAATGGCTATTCCCTCATCTCTACAACCCTGAAGATTGCTATTTTGAGGTCTCCTCCTGAGCAGCAGCTGTCTGGAGCACTTATGGGTGATCCCTGTCCTCTCCTTGTCTGGAGATAAACCATGAAGAGTTGGCTTTTAACTTCAGGTCTTCATTCTGCTGCTGTTATTGACCCTGCTCTCAGCAGAGCCATCTATTCACTATTTCTTCCTCAGAAGTCTTGGGAAATTCAGTTTCTGAGAGTCATACAAGTGGTTACAAATCTTCTTTATTTTGACACTCTCAATTCATTTATAATATGTTAAAAATACCAGGAAGCAAGAAACATTCTTGTAGAAAGTTACCCTATCCTATTCTTGCATAAACCAAATATTTCACCTGAAAATTAGGGCACTGTCATCACAGGACAGAGCGTCTTTTGTTGTTGTTTAATTTTATTACAGTATCATGCAAATTTAAACTGTATAGGAAGGGAATATCATGGACACAAATTCTGCTCAGAAAGTTGTGCATGAGTTCCACTTACATACAGTTTTCTTAGCTGCTCCAAGTTCAAATCAGACATGTTTTATGGAAGTCTCTGCTAGTTTTATAAATGGATCCATTATAAAAACTTTTCATAATGATAAGACACTTTTCTCATTAAAATTTCAGTGACAACTGATTTTTGGTTAAATTCAGTACTGTATACTTAAAATTGTTTGCAGATGTCTCTCATTTCATCACATAGAGCCTAACATTTCTGAAGATGTTTAATACAATTGAGTGCCATTGCCCATTTACAGGATGTTCCTTGTGTAATGCATAGATAATAATCTTATTGAAGTTTATCAGATTACTTTCCATGTGGCTCCATGAGTGGCTTACAAAAGCTGACAACTTGACAGACCCTTAACTTTTAAATCAAAATAACAACACATGAATCACATCATAGAAGTCTCTTTCATTCTCTCTCTCTCTCACACGTGCACACACACACACACACACACATACTTAGCTGAATAACTTAGCTGAATGCAGATGAAAACAAATGTAAGAAATAAATTCCAAGAAAATATCGGGACTGTAGGACATGATCACACCATCAGTTGTTGCAGTTGTTTAGTTCAGCATCAGTAGTTCGATATGCTGATAACTCAACCCAGATAAAGGCTTGTTGTCACAAATAAATTTACAGTTGCAGAATACGTTTGCTTAACCTTGCTTTATAAAACCTATGGTACATAAGTATATGAGCAGAATTTTTGTTCACGATATTCCCTTCCTACAATACACTCCATTCATTTATTGAATAGGTGGTTGCTTGAACACTATTATCTGGAGTAGGCAAGATCCTTATTTTTATCAAATGAATGTTTTCCTGCAATTTTTCTACTGGTTCGTTCAGTAGGATGAAAGATAATTTCCTTCTGAAGGGGAAAGGAATTTTAGTAAAATTCTTATGGGTGGAGTGGGAGATTCTTGCACTTACTTAATTTTTAAGGTTGCCAGGTTTTGTCTGTGTGTGTGTGTGTGTGTGTGAGAGAGAGAGAGAGAGAGAGAGAGAGAGAGAGAGAGAGAGAGAGAGAGAGAGAGAGAGAGACCATAACCATGTCTCTCACTCCAGTGCGTACTTTCCTAGCATTATGCAGCTACTGTGCTAGCCTGGGACAAGTTGCATTTTTTAAAAGAAGTTGCTGCACCCACTTCACTTTGCAGTTTCAGATCCAAAGCGCTGCACATCTCTAGTCCCCAGGTATTGTAAGTAACTCCCATAATTCCTGATCATTGGTTACGCTAATCAGAGTTCATGGAAATTCTAGTCCAAAAATATCCAGAAATCCAAGACTGGGAATAGGTATTTCACTAAACATTTGGAGACAAGAACTGAAAAGGATTTGGTCATAGTTACTGCTGCATTTATTATTGGTGATCATTGTTTCCAATCCCTATTTATCTTCCAGCCCTTGCTGGAAGACTTGCCTAGTAAGCTTCAGCTGCTATCTTAACCTCAGTTACTTGTGAGGAAGCTCCTTTAAATTAATCACAAGTTGCTTCTGAACAAGATAAATAGGATAGTACAACATCTATTGATACCCATTACCATGCTAATTTCTTTTTTAATAAACATTTACATTTTTAAACATTTTTAATAAACAGTTTTATCCAGCAAGGAAATATATAAAAAGGAAGGAACCACATAGACCATTGATAAATGTCCATCATCTAGGGGAAGGAAAAAGCTTAAAATACACAAAGACATTAATCCATTTAAATTAACATCACAGGAGATATGGTAGGTGGCAGATGCTTGCCTCTTATATAATTTGCGCTGTGAAGAAAATTAAAATCCCAGCCATGACAATTAACTGAACGCTCTACTAAATCCAGTTGTCTGTACAGCTTTGCTATAAATGCATCCAATTTGCATCACAGATAAGGGTTGATGATTCTTCTTCTCTTTGTTTTGTTTTTTTTTTCCATCCCTTCTTAATGATACATTATGAATGACATTCCTTACTTTTCATAGAAGGATATAACTTTGTGCTGCGAGAATTACTGTTTTGGAGACTTTTTAATCTTGCATCGTTAACACTTCACAAATAGTGTGGGGAAATGATCCCTGTATTCCCCACAAGACCTGCTATGATGCCTCATTGTGGCAGGGCGATGTTCCTGGGCGGGATGAGCAAAGAACATCAGGAGTGTATACCGTGAGTATATATTCCCAGCAAGGCCAACCAAGGCGTGAAGGTCATCCCAGCTGGCCAACTAAAGCAAGCAGGCACCTATATTGGGCAGCAGCGATCTTGGAAGATGCCTGAAGTAGATGATCACCTTATGACAATGGCAAAGGCATCAATACATACTGTGTGGGAGAAGGCAGTAGTAAACTATTCCTGTATTTTTACCAACCAAACCACATGGATAGAAAGCATAAAATGATCAATGATATAGTGCTGGGTGATGGGCCTCTCAGGGAGATGACAGTCAATATGCTACTGAGGAAGAGCTGAAGATCTTTGTTTCTGATGTGGCTTATGATGTGGTGTTTATGATGTGGCTAGATTAAAGCCTTTGGGATGTCTAGTTGCTGAGGTAGCCACATAGAAAAGGAGAATCCAAAACTGTGAAGGATATAGTGAAGGATATTTTTGAACAATTGACCCAGAAGTTAATTGTAATAGATTGTGCTTCTATGGATAGACTATGCTTAAAATATGTTATGAAAGAGGAACAAGTTTTACCAACAAGATTGAGACTGATCTGAAAGTGGATTTAAAAATGACAGGCTACGAGAATGCTATCAAAAAAAAAGATGCTACACTGGACATACAAAAGAAATCGGCTGATATCTTAATAATTAAAAGGGATATACAAACAATACACCAAAAAAGCGATCTGGAGAACTTTCCTATATTGGGTTTACAAAAGAGGTTTGTTAAAGCTTTGTAGAATTTTGTGAAAAGGGACCAAAAAAAATGAAAAGTAATCAAGTCCTATGACTTTATTTGAAGGGACTAATGTCAAGATTGTTAAAAGTAAAAGGAAGGAATATAAAGTTGGTTTATTTCATCAAGGTTAAAATAGATGTGTTGTTATCTCTGGTAACCCTTAATGGACTTTTGCTGACATCAGGACTGAAATGATGAGAATTTGTTTATAGATAAGAGATGGGATATGGGAAGAAGAGATCATTTGATATATTTTAAGAGAAAGTGATAAGTTACTAAAACTGTTTATTCTTGTGAAGAAGGGTGAAGTCATTTCTTTATAGAAAAGAAAAGAAACATATAATCTTATTTTTTTATTTTTTTCAATTTTTCTTTCAATTTCTTTTTTTTTTCTTTTCTTTTTTAGTTTGTATTAGGTTTTATCTCTGTAGCTGTAATTTGTAATAAAAAAACTATATAAAAAAAGAAAACACAGTCAGGAAATACTGTTTACCTTAAACGAATTTAAGTTTCTATAACTGGAGGAAATTCAGGGCTGGGTTACCTGAGGGATCGCCTCTCCCCGATTACATCTGCCCATCCCATCAGGTCTGGCAGAGGAGGCATGCTGCGGATCCCCTCTGCTAGAAAATTACATTTGGCAGGTCCCAGGAGGGGGCCTTCTCTGCCGTGGGACCCGCCTTATGGAATCTTCTCCCCCCAGAAGTGAGATTACCTCCATCCCTCTTAACATTCCGCAAGTCCCTCAAGACCTGGTTATGTGATCAGGCCTGGGGATCCCAGGGGACCAGGGAGATTTTACGATGGCTCCCTTACTAATTTTATCCCCTTCTATTTTGTGTGTTTTTACAGTTTTTTATGTGTAATTGTTTTTATGTATTTATTCTTTTTAACTGTTGTACGCCACCTTGAGTCACCTTGTATGAGATAGGCGGCTATATAAATATGGCTATATAAATCTGTCTGTCTGTCTGTCTGTCTGTCTGTATGAATGAATGAAGGAATGAAGAAATGAAGGAAGGAATGAAGGAAGGAAGGAATATCTGTCTGTCTGTCTGTCTGTCTGTCTGTCTGTCTGTCTATCTGTCTATCTATCTATCTATCTATCTATCTATCCTGAAAGAGCTAGCTGGCCAAATCTGTGTTTGAGAAATCCTGGAAACTTCAGGAGGGGGAAATACAAAGTTCTTCTTTTGCGAAACAAAAATCAAATTCACAAATACAAAATGGGGCATCACCAATTAATTAATGTTGCTTCAGAAAGAGATCTTAGACTAATAATCAATAACTAACTGAATATAAATTAGCAGGGTGACAAGACTGAAAAAAGGCAAAAGAAAAAGAAAAAGAAAACAAAACCAACTTAGCTCATTCTGGTTCAAGCAACAGAAGTAGAATTTTCAAATTACAGGAAATAATAATTCTAATTTACTCTCTTTTTAGCACACTCTACATTGAATATTGCATCCAGTTCAAAGGATCACGTTTTAAGAAATATTCAGACAAGACAGGTTCAGAGAAGTGCAATCAGGAGGATCAGGTGACTAGAAACTAACCCATAGGAAAGGAGATGAAAAGAACGGGGCCCATTTCACCTTGAGTAGAGAAGACCAAGGGGAGATGCGCTAACACTCCTCAAGTACCTGAAAAGAGGTCCCCAAGAAGATGGTCAAGACCTGTTTTCCATCTTTCTGGAGTGCAGAACATAGAATGATGGTTTTAGGTTACAGGAAGACCAATCTGTTGGAGTGTTTGAGGGAAAGAAATGCTTCATGTTAACAACAGTTTGACAGTAGAACCATTTACCCAGAGAGACGGTGTAAGTGTTCAAGCAGAAGGTGGACAGCCATCTGTTGGGGATTTTTTAATCTGAATTTGTGCACTGAGCAAGGAGTTACATTAAGTGGCCTATTTAGGCACTTCCAACTGTATGATTTTTAAAAAATTATGTAATTATTTTATTTATGATTATATGAATAAGGGCTGCTGTTCATTTGTTGTAATTTTAGAGAAAGTGATAAGTTATTAAAATTGCTTATACTTGTGATGAAGGAGAAATCATTTCTTTATATATTTATTTTCTTTTTCTTTGCTATATTCTTATTTTTTCTTTCTTTTCTATTTCTTTTCTTTTCTGCACCTTTTCTTTTCTTTTTCTTTTTAGTTTGTATTAGTTTTTATTGTTAAAATTGTAATTTTTAATAAAATTACTATTTAGAAAAAAAAACAGCCAAAGACCATGAGACATTATTACTGATGTTGAGTCCTTGGGGTTCTCTGAGCTTGGTTGTTTTCTTGCAAACGTTTTGTTACCCGGATAGGTAACATCTTCAGTGCTACAATGGAGTAGAGTTTGGTCTCTGTTTATATACACTGGCATGCCCTGCCAGTGTTGGTGGGGTTGTGTCCCTCCTCCCCATAGTTCCTTGATTAGGGTATTGTTTACTGCTTGATTGTATGTCTGATGATAATCTTGGTGTCTGTGAGATGTCAAAGCTTTTTTATCACTTCTCTCGCTATGTTGTATGTTGGAGTCCCTGGTAAAGATACAAGACATAACCATAGTTTCAGTGGGGAAACTGTCAGCATCTTTAGACCAAGCTAAATTAAAAAAATGTGAGGGAATTCCTGGAAGTTTGGTATTCTTTGTCCTGACAAAGGCAGGACATAGTAAAAAAGACTGGCTCCAGACCGGTAAAGGAATGAGGGAAGGTTGCATCCTTTCTCCTTATGTACTTAACCTATATGCTGTATATATATTAAGGGAAGCTGGTTTGAAAGAAATGGAACAAGAAATATCAATAACCCGCATTATGCTGATGACAAAACTCTGATAGTTAAAAATGCAAAGGATCTGCAGGCTCTAGCAATAAAACCAAGGATCACAGTAAAAAAAAAAAAGGACTAAGATTGAAGAGGTACAACCAACTGCCTTAGAATTGATAATTAAGATCTAGAGCTGGTAAATAATTTCTTTCTTTTAGGATCAACCATCAAAGTAAAGGAACCACAGACTAGTACTTGGTAGAACACCATGAATGTCTTTGAAAAGATATTCAGATGTTGTGATGTATCTATACTTACAAAGATCAGAACTGTGCTGGCAATATTTCCTTGTGACACTCAATGGAAGCAAAAGTTGGACTTTGAAAAGCCAGATCGATGCTTTTGAACTTTGGTGTTGGACAAGACTCTTTAGAATACCATGGACAGCCAAGGAAACAAACAAACAGTCATCAAACAAATCAATCCAGAGTTCTCACTCAAGGCACAAATGACCAGGCTCAAATTATCCTACTTTGGACACATTATGTGAAGACCCAGCTCTCTGGAGAAGGCTCTAATGCTGGCAAAGGTGGAAGGAAAGAGAAGAAGAGGATGACCAGCAGCAAGGTGGATGGACTCAGTTAAAGTGGTGATGGGTGCATAGTTGGAAGACCTAAAGGACCAGGTTAGGGACAGACCATTATGGAGAAAATCTATCTATGTGGTGACTAAGAATCAACACCAACTTGATAGTGCACAATCAATCACTTTATTAGCTTTAGGATGGGAGTTTTACATAACTATATCTAAAACCTTAGCAACATCCTTTTCAGAATATATTGAGTTGCAGGACTTTATATTTAAGGTCTAATTTATTCTTTATTCAGATTCTTTTTCATTATATGAAACATACAGTTTCACAGAAATCTGCCTAAATAATATGCAAAATATTAGGGGAGGTCTTGAAGACAGTACAGAGAGTAACAGGTAGACCTTTACTATAGCCTCCAATTATGAAATAAAGGTTAGCCTTATGAGGGTCTGGAAAGTCTGTTAAGCTAGTTCATTTTTTTCCCCCTTCTTAAAACTCTATATACTATCTTCTGTTAATATTAAATATATATATATATATATATATATATATATATATATATATATTCACAGGGTGGGATACGGTGGCACAGCGGCTTAATGACGCTGAAAGTTGCCGGCCAGAAATGGCTGACACTTCGGCGGTTCGAGTCCAGCCTTCGCGTTAACAGGGTGAGCTCCTGTTTTCTCCCCAGCTCCTGTCAACCCAACAGGTCGAAAACTCACGTGAGTAGATAAATGGGGACTCTCACTCTGGTGGGAGGAAAAATGCTGGCAGCACCTTGCACAGAGAGACGGGACCAGTTGCCGGTAAGCGCGAAACCGCGCTCGCCCGAAAAGGGCGCGAAGCAACGGAAATCCCGCCTCCTGCACTCACCAGCTGGGCTATGCTCTAGGAAGGAGGCTCTGGCAACCCACTTCCGAAAAACAATTGCCTTGAAAACTGCAAGGATTCGTCCAGGCAGTCACTGCAGGGTCAGTAATGACTGAGTGCAGACAAATATATATATATATATATATATATATATATATATATATATATTCACAATAAATTAATTTCCACTAGTCCAAAGGTATTCCCCATTCAGTTTTGTTGCTCCATTATCATCCATAAAAGCTTCCATCCTGAAGCTAACAGAATTTTGGGCTGGGAGTGAAAGCAGCTTTCATTGGGACATGAACTGGAGGGATTCTGTGAAAATTACCCCTTCCAAAGTTATATGCCCTTATACAGCTTCCTGTAAAGAATTGTAAAACTCTGAACATTATAGTCTTAAACACTTTAAGATCACATGTAAGGTTTACATCCAGATGCAGTGTTATAAAGTTAATAATAATTTTCAGGTATTGTGGGAATGACCAAACACCTCCTTCACCCCTCTTCTAACACTTGACTTGTACCTAAAGAAATGGGACGTTGAATAGATTGTGATTTTCTTGGTGATAACATTAATTTTTATAATATCATTAAACCAGAGAGCATATGCATATTTAAGGAGTATTAGGTATTGGGTATAAAGACATTAAAAGTTTATGGCAATGGCTAAGAGACGAGTGTGCAATACAGTGCCGTGACCACAAATGCTCTCACTTTAAAGCTACTGCAATTATTGAAGGCAATTCTGATACATTTTTGTGCCAATATCTAAAGAAATATGCCTGAATAACTGTTATATTCCTATATACTTTATTTTACTGATGAAAGCAGGGCTGAATACTTACATCGTAATCACCAAACCAAAGGAATTGTGTCCCTCCAAAACTCAAAATCAGCAAATGCATATACATAAAACCAGGAGAAGATGCTGTGAACAAAGAGAATATGCAATTGCAAAACTAAACAAACAAAAGCATAGCTGTCAGTGGGAAATCAGAAGTCACCTATTTTGTAAGTGTGCCTACAGATGCTGTCAAAAATCCAAATGTTTTCCAACCCCTTAAGGTTGCTTATGGGTCACAGCTAGAATGTTGGTGGAGAATACTACTGCTTAGAACCTTTGGTTATCACTTCATGATATAGAGCTACATCGAATCTTTCAATACATCACAAAAATCCTCAGCCAATCTGGAACACCCCCCCCCAAACTTTTTTTTCTGGTGCATTTAATGGCAGCGTTACAGATAAAATCATGGTCGTCTAAAACCTAACAGAAAATGGCATATTGTAACAAGTTACATTGGGTGTTGAAAATTACTTTGGTTTATGTTTGATGGCATAAGAGAAAAAGCTAATAGGAACTTAGAATGTGACACAGTATAAATGTTAAATATAGAGTTAATTTGGCTGGTAATTAACCCTGGAATATTTTGCTTTGGGCGTTCTAAGGAAAACTAGCACAGTGTAAGAAAAGGCAGGCAGAGGCATAGAATATAAAAATTTAGGTGCATAGCAATCAAGATACAGTTGACCAGTTTGGATTGCCACTTAAAATCTTTTCCCTCTGCTGTTATATCCAGTAAAGGCTGAAAGAGCAGGCTGCTAAAGACGACGGCATAGTCATTATCATCTGTTCATTTTATTTCTATTGCCAATTATCCTTAATTATTGGAAACTTTTTTCAGTATATAATGGTTGCTGAAATGTTAGTATGCTCATTAAATTGAAGCAGTAGCTCAAGAAATAGATTTTGATAAGCTCAGTTATGTTATCGCTTCCTATTCATGGTGTTCCATCCTCTGTTAATTTCAAATTGACCCTCACATAATATTTACAGAGGTCTTTTTCCTCTCTCTCTTCCAAATTTCCCCAAAGCAAAAAGAAGCATAAAGCATGTAATTCCCCAGATCATGACATGATTAGCCATACACATTTGATCAGATGTGTCTAGTATTACAGCTTAGCAACAAAGTAC
This sequence comes from Liasis olivaceus, assembly GCA_030867105.1. Taxonomy (NCBI): domain Eukaryota; kingdom Metazoa; phylum Chordata; class Lepidosauria; order Squamata; family Pythonidae; genus Liasis; species Liasis olivaceus. The sequence continues at coordinate 43,685,421 of CM061350.1, read as the reverse complement.
AAATCCAATTGCCTATCATAGGTATCAGGGATCTCTGGATAAATGTCCATGGCCAGTGAGAAGCAACTGACCATCAAGAAAGCAGACTGTGATTGGAGCAGAGGCAAATATATAGCGCATCAGTATTAATAGGACCATGTTACAGTCCTCTTATTTTCCTTATTTTAGATGGGGAAGAAAATGGTACTTAAGTAAAAGCAGTACATTAGGAAACCAAAGAAGGTAACCAAACCCAACTCCAGAGCTTCCAAGTCAGATTTCTGACATATCACAAGGATCGGTGAATATGTCCATTTCCTATTTGGGGGGAGGGGTGTCTAAGTTTGGTTTGTTAAACTTGAGCATTTTTTTAAAGTTAGTACTGAGATGTGTACATATTTGATACACCAAACAAGTTGCAGTTTTGCCAGAGATCAGCAATTTTGCAAACCAATTCCCCATCATACAGTGCATTTTTATGAACTATGAACAATTCCTTGATGCATTTAAAAAAAAAAAAATCTATGGCTATGTATAATTTGGAAAAGTGCAGATTTTGAACAATTATTAGTCTGAAAAGGGGAAGTTTCAACACTTTGCATTGAAACATGAACAAAATCCCTGTCTGCCCACCCTTTTCTATGTGGGTGAGACTCTTGGAGTCTTGTGCTCCTCTTACTGTCACCCAGAGAAAAAGAACAGACAACAGAAGTGCATATGCCACTCTGAGAATAAGCTACTAAAGGGGAGACTTGATGGGCAGCTTCTCCTAACTTCTCCCTTCCCTAGTTATGAGGACAAATGAACAAGAAACAGTGGATGCAAGAGAAGCAGATCTTTCCCTCTGTATGGTGCAGGGTTTCTCAACCTTATCAACTTACCATTATGCTGGCAGGGGAATTCTGGGCATTGAAGTCCACACATCATAAAGTTGCTGAGGTTGAAAAACCCTAGGGAAAGAAGTTGCTGCCAAAGGCAAAGTTGATATGGAGTGAGGACACCACTCTGAACATCTTGCTAATCCTTGCCCTGACCTAGAGAAGATTCGAAAGCAATCGGAATAAAAATGTTAGCATTTATCTCATCTTTTCTGCTAAAGTTTGGCTGCCTGTCTATGTGATCTCTTAATTTTAGATCAGGGCAGGCAAGACCAATGGTTATGTAACTACTTTCAATTTACTGATCTGTAACTATGTGCACAATTATAATTTTCCTTTATTTTCTTCTCCTTGGAAGGAAAAAAAAAAGTTAATCTTTCCAATGGTTTTTTACTTTAACCTATAAAAGGATGGGCTAATAGTCTGCTAACATGTCCAATTTTACAATATCACTCCCTTAATTTTGCAGGCACCAGAAGTCCAGTTACATTTGAGTGAGGTTAAAATTAACAGCTGAACTTCTGAATAAGTCTAGCAATTGGACCAAAGTGCCTAGCTATTTAGATTTGTCCATCACTAATCATTGCCTTCAGTAACAACTCTGGATTAGAAAACTGCTATCCAATTTTGCCATGACACACAAAGGAAAGTCAAATTCAGCTTGCTTTTTATCTGCTATTCTGGCTCTGGTGAAGTGACAGTAATAACAACTTATTTTTGTCAGCAAACTAAGCAGATATAATTATGCTGGCACACTGGGTAAATTTTTATGTTAGTCCATAAGACTTCAGCCATCTTTCTGTCATTAAAGTCAATAAAAGTTGGGCAGCTAAAATCGTGTTGAAGCCTTTTTGACAACTGATACTACAAAGAGAAGATAGGTGAAGTAATAACATGCCTCCTCCCCCCTCCCCCCCCCATGAAACTGAAAATATGAAAGCCTATGAAATTTGCCAGACAGACAGACAGGCCTGGAAGGAGAAGTTATTGTATTTATTCTCCAAACATACCTAACTCAGGTAGCAATACTGAGCTTTTTATATGTTGTTCTGTCCATTATTTGACTCTTCTTATTTCCATTTCCAAGTCCTCTGAAAGTGTTTGGTGGAGAGGTGAGAGCACCAGCTCCCTTCCCTCTGACCTGTTCTCATCACTCTCCTCCTGTTGAGGTCAACTGCCGAAACATTAAACTGCTTTGTCGATGGAGGTTTTCCCTATCATTTAGAAGTAGAAGTTTCCAATTCCAATTCATTTCTCTGTTGGTACTGTGCACTACTTTGGATTCAAGGCCAAAAAAACGCTTCAGGATGTGAAAGGGTACAGATGTAGCACCTCTCTGCAACTCTTTAAACAAAGGCATTTTTCCTGGGATTATGTGGGAATGCAGAGGGCCACCCATCTCACAAAGAGTGATTCTGCATGCCTAACACAGTAAAAATATCAGTACAAAACAAAATACAGAAATAAAACCCAATCAAAATGCAAAAAAATTCCAGACAGGTGCTACATTAGAATTCCTCACTGCTGCAAAACAGCTTTTTGCATTCAAATCCAAAACACTGCACAACCTAGCTTTAAGAGGAAGCTATTTGAGTATGTTCTTGAAGACTGAGTATCTTAGCAGTACTAGGTTCTGCAGAGAACGTAGGCTTCTACCTTGACACTTCCTGGAAAGTCCATGTGATTTGCACAACGAAATACCCAAAATCAATTCTCAGCAGTCTGAGATTCATTTTCCCTCTAATCCTTAACCAGAACATAGATTTCTCTTACCTCTCACCTTGGTAGTAAGCTACCAGGAAGTGGCTACCTGGGTGTTACTTGATAGTAGCATCCAAATTTTCAAATACTCTTCCCAGAGAGCATATTGCTTGTACCACAGCCTCAGGACCTTCTCAGCTTCAGCTGTAGTTTTTATGGTTCGTTCAGACAATTTAAACTAACTCATTTAGTCTTGGTTATAGTTTTTCTCTTTACTTTGTTGTTTTGTAATTAAATTCTGTTGATTATTCCTTATTATTTGCTATAATCAATTCAAAGTATTATGCCGTCCAGTGGCATACAAATTAAAGAAATGTCCTGACACTAAGAGGAGCAGCCTTTTAAAAAGGTAATACATAAATACAATTTGTTTTGGATACTGGAATGTAAATGTAGAGGGCCTCTTATGAAGGCTATGTGGACAATGTGTTTCATTACATTCTTCCCACAGGAACTCTACATAGAAGCAGGGAATAAAGGAAGACTGCCAACTCTGATGTAACAATTGCCAGAGGACCTGAACGTCTATTAATAAAATCCTTATCTTCTCTGCTATATACTACTCCTTACTTTAAAGGCTGTAAGAAACTCTGGTTGATTCTTTTTTACACTTTAAATACCAGGCAAAAGATTTATATGATCTGAACAGAAACCAGAGTATACACACTTTAGATAACTAAGCAGGAGTAATGTGGCAGTAGTTGTGTGAAATATGAAAAAATAAATTAAGAATTGATCCTCAGATGATCCAGAGGAATAGAAATAGATTAAGACAATGTCTTTGTTTTAGAAGAAAGAGGGGACTGTGAAAATAACTTGACAAGCAGAATCAGCTGATGAATATGTAACACTTTCTTTTAACATGCAGCAGCATACCTACATATCCTCATTTTTCTTTAAAGGGAGCTATTTCTTTTTATTTGAAAGATATGAATGTAAAATAGCAAGTGACTTCTTGGACTTCTTTTTCTAGTGAAAAGTTAATATTCTATTCATAGCAGGGCAATTTGAGAGCTGTTCATTGGGAACGAGCAACTTGTAGCTCTCCAGATGTTTCTGAATTATAACCTCCAGCACCTTTCACTATTCCCAAGAATGAATAAGGGTGCTGGGCTTAGTGGTTCAAAAACATCTGGAGGGTTACCAGTTGTCCTCTCCTGAGTTATTTTCTCAGTTTTCTAGAAAATGGCATATATTTTCTTATATTTGTACATAAACTACTTCTGTCTCTTTTATACATCTGAAAAAGCAACAGTGATTGTATGGGCCTCCCTGTTTTATGGGATCCATGTATTCCTAGCCATCATATTTTATGAGGCTGGTGCTGGAAAGAACCAACACCTGCTTCAATATTCCTCACCTTGCTGGAGGTTTCTAAGGCATGAAACATGACAGACTAGGCCACTGCAATTGGCTTGGTCCAAATTAAGAAATAACTGAATAAAAGCAGGTCAGGAGAAGAATAAGCATGCTGAGGTGGCTGTAAGGGATTTTTGTATCCAAAACCAGAATGGATAATCTTCAGAAGCCATTTGGACACAACTCTGATCAAAATCTCTGTGTAAGTCCTCCCTCACCCCCATCTAATTTTGGAAATTCAAATGCCACTTATTCAGGAATACAAATTGGGCAAGTGATAGTTGACCTTCTCACCCTGACATGTAGGACTTCCCCTCTATGGGGAATCTACATCTGTGACTAGCTATTAGGCTTCTATATCTTGTCCCATTTGGAGTAGACAACAGTTTGATGACTAGTCACTGCAGGAAGAATGACTGACTAGCAAATTCAGAGTAGGTTCAAAGAGAAGAAAAGAGGTTAAAAACCCACAATATATTACAGTATCTTAAAGCATCTATTAAGTTGACATAAGTGTTTCTCAGACCTAAAGGCCATAAGGTTAGATGGTACTGGGATAGGATTTCAATATGCAACTTACTTGATCCACATGAGCAAATCTGTGAGGCTTAGAAAGTTGGGATGTGGGTAGATCTTCCATGGCAATCCTCCACAGGATTAAGAAAAATAGACTAGGAAAGCTTAGTTAAAGAAGTTATTCTAACGCACTCCGATAAAGAAGATGTGAGTTTATTAAATAAGTAAAAACCCCTTGCAAACATTAAAATAATTTTACAAAGGACTGAAAAATTGTTTATATAATGTGAAATGTTATTCATGATATACATAAATAATTTTGTTTATCTGTTCTTTCAAATGTAATGTTTTCTAAAGCTGATAGGCAATAATCATAAATGAAAGCTTGAATTCTGATGCAACAAATGTTTCACCAGATGGTTTAGTCTGCAGCCATTTTTATGTTTTTTAAAATTCTAGAAGGAAATTCTTTTTATATGTAGCATTCTTTAGACAATTATTACTTAATATTTCATCTCTCAGGTAATGAACAATCTGGCTTGTTCATTACCTGAAAGATTTACCTATTTCTTCTCCGTGTGTGTGTGTGTGTACATATACACAAACACACTTTATAATTTCTTTTTTTTCCCCCCTTGATTTGTCGTTTTTTTCTCTAAGTTCCTTTAGCTTAGTTTAATTGGAAGCTGGAATGAGTATCTCTTATTTAGATTTTGTTTAGCAAATTCAGCTTATATACTTCAACCTACAATTTCATACAGCAGCAACAGGTATTGTCTTTAAATGTTAAACAGGAGGGAAATGAAATAGTTAATAGCTATTTTGGGCAAAACGTAATAATGTTCTGAGAAACAGCTATCTTCCTATGTTAATCTGTTTGCTTGAAAAGAAATCTTTAATAGTTAAAAGACTAATACATTTATTATCACACAAGCTTTTGTGGACTGCAGTCCTCTTCTAGACATACATTAGTTTCTCCTAAAGCTTTTTTTAATGTAACAGTCGTTTGGTCCATATTTCAAAGTGAGAAGAAAATTAAATCTTCATGCCTTAGATTATGTAAAGTTTAACTATATAAAACAAACACATACATTAAGTCCATCAGAAATTGAGACATGTGCTAGGTACATTTATAAGTACTGTAACAATTCTGATGCCAGAATCTGCTACCAGGGGACATATCCAATGATCCTTGCTGAATACATTTTTCTCCTTACCTATTGGCCTTCTCTACCCATTGGACATGTAATCATTATTCCACCACAACTTGGTATTAGCAGTGGGATTAGAAGCAGTGATCAGGAAAAAAGAAAAACTGGTGCCATTGAACAATTTCATTCTGATCACATTTCCCTTGTCCTTCTTGATCCCTTTTCCATTCCTGGCTCCGTAAAGAGAATTATGTAAGAAAGTGTAAGACCCAGAGATCCTTCCCCTAATCATGAAAGTAATTGAGAGAACTTCAAATGGCAGATGCTAACCAACTTTTTATTGCTTTTTAACTACAGATCAGGTGGCTCGCATTAAACACATCAGTCACTGGCCAGTACAAGCCCTATACCTGGGGATCTTGCACAACTTTTTTTTTTTAATAGTATTTTATTGAAATTTTTAAGATTACAAAGTTAAAAGTTAGAAATGAAAAAGAAAATTGAAAATACAAATTATAGAGAAAAGTAAAAGAAAAGGTGAGATAAAGTAAAAGAAAAAGAAAAAAGACATAAAAAATAGATAGCTTCCAATCTATCTCTGGTCTTAAGAATAATACTGTATAAGTATCATAAGTGCTAGTTTTTAATGCATTAAGTAGGAATAATTCTTTGTCAAAGCATATCCCATTACATTTATAATCTAACCTTCAAATCCCCATATAAGCTTCGCCCCACCTGCATTTTGCAAATAGTCCATCAATGGTTTCCATTCTTTAAGGTAATAATTATTTGAATTTTCTTTTAATAAACAAGTCAGTTTATCATTTTCTGCCATTTCCATCAGTTTTAACAACCATTCTTGTATTGTTGGTAGTGTCTGGGTTTTCCAAAATTGTGTATAAAGAAGTCTTGCTGCAATAATCATGTATTAAATAATTCTAATAAGATGTTTTCCTATTTGGAAATCCATTATCCCCAACAGGAATAGTTCTGGTTTAAATGGAATCTGTATTTGTAGTATGCTCTGCATCAAGGTTTGTATTTGAGTCCAGAATTTCTTTGCAATTTTACATGTCCACCACATGTGGTAAAACGACCCTTCTTGCTGGTTACATTTCCGACAAATGTTGGAAATTGTCCCATACATCTTTGATAGTCTTTGGGGTGTCATGTACCATCGATACAACATTTTATAAAAATTTTCTTTCAAATTATAACATACAGTAAATTTTAATCCTTTAGACCACATATTTTCCCATTGGTGCATATGTATATTATGTCCAATATTTTTTGCCCATTTAATCATGTATTCTTTAACTTGTTCTTCAACCATTTCTTCTCTCAACAATCATTTATACATTTTTGCTATTAAGTGATCATCTGTTTCACATAATTAAATTTCAAATTCTGATTTATTCTGTTCAAATCCAAATTCTTTTTTATCGATTTTAAATTTTTCTTTATATTGCATATAAGAAAGCCATTGAAAAGTATGTCCTTCTAAAACCAATTGCTCTTTTGATTTGATTTTATATTCTCCTTGTTCTTTTTCTAATAAGTCTTTGTATGTCATCCATTTGTTTTTATCTCTTGTTTCAGTTCTATAGAAAGCTTCTTGTATAGAGGTCCACATCGGCATCTTAGGGCATAAAAGTGGTCTGCATTTAGTCCAGACTTTTAATAGAGATCTTCTGATATAGTGGTTTTTAAAGTCCACATTAACTTTAACTTTATCATACCACAAATATCCGTGCCATCCAAATCTCAAATTATAACCTTCCAAATTTAATAATTTTTCATTTCTCAAGGTAATCCATTCTTTAAGCCATACTAAACAGCAAGCTACATAGTACAATTTCAAATCAGGAAGACCCAAACCGCCTCTTTCTTTCACATCTTGCAAAACTTTATATTTTATTCTTGGTTTTTTCCCTTGTCATATAAACTTAGAAATATCGCGTTGCCATCGTTTAAAGGGTGCTTCTGAAGTCAATATTGGAATTGTCTGGAAAAGATATAAAATTCGCCGCAAAATATTCATTTTGATCACCGATATTCTTCCTAATAATGACAATTGTAACTTTTCCCATCAGTCTAAATCTTTTTTAATATCTGTCCAGAGTGGAACGGGATCTTGCACAACTTTTCATTGGTTTGTTAAATGCTATTGATCAATTGTTTCCTGTGCGCTCTGGGCTAAAATTAGCACCTGCAAACAAGAGCCTAGTAAGACTATTATGAACAGCTTTTAAAAGTGTTTGAACACCATTCTGACATTCCAGCATTATTATAAAGAGCCCTACAGGCTATTATGGCCACTTTTGTAAATTGTCTCTCACTGGAAGCTTCCACTCAAGCTAAACTCATCAGAGTTAATTGTGAAACCTAAATCTCCTGATAAAATGCTGAGTGTTGCTATTCGTTCCCCTATGCAATTGGAAACAATTGATTAATTAATTAATCAATCAATCCTCTCAGCAAATCCTGCAACAAGTGGGGAAGTTCACAGTCATTCAGAATTTCCCCCTTCTGTCAAAGGACAGGAGTGTGGTTTCCACTTCAACTTCAAAGGCTGGCAGCTACATCCTACAAACCAACAAGCTTACTTTTGGTGTGGACAAATGGGATACTGGAAGCCCAGTACCCCCAGAATGTTGTTAGCCTCCTCAAAGCTACGTTCAGAAGTAGAGAAGGGACTTTCCCAATACAGCTGCTTTGGAAGACCCTCTATTTCCTCATTTATTCCTTTATTCTGCTGCCCATGTTTCACTTTTAGTAAATGATGAAGCTCTTCTCTTTTTGACGGACACTGGAGCTTCATTTTATGCCTTGTCTGTTTCTTCCATCCCAGCTGCTCCTCTTAGTGGCACCATAGTAACTGTTGTGGGTAATGGTAATTATCTGTCATTAAGTTACCAATCCACTGAGTACTGAAATCAGCCCTCTGTCTGAGGAGCATGCTTTCCTGTTGGGTACTGACACCTATAAATTTTGGGGGAAGGGATTTACATTGTAAGCTTGGGTGCACTGTTCCTACATGGAAAAAGTATGTATGTACAGATCTCAGAACAACACTATGTTTCAACTCTTGCTCTGACCTCCATTATGCCTTCCTTTTCCTCCCTTTTTCCTGTTTTATCCACTGAATTACTAGATGCTGCTCTTGCCTGTCTACCTTCAGCCCCTAAAGAATGAACATGGTTTGTTTAAGCAAATCAGCAGGACCAGTTGTCACTTTAAAACCTGGTGTACTTCTTCTTCAAATTCCTCAATATCCCCTGATTGAGGGAGTTGTTATTAAAAGACTCCAACCCATTATCAGTGAACTAAAACAACGAGGTATTTTGATGCTCACTTTGGGTAAAAAAGCCCCACCAGAAGGTGGGAGGGGGGGGGGCTCCAGTCCAGTATCACCTGCTTCAAGATCTAAGATACATCAATGCTATTATTCAACTCAATTTTCCTACTTTTCCCAATCCAGTCATTATTTTGAATGGTGTTCCTCCTACAGCTTCCTGCTTTATAACTACACTGCATTCTGCTTTCTTTTCAGTATTTTTCAGCACAACTTATGATATCTTTTTGCGTTTATCTTTAATACTGAGCAACTCCATTGTAGGGGAGATGGGCAGGGACAAATCAAATAAATAAATAAATAGAATAAATAAAACTCACCTAGACCAGAATCTTTAGGACAGCAAAGAGAATCCCACACTACACACATCTGCACTCCATGCTACTTTCATGTAAAACTGTAATTTCACATTATATTGATGAGTTTTTCCTGGAAGCAGGTGGTGAAGATGCTTGCATTGAAGATTCTATTTTCTTTTTCCTCCACTTAGCAGATCATGGACATAGAGATCATCTGTAGAAGTAGCAACTTTGTTAGTGTCAAGTTCTGTATTTGGTCATGAGTGGGTACAAGTTTTTGCAATTACTACCTTCTAGAAATAATAGTAATAATAATAATAATAATAATAATAATAATAATAATAATAATAATAATAGAATTATTTTCTCAGCTGAATTTTGCTGACCCTGAATTATCAGCTTTGCTTCTCAAGTTCAATTCTTACAGTCTCTTCTTCAAATAGATGTCTCTTATACAGTGGTACCTCAAGTTACGAACTTAATCCGTTCCGTGACTCTGATCACAACTCGAGTTGGTTGCAACTCGAGGTAAATTTTCCCATAAGGTTCAATGTAAATACAGTTAATCCGTTCTGCCCTCCGAATTTGGTCGCACCACGAGGCAAATTTTCCCATAAGTGGGAATGTAAATACATTCTTGCCAAGCCTGCTCTGCATTTTCTTTGGAGCCATGCTGACAAGCACACCAAAAACCTTCCAAACGCCACAAAACACACTACAAGCCTCACCGAACGTCTCCTTGCTACCGCGATCTTGCCCACAGGAAGCCGTGACCGCGTGGCAGCAGGGCAAATGGCCGCGGATCCGGTTCATAGCTCAAGGCGGAGTTCTCATGTCGAGGTACATTTCTGGGGCTGGAGCTGGTCATATCTCAAAAAATTCGTAAGGAGGGGCGTTCGTAACTCGAGGTACTAGTACTGCAGGCCAAGCCTTTTGTCAGCTGAAGCAGGCATTGGCTTCTATTCTTCCTCTTGGCCTCCTTGATTATTCTTTATTCTTTACCTTGTTTTGTCACAAACACAATGGTATAGCCTTTGGTGTCCTTGTCCATGGTGACCATCTTAATCCAGTGACATACTACAATTACAAGGTCGATCCAGTTGCAGCTGCATTTCTGTGCTGTTGAAGCTCTTGTCCTTTTAAATGGACAGATCCACTGAGTTTCTTATGGGGTATGCTCTCAATGTATCTATTCCCCCTGCAGGGGTGGCCTTCCTGCCTCATTGCTTTGCCATGCCCTTGACTCCCCAGTAGCTGAACAAATTGAAAGAGGTACTCCTGAATTATTCAAATATCATTGTACCCATGTTTTTTTCTCTTTACCCCTCCTCCCTTTTATATCTGTCTCCTGCTGGAAAAAGAAATCAATCATTATTATCTTCTTTTAACTGTTGCTGAACTTTCCCCTTGCCCGGACATTCAGGAAATTCCCATTGCAAAAGCCGATTTGGGATTTTATATTGATGAGTCTTCTAAGCATATCCCTGATGGGAAGTATGTTTCTAGATATGCAATATGTGCTCCTTTTGAATGTGCTGAGTGCATTTGCCTCCTTCTGTCTCTTCTCAAGTTGCCAAGTTACACAATGTGATTTGAGCTTGTCTTGCAGCCTCTGTTAATATTTATACTGACAGCCATTATTGTTTTAGCACTGTACATGACTATGGCCAATTTTAATGAGACCATGGGTTTCTCACATCTTCTGCTTCCCAGATTCAGAATGCTCACTTTATTTCCACTTGATGCTATTCTTCTGCCCTCTGCTGTTGCTGTGACTAAAGTAAAAGGCCATTCTTGTTTGTCTGGCAATGAACTTGCTGATTCTGTGCAAAACATGCTGCACTCCAATGTCCTGATACTTCTATACAGAGTTTCTTTTACCTCTTTGTTGTCTGCTCAGAAACTGGACCTCTCCTGGAACGGCTGGTTTCAGATAGGTGTTTTCATGGGCCTTGTAGAACTCTTGGTTTCTTATGGTGATCTGCTTGCTCCTTTCTCTTTCCTATGGCTTGCTTAGTCCATTCTAATAGACATGTGGGCAAAGGGAGAATGTGAAATGAAATTCAAAAATATTTGTAGGCACCTAGAATCACATCTATATTACAGCTGCCTTGAATGTACCCAACACACTATTGGGAAGCCTTTATGCCCCTGCCCCTTGTCCCTCCCTTTGCCAGAAGGACTTTTTTTTGATGTTCAGATGGGTTTTATTGAAATGATACCTGCCCAAGATTATAACTATTTTCTTCTTATAGTGTGTAGGTTTAGCAGGTGGCCTGAGGCTTACACTTGCAGGAAAGCTGATGTATCACTGTGGCCAAGAAGCTGGTAAAGGAATTGGTCCCTTACAGACAAGAGGTATACATTTTGTTACTACCATTAGTATCTCAATGGCAAAGACATTCCAAATTGATTTGTGGTTTTCTTGTGTTTATCGCCCAGGAAGTTCAGCTCAGTAAGAAGAGCTAATTATATACTGAAAAACAACATCTTTAAAATTTGAAGTCAATACCATTTAGGCAGACCTGCACATACTGTATGTAATTCATCTTATCTAGAACTGGTTAACAGAAAAGGGAAATATTATCTTCCTAATGATGGTATATGAACTTCTTGAGGTCATAGTACTTTCAGATGATCACAATGGCAGGATGGCTGATGAATTTAGTGAAAATCAGATCAGAGCCCTCTGATGGGTCACAGTATTTGGGAAGCAACTTTGGCTATTCTGGGAAGTCTTCAATTCTCAGCATTTGGGGAAATGAGGATAGGTGCTGTTGCCTCTCCTAGATATCATATGCATATATTTCTCTTTTGATGGAAATTATGCCTCAAGGATCACATGCTAGCAAGGTTATGCTCAAAATCCTACAAGCTAGGCTTCAGCAGTATGTGAACCGAGAACTACCGGATGTACAAGCTGGGTTTCGAAGAGGCAGAGGAACTAGAGATAAAATTGCCAACATTCGCTGGATCATGGAGAAAGCACGAGAGTTCCAGAAAAGCATCTACTTCTGCTTCATTGACTATGCAAAAGCCTTTGATTGTGTGGATCACAACAAACTGTGGCAAATTCTTAAAGAGATGGGGATACCAGACCACCTTACCTGTCTCCTGAGAAATCTGTATGCGGGCCAAGAAGCAACAGTTAGAACCGGTCATGGAACAACCGATTGGTTCAAAATAGGGAAAGGAGTATACTATATACTGTCACCCTGCTTATTTAACCTATATGCAGAGTACATCATGAGAAATGCCAGGCTGGAAGAATCACAAGCCGGAATTAAGATTGCAGGGAGAAACATCAATAACCTCAGATATGCAGACGATACCACCCTAATGGCAGAAAGTGAAGAAGAACTAAAGAGCCTCTTGATGAGGGTGAAAGAGGAGAGTGCGAAAGCTGGCTTGAAACTCAACATTAAAAAAACTAAGATCATGGCATCTGGACCCATCAATCCCTGGCAAATAGAAGGGGTAGAAATGGAAGCAGTAACAGACTTCATTTATTTGGGCTCCAAGATCACCGCAGACGGAGACTGCAGCCATGAAATTAAAAGACGCTTGCTCCTTGGGAGGAAAGCTATGGCAAACCTAGATAGCATATTAAAAAGCAGAGACGTCACCTTGCCGACAAAGATCCGCATAGTCAAAGCTATGGTTTTTCCAGTAGTAATGTATGGCTGTGAGAGCTGGACCATAAAGAAGTCTGAGCGCCGAAGAATTGATGCCTTTGAACTGTGGTGCTGAAGAAGACTCTTAAGAGTCCCCTGGACTGCTAGGAGGTCAAACCAGTCAATCTTAAAGGAAATCAACTCTGATTGCTCATTGGAAGGATTGATAATGAAGCTCAAGCTCAGATACTTTGGTCACCTAATGCGAAGAGAGGACTCTTTGGAAAAGACCCTGATGCTGGGAAAGATGGAAGGCAAAAGGAGAAGAGGACGGCAGAGGATGAGATGGCTAGATAGCATCACTGAAGCAATGAGCATGAAATTGAGCAAACTGAGGGAGGCAGTGAAAGATAGGAAGGCCTGGCGCAATATGGTTCATGGGGTCACAAAGAGTCAGACACGACTTAACGACTGAACAACAACATGCCTCAAGGAATGTTCCATCCCAAGGTGCATTTGCCCTAAATGGAGTTGTGGCCTTAGCAGGACATTATTTTGTTCATGGCACTTGAGCATGTGAATCCCTATCCTTTGGTTGATCTGGCCAATGTTATATTGCCAGCCTTAAGCTATACATATAAGTGCTCCAAAAAAGAAAAGTTCCTGGATTCATTAGAAATTAGTGGGACCTTCTCCCTTTCAGGCATCTGCTCTGTGATAAGGACTATTGACACAAACTATCGAAGGCCTGGTACATCTTAATAATGCCAGAATCTGTATAATGCTTCCCCCCATATGCCAGTTGTGTTCTTTATATAATGTCTTATGTATGATGCTCTGTTTTTACTCTTGTGAAGCCTCCCAGAGTCGTTTTGGTGTTCGGAAGCCTAAACATTTTAGAAATAAATAAATAAGTAAATAAATAAATAAATAAATAAATAAATAAATAAATAGTGGAAATACTGTTCAGTGGAATTGGGGAGGTGCTACTGAACTTTGAGAGAGAGATCAAAGAAATCCACCAGCTGACACTTCAAAACAGAATGACATTAGACTATGTCTTGGCTAGTAAAGGAAGAATATGTGCCTTTGTAGGTTCTAAATATTACATGTGTGCATCTAATGATACAGGAGACATTAAGGCATGTGTAGATGCCTTAAAAAATTACTCTTACATCCCACACATGTCCAGGGCCTGGTAAGTTGAACTAGACCTGATTAACTTCTTGAATCTCAAAGATTAGTATCTGCTCTTGTGGGACAGCTCCAACAATTGTTGCTGAAAAATAATTTCTTCACCTGTTGGCTTCCTCTCTACTTATTGGATATAGAATTGTTTTGGCATCAGAAAAGCTTTTTAGACTGAAAAATATTTAAAATGGCCTTGGGCTAACTGTTTAAACTGAAAAAAAAAAGTTTATTCTAATGTAGCTTTTTTAATATGTTTTGTAAATAGAAAAATGAACACCGTAGAATTTTGACAGAAAACATGGTAGAGTGACAGAGCTTAAAATAAGCTGATCTGTCATCATTATTTACTAAAAATCTTTCTTCCGTAGACAGTCTTTGCCGTTTATATTCAACAATAATATCAATTTATCTCCCATGATGCATTTTCAGGAAAAAACTATTAATAGGGCAATCCTATATTCAGATTATATGGTTTGGATAAATACAGGTATATTTTGTGATTATCAGTCAAGGAAATAATTGAATTAAAATGCTCTGTAAAGTAGTAGAATAATCCACTATCATCTTGTAAAGTTTAAAAAGTAAGTGCAGCGTCTGATTGCCCCTAGATCTCATCTGGCAAATGTTTTTAAGGTTTTATTTTATAATTGATTGATTAATTATATGCCATCAAGTCTTTTTCAATTCCTAGCAACCACATACTGTAGATAGAGTTTCTCTATGATGATCTGTTCCTCAAATGGTATTTCAGGTCTTCCAACAATGTACTCATCATCACTGTAGCTGAATCCATCAACCTTGATGCTGATCATCCTCTTCTCTTTCCTTCCACCTTTCCCAGCATTAGAGCCTTCTTCAGAGAACTAGATCTTTACACAATGTCCAAAATATTATCATTTGAGCCTGGTCATTTGTGCTTCAGATGAGAACTTTGGGTTGATTTGCTTGACTGGAACGAAATTGTGTCAGGTTAGAAACTCTGTTCTTAAAAGCAGACAATTAAATGGAATGAAGCCACTGTGGTCCGCTAACCTCTAATTCTGAGCCCATAAATAATTGGAAATAATAAACTCATTTTCAGGTCAACCTATTAAGTCTGGAAGGGGCTGTACTGATTTAGTTTTATTCTTCTGCACTAACACCAATGCCAGCACCACCTGGCAGACTCATTTTGAAAGAGAATCTGGAATGTTCTGAAAATAGCTTTCTCCTATAACACTGATTATAACCAGTAAATCCCAGTGTCTTGAGAGAACTCTTAAAACCTTCTTCCTTGAGATACAGACATTCCCATCTCTTATTCTTCAAAAGGAGCTGAACCCTTCTCCTTCCTACCTGTGTTTGAGGGCGTAGTCTTAATTGCCTTTCAGGTATATAAGTTCCTGTCTCAGAAAGCAAAAACAGAGCCAATTCCTACAGATGAATAAAACTCTCCTTATATGTAGGAACTCTGCAAAAGGTTGTCTTATGAACTGAAACATATTCTTAGGTAGGGCTCTGAGTGCTCCTGCATAAATGTCTTCAGTTCTAGGATATTGGTATAAAATTTCTTTTCTTTTTTGCTTGCTTTCTAATGGACTCCGGTACCTTGCAACTTGCCCTTTGATTACTGCTATCATCAAAATTGCCTTCAATTGCCTCCTTGCCTCTCTGCTATTGCTTAGGATAGTTCAAAACAGCCAACTATTATTTCAACCAGATATGACTGGGCCTAAATCAAGACACTAACTAGATAAATTTAAGTTTTATCTTTAGTTTTTCACAGGTTTGTTAGTAAAACTTAGAAAGACCCAATATTTTCCTAATAATCTTCCAGACAACTAATACACTTTGAGGAGGAGTGAGCAAATCTTTACTTTCTAATTATGATGCCTATTTCATTTGCTTCCCATCTCAAAAGAAGATAGAGTTGTTGTTGTTGTTGTTATTATTATTACCACTACTACTACTATTATTATTATTATTTCTGAGTTTTCATAAGCCAATCATCATCATCATTTTGCTAGAGTTGTCTGTCAAGAAACATTTGTTTGAGTTCTTGTAAGCTTACGCATGAATCATCAATGACACTATCTAGTCATCTAGTCTTCTGTCTATCTTTTCTTCAAGTGACTTCAGTGTTTCCAAGTATCAAGGCAGTAGAATCCACAGGCTGTTGCTGATAAAAGCAGCTTTGGAGCATAATGCAATAAGCTCTGCCCCTCTTAGACATCATAATACATGTAGAAAAGGGGCAGGACCACTTTGAGCCTTCATATCCCCTAAAGATGCTACTGTAGCAGGTTCTTCTAAAATGGATCTTACTTTCTTGTTAGGTGTCCAAAATATCTAAGCTTTAGCTTCATTATTAGTGTTTTCAATGGGCAGTCTGTTTTTTGTTTTTTTTCCTAGTATGGAAGAATATATTGTTTGCGCAGTCTAAGACATTCTCAACAATTTTGTCCAGCACTACAATTCAAAGACATCCATTTTTCTTCATCCAGCCTTTCTGATGATCCAGATTTCATAGGCTTATGTTACAACTGGGAAAACTATAGACTTTACAGTATGTACCTTTGTTATCAGCATGGTGTTTCCCCATTTTTACTATTTTGTTAGATTTGTCATAGACTTTCTCCCACACAGACTGTATACTGAGTAACATACTTGCCTTTGCACTTCTAATTTCATCTTCAACAAGAGATTTTTTAAAATCTTCCTTCCTTTCAGCCATCGAAGTGGTATCATCACCATATATGAGATTGTTGATGTTTCTCCCAGCAATTTTAATTCCAATTTTTAGTTCTTCTAGTCCAGCATGGCTCATGATACATATAGCATATAATATACAATTCTGGTATATTCCTTTTCCAGTTCTGAACCACTTAGTTGTTCCATATTCTGTTCTAACAGTTTCTTCCTGTAATTCTTCAATATGCAAAGGAGGCAGCATATTAACACTTGTGTTTTTAAAGGTGATCCATAATTTATTATGGTCTACCTAGGCAGAAACATGTTGTATTATTAATAAAGCAAAATGAACCTTTTTTTTTTTTAAATGCCCCTCGCCTTTTCCATTACCCATCAACTGTTAGCTGTATGAACTTGGTTTTCCTTGCCTCAATTTGTACATCGGGCAGTTCTTGTTTCATTTATTGTCGAGGTGTGGATTACAAAATCTTGAGCATTATTTTACCAACATGTGAAATAATTGCAAGAGTTCCACAGTCTGAGCATTCTTTAGCACTGCCTTTTTTTGGCATGATAATATAAATTGATCCTTTCTAGCACCTAGGCCACCGTTGCACTTTCCACAGCTGTTTACCGAACTCAAGTAGCACTTTAACTGCATCATCTTGTAAAATTTTAAATAATTCAGCAGGTCTCTTGTTAGCAATATTATCTAGGGCTCATTTAACTTCACTTTCCAGAATGTATGCTTCTAGTGATCAAATGTTCATACGTACCACTGATTTTGGGGTGTTTCTTGAATATTCTTTTGTATATTTCTAGCATCATTTCTTTATTTCTTTTTTTTTCCTCCAGCAGATCTTTGTCTTGTCTTTCATTATGCCCATATCTGCATAAATTTTTCCTCTGATTTCTGTCATTGTCTTAAATAAATCTCTTGTCCTTCCCACTTGATTGTTATCCACAGTTTCTTTACATTGCTTATTTAGATATAACTCTTTATCTCTTCCTGCTTTTCAGTGAGCATTTAGTTGTCATTTTCATTGTCTCTGTTATCTTTTGCTTCCTCTCCTTATCCAGCAATTTTCAGTATATCAACAGACTATTTCATGTTCTTTTGCTTTTTGCATTTCAGAATATTTTTGCTTGCTTTATTTGTAAGGATGTTACTAAGTTCAGCCCAGAGTTCTTTATACATTCTATTTATCAGATCTAGTCCACCCAATCTTTGCTTCCAGAATATTTTGTTGTGGTGTGGTCCACCCAGGGATATCTTTGTTGGAAGAAGATATGTGCTATAACAATCAGCAAAAATCTATAAGCTTGACTCCCTGCTTTCTTTTGTATACCAAAACCATTTTTTCCTGTCAATCAAAATGGGATTTTATTTCTAACTTTAGTATTGCAGTATGCTATAATTAGTACATTCGTTCTACTTCAGTGTTCTCTGCATCTTTCAAGGGATGCATGGGAACTGTTGATTGGTGCGTAAGTTGGTAAGAAGGTGTGTTGGAAGTGTGACTTCAATGGCATTGATTCTTTAGCACCTCACAATCAATTGACCCCAAGGGGCAATAATTAAGCACTTATTATCTGAATCCCTGTTTCTCTCTCTTTGCTTGCTCTTTGCCTATGCAATTACTAATCTCAGGCTCAGTTCCTTCTTCTTTTGTTCCCAGGCATGCACAGGGCAGAATTCTTGCTCCCTGACTCTCTTCCTTGTATGACATTGTTAGGTAGCTCCTAGCTTCACCTATCCCTATCATGTATTTCTTTGTATTCTAGTTATAAACCTGCTTCGCTAATTATTGCTTAGGTTACAGTCCCCCTATCAGGAATGCTCATGCATATTTTCTGAGGGTTAAGGTCTCTGGACCCAAGGGTTATCCACAAACAGGGGACTTGGAGCTGCAGGTGCCTGACCATGGATTACCTACAGAACTATTTTCCATTACAGCAAAGGTGAATTTGTTTTTATGAAGAAAATAAAAAGCAGAATTCTGCTTTCAAATACACAGAACATTTGTATTTTCTATAACTTCCTTTGATAGCTCTTTTTCCCTTAAAATGACGTTTTTATAATGTAATATAATTTTGTTTTGGTCAGTGTACATTGGAAAAGCTGTGATAAGCACTCCAGGAAAGTACTCATAATCACTTGGGCTGGAGTGTTTATTACTTATTCCAAATCAGGCTGTGTTTCATACAGCTCTCACAAATAGATTGTGGCAGCTACCTCAACAGAGCATATTGTTCTTATGGGCTTTTTACATTGCACAGTTTATATTTTTGTCTGCATTTGATCGTAATTTGATTTCCTGGTGGTTTTTGTAAAGTAAGCCTTCACTTTGTTGTGACAAGAGTCATGGAACTTATCAAGAATTTTAAACTTAATATAATCCTGTCAAATTTCCAATCTTTAATGCAAGGAAGAAAGAAGTAATTATTAAATAGGTACTATCTTTTACCTGACCAAATTTTCAGAAATTTTGGAATGTAAATTAAAAAGGGAATTGTTTTTCCTGTATGGTTTAGCAATTGAAATATGTAAATAGAAATTGGGAATGCAATCGCGTTATATATGTATTCCTAATAAAGTAAGTGGCCAGCATTCAAGCAGCTTTTTATCAGTAGGCTTGTTGGCACAAGCATTGCCAGTTGTTGAAAACACAACCTGGCAAACAGAAAGATAGTATGGTTGAATATTCCATGTTTATTGATTTGGATTTCTTTCCAACTGCTAGTCAAGCAAAGCAATTGTTTGCAAAGTCCTTGCCTCATCCCTCTCACAGTTCTTCCAAAAATGTCTTTTCAAATGTTGAAACCTTGCAGAGATAATTAATCTTAAAGAATTCTAAACATGTAATTAATCTGGGGAGTTAAAATTATTTTGATAGATTTGACTCTTCCCAGTTATGAACAACCAGCTGTTGATGGCCTTCTGAATTACATTCTTCATAAATTTCACACTGAGAGTAATTGTTTCTTGCAGGTCAGGCATGTAATGTCACTTCCAAGTTGTTGATATCATTAAGTTCCCATCTGAAATTGAATCAAGGAATGGAGTTATAAAAACATAATTTATTGTGGGGGGGGGGGGGAGAGAAGACATGAAGGTTTCGGGCAATTTATCTTGTAACAAGAGGAACTAGAAGGTGTATGGATCATAGACACTGAAATAAAGGGTGGCAACATTTCATGATATCAATAACTATTTCCTTTATATAAGAACTGATAATAAATGTGGTCCTGAGAACCCTCGGTTACATGAAAGCACCCATAAATCTACTCTATATGAGAAAAAGGCTACATGGAATTAGTGTTGGATTTTAGTACTTTAAGAAATGAGGTAACAGCAAGAAAGGAAAGAAACAAACTTATGCAGATTAGTGTCTTCTACCTTTTTTTTTTGCATCTGCTTTTCTCTGCCTCCTAACAATCTTCAGTTCATTCCATGCTAGTTTTTAAATATTTAGCAATAAAGAGTGGTCAACTGGGTATGGATAAATGCAGAATTTTTATTGGGTTTCATAATGCTAATCAAACAAAGTGATTTGTACTTAGAGGAGATGTTGTTACCAAACCACATGACTCCATCCCCACGTCTATCATGCATGCTTATCCAACTTGTGTAAGAAAAGGGGAGTGGAGGGGTGGGAGGGCTATAGATGAGGTGTGCCATAAAGAAATTAAGTTTTATATTTCAGTTAAAATGCTATTACTTAATACAGGCAAGACACAGATCAAAGAATGTAAGATTTATTACATAATACATGATTCAATTAAGCTTGGACTTTAGCTAGTGAAACCAAGAGGCAGAACAAGATGGAGATGGAGCAATTACACTTCTCAAGGAAAGGAAAAAGATGATTTTAAGGATTCAGTTATTGGAATTACAGGCTTAAGTACAATAGAGAAACTTGAGATGTAACAATAGCAGACTGGCAGCAAAGGGTAGAGTGGAAAGTGAGGTGAAAAATGATGCAGAAAAATGGAAAAGTAAAGAGGAACTTCAAATATTTATTAAATGGGAAGAAAGATAGAAGAGAAAATTTGAATCTCATTTCCTGGTTTGGGGATACAATAAACAGCTCATAGAGGAAAGCTATGACATAATGTATGCCTTTTATCTGCACTGTAGGATATTCTGTGGGATGTATATTTGGAAGTGCTTCCTAATGGGAAGGAGCCTTTTAGGAAACTATCTTTGAATATTATTATTATTATTATTATTATTATTATTATTATTATTATTATATTTAAATTCATTGGCCTCCCAACTCCAGTGGACTCTAGGTAGCATAGCAAACTAGAAAAAATATAAAAATAGCTAAAAACATTAAATAAAACAGCCCAGACTAAAATAATCTAATAGACAACAAAATCAACAAGACAAAGCAGGGGCCATTGAACAAATAGTAACCATCAACCCCAGGCCTGGGACCAAAGCCAGGTTTTCAAAACTTTCTGGAATCCCAGGAGGGAGGGCCTTGTCAGGCCTAGCCCAAGGAACTCCAAGAGACAATGCAAAATCAGTTCGGCTATGTTTATTAGCTACAACCTCTAGCAAGTATCTTCCCAGACTGAAACCCCAGGTCCCAAGTCAGCCAGCCACAACACTGTGAATTCCTCAGGGAGGTGCCAGTCTCATCCTCTTGTACTTCCCACGCTCATGCCGTAATCTAAGAAAATGCTTATCTCCCTGCGCCTGGCCTTCATAATTCCATTCCATCACAGGCACCATCCTAATCTCTGGGGGATGCTGTTCCAGAGGGTGGGGGGCTGCAACAGAAAGGCATGCTTCCTAGGTCCCACAAGATGGCAATGTTTAATGGAGGGGGCCTGGAGACAAGCAGTCTCTCAGATATCCAGGCTCTCTGCCATACAGTAATGTTACTTTTAGAAATAAAAGAAGCTGAAGATATTGAAATCACACAAACATGTTTAAGACAGACTTCAGAACAAGGTGGAATTAGAATATTTCCACAGTGCACACAGCGTACAATTCACACAAACCCATAACCAACTTTCTTGACTCCATACCATTCTAGACAACCTTTATGTAGAAAGTTCTGCCACTTGCAGAATTCACACCTAGCAACTTACTCTGTACAATGGCCTTTCTCAACTTGGTGCTTTTCACTGGCCATTCTGGCTAAGAATTCTTGGAGCTGCAGTCTAACTCAACTTGCAAATACCACACGGGGAGAAGTTACTGATCACTACCATGGAAATGGGGTGTCACATAGAATTATGTTATCAGTTCATGTATCTTTTGCAACATCCCAGTTACTTATGCTTTATTAGTCTGCATTAGTCTCTTTATTTTATTAGAATGAAGAAGTACTGAACTGGTAACTCTGTTTTGCTATTGTATTGGGAAGTTTGATTCCTGAGTATATTTTTCAGGAAGACAATCTGAATGAGATGGTAAAGCTGTTGAATGAAAGTAATAGAACTGTTATCTGGTAGAATGATTTTCCCTGTCCAGGTGGAGATCTGCATCTAGAGAGAGAGTGCGATTCTAATGAGATATTTTTAGCATGATGCAGTCTCTTAAAATATCTATCACTGAAAGAAATGTTTTAATGTACTATAAAACTGCCTGCATTGCTACTCTCTGCTTTTTGTTAAAATAGTCCTTCCTTTGGCCTGTTTTTCTCCCTTTAATGTTATTGTCCCTTTAACTTAATTTATTGATTTTTCCTCAAAGGCTTAGCCAATATTAGTAAAGCTAAGTTTTTTTGGAAAATTTTTCACGCTTGTCATCAAGAGACACACCACAGAAAACTCAAGTTTATTTCATTTGTGATTCTTGAAAGCTTACAGTCAAGTCATACCTCTTCAGCATGAAGCTCCAAGGCTGCACAGATAAAAGAAAAGAAAAGCTGAAAGATTTATTTGAAAAGGGGGTGGTGGAAGAGAGAGAGAAGAGGATGTAAGCAACACTGAAATAGCAGTCAGCAAATTCTTCAAAGTAAAGAAGCAAAATCTCATGATACACATGAAATCAAAACAATTTTGGTGCTCCCCTAACCTTCAAAACACAGCCTCTATAGAGGCACACAGAAAAAGTGCTTCAACCAAGCCACACTGGACTCAGCGATTGTATGGCATTTGAGAAATGGAGAATTTAATAAATACAGTCTTCTCCCATTTTTGTCAATCACTCTGGAATATAATTGATTTTATGTTTGAAAAGCATTCATAGAATCAGATCATTATCACTAAGGGCAAAGTCTCTGGTAGTTGGGGAAGAAACTTGCTTAAAAGCGTTGGCTTATAATTATAAGCTACAGTGTAATGTGTTTAAAACTAGTTGCAGTTCCCCAGTCCTAAGTGTTGTGAGAATCAGCACCTTCTCATAAGACCCAAATTCCTTTATCTCATGATGGCAGTAGGAAGAAATCATCGATTCTTTTCCTGCTCTGTTTAAATACCAATTTATAGAAGAACTCATGGAGATGATAGATAGATAGATAGATAGATAGATAGATAGATAGATAGATAGATAGATGTGTGTGTGTGTATTATTAATTATACATATATTACATATAAAAAATTCCCCTCTTACCCCTATTGGTGGTATGTGTCTTCCTCAATCTCGGGTCCTCTACCAGAGGCCTGGGAGTTTGAGGGTTCTGCACAGTATCTTAGCTGTTCCTAGCACTGCACTCTTCTGCACAGAGAGCTCTGATGTTGTTCCTGGGATCTGTTGGAGCCACTCTCCCAGCTTAGGAGTCACGGCCCCGAGTGCTCCTACCACCACTGGGGCCACTTTGGCCTTGACTTTCCACATCCTCTCGATTTCCTCCTTCAGGCCCTGGTACTTCTCCAGCTTCTCATGCTCCTTCTTCCTGATGTTGCTGTCACTTGGCACTGCTACATCTATCACTACCGCTGTCTTCTGGTCTTTGTCTACTACCACGATGTCTGGTTGATTAGCCAGTACCTGCCTGTCCGTCTGGATCTGGAAGTCCCACAGGATCTTAGCCCTGTTATTCTCCACGGCCTTCTGTGGAATCTCCCATCTGGACTTGGGGGGGTTGCGCAGATATTCCTGTACACAATGCCAGCTACTTGGATGTGCCATTCAGTGTATGCTGTTCCTGCCTGCATCTTACACCCTGCCACTATGTGTTGGACTGTCTCTGAGGCCTCTTTGCACAATCTGCACCTTGGGTCCTGTCTAGTGTGGTAGACCCCTGCTTCTATGGATCTGGTGCTTAGTGCCTGTTCTTGTGCTGCTATGATCAGTGCCTCAGTGCTGTCTTTTAGTCCGGCCTTTTCCGGCTGCTGATAGGATTTCCCAAAGTCAGCCACCTCAGCTATCTGTCGATGGTACATTCCGTGCAGGGGATTGTCTTGCCATGGTATTTCTTCCGCTTGAACTTCCTCCCATGTCTGCTGCTGCCTGAGGCATTCTCTCAGCAGCTCATCTTTGGGTGCCATCTTACTGATGTACTCCTGGATACTCTGGGTTTCATCCAGGACAGTGCCTTTGACACTCATCAGACACCGCCCTCCCTCTTTGCGGCT
The DNA here is from genome assembly GCA_030867105.1 of Liasis olivaceus. Taxonomy (NCBI): domain Eukaryota; kingdom Metazoa; phylum Chordata; class Lepidosauria; order Squamata; family Pythonidae; genus Liasis; species Liasis olivaceus. The sequence continues at coordinate 43,661,109 of CM061350.1, read as the reverse complement.
GGTGTACAGTGTCTGGGTGTTGGACTTGGGGTGGAAACCTCCGTACATTGTGAGGAGCTTCCAGGTCTTCACATCGGCAGCCTCCATGTCTTCCTTTGGCCAGCTCACTATACTGGCAGGGTATCTGATGACTGGCAGGGCATACATGTTGATGGCATGGATCTTGTTCTTCCCATTGAGCTGGCTCTTCAGGACCTGTCTTATCCTTTGGTGGTACTTGGATGTTGCTGTCTTCCTTGCCTCCTCCTCACGGTTCCCGTGTGACTGTGGGACACCAAGGTATTTATAGCTGGTCTCTATGTCTGCTATGTGGCCCACTGGTAATTCCACTCCATTGGTCTTAACTACCTTCCCTCTCTTTACTATCATCCTGCCACACTTCTCCAGTCCGAATGACATCCCAATGTCCTCGCTGTAGATCTGTGTCAGGTGGATCAGTGAGTCGATGTCTCGTTCACTCTTAGCATACAGCTTGATGTCATCCATGTAGAGGAGGTGGCTGATGGTGATTCCACTCTTGAACTTGTGCCCATATCCAGACCTTGTGATTATCTGGCTGAGGGGGTTTAAGCCTACGCAGAACAGCAGTGGGGACAGTGCATCACCTTGGTATATGCCGCACTTGATGGCCACTTGTGCAAGCTGTCTTGAGTTCACTTCCAGTGTTGTCTTCCACAGTCCCATTGAGTTCTTGAGGAAGGTCCCTAGTGTCCTGTTGACTTTGTATAGCGCCAGGCATTCACAGATCCATGTGTGCGGCATTGAGTCATAGGCTTTCCTGTAGTCAATCCAGGCTGTGCTCAGATTGGTCTGCCTAGACCTTGAATCTCAGGTGACTGCTCTATCTATGAGTACCTGGTGTTTTGAGCCTCTGGTGTTGTTCCCAATGCCCTTCTGAGCTGTGCTCATGTACTGGCCCATATGGTCTTGTAGCTTGGCAGCTATGATGCCTGATAGAACTTTCCATGTTGTGGGGAGGCAGGTTATTGGCCGGTAGTTGGATGGTGCTGTTCCTTTGTGAGGGTCTTTCATGATCAGCACTGTCCTTCCTTGTGTTAGCCAGTCTGGGTGGGAGCCTGCTGCTAGCAGTTGGTTCATCTGTGCTGCTAGGCGTTCATGCACTGCTGTTAGTTTCTTTAGCCAGTTGGTGTGGATCATGTCCGGGCCAGGTACTGTCCAGCTTTTCATGTTCTTGACCCGCTGTTGGATGTCTGCTACTGTGATGGTGACTGGTTCCTGTTCTGGGAGATTGCTGTGGTCTGCTTTCAGGACCTGCAGCCACTTTGCATTGGTGTTATGTGTCTTATCTTTCTCCCATATGTTCTTCCAGTACTGTTCAGTTTCCACTGCTGGTGGCTCAGCTGATACTGTGTGGTTGCACTGCAGTTGGGAGTAAACTTTGGATGGTTCTTTGGAGAACAGGGCATTTATCTTCTTGGCCTCTGCTTCTCTAGTGTATCTCCTTAGCCTGGTAGCCAATGCTGTGAGCCTTTGTTTAGCAGTCTCTAGGGCTTCAGATGGAGTCAGGCCCATGTATTTTTTCAGTAGCCAAGTCTTATCCTTAATCTCCACACGCTTCTGTAGTTCCACCAGCTGACTGACTTCTCTCCGAGTTGCCTTGATCTTAGCCTCCAATCTCATTTTCCAGGGTGGGTATGTACTGCTGTTCTTCTTGATCGTGTAGCCAAGCAGTTCCAGGATTACAGTGGCTGTAGCATATACCAATTCATTGGTTTTAGTTATGGTGGTAGTAGGGATTGTCTAGAGGGCTCTGTTGGCATCTTCTAGCATACTATCTGATAGTACTTGTCCACTGAGCCTTGGTAATCGGACTCGAGGGTTGACTATAGCTAGTTTATCCATGATCTTATGCCTCATATCAGCTGCTGTGCTCTTTAATGGAAGGGGTGGCAGTGACATTCCAGCTTCAGGTGTTGGCTGCACAACTGCTTGTTCTTCCAGGTCTGCTTGAGTCTGAGTTGTAATGTAGAGTTTGTCTATCTCGAGTTGTGAGAGCAGCTTCCTCTTTACTATGTTGAAGCGCTGGGTAACTAGTTGTTTCGCAGTTAGTGTGGATAGTCTTCTGTCTATCCATAGTTCCCTCATACGTTTCATATATCCCCTCTCATTAGGTCTGCTGTTGTAGTAGCATTCCATCAATTCCAAGTTTTCTTGTCTCGTCCATGTATGGTTTGTTCTAGTAGCCCACTAAACATCAGATTGTCCTGGTTCCCCAACATCTGACGCGGACCTTGTTAATATGGGCGACATCCGAGCCGGCATGACTCTCTTAGTTTGTGTCACTCTCATATTTGAGGTAGGCAGGTGAAGCGTTAGGGGGTCTTTGCCCAAGGACCCCTAATGGTAAGGTAGGTGCCAGCCGGAATTTGAACCCCTGTCTCCTGCATCAAAGGCGGTGTTCTAACCACTACGCTATCCAGCCTCTCTTATATATATATTAAATCCAGTATTAGAGTTGGATTCTATTTTAAGTTAAAGAATTACAAATCTTACTGACATATTGTGCTTTGAATGCAAGCAAGTTTTCTGTTATCTTGGGTTTTTTTACAGAAAAGGGAGGGGGATGGAGTGATACAGATTTAGCTTGTAAATCCAGTGCTTTTTCATACATAAATCAATTTTAAGTGAATGAACTCCTCCTAAAGATTTTTTTTTTTACTTTGTTTCATATTTTAGAATGCCATCCTTTCTGAAATGTGGAATTTATCTGGCAAAATTCCTGATTTATCAATAAAACCTCACAATGCTAAAAAGGATCCCACTTGGAATTGTCCAAAAGATACTTCGAATCACCCACAATAATTATTCCCCAAACCTTCAAAGCCAGTCTCACAATGGACCATGATTAGCTTCTTGACAGCCATTATCAGAACTTAGGGTAAGCTGATAAGTGTTCCTTCCATCTGACCAATAAGGGAGTGTCAGAATAAACCTTTAAATGACCCCTCACCCAATGCTTCATTTTGGTTTTCGATTGAAAAGTAAAAAAGAGAAATGCAGGTCACTAGTTGCAGAAGCACCCTGTATGCTGGTCTATAATGTTATGGTGGCTTAGTAGATGTGGGGAGGAGGAAGAACTAAGAAGTGGAGAGCGGGAATTGACAGGAGCTTCTACCAATGGGAAACCAGCTGCCTGCAAATTCCATGTTGCAAAATGGAAGCTTTGTGTTTTGAACTGCAGCTTACCTTCCTATCACTTCCAGTGTTATAAAATCAAAAAAGCATGGTGCCACCAAATCCTGTCTGAAAATAGCTTATCACCCATTCAGCTTAAGCAGTCTTGAGTTATATTCTGACTGAAATGCTCTCTCGTTTCTTCCCGAACGCTACTCTGCTATCAGATCCTGCAACTGATTTTAGTCTTGTTTGCCAAAATACAATAGGAAGGCTTGATTTTTTATTTTTTAATCTTTTTTGTTGGTCTGAGTGAAGAGTGAGAAGGACAAAAAGAAAAACTGGCACAAGAAGGGGCATGTATGTATGAGTACAGAAGCAAACGGTTAGAGGAGATGAATCTATAGAGTTATTATCATGGACAAAGATAATCAAGGCTGTTGTTGGATTGCTATGCTGGAGCCAGGCTATCTTATGACATTGTGAGCCAAAGGTTATTTCATACATAAATGTACTTTGCATGTTGTCCCTTAAAATCTAAGGGAATCTTTAAAAAGGTGTGCAAAGTGTCAGGAAATATTAATATAAATATAAATGCAAGGAGATAGAGAACAAGTATTATAGCTTTGCTGAAAACTCATAAATGGTACATTACTATTGATTCTCCCCCCCCCCCGCACTTTCCTCTTTAAATGGATTGACAAATTGCCTCTGATTTTGCATTTCCTACCAAGCTGATTAGTTCTGATGAAATTTCTCAAAGCTTAATTCTTCCTATAGCTGTTTCCAGCCATTTTATAGCATGTGAATTGAGTGGAAGTCCATTGATTTTGCAATGGGCCACATTATTAACCAGTGTAATTAGCCATCCCTCTGTTCATAATTTTACTGCGTTGTAGTTCTAGTTGTACATCTAATAGTACTTCATAACACATGCTTCAACTCAGGATCTCTAGAATTCATGCAAGTTCAGGATACTAGGACATACTCACATCATTTCTGGAGAATATTTTTTCTGACACCAGAGTTTATGGTAAATATTCTTTGTGCATATCATAGGACTTTGGGGTGAATACCTCCCTTTAACATAGAAACAATTTCCTTGACATTCATTCATCCATTCTACAAATTGTATTAATTGCAATTTTATGTGAAAGGAGCTAATAGGCAATTATGTTCAAACTTATGCCATGAAACAGGACTATCCATTCGTCAGTATCTAATAGTTCAGCAGAAACCCATACCAAGGAACTAATGCACATAATAAACAGACATGAAAAGAACAGTGTCAGATAATTTGAGGCAGCTCTTATATATGTACAGATTTGGACAATCTAAGCCAATGTCAGGCTTCTCTCCTGCCTATCAACCCACAGGTGCCTTGGTAGCGAGTAGGAGGATGAAAGGAAAGACAAGAGTTCTGACAGAATGCAAAAATAAGAATATTGGAATTCCACGTGAATTGTTAACCTTAACATATTGAGCAGAAACAGAGCTCTGATTAAAAGTTGCTTTTAATGTGTTGTTTTACAATAAAGCAAAGTGGTAGAACTGGTACTTTATCTTGAATTTTACTAGTGAAAGAACTATTTTTTAAATCTAACCTACTTACAGAGTTGTTGTGAAGGTAAGACATACGCAACGTATTGTATACCAGACCTGACTCTTCAGAGAATAAACAGCATCTAAAATAATGGTACAGAAATTATAATTGTTGTTCTACTGCTGATAATTGGCATATATTGAGCAATGTTACCAGCAGATATTGTAACTATTAAAGCTATGGGCAATTTAAAAAATGTGATGTGGGTGAGCAAGCTTTTGTCTTTTTCTCCAAAACAGCTGCCTTGGGGTACCTACATATTTCTTGTAGCATTCTGAATAACCTTGAGACACTCTGCTGATTGACATTTGGCTCTGAGGGCCTCTCTTGCCCAAAATCAGTCTGTTCTTGGGTTGACTTTAATACGCTCCATTGAACTTCAGTAAACAAATCCATTTATGAGTGCAGCAAAACTTGGGAATCCTGTTTATTTAAAAGAGAGAGAAATAAAAACCTTCAAGGTATTCCACTGCTCTTCAGTCTGGCACAGAAACTGGCTCCTCAAATTTGTCAAGTCCCACGTATGCACATTTCACAAGGCATGCATTTCTTTGGGTTTGTTTTCAACAATAGATATAACTATTTTAATCCCAAGCAGCACCTGGCATTAATGTTTCTCCACTTTTTTTCAATTTGGATCTACTATATGCTGTTTATACCCTCTGCTCATCAAAGTTAGATTACTGGATGAAACTGTATATGGATATGACTCTTGGCAATGTGATGAAATCTGCAATTATCTCATTGTGAATGCTCCAATGATATTACCTAAATTCTCAAATCTCCATGGGTTACCCAATATATTCCAGATACAATTTAATGGATCCTGATAAGTGATACTTAGGGAATATATGGTAACCTACAAAGGGACAGGAGATGACAGACCTTCCAAGTCTATAAGATTTTGAGTTTCTGATGTACAGGTACAAGAAAAGAGAATTAGATTTGTGAATGAAAAGCAGACATGAAGCCCCTTCTGGCTAGACATATGTTCTATTTCATTAGCTTAGATTGGTGATTTATAATGAATTAGTAAGAGAACCATTTTATGTGCACAAATGCAGGATGGTATTTAAACAGAATACAGGTAGTTCCCGGGTTAAGAACACCCGGCTTAGTTCCCTTAAACTACTATAGGTAGTTCCTGTATTAAGAACACCCAGTTTAAGGATGACCCACAGTTAAGAACAAAGCCTACTGCAGCAAAATTTGAGTTAAATACACAATGATTTGAGATAAAAACACAATTTTTTGAGTTAATTATGCAATATTACTTATCCAGTATTATGCAATAATACCATTCCTGCTTACGTACAAATTTGACTTAAGGAAAGACCTTAGGAACGGAACTCGTTCTCAAGCTGGGCACTACCCGTAGGTCAGATATCTGGAACTAAAACTCCCTGGCCTGCAGGGACATGTGGATGCATGCAGACTTTAAATAATCTGTATCAGTAGCTAGATATCTAACTGTAGGAAGTCTTTGTAAAGGAAGAAGAAGAAAAAATAAAATAGCACAGACCCACTCAAGAATATAATTTGGGAAAGGCATATTGTCATTAGGAATCAGGAACAGAATAACAGTGAGACATTGATCTGTATTACCAGTTGGCATAATGTGAGCCTTAACAGTAACAGATGGACTAGCTAGAGTCAGAGATATTTATGGCATAATTGATCAGCAAGGTACAAGGTCATGATGCGATAAAAGCTTTTATTTATGTATGTATTTTATTTCTTTATCTTGTAAAGCAGCAACTCTTTACAGGAATGAACTTTGCAAATAGAAATGGAATTTTGAAGGACTACAGTGAATGCATTTTAAACGAATAGAGAAAGGATAAAAGATTCATATTTAGATGATACAATTATACAATGGAATGAGGGAAACTTGAAAGTTTAACAATATGGAATATATCAGTGGATTACAGATGTACAACTTGAGCTTCATGCAAACTACCAAAGCCTTGGTTGTAGCCCCCAGAGATATCCAAAGATTTTATTTTAGCTGCCAAATAGGAGGAAAAATGTGGCTAATGTTTAAGGCAGATTTATTCCAATTCTCATTGCTTTTTTTTTTTTCCAAGTCAGTCTTGACTCCTGACAATTGAAGTTGAAGTTTTCTTGGCAACATTTTTGGAAGGGGTTTGCCATTGCCTTCTTCTAAGCCTGAGAGAGAGTAACCAGTTCCAAAGTCATCCATCTGGCTTTAGGCCTAAGGCAGGACTAGAATTCACAATTTCCCAGTTTCTACCTTGGCACCTTTAATCACTATACCAAATTGGCTATCATTGATAACATAGCTACTAGTTTTTTAAAAAAAAAGAAATTTACTTGGGATTTTAGAGAACTGAATAAGTTTATTATAAGCTATATTACTTAGTATGTTGTAACATTTTAAAGAAATTCCAATACATTGGAACATAGTTTACATTAAAAATAGTTTAAACAAGAAGGAAGAGAGAGACCTGTAACACTAAATATGTCATTCAATCTTTTGTTATTTAATTTTAACCTAGATATTGCTTGGTAAAGATGATTAGGATCCTAAAATGTTTTTCTGTCTTTTGTAGCCATGAAATGAAGAGACACCATGACAATTATAGGACAATCGCCAAATAATAACTACTATGGCATTTTGTGTTACCTTATAATATAGATCAAGTTGTTAATATGTTAGCAGAAAATACACTAATACAATTCATTTAATGCCTAACTTATTTCCTTTGGTTTTAAAACTAACTTTATGAAATGATTTCCTTCATGTAAGTCTTGCTCTTATAATTTATTGCAACACTTCTTTTTCCTCCATTATGAATTGTTCCCTTTGACATTAATTTTTCTATTAAATGTGAATAATTTATTTTTATTGTCAGATGGTTGTAAAATTAAGCTGCTTTGTGAAAATGCTATATTTCCCTTGTGTTCTTTGATCATTTTATTTTTAGTCAACACTAATTAAAAACTGTATGTAATATCAATTTTTGTAGCCAACACTGGTAGACAAGCTCTCTCTGTCTTGCATCATCACCATCAGCAGCATCATTAAAAATAAATCCTAGAAAATAGAATTTGCTCCTAGACTTCCTTACAATTCCATACAATCTTTACCCTCTAGCGTCCCTTCATGGCACCAAATAAATTTACTTAGTAAGGAAAGAATTCTCAGGAAGAAATAGCTGCCAACAATAGAGAAGCTGAGCCATTATGATAGGTATGGAGATAACTTAAACTATATCTCACAGATTCAAGGTTCGGATGACCCTGTTTCATTTTTTGTATTTAAGTGCTACCACCACCTGTGATGGAATGGAATTATGGAGGCCAGACTCAGGGAGGAAAACATGTCCTTTCATCTCCTGAGGAGCGGGGGAGAGATAAGAGGATGAGGCTGGCACCTCCCTGAGGAATTCACTATGTTGTGACTGGCATTACTTGGGAGCTGGGTTTCAGTCTGGGAAGATTGATGTCAGGCCTAGCCCCAGTAACTCCAAGAGACCATGTAAATTCAGTCCAGCAATGTTTATTTGCTACAACCTCCAGCGAGAATCTTCCCAGACTGAAACCCAGCTCCCAAGTAACGCCAGTCACAACATGGTGAATTCCTCAGGGAGGTGCCTGTGGGAGTGTGGAGCAGGGGTGTGAAACATGGACTCTCATCCCCAGATGAGCGAAGAAGAGATAAGAGGATGAGACTGGCCCCTCCCTGAGGAATGCTACTGATGTTTGTAGTTTGACCCTGGGAACTGCTCTCAGTCTGAGAAGATTTTGTAAATGGGGTGAAGCCAAATAAACCTTGCTGGATTGAATCTGTATTGTCTCCTGGAGTTTCCTGGGCTAAACCTGACAGTGCCAGCCTCATCCTCTTATCTCTCCCCCGCTCCTCAGGAGATGAAAGGACATGTTTTCCTCCCTGAGTCGGGTCTCCATAATTCCATTCCATCACACCACCTTAGAAACAGGTTGGGAACACAGTAAGGAGATTCTGTACTATGACATGAACAACCAACAATCCAGCTTCTTTTTTTCTGCTTGGAATAAGCTGCTATGAGGATTTCCACCTAGTAGAGTCAATGGATATGTGCTACAGGGAGCAGAAGGATAAGTTAACCTAGAGTTGTCAGTTTGACAAAGAACTTGTCCTCCATTAGTTTCAATAACATTTTGAAGTTTTGTTTGGATCAGAATATGTAGAGAAGGATGAAATAAGTGTAAGAAAGGTGTAAGAATCAAACTATAAATGGTGAATAGAAGTCAGCTAATGTACCAGCAGTCCATAGACCACTTCCCAATGTGGTTCCCTCTACCTGCATACAGTGTATTCTCAACCTTTGATTTTCCTGGTTCATATTGTTGTCTTATTATTGAAATTCATCTTGTTGATTTGTGCCCATTTTTCCAGCTTATTGAGATTCAAATCAAATCAAATTTTGCTGAATCTTGACACTGTCTCCTGAGATATGTGTTATTCCTTTTACCTTTGCACATCTGCATTTAACCCTGCATCTAAGTCAATTATAAATATATTCAACACCACTGGGTCTAGAATGGAGCACCACTTGATACTTCCAGTTTGATGCAGAACCAATGACATACCTGTATTGGATATAGCTGCTCTTTCAGCTTTATATTAACTTAATGGTAGCATAATCCAGTCAACTTTTTGCCATCTTTTCTACTAGAATATCATGTGCTACTTTGTAGAATGCTGAAGTCAAGGTACAGTGTGTGTGTGTGTGTGTGTGTGTGTATCACATTCCTATGATGAACTGAGCTGGGAACTCGAAAAAGAGGAAATCAGATTGGTTTGGTATAATTTTCATTTGATAAAGATATGCTGGTTCCTACCAAGAAATGCATTTTTTTTAATGCCCATGTTATGAAGTCAACCCTTCTCCATAGGGTTGCAAACCCAATATACAACTTTGTCTCAAGCAGGAATCAGTGAAAATATGCTTACCTGAGTCATGGCTAGGGGAAAGTACACAGAAGATGATAATCTTTTCTTCTCCCTCTTCTGTAGAGGGAAAGCTCTGTCTTTTTTAGCAGAGAGAAATGGGCAGTGGAAGGAAAATAAGCACAAAATCTGAGCCAGGTTGGAGAAAAGGAGAAGTCTAAGACTATCTTCCTTCAGTATAGAGATTAAGGAAGATGACCTTGACAGAGATAGGCATTACCATTACCAAATCCACTACCAAAGCAATGAGAAGAAAAACAAACATGAAATAGGCTGAAGTGGGTCAGACCCAGCCTCCCTAATTCACATGAATATAAGAAGGGGAGGAGGTACAGCACAATAAGACTTGCAAGATTCTATTATTATAGTCAATCTCAATAAAAGTAGTTTTAACCTTCTTGTGGAGTTGATTTCCTGGTCTACCTAGTAGGGCTGGGCCTGAGATTTCCAGAAAATGAAAAAGCAAGTATAAGTAAAAGAAATCTCTGAATCAAGAGTAGATGTACTGTAGGTAAAGTTCTGATTAACATTGTACTAAGATTATTCTTAACAGGGACTTGGAAGAAAGATAGAAAGAAACAAGATAGAAAGAGTATTGATGCTTGAGAATACCATGGATAGCCAAGAAAATAAACAAATGGATCACTGAACAAACCAAAGTTGTCACTCAAGGCCCAGATAACCAGGTTCAGGTTGTCATATTTTGGACATATTATTCAAAGAGTGAAGAAGAAGAAGAAGAAGAAGAAGAAGAAGAAGAAGAAGAAGAAGAAGAAGAAGAAGAAGAAGAAGAAGAAGAAGAAGAAGAAGAAGAAGAAGAAGAAGAAGAAGAAGAAGAAGAAATCTACAATGCTGGGAAAGATAGAAGGAAAGAGAAAAACAGGATGACCAGCAGTAAAGTAGATGGACTCAGTTACAGCAGCAATGTGGGCACCAGAAAGACTCAGCTGGGGACAGAGTGTCCTGGAGAAAATCTATTTACATGGTTGCTAAAAGTTAGCACCAACATGATGGCATATACTCAACCAATCAAGGTTATTCTATATTTTCTCAATGCTGGTAAAAAAAAATTTTTTTTTTTTAATAATCTCTGATGCTTATTTGAACTATGCAAGTTCAGATACTGTATGTTTGATGCATCTGTCAGAGACTGGATCAGGATAGGAACTGATACACACACACACACACAGACATATATCCTGTAATTAAACAAATTAGGGGTTTTATTCTGGATACTATGGTATCTATGCTAATGAAGTAGTGTGATCTAATAATATATATACAAGTGATTATTTACAATACCACTATGTTTTTCTATGTAAATACAGAATAGGATAAGAAATATAAGATAAGAAATAAAGTCTTAACCTATTTTTTATGTCCCTTTCCCTCACTTTCCACTTCTAATTTTTGCTCCTTATCTCAGTTACTGACAGTAGAATGTCTCTGAATTGTCTCCCGCCTGACTTGCCACCAAACAAAGTCTTCAACTCAAAAAGTTCCATTGTCCAGCATGGGTATCTCCATGCACACAAATAGTCCATACTCCTGGTCTTTCCATACTCTCACAAGCTGCTCCAGACTTATCCTTCCAGTCTTTCCCCCTTGTCTCAGGCCTGAAATCTTTGAACTTGGCAGGCTGGGTCATTTCTCCAGTCCATTCCACATTTACCAGGTGATGTCCTCTCCAGCAGCATATCCTGCAGCATATGAAATAACACCCCCCACCCCTTTCTCTGCTTTCCCTTTCTCTTTTTATATTCTATATTTAAGGCATGCTGTGCCACTTTCCAGGTGCATTCTAGCATTTTCCTCTTTTCTGCCTAGGTGCTTGGGTCTTTGCTGAGTCATCTGCCTTCCCTAAAAGAAATCCATGACCTTGGCACAGACCTAGCCACTTTCTTCCAGCCAGCACTTCACCCTGCCACAGCATCTTGTGAACTCTTGGTAGCAGAGACTCCTATATATTAGCAGATCCATCCTATCCTCAGAACTGCCCAAACCTACACTTTCCTGTGTAACATTTTGTGGGATACTCTTTTAAGCTGTTGCATTCACTTGTTTTCCTTTAAAAAAAAAAAATCATTTGTAAGATTTATATATCTTTGAAGGAGGGGGACTGGGCTGAGCTACACACCTCATGTTATAGGTCTAGAAAGCGGATCTATCGAAATTATTTCTTTTTTTATCTACTTTATTTTCTTGTTCCGTGCAAGTAAATTTATAGGCTGTGGGATCCCTATCTATCTCATGCACTAGGGATGAGGGGAGGATAAAAAATCTCCTTGGAACATAGGCAATGGCAACAGCTGTGCCCAGCCAGGAAGATAGGGCAAGAGTGTGCAAAACCCCAGAGGGCTTCTAGGAGAGAAGGACTGAGACCCTCCATCTTTTACCCTGTGGGTTCAGCTCTGCTGCTACAGCTCACAAAGATATTGTTTAATCATCTGATCTAGAGTTTAATCCAGGATCGATATCAGACTGACTAGTCTGTAATTACTTATCCTCTTTTTTGTTTTTTTGTTTTTTGTAAGTATGACCTCACAAAGATCACACCCACAAAGTCCTTCAAAAAACTCTCTTAAACTTATTCATGGAAGCTAGGTATTCCCTAGCCATCTGTAGTGCTGGTATTTTTACTGGAAGATTAACAAAAAGAAATTGAGTAGTGGTTTGTACCTCTGTCCCTTAGTGCATGGTACATAGAACACTATATGATTTTATATTTTCATGTAATGGTTCAGTATCGTAGTGCAAAATTAAGCAAGTATTTATTTTAGTCACTAAAAGTTCATACTTTGTTTTGTCATGTCCTTGGTAGCAAACTTGTGTTGAGTAGGATGATCTTCACTCCAAGTAACCTTGAGAAACAGATACACCTTAAGTCTCATCACCACCTAGTATAAAGACTCCTTAGCTTTGATGGTCTCATTCTTGGCAGAAATTCTTGATGATCTCATTCTTGTCGTCCTTGGTAAAATCATTGAAAAGCAGGTGAGCTGAATTAGGATTCAGAGCCTATATAAGCTAGTCAGAAACCCTCATGGAATGGACTTTGATGCAGACCTAACTAGGATGATGTTGCATGTTGGGTCCATCTGCCATCATCTCTCTTGGATTCCCTGACTGGCTGAAGAGGCATAAGGTCTGTCTTATTGTATTCTTGAATATTTCTGATTCCTGTCTTGTGTTAAAATTCTTTGATTGCTGCATTGGTTCATGTTATATTTTTCAGGATTCCCATATATTCTTTGATTCCTGTCTCATGTTATGTGATTATATAATTTCCTTTTACTCTACATACTACACTATTATAATTTGTGTCACTTGCTTGTGCACCTATACTCTATATTTTGCTCTATAAGTTAACCATCACCTAGAAAAAAGTGTTCAATTTCTTTAACAAAAAAACCCTTCCTGATTAATAAAGAAAACCCTAATGATAAACTAAATGTAATATATAATTTGTTTGAAATGAACAGAGATTCCACAAAGTTTTAATCATGTTTAATATGTGATTTTGGTAAAGCAGTAGCTAATAAAATGTGAACGTCATATCAGAATTCTCAAAACTTTATATATATGAATTGTATTCATTCATTTTCTCATGATTCAAGCCAGTTATAACTGGAACAATATAAGACAAGATAATTCAGAATATTATTAACTATCTCCTGAAAGCATTTTCTTTTACCACCATTTGTTAGTTGTATTACCTTGGAATGTAATCATGCATGCTCCCTGCAGAAGGTTAGGCTGATTACAAAATTCTAATAATCAAACTCTGTTTATATGTAGCATAGTAAAATCAGATACATCGATATATAAGGGAAACTGATGTATAATGCAAACTCAGTGGCTATTGTTTTAATCATTATTTCTTGTGGTTTATATAACCTTAGAAATGACAATTAAGTGTATGTTCCCAAGAAGCTAAAGAGAGCCCTCCTTATATATTGCAATAAGATGAACCAAAATCCTGTGAGGTAGTTTAAACTGATTGAAAGTGATTGGCTGAGGATTATTCATTCCTCATTCTCATTGAACTTCCTGGCTGAGCTTTGTTCAGGCAACATGTAAATGTCCTAATTGCATTATACCAGCTTTCATGTTGGCTTTTTTAATTAGCTATATATTGTAATGTATTCTTACTCTGAGGAAAGTCCAAATTAAGTAACTGTGGAGAAATACAGCTGATTGCTGCAAAATTATTCTTCCCTACTTAGAATCAATCTCATTGAATGGTTAAAGATATGCATAAGATAGTTCTGGAGTTATGTAAGTATAGCTGTCACACCATCTCTCTGAACAGTTTCACAGTTTTTTGATAAATGCATTGCCAGCAGTTAACCCGTAGAATATAATAAGCTTTGTAATGGGCCTCCAGCTCAGTTTCTTGTTAAGAACACTGAATGATCTTTTTTTATTATTATTATCATTAATCTAACAGTTTGAGTAAGTTAATTTGCTTATTTTTATTTTATTCGTATAAAATATTTTAAGTCAGTCATTATTAGCCTCTTCTTCTGTTGATAAGACTGAATGAACCCTGTTTGTCATCTAATAGGTCAATAATTCAAGACATTATTATTTTGCAACATTATTGTGTAATAATAATTTCTTTAAAGAAAAAAAAGCTCCAACTGGATTTGACTAATTAAATTTGGTCATCTTAAATCTCCTCACCTCACTAATACCAAATATAGAGGGAACTTCATAGTCCTTCATTTTTTACTCACAGAAATAAAGTGCCTTTACATATTGTGCTTTGCAAGATATCATCCTGATATCTATTAAGATCAATAGGAGTTGCATAGCTAGTGTTAAAGGCACTAAATTTATTCCTAACTGGTTAACAGATGGCAAATATTATGACCTAGAAGGCTTAAGCACATTCAAAGAAAGACAAGTAAACTCTTTTTTTTTTTAAATAAATATACAAAATATTTTATTGTACTAGGAATACCTGTTATCACATAAACAACACTGGAATGTTTTTTTCCCCTTAAGTAGCTTACTTGTCAGATGAAAAAGACTTCAAGGAATAGGCTAGATTCTTCTGAAGTTAGAGAAAAAACTTAGGATCCTAATGAGAAGAAATGAGCTGAGGGAGGACAGTAGGATTTTCCACTCTATGAAGTCTGTTCTGCCTAAGAAGATTTCAAAACATCAGTGGCAATTAGACCATTGCTTAAGTTCAGTCATTACAGTACCTCCTTTTCTTAAGTCATTCGGTATTAAATAGAATTGGTTCAGGGGTGTGTGCTTGTGCATATGTTGATCTGTAGTAAACATAAAAGGGTTCAATGGCTCCTATACTTTTAGACAATTCTTTTGTCTAGAAGTTTGAACTTGATTTTCAGTGTTTTGCATCTCAGTGTATGAAAGCAGGTGAAATGTGAAGCCAAGGCTCTTGTACATGTAAAATATGGGCAAAAGTGAGCAGTTGACTTCAGAAGAATGGGTGTGACTAGGCAATCAAAGCCCTGCTCCTTTTTACATCTGTGAGATGCAGGTGACATGTGACAAAAAGGGCCTGGGATTCAATTGTCCAGTTGCCCCCACTGTTTTGAAGCCAGTGACTTGTTGCTGTCGATGTGCTGTATAGAGGCACAGGGGCTATAGCCAGTGACATTATGATTTTACCTGAGTGGATAGGGCCACTATTTTCAGTCCATTTTTGCATCAAAATATGTGCTGTAACCTGGGAAAAATGGGCCAAGCTTTGTAGCTTTTAGAGTGTTTAAGTGGTGCAATTTTGTCCCTTAACCCTCCAAGCCTCAAATATGCAGAAATCCACTGGGGTTCTAGAAGTCACAAATGATGGTGATAGTATCGATGGTCACATACAGTACTTGTCTGTTCAACCCTGATCTAATGGGTTGGATCAAGACTTGGGAACAGAGTGAATCCATTAAAATCACAGTTAACACCATAAACAAATAAAATATTGCATACATTCCTTGGTATAGTTTGGTAATAAAATTGTGATTAAATGGAATATATAGATATATATGTATGTGTTTGTATATACCATCTGTAAACAAACATTTGTAACAATTGCATCATTAATAGATAATAGATTTATCTATTTATAATAGATTTATAATAGATAACAGATTTTATAGCAACCTGATTGTTACAACTGAAATTTACAGAGAATCCAAGTAGACAAGATCTTTATTATTGAGTCAACAGGTATTCAAGATAGGACTTTAAAAAAACAAAACAAAAAAACCCTTATTTGTCCTAGGATTTCATTAAAACTTATTTATAGTATTATTCTTTTAAAGTTTGTCAGTTTGATTTATGCAGATAATCTTACTTAATAACCACCCTCAACTTAGAAAATGACCTTTCTTGATTGCCCATCAACTCCGCAACATCTTTTAATCTTTGTTAATGATAAACTTGATGTTACCTGATCCTTCTTAAATTTCAATAATTATATGCAGTTCTGTGTTAATTCTTGGTAAGAATCCATTATTATATGTAAAGTTAAGTATTATGTTTTATCATTCTTTGACTGAAGTTGTGATTTAAAACTCTATGGCACTCAAAATGTAGCACAGCAATCCAATCTCTAGCATATGGCAGCTGTAACAGCAGAGACTCTGAAGAACCTGAAGCCCTGCTGTGCTTGTGCTATGAGAGCAGAAGACAGGGAGAACCAGCATTTTTGCTTTTTCCTCCTGAGGCTTTTTCAACAAAATAAAACTTGATCTGTGCCACCTTCTGTGCTGCCAAAGGTTTACTGCTGATTAGGTTGTTTGGAATCAGAGGGTAAAGTGAATCCTACAGAAACCACTATTTGTCCTCATGATCCTAAGCATGCATACCTACCTACCTACTTAGCTTCCCTTAAAAAAAAATTAGCTTTCTAGACTGCTGCAGTCATATGACTCTCATAATTTCCACTCTCTATAATGTATAACATTCACCCAGGCCTTTGACAAGGGAGACTGAGACCCCTCATTTCATCATGTTTGCCATCTTTTATCTTTATTTTTTATGTTTTATTGATTTTATTGTAATTTCTTGGTTTGATTGTTCTGAGCCACCCAGAGTCATTAAGAATTGAGCAATATGCAAGTTTAATTTACTATTATTGGTTGCATAGTCAGCCAGATGTTTAGATTGGATTTGGCATTTTTATCCACCTATCGAGTCCTTCCCAAGGACCTGGAATAGACAGATGTTGTTTGATGTTGTTAAAGGTATTGTTGCAGGATGTAAGCTGTTCTAAGTAAAGCTGCCTTTTGCAACTGACTGATGGTGATTTTGTCAATGCTGATGGTGTTCAAGTGGTGCTGCAGATGTTTTGGAACTATTATTATGATTATGATTTAATTCTGTAAACACATATAAAAATAAAAGGGGACTTTTTTGACTGCCCAGTCTAATGTATAGGGAATTGTCTAGTAATCACCCTTTCTAGTATAATCCAGACTGAACCTGTTTTGCTTTTTGAGATCACTCCAGATCAGCTAGTACTGCTAAGCCCTTCCAGGCTGGCAAACTCAGGAAACAAGAACTGCTTGAATTACTGGAATAATCTTTACTGCTAGTGAGTAGCATAACAGAATATTGAAAGCCTGTCAAAGCAATTTTTCAAATGGACTTGTACCTAGTGCAATTAAGGTAGAATTACTGTGAGTCTCCTTTTCATGTTTCTCTCCTCCCTTGGACTAAAGAATCTTTTCTGCAATGATCTTGCTTTTTGTTTCCAGGATCTGTTCCATCACAGCTACTTACCTGGGCCTAAAATAAATGAGCCCAATTCCAAAAAAAAAACAAAAACCCAGAGGAATATAAGGAACAATATTCTCTCATGAGCCCACAATTTATCACAGCATCTTGTAGAACAGGAAAATAGATGAGAGACTGCTGGACTATAACTCTAACAACCCTACTATTATCATAGTGCTAAAGGCTGCTTAGAGTTGTTATTCAGCTGTCATCCAGGGCTTGTAGATCCCTGATGTAGGGAAAAAAAATACAGCTTTCATGCTTCAAAGAGAAGATTTCTTCATGCTGTAAAGATGGAAAAAAAATACTTTTTTCAAGCCTGAACAAACAAGAAATATTTATGGCTTCTGAAAGGGAACCTGCTGGTTAATGCTTTCATCACAAGTTTCTTTTAAATATTGTCAGAAATCATGTTGTAATGCTTCCTGTCTAAAAGCATAAAAAATTATGTCTAGAGACAATGGCAGTTCGTTTTCAGTCTTGGTTTTGGATTAGAGTATTACTTTAAGAAATATAGTTACTTATACTATTCTATATGAACCAATTAATACAACTAAGCAATACACATTGTAATTAACTGTAGCATTCCATAAGAAATTTATGTATTCTTTAGGCTTTAGGGGTGACAATGACCTAAAACAACAGTACAGCTGGACCTGAACTGTCAACAAGGCTAACATTTCACCTGACAAGTGTAGGACCGGGATGGATGGATGGATGGATGGATGGATGGATGGATGATAGATAGATAGATAGATAGATAGATAGATAGATAGATAGATAGATGACACACAGACAGACACCAAGTCCACCTGATTCATCTTCATTAATACACTTTCTTTCCCAGTTATGTAGGTTTGTATACTTAACAGTCAACCACATAGAAATACAGTGTCAATGTGCCTTGTTTTACAATGAATGTTGCAAAATGTTTTCTGTATTAATATCCTCTAGCTGCATTGATTATATCAATAATGTACATAATTATTTAAATTAGTTAACCATTCTTGTCCATTCTAATATAGCCTGAGGTATTCCTAGATTTCTAGGCCAAAACCCACAATAATTGCTGTAAAAACTACTTGAATTACAGTATGTAATTAGCCCACTGCTGCTGCTGCTGCTGCTGCTGGTGTTATTATCTCTAATAATAATGTAAGTGGTAGAAACTACCAGTAGAGTTACCACACTGATACTGGATATTCTTGGAAGTATTTGCTTCTGGACTCTTTGGAAATTACATCAGGGCATGAAGAAATATCATGGACAACTTATGTATCAGAGACAACATTTACAAACTCATAAAAGTTTTGATTTCTCAGGATTGTGAATTTAAAGCAGACAGTGATAACCAGTATTAATAAATACTAGATACAAATCTGGTGAGTCCTCATTTATTTAATGAAAATAATACCAGGATGCTTTGAAGTTACAACAGATAAAGATGATAAAATTCTACGCACAATTATCTGAAAGTAAAGTCCCTTCACATTAATGCGATATATATCTGAGTAGATACAGGTGACATCGAATTGTATATTATTGATAGAAAAAGAAATTATACTAGGATTCTCATCCTATTCCCATTTTCCATTGAAATGTAAGCAATAGTAAAATGGTGATAGATTGCAATGATTTTCTATAAAAAGAATGTTTTCATATCTGCTCTAGAAGTGCGAATCAAACACAGGCCATATTCTAACAAGCATGTACATGATTATTTAACTATAGTCCAGAATGATTAACCTACAGTTCAAGACCAGGTACATCTTCTGAACATCTTTTATATGGTTGCATCTTTTATATGGACCATAAGCCTGCTTCATCTGTGATTTTCCACTGTTTTCAGATGGGAAGCACATTTAACTAATATGTGTAAGTTTAAATAGACTTAACTTGGCTTTTAAAAATAAAATAACCCAATTCAGATTTGGTTTACCAAAAGAAAAAAAAAAGAGATTCCAGCTGTTCTCACTGCATGTTTTCCTCATGTGATGTTTTAATTCCAAAGGACATTGACTACAGAATGTTGTCCATCCCAATTTTAGGTAATATTGAAGGAATTTCAATATTTGACAAATTTACCTAATGGCTCACATAGCTTTCTTAATGCAGGAAACAGGTTTATTGAACCATGAATAATCAGGTTATTTGTGCTATCTACAGCAGATGAACATTGCTGGCAGATGATAGCACATTAAAGGCCTTTTTCTTGCAAGTAAGGGATAAAGAGGGGATACCAGTTAAAAACTTCCCCCGTGAAGTTAGGTGGTGGCAGTAGTAACTACTAAGCAGTTGCATGAATGCAGGAAGACAGGCCATGGTATGTATGGGTGCAGTCTTGTTTCTGCGTTGACTACAAATGTAATAACAACAGAACTTCTTGCATTTTCAAGAATCTGAGAGTGTTCAATATTTGAAGAGCTTTTTCCCTCAGTTATGGTAGTATCTCCCCATTCAATACTCTGTTCCAAATACTGAGAAGTTAAAGCAGACTGGACCCAGTGCTTATTGCAAAGCATTGGTAATCACAAGCACTTAGGAAAAGATGTTCCCTCCCTCCTTCCTTCTGACATGCATCTTTCCCTCCCACATTCTCTCTTCTCTTCTGCAGATTTCTGAGGCCAAGGTCTCCACTGACCCTATCCTCACAATGGGAGGATTAGATTATAAATGCTCATCTAATGCCTAAAAGCCTCCTACATTGCTCCTACGGATTAGTAGACCAATGTTTATGTTTTATATTTCTCATCTGAAATTCAAACTCAGAGCCTTCTTTCAAAGACTTGACTAATTAGCTAATGCCTTGTATTTTAATGAACCAGATCTTCTATTAATCGGGGCTTCTGGAATCCTGCCAAGACTGCTAGAGGGAAAGTTTCCAGCTGGAGGAATCATCATCTGAAACTTCTGTCTCATATTGTGGTTGTCTGCATAACACAAAACCATTTTCTCAAGCCAAATAAACAGAAACTCTTTGTAAGAAGAAATGGGTAGAGGAAATACTCAGAAAATGGCTTTAAAGAAATGACCTGTAAATAAGATTCATCAAAACTAAGAATGATATTCTACCCATCCACATCAGTTCCCCAAAATCTCCATTAAGAAAGGGCTCAGTATTTGACTTTTGATAGAAAAAAAAAATTTTTTTTTTAAACAATTTTCTGAAGTAGTAGAGGGCTCGGCTCATTACAAATACTTCTCTGTCATTCTCCTACTTTATCCAGACTTCACTGCTGCTAATTGCCTCCCTCCTCTTCTGCAAGCTTCTATACATGTTCTGTCAGTGATTCTGCTTATGGCTAGCCCCACATCCCCACATTTTGTCCTGAGCTTGGGATAAAACAGGAAGATAGATAGATATAGATATAGATATAGATATAGATATAGATATAGATATAGATATAGATATAGATATAGATATATTTAAAGTAGGATGTGCAAAAGGTTCCATTGTGGACTCCTGTTTATCTTTTTTTCAAAGCATTAGAAATTGTTGATGATGTGTTTTTATGATTGGAAGATGTTATTTACTCAGGGTGCCATGGGTTATTGTTTGAATTGTTGGGTTTTAATCTTTGTACACCACCCAGAATCGCTGTGGTGAGATAGGCAGCCATATAAATTATTTAAATTAAATAAATAAACAAGGCTAATTAATCCTTTGCACATTCTCTTAAGATTTTCTATCAGTGTTCTTTCAACAATCTTTTTTACAGCCATAATATTATTCTTATGTTGAAGACCACAGACTTCTAACTTGACTTTCTCCCTTGCCTACCCATTTTTGCCTCCTTCACCAGAAGCATATCACTGAGATAAGACGAATGGCAATGCTGCAGTATGTTAGCATAAAGCACATGCTTCATGACTTGTTCCACAAGAATAAGGGTTTAAGTAGCATTCCTATCTCCCTCCAGCATTGTTAGAATTAAATATGTTGCTACTGTTAAATATATCAAGAGACCCTTTCTAATCCTTCCAAAGATTACAGAGATTCTTCCCCCTATCCACTTAGAAACCTGTCCCTCTCAAAGAGATTGAAATGACTGTGCTATAAAAGCAACCACAGACTGCTCTGAAAGCTTTACATAATGAAAGATTTTTATTTTACTGTGGGGAACAAGTTGAAGTACTGTAGGCACTTGATATGAAAGGGTCCAAAGAGCATCTTCTGAATATCTCCAGAGCTCATCTACACTTCATCACCTCTTTGTTCTTTCAGCTTGTTCAGCATTAATATTCTGCACTGTTATGGCCTGTTCATGGAAGATGGGTGGCAGGTACAGCTCTTGCCCTATCCTTGTATCCTGAATGCTGCTTGCTGTTCACATGAAAGGTTCACGATTAAAAAGAAAAGGAAGCAGACCAGGTCAGCATAACAGAATGTCACACAGAACTGCTTTAAGCATAACAGTATGAAGATGCCCTATGAATTTTTTCATACCAAATGTTTGATACCATTTCTGAATCCCTTTTCCCAGTTTGTTCAGTTAGAAAGAAGTCATTTTGAATTATCTCGGGACCAGCAATATGTTCAAAACTGAAAAAAGCCAATATTTCTAGCTGTACATTCTGTTTCTGCTCTAGGAGCTCAAGGTAGCCTATATAGCATTTCCTTGTCCCATTTCCCCCCACAACAGCTCCATGAGGTAGGTGGGGCTCAGAATGAATAACTGGCCCAAAGTCTCCCTGTGAGTTTTCATGGCTGGGGATAAACTTGAACCTAGGTGTCCCAGTCCTAGTCCTTAACAGCTAGAACACATTCATTCTCATATTAGATGTAATATATATATGCCAGATGTTATATGTGATAATTGTTACTCACAGCTCTAGGAAATAATGGATACCAAGGTACAAGGATATCAACTAACACAATCAAAGAATACTGACAATTGAAAACCATGTTTCTTAAACAGAATGGTCATTTTAAATATCTGAAAATGTCTGTTTGTTTATTGCGTCCAGATCGATTTTACCTACTCGGTTGTGTTGGCTTAGTGTTCTATCAATATGCGAGTAGTGTTGCCAATTCCATGCTGAAGTTGTATACTCCAACTGGTTCTGCATCTACACATGCAGTGAGTATGTCTGAAGGGAGGGAATCATAGCCTGCTGTGTTGCGTATAAAGGGAATTCCACATGACCTGGAACCCTAAGAAATCTAGATTTCAGATCAAGTGTAATCCTTATAAATGCAGCAATTGATACATTGTACTGATGATTGCCCTGTAGGCACAGGTAATGGATATCAATAGAAGTGTATAAGACTGATGTCCCTATTTCCTTCTCTCAAGCTGACATAGTAGAATGCAAGAGCTTAGCTGTTTGAATAGAGCTTCTGAGTATTAGATGGGAATAGGTTTGTACCTATGGGAATCCTTGTCTCTGATTTCCTTCAGTAACTGAAATAGGATGATGGATTTCTATAATGGCCCCAAAGTTTCAGGCTTCCTTCTCAGGCCAGGGTTCATTTTCCACTTTACTGTCCACTTTACTGTTGGCCTTTCCATAGCAACAAAGCCTGTGATGTTTCAGAGGGCAGTTGAAGCCCACTGAAAATAGTAGACTATTTTCTCCATGAGTGTTACAATGAATGTTTCTCTTCTCTAAAGATTTGCTTTCATTTTGGTACTGAATCATGCTGTAAATTTCATTGTTGTTTTCTTCCATTGCTAAACCATCTTGTGGACCTTAGTACAAAATTGCAAAATCTTGCAAAATGAGATTTGTCTAAATAAATAAATAGATTGGAAAGCCATCCTGGAAGCACACACTGTTTTAGGATAATATTTGTTATTGTTTTCCTTTCCTTGGTTCTAATTCAGATCAAGTTAGTTTTATTGATGACTTATTATGTTGGAAATATGATTCCTCACACACATATGTACACAGCTTAAACCAAATTCATCAAATGTACTCAAAAACGTCCACCTTGATATATATGTGACAAAACAGACCTAAATGGGGTCAGGAGGTGAATCAGGAGCACATCTTTTACTATTTTAAAAAATGTTGATAACTGCTGTAGCTAGATACAGCTGACAGTTGCGAAGTTTCTCTCCACCCCGAGAAGTCTATCTAATTGAGCAGAAGAATGAGGATGCTGGTTGGAAAAATATCAGCTTACCGATCAGCACTGTGTGAGGTACTTTAGCCAGCAAATGGCAGATTATAAAAGAAAGAAAAGATTCTACAGGCCTTCTCTATCCAGATAGATGACCCTCATACTCTTGAGATAGATGCTTAGCCAGCTCTGATTGTAAGAACCAGATAGGTGAATGGAGGAATGAACATGAGAGTGAAAGTAAGGGCAAAGAATGTTCTTTTTCAATAAAGCTTTGTAACCTATAGAATTTGATGTGCCCATAACTCTCTAAAAGATTCTAGTTTCTTTTCTGCCTAAAGGAAAATAGGGAAGGGAATCCCATTATCACTTAATAAATTCCCTGCCTCTTTACCATAGCTATGCAATACTTGCTGATTCAAGACCCACAGTCACTTGTCTTACTTGTGAACAGTTGATCAAAACCCGTGGGAGGAGTTTGAACATGTGCTAAAAGAAGAGAAAGAAAGGAGAATTCCTAGAAAAGACTTGGGACAAACTATAGGGCTATCCAGGAAATTGTGTAGCACTATCTCATCTGATACTCACTCTGTAGGGAGAATGATGATATAATAGAAGTGAGAAGGGAGGAAAAGAAGATGAGCTGTTACCCTGAACAGCGGTCCTAGGAAAGAGAAAGAGCTCCAAAATGAGGATGGACGTGTTTAAAATGAGATTGCTTCTGAAGAATTACACAAAAATTAAGCAAGCTTCCCATTAAAAAATGTTTCTGCTTATTTCTTTTTTAAAAAAATATTTTTTATTGAAAGTTTTAAATAATAAAAGGTAATACAAACCAAATTCAGAAGAGAGAGAAAATGAAAAGAAAAATAATAGAAAGTGCAAGGAAAGGAAAAAAGAGGGAAAGCGAGATTAATGAAAAAAGAAAAGAGAAAGAATTTAAAAAGTTGCTTCTGATCTTCATCACAACAAGTATAGGCAAACTTAATATTTCTTCCCCAATTATAAGGTTACATGCATATATCTCTTCTTCCCATAGCCATCTCTTATTCATTTGCAAATCCAGAAATCCTTAATGTTTCAGTCCAGTTGTCAGAAAAAGTTCATAAAGGGGTTCCAGAACTTTATCAGATTATATCTTGTTTTAACTGTGGTCAAACCAGTCAGCTTTAAATTCCTTGCTTTTTCTTCTAACAGTCTTAGGCTTTGATCCATTCAAATGCTGTCATAGGTTTTGATCATCTTTCCTTCCTTTCTCCCAACTCTGAAGTTGCTTCAAGGCTTTAGCAACTCTCTTTTGTAAATTCATCAAGAAGTTGTTATCCAGTTCTTTATCTTGGCTTGTCATTTGTATTTCCATTTTAACTGCCATCTCTATCTTGTAATCCACAGTTTGTTTATTTTCTAGTAAATTTGCATAAGCTTGTTTCACCTCTTCATATTGTAGGTCTTTCAAAGCATTTTCTTTGACAACTTTCCTTTTTTCTTTTGTAAATAATACATTCATATAAGGAAACATTATTTCTGCCATTGTAGCTACAAGTCTCTGTCCCTATTCTTCAAAAGTGTCTTGAAATTATTCAAATTTCACAGCATTATCTGACATTTTGTACAATCCAGTACTTACTTTCCAATTCAAAAATGAGAAGCAGACTTTTTTCTTTTCCTACCTGGAGTCTTTAGTCCCCTCTAGTGCCTAATTTCTGAAATCATAAAGGCTTGAATGTCTGTTGTTAGTTTGATAGACTAAACAAAATGGAATTCCCAGAAGGTATTATTTATTAGTTTTTTCCCCCAAATATTTTAGCAAAAGTCCTAAGTTTCCAAATTTTTCTGGCCCCTTAGTCCATTTATATCTTTCTTAAATTAAATTCTTATTTTGTCTTTTGCTGTTTATTTCTATTTTTAGTTCTTAAGCTTATAATTAATTTCCTTTTGTTCAAGAATGAAGGTAAACTCACCAGGTAGCTTTTCAAACTTCTTGTTTTGAAGATCTCTAATATCCTTAATATAGTTAAATAGGTAATTTCCAAAAATGGAAGGAGAAAATGGAAAAGTCTATTGCTAATTTACAAGCCTCAATTAAAGATATTCAGAAAGATAATGAGGTGGAAGCCCGTAATCAGCTGAGTACTTCTAAATTGTGCCCTTTGGCTCCTGCCCCTGCTCCTGTTAATGAAGAGGCAGAGGAAGATCTCTTCATGGATTTTCCATGTTTTTCTTCCTCTCGTCCTCCCCCATATGTTCCTCCTTCTCCTCCTCCTTTGCTTCCATTACCTCCTTCTTCGGGTACATCTGCTCCTTCTATTTCTACTTCTTCTCCAGCTTCTGTGTCTGGACCTCCCCTTGCCTCAACATCAATGCCTTTATCTTCTTTGCCTGCACCTAAATCCTCTCCCTCACCTGCTGACCTTTCTACTCTTATTCAGGAGGTGCAGAGGACATTACAGGCAGCAGATAATTTGCTTATTAGTCCTCAATCAGTTCTTAACGCTGAGCTGGATAAGACTAGCCAGATGTTGGATCTAGAAACAAGTTTTGCCTTATCTCCTTCCTCTACTCAGCCACTTTCTCCTACTTTTGCATCTATTCTTTCTGACTTACAATCTCGAGATCAAGTGGCACTTCGTACTTGTGGTGCGACACCTTTCTCATCTACTCCAAAGGGGGGTGATTTAGTCTTTCCCCCCTGTACTGCACAAACCTTGGATTTCTCTGAGCAACCTATAGGACAGTTTCCCCTTCGAGCTATGCCTGGGTCAACAGAAAATGTTAATGGACAGCCAGTTCCTAAGGTTATCCAGGTTCATGTGCCATGGTCTCAGACTGAGATTCGTAATATGGCTAATTCATTTCCTAATATTCGAGATGAACCAGTTAAATTTAAAGAGGAATTAGAAACTATTATTGAGGCTTATAATCCAACCTGGGTAGACCTCAATCAACTTATGCGTGCAATTTGCCCTAAAGGGGTATGGGAGCGTCTGAAAGAGAAAGCTGCGTGGCCCCTTCAAGCCCCAGCCTCTGGTGAGTTGGCTAATATTTGTACACGTTTGCTTGCTAATATTACTGAGGTTTGTCCTGTAAAAACGGACTGGAGTAAAATTAAAAACTGTCATCAACTTGAAAGGGAATCACCGGCAGAATACATGGAGCGCCTCACTGTTGTTTTTGAGCAACATTCTGGTGTGGTTGAACCACGAACCAACGCTCGAGAAGGTATGGTCTCCTTTTTTGTGGATGGCTTGCGTTCTAAAATTTCTGAGGCTATTCGTGTTAATGTCATTGGTTGGAAGGCCAAATCTCTGTCTGAAGTTGTTGATATAGCTGACCACTATTCCTCTTCCCTTAAAAAACAGAAGGAGGAAAAAAAGGTTCAACTTATGGCTTTACAGCTTCGTGCTTTGGAAAGCCCAGCACCCCCACCTTTTCCTCCCCCTCAGCACAGAGTTCCATATCCTTCTTTTCCACCTGCCTACAAACCTTTGCAGTCTTCCTATCGCTGTTATAATTGTGGAATGGAAGGACATTTTCGCAATGTTTGTCCCTACCTTGCTTCAGGGATTCAATCATTGCCCTGTCCCAGAGGTCAATTTCCTTCTGTAGCTCCTCATCCTCCCCCAAGAACATCACGATTTCCATGGCTGCAGGCTCCTGGGGCTTTACCAGCTCTTTTGCCCATTCCACAATAGGACAGCCCGGTGTCTTGCAATTTCAGTCCTTCCCTTGCTTGTCCTCTTGTTCCTCTTGATCTTTCTGATCCAGAGCTCCTTGTAACTATTGATGATCAGCCAGCTAAGTTTTTGGTAGATACAGGGGCTGCTTTTTCTACTTTGATAGCTAAGGATTTTCCTCAGCTCAAATCTTCTCAGCAAGTGGTAAATGCGATAGGTATTGCAAATACTTCTGTTCCACACCCAGTCTCACTTCCTGTTTCGGTCTCCTTTGGACCTCTACAGCAGGAACATGCTTTTCTCTTGAGTCCTTGTTCTCCAGTTAATCTTTTGGGCCGAGATCTTTTGTGCAAGCTCGGTTGCGCCATTTATTGTCAGCCTGATGGATTATATTTAGATATCCCCCCCGCTAATGAATTTGCTGTTTTGGCATGTTTACATAGTTCTGCATTTTCGGCATGTTCAAGTTCCCCTTTGGAGACAGATCAATTAACTTCCTCTTTCACTTCTTTTATTCTTGCTCAAGTTCCTGAATCTCTCTGGGCAACGCATTCTGATGATGTGGGTTGTATTAGCTCTGCTGAACCTGCTCGTGTCCAGCTTGACCCCACTAAGCCCCTTCCTCGAATTCCCCAATATCCCTTATCTGAGGAAGATCAGGATGGAATTCGGCCTGTTATTAGGGCCCTTCTTGATCAGGGCATTCTAGTCCCTACTATGAGCCTCTGCAATACCCCTATTTTTCCAATATGCAAAAAAGCCGCTGGTTGGCGTTTTATTCACGATCTCCGTCATCTTAATAAGATTGTTATACCCTCATATCCAATGGTTCCCAATCCTGCTATAATTCTTTCTTCTATACCATCAGATGCTTGCTTTTTCACAGTTGTTGATTTATCTTCTCTTTTTTCTCTATTCCTATACACCCAGACTCTCAGTTCCTCTTTGCCTTTCAATTTGAGGGTCTTCAGTTGACCTGGTGTTGTCTTCCCCAGGGATACTGTGAATCTCCTTCTATTTTTTCACAGGTCCTTCGACAGGATTTGGCTACTATTTCCTTTCCAGCAGGCTCAACCCTACTACAGTATATAGATGATTTGTTGCTTGCTTCCCCCTCTTTAGAAGCCTCCAAAACAGATTCTTTGGCACTTCTTGTTGGTTTAGCTGAAAGGGGACACAAGGCTTCAAAGTCTAAATTGCAGCTTTGTCTCCCTGAGGTTGTTTATTTGGGGGTACTATTAAAACAGGGTGCTCGCTCTATTTTGCCTTCTCACATTGAAGCTATTTTGCAACATCCTAAGCCTACTACCCAGAAGGCCATGCGTTCCTTCTTGGGCATGACTGGGTTCTGTCGTCAATGGATTCCTGCTTATGCTAAGCTTACCCTTCCCTTATATGATCTAACTTTGCATAATGTTTCTGAACCCCTTTCCTGGTCTTCTGAAGCTGAGTCTTCTTTCTCTGCTCTTAAGCAAGCTATGGCTTCTGCACCTGCTTTGGGGCTACCTGATTATAATAAACCTTTCTTTCTTTATTGTCATGAGCGGGAGGGCTTTGCCCTTGGAGTTCTTGCTCAACCTCATGGCTCTTTGAAAAAACCTGTTGCTTATTTTTCCCTTATGCTAGATTCTGTTGCAAAAGGTTTACCTCCTTGTTTGCGAGCTGTAGCTGTAACAGCTTTATTAGTAGAACGCTCTGCTGATTCGGTCTTAGGTCATCGTTTGATAGTTTCTGTTCCTCATTCTGTACCAGCTCTTTTATCTCGCACCCGCAATAAGTTTCTTTCTACTGCTCACTTGACTAAATATGAAGCTTTGCTTCTTTCTTCCTCCCATATTACCCTCCGTTGTTGTCCACCCTTGAATCCAGCTTCCTTGCTTCCTGTGCCTACTGATGGAGATCCTCATGACTGTGAGGCTCTTTGCTCGCTTCTTTCTAAACCACGCCAAGACCTTCTTGATATTCCCCTTCAGAACTCTGACTTTATTCTTTTTGTTGATGGCTCCTGCTTCCGTGATCCCTCTGGGAAGCTAGTAGCAGGATTTGCTGTCTGTTCTTCTTTTGAACCTTTAACTTTTGGTCCCCTTCCTGGAGTCCATTCAGCCCAAATTGCAGAACTTGTGGCCCTTGCAGAGGCCTGCCGTTATGCATCTGGAAAATCTGCCACCATTTACACTGATAGTCGCTATGCTTTTGGTGTTGTTCATGATTTTGGCCAACTTTGGAAACTTCGTGGCTATTTAACAGCCCAAGGGACTCCAATAAGGAATGGGCAATATGTTTCTGATCTACTTTCAGCTCTTTCTTTGCCTTCTGAACTTGCCATTGTTAAATGCCTTGCTCACCAGTCCCCTACTTCTGAAATTGCTATGGGTAATGCCTTGGTGGATGCCACAGCTAAATGGGCAGCCCTTATGGCCCCAGGCTCTAGTCCTA
The DNA here is from genome assembly GCA_030867105.1 of Liasis olivaceus. NCBI lineage: Eukaryota > Metazoa > Chordata > Lepidosauria > Squamata > Pythonidae > Liasis > Liasis olivaceus. The sequence continues at coordinate 43,631,488 of CM061350.1, read as the reverse complement.
CTGTCCTTGCTTTTAATACTTCGGATACTGCAGCAGCCCTGGCTCTTGCTGAACTTGACGATTTGGTTGCTATGCAACAATCAGCTCCTCGATCTGAGCATCGTCATTGGACCAGATTGGGCTGTGCTCCTACTTCTGCTGGCCTTTGGTGCCATCCAAGTGGTCGCCCTGTGTGCCCATGTTCCTTGTTGCCATATCTTGTTCATGTCCAACATGGGGTTTCTCATGTTGGTCAGAAGGGAATTGGTGCAGCTATTACTAAAGAATGGGTTGCTCCAGGAGTGCATGCCATGGCGAGGCAAATCTGTTCATCGTGCACTACCTGTCAGCAGCATAATATTGGCCAATCTACTCCAGTTGTTGCTGGATCTCATCCTCCCCCTTGGGGCCCTTTTGTACATGTGCAGATGGATTTTATTCAAATGCCTAAATGCTGTTCTTATGAATATGTACTTGTCCTGGTTTGCATGTACAGTGGGTGGATAGAAGCTTTTCCCTGTATAAAAGCTGATGCCATTACAGTAGCCAAAAGGTTGCTAAAAGACTTCTGTCCCAGGTTCGGTATCCCCTTTATTTGGGGAGTGACCGAGGCACCCACTTTGTAAACCAGGTAATAGCAGGATTGTGTAAGGCCCTTAAGATTACACAAAAGCTACACTGTGCTCATCATCCAGAATCGACAGGTAAGGTGGAACGTTTTAACTTCATCTTGAAAAACAAACTTGCCAAGATCTGTGAAGAAACTGGTCTGAAATGGCCAGATTGTTTGCCCCTTGCTCTTATGTCAATTCGGGCAACTCCATCTAAATCTACTGGACTGTCGCCTCATGAAATCTTGATGGGACAGCCAATGAGAGTACCAGTGTCTCCCCCTTCGCTTCTTCACCTGCAAGATATCCATGTGCTTGACTCCCTTATGTTAGAATACTGTCGAGCTCTTATTTTTTCCCTCAGGAACTGTCACTCAAGAGTTGCAGCTGCCTTGTCTAAAGAACCTTTGCATCCGTGTCATTCCCTGGCCGTGGGCGATTGGGTTTTGATCACAGTATTTCAATGGAAGAACTGTCTGGCTCCTCGTTGGAAGGGACCGTTCCAGATTTTGCCAACCACAAATACAGCAGTAAAGTGTCAGAGTCTGGATTCCTGGGTGCATGCTTCGCACTGTAAGAAGATACAGCCCCCAGATGAGGAAGTTCCAGCAGAGAAATTTGTAACATCTATAGAAGCCGTTGGCAGAACAGAGCAGAAGAAGCCTTTTCCTCTTTCTGTAAACACTGAGGAACAGCTTGTGGTCATGCTTAAGGAGGGTGCACGTGCTAGTAACCTCTGCACTCCTCTGGATCCAGAAAAGCGTTCACACAGTTACAATCTTCATTCTCGTCACGTCAATAAGCAGCCTGCAGCTCAATTGCCTTGAGGTGACCAACGTATAATCCCAAATGGAAGCTCGACTGCATTTAAAAGAGACTTATTATATTAGAAAATGCTTAATGCCTGCAGTATGGTTAATTGTTGCTTTATTGTTTATTGGAACTTGTCTCAATTTGTATCATTTATTGCACCTTGTTACAGGGTCAAAGGATTCAGGGTTTGAGAGAACTACACCATCAGTCCCTCTGCCAACACAGTTGGTGGAGGAGACAGAGTCTTCATGTCACACAAGGACCCATGTGCGAAGGGCTGTTCAAAGATTCCCTAGGGGTCTTGTTGCTAACAGGGACCCTGGGAATCTAGAACTTGATAATATGTATTTGCATATAGTAGATATATATAGAACCACTCATTCAATCACGAATCTAAGCAATTGTTGGATATGTAATTATAACTTGGGGTCTAATCAACATGTCATTCCTCTGTTTGCCAAGATGATTCCTACTTATTGGTTTCTCAGTACCTTGTGGAGTTCTAGTGGATTAATATCCTTGACTCCATATGGAAAGGGCAGCAGATTGATGTCAGCAGATGACTATAGGAGTATTCCCAAGTGTAAGACAAATCCAAAATTGTGTTCTTTTCAATACCATTTGCTCCCAGAACCGGTCTTTGGGGATGTATGTATAAGTGCTAGTGGTCCTGATTCCTCCCCTATGCCTGTTTTGGTCCCAGAGCATTCTAAAAATGTTGGGAGTAGTCAATGTAATATGACCATTTTATATAAATATACCTGGAGTTACTACTTCCCTGATCGTCCTAGACCCTGTACTTATTCTGGAGATTATTGTGGTCCACTTACAATTGCTAGGGGTAAATGTTCCTATTCACTTCCACCTCGAACCTGTTATGATTATTCACGAATTTTGGAGGGTCCTTCAGGACCAACTTGGGTACAGAAGGCTTCCATGTGTTGCCGGGTAGCTCCTGAAGGTACTTGTTCTCTCTCACTATGTTCTTCTTTAGTTAAAATGATAAAATATGATATTCCACCCATTCATAGACCTGCTGTAGAGCTAATAAATGCTTCAGTAGCAGATAGATTAATTTTTGATCCAAATCAATGGGTCAATGGTATAGTTGCTCCCCAAGGCCTATCATTTATTTGTGGAATCCGAGCTTATAAGGCTTTACCACCTGTATGGGTTGGTTCCTGTCATATAGGAGTGTTGGGCCCTGGCTTGATGCCTCTAAAGGAACCAATGGATTTGGTCCTCGAAGCCCGTATTCGTTCAATTCCACCTAACACATCTCATTTGGCCATTCTCAATAGGGTTCAAAGATCCCTCCCAAAGCCCACTTTAGATAATGGATGGTATAGATTCTTTGGTCTTTTGTTTCCCAGAGCTGGTGTATATATGCTCTGGGAACAAAGCAAGAAATTTTCTACATTGTTGGAACAAGTTTCTAATATTTCAGCCTCTCAGTTTACACTTATTGCTACTGAGATGGCTGCCATCCGACAGAATACATTACAAAATAGAATTGCCTTGGATTATGTTTTGGCAAAACAAGATGGGGTATGTAAACTTATAGGACATTCTTGTTGTGTCTTTATCCCAGATGGAAACAAGACATTATTTGAAAACATTGGGGCATTGAAAAAGGCCATGGCAAATTATAAAAAAGACACATTGACTCCCTTTGGTACTTTCACAACAGAGGGTAGTTGGGATTTTCTTTCCTTCTTCTTTTCTGGCCTAGGAGGAAAAATCATTATGTTCCTTCTTACAGTTTTTTGTATTCTTTTTTTGGCCTATTTGGTATTATTGTTAATTCAAAAATGCATTTCTGCATCCTCAGGACCATCTTCAGTTCCTTTGATGGTGCAGACTATCAGTCAAAATATTAATTCTTCTAGAATTTCTCGTCCCTTACCTAACCCTGAAGCAACAGACCTCATATCGGAACTGTCAACTGTTCCTTCTTGGACAATCTCTTCCTTAGGTGTCCTTGAAAATGATGCTATTTATGCTTTCATTCCTGATAGTATCGAGGCTTTGCATGCTACCATGAGACAAGGTGTTTCCCCTACACCTGTAGCTATGGAAATTGCAGAGGACCACCCCTATGTCTCCCAATATCCTCAACTTTGCAATATTTAATTATAATCATTTCAGTTTGCTAGCTTTTGCTATAGAAACTAAGTAGATTCCCTTTTTGATCTTAAATCATAAAGTGTGAAATTATGTACTAAGTATTTCTCCCCTGTAGATCATAAATCACAGGAGATACTAACGCTCCTCTCAAATGTATGGTGTTGTCCATAGGACAAGAAGTGGGGATTGTGAGAGGAAAATTATTAGTAGCCTTTTATATGTTTTAATGTAAGTTTAAATGCATTTAATTAGGCCAAGATAACTGAAAAATGACCTGCGTAGGCACATACGGGAAAATTAAGAAGAACTTGCAAAGTAAAGGAAATTACAAATAGTATGCCAAGAACAGAAGTGTTAGAAGGGCACAGACACGTGTCGAAATGTTGTTCTGGGATTGATATGAACATCATAATTGTGATTTGTGGTTAAAAGGGATAAAAAGGATAGCATCAAGGTAAATGGTGCCTCTTGATTGAGCTGTCAGCTTGACGGCTCAGCAAGCAGGTCCACATTGCAATGTGTTGCTAAGTAAGTACTTTGTATGTATTGTTTGCATTTTACTTTTATGCTGAACTTATTTTTAATAAAGTTTTAGTAGAACTTAGAACTTTGAAGTGACTTGTTTTATGGTGTGTCTGCCTCCCGTGTTTAACGTGGTTTTTCTCCTGACAGTGTTATGAAATTAAGCAGCTCTTTAACAAACCATTTTTAAAAATCTACTTATTTTGTAAAGCCTTTCTCAATGATTGCATATATATTTGCCCCTTGACACTAATCAATGAATAATTCAGCTGATTAACTTTCAAAACAGTGATTACTGGCAAGCAGTTCATTTTAGGAATATTTTCTGCATTGTGGTTGTAACTTCCCAAAAAGTGGTAGATGTAACTTTTCTCAATTTAAAATCCTAGCAGTTTTGCATGAGGCTGAGTTTTGAGTTGGTTATGTTGATGGAATTATGGAATGAAGTTGAAAGGGTCATTCATGCATTTTGCTTCATCTTCAGTTACAAAGAACCAGTGTGACATGGTTGTATCCTGATAGGAAAACAGCAGAAATTATGAACTCATATAGGTGAGATACTTGTAGACTGTATGTGGCTTCCACTCCATTTTTGCTCCTACACAAATACTATGATGTTTGAAATCTGGCAGCAAGTTGCTCATTTTTGCTAGTTTGCTGTTTTGATTTTTTGCTTTCTAAATAAATTCATCATCTCCCCCCCCCCCCCCCCCCAAGTATTGTGTCTCCTACAGTTGCCTTTAAAAAACATAGATGCTAGGCCATGTTTTGTGCTAAAGAGATCATAATCATGTGATCATTTTTTATTTCTATAAATTATCAGAATCGACAGATGTATTTGTTCTTTCCATATGTCTTTTAGATTTCATTCTGTGACAGGAACTTTAGGCGAATACATTTCCACATTAACCATAAAGTACTGCAAAGACACACTGCAAACAGAACGGATAATTGCGACAATTTATCTTTCTCCACATGAAAATTCTTTTCTGCAATCCTATCCAAGCCCTTTTCAGTCTGTGGCATTTCCAGTGATAAACTATCAGGGAAGGGCTGGTTGGCTAAACAGTCATGTGACACTGCAAAAGAGAATCAACAGGCAAGGAACAAGGAAACCCACTTTCCCATCTCCCTGTTATCCCTTGTAAATGTGTGTCTGACCTGCAGTGCATTAGCAGTAGGACACAGGTCTGAACACCCTAAGTTCAAGGGAGAGAGAAATGTATCTGTTTTGCTTTCCCTTCTATATTTTCTCAAAGTAGAAATTTATTTCACCCAGTTTGCAATTTTTAAAAGAACATACAGTAATATCTTTGCGTGAGACTGTATGTGTTTTAATATATGTGAAAATTTGAATGCATTTCTGCATGTTTTTCCCCAGACATGCTTGTTTTACAAGTGATTTTCTCCAAGAGATGCCCCATTTATACGCAATTGTCTGTAATGTATGCAATTTTGCATATTCTTCTTGAACAGAGAACTTCATTTCAAAACTCAAAACAGATTTTTTAAATGAACAGGCAGTGAAGTTCCAGTGAAGATGGTGCAGGGCTGTGGAAGGTAAGTTTTTGAGCACTTTAAATTGCCCAAGAGGGAAAGACTGCCAGAATTATTCACGGTGTTTTGTAAATACATTGGAACTGTTTTGAATTACTTGAAGTTAAGCACGTCCTGTCAGTTATGCAGATTGATGATGCTGGATTTCCGATCTCTATGCTGATGTGTGTGAATAATGCCTACAGATCAAGACTTATTCTATAATTTCCATTGAAAAGCCCTGAATACTGGACTGAAAGTAACAGCTATACTCCATTGTGATTCATATGTTGTGTGGATTCATATGTTGTGTGATTTTAATGGAATAAGTTTATATACAATGTGTTCTGAATTTGGACTTCAGATTACAATTAGATGGTGAATTATGATTAAAATATTTCTACAATGGAACAATGTTAATTTTGCCTGAGTCAATGTACAATTGGCATATAGTTTTTCATTAGTACTTGGGATGGTAAGGCTTTTTTGAACAGAGGGTTGCACTGAAAATATAACAACGCACTACATATGACTACTCTGTGCTTTTGTAAAAGCTATACTTGAAATGGAATAATGCTGTCTGATCTTTGCTTCTGAAGTTTAATGCTGTCTGTTTCTGACCTTTTATAAGATGGGGAGACTATTCTGACACAAAACTGAACATTTAATTGATAGAACTGTAAAAATGAACAAAGGCCACAAGGTACATAAAGTACAGGGAAGGGATTCGTTCTGATGATGATGATGATGATGATGATGATGATGATGATGATGATAGTTGGTCACACAGTCAGCCAGATGTTTAGACTGGATTTGGTATTTTTATCCACCTATCAAGTCCTTCTCAAGGACCTGGGATAGGAAGATGTTGTTTGATGGTTTGATGGTGTTAAAGGTATTGTCACAGGATATAAGCTGTTCCAAGTAAAGCTGCCTTTTGCAATTGACTGATGGTGGTTTTGTCAATGCCAATGGTGTTTAAGTGGTGCTCCAGATGTTTTGGGATTGCACCTAAGGCACCTGTTACTACTGGTACTATTATTGCTTTCTTTTGCCGTAGTCATCCTATAGACAGTCCCCTACTTACAAACAGGTTACATTCCAAGAGACTCTTCATAAGCCCCTTTTGTTTGTATGTCCAACCAAGTAAAAAGTTTTTAAAAAAGAGGAGGAGGCAGGAGGCAGAGCAGCGGTGTGGGCAGAGGAACCCTGTCTTCTGTTGTTAATGCATCACCAGGTGAGGCAGGAGAGGTGGTAGTGGCTCTTTGGGTGATGGATGAGCTGGTGGGGCACTAGGTGCTCCATTGCCGGGTGGTGGCTCCTTAGGCGAAGGACGAGTCGATGGGGCACAGCATGCTCCGTTGCCAGGCGAGGTAGGAGGCCTCCACTCCCTCTCCCCTGTCCTCTGCCACCACCCCCTCTCCTGCCTCACCCGGCAATGAAGCATACTGTGTACAGTAACCATTTCTGGGAACTCCAACTCCAATGCAAACCTCAAAAGCAAATGGAAGGCGGAAAAGGGTTAGAAATGGCGCACTGCAAATTAACCCTTTCCCGCCTTCTTCCAACTTCTGGTTCTGACTTCCGGCCTGACTTCTGGTTCTGACTTCCAGGTCCATCCTGTTCATATCGGTGAAAGTTCGCAACATGAAAGTTTGCAAATAGTGGACTGTCTGTACTTCTATTTGCAGGTCTTTATATTTTGTGATTTTTCTCCAGTTTTGATTATTATTATTATTTAAAATAAATAAATTAATAATAATAATAATAAATAAATATTATTTTATTATTTTGTTTTATCCCATCTTTTTAATGTATACTTTATATCTTTGCTGTATGCTAGTTTCTAATTAATATGAAGGAAGATGCTTATTTATCTACTAGAAAACTTATTAGCTATTAAGGATATGAGCAAAGTATTAAGTGAGGAAAGCATTATTTTGAACCCTGTGCTAGGAGTACTGAACTGCTGTATCTTCTTGAAGGCTGTATGCGGCTGTGTCTCCAACAATGTCTGATCATGCATGCACATGCAAAGTTGATACTTCTGCCAGAACTCTCATTGAAGTGAAGTGGCCACCAGATGGCCATGCTGACCTTTGAGAAGATGTTGGGTTTGACACTTCAACTAGTGTGTTTGGGCAGGTGCTTCATGAACTGTTCTCCAAAATTCTGTTGCTCAGCCCTACTAGATAGTCATTCGCTCATTTATTAATTAATTCACAGATGTTTTGGCCTGCTACAATTAAGATATTTATTAGAATGAGTAAATAATTGTAACTTTTTAATAAGCTGTAAGTCTCCTTCCCAGTTATTTTCATGCAATTATATGCTGATTTAGGTCACTTCCTATCACGCTTATCCGGGAGTAAGCTCTATTGAAAACCAGATGACTCTGAATAGATATATTTTAATTCTTTACTTATTTGGCATGAAGTCCAACATCACACTTTCTTCTGCTCCTCAAAAAAGTTGTGATTCTCTGGAGCAGATTTTAAAAACATGCAGGGTTTGCTGCAGGGATGGATCAGTTCCCTGCAGTCTAACAGTTCCCACAGTGAAAATAATGTTCTCAATAGAAAATTGACATTGGATTCCATCTTTAGAATGTTTCCTATCCACTTTTCACCTGAACATTTCCAAGGCATTGTACAAAAGCATGATTCAGACTTGTATAATAAGAACAGCATATTTATACCATAAAGAAACCAATTCAAGAAAGAACCATAAATTGATGAGTTGTAGATTGCCCATTGCTAGAACACACTGCTGGTGAGACAGAGGGTCTTTCCATTTGTACACTCCCAATTCTGCTCCAGAACAGTTTCTCAATCCTTTTACAACCCATTACAGACTGTAAATTATGGACAACCAAGATGCTTATTATAAAGCTGTAAGCATACGTAATACATAGGTTATACATATCCACAACCTCCCACACACATATATACACTAAATGAAATCTATGTATAGTGAACTACTGGGTTTGCTCTGTATCTAACGTTCACTCATCTCATTTTCACTCCTTAATATATTTGTAAAAGGCATATTTCCTCATGATTGAAGATAACTCTGCTTCCTCTCACATTAAATCATTTTGTAATAAATACTGGCTTGTCTTAATGACTTTCAGAAATGGATACTTCCATGAACAATGTTTTAGAATCATGTGCACGCTAACATTTCAAATCAAGGGATTATGGAAACAACCACAACAATAGGTTTTTGCTGTATATTGAGAGTCCAGTTGGGATTTCTGGTGCATAATTACTTGAATAATAAATTCAGCTGCCAAAGTAGATCAGTTACTTATAATTCCAAATGTACTCAACAGGTATTCAAGGCTATTGGATGACAAATATAAATTCCCAATTATGAATTAAAAGCCATGTCCTGGCTCACAATGTTAGAACCTCAAGAGACATTTAAAAGCCAATCAGATTGGCAAAGGCATATGTACACATTCCTGCAGACTTGAAAATGTTTGGAGTGCTGGAGAATTCCCTTTCAGCTACATCTACAACCAGAGGCAGATAAAAAGTTTTGTTTTGTTTTAATGTGGTTAGTCATTCACCCCTGAAATCTCTCCCATGTCTTGAGAATATCCTCATCAGAGTCACCATGTTGAAATACGTGAGTTCAGCAACATTCCCTCAGGAGGATGGATTTATTTTGTTCCTAAGTAATGCAGATATCTTTAATCCACAAATCACAACTCCTGTAGGGAACATAAATAAATACACCTCAGGCTGAAGCTACCTGGCATGTTAGGGAGATACGTATAACTGCTCATGGCATAAATCCGCTTATTCATCATAAAACATGCAAGAAGACTTCAATAGCAGTCTCTAGGCCTAATCATCTCTTCTTTGGGCATAACTCTAGGAGCTTAATTCCTGAAGAGAAAATGGCAAATGTTCTTCAAGTTTAGATTCTCTTTCAAAGATGATAAACAGCTATAAACAGCTTATAACTCAGTACAGAGGCACAGAGTATGTGGTCTTGTGGCAGAGGCTTGATAAAAATATTTTATTTTATTTTATTTATTTTATGTTTACATACATACATACATACATACATACATTTTATATGGCCACCCATCTCACCAGGAAGCAACTCTGGGTGGCATACAATATCATGAGACATCGACAGATACACAGAAAATGTGTGCTGAAATGTCATCTAAACAATGATATCTCAGTCATGTCCCAGTGCCTAGAGGCTGTGAAGAATTGGATGGAGAAGAACAGGCTTAAGCTCATCCAATAGAAGTAGTCTATTGTAGATATATGTAGCTCAGAGTTTCACTGTAGAGTCCTGGGGGTTCTCTGAGTTTGGTTGTTTTCTTGCAGATGTCTCATTATCCAACTAGATAACATCTTCAGTGCTAGAAGGGAGTGGGGTTTGATCTCTGTTTATATACAGTAGCTTGCTCTCTCTGTGTTGGAAGGGGTGTTCCCCCACCCACCCTTGGTAGTTCCTAGATTAGGCTGCTGTTTACTGCATGATTGTTTGTCTGAGTTGGTAGTTCCTTGATTGAGGGTTTCTTCTTTATTGTCTCTTTTGAATGGTGTGTAAATGTTAAACTCATCCATAACAAACATTTATACAAACATAATATAACAAACATAACAAACAAACATAACAGAAGAGAAAACATTCTTTTTTGAATAGTATATAAATGCTAAACTCACCCTTAATGGCTATAGTGGGTCTTCCAGTATCAGGGATCTGCCATCTTTAATTCTGGACATGGTTGAACTTCTCCAGGTGGAACTGCTATACAGTTTAGAGGTCCTGTTGATCTCTCAGCTCCTATTGACAGAGCAGATAGAGCTGTGGCCAGGAGGGCCTTTGCCCAGACTTCACTAATATGCCAATAGTGTCCTTTCCTGGACCAGACTTCCATTTTACAGTTGCTTGTGCCTTAATCAGGTCTGATTAAGACATGAGCAACTGTTGGACATTATTCATGCTTGGACTACTACATGGGGCTAGCCTTTGAAACTGCAACTGATCCAGAATGCAGCTGCATTGGCAGTTATGGGCATGCCCATGTGATACTTCTGACTGCATGGGCTGCACTAACTACTGGTGAGCTTCTGAGTATAATTCCAGGTGCTGGTGGTCACATTATAAAGCTCTTCCTGACATGAGGTCTGGTTACCCACAGAGCCACCTTTCTTCCAATATCTCTGTCTAGCTGTAAAATTTGGCAGAACGATAATGCTCCTGGCCCCCTCCTTGAAAAAATGTCATCTAATGGGTTCCAGGAGGTGTGACCTTTCTGTTGTAGCATTTGCCCTCAGTATGGTATTCACCCAGAAGTTCACATTGCCCTGGCCTTGTTGTCCTTTACATGAGCCTTGAAGACCTGGCTCTTCACTCAGGACCTAGGATGAGGTATTGTGTTTGCTGGATATTTTGCATGATCTTATTTTCCATTCTTTTTATTCTAGTTTGGCACTCTTGTGGGAGATGTTTGTTGGTCCAGAGCTGTCCAGAGTTGGTTAAGTTGGTTGACTCTATGCATTTGATAAATAAAAGCAAGTAGAAATAATAATCATTCCACAAAAAATACCCCCACACCACACCTAAAGTAGAAACAGAAAAGAACCGTATTTGACTGTTACATAAATATCTGTAATTCTGCCATTTGTTTATGTTATTATAGCATGCTTAAGATCTCTTTCCTGAGATAGCTTTTTCTTACCAAAGTGTCTGTGGCATTGATGGTGCCCAACCCACATTTTATAAATGGGACTTATTTCACAGGATAGTTGGTAGGCTAATGGACTGTTAGATTGCAGAAGATGTGAACCAGAATGGGCCTAGTCCTTGTGGTCCTGTCTCCTGAGAAATCTTCATTGAAAAGTAAAATGAAACCCCAATTTAGCAGACCTCAATGCAATAGACTTTACATCCAATGGACCAATTTTCTGCACAGATTAATTCCATTTGCATAATACATTACGACACAAATGACACAAATTGCTGCTATGACATACTGTCATATTTAACAGACATTCATGAATAACAGACTTCCTTCCCTTCCAGTTAGTCTGTTAAAGTAAGAATTCACTTTGTATGTACAGTGGACCAGTAGCAACTGTGCTATTCTACAGTCCAGTGTACATTAGCAATCATATTTCCAGACAAGTACTACTGTGCAAAATGTCTCAGATTCATGCCTTTCAAGCATTATATGTACACAATGTTTTACCTGCATTTACTAAATCAGTTTGCTGTGTGCAAAATGAAGTAACCCAAATAATGAGGAAGCAGCTCACTAACAGCTTGTAGATAGCTAATATTTATTTTTGTTATCGTAACTGCCATCATTATAATCAAGATCATTTTTAGCAGACAGAATAATTCCTTCATTCTTCATCTCTTAATAAATGAGCTCTTTTAACTATAGAAAAGCATGCTCACCAATACTAATTAAACTGGCTTTGTGCCTTCAGCAGCGATAGTTATGCATATTGATTATACATTGAAAAATTGAGACTGTGTCTGGGTGACTTTGAATACTGTTAACCTGCCTTGTTCTAATTATCATGTTAATCATATGCTTTTCTCTTTGTATGTGGGCTTCTAGTCAGTATTTGCTTGGGCAGGTAATTATCAAAGGTCAGACTATCCATCGGCTAGGAAGAAGTTGGTGATTAATATCATGTATCTTTACACTATAATCTCCTTTGGTGCTGCAACCAATGTTATTTTGAACTTTGGTCACCTCTGTTGTCAGAGTTAAGAAGAGGTAAGTACTTCTGTCAGAGAAAACTGTTGTGGTTTTCTGGCCCTACCTATACAAATACCCCAGCCGAGATCCTACATTTCAAATTACAATCGTGCTCAAAGATATTTATTTCAGAGCAGGCTATTGACCATATATAGGACTGGAATAGTTGTGTCCCATCTCATCCAAGCTTTTCCATTCCATCTGGTGGGCTGGCCACAAGATCTTTCAAAGTCCCACATAGTTTGAAACACTGGTATTCCATGAATAAAGGAGAATATCATTGGAAATGGAACTGAAATCTTACAGGAGGGATGATGATGATGACGATGATGATGATGATGATGATGATGATGATGATGATTGTCTCTGGTCACACTAACAGACACAATATAATAATGGGAAGAGTATTGGGGGGAAGTGTTTAACTAATTTTTGGCAGCAATTTGTCATTTTTTACTGCCTTGTAATGTCATGCATACATTTGTCATACATGGACGTGCAACTAAATTAACCTGGCAACATATCCAGAACATTGCCTCACTCCATCCTTCAGTGCTGACTAGGAGAAAAAGCTCTTGCTGTATAACTAAGATTAATTTATACCCCTTTTGAACCTTATTTGAATGTATCCTAGCATTGCACTCTACCACCCAATCCACACTCATGTCTTTATATAGGAACTCATTTGCATACTATGAATTAACAGAAATCATTAATTTCAAAAGGATTTAAGTTAGAGCTATATTGTGCTATGTTACACACACACAAAAAACCCTACATTCCATGTCCAGGAAGTTCAAATACCACACTGAGTTTGTTAACAAATATATTTGATTCTCATAGATCACTGTTTGCTTCCCCCACCTTCAAAATTTAAAGTTTTCATATAATTTGGTGTTCATTTACTCAGTAGGAGACTATTACATAGTAAGATAAAAGGAAGAATAGGCAAAGCATTATTATGAAATAGCAAGTAGCATAAATTGGGTGGAGGTTACCAAACAGTAGCCAGATAAAAAGAAAAGGATTTGTGTTTGTTATCAATTCCTCATCCTTTGATTATTCAGAAAGCTTTTTTGTCCTTTTGGAACAATTTCCAAATTACCTCCAAATGTTGTCCAAACTTTTCTGAAACAGCTTGAGAATCAGAGACTTGAAGGTACAGATGAGTCTTTGCCTGCCAAACATCTTCAGATAAGGGGAACACTGTGGACATAGTGCACCTTGACCTTAGCAAAGTATTCAGCCAAATTTGTGTGATATTTTCATTAATAAAATGGTTAAGATGTTGGCCAGATTATAGAATGATTAGATGAGATTCATAATTAGATGGTTGACCTGACCCAGAGGGTAGATAAGTAGCTCCTCATCAGATTGGAAAGTAGTATTGAATGGAGTGTCATAGGACACTGCCCTGTCTCATGTATTGTTCAAAATATGTATAAAGGACCTTGATGAAGGAATTGAGGAGATTATCAAATCTGTAGACAACTCAAAACTAGGAAGGGTGCCTGACTATAGAAGAGAAGAGGGATTCAAAAACATCTATGCAGACTTGAATATTTGGCCAGAACAAACAGGATGACATTCAACAGGGAGAGATGCAACAGTGCAAGCAGTGATGAGCAATCCTCAGTACACCCAAGTAATATCTCTGCTAGGCAAGTTGCATTAGTTACCAGTTGATTTGCAACTGCAATTCAAGGTGTGGGTTATCATCTATAAAGGCCTACATGGAATACAGCCTGGATATTTGCAGGCTATTTATTTACTAAATAAGTAGATGTAAAGTCCAGCAATTGGTGAGTAAACAGTAATGCACAAGTTTGGGATATGGAGAAGATCTGGCTTGGCAATAGTCTATGTGGAGAGGTTCTGGGTGATTTAGTGAAGATGCTAAGAAAGCAAATGCTATTTAGGGATATATTAACAAAAGCATAAAACTCAGGTAATTGTCCCATATTCTGTCTTATTCAGTCCCCATTTGGTATAATATGTCAATTCTGAGTACTATAGTCATTTTACTATATGTTCTTAAAATTCAGAAATTAAAGAACTAAGCCTTAATTTACTCAGATCAAGATATAACATAGTCTGATTAAACAAGAGAATTGCCCCTAAGCCAGAAATCACCCCCCCAAAAAAACAGTAACTGAAAGTTACTTAGAAAAATATGGAATATGATTAATTAGATCCAGTTAGTTACATTGAAATCTATGTGACATATACCCCGTTAGAAAGATTATGCACAATGATGCAACATTGAAGGGTGCTACTTTTTAAATGAAACCAAAAGAGTCAATGTACTAATGCAATGTGCAATGTGTGAGTGTATGTGGGTATATCAAGGCATATGGTTCTTGTGAGTTGCTTAGAAATTAAATAAGATTTGGAATAGTTTTTGAAACTTTTGGAAAATTACCAAAATCTCATTCTTGGATTTGTTTTTATATGCATTTAGGAAACAGATACAGTAGCACTGATGTTGAAAAGAGTGTATTAGTTGTTGTAGCTTGCCGCACAGTAGCTTGCCCTCTAAATAAATATCAAAATAGAGCACAATTATTTTCTTCAACCTTCCCAGCTCAGACTGCAAACTGAATTTCCATGTGCCAATGTTCTATATAGAAGACAAATATACAGATGTGTTTTATGTTAGCCCCTTGCTGTTATCAGGAGCATAAGAAGAGAGTTGCTAGTTCAGAAGAAAGGCATATCTGGGGCAGCAATTGTCTCCTTCTGTAGCTAATCTGATGACAAACACAATAAGAGCTTCACTCCTATTGTTTTTGTCTTTGATTCTAAGGCAGTATATAGCTATGAATATAGTAGACATTGATAGCCAATGAATTTGCTTAATTCCTTTTTTCAGATCAGCTCAAAACCTTTCCCTAAGCTCTTCAACATCAAATCCTCAAGAACTCTAACACAGTGTTTCTCAGCTTTGGCAACTTTAAGATGTGTGGACTTCTTAATTCTGGGAGTTGAAGTCCATACATCTTAAAGTGGCTAAGGTTTAGAAACAGTGCTCTAACAGACCAACAGGGAAGGACTGGGGCAGAGAGATTCTTTTCTTCACTCTGTTCCTTTTAGGACATTTTTCCACTACCTACTGTGTATTTTCTATTGTGATTAAAAAACAAAACAAAAAAACCCTAGAATCAGAATCTGGAGGTTGAGTCATGGCAACTAGACTTCTTTTCTTTTGGTTTGATACATTTCCCTGCTTGTCCAAGCAACTCCTTCAGTCTAGAAAGTTGGTTAGGGGGGACCCCATAAATGTCTTCCAGGGTGGCTGCATTTCTCACTAGAATCAGAAGAAGCATCCTCAAGAATTGCTCAAAGGACAACAAATGATGGAAGTAGCATGGCACCATTGTCACACAAGCTTTTTCCCTTTTGTATGTGTATTGGGATAAAAGGGGTGGAGCCTACATCATAATGGTGCTATGCTTTTTTCATCATTTTAATGAAAACACTGCATCCTGCAGATGCCTCTAGACAGAAGTATGTTTTTCTGCTGCTTGGTTTACTGAATTTTCTAGAAAAAGTTAACTCCAGCAAGTCTGCAAGAATTATAATATATACAGAGAGCGCAGTCAGGCAATGATAGCAATAACTCTATACATAACATGCCCAGTTGCCTTGAATGGTCTGAAAGTTTCATCTGCTAGCAGCATGATAGATTGGAAAAGCCAATGTTGGAAACCCAAAATGGTAGGAAAAATTCCCATTGCAATCTGTTTTCTTGAGCTAGAAAAAAAAAGGGATTCTAAGAAAAATCCAATTATTGTATTACAATTTGAATACCAATTAATCAAGAGTAGATGGATATGAAGGGAGCCAGTTTGGTGTAATAGTTAAGGCATCAGGCTAGAAACCAGGAGATCATAAGTTCTAATCCCACCTTGGGCACAAAACCAACTGGTGACCTTGGACCAGTCAGTCCTAGGAAGCAGGCAATGGCAAACCACTTCTGAAATCTTACCAAGAAAACTGCAGGGACATGTCCAGGCAGTCACCAGGAGTGGAAAACTAACTTGAAGGCACAATTTAAAACAAAAAAATGGATGTGGAAATAATTGTTAAAATTGTAGACCCCTGCATGTATAGTATGTAGATGAAGAGCATCTAGCATTGGATGCTCCCTAGTCCATACTGTTTTTCATATCATTCTTATTTGACCAGTGTTGGGAGAGCCAAAACTAGGCATGGCTCATCAAGATATCAGTATAAAAGCAATCCTGCTTGGATACCTTTTTAAAAGTCTAATTCACTAAAAAATGCTAAGTGTCATTTTCTTGGATTTCTTCCCACCTTCTGTTTTGTTCAGAAAGCTCCCATGGATGCTGTGAACATATGCTAAGAAATGACATTTCCACTGAACAAGTATTTTGCATACCTGGATTATATTTGCCTTTGCTTCACTCCCTGTATATAGTTCCAAACTGTGCCCTCTCGTTTCATTTGCAGTACATCACAACATTTCTGGATGTTATCCTAGGTTGTCTAGTTATTTTTTATATTCCCAGTGAAAGTGGTGAATCTGTCAAAATGGTAAACTTTGTTGGATGAAGAAAACAGCATGTTAATTTCTTTTTCATGTCCTATCTCTAAAAGAATAAACAACATGCAGCTGGCTGGGGACCATTCTTCTCATTGGGGAGGATGGCTAAGCCTGTAGCAAACAGGTGATGAAATAAAATGGGAGATCTGAGTCATGCGTAGTGGTAAGATCAGGATTTTTCCTTTCCTTTCCTTTCCTTTCCTTTCCTTTCCTTTCCTTTCCTTTCCTTTCCTTTCCTTTCCTTTCCTTTCCTTTCCTTTCCTTTCCTTTCCTTTCCTTTCCTTTTTTTTTTTTTTGACGATTTTTTGAGGAAGAGTTTAGGTATACAGTGGTACCTCAAGATACGAACGCCCCACCTTATGAAAATTTCGAGATACGACCAGCTCCGGCCGCAAAAATTTACCTCAACATGCGAACTCTGCCTCAATCTACGAACCGGATCCGCGGCCATTTGCCCTGCTGCCACGCGGTCGCGGCTTCCTGTGGGTGAGATCACGGTAGCAAGGAGACGTTCGGTGAGGTTTGTGGTGTGTTTTGTGGCATTTGGAAGGTTTTTGGTGTGCTTGTCAGCAAAAATTGCAGAGCAGGTGTGGCAAGAATAAGGCTTTGAAGAAGAAAGTGACGATCGAACTGAAGAAGGACATTATAGAAAAGCACGATCGTGGGGTTCGTGTGACTGATCTGGCCGCGGAGTACAACATGGGGAAGTCGACCATCTCGACTATTTTGAAGAATAAAGATGCCATCAGAGAAGCTGATGTGGCAAAAGGAGTAACGACCTTAACGAGGAAGAGGACACAAGCGCTGGAAGAGGTGGAAAAGCTGTTGTTAGTGTGGCTGAATGTCAGGATTAGTCCAGGAAACTCCAGGAGACAGTACAGACTCAATTCAGCAAGGTTTATTGGCTTCAGTCCCGTTACAGAAATCTTCTCAGAGTGAGAGTAAATTCCAGGGTCACCCTCTCAACCTCCCTTGCATTCCTTAGGGAGGGGCCAGTCTCATCTTCTTAACTCCTCCTCGTTGCTCTGGTGATGAGAGCACGTTCTTGATCCCTCTCGTCCTGACTCTCACATCACCCCTCCCTCCATCCTTATCCTCCCTCTCTGAGTTCTCAGGAGAACTTGGCAAAGGTGGGAGGGCTGACATGTCAGATGATGAATGGCTCTCCGCACCTCCTGCCTCCTCCATACCATCTTCCGATGAGTCCTGAAAAACAGCTGCAACATTAATAGAATCAGCCCCCCTCCCTCCTGCTATCTGCCCGCCTGAAGTAGATGGCCTTGGGCTGCCAGGTCGATCTTGCTCCCCCCTCCCTCCTGCCAACTGAAACTCTGAAGTGAAAGTCTGTGGGTTGCCAGACCGATTTTGCTCCCCCCTTCCAGCCTCCACCAAACCTTCCTCCCGCGCGCTGTCCCCTCCTTCTTCTTCCTGCTGATTAACTGCTGATGTTCCGGACAGCTCTCGAGGTTTGGGTTTGTTAGGGAAACGCCTATGGAAAGCAACTACCATCTCTGGGGCATGAATGTTCTTCGCATTTTCCCAAGAACGGTCTGCTTCAGGGTAACCCTTCCAGTGAATCAAATATTGAATTCCTTTCCCTCTCCTCCGAGAGTCCAAAATTGCCTCCACCTCATATTCCTCTTCTCCTTCGACCACAACCGGTGGAGGAAGGGATGAGCGGGTTCTCAGAGGACTTGGGGGGGCCTCTTTCACTAATAAGGAACAGTGAAAAACCGGATGAACCTTCATAGTTGGAGGCAGCTGCAATCGGAACGCTAAGTTATTCACTTTCTGCAATACTTTGTATGGTCCTACGAACCGGTCATTCAATTTTCTGGATGGCCTGGTGGAAGCTAGAAACTTAGTAGATAACCACACCTTGTCCCCCACCGAAATCAGCGGCCCCTCTTGTCTGCGTGCATCGGCATTCCTCTTATATGTCTCCTTTGCCTTTGCTAAGTGGTCCCGCAACAGTTGCTGAGCTGCTTGCTGTTCTTTCAGAAAATGCTGTGCCCCTGGAACTTGTGTGTGTGAAACAGCCTGTGGCAAAACCTGGGGGGCCCATCCATAGAGTGCTTGAAACGGGGACATTCCAATTGAAGAGTGTACTGAGTTGTTGTAGGAGAATTCTGCCAAGGGAATTAACTCAACCCAATTATCCTGGCTGTAGGTAGTATAGCTTCTTAAATACTGCTACAACATCTGATGGGTCTTCTCTGCCTCTCCATTGGTAGCCGGATGGTGCGCTGAGGACATGCAACTGTTTACCTTTAACAGTCCAAAAAGAGCTCTCCAGAACTTAGAGGAGAACTGACTGCCTCTGTCTGTTATCAAAGTATGAATCATTCCTCTAAATCGGAAGACATGATCCAAAAATAGTTGTGCTGTGGCCTGAGCCGAAGGTAGACCCTTGCATGGTATGAAATGAGCCATCTTAGTAAATAAGTCCACAACCACCAGCACTGAAGAATAGCCTTTTACTGGAGGCAAGTCGGTAATAAAGTCCATGGAAACTGTATGCCAAGGCTTGGGAGGAGTGTCTAATGGCTGTAAGAGCCCAGCGGGTTTTCCATGAAAAGTCTTAGCTCTTTTGCACATGTGACAAGATGCCACGTAATCTCTGTTTGCCACCATTTTTGGCCACCAATAGTCTCTTAAGGTTCTGTGCAAAGTCTTAAATACTCCTCCATGTCCTGCTGTCAGATTATCGTGGCAAAGTTGTAAAACTTCCTCTCGCAACGACAGAGGAACATATAACTTCCCTTTGTGATACAGGTATCCTCCTTCCATTGAAAAAGGGGAACTCTCCCTCTGGGTGCCCTAGAGGTCACCTATCCGAGCCCTTGCAAATGTGTCCTGTGCCTGCTGCTCCTTAATTCTGACCAGTAAATCTTCTGCCTGTCTACTGGCTCCCAACTTCTCTCTCGCACATTCCACCTTTTTAAAGTTGCACGGCTGCAAGATGGAAGCGGGTTGTGTCTGTGGTTGCTCTGCGACGTACTCCGGTTTCCATGAAAGCGCATCAGGCATCAAATTACGTGCCCCCAGAACGTACATGAAGTAAAAATCAAAACGTGAAAAGAACTGACTCCATCGTACTTAGCGAGGAGTGAGTGAGCGAGAGCTCTGCATTGTTTCCAAGTTCTTATGATCCGTGCACACTTGCACTGGAAACTTCGCTCCCTCTAGCCACTGCCTCCATTCCTGGAAAGCTGCCTTCACTGCCAGTAACTCCTTGTTAAAAATGTCGTAATTTCTCTCTGCTGATGAGAGCGTGCGAGAGAAAAATGCACACGGCAGCCACCCCCCCTTGCCTGTCTCATCTGCTTGCAACAAAACTGCTCCTATTGCTACATCCGAAGCATCTGTATGGAGCACAAATTGACGACAAGGGTCTGGATGCCGAAGGAGGGGTTGGGAGGCGAAAAGCTGTTTTAATTTTTGGAAAGCTGCCTGCTCCCCCTCTGCCCAAGTAAACTTTTTTCCTTTCTTCAATAGCTGCATGAGGGGTTTGACACGGTCTGCAAAGTTGGGAATAAACTTTCTGTAAAAATTAGCAAATCCCAGAAAACGTTGTACATCCTTTACATTACGGGGTGGGTGCCAAGACAACACTGCTTGCACTTTAGCAGGATCCATCTGTAGTCCCTCTGTTGAGATTCTAAAGCCCAAATAGTCCAATTGAGGCAAATCAAATGCACACTTTTCAGGCTTGGCAAAGAGTCTATTTTCTCTCAGTCTCTGTAACACATTCCTGACATGCATTGTGTGTGTCTGGACATCGTTGGAGTATATCAGGATGTTGTCCAAATAAACCACCACATAGGAATCAATTAAATCAGAGAATATTTGATTCATAAATCTAGAAAATACCGCTCCACAATTGGAAAGCCCGAATGGCATGACTGTGTATTCAAATTTTCCATATCTCGTGTCAAAAGCTGTCAAAAACTCGTGGCCTTGTTTCACACGAATAAGGTTGTAGGCACTTCTTAGGTCTAATTTTGTGAAAATGCGAGCTTTTTGTAGCCTGTCTAAAAGATCTGAAATTAATGGGAGTGGATAATGATCTCTAATGGTTACTTTGTTCAATTCCTTGTAATCGTGCACTGTGGGCATTGGAATGTTTGCGCTGGTGGTAGTTTCTCACGTCTGTGGATCTGGCTTTTTTGGTACAAAAAATGTAGGCGCTGATGCTGGAGATTTTGATGGCCTGATAAATCCTTTCTTCAAATTTACTTCTATGTAATCTTTTAGAATAGCTAGGTCTTTTGCAGACATGGGATATTGCCGCCTGGCTGGGATTTTAGCACCTGGCTTCAAATCAATCGTGCAATCACAGTCTCTATGGGGGGATAAGGCCGTAGCTTCTTCCTCCCCAAGAACATCTGCAAAGTCTGCATACTTGGCCGGCACTCCCCTTCCCACCTCCTGGTTGCCTGTTAGGGGACTGGAAATATAGCTCCCTGTACTTTGTGGTGTTGACAATTTGGAGCTGAAAATGAGAGGGTCCCCGCTGCCCAGTCAATGTCAGGGTTGTGCAACTTAAGCCAGGAAGTTCCCAACACTACTGGCATATGTAACGAGTCTGTTACATAGAGTGGTAGTAACTCCATGTGCTCATTAATGGTTAGTTGTAGAGGGACTGTGGATTGCTGCACTGGGCCTGCCCTCAATGGTTGAGAATCTATAGTTTCTACGTTTATGGGTTTGTCCAAATCCACTGTAGGTAACTGCCATTTCTGTATAGTCTGAACATCTATGAAACTCGTGGTAGCGCCTGAATCTATGAGAG
This sequence comes from Liasis olivaceus, assembly GCA_030867105.1. Taxonomy (NCBI): domain Eukaryota; kingdom Metazoa; phylum Chordata; class Lepidosauria; order Squamata; family Pythonidae; genus Liasis; species Liasis olivaceus. The sequence goes on along the minus strand of CM061350.1, from coordinate 43,609,793 downwards.
CCTCCAAATTGACTTTGGAGCCAGAAGGCAATGTCACTGTGATTGGTACTACTATGAATGCCTGATTGCTGTCTCCATTGTGAGCTCTTCTTAATTGCTTGATAGCAGCCCCCCCCCCCCCCGTGAGCTCTGAGCAGGGGGGCCTTGCCAGTTTCCCTGCTGCTGCGCTGGGATGGAAACTGCTTTCTTGATCGGTATCTGTTGTTTTTGCTTGGCTCCTGTTAGCGTACTTCTCGCGGGGCAAACTCTCGCCATATGCCCTGGGGCTCCACAATAAAAACACAAGTTAAGATCCCTTCTTCTCTGCCTTTCCTCTCCTAACACTGTTCTCCGAGCAGCTCCCAACTGCATCGGTTCCCCTGCTGTGAGGTCTGGTGTTAACATACGAGGGGAAGGCATTGTAGTCAAGGGATGCTGAGGAGCTACTAAGGGAGTTAATGGGTCATACTGCTTTAACTCTATGAGCCTGGCTTCCACTACAATACAAAGCTGATATAGATCATCCAGAGTATTTGGAATGCCTTGCTTTACCACTTCCGATCGGATTTCAGGATTCAAACCTTCTCTAAACTGGTCTATTAGAGCCACATCATTCCACTCAACATCTCCCGCTAATAATTTGAAATCTGCAATGAATAATCTTACCGATCTGTCACCTTGTCTGAGTTTGCGGATGTCCCGACAGGCAGTTAATCGTCTCACTGGGTCTCCAAAGTGTCCCCTGAAAGCTGCGACAAAATTCTGGTAGTTGTTGAGTATTGGATCTCCAGCTTCTATTAAAGGAGTAGCCCACTTGGCAGCAGATCCCTTCAATAGGCTCATCACAAAAGCCACCTTTGTTTGATCTGTAGGAAATTCTCCCGGCCTACCGTTCATGAACAAGTCACATTGTGCTAGGAAGGTTCTCATCTGTTCCACCTCGCCTCCGTACTTCTCAGGCATGCTGCCAGGTGAGCGCAGTAACATGGGTGGTGGAAGAGGTGGTGGTTGGACTACCTGTCCAAGTTGCTGCACCAGTTGCCCCATAGGAGCCTGCAGGTTATTAATCTGTGCATCTACTTGCTGCTGATGCTGTAACAATGCGGCTGCCAATACTTCTGGAGTCAAAGCCGCTCCCTGCGGATCTGTAGCCATGATGAATCTCCTTCTACTGGAAGGTAGTAGGCCTCTGAGAAGATTGATGTCAGGATTAGCCCAGGAAACTCCAGGAGACAGTACAGACTCAATTCAGCAAGGTTTATTGGCTTCAGTCCCATTTCAGAAATCTTCTCAGAGTTAGAGTAAATTCCAGGGTCACCCGCTCAACCTCCCTTGCATTCCTTAGGGAGGGGCCAGTCTCATCTTCTTAACTCCTCCCCGTTGCTCTGGTGATGAGAGCACGTTCTTGATCCCTCTCGTCCTGACTCTCACACTGAATGAGAAACAGCTGGCAGGTGATAGCGTGAGTGAAGCTATCATCTGTGAAAAAGCCAGGAAGCTGCACAGTGATTTACTGCAGAAAAACCCCTCTACCAGTGCAGCAAGTGAGGAATTTAAAGCCAGCAGAGGCTGGTTTGAGAAATTCCGCAGGAGAAGTGGCATCCACAATGTGGCAAGACATGGAGAGGCTTCCAGTTCTGACAATGCTGCTGCAGAAGCCTACAAGGAAGAATTTGAGGACTTCATAAAGGCGGAAGGATACATCCCTCAGCAAGTGTTCAACTGTGACGAGACAGGGCTCTTCTGGAAGAAGATGCCAAACAGAACCTACATCACGCAGGAGGAAAAGGCACTGCCAGGGCACAAGCCCATGAAGGACAGACTGACCCTTTTGCTGTGTGCGAACGCAAGCGGCGACCTGAAGATTAAGCCGCTACTGGTATACCATTCCCAGACCCCTCGTGCATTCAGGGAACACAGTGTGAACAAGGTCAGACTGCCTGTCATGTGGAGGGCCAATGCGAGAGCGTGGGTCACAAGGGAGTTGTTTATGGAATGGCTGCACGAGGTGTTCGCACCCAGCGTTAAAAAATATATTTCCGACAACCAGCTGCCTGAAAGGTGCCTTCTTCTGATGAACAATGCACCGGCACACCCTCCAGCCTTGGTGGATGCTATGGACGCTGAGTATGACTTTATAAAGGTCAAGTTCTTCCCCCCCAACACGACACCTCTCCTGCAGCCCATGGACCAGCAAGTGATCTGCAACTTTAAGAAGCTCTACACAAAGGCGCTCTTCACCAGGTGTTTCAATGTCACTGAGGAAACATCCTTGACTCTGGCAGAGTTTTGGAAGAAACATTTCAATGTCCTCCACTGCATCGGCCTCATTGACAAAGCCTGGCAAGATGTCACCTGCTGGACCTTAAACTCAGCCTGGAGGAAACTGTGGCCAGAATGTGTCGCTGAACGTGACCGTGAAGGGTCTGATGCAGAGGTAGTGGAGGAGATTGTGTCCATGGGCAAGGGCATGGGTCTGGTTGTCAATGATGCAGACATAGAGGAGCTTGTTGAGGACCATGAGGAGGAGCTGACCACGGAAGAACTTGCTGAGCTCCAGAGTGAGCAACAGAAAGCGCTTGGTGAGGAGCATTCCACTGAGGAAGAGGAAGTCAGGGAGGAGGTGAGCAGTGACATGATTAAATCCATTATGGAAAAATGGAATGAGTGCCAGGACTTCTTTGAGAAGCACCACCCCGACATAACTGTAACGAACAGAGTGTTGAACATGATGAATGATAGCGTGGTCTCTCATTTCCGGAGGGTTATGGAGCACAGAAAAAAACAAATGACTTTAGACAGGTTTTTCCCCAGAACTGAGCCTGCAGCTAAGAGGCAAAGAAGAGAGGAAACCCCTGAAGGAGATCTCCCCGATGTCCCTTTGGAGGGGGACTCTCCCTCCAAACAATAACTGCCTCCCCACCCCATTCTCCCTCTTCATACTGTGCTGTACGTACTTTTTTTCATATTTTTGTGGTTTAAAAATAAAATGCATATGTTTCAAAACTGTTTGTATTTACATTGAACCTTATGGGGAAATTTGCTTCAGGATGCGACCAAATTTGGAGGGCGGATTAGCCGTATTTACATTGAACCTTATGGGGAAATTTGCTTCAGGATGCGACCAAATTCGGAGGGCGGAACGGATTAACCGTATTTACATTGAACCCTATGGGAAAATTTGCTTCAGGATGCGACCAATTCGACTTGTGATCAGAGTCACGGAACGGATTAAATTCGTATCTTGAGGTACCACTGTATATATTAATAATGTAAAACTAATACTATAATTTTCATATGCTTCCTCTCTTAAAAGTGATAGAAAATCATGACACCAATTTTCAGCAACCTAAGGCAGCGGGTGTTCCTGGGGGCTATAAAAAGGGGGTTCAGGGGTCACAGTTGTTTAATTTTCCAAAATGTTTAATTTTGGACATGGTTGATTTGAACAAATATTGTTGCATAGAGGTAGTCCTCGTTTAGTGAATGCCTCATTTAGTGATTGTTCGCAGTTATGATGGTGATGAAAAAGTAACTTCATGACCAATCCTCGCATTTATGACCTTTCCAGGTCTGTAAAGCAAGGGAAAGCTGATCATAAGCACAGTGGCAGTTTCACTTGGCGACCGCTTCACTTAACAGCCGAGTTGCTGGTCCCAATTGTGGTCTAAATGAGGACTACTTGTATAGTTCAGACCAGAATTCATGAAAGATGGTAGCATTATTTAATGAAATAGTGAGAAGCTTGAGCTATAGGAAGGTATTTCAGAATGTCTCCTATCAAAGATTACCTGTTCAGGCTACTATCCATCATCTGCTGGTTGGGGGGAGGGGGAGGCAGGTAGAAGTAAATAAGTGCTTTTAGTTGTGCATCTTTCTTATTGAAAATGTCATCTAGCCAGAAGTGTTCCATTAAGTGGCTTGTCCTTCACACTAACTCTGCAAAATAAGAAGCAATGATCATACAGAAAGATCTTTAAGGGATACTTGAGGAATTCAGTCTTTTTAGTGACCTGATCCGCAACTCTCAGATTTATGTGTAGATTGGAATTCAATGTTCCAACACAGGCCTTACCTTAGACAATATGTCACATGTCTTTAAAAGGTTTTTCAGTGTAATTGAAAATGCATGGATAAGTTACAGTTTTGAGGAAAGAATGTACTAAAATCTCTGCAGGCAATTTTTCTTGCAGGTTTTAAAAAGGAAAATCATATATATGGAAATGGTATGTAATAGACTTAGGATGTATCCATGTAAAAATGACAAGGACTGGGCTCACTCATGCATCAACCAAGGGACAATGTTTCCGCAAAAAAGCCTGTTTTAGGGAAAATACTTGAAGTACACTGGAACATGAAACATGCATGCTTGCTAATATACAAAATAAGTAGGTACTATTGCACATATATAATCTTGACATGAGACAAAAAGCCTTCAGTTTAGTTTCAACACACACTATCATAAGAACTATATGTAGGAGCAGAAGCTATATACTGTGGCATCTATTCCCATAGTGGTCCCCAGTTGTCTCAGGAAAGTCCATAACAAGGCTACAAGTGAATATCATTATCTGCAGTCTCATGATGAAATGAGACTGCATATCCACATTTCATAAATAAGAACAGAATGTTATCCACAGAGAACAGTTTTGTTTTTCTGAGATTTTTGGTGTACAATTGTGAGCCGTACATAATTTTACACATCTGACCTCCATCCTCACAGTTTCCCAGCGATCCTAGCAATCTATAGCATTCTGACATTCTATAGTCAACCTCTTCCTGCATGTTATTTCCTTCATGGTGAAAATGAGCAAGCAGGCATTGGAGATCTCAGCTGGAGGCCATGGCAAATATTCATGCAAAGTATTGCCCTTGGGTGAGAAGGTGAATTTTTCTGATATCCTGTCACTGGGAATGCCTTGATAGAAATGCCTTTGAACTTGACCCCCCCCCCCCCAATGGAGTGTAACATCAACTTGAAAAGGGGGCTGGAGTCTGCTTCATAACTCTGTAGGTCCATCTACTGGGCTCTGCAAAGTCAGACCAGGCAATGCACCAGAACCAGCTACTTTGCAAACCCACCACAGCTGTGAAGACATTCGAAGCCAACTCCATGTCCCATGGCCTTGAAGAAGAGCTTGAATGCTGCTCTGCTGCTTCCCTTATTTTGATTCTGTATTTTATATACTTTATAAAGTATATTTATTTCTGTTTTTTCTTTGTACTGTACTTTTGCTGATTTACTACGTTCTGTTTATAACTATTTATAAAATTAAGCAAATGTACCATGATGCAGGCCACCATAATTCTTGGAAAGCCTCTTAGCCAAAGGGGGTAAGACTCTAGAATGTGCCTTCTAGAATTTTTAGTTGCTTGGAGTAGTAAGGGAGCATTTAACGTAACAATAAGCTGCAGAACCATATGCAATCAGTGTTTATTTATGTCTTTCCAGCAGAACCAAAAACTTACATAGGCCTCTGCCTAAACATCAGCAAGAGTTTTTGTGCATGTATTATATATTCCCTATTGCATGCTTGGTTTCTCCTGACATTTTTTTTAGTTGGAGGAAGTTCTAAAACAAAAACAGAAAGGAACCCTGCATTGTAATATACTGTACAAGAAGACAACAAAAAACATATTTCAAAAGCTTTTAAAATTGTTGTTCATCTTTCAGAATACAGAATTTGAAAAATGGTATTACATTTCTGTATCAAAGAAATACAGCATTTGTATGATGAGTCTGCTCTGCAGTTACATAGATATGAGGGATGAAGCCAAACTATAGATGCCTTAGAAATATGAAACAGCACTAGATTTGTGTTTTATATAGTAATTTTACTAAAGATTATAATTAATCTAATACAAACTAATACAAACTGAAAAAAGATAGAAGAATAAAAAAGAAAGAGCAAAAGGTGGCAGGAAAGAAAGGAAAACGGGAAAATAGAGAAAGAGAAAAAAGAATATAGTAAAGAAAAAGAAACAAAAATATATAAAGAAGTGACTTCCCACTTTTATCACAAGTATAAACAATTTTAGTAACTTATCACCTTCTCTTAAAATGCAACAAATGATCTATTATTCCCATATCCCATCTCTTATCTTTAACAAATCCTTAAAAACCTCATCATTTCAGTCTTGATATCTCTGGTAACCCTTAATGGACTTTTGCTGATAACAACATATCTATTTTAACCTTGATCAAATAAACCAACTTTATATTCCTTCTTTTGCTTCTAATGATCTTAATCTTTAGTCCCTTCAAATAATGTTGTAGAATTTGATTTCTTTTCATTTTTTCTTTGTCCCTTCTCACAAAATTCTTCAAAACTTTAACAAGCCTCTTTTGTAAATCCAATATAGGAAAATTATCCAGATCACTCTCTTGGTTTGTTGTTTGCATATCCCTTTTAATTATTAAGACATTAGCCAGTTTCTTTTGTATGTCCAGTGTAACATCTTTTTCCATGTCATTCTTGTAGCCTGTCATTTGTAAACCTACTTTCAACTCAGTCTTGATCATGGCAGGTGGAACTTGTTCCTCTTCCATAACATCTTTTAGACACAGTCTATCCATAAAGGCCCACACTATTAAAATTAACTTCTGGGTCCATTCTTCAAAAATATCCTTCATTATGTACAGGTGTTAAAACATTTTGCTTCATTCTGTATTTGTAAGTTGAGTTTAAGTGTTCTTCTCCTTTAATTGTAATCTCTAGTTCCCTCTAGTGTTCAATTTTTAAAATCTTATTAATTTTTTTTTATTCAAAACAAAAGCATTTTCCCATGGGAAGGATTATTTATAATTAATTCCAAAATTTTATTTCAAATTTATCTGGACTCTTAGTCCATTTGTAATTTTTAAAAATCAGTTTTAATCACCCTTTGCTATTTATTCTCCCCCCTCCCCCATTTTAAGTTCTTAAACTTATAGTTAATTTTGTGTGTGTGTGTGTGTGTTAAGGATTGAAGGAAACTTACCAGGTGCTATAAAACTTGTTGATCCAAAGGTTCCTAATAGCTGAAAAGCAGTTAACACTTTCCAAAAGTGATTAGAAAAAAAGGTATGCAAATTTAGTGTCCTTTCAAAGGTACGAACCATGGTTTGAGCAAGATGGTTACTCCCTTGTCTCCTAGAGCTCTACACCTGCCAGAGACCACTATCTTGCAGTCGCCTCATGAGGACCAGCTGTCTGGAGGACTTGTGGATGATCTTAAGTTCTCTCCTCATCCGGAGAGGAAGTATCAAAGAGCCAGTCTACTTGCCAGCTCATCCTTTCACTGCAGTTGTCAGCTCCACTCTTTGGAGCCATCTTCAGTCTGCCATTTCTTCCTCCAGAAGCCAAAACAGCACTAGATTTGTAATGGAAAAACATCTATGCTTTTCAGAATAAAAAAACTGAAGAAAATATATTCTTTATTTTAAGAGAAAATAATATGTTCAAACACATGTGGAAGCAGTATTAACAAATTTGAGCCAGTATGTCTATTATCATAGGCCTCCTGACTATTATACCCAGCATAGAGAAATATAGTATATGGGGATAGACCATGAGCTGTAGCCCAAGAAGTATAATGTGAATACTTATTCCCATGTACAACAATGTATGGTTAGGAATGTTGACTTTACAGGGCACTATGAAAAATATTAGATATTTCAAAAGTATGTTTGGAAGGACAGTCTGGCATAACCAATGGGTACCTGTAAACTTTTAACATTTTTATATATTGAGCTCTACATTCATTTCTGTGCACCTGGGCAAATCTTTTCTTCCCTGCTTTTTTGTTCCTAAAGAGAAACATTATCCTAAAGTTCCACTGATGAAGAGCTGACAAAGAGAAACATACCCTCACCAGAATGAAGAGAAGCAAAAGAGAAATAATCCATCAGAACAGTGCTTAGCCCTTCTAGCTCCAAGGCACTAAACCACTGTTTGAGATGCAGTAGCCCATTAGCAATGGAAACAGAAGATCTTTTCATATCTTTCAAAGCGCATACAGGTAGTCCTCATTTAGCAACTGCCTCATTTAGTGACCATTTGTGATTATAAGTAACTTTACAATAATCCTCACATTTATGACCTTCACAGGTCTGTAAAGCAAAGGAAAGCTGAAGCAAGATCATAAATACAGTCACAATTTCATTTAGTGACACTTTGCTTAATGACCGAGTTGCCAATCCCAGTTGTGGTCACTGAACAAGGACTACCTATATATATATATATACATCCAACACCCAGAGAGATGGAATTGCAAACCTGTTCCTTTGCCTGCATATGCAATGGGAGTTGTGAAAAGAGCCCATTTCAGACCTTTCTCAACATGCACGGAAGCTGGAAGAGAAGACCAGTAGCTGCAGCCCAACTATTTCTTAGGAGACACTTTATGCATGTGAATGAAGGTATGATAAGAGCCATGATCTATTGTTTCTTTCCAACTCCACTGGAACTTGATGTTACATAATCCCAACATCAATAAATCATTGTACCGGCACAGAAGACATTTTGGCTAGAGTAACGGTAGGCACTTGCACACTATGAAAATAGAAGTCTCCCCCCTGTCTTGTCCTGGATGTTATTGGTATGGAATGGTACTGCAGAATTATCTTATTACACTTCACAACAGAGAGCAATCTTGGCTCGATTATACATTATACTCAGATTTTCATATTCTTGCAAGAAATGAATCATTTTAACAGAACGAGCCTCAGCTGCGTCTGGCTACAATCATGCCTGTGCACATGTGTTTTAAACTTTGTTCTAAAATACTGGTTATATATAGATAGAAAGCAATTTTCTGATGGAATGTTGTCTGGGAAATTATATCAGCTTTGTGACTGAGATACAGAAATAATTTTCACAGGAGGATTTCTTAGCCTGTTTTGCTGCAAGAAGGGAAGAACAATAACTGATATCCTATCAGAAAATGCAATTCTGATCACGCAGTTGTCCTTTGTGACTAATTCAGCCAGTGCATGCTATGCCTAGGAAGGGTTATGGTACCCCAGTGTTAACAGATATGTTTAAGTACTTTGAAGTGGAAGGAAGGTCAGTAATCTGTCTTTATCAGACTGCAGCTACATTAATTGCGTCTGAGGAGAGGTCGGGAAGGTTATCAGGTTCTAAACTGATTTGCTCTTGCTTTTGATTGGGTTCTGGGGAGGAGACTTTCTTTTCTGTAATTTAAAATGATATTCTTCTTTGCAACATAAGCAAAATTATAGGCTGCATTTTCAGGAGTGCTTAGATCCCACCAGCTTGTCATCACAATAAGGGGTCCTGCTTCTTGTTAACTGCTTTGGAAAGCTCCCCATTCCAGCTCCATTCCTAAATGGGAAGAGGCTGGTTCTGTGCTCTGTTCAAAAACTGAAGTTGGTTTCATCTAACATTGGACACCTTTGATCCAGTTAATTATTTTTAGTTTTTTGGGGCAATCCTTGGCAAAAAGAGAACTTTATCCTCAGTTTGTTCATGATTTGATCCAAAATGACAGATTCCTCGCTCATATTATATAATGGCTTGTATGAGTTCTCTTCTCAGCCACATCTCATGAAAGCAAAAGGGCTGTTTAATGAAAGATCTTGCTCTGGGAAAGGGGGAGAAGAAAGAGAGAAAAAAATAAACTGAGGGTTTACTGCTTTACAGGCACTGCCTTTCTTTTTCGTAATCAGAATTGCTGAGGTGAGGCAAACCAATCTTGATGCTACCATGCCATAACCCTGTCTAGTCTTTTATTTAATATGATGAAAGGTGATTAAAGAAGCTGCGACACTTTCAACTGATTCAATAACAATTTCAAATGCTTACAGTTTGTTCTAACTACGGGATAAACAAATTAATCAACAATTTAAAGCAAATGGAATGTTCATTCCAAAATGCACCACTACTAATCTGCATATTAGAATAAAAACTATGTTTTCAGTGAATGCTAATATTTATACACATTGAAAGCTAAATTTAAAAAAATCTATGAATCTATGTCAATCTATGTCCTCTATTTTTATGGCAACTTAGGAGGAGGGGAATGGGTGTCAACATCATAAAATCATATATTTATTTTAATATATACCAGGTTGAAAAGTATGGAAGATGTTCAGTATTCCAAATTAAATATGGGGTAGTTAAATATTAAGGTTAATTTCTATCTCCCAACCCTCAATTTCTGAAAGTCAGGTTCACTGCTTTTTGGAAAGGGCATCAATATTTCATGCCACAACTGTTTCTTTTACACAAAAAGTTTCTGAATTAATCTTCATGTAATTTACCACAGATATACCTCACTGCTAGCCCCATTTTTGCTGCAATGTTTATTGCATGCTGTCTTAAGCTAACAGAAAAGTCATGGACTTTTCTTTTTTACACAACATCACAACTTAAAGGAGCATATTAAACTATGACGTCTATATGAAATTTGGCCCACTTCATCTCTAAAATCTTGTAAATTTTGTTAAGTTGTGGTGAAAAAGAAGCTGGATTCTTTATAAAGCAGATGCTAAAGGCAAGTAATTCAAAGTACCGTCTATGAAATTTGGCAAGTTTCATCCATTATAATATGATAACATTTCTGCATATATATCCCCTGATTAAAAAAAGGTTATAACTGTTTATTTTTCTTATACTGCATAATAGAAGAGCAGGAGGCTCTGTTTTTTTCTAATTTACAAGTTAGCTGGATATTCCCATGAATGGCGCAAAGCAAACTGGCCTTTGTTTAGAGCTGAGGAATGAGTCACAAAGTGGTTTGTGTGTTTCTTTGCTTGGTCATAGTAAACACATTACAATTTGTAATCTAAGGAAAGGTATGCTTGTGTGTAATTGAGTGAGATGGTTCATTGCATGTGGACAGCAAAGAACCAAAAGGCCAAGATCAAGCAATCTTCTCTTCTCTTAGACTTGAACTGAAGGATAGGAAGCCAGAGACGGGCTGTTGCTAATCTGGGTAATGAAACAAAGGACATTCCTTTGTGACCTTAGTTATACAAGTAAATACAAGAAGGCCCCACCTTACTCATGAGAATTTCACCGAAATTCTCTTTTCCTTCGAAAGGAAATTGGAGAACAAATGTTTCTTTCATAACATTAAAATGTAATTAAAAATGCACAATGATGATTCTGCGTGGCACTATTAGATTCTGCTTCTGTAGACTAACACCATGCTAAGCTCTGGCTGCTTTTCTCTCTCTTTTCATTTTTAAAAACCATGTTTTCTTTCCCCATGCTGTTTAAAACTTGGTGATTGAGTAGCTAGCTATCCTTTTTTAGAAGGAAAAAAATTAATTATCAATTCCCCCTTTAGGCTTTTCAATCATTTGATCTAATCATCCTTGATATCATCCAGCATAAAGATGGCTAAGTGAATTGTAGGAAGCAATCATTCAGATAAACTGCTCCACCATTTTTCATCAAGGAGTTGTAATGATCTCTACTTTACTCTCAGTTTATTTCCATTCTGTAGCACATTTGTGATGCAATGATCTACTCAAGTAATTCATAGGAAGGCATGGAATGAAAACAGAAGTTGTACTGATGTAGATCTTGTGCAATTATTGAAATGATAGGCAAGCAATCTGTCTTATTAATTCTCCAATACTAGCATAAATCAATCAGACAACCAGCCTTGCTCTATAAATTTCAAAACTTTAAATTGAATAAACAATGTATATTGTTATAATATTGTAACTTTGAATTCTATTGCTTTTCTTGTCATGTTTTATATTTGTATTTTTTGCACAGTTGTAAGCTGGTGTAGTGTTGAGGCATCAGGCTAGAATCTGGGAGACCATGAATTCTAGTCCTGCCTTGGGCATAAAGCCAGCTGGGTGATCTTGGGCCAGTCATTCTCTCTGAACCCTAGGAAGGGGGCAATGGCAAACTGCTTCCGAAATCTTGCCAAGAAAATTGCAGATACTAGTCCAGGCAGTCGCCAAGAATCAACAATGACTCAAAGGCACATACACACACACACACACAAAAAGCTGCCTTAAGTACTTGTACAGCAAAAAGGCTGAGAATATGCTAGGGTATATGTTGGTATACTAGGGGCAAGGCAGCCAACACATCTCTGGAGACAGTATGTATGTATGTATGTATGTATGTATGTATGTATGCATGCATGCATGCGTGCATGCATCCATTCATCCATCCATCCATCCATCCATCCAAAAGATTCGTATGGCTGCCCATCTTAAAACACAACTCTGGGCAGCTCACAATGACAATAAAACCCCCAAACTATAAGAACCATAAAACCATAAAACCATAAAGCACAACCAAACCCCAGTGCCTTCAGTATGTTCCACAATGGTGGGGGTACCACTGAAAAAGCCTGCCAAAACCTAGCCATTGCTCCTCCCCGCGATATTGCCTTGACAGTGCATGTAAACAACCAGAAGCCAGACTGTGCTTTGTCTAACTGCATAACTGTAAATGTACCAAAATCCAACCTATTGCTTTGCAAAGGTTTGAATCCTCTTCTTTTTGTCTGTTTAGGCTAGGGAGAATATTGATAGCTGATAGCAGCAAAGTTTTCTTTATGCTCTTTTGATTGGAAAGAGAAGCTTAAAAGGCATTCAGAACATACAGGCAAAGGCTAAATGGTCCCAGTGCTGAAGTGGGACCATTATATATCCTTCAGTATTCTAGGCATACTTATGCATTGTCATAATAATTATTAATAATTATTAAATTATTAAATTGGGAGGAAAGCTATGGCAAACCTAGATAGCATATTAAAAAGCAGAGACGTCACCTTGCCGACAAAGATCCGCATAGTCAAAGCTGTGGTTTTTCCAGTAGTAATGTATGGCTGTGAGAGCTGGACCATAAAGAAGGCTGAGTGCCGAAGAATTGATGCCTTTGAACTGTGGTGCTGGAGAAGACTCTTAAGAGTCCCCTGGACTGCTAGGAGGTCAAACCAGTCAATCTTAAAGGAAATCAACTCTGATTGCTCATTGGAAGGATTGATAATGAAGCTCAAGCTCAGATACTTTGGTCACCTAATGCGAAGAGAGGACTCTTTGGAAAAGACCCTGATGCTGGGAAAGATGGAAGGCAAAAGGAGAAGAGGATGGCAGAGGATGAGATGGCCGGATAGCATCACTGAAGCAATGAGCATGAAATTGAGCAAACTCAGGGAGGCAGTGAAAGATAGGAAGGCCTGGCGCAATATGGTTCATGGGGTCACGAAGAGTCGGACACGACTTAACGACTGAACAACAACAACAATTAAATTATTGAAAAAAACCGCAACAAACAAACAAACAAAATAACTTTTTGACAAACCACACCCTTAAGTAAGCAATCCATACAAACCTTGTCAAAAAGTTACCCCTTGCCTCCACTTAGGAATGCAAGTGCAAAAACTAGTACGATAAACCACATAAAGCATAGACAAAAATACTGATTTTTAAGATTCTCTTTCTTCCTCTTTAAGATTCTCTTTCCTCCTCTTAGGGAATGTGCAAAAGAAGAGCAAAAGATGGTTGCCCTGTTAATTTTTTGTTCTCTCTGTAACTGTATCATGTCTGTGGTTGGTTTTGGGAAGGTTCTATCGGTAAGGGTGAGGCTGTCTCTATGTGCATGTTATGTGTGTGAGTTTTGGTGGTGCGTGCTGATGGTATGTGCATGTTAATTCTAATGTTGATATGATGACAGATGTCAGAGTAAAATGTGGGTGGTTTTTCTTCCCCTCCTTATTAAAAAAGGAAAGATTGCATTAAAAAAAAAAAACCTCTGCATGATATGTCAGCATTTCTTTGAGAATTTAGAGAACAAAAGAATAATTAACTGCAGTCTGAGTTTTTCAATTAAATCTGTCTTCCTCATTTCTGCTGAAAACATGGCCCACATTGATATAGAAAAAGAGTGGGAGACTAATTTTCTATTGCTGTAATGTGCAATTTTATTTGTCACATTGATAGGACTTGCATTTATTGTACATCCTTTTTGCAGAATAATGCACTTAATTAAGTCTAATAAATGGCCATGGCTCTGCTGTATGTATTCATCCATTTTTTTAAAAAAATCATAGCAGGTTTTCAAAAAGCAAGAAGAAATAATTGATCTATTATTTAATGTTTCCATAGCACTTAATATGCTTTATAATTCATATCTCATTAATCTTTATGATAAAACTGATAGGTAATTCATTAATATTCCCTATTTTACAGGTAAAGAGTTGCTACTTAGAAATAACACCTTATAAGTGTAGGACACAAAATGGCAATCAAGCAGCATTGATATAGATTTAAAGAAGACAAATTTTATAAATTTAATAGGAAATATTATGCCAGTAGTATCTTGTATGTCAAAACATTTAAATCTCTTTCCATTTTCCCAAAAGAGCTATTTAGTGCTAGGAGAACTAAAAGCTGAAAGTTTTGCCCTTGTATTTATTAAATGTATATCCTATCTTTCTACCAGGAGCTTAGGGAACATATGTATTATTCTCACCTTTGTTTTCCCTCCCAGCAAGGAAAAGGAAAGCTGGAAAAAAGCAATAGCAACTGACCCAAAGTGAGCTTCCATGGCAGGGGGTGCACTTTATTTGTTTGTTTGTTTGTTTGTTTGTTTATGAATGAATGAATGAATGAATGAATAAATGAATTGTACATGGCTGCCCAACATGGGCACTACAACTGTGGTGATATACCAAAATGAGTGTTCCCAGTCCTAGCCCACACCTTAACCACTACATCTGTAGAGAGCCAGGGAGAAGCAAATATTTAGAAAACATTATGTAAACAAAAGGGACAGAAGCATTCCTTAAGTCCTGGGAAGGGAGATGGTATGAGGGAGAGACTCAGACTGGCTCCCCCCAACTCACTGAGGTATAAGAAGGAGGGGAGGTAAAACCACATCAGACTTACACATTTCTGTTATTATTCCCTACAGTATCTCAGTAAAGCATAGTTCTACTCTTCCTGTGGAGTGGGTTTTCCTTGTAGGGCTGATGACATCACACCGGTTCCTGAGCTTTCTATCTTTTCATTATCCATGAAGTTAATATTTGTATTAATTGTGAAATAAAGCTTAAAGAACAGGATACCAGGATGTTTAATAATGTCTCCATTTGCGTTAAATAAACACTCTGTTGAACTTGGTAACTGTGCATGTGTTGCAATTGCTGAATACTTACCTTCCAAAAACATATCAGGTAGAATTATCACAGGCCCCTACATGTGACTACTCATCTATGTAGAAATCATGTTAGTAGCCAGAAATATTTGTAGATACGGATGTGTGTGTCAAAAAGTTAATATGGGACACAATCAGATGATCGAATGACACCTCTTTCTTACATTCCTTGTGTATGCAATGCTCATGAAAAACGGACCATGATCACATGGTGGGGGTGCTGTCCTGACTTTTTTGACCCCCATCGTGGGAGGTCCCCTTGATAGTAGCTCCTTTCGGTTGTTTAGAAATCCCATTAACTACTGAGATAATTGTTACTTAAAATATAAAGGAGTTGATAGTGTTTCAGAATAATTCCTCTTGTGGTGCATTTTGCTGTTTTTCAGTACTTTCGAGAGATGCAGTAAGGCTTTCAGACAGCGGAATTCTTTGCCAACTAAACATGATGCTTGAAAAGGATAAAAATAGTGAAAGCATGGTTCCAAGTTTCACAGCTGCAAATCCAATTGCCCTTGTTTCATTGTGACCATTCATCTTCCTTCAAAAGAACCATCTGGGAGAATTTAGAGTACAGACCTGTAAACAAGCAAGGATTATGAGCTATTTCATTTCAGAACTATTATCTTAAATCAATAGGTTCTCTTTTTCAGATCTGATCAGTCCACACTCAAGTTTCATTTGTTTGCATGTTATGGCTTTGGATATGTGGGTTTCCAAAGCATTTGAAGAGTCGGTATTAGAACAGAATACTCAGAGCAATCAGGAAAAAAAAAAAAGTTGGAAAGGAAAGGAAGACCTTCAAGGTTTAAAAGAACTTGATTCTCATTCTCTCTTTCTTTCTTTCTAAATGTCCGTTTGTGTGTATTTTAAGACTTTTATTAGGGTGGTTGCAACAACTTTAATAAAGTTAGGCATACATACCATAGTTCTATATATAGCTATTCAGATGAAATAGATTTTTTAGGGAGAAACTAATACCTTATGGCCAACCAAAAAGCGGGGGGGGGGGGGGGGAACCATTCTGTTTATGTGATATGATGGAAAAATATGCTATATCTTCAGTTAAATTAGAAGCAGATGGATAAATAAAATTGTTTGTTTTTCTCTATAAAATGTGTACTTTTCCTGTTTTTCCTGTTTGTACAAGTGCTTCTCATTTAGTAAAACTTTTATAATGTATGTATATTAGTTCTATTGCTGTGTGACTATATTACAAATAATTGATCAATTAATTTATTTATACTCAAGTCAAAAGCTAAACCTGAGTTCAGTGAGACTCTTTAGGAGTTCTGTGTTACATAAGTTTTTAGTTATATAATATATTAGCCCATGAATAACAGCATTATTCAGGAATATATACAGTATTATGTTGTGATGTCTGAGAGGGTTGCTGTATTCAGACTGAAATATCCCTGTTTGGGATGCTTGCAGAGATAACCTGCCCAAGGGACTCCTTTAGTATCTAAAGTTAGTCATCCACAAAGGGTACTTCAATTTTTCTGTCATTTATTCATAATTACAATGCATGAAGGCTAAAATTTAATCCTAATCTGAACTTCAGCAAATAAACTATGGAGGAAAGAGAGAGATGTATGATTAATCTCTGCTCCTTTTACTTCCCAAGATCACAGTCAAATGATAACCCACTTTATTTTAATTCCAAAGATCCAAAGAGAGATAATGTGTAGGTAGGCTTTAGTTGCATTCCCTGTCAAGTGGCACAACACACATCTTGCTGTTGGAGATGCAAATCCAATGTCACTTACTCTTCAGCATCTCATGACCTATTAGGGACAGTTGGGTGTAGAGAAAGAGAGAGTTAGGGATTTATCATATGCCCCATCTTATCACTCTGCCTACTCTTTGCCTATGAGATTGTTAATCTGAGGTTACTTCCTTCTGCCTTACTAGTATGCACACATGGAGTAAATGCTCTTTTGATTCCCTCCTGGTAGGATGTAGCTCGTTGGATGCTAGCCTTTGCCTATACCAGTGCTTCCCAAACCTGCATAAATTACCCAATATTGGGTAAAAGTTGTTTTCTTTGGCTGACAACACCCATCACAACAGGGACATTTACATTGACTTAAAGATTGCCACGTGTACTAAAATATATTTTAAAATCTTCCAAAGCATTCCTATTAAGATGAAAATTGATGAAATTACCAATGGTAATTTGTTGAAATGACATAAAGATTATTCAATAATGTTGTTTTTATAATACAAGTAGTCCTCAAGTTACGACCATTTGCTCAGTAATTGTTCAAAGTTATGATGGTGCTGAACGAAGGGACTTATGACTGGTCCTCAAAGTTCCAGCCATTGCAGCACCCCTGCAGTCATGAGAACAAAATTTCGGCACTTGACAACCAGCTTGCACTTATGACCAGTTGCAGCATCCCGCAGTCAGGTGATCCCCATTTGAAACCTTCCCTGCTGGCTTCCCAGAAGCAAAGTCAATGGGGAAACCAGAAGGGGAGGTTGTGAGTTGCTTGGTTAAGTCTCCCCCTACCTACCCAGCCTTTATTCGCTTGCATGCACTGCACCCTCCTTCCCCCCTTCGCTCGCATGCATGCACCCACCAGCACCATCCTTCTAATAAGCAGGTTTGGGTAATGAGGGAAAAAAATTGGGAAGCACTGGCCTATACAATATTTTTCCTGTAAAAAAACCAAACAAACCTCCTTTCTGTTATAGTTGTCCAACTTGCTTCATTAATCATTGCTCACATCATATCACTGCTTTCAGGAACTTTCGCATGCAGATATGGAACACCTCAACCTCCAGCACTTACTTGTGGCTTCATAACTATCTCAGCAGAACTAACTAGCTAACTAGAACTAACTAGCAGAAACTATCTGCTTCTGAGATAAGATCCCAAGCGACCCATTCTCTAGCTCTTGACAGCCAGGATTGTCTTAAGCAAAGCTTACATAAGCTTCAAAATTTAAACTCCACTGAACACTGATTCCACAAACAGCAGATCTAACTGTCAATCCATTTAACCTACTTTACTTATGCATCTCTCTGCGTGTGTATGTGTGTTTATTGAGATTGTGGCTCTGTTTGTGTGCGTGTGTAAAATAGGATAAAAAATTGTAAATTTGTTTTGGAAGAAAAAACTTCACATTCTGACCTTAAAGTCATAGGATCATTTTTAGAAGGAAGAACCATACATGTATATCTTTTAGTAGACTAACATATTCCATGCTGCCTTTTCTACACAATCACCTTATTGAACATCTTAACATTCTTGTCAGAAATTTCAGCCTGAAGGTCTTCAGCGTAATCCCAGCATAAATTTCTGGGACAGGTGTACAGAGTTTGGTCAGCACTGGTACAATTGGCTTTATATTTTGCGTATCCAGCTGCATGGGAACTTGTGTGAATAGTGCTCTGCTTGAACTCAGTTGGAGGATGAGCATAATGCATGGAATTCTAATCAGAGTTATAGACTTGATTATTCTGAAATCACATGCAGCTGTAGTGTGGAGTCTTGGTAATAGCATCAAACCTAGTAATAGCATCAAAAAAATCTGTATAATGGTAAAATACTATTATTGTACTAAATAAACCTCAAAGGAATAATGAAATAACAAAGAGTAATCAAAACATCTGTATTTGCATATCTCATAAATATAATTCATAGCTAATAAATATTTCAAGGCAGAGGTAGGTTTCAAGTGCAAATCAAAAGCCACGCCTCCCCCCAATCATATTTCTGTAAAGGTATATGAACTGAAGAAAAACTTTTTCTGAGTTTTGTTATTTTTTTAATTCTCAGGATTGTTTATCTAGAACTGAACACAATAAACTCCTGACTTTTCAACATCTTACTGGTTTGTTCATTCAGTCTATTGCAGTATTATAAACTATGAATGTAGTTGCAGTATTGCCAAAGCGGCTAAGGGAACACTCAACAGTGAATGAAAATGGAATTGAAATATAAGCTTTCTTGTGAAAAATATATATGCCTAAGAGGTATCTACAGGCTGAATGATATAGATAAAATTTACTTAATTTTTTTTTTTTTACTTGTCACTGAATCCATTGTGAGACCTTGAACTGTTTTATACTGAGCTAACTCTAGCTAACTTGCTATCCTCCTATTAGCCTCAGCTAGCATGGCCAATGAGAAGGCAATGAGGGAGCTGGGGTTCAGAATATTCGGAGGTTGTCATATGGCCAAACACCATCTAGATGCATTGATACTTTAAGGATAGAACAGGAAACCACAGCC
The DNA here is from genome assembly GCA_030867105.1 of Liasis olivaceus. Lineage (NCBI taxonomy): Eukaryota > Metazoa > Chordata > Lepidosauria > Squamata > Pythonidae > Liasis > Liasis olivaceus. Next base: position 43,590,440 of record CM061350.1, on the reverse strand, counting down.
ATGTTACATTCCTGACTTCTGACTAATCTGAGAAGAATGATTCCAACTAAAATAATAAATGACTGTACCAAATATTAACCAGGTAATGATCTTTAGACCTGAATGTTGATAACTAATTGATAATATTATACTATTATAACTCAAAATGAAGTGACATTCTTTCACCATACCCAGTCACATACTAAGAACTGTAAGGCAAAGATTCTCAATATTTATCTGCAATTGCCTTGAATTTCAATCTCAGAGGGCAGTCCGACTCTATAACAACATCTAACATATAAAACTAATCAGCTTCTGGAAAAAAGGAAAGAACGGGGATGATAGAAAAGTACAGAAGCATTTCCAGAAAAGAAGGGGCTCTACTAAAACAGAAAGGAGCTGGAAAAGGGGAGATGAGGATGGTTTTAGCCAAGGGTGAGAATGTATTCCTATACTGTCCTATAGAGAACAAAAATGAAACAGAGTGGCAGGAAGATTTGAGATGAAGAGATCCTGTAGGAAGAGGCAGCTCTATGCTAAGTGAACATACTGTAAAGCAGTGTTTCTCAACCTTGGCAACTTTAAGATGAGTGGACTTCAACTCCTAGAATTCCCCAGCCGGTTGGGGAATTCTGGGAGTTGAAGTCCATTCATCTTAAAGTTGCCAAGGTTGAGAAACACTGCTGTAGAGAGATAAGAGGACCAAAAGGGGTTCAGGACCCTGACACAGTCAGATTTGCATCTTGCATGTTTTCCATGCATCTCCTCACATAAATCTGCACTAGAGAGCAGAGAAGCTCGTTTTCCATAGGTCTTGGCAGGAGTACAGATGAGTGGGGCATGCCACCCAGCAACTGTTCACACATGCTTTCATTGTAGGGGATGGGCTTTGTGATTATCCTTCATATCACTCTGAATGGTTCCTCCATTTTTAGCAAATCATAATCATGTAAATTCTGTGGTTATTACCCATAATCCTTCACCCTGAACCAGCTGCAATATGAGTGGTGTACTGCCCTTTGCATTTTCCTTCTTTTCATTATAGTTTCTTCTGGTAGGCAGAAATGGGGATGTCAGTTCATTACAGAATGGGAAAAATAAGAATAATCTTTTTTCATCTCATCAAGTGAAAAGAACATGGAATTTATCTTCAGTTCCCCCAAATTGTATTTCAGGCATTTCTTTCTTTTCTCCTCTGGCAAACTTGTAGAACAGAGGGTATTCTTTCTGATACAATGATGAAGAAATGATCAAACATTTTTTTTCATTACAGTGATGTATTAAAGATTGGTAACAATTTATGGGAAAACCCAGTTTACCTACTTTTTTATTAAAAAAAAAAAGTAACAAAGACATTGGAAACTATTTAACTGCAAGACAGATTTATTGTAACAAATTTTCTATCCTGTTTTTCCCCCCAGCTGAGATACATGAAGTGGGTAAAAGAAGTAATAAATACACAACAAAAGTAAATATGCAACTAATGCTATTTTAAAATAACTAAGTAAATAACAATAACAAACCAGGATGCCAGAAATTCTGGATAATACCTTAAACAGCAACAGAATTAACATTTAATTTAAAAAGAAAAATATTTTAAATAAAGAATGAATTACTCAGTAGTTTGAGAAGGAAAAAAAAATATATTTATTGATCCAAAAAATGTCCACTGATGTGTTGCTGATGACCTTACTCAGAAAGCAATAATGTGCACCAAGAACTATGAGAATTAATCTTAAAATATGGACAGATTCTCTTGGAAGTAAAGGGTCTTTGATTCCAAACCATGTAGAGTATTAAATGGAGATACCAGACCATGGTTGATCCATTCCATGTAACAGTTACCTTCTCAGAGTAGATTTTTATTTGGGAAGGAGGCCTTAGCCAGATCTTCAAAAAGCCCACAACACTGTAATTGTGCTGAATTTTTTAAAAGTCAAAGAAGTAGACATAACTCTTAACAGCTTTATATACTTTAGATAATAACTTCAGCTGTTGTCTTCCATCACTAGTTTTTTCTTGGTCTTCCTTCCTTCCTTCCTTTTCCCATTGGCTATGTCATGGATCTACTGAAATGAAATTCACAAATTCACTTGTAATCCCTACCTATAAGGATGATGAACAGCACCTTGAATTGTACTTGATAACAAACCAACATCATTTTCGATGTCACAATGCACAGTGCCGATTGAGATTTTATCAATGCCATTTTGTATCAGTGTGGAAGAGCAGGTTGCTGGAACCAAATTGCAGGCACCCGTGCTGCCTTCTCCCCAGTGTCAGCACGGCAGAGTTGCCAATAATGCTGCCACCTTGACACAGGTGTGGGGAGGAGATGGGAGAAGTAGCATGTTTTGGAGCTCTGCAGCCACCAGCAAACTGACTGCAGCAGCCAAATGAAAGAAGGTGTTTTTCCTTCAGAAGGAATGGACAGTCTAAAAGAGAGGAAAAGAAGTATAGCAGCAGCAAGACAAAGTGTCATGTAGAAAAGGTGCAAGATATCCACATGATGGCCATTAACAGAAATAGAAGAAAAATATCTCAGAGAGAAGGAACTTAAGACAGAACAGGCTTAAGAAAGAAACATTGATGCATACTAGTCATAGTACAGAGCAGGGTTCCTCAACCTTGGCAACTTTAAGACCAGTGGACTTCAACTTCCAGAATTCCCCAGCCATTCTGGAAGCTGAAGTCCACCCGTCTTAAAGTTGCCAAGGTTGAGAAACCCTGGTACAGAGCATAGCATATATATAATTGTAATAGAGTAATAGGTAATAGTAATTGAATAGTGATAGTACAGAGTATAATATAAACATTCTTATAGTAACAGTAACTTGAACTAACATCACTTATTTCCAAGACAAATGACAAATGAATCCACTTTCCAGCTTTAAGGACCATAATTCAAGCATCATTCAGGCTGATTTAATCCCATTTAGCCACATAGGATAGATGATAATCCACTCTACTCGCTTTGAATCACTACAAGTAAAGTATGAAAATGAAATGACAATGCCGCGGTAATTATGAAAACAGATGAATACAAAGACAAAGTTAGAGAACTACTAGACCCCACCACATACAGAAAACTAAAACGGGATCCGACCAGCAAAATCATGAAATGAGCCAACACCCTGACGAGGAGCTCCTCCCTTCACCCCAACGTACTTCAATACATATGCAAGACAGAAGCCCTTACACCCAGATTATATGGACTCCCCAAAATCCACAAAGACTCGATCCCACTCAGACCCATTGTAAGTGCCATTGGCTCCCCGACATATGAATTATCCAAACATCTGGCCACCCTTCTACAGACCCACATTGGACAGACTCCAGCCCACATCAGAGACTCAGGACATTTCATCAACAAAATCAGCATCCTGAAACTCAACCCCACGGACAAACTGGTCAGCTTTGACGTGGTCTCCCTGTTCACCAAGGTACCAGTGAGGGACACCCTGGCACTCATCAAACAGATCTTCCCAGAAGACATCACAGCTTTATTTCAGCACTGCCTAACAACCAGCTACTTCCAATGGGACAATGAGTTCTATGAACAGATGAACGGCGTCACCATGGGAAGCCCCCTGAGCCCAGTCGTAGCAAATTTCTACATGGAACATTTTGAAAAACAGGCTTTGGAAACCGCACCTGTTACCCCAACAGTCTGGTTCTGGTTTGTGGATGACACCTTTGCAATTTGGAGTCAGGAGGAAGAAGAACTAGAGAAGTTCCTGAACCACCTAAACAGCATCCACCCCAATATACAATTCACCATGGGAAAAGAAATGGATGGCAAACTTCCATTTCTAGACACTTTGGTCATACGCAAACCAGACCTCAAATTAGGACACAAAGTTTACAGAAAACCCACCCACACAGACCGGTATCTACACAAAAGCTCCAACCACCACCCACGTCAGAAAAGAGGCATTATCAAAACCCTCATGGATCGTGCCAATCGGATCTGTGAAACCCAATTCCTAAACTCTGAACTTAACCACCTTAATTGGGTCCTACAAGCAAATGGCTAATCCAAGAATGAAATAAAAAGAGCCATCAAACCAAGAAAACAACATGCGACTGAAGAAGAAAAACAGCCACCCACCAACAAAGTATTTCTGCCCTACATCAAAGGGGTCACAGACCGCATGGGAAAACTGATGGAAAAACACAATTTCCAAACAATCTTCAGACCCACCAGAAAAATACAACAAGTGCTAAAATCAGCAAAAGACAAAAGGGATCCCCTCACTACCGCAGGAATATACCGTATACCGTGCAGCTGCGGGCAAGTATACATCGAGACCACAAAACGCAGCATCCATACCAGGGTAAAAGAACACGAAAGACACTGCAGACTACAGCAACCAGAAAAATCTGCAGTAGCTGAACATGCTCTCAGGCACACTGGACACAAAATCCTATTTGAAAACACAGAGATACTGGACAACACCAACAGCCACTATACCAGGCTATACCGGGAAGCCATTGAGATTCACAAACACCAGCACAGTTTCAATAAAAAAGAGGAGAGTCTAAAAATCAACAAAACCTGGCTACCAATCCTGAAAAATACAGCCTGCAAAAGGTCAGCGAACTCAGCTCAACCACCAGGATGTGTGAACAGTTCACACAATGAACATGCTAATCACCCTCAGCAGCCACTCGTTAACAACTCAATAGAAGAAAAAACCCTGCCTAACCCACAGGAAGATACACAGATATTCTGATACCAGAACAAGCAGCCACTCATTAACCCACCCCCCCAGGCCCCCCCAAGCCCCCCCCCTCCAGATCTCTATAAATACCCACAAAAGGGTCACACCATCCTGGGCACAGAGAGAACTGCTCCTGTCTGTGCTCCTGCACTCTGAAGATGCCGGTCACAGATGCTGGCGAAACGTTAGGAAACAGAACTTCCAGAACACGACCACACAGCCGGAAGATCCACACCAGTCTTCCTATGAAAATGAGTCTTAATGGATAAAAGGAAAATAGTTATTCAGTGATTTCTGGGGTTTTCCCTTCTTTTCTTTTACTGAGAGTAGGCATGGAAGTGCTTCAGAATATGTTAGACTTTTGCATCATTTTTCAAATAACATAAATAATGGTCAGTATTAGATAAGAATGTAACTTAATAATACGAATATAAGACCCCTTGATTTCTATATTTTATATTCTATTCTGGGACAAATTAGTTCACAGCAAGGTAAGGGTTGACTTTTCTGCCCCCCTCCTTTTTTTTTTAAACAGAATGTTGAAGATGAAAGCAATTAATTCTTTTTAATTTTTAATTAATTTAATTTTAATTAATTAATTTAATTTAATTAGATTAATTTAATTTTAATTAATTTTAATTAATTGTTTTTAATTTTGCTGCTTTGTTTTCTCTATTTTCTAGGTGGCCAGATGTGCATATTCTCTCTCTCTCTCTCTCATGTATGTATGTATGTATGTATGTATGAAATAAAAAATCCCCTCTCACCCCTATGGGTGGTCTTCCTCAATCTCAGGTCCTCTACCAGAGGCCTGGGAGTTTGAGGGTTCTGTGCAGTATCTTAGCTGTTCCTAGCACTGCACTCTTCTGGACACAGAGCTCTGATGTTGTTCCTGGGCTCTGTTGGAGCCACTCTCCCAGCTTAGGAGTCACAGCCCCAAGTACTCCTACCATCACCGGGACCACTTTGGCCTGGAATTCCTGAGAACATGGACTAATATATAAATGTATATGTATATGTGTATATATGTGATTACACACACACACATACACACACAATAATGTATTCACTGGGGGAAAAAAATGCAAGGAAACTGTAATTCCAGTAGGGAGCAGAAGTCCAACAAAAAGAATATCCTGAAATGTATGGGACTTTATTTCAGGATATTTATCCATCCATCCATCTATCCATCATTCCATCCTGCCTGGTTCTCAGATAAAACCTAAAACTCACATATTATCTCTCTATAAAAATTAGTACTGAAAAATGGGACAAAATATTACATTTATCAAAACTTATGTTTATTGAAACAGTGGATACAACAGCGGGTTTTTCATCAGATGGGCTGATAGGAAAAGATTAGCAAGGAAAATTAATAAGGGGATCTCTGAAGAACAGAGTATTCCTGTTCTCCACCTTGCAGTTGTCCAGTAAAAAAAGGAATGGTGATGTAGTAAATTTTGCTGGATGCTTATCACAATGGATTTCAATAAAAGAATTGAATAATCATAGCAGAAAAGAAACAACAAATCAGTGTAATGTGTCAGAAACTATTTTGTTTGAAATGGGTATCCATTTCAAAATCTGGCTGTTTGTTTCTTCAATGATAAGTAAAATTCCAGAACTGTCTAAGAATTTATTTTCCTTATTTGGGAAGAGAATTCTTTATTATTTCCTCTATAAAATATGAAAGTTTGATCATGATATCATTGTTTTTCTTGAAAAAATTTTGAGGTGGATTTTTGCTGTTACATTTATAACCCATCAGATTGTCATGTGGGAAGGAATGTTCTCCAAGTCATATTTTTCTGTGCTTTTCTTGATTTTGTCATTATAGTTGATTGTACAACTTAGCATGTCTTCGAAAATTGAAAATGACATCTCATATATATTTTAGCTTTCAAAGATCTCTAAATTAATGGTGGGAAACGATGACAAAGTGTAGTGTACTCCAGGAAATAATCAGTAAATATGAGGAAACCAGCCTTCCTCTCCCCACATCTGCACATCTCAACCATGGGGCATATTTTTGAATATTAGGCCTCTCAGAAATAATTTCTGCATGCATGCAATACCTTTTAAAAAATTCAATTTCTTCTTTATAAAAAAGCTTCTTTTGATAGCATCGTAATCTCTGACATTGTTGTGAGGCTAATATTTCTTCTCTGTAAACAACTGATGTTGCTATTTTATACTGCACTAAGAATTACAACTTTTTTCCTTAACCCAATACCTAGAAGAACTATTCAGATAGAGCTATAAGGGAGCATTTTATTTCCATATAAATTATGGGGGGGGGGGGAGGGGGAATAGAAACTTAACTTTGGGGCGTTCCAAGGGTCAAACATGGCTTTGAATGGCATAATGGGAGTTAACTTCCAGAAAGCACCCCTGATTGTTTTGAAAGGGGAAGATTGTACATCCACAATAATGCTTGCTAAAGGACATTCATACTTCAGGAGCTATTGAATTCTATGGAATCTATGCCTATCATATCATCCCGATCTCTCTTTTTTTAAAAAAAAAAAAACCTTCTCTGCTTGTTTTTAGAAGGTGACAAGGAGGAAAATAATTGAAAACTTGCTGTTGGCTGCCTAGTTAGATATTATTTTTAAAGCATTACTGAATATCATATTGGGCTAAACAACAGGAACAGACTCAGCTATTTATACCCACCTCAGACATTACGCTTAACCTCCAGAACGTACCTACTTCCCTGTGTACTAACACTGAAACATGGCCTTTGTGTTAAGTGATCAATACCACTCAATTTAATTAATCCTCAGGACTTGTTTTCAATGTGGTTTAATAATCAGATCCAAAATTAGATTTGTGCAAAAATGATACACATGCCCCATTAGTGTTTCCTTTTTCACCAGGGCTATAATTCCATTATAGGCGTAGCTGATTAATTATATCAGTTGTAACTATTTGAATAATTGAATAGATTTCCACACATCAATATGACTTTTGATGCTGTGTGAATCTCAGAAGGCATCATCTTAGAAGATCTGTTCACTACATATATTCACTAACATAATATTGTTGCTAAGTTAAATGAGGATTGCATTTTAAGACTTTCATATGTTATTGGTTAATTAGTTAATTTAGCTAATTAGTTGACTAAATTTTTCAGCCCTAGCTTTTCTGTAATATAGGTATGATTCACTCAGCATCCATTTTTTGCTTCGTCTCCCACCCCACCCCTCATATTTATGTAGGTTTCACTTCAGCAACCAAGATCACTTTAGGATCTGTTAAACAGGAAGAGTGCAAAATGAAAAATCTCTTGGTGCTCCTGTTGGTGCTCCTATATCACTTTCACTGTGTAGAGTGATCTATGATCAAGTGAAAATATTTTCTTGAACACGTACTGTATAACATGACTATCCAGACACAGATAATTTAAGATGGAAATCATTTCCTTTTCTTGACAGAAGGGTGGATCTATCTTTTGGAGAAGAAATAATATGTGGAAAATGCAGCATGAGCTTTTGAAGCTCAGGTTATATTGAGGATTGTAGACAAGGCTATGTGAAATTCCTTTGTGCCATTCACCAGAATTGCTGTTCTGCACATGCACCCTGAGGTGCGGCCTTAGGGGCATCTTCCTTCCTTCCTTCCTTCCTTCCTTCCTTCCTTCCTTCCTTCCTTCCTTCCTTCCTTCCTTCCTTCCTTCCTTCCTTCCTTCCTCTCATTTTTGTTTTTTGTTTTTTTGCCATCTTTTCAACATGGTATCTTATCAGTCTATATATATATAGGCAAAGGCATTTTGCCTGTATGTGCCCATTTCTATGCCCAAAGACATTTATTTTCAGGCAAAAACTAATGTTTTTAAAAATAATAACTAAGAAAAAAATATTAGAAGAAGAAAAAGAGAAAAGAAATAGAAGCCAGTTCTCATGCAAAATAAATATTGGCTTGGCAGTCTCTAGTTTTCATTTGTTCCTTATAATCAACTGAATTTAAACATTTAAATCTCATCTCCAAGTAAATAGCTGGGAGGTTCTGCATGTAAATTGAACAATAAGAGTTCTTCCACCTTCTTGTTTTTCATTTTTCTTTTAAAAAGATTTCATTTTGAAGTTTGGTATTAAGTTTTGCATTTAATAGTAATATTACAGTGAGAAGGCTATGACCTCAGAAATCCCCAAAAGACTCTATGTGACTCCTATTATTCCCCTTTTAACTTTTTTTTTAAAATACCAATCTTAAAACTTACCTTCAGTAAGCAGAGACCAAAAACATATAGGTAGAAAGAGGGTGAACCTCTCCACTTTGCTCATCTATGCTTCCTCTGATTCAGAAGATTAATTTTATAAATAATTCTCCTCTTTCTCATTCTCATCATCATCATCTTGGGAGTGTGCCAGGCCCCCTCGAATTATTACTGTGTTTACAATGTTGCACTGCATATTTTACAGTCTGTTACTGTGACAAATAGGGGACGCGGTGGCGCAGCGGCTTAATGACGCTGAAAGTTGCCGGCCAGAAATGGTCGATGCTTCAGCGGTTCGAGTCCAGCCTTCGCGTAACAGGGTGAGCTCCTGTTTCCTCCCCAGTTCCTGTCAACCCAACAGGTCGAAAACTCACATGAGTAGATAAATGGGGACTCTCACTCCGGTGGGAGGAAAAATGCTGGCGGCGCCTTGCAAAAGGAGTCGGGAGCAGTTGCCAGTAAGCGCGAAACCGCGCTCGCCCGAAAAGGGTGCGAAGCAATGGAAACCCCGCCTCCTGCGCTCGCCAGCTGGGCTCTGCTCTAGGAAGGAGGCACTGGCAAACCACTTCCGAAACACCTCGCCTTGAAAACTGCAAAGGACTCGTCCAAGCAGTCACTGCAGAGTCGGTAATGACTGAGCACAGATAAAAAAAAAAAAAACCTGTCACAAATAATAGATTGTGAAGAGTAATGAAATCATTATCCTGTTATGACACAAATAATCAAAGTCTCTATTGGAATGTCCGAGAGTGAACAATACCTGATTCTACCCATAACTGTTCATATTACTTCCAGCACAAGACGGGGAGGTTCTACCTCTTGTTCTTATTAATAGTGAGGAGATTATGTTATCTGACTTGATAGTGCAAGTTGGTTTATAACATGATAAGTCATGCTATTTTATGCAGGGAATAAAAATTCATAAGAAGGGCTGGCTTTTGTTCAGAACTGTGAGTTACTAGGAATTATTTTTAGAGATGAAGGAGGAAAAATGGCACTGGGCTAATCCTTAAGGGCTTCTACCATTTCATCCCACATTTAAAAGCTGCAGATAAATTCTTTTGTTTTAGTTCTTTCAGGGCATTTGAAAATATTGGCTCAAAAATACATTTTTTAAAAAATCCACAGAAAAGATTTTTTAAGAGTATAGAAAGTAGATCAGGAACTTTAGAAGCCTCGGAGTTTGAACAGAAAAGTAAATGGAACACAAAACAGAAAGAGAAAAAAGCTGACAAATGCTGACAAAGCGAGCAACAAAATAGTTTGTCTTTCAAGGGATAAATGATTTAAAAATGATTATATTACAAATGTACATTTATCTTATATTCATAAAATACTAAACCTGAGAGACTGAGAAAACCAAAAGCTTTTACCACACAAAGAAACCTATTTTGTATGTTGTTTTTTCAATAAATTTAGATATGTCTTTCTTACATGAAAAAAAAACAGATTGGTTTTCTAAACAAGACACAACCTTTTCTAGTTGGAAGATACCATCCTGTGGCAACATAAATTCCAGCTTGACAGTAATAGTGATATATTTATTTTCTGTACCTATATATTTTAGACTAGCATATGGAGTTATGGATAGAAGATGACATTTCTATATGTTTTAATGCACAAATATGTGATTTTATGGAGTAATAATGGCTATACCAGCTTGAACATATCTAATCTCATTTGACTCAGAAGCAAAGAAGGTTTTCAACAAATTTAGAATTACAACATTCAAGACAGTCTTGGTGCGACTTCAAGCATAAAAGATGCATGGGTGATAGTTAACTTCAATCAGGCACAGTGATGAAGCTGTTTCCCCATAATATCTTTTTATATCACTGTAGGAAATGTTCTAATTCTGATACCTTGCTAGGAGGAAGGAAATTGCAAATATTTTCTCCAGCTAATTGTCATTTGGTAATTATAAATTGTCAGAGAGATATCTAAAAAGACACAGTTGACTTACCTATATCAATCTGCTCTGACTGATGGAAGTTCTCCAGGGCCTCAAGCAGAAAACTTCACATTACCTGCTACCTAATCCTAAAGTATACTGAGATCAAGCATGAAAACTTCTACATGTAAATCCTATTCTCATTTATTTGGTAGGTGGTCAAAGATCAGAAAAATAACATATAAACCTTCAAACCTCATGACCAACATACATAACAAAAAAACAGACATAACTCTGTCAGACCCAATATCTTCTATTGTGGATGGACAAGGTAAAACAAATGCCATACAGAGAGTTCAAAAGAAAAAAATGAAGATAAAATTGTGAAGCTTTGTAAACAAAGATACAAAACTTAATTCATTGGGGAATCAAGTGACTTCCAATGATAGCAACAGCTAGGAATTCTGTGGCATTCCTGGAGATTTTGATAGATTGATATCTAAATAGATGATCCATAATTGTTTTGAGAATTTGCTGGTATCATAAGTTCAAGGTATTAGATGAGATACAGTAGCACATGAATCACAGACTCAGCATCAGTGTTTGAATAGATACAAAGACAGTACTGATAAGGGATTCTATTGTATCTTCCCATTATCACCTTTGAAGACAAGACATTGATACATACTAATGTAAATGCCCTATTTGTGGAGCATGGAGAAATTATAATAATACCTACATATGAAAAATGTCTGTCTCAAGAGTAAGATTTTAGATGCAGTTTGGGATAGTCATTGTGATTAAGTCCCTTGTCATCATGGCTACATCCAACTGCTTTTTACTATTGTCAGATAAAGACTCATTACTTTCACCTGCTTAGGACATTTTGGTGTACTAACTCCCTTGCCTTCTGTTAATTCTAGACATTCCAGAACATGTTTTATCACTGGTTTCCAACTGATGCCTTCCTGCAATGTCTGTTTTTTGTCAGTGTTATGTATCACTTTTGTTCACCTTTAGTATCATGATTTATGAAAATAATGTATTAATATGGAAAGCAGCATATAAATCAAATTTAGCTGAATATTTGTCAGTTAGCTGAATATTTGTCAGTTGCAAATATAAAATCACTGGTCATTTTGACAGTGAATTCTATGAAGATTTCAGCTGCCAAAGTATTATCAAGTGATAATACTTTGGCAGCTGAAATCTTCATAGAATTCACTGTCAAAATGACCAGTGATTTTATATTTGCAACTGACAAAAACAGCAGTATATTTAACCTGAAAAAGAATATTTGTGAGACAGAGGATAGGTTAGTATTGATCCAATTTTTATATTCAAAGAGATGCAACAAAGTATACTTTTGTTGTTGCTGTTGTTGGAATGTGGATAGAATTGATGGGAAAAAATAGTTCTCACTCATTATTTTCCATGAGAAATAAGCTCTAGTAATAGAAGTTTCATAATCAGCATGCTGTATTGTTGGTTTTTCAACACTGCATAACTTTACATAGCTGAAAGCTGGAATATGAAGGCTACTTGCCACTTTTTAGATTAATTGTTATATGAATTCTACATCAGTATGATTCATAATTGTATATGCATTATGGAAATGTATACAAAGTTATGTTAAAATAGAATTACCTTACCTTTCTTTCTTTCTCTCTCCATCCATCTCTCTCTCTCTCTCTCGCACACACACACACACACACATACACACAGAGTTTCTCTAAACATAAATCAGATCCCCACACTAATCTCATAGAAGAGTTAACATTTAGATTTGATCTGATCAGTTTCTCATTTTTCCAGTCTGTCTTGGTTGTAATTTTAAAAGAAAAATTCAGCATGAATAGGCATTTGTCTTTGGTGGAATTCTATTTATATACCTTTTTGTGTATGCACACCCTTCCCTAACCTTGTTTTATGGGAATGTTCCTCTAAAGTGTATATTTTACATACATTTTTTAAAAATTATGAATAGAACTGAAAAATGCATAAAAATGTGAATATCTGCATATAACTACTTTGCACATAGGTCTGAGAAGTGAAATTGGGCAAGTTTGTATTAAAATGGAAACTGAATGAAGTTTTGCCCATCCATATATGGAACATGCAGGCTGGGGGGGGGGGGCAGGGGATTGGGAAAAGGAACATAAGACTAACCTTGGCGTCCACAATTTCAGGATTACCTTCAGAAATTTCAAGCATATGGTGATTTACATTCATGCCGACGTTTATACCTGCAGGTAAATTGGGTTTTGAAAATGGAGCACGGCAGGTGGTGATTGTCATTATATAAAATCGTAAGTAACCTGATCCTGCATTTCCTGTTTTTCAGTGTTAGTTTTATTTTACACAGAGAAAAACAATAAAATCATGATTATTGATCATAAAGGCTACATTTTAAAATAGAGATGTGCAGTCCTATTGCTTGAGAAACATTGTTCTGGTAGTTGTTAAAAAGCAAAAAATCCAGTCTGAAAATGACTAATTATGTTGGTACATTGTAATGTCTATGGGGATAACTTCTTATTAGTTTTTCTGGTGACAGCTGGTATTTACCATGTCACCTAAAAGGCTTGAGAGTGTAATAGGTGCCTTGACATAATAAACATAAGCTGACAGCCAATGGGGGGTTATTCATAAAAAAACTCAGTTGTGTTAAATTGTTGAGCTAAAATCATGTGAGAATCACAGCTACTGTATCCAAATAATCCTGTTGAGTTTAACAAAGTATTTCACATTTAATAATTATTATTTTCTTAGCAGGGTTTCAAAACAAGACTCTTTTTGAAGTTGAAAAAAGAGAAATTGTGCTATATGTTGCTTGCACAGCCATCCGTTTCAGGCATCCAGCTTCACTGGGGCTGCAATGCTGTTAAACACTGCTTTTCTTTGCACTGAATTTAATTTTCATATAAAGTGTCAAACTGACAGCTCTGAAGATTGAAATGTGTTGTTAAGTGTGGAATCAATATACCAGCTGCAGGTAGAGCAATTCAAAGCCAAACAAAATGATTTCAAGCAAGTGACTACTTATCCCAAATTGGAGGATTGTTAGTGCTGAAAGAATAGTTACTTGCTCAAGTAAAAAGTCAGTGCTTGAGAGAAAAGAAAGGGAATTGTAAAAGGCTGTTACTTGGTTAAAAAATAGTTTATAGTTCAAGCTAGCTCCCTGAATAGATTAGAGGAATGGAAAAAAGCTAAGAGGTCAAAAGAAAGTGTTAATAAATTAGCTATTGGATTTCCTTACACTTTTTAAAACTGTGTTCTCTCTTGAAAGGAACTATTCCATATTTAATAAGCAAAAATAGAATGATTGAAACAAGTCATCCGATGTAACTTAAGCTGAAACGAGATATTTCGAAAGTGTTAAATGCTTCCACTGGCTTAGTTAACATTCATAACATTCACAAACTAAGCTTCTATAGATAGGGAGTCTATAGGTAGGGAGAGTGATTTCTACATGTTGACCGCACCTAGTGCAGCCGAGCTGAGATTTCATGGGACTTCCCTAGCAGACGTTTCAAACTTTTCTGACATGAATATCTGGACAACAAAGATTTGATCTGTTAAACTGGAGACAATATGCTGTGTTTCATAGGATTGCTGCAAATGCATAGTTTGCATTGTCATAAATCTGCTATTCATACTGGTACAAACACATGGCTGCAGATATTCAAACTCCAAAACTCTCATGCTATCAGAAATGATGCCAACTGGTCGACAGTAGGACAGAACAATCTTAAAATTCCTAGAGTCAATGGTTTTATTTTTTTAATAATATTTTATTGAAATTTTAAAGTTACAAAGTTAAAAGTTAGAAATGAAAAAGAAAATTGAAAATACAAAGTATAAAGAAAAAGAAAAGAAAAAGTGAGATAAAGTAAAAGAAAAAGAAAAAAGATATGAAAAATAGATAACTTCCAATCTATCTCTGGTCTTAGGAATAATAAGACTATCATAAGTACTAGTTTTTAATACATTAAGTAGGAATAATTCTTTGTCAAAACATATCCCATTACATTTATAATCTAATCTTCAAATCCCCATGTAAGCTTCACCCCACCTGCATTTTGCAAATAGTCCATCAATGGTTTCCATTCTTTAAGGTAATAATTATTTGAGTTTTCTTTTAATAAACAAGTCAGTTTATCATTTTCTGCCATTCCCATCAGTTTTTCCTGATTGTTGGTAATGTCTGGGTTTTCCAAAATTGTGCATAAAGAAGTCTTGCTGCGGTAATCATGTATTGAGTAATTCTAATAAGATGTTTTCCTATTTGAAAATCCATTATCCCCAACAGGAATAGTTCTGGTTTAAATGGAATCTGTATTTGTAGTATGCTCTGCATCAAGGTCTGTATCTGAATCCAAAATTTCTTTGCAATTTTACATGGCCACCACATATGGTAAAACGACCCCTCTTGTTGGTTACATTTCCAACAAACGTTGGAAACGTTCCAACAAACGTTGGAAATTGTCCCATACATCTTTGATAGTCTTTGGGGTGTCATATACCATTGATACAACATTTTATAAAAATTTTCTTTCAAATTATGACATAAAGTAAATTTTAATCCTTTAGACCACATATTTTCCTATTGCTGCATATGTACTGTATATTATGTCCAATATTTTTGCCCATTTAATCATGCATTCTTTAACTTGTTCTTCAACCATTTCTTCTCTCAACAATAATTTATACATTTTTGCTATTAAGTATTCATCCATTTCACATAATTGAATTTCAAATTCCGATTTATTCTGTTCAAATTCTTTTTTATCAATTTAAAATTTTTCTTTATATTGCATATAAGAAAGCCATTGAAAAGTATATCCTTCTAAAACCAATTGCTCTTTTGATTTGATTTTATATTCTCCTTGTTCTTTTTCTAATAAGTCTTTGTATCTCATCCATTTATTTTTATCTCTTGTTTCAGTTCTATAGAAAGCTTCTTGTATAGAGGTCCACATCGGCATCTTAGGGCATAAAAGTGGTCTGCATTTAGTCCAAACTTTTAATAGAGATCTTCTGATATAGTGGTTTTTAAAGTCCACATTAACTTTAACTTTATCATGCCACAAATATCCATGCCATCCAATCTCAAATTATAACCTTCCAAGTTTAATAATTTTTCATTTCTCAACGTAATCCATTCTTTAAGCCATACTAAACAGCAAGCTACATAGTACAATTTCAAATCGGGAAGACCCAAACCACCTCTTTCTTTCACATCTTGTAAAACTTTATATATTTTATTCTTGGTTTTTTCCCCTCCCATATAATCTTAGAAATGTTGCGTCGCTATTGTTTAAAGGGTGCTTCTGAAGTCACTATTGGAATTGTCTGGAAAAGATATAGAATTCTCGGCAAAATATTCATTTTAATCACCGATATTCTTCCTAGTAATGAAAACTGTAGCTTTTCCCATCGGTCTAAATCTTTTTTAATATCTGTCCAGAGTGGAACATAATTATTTTGAAATAAACCAGCATTCTTTGATGTCAAATATACTCCCAGATATTTTATTTTTTTTCTCTATTGTAAATCCAGTTAGTTCTCTAATCTATTACATCTTTCCCCTTCTTCTTAGTTTCACAAACACATAACCTACTTTATTTATTTATTTATTTATTTGCCATTTATTCCTCCTATGTTCCAAGTCTCCACATGCTATGGTCATCACCAGGGGCGCATAGATATTAAACTCCATCAACTATCATGTTTTGTCTAATCAGTCAGATTTATTATGATCAGTGGCTATAAATATCATGACTTGGTCAATGTTTTCACATAATATAGAGATGGTATAGATTAGGTTACCAGCCTTAGCTGTATATGTGCTACATGCTGCTAATACTAAGGACAATATTGGTCAATTTTGGCACATTTTAGCCAGTTTACTGCAACTAATGCCTAGTTGTACCCCATGCATGCACATACTAATCTATGCAAGCTAGAATCTCTAACCTGGAGACTACCTTGCAAGCCAACGTACTATTGCCTGCATGTCACCACCTAGGAGTTATATGCCATATACAGATTCATATTAATATTTCAGTATATTCAACCTCAAAGTAAAAATAATGGATGCTTTTTAGTAACTTTGAATGTAGGAAGTATGTAAAAGGAATGTAGTTTGAAACTTTATAATACATTTAGAAATATATGTTAAAAACATAATTCAAAAGCCCTGACACAAGTTTTTTATGAATTTGGCATTCCAAATGTTCTTCCTTTGATTTAACTTTTTACAGTATATAAATGTCATGCTGACCTGATCCTAATGATTATATATATATATACTGATTATATATACTGAACTGATTACATGTATGTATGTATGTATATGTATATATAAGTATATGTGTGTGTGTATGTATGTGTATGTGTGTGTATATATATTGTGTGTATGTGTGTGTGTGTGTGTGTAAGCTCAGCTTTGCTTGCCTGGATTCTTAACTGAACTGATTATATATATATATATATATATATAATCAGTTCAGTTAAGAATCCAGGCAAGTAAAGCTGAGCTATCCTTTAAAATGACACAGTAGACTTCTACTCTTTTTTTTTGTGACTGTGGGACACCAAGGTATTTATAGCTGGTCTCTATGTCTGCTGTGTGGCCCACTGGTAATTCCACTCCATCGGTCTTAACTACCTTCCCTCTCTTTACTATCATCCTGCCACACTTCTCCAGTCCGAATGACATCCCAATGTCCTCGCTGTAGATCCGTGTCAGGTGGATCAGTGAGTCGATGTCTCGTTCACTCTTAGCATACAGCTTGATGTCATCCATGTAGAGGAGGTGGCTGATGGTGATTCCACTCTTGAACTTGTACCCATATCCAGACCTTGTGATTATCTGGATGAGGGGGTTTAAGCCTACGCAGAACAGCAGTGGGGACAGTGCATCACCTTGGTATATGCCACACTTGATGGCCACTTGTGCAAGCTGTCTTGAGTTCACTTCCAGTGTTGTCTTCCACAGTCCCATTGAGATCTTGAGGAAGGTCCCTAGTGTCCTGTTGACTTTGTATAGCGCCAGGCATTCACAGATCCATGTGTGCGGCATTGAGTCATAGGCTTTCCTGTAGTCAATCCAGGCTGTGCTCAGATTGGTCTGCCTAGACCTTGAATCTTGGGTGACTGCTCTATCTATGATTAACTGGTGTTTTGAGCCTCTGGTGTTGTTCCCAATGCCCTTCTGAGCTATGCTCATGTACTGGCCCATATGGTCTTGTAGCTTGGCAGCTAGGATGCCTGATAGAACTTTCCATGTTGTGGGGAGGCAGGTTATTGGCCGGTAGTTGGATGGTGCTGTTCCCTTGTGGGGGTCTTTCATGATCAGCACTGTCCTTCCTTGTGTTAGCCAGTCCGGGTGGGAACCTGCTGCTAGCAGTTGGTTCATCTGTGCTGCTAGGCGTTCATGCACTGCTGTTAGTTTCTTTAGCCAGTAGGTGTGGATCATGTCCGGGCCAGGTGCTGTCCAGCTTTTCATGTTCTTGACCCTCTGTTGGATGTCTGCTACTGTGATGGTGACTGGTTCCTGTTCTGGGAGATTGCTGTCGTCTGCTTTCAGGTCCTGCAGCCACTTTGCACTGGTGTTATGCGTCTTCTCTTTCTCCCATATGTTCTTCCAGTACTGTTCAGTTTCCGCTGCTGGTGGCTCAGCTGATACTGTGTGGTTGCACTGCAGTTGGGAGTACACTTTGGATGGTTCTTTGGAGAACAGGGCATTTATCTTCTTGGCCTCTGCTTCTCTAGTGTATCTCCTTAGCCTGGTAGCCAATGCTGTGAGCCTTTGTTTAGCAGTCTCTAGGGCTTCAGATGGAGTCAGGCCCATGTATTTTTTCAGTAGCCAAGTCTTATCCTTAATCTCCACACACTTCTGTAGTTCCACCAGCTGACTGACTTCTCTCCGAGTTGCCTTGATCTTAGCCTCCAATCTCATTTTCCAGGGTGGGTATGTACTGCTGTTCTTCTTGATCCAAGCATTTCCAGGATTACAGCGGCTGTAG
Organism: Liasis olivaceus; assembly: GCA_030867105.1. NCBI lineage: Eukaryota > Metazoa > Chordata > Lepidosauria > Squamata > Pythonidae > Liasis > Liasis olivaceus. The sequence goes on along the minus strand of CM061350.1, from coordinate 43,571,594 downwards.
CATATACCAATTCATTGGTTTCAGTTATGGTGGTAGTAGGGATTGTCTGGGGGACTCTGTTGGCATCTTCTAGCATACTATCTGATGGTACTTCTCCACTGAGCCTTGGTAATCGGACTTGAGAGTTGACTGTAGCTAGTTTATCCATGATCTTATGCCTCATATCAGCTGCTGTGCTCTGTAATGGAAGGGGTGGCAGTGACATTCCAGCTTCAGGTGTTGGCTGCACATCTGCTTGTTCTTCCAGGTCTGCTTGAGTCCGGGTTGTAATGTAGAGTTGGTCTATCTCAAGTTGTGAGAGCAGCTTCCTCTTCACTATGTTGAAGCGCTGGGTAACTAGTTGTTTCTCAGTTAGTGTGGATGTAGGCCTTCTGTCTATCCATAGTTCCCTCATACATTTCATATATCCCCTCTCATTAGGTCTGCTGTTGTAGTAGCATTCCATCATTTCCAAGTTCTCTTGTCTCGTCCATGTATGGTTTGTTCCAGTAGCCCACTTAACATCAGATTGTCCTGGTTCCCCAACATCTGACACGGACCTTGTTAATCCGGGCGACATCCGAGCTGGCATGACTTTTTTAGTTCGTGTCACTCTCATATTTTTGAGGTAGGCAGATGAAGCGTTAGGGGTCTTTGCCCAAGGACCCCTACTGGTAAAGTAGGTACCAGCCAGGATTTGAACCCCGTCTCCTGCATCAAAGGCGGTGTTCTAACCACTATGCTATCCAGCCACTCTATCAGTTCAGTTAAGAATCCAGGCAAGTAAAGCTGAGCTATCCTTTAAAATGACACAGTAGACTTCTACTCTTTTTTTTTTTTTTTTGTCACAATATTTCATATTAATTTAAAATAAAAGAATGCATTTACATAATGAATTAAAATGGGTAAGAAATGGATAGTGCAGTAAGACTATCCTATAAAAAGAGCTGACACCTGAATGAGAATCTAAACTAGTGTTAAACCAGACAGTGCTAACGGTGCCCTGGCTACACACAGCACTATTATTTCCCATCTATCATTATTAAGGAAGACACTGATATCGTTTCGGCTAATAGAAATCAGTTTTGCAACAAAAATTATCTAATTTAACTTGTGAACTTTGTTATTTTTCAGGTTTTCAATATAAACAGAAATTGCAGTACTTCAGGGAAATCTTGTCCAATGCTAAATGCTGAGTTTCAGGATTTGAAACCATATTAACACTATTTACAAGATTTCTATGTATTTTCATACAGCACATTTGTGAGTGAGAAATAAGCCCTTTTGAGTTCATTCCAGTTGTTTGCAAATATGCAGGGCAGAAATACCATTTAATTCAGTAGTTTTTATGTCCAAATAGCTGTGTAAGAGTACAGCCTAGAATCAGTGCATTTAGGTGTGCTTCTTCTTAGGTTTGTAGCAATTCTGGCTGAAAACATTTTGCAGGTTCTGGGGAAGGTATAGATAGTATGACTGAGTGAATCATTCAGAGGGATGCTTCAATGATAGCACCATTGCAAGTGAGGTACTATTCTGTGAAGCATTTGGAGGTCCATGTCCAGAATCCGTTTTCACAGGGAATGGTGGAAAAGTAGCAGCACTTTTCATCTTGATATTCTCTGCCTGCCTTATTCTGTGCCAGGGGTAGGCAACTAGCAGCTCTTCTGTGGCCTCTAGGGTAGCCAGAGACATAGAGGAAGGTGCATTGGGTGTAAAATTGGGTTTAACAGCTTTTATTGTCATTTTAACTTTGCACAGGCTGAAAACACTCATTATCTTTACTGCACTTATAATTAGGCTAACCTACCTCTTCCAAAGAGGCAAAAAAGTGCTGATTTAGCTTACTCTGTAACAGTCATGACCTCACTGGCCATGTATCATTTGGCTCCCAGGAGGCCCAAAATTATATTGTGCCTCGTCTCAGATACAGGAAAGTTGTGGAGTCCTTGGGGTTCTCTGAGCTTGGTTGTTTTCTTGCGAATGTTTTGTTACCCGGCTAGGTAACATCTTCGGTGCTAGAAGGGAGTGGGGTTTGTTCTTTGTTTACATACAGTGGCTTGCCCTGTCATTGTTGATGGGGGTGTTGTTTTCCCCTTGGTAGTTCCTTGATTAGGCTGTTCTTTACTGCTTGATTGTCTGTCTGAGTTGGTAGATCTTTGATTAGGGTATTGTTTACTGCTTGATTGTATGTCTGGTGTTGATCCTGGTGTAAATCCCTGCTTATCTGGGTGTTGATTGCTGGCGAGGAGATGTTCTGGTCTTTTTGTTTTCTTTTTATTGTCTCTTTTGAATAGTGTATAAATGTTGATTATCTCTATGTGCCTGTTGATGGCCGCCTCGTTTGAATACCAAGCTTCCAGGAATTCCCTCCCATTTCTGGATTTAGCTTGATCTAAGATGCTGACAGTTTCCCAGTTGAAACTATGGTTAACTCTGGCCATGTGTTGTGAGATTAAGGAGTTTTCATCGTGTCTTCTGACTGCTTGTAGGTGTTCATGGATGCGCTCCGCTAGTCTTCTGTCCATTTGTCCTACATACATATATTCTCTTCTGTTGGTAGAGGAAAGTTGCTTATCCCTAGTCTAAACAAGGCACATATGCAAATGAATGAGTTGTTCACTTGGTAAATCGTAGGCTATCTTCTGCTCAAGTTCTTTTAAATTCCTGCTTTGCATGAAAACAAGTACCATTTTATTTTGCCTTTATTTGGGAAATTGTTACTGAGCGTATAGGGTGACTTTCTACAGGTAAAAACTAAAAATTGTCTGAGCACCTAAGCCTCTGTTTTCCTTTTTCCATTGTGCTGAATTCTCCATTTAAATGCTCCTTACAAGATCAGATATTCCTTTATTTTAAATACATTTCATTTCTTTGGGGGATGTCCCTGTTTGATGGTTTGTGCAGGAGTGATGTATCATGTTAATTATTTTCTAAGTTCTGTCAAAATATCTAAGAAAGGCACTGCATTTATTTTATAAAGAAGAAAAAAGGACTTTTCTTTTCATAACCAAATTCTAGCTTCTTTACATATAGAAAAAAAATGGCTTTCTTCTTTCATTCCTATCATCAGATAGATATCCAAGTTGTTACTATAAATGTTTGTTTCTGCTTGCAGCTTGTGGACTGGCCCTAACTTGTTCTCAAATGTATAGCTTGTGTGGTCACTGAAGGTAGGTATCCATTACCTGGTTCAGTAATCATGTCAAATAGAGCTCCTCATGGAAGAGGGATGAAGTTTGGGTCTGCAGGATGGGAATCAGGGTAGTGACCTTAGTATATGAAGAGGACAGAAGTGGTGCCTATCAGGGGATTTTAGCCTATTAGCATGGATGGGGTGAACCTTGAGACTGAATGATAACATCATTTATTATAGCAATGGAGGCAAATATGTGTAGCTCAGGGTTGAACTCATCCCATTTTAGCACTGAAGATGTTACCAAGCTGGGTAATAAAACATTTGCAAGAAAAGAACCAAGCTCAGAGAATCATTTATTATATTTATGAGGATTGCTTCCAATCTGAACTGAGGTTTTGATTCAATTCAAGTTGATCTGATAAGTTGGACTAAATGTTTCAGTCTGAAATGTAAAATCAGGCTACTTTGATTTTTTAAAAAATCAGGAAAAAGGGTTTGCATATGGACAAAAGGCCTTCTGAATTGTTATTCTTTTCTTTAAATGTCAGCTCTAGATTGAATGGTAGGCTATACATCTAAATTATTTTTTGAAAAGTCAGAAATGCATGTTCCCAGGTACCTGGTTTCTGAGAACATACTGAAAGGAGAGTCACACGAAAGGTGTCAAATAGTCAGAATGAAATTTTGCAAAGATGGTTTGCTGTTTCAAAATCAGTGTCAGAATGACTTGGTTTTAGTTATATAGGGGCTAAACAGACACTAAATGCTGCAATTTGTCTTCCATCATCATAACATCTGGGCTTCGTACCTGTTAATGCCCCACGGGAACAGAAATGTTTGTAACAAAGTATTTTGTTACTTTGGTGAAAATTTGTTCTCCATTCCATATGATTTGCCACCCTTCATATAATATGTGTACATTATTTAACGAGAAGAAATCTGAAGTCAGAAACTGGGTTAGTCCACTTTAGGCATATCATTGGATTTGACATATCCAAATAACCTGTACCATCTTTGACCAAAAAAAATCCATCTGATTTTCTTCCATGGTTCAATTTCATATTATCTTTTATTTCCATCGAAAAGAAGGCATTGATAAAATTTATTGTATCTAAATATAAATTGTAATGTTTTTGGTTGCTGGCAGCCTAATTATCTGGACTATGTGTATTAGCCTATTTTTTCTTGTTTTATTTTTCCATTATCTCTGAGTTTCCAGAGTACTTACGCTCTCAAATATTGATGTCCATTTTAATTCTCTTTTAAAATGCTGTCTTTCTAGCCCAGTTCACTGCAAGACACCTCAGTCTTAGGAAAAAAAGCTGGAAATCACATTGGTAAAGGTAACAAGTACTTCCCCTCCAGCTTCTTATTTCTATTAAAATGTAATATAAATTATATATTTTTTAAAAAAGGATATATATATCTTTGAAATACTGAGACAGAAATCTGTTCTACTATCACTGGACAATCTGCTAAAATGAACAGTTTTGATAAAACAGATCTCATTCAGTATCAGTGCCTTGATCAGTGAAATGATAATGATCACAGATCAGTGATTGATAATTATCATCATTCAAAATGGCTACAGAAAATAATAATTTGGGTTTTGGTTTGTTTTTGGGTTCTTTTGTTTTTGTTTTTTGTTTGTTTCTTTGTTTTGTTTGTTTGTTTGTTTGTTTTTGGCTTCTTACCATGATGCGAATGATTCCCTTCTTTTGGGAATCATTCATTCTGAATTTGCTTTATGGGCATCCTTTCCATTTCTCTCATTGGCAGAGAGAACAGTTTTGCCTCATATGGGGTGCTTTGGATTTGTGTAGTGGAAAAAAGGGATTTTTTTTCTTAACTGCTTAAAAAAAAAGGAAAAAGGGAAAGACTGATCTGCTAGAATTCAAGCCAGCTGAGAAAAGTCCCCTATTGGTTGAATTAAAGCAATACATTTCCAGAAACTGCAAATAGAAGGATCCATCTCTAACCCTTTGTTTGGTGTGTCCGCTTGGCGGTAGCAAGGTACACCACATTGGATGTTCTTCATAGTGAATAAGAGATCTGAAGGAAAAAGGAAACTTACCTTTATATATGCATGTTAATGTTTAACCATGGAACTAATTATTATATAGAATTCTGCAGTTCTTCTCATACTCAACTTCCAATCCTTTCCAGATATTTCTTTTTTTTACCAAATCCCATTCCCTAGTTGGTACTCTTGCTGATGGATAAAAGGTAGGGGATCTGTATGTTTAAACTAAGTAATGCTGAATATTACGAAATAATTTTTAAAATTATTTTGCAGCAAGAAAAAGCATGTGTGACTGAATGAGGAAACAAATAGATTTTTAAAAACAAAAAACAGCTACAACTTTTCTCCCTTCCATGACTTCTGCTGGATCTTTCTCCATTCCTTCTGAAGTGTTTAGTCAATACTTCACCTGATAAAAGAAAGCCATAGAAGTGGGGAATCAATGAATTATATGCAATATGTACTTGCATCTTAACTCACAATTCAAATCATCATAGAGTTCTGATGTATTCCCATTAAGATACTCAGTGACATTGAAATGGCTGAACTAGATACATCTTTGTGTATATACTTCTTTACACTAGAGTTTCTGATTCAGATAGCTAATCAATAAAAAACATATTTAAAAAAATGTCTTCACACGTTGACTTTCTGAGCCATGATGATTCCATTTTATATTTAGAAAACTAAAGGCATGGAAAAATAACCTACCTAAAGTTTTCCAGTAAAGTAACAGAAATTTCCAGTAAAGTAACAGAAATTTCAATCCCAGCTCTTCAAATAACTTTGAGATACCCTGTGTGAATCTATATATACATACACATATCTACACACACAGCCACACAAATACACACACACTCAAATACACACCATAGCTACTGTCCAGTCTCTAAATTCCCCTTTAGAGGATTTTTTTTTTGGGGGGAGGGGGCTTAGGCAGCTTAGTAAGCTGAAAAATTCCATATAGAAAGGTGATTATTTGGACATAAACAGTATTGGTTGCTCTGGTTAATTATCTGTGTTGCAACCTGGATAGGGTGATTAATCCCCCTTGGTCTTATTAGACCTTTCAACAGCTTTATACATTATCATCCAACAACCAGGGTTGGGGACTGGAGGCATTATTTTGCAGTGGTTCCATACCTTCCTTAGCTGGTGATTCCATTTGGTGATGATGAAGGAGAGGTCAGCTTGATGGCGAGTCCTATGTAGGGTGCCACGGGGTTTCCTCACTACTTTTTACTATCTACATGAAGCAGTTGAGAAGGGTCATATGTCAGTAAGGTACACTGAGGACACTCAATCTCACATTGTCATCCTGGGCCAATCTGGCAATATTGTTGAAGTATTCTCACAATTCCCATCCCCCCAGTCCTGCTGTGCTGACTCATTATGGGGCGGGGGGAGGTTGTTCTATGGCTGATGGCACATAATCAATTATCACAATATTTTTAGGTTGTCAGGACCTGGAGGAGATGAAACACACTGAAGCTGAACATGAACATGAAGTTTTCTGTTTGCTTCAGTGTTGCCTCTTGAAGGGAAGTCCCTCCTCCCCAACTTTGGCTCTTGTGCCAGTTGCAGCCCTATCTGTAGCAGGAGTATCTTTTGTTGTAAGGGTTGGTTCTCATGCTGGTAAGGATTCTGAAGAGGATTTCAGAAACAGACACCTTCAAATGCAGCCATTAGCAGGAAAAAGAACTGCCCTCTTTCCAGTTCACAATAAACACATTAGAGAGAAATTAAGAAAGTCACTGCCGTAATGCTTTAGGAGATTAATTGGTTCTAATAGGAAATAGTTACACTGCTGAGTTTTTGTAACCCTATTTCTTTCTCTTAAATGAACCTTATTTAAAAGACTTTGAGCTTGACACATTCCCTTATACCCATCCAACTGGACTATTCAAATATGCTATTCATGGAGCTGCCTCTGAAGAGCATGGCTTGGATATTTCTTTTTGCTGATAATTCTGGAGATACCTTGGAGAATATATACATAAATAAATCCAGGGGTAAATATAAATCTTCTGGATCATGACTCTTGCTCATAAAGTCCTTCAGAATATTTAATTATTTTCCAACTTCAAGCAAATATTTTAGAAAAATTGAAGCCGATATGTTGAATGCATAGGTAGGATCTAAACTAAATAAACAAATAAATACATGTGATATGATTGTTTTTGTGTAGTGTTGTTGATCTTGTAAACTGTGCCCCATCCTAAACCTGGTATCTTCATATGAGTACAGCTTCAGCTTTCCTGATTATGGTTGACATCCAACACATCTCAGAGTACACCAGGTTGGTGAAAACTGTTCCATATTCACTTATTCTTCCTACTTTTGGCAAATTCTCTTTGTGTGTAAGTGTGTGTGTGTTTGAGAGAGAGATAATGAGAGAGAGAGAGAGAGAGAGAGAGAGAGAGAGAATGAGATGAGTATATGTCAGATGGACAGAGTTATGTGAATGAGACCATGGTAACTTTTGGAGATAGGTGATTTTTTTCCTTATCTTTGGCTTTATATTCTAGGATCTTTTAAAAAATACAGGCCAAGGAAGTTCTTGAAATAGGATTGAAATTCAGTTATTTCTGTGCTGTAGCATAATAGCATTAAAAACTGTATGTGGGCAGACTAATAAATTATGTACAGTTATCACAGTATGGAACCACTCCCCTATATAGAGTGAGAGCAGAACATGTATTATATATAACTCTGTATGATTTGATGAACAGCCCACATCTTGTTGTAAAGGTTCCACCCTCTTCCCACCCCAATTTTACTTTAAAATCTGTATTGGCATTTGGAATTCATTACACATACATCACATATGCTGATATATAGCTCAGTTTAAAGCAAGGTTTTTTCTGTACCTTTGAATAAAATGCCACTGGCACATAAGTCCAGACTGAAAACAGAAAATGTAAATGAATTTCATGTGTTATATTCTGAAACCTACAGATATTTCTTCCAATTCTGAACATATGTTTGTGAGAACACCCAAAGAAATAATGAAGCCAGATATACAAGGCTGGGTAAACCAGAGCCACAACTTTTTTAATGAATTGTGAGAGATTTGCAGTAGTAAAATCTATGCAGATCTAACCAGGTTAGCTAACAAAACCAAGGATGGGGACAACCCACAGATTTGTCCCTTCAGATCCCAAACCTGGAGTTCTGCTAAATATCCCAAGACTCTAATCCAAAATCAATTCAATTGAACTGACACAGGAAAAGCAAGAACAGTTATTGGCCGGCACTAACTGTTCCTGTTACTCAGCACTATAATATCAGGATTAACAGATGCATCTCAGCTACATTTCTACAGTATGCTGCAACAGTTCTAATTGTAAGATGTCAGCACACATTGCAATCCATTTAGTCCATGAGGACCTTCTGTCTCTATAGAATTTCTAGCTAGCCATAGTTCATTATAGGCTGTAGTAATCAAAAGCTTGATATTCTGTATTTCATGCTAGGTTCTACCATATTAATTACAAATGAAGTGCTGACTCTATCAATGCTCTGTTTTTGTGAGGTTAAAATGAAGGACACCTCTGCCTTGTACCCCTGGACAATAGGCAGAATATGAACTTGATGGCCTATACAGGCTGTTGCTAGGCAGAAAAAGAAGTTATGAAACTAAGGGGCCAGTAGCAAAACCCAGGACTAATGGTTAGAACCAGGCAAGACTAGTTCTGCAGTTAGACTGGTGAACTATTGGGACCTTATGACAAAAGGACCCTAAAACCACACTTCCTATGTTATTATAATTATATTATAATTGCACTCCCACTTGTATATTATGGGATAGGCAAGGCGTTATCCAGATGCGCAATTTGTATCAAATTTTGAGCAATCATATCCTTTCTCCCTGTTTGAATATTGTATAAAAAGGCTAATGTGACAAGCACTGAACGCGCTCCTGTGTAGATACACTTGGATATGTCCTCCTTTATTGCTGCAGTAATAAACAAGTTGGATTGGATTTCTCTCATCCTGCATGTCATTTTGAGTTCCTCATACCAAATCCTCATGCCAAATCCTCAAAACCTTACACTGGTTTTCTGGCCAACAAACTGATCGAACAACAAACGAATGAAGCATGTGTCTTTTTCTCTGTATATCCAGGCCTTTATTGTTATCCTAATACTAGGAGCACTGAAGTGGTAATATTCTTTAATACCTCTGTGTCATTTATGATTTAAAAGGGTATTCAAATTCAAAGTCAGCTATGCTCCAGAACCGGTGTTAGGTACTACACTCTCTTTGACCTTTCCCAAGTTCAAGAAAGCACAATCAGAACCAGAGAGTTGTTATTTTTTAAAAATGCAAGCATATACTTACATTCCAAATTATTAGTTACAAGGAAAATAACATTTTATATGTACATAGGGTCTAGCCAGAATTGGCATGCAGTCAAGTTGCTGAATTGTTCCCAATCCAACAGCATTTACGTACCCTCAGTCCTAAGCTTTGTTCGTCATCAGATCTAGCTGGCCTTGCAAGTCATTTTGCTTTGATCAAAGGCTCACTGATGTGCCCTTTCAAAGCAATTCTGCAGAACATACTGGTGCCCTGTTTCTAAAGACAGGAGCAGACCCATTTCCTTTGGAGAATAAGAATGGCTTCTGTGTATGGTCAGTTGGCCACCTCTATTCAAGCTTCTGGGTACACTCTTAGAAAAAACCTTTTATGAAATAGGGATAGTCTATAGAGTTCAATCAGCCATGTTTTGACACTTTACAGAGGCAGAAGGCACAGTGTGCATGATTCCACAGCCCAAATACCAATACTTTATTTAGATGATTATGGGACAGACAAGAAGTACCAATTCTTGACATGTGAAATTAAGGGAAAATTACTGTAGTAACAAGTAGAGTTAGGCATGTTCTAATGACTTAGACCTGAAACAAGAAAAATTCCCATTGTACTAAAATATTATTCAAATATAGTATACTTTTACTGTAAATATCTTGGCCTATCTATATTTTTTTAATTTACTTGCGTTTAACCTAATGTCCTTTTTTCCCCTTTTGCTAATAACTTCAACTAAAATGCATTAAGATGATTAAACAGAAGCCTTATTATGCAGGATACATTAGGATACATTCTTAACCTTTCCATTCATGGATGTTCATCACCTTTTTCCTTCTACTGTCACATGAATCTCACACCCCATGTACAGTTCACTTCCCAGACTAAACCAAAGTCTAAAATCCTTACAGGGTAAAGTTGATTCAGAAGAAGACGACCACATTTAAAATGAGCATGTGCCTAAAATCCAGTGGTGTTCAGGAACCAGCTCGTCTCAACTTATGAGAGCTGATTGTAACATTTTCTGGAATTTTACAAGACCTTGAAAGTTGAGAGCAGAGCTGAGCCACTAGCCTAGTATGCTGATCAGCTGTTCCAACAGCAATGGAGCCAGCAGAACTGGTTCTTAAACATTTGCCAGCACACCACTGCTTAAAACTGAAAATGAATAACAGTGTCCCCCTCTCCCCCATTCTTCAGTGATCTTAGGCTTGGTAGACAATACTCAAAATGCGAACTTCCTTCTAAAACCTTCCTCTTAAGATATCCAAAATGTACCTTTGCTTTTTATAGTACTATGCAGGCCTGTATTCTCAGACTGGCTGTGATAAAGTGTTGTGGAAGGATGAACCTCTTCATTTCTCATCCCTTTGCAAAGGATCCAGGAAGACTCTACAGAGAGAGGCAAAAAAAAAAAAAAAAAAGCAGTTTTGTGCAGGTTCAGTGTGCCAAATGCAATGTTATGCCACATTGCTGAAGTGTCACATGTGTGTGAGTGTTCAAACAGAACATTAGAAAACCAAAAATAGCCAGCATCTGTCAGCACAGACTCTTTGCACAGAAAACCTCTTAGTCAGCTCATTGAAAATGACACAGTTCAGCGAGGCTTTACAATAATCACACTCTGTGAAGCTCAGAATCAAAAGATTTCCTTCTCTCTCTTTTTCTCTTCTGTACCCCTTCCCTCTAGCTTTTGGAAGACAGCTTTTGGAAATGAAATCTGCAGAGAAGAAGCCTTTGTCCGTGACTGAAGCTGATATCAAACACAGGTATCAGGTTCAAAAATGTTATTGTGCAGTTCCATTATGGTGAAGGAAGAGGACAGGAGAAGAGGTAAATTATCATCCCAGAGGATCCTGCCTCAGCACTCCAGAGAATCAGTCCTAGGCCAATTAAACCCATCTAATGTCAGAAGGAAATGGACAGTTAACTGCTGCTTTTTCTGAGGAATGCAAGGCATCAAGTAAGTGGGCAGAATAAATAACATTTCTAACCATTGTCCTCAACCTACCTGTCTTCCTATATCTTTTTCCCCCCATTCCTTTTTGTTGGTGGTATTGTTAGTGCCGGCATGTGAAAAGTTTAATTCAGGAATTATAACAGTGGGAAATGAACAATTATATTTCTGCCATTTTGATAGAAGAGTGGTATTTACTTAAATGCTTAAAATATGGACTTTTCAAATATAATTTTCTCCCCAAATGATTTATGACTGGAAACATACTTTCTACTTTGTGACTAGAAAAGGCTGCAGATGTTTTTTTTTTTTTAATGTACAATTGACCCAGGGCTGGCCATAAAAATGTACAGACTGAAGCAGCTATTTCAAACAACAATGTATGTATTTATTCATATATTTATATTTGTTAAATTTATATCCTGCCTTTCCTCCAGGAGCTCCAAGTGGAGTATATAGCACCTTCTCCAATATTTTCCTCCACAACCACCCAGTGATGTAGATTGGGCTGAGAAAAAGTGCCTGTCTGAGGTCACCCAATAAGCTTCTATAATTGAGGATCCACATGGATCTCTCTAATCATAGTCCATTATTTGAAATACTACGCTATACTAGTTCTTTGATGATAGATTAACTTGCCATGGTGGTGGTGATGATGATGGTGATGATGAGAATTGCATCCCAAATTTTCTGCTTGGCATATCAAATTAATGGCTAGTTTTGTATCTTACATTTATTAGGTGAACCTCAGACCTGTTCTTCCTCAGGTTGTAAAATATCTTGAGCCAGCCTTGACTAGAATCTGAATATAATTTTCTTCAGCAGAGGAAAGTTTAATACCTAGTCATAGTTCTTGGTCATCAAATGGACCCAGGCAGGAAAATTTAGACAAATAATTTTACACCAGCAGCTATCAGGAAAAACCCCAGAGAGTGATAGATCCATCTGTTTCTGGTCCATATCAAATCCATCCCTATACTGTCCATTTTTAACTAATAAGATTAAACTCTTAAAACATCTCTAGAAAAGAGGAAAGTTGCCCCAGGCTTTGTTCATCAGCAAATGTAGCTTGGATGGATGAAACCATGAAAGTGATTAATACTCCTAAACCAAAAGTATAAGTTTCCTATTTCCCTTTTCTTTGAGGCAGAAAGAAGAAAAAAATAAAACAAGGCCAAGCTTTCATTTTCCCCAAGAAGAAAGAAGGATTTGCCTGCATAGCAACAAGGTGTGTTATAAATGAAATATATTCTGCTTCAACTTACAGACAGACTTAAATTTCCTTATCAGCCAGTTCTGGCACCTTGATGGATATACCAGTTATATACATACTGATAAACACATTTCGTTTCTAGCTAGCTAAGATGAAGCTGAAATCACAGACTTCTGCTAGGGTTAGGGTTAGGGTTAGGGTTTGAGCGACCTTATCTGAGTTACAAGAATCCAGCCAACCACTAAATAGCAGAAAAGAGAGTTTAATGTCTCTTTTGGCTGCCATCTAGTAATATTATGGATTCTTGCAGCCAAGATATGATTACTCTAGCCTAGAAAAGATAGAGATACCAGCAGACTTTAAAAAAAAAAAGCCAAATTAAAGTTACCTTAAGAGAGAAATATAGTAAAAATATCCTGAGATGACAAAACAGAGCATGACAGCTTCTTAATATCTCACAGAATGACAGAATGTTGAATGTGTTTCTCAACTTCAGCAACTTTAAGAGATGTGACTGGGGAATTTTGGGAGTTGAGGTCCACACATCTTAAAGTTGCTGAGGCTGAGAAAGATTAGAATGACTAAATGGAAAATAATTGACAACCAAATAAGAAGGAAATGAAGTAGCTGGAAAAAGAGAGAGAGAGAGAGGAATATTAAAATTAATATGTTCCATTAATATGAATACTTTTTAAAAGAGTCCTGGAAGAAGTACTACTATCTAGATTGGTAAATTTTTGATTCACAAGGAAGAGTTCCCAGGAACATATTTAAAAGAAAAAGAAAACCTTGAAATTTATCTGAGGTCAGTGAATTGAAGACTTCAGGAGAGATGATTGCACAGTGAAACAGAGCAGATTTTTATTCACCTCTGTTTTTCTTTACAACTGAAGCAAGAAGAAAACTTTATCCTGTCCTTGAGAATTTCAACAGCATTTTCTTTTTTTTTCTTTTAGTAACATTTGCTAATTAATTTCCATAAAACTGAATAGAAATAATTACAATGTTCAATAGAAAACTATGGCATAGCACTAGGAGAAAAGGGCATCAGAGTTTAAACATCTGAGAAATACTGGTATAAATCAAACACGGAATGTGTGAAAATATCTTAGCTATAATTTCTGGGCTTATAGAGCCTTTTAGTTCAGCTAAATGCACTTTATTCGGGGAGGGGGGGAGAATAATATCACCATTTGAATCCCTTATTATGGGGTTCAACCCCATTCAGTCTGCACATTGGTTCAGGAAAAGGAGGTCAAATCAAAAGCAATGGATGTCTGCCCCATTCCTACTTAAAAGGGACAGACAACCACATTAAAATGTACACGTTTATGTATTTATTATATAAACTTGAGTCATATACATGATGAAGCAATTTTCCTATTTTGGAGGAAGAGAAATTCTTAAAATCTGGGGACATGGACTTGGCAGACAATAGGCATGAATCATGCACCCTATGAAGGTTTTTTCAATTACATCTGCCTACCACTGGGAGAAATAAACAGAGTTGCTTTCAAAGCTCCACAAGCCACCAAGTTCCCCACATTGCTTGTTAGACTGTATTGCACTATTAGTCTCCTACCCCTTCAGTGGATCTGCTCTCTCAACTGCCACTTTTCTAATCTCATTGCCATTTCCTGGGCCTTCTGGATAATTGGAGTGGTACTGTATTGGCAACTTGGTCTATAAAGCTAATAATCAAGACTTTGTAGGCAAACGGATGTATGTTTTGAAGGCCTACCTAATGTGTTCCATTTTGTATGTGGCACTTTATTGTTTTATTTGTGTGTGTGAAAGAGTCTTTTAGCATTTTGATTTTCTGAACAACCCTATAACTTTTTGTTGCTGAGCACTGGATTAATATTTTAGAGCTGCTACTGATGCTGTTTTCAAGGTTTGTAAAATGGAATGTCTAGAGGGATTTTATTAATAGCTGGAGGATGGCCAGCTTATTCCAGTAATTTCATTGGTAAAACAAGGATGAGCAAGAGAATTGAGAACATGTACAAATTGTATTATAAAACTCCATACAGTGTCACTGTGTATTACTTTATTTATTCAAGAGCAGTTATAGAAAACAAATTTACCAATGTGACCTTTCATGCTGATATAAATACAAGATTTATTAGTTGTTATTGAAAACTTCAGGCATTATTCAGTACTGAAAGAAAAGTAAAATGAATAATTTCATACTGGCAGTAGATACACCAAGTGATTTCTCTGTGGTATAGCTTGTTATTCCATAATAAAGGAAGTGATTTACGGAGTCCATTGTTGTCTGAATGTGCAGGAAAAATGAAACATTTCCCAAAATATATTGTGGGCTACTTTCTGATATGCGATTATAAAGCAATTATATGCCATTTGTGAACATCCATTAACTGTAGATGGGAAGATATATACCTCATGGGTAGGCTTAAATGAAAGGCCTCCATACTGCTTTTCCTGTTCATGTATGTGTTACTTACAACATATATCAAATAATGTTGCATTGTTCCTTAGGGTCCAGTCCCTCCACACACACCCCAAGATGCTATGCATAATATTTACACATCAAAGAAAGCACATCACTACACTGCCCCCCCCAATACACACACACACACATACACACACACACACAAAGAGAGGATAATCTGGGCAGTAACTACAAGTAGGGAAATTGTGGTTGAATCCCCTACTATGCCATGAAGTTCATCTGGTGCCAATGTATCAGTTATGCTCTCTCTCATTTTATTTTGTCTCAGAAGGCAAATATGAGGATAATATTGTGTGTGCACATGTGTGTGTTTGTGAAATGAATCACAAAAGAAAATAAAAATCTACTTGAAGAAAAGCCATAATCAGGATCTAAACTTTCATGATGTTTTCAATATAGGCTTCCAAGACTTCTTTAGCTGCACCTTTTAGCAGTGTTTCTTTTTGTCCTCCTGTTTCCTCCAAGACAACAAGCAGTCAAAAGATGAAATAAAATTCTGAGTTTCAAAATGAAAAGCATGGTATCCTTGGAGTTATTATCCTTTTACTTTTTTAATTCCGTAAGCAATCTAGTAACAATTCAGATAATTTTCTAGATGAAATGGTACAAATCTTTGGTTGCAACAGCAGCATATTAGGAGGTAATCGAAAGATAAAGAATCTAAACTGCTAAACGTTTAGGAAATGTATGTAGGCATCTATCATAACCAGAGTTAAGTGGCTGATGCCTCTTTACAAAACATTCAGAAATTTCACTAACTGTTGTCCTGTTCCCTTTACTATTTGATGGTTCATTGGGAATTTCTAACTTTAAAAGGTTCAGGAAGAGCATGTGATAGAAGGTCTTTTGTAAAATTTTGGAAGATTTAGCAGTAGAATGTTCACTTTCTTCTTGCTGCATCCTACATTAATGCAATCTCTCTCATCCTTTTTCTTACCACTGTAGTCAATATCTTGGTAATTGAAAATATGCATGAAATCTTTTTTCACATATAATTTTATTTTTATGAATTGAGTGAAAAACAGAAAAAAAGAATAGAGAGAAAAGAATACAGTACATGCATATAAATATATGCATAATATTAAATCCCTAACTTGTCTATTCTCCTTTTCCTTCTTTTTCATATTATTTTTGCTGTTGCATAAGCTTTAGACTAAAATGAAAGCTGAAATGAAAATTCAAAAGACAAGATCTGATATAGTGATCAAAAAATAAAAACAAAATCAGACAAAAAAAATTGTGTGTATAGGAAAAAGCATTCAAGTGGCCTCCCTCTCTTTTGTTTTTCCCCCTTTTCTTTTCTTTTTTCTTTTCTTTCTCAACTGTTAACTGCTATTTAAATATTTTTTATCCTATGCTTTAAACTTCTATGATTATTGCTCATTTCTATTTAAACCATTTTAATTATTTTTAAGCAATTTATCTTTTCCCTCAAAAACCATATTCACAGAGTTTTAACTTGCCATGCTCTGTGTGTACAAAGCTTGCAATACTAAAATAATTTTTGGTGTTACATTTAAACTGATGACTTGAATTATTGGACAATTTGAGTACTTCAAATATTAATTATATTTTTAATAGGACTCCTTCCATTTCGTAGTTATGAGGTAATAGCCTACATTACCAGCACCACCTCAAAACAAGGTCCTATATAATACCTCACGTGATTCAAAACACAAATTTGAATGCATCTTTGAATTTTTGTCATCATGGCCACACCAGGTATTTGGTTTGACATTCTGGGAGATCCAGTCTTAAAATGTTAGAAAAAGGTGCTCATTAACATACAGGGTATTACAGAATACCTTTATAATGTGTTCATACAGAGATTCTGATTCTCTTTGTTTGAAATTACCCATTCAAGTACCCTGGTGAATGCTTAAACAGAATGTTCCAAAGTTGCAATTAATTCATGCATTAATTCAGTGTCTAAGTGGAGTTCAAGGCTACCTCATCTTGGCGACACACTCAGAATATCAATGTGGCAATGCCTCCCAATGACCGTGTGGTCAGTTAAAGAAAGGAAAAATGCATCTATGTTTATAGAAGTATATTTATGTAGGGCCTTATGTGAGGTTAAGAACCCTCAGTCTGGATACTTAACGTTGTAGGGTTCTTTGTTCTTACAGCTATGTGTTTGTGGAAGGTAATATAGTCATTTAAACTAGATATTAAGAATGTTGGGGGCTTTTGAGAGAGGTCAGGTGAAGAAACAGACTCCACAAGAAATACTGGAACTTGAAATAAGTTATAGTAACAGAATCTTGAAAGCCTGGCTGAGTTTTCCCTTCTCACTGTTGTACCAAAGACAGTTAAGGCAGAGTCAAGTCTCTTTCTAAAGTTGTCTTCTTTTCCTGAGCTTAAGTCATATTTTACCATCTGTTGTATTCCTTCTCCAAGGTCATCTCTGTAGTTCTCTGTAGGTACATAAAGCTCCTAAAACTAGTCTTACCTGAGGATGATAGACAGAAATTGATATAGTGATAGATATGATTGCTGCATTTACTGAATATTTTTGACAATTTCCTGAAAACTCTTTCTCCACCTATCATATATCTGCATACTTACAGGTATGAATTTTTACATTCTCCAAAATAAACATATAAGAGGCAAAACCAAAAAGGCTAAACTAAGGGAACCATGTGAATTCAAATGAGCTTGAAAATCAACTTAGTATTTCTTTCCTTCCAGCTTTTTATCTTTTCACCATGTTAAATGCAGAGAATATGAGCAAAGATCACCTGAGGAGAGATTTGAAACACCAGCAATATTACTAGGTTGGCAATTTGTCTTTTCTAGACATTCTCCATTGTGAAGTGTATATTTTGTCACTTATGATTACAGAACATTTAAGCATTTATAGTTCACTTGTTACATGCAAATGCTTTATTGCCCATTTTTCACTCTTGAAACAGGCTTCTTGATGCCATTTTGCATGTGGCAAATTGGGCACAAGATAATTTCCCTAAGGCCATGTAATGAGCCTATGACTAAATAGGTATTTTTGTGCTGTGCCACTTTCCTGTGATCAAAGCCTATTTACTGGGCATGTTGTTTCTCAGTTGCTAAAAAAAGTAATACCTTGAATGCTGAACAAATGAGACTTTTACCTAAACAGTTTGCTTTCTTTAATTTCATTCTTGTAGTATTTTAGAAATTCTAATTGCTACTGCACATTTAGTGTTGTTGAGAGATTGCTTTCTTGCAAACCGGTTGAAATAATGAAAAAAATGGAAGTTCCACACAGACCCTAGCAAAGTAGACAAGACTGATCTGCTCTCAAGTAAGCCCTAGTCAGCAAAGTTCCTGTCTAATAATGCTAACTGAAAGCTTCCTACTTCCTGATTATAAATTCAGGTCATTTTATTACTTTTCTGGTCTGTGTGATTTAAGATTGAACTGTCATTTAATTGGCTCTGATTTAGTTGGTTTTCATCTTTTCTAGTGTGGAGTCATAAATTAGTTGTCCTTACTTTTTCCTTTTGTGTATGTGTGTGTGTATTCTTTTGTCAAAACTAAATAATTAAATTATTTATTAAATAATAATTTAATCTCTGCAACTCCAAAGTAGGAGATAAAAGCTGACCATGTAGGGGGAAATTAAGAAGCAAATCAGCATGTATTTAGTCATACTAATGAGCAAACCAATAAAATTAGTTGAAGCTAAAAACCAGAACCTTTTCTATTCAATAAACATTTTCTCTTTTCTACAGTCACATGTTCTGAGAGTGATGAAATATTCAGAAAAAAGTTTGAAGAACTTCTTAGATTATGACAAGTTTTCTTGGATTCATATCTGTTTATTCCTTGCTGGAATAACAGTAGTTTTATAAACCAATTTATAAACTGGAATAAATTGCTGCTGGATCTTGCAGAAGGATAGCTTTCTGTGTTCCAGGCACTCCTGGATTATCTTTGTAATAAATCCAAACAATAAGAGGTGTACAGCTATTCCTCTCCCCACCTCTTATGCTATCAAAAGCTCCAGTTAAAATAGCTGGATGGATATCACATTGTAACATCCCATTTAATTAAGAATGAGTTCAGATAATGAACCTCTTGTCTGGATAAGCTATTCTACAACAGGGGAGATAGTAGAGATACTGCATTGTTGCAGCTGTTTTTATTTAAAAAGAAAGATACCCAGAGATTTGTCTCCACATACATTCTCAAGGATTTAGGCAGTTCACATGGAAGAGATAATCTGACAGGTCTACTATGGACCCAATCATAAGCAGCTTATGTTGGTACCTTACACTGGCAGCCAGTCCAGAAGAGAGTCACTGGGAATTGAGTGGCATATACATTTAATAAATTATATTATTATTGCTATTGTTATTAGCTGCAACATTTGGATAAATTGAAATCTTGGATCATTGTTGTTGGTAGAACAGAGTGCAGTAACTGACTCATGAATTTACCAGAGCTTTGATAGCTGAACAGAGGATCCTTATTGTGGAATTTGGATCTTGGACCTATGCTGTCCTTTCAAAAAAAAATAGCTTTCTGATTTTCTGTTTTTCTGTGTTTATATTAGGGTCATGTCAAAATTATGATCATGAAAGAGCCCCTTGATGGCCATTTTTGGAAACAGAATGGCAGATTAGATGGAACTTTGATTTAATTCAGCAAGGCACTCTTGCTCTCTCTCTCTCTTTCTCTCTCTCTCTTTTAATCTTTCTTAATATTGTAACAACAGCTGTCTCCCAGTTCCCTGTAAAAGAAAACATTTTGGGTTTTTTTTACCACATTCCTGGTAAAAGGGAATTTTTTTAGAAATTCTAGAAAATTCTTTCAGTCATGTTGTTGTCATTGTCTATTCTCTCCCACTGTGCAACTCCCCTGGCTCCCCATACTTCCAGATCTAAAACAGCCCCTGAGCAGGAATCCCTTTATGATCTTTTTTCTTAGAACTGAAGATGGAAGAGCAGGAAGCTTTCCTGGAGACCCAGTTTGCACAATGAAAGACAGGAGAGGCAGGTGCACTTCCTCAGCCTCCTTATCCTTAACCCATCTGACCCATGAGAATTTCAGCAAAATTTTCTTCTCCTTTGGGGAGAAAAAAAAAATCAAAAGCAATTTACTTTCTTTCAAACTGAATGAAAAAGTTTAAGAAATGCAGAATTAATTTTCAGCACCAAACAGCTCTTTTGACCTCCTAGTCCTTGTTCTCATACAAAAGAAAAGTAAACACTCCAGTTTCTTTAGTTGAATAATAAATCAGCTTTGAAAAAGTATAATCTCCACTTCGGGACTTGCAGGACATGTGACTTTCTATGCCAGAGGAGGGTTCTCTATGTACAACAGTAGGTTATATGATATTTCTGGCTAAAAGATGCTTCAGGCTTTCAGTATCAGGGATTAATTTGTAATGATTTTTTTGGAGGGGGGGAATTCTGGCTGCCAAAGTAGCAGCTGATCAGAAACTAATTATATTAGACATTGTTCCTTTTTCCTTGGAAGATTTGTCCTTCATTCCTCTTGCATTAGCTGACTAATGGGCATATCATCTGCAACAAGCATGGCTACATTTATCTTAAGGTTAGAGAGGGAAAGTCTCTGGAACTTGGTGTCTGTAGGACATCATATGGATCATGACATCCTTATGCAAATGATGCAAATTATATACTGTATGTCAGCTGTGTCATGACATGACTGACTCAATTTATATGATTTAAGGGTTTGGCCCAATGATGTCATGATCTGTGTGAGGTCACTGTGTCTTCTGACCTTCTAACAATGCCCCGTACAGTGGAAATTCCAATGTTAGTCTCACTGCCTCTCCTCTACCAGTCGCCCATTCTATTTTTGATTATTCCTGGTAGAAGTCCATAAAGCATCACAGGCTGTGCATTTGGATACCTCTGACACCCCTCCCCCAATTA
Organism: Liasis olivaceus; assembly: GCA_030867105.1. Taxonomy (NCBI): domain Eukaryota; kingdom Metazoa; phylum Chordata; class Lepidosauria; order Squamata; family Pythonidae; genus Liasis; species Liasis olivaceus. Next base: position 43,550,611 of record CM061350.1, on the reverse strand, counting down.
ATCCTGTCTACAAAGAATCGATCTTTAAAAATTTCTCATTTCATTTTAAGTCTCTCATTAGACTTTGAATTCCTAGGCTGCTGACTGGTATTTTAGGGCTACTGTATCTAGGCTGAAAAATTTAGAAAACCATCATATGACAGAAGAGAGAGTTTGCTGTATCTCTTTGCTGCTGTCTAGCAGTTATCCAGATTTTTATTGTCCAGACCAGAGTGTTCCAGATATTTTCAGCTCTCCATTTTTGTTCCATGTCAGTTTTTTTCTTTATCATTTTTCATACTTCCCCATTTTTCTCTCATACTTTACTTTCCCTATTATTTACTTTTTCTTTGTTACACTTGACCAGTCAATCACTCTAGCTGACATATGCTCATTCTGAATATTTTAGAGATTGTTATTTTTGCCATTCTACTCATTTTCCTGCTATTCCTACAGAATGTTATATCTATCTATCTATCTATCTATCTATCTATCTATCTATCTATCTCGCAAGGTTCAAGAATGACTTTATTATTTAAGAGAGTACTAATCTCATGTTTACCTCTTGAGTGTGATACATGTTCCCTAGTCTGGGAACTTAGGCTAGAAAAATAGTCCCAAACTATATGTCTTCTGACTATCAATAGCAGGGACATACTATCCTACACAGAACACAAGAGCTTACCACTAGTCTTAACGTGTAGTATAATCTTAGTGAAACTGATATGCATTATTTCTGTGTTTCTATGTGCATCCATGGCTATACAGATAACCAGCAAATATATACAGTGCTCATAATCTTATATCTAGGAAGATATCCACTGCTTCCAAATCTCAAAAGGGAATAGAATGCAAGTCTTGGGAAATGCTTTAAATGAATAATTAGTAGAAGTAGATGTATTGCCAAAGAATGGATGTGGATCCTCCCCAACTTGATACTCTGCTAGGAATTCTAGGGGCTGAAGTCTAACATATCTAGAGGGTACCCAACTGAAGATTGATATATACATTATTATTTAAAATGTTGGTTCATTTTATGTCACAGATCTTGGAAAATAGAACCACATCACAGCAAGCAAACCAAATACCCATTGGATGTAAAAAGTTTTAATATTTTAAAACTCTGATAAATAATCTATGCCTACCCAAATGTTATATCTATTTTTATTATAAGATTTAAAGCAGGAATTGTATGATCAAAATAGCTTCTTTTGTATGAGCATTATGTGGTTCTCTAGATGTGGTCAGCCTTAACTAGTGTTGCCAATAGCAAGACATGGTAGGAGATGTAGTCCAAGAACAACTGAGCAGACATACTGTATGTATTGATACCTTGATAAAGAGTATGTGTTATTAGTTGGATTTCAAAGTTTTACTAGGACCACAGTTCTTAAGAGAGTGTCCCACCCAGTATGTGCCTGTGAAATGTCAAAATCTATAAGGTAGAAGTCTTCCTCTGAGCTTCAGAGCTGAGAAAGATGCATTATTTGAGGATGTAGGAGAGGGCTTTCTCATGCCCATCTGTTTTGGCATGTCTGCCCCTGGATGCCGGACTTGCACCAATATTTTTGCTTTTCAATTGCAAGTGAAGACCTAGTCTTTTGCCTAAGCACTTCAGACTTAAGAACCTGGCCGTGTTCTATTTTCCCTCAAGAAGATCTGTTTCTTTCTCCTATTGTATTATGGTTACTGCTTTTTTAATCTTTTAGATTCTTCTTCATTTCATTTCATTTCATTATTTTATCCTGTGTATTTTATACATTGTATCCTGCCCTAAGATTCTTACAATAATAGGCAGTATATAAATATGTATAATTAAAATAATAAGGATAATAATCCAATACAAAGTTTCTTAAAGTTCAGATCAGGGTGCCACTCTAGCCACTGCTAGCTGACTGAATAATTCCCTTGACAGCTACCGTATTCTGCCACCAATATGGTGGCACTAAATACAGAGAGAGAGAAAGAGAAAGAGAGACAGAGAAAGAATGCACACGTTTGTATCAGAAATGAACATTTCATTTTCAAATAGAAATGCCAGTTACATCTATGGCTCTTGAGGAGATTAAAATGTAAGGCTGAGACAACTGGAGACTTTTCTGGGTTGGACCTAATATCTGACCAATTTGTCCACACATTATTTATATCTGCCCAATTATATTTATATCTACCCAATTTATATCTGCCCAATTTATATCTGCCCAATTTATATCTGCCCAATTTGTCCACACATTATTACTGGGTCTGTCTAGGAGTAAGACCCACTGATATAGTAGACTCTCATGTGAGTTAACTTGGATAAATTTGGTTTGTCAATCATTTTAAAAATGAAGGAAAAGCTTACATTTTAATTCCTAAAGTATTCTAAGCACAAAATAAAGAGAATGAATGAATGAATGAATGAATGAATGAAGAAAGAAAGAAAGAAAGAAAGAAAGAAAGAAAGAAAGAAAGAAAGAAAAGAAAGAAAGAAAATTATGAGACTATTCTTTAATAACGATTGCCATACTTAATATAAAGTCTTGGTTTGATGTCCACTTGGCAAATACTGTTGAATAAATCCAAATGCATAGATATTAGATTAGCTAGGTCTACTTTCATTCCTGTATCCTAACTAATGCTAGAACAATCTCTACACTCAGTATGTTCCGTGGATTAATAGCAAAGGCTGATCAAATGTCTGAGGCTGTCCTTGTTGAGATTTTAACCCATGCAGATTCTATTACATTCATGATTGCTTTGACTGCTTTCTGAATGAGTTTAGTTTAACCATTTTCCTTTAAGTGTTATATCTCAACCTATGCCAAAGCTACTTAGTCATGCTTTCTCTTTAGGGATGAAGAACTGGCAAAGATAACAAAGGGGGCAGGGGGAGAACCTGCAGCAACCATCACACTCATGTGTACTGCCAATGATGCCATGTAGGACATCAAATTCTCTGTTCCTTGATGGCATAAAAGTAAGACACTGGAAGCTATGGCTGTCCCCCATTTGATCCTAAAGAAGGATGGGATCTCTCTCTCTCTTCCTCATCCATGTCCCAATAAAATTGGTAATACTATTGAAACTACTTGAAAATTTCTTAAATTAAGAAAAATTAATATTCCAATGTTTGTTTGAGATAAGGTTTAGTTGTAAGAATGAATATGTGCTCTAGGAGAACAAGTTCTCACTGTCTTGCATATACTCTGTATAATTCTCTTGCACTTCCTACATTGTGCTCTTTCCTTAAAATGTAATGGATTATTTTTATAAAAGTTAGAAGCAACGGGATTTGAAACCTGTGGCACAGCTGTTGCCTTAATAAGATCCCTACAGCCTAGCATCTAGGCCATGTTAATATTTTTATGCCCTTTTTCTCTATTATTTGTTTTAATGTACCATATGTGCCATAAAACCTTTGCCTCTTAAACCATATTTGCCCTTGAAAAGACAGCAGTTTCACAAGGAATTTCACATAAATAAGGTGGAATAAATCCCTCCATAAAGGGAAAAAAAAATTGACAGAACTATAAACCACTTATACATGGAATTTCCTCATCAATATGAAGCCTTAGCCTGGAGAAAAAAAGAAAAATATAATCAAGATTATTTAGGATCACCCTAGAAGTGTACCTTCTGTCACAGTTTGTTTCAGAGCCATAATCAATCCTCAATTTTTTACATGTTTGTTGAATAGAAGACAACAAAAAGGATGTTAAGAACAGCAAGCATGGTCAGTTCTATCTGAGAAGACAATATTTATTCCACAGGCAACTGTGAAGTGGTAGGCTTGAAGTCCAAACATGATAAAAAACATGGTCAGGAAATACTATTTACTTTAAATGAGTTTAAATTTCTATAACCAGAAGAAATTTATGTTTGAATCCTGAAAGAGCTAGCTGGACAATCTGTGTTCGAGAAATCCTGGAAACTACAGGAGGGGAAATATAAAGTTCTTCCTTTAGGAAACTGAAATCAGATGCACAAATATAAAATGGGGCATCACCAATTAATTAATGTTGCTTCAGAAAGAGATCTTAGACTAATAATCAGTAACAAACTGAATATAAATTAGCAGGGTGACAAGACTGAAAAAAGGCAAAAGAAAAAGAAAACAAAACCAACCTAGCTCATTCTGGTTCAAGCAACAGAAGTAGAGTTTTCAAATTACAGGAAATAATAATTCTAATTTACTCTCTTTTTAGCACACTCTACATTGAATATTGCATCCAGTTCAAAGGATCACATTTTAAGAAATATTCAGACAAATTAGAACAGGTTCAGAGAAGTGCAATCAGGAGGATCAGGTGACTAGAAACTAACCCATAGGAAAGGAGATGAAAAGAACTGGGCCCATTTCACCTTGAGTAGAGAAGACCAAGGGGAGATGCGCTAATGCTCCTCAAGTACCTGAAAAGAGGTCCCCAAGAAGATGGTCAAGACCTGTTTTCCATCTTTCTGGAGTGCAGAACATAGAATGATGGTTTTAGGTTACAGGAAGACCAATCTGTTGGAGTGTTTGAGGGAAAGAAATGCTTCATGTTAACAACAGTTTGACAGTAGAACCATTTACCCAGAGAGACGGTGTAAGTGTTCAAGCAGAAGGTGGACAGCCATCTGTTGGGGATTTTTTAATCTGAATTTGTGCACTGAGCAAGGAGTTACATTAAGTGGCCTATTTAGGCACTTCCAACTGTATGATTTTAAAAATTTAATTATGTAATTATTTTATTTTTGATTATAGAATAAGGGCTGCTGTTCATACAGATGTCATCCACTACTATCATGATCATAGAAGTTATAGCTCTTTACTGTTCTCTGCTCATTTGGAGAGGCAAAGATTCTGGTTACAGATCAAGATTTGGACTCAGCCCTTAAACAGAATTTGCAGCCTCCCAACAAGTCCATGGGTTCTATCAGGCTCCCACTGAAAACTTCTTTTTTATAGAGCTATCCCATCTAAGTGCACATAATACAGCATATACAGTTGAAAATTGTCATCTAATTTTATAGTGTTGATAGAGATATTTGGATCTGCACAGCACTCAGATATACTGTAAGCATATTAGATTATTGTAAACAAAAATAATGTTCATTTTAGAAATACTGTTTGTAGAACTGAATGCAAATAAGTCATACTAGCTAGGCAGACCTTCCAGTATAATAACAATACCATAAAATATAAATTCACCTGGACTGTCCCCAAGCTGAGGATAGCCTTTTTCAAAGCCAGACATAACATCTTACCATCCGCATTGCTGCAAGGCAGATACTCCAAGTTCCCATTAACCAAGCGTACCTGCCCAGTGGTGACAAGGAGATTGAAATCATTTTACATGTATTATTACATTGTAAATTCTACAGGGATATCAGGTCTGCTCGTAATATGTAAATTTCCAGGAAGGCCAGACAATTTCTATGTGAACCATCTTCTGGAAGATTCAAAACCCTTTATCACTTCTGCAGTAGCCAAATTCTGTGTTGCTGTGATGAAAATAAGGCATACTGGTCGCAGAAATAACCACTTCTGTTTTATTTCTCGTTTCAGGTTTAATACATGCTAGCTATCTTGTTTTAGGTGATATATATCTTTTACTGCATAGATTGTAATATTTTAGATTTACACTTGTACAGGTAATCAGCACACCATTATGGTAGTATATGTTACATTTTCATCTGTTGTTTTATCTTTGTTATGTTAGGGTTTTATCACATCTACTTAATTTTACTTTAGTAAAAAAAAAAATTGGCTGGTCATTGACCGAATAAACAACATTTCTTTCACCTGGAATGTTTCTCAACAGAAAGGAATGAGGCAAGCCACATGGGTCTGTTCTGCCCTTATTTCATACTCCACAAACAACCCTCAGAGTATATTATTAAACAAGAGAATGGAGCATGAATTAATTTTGTGTTTCCCTTGCTAAAGACACATTCAAAGAATCTTCATCCCAATAATACCCTTATAATAATGATTTCACAAATAATTTCATGAATATAGTATGTTGCCCAAGGGAAACATAAAGAAATATAGAATAAAGGAAAAGAACCCCCTCAATACAGTGCAAATACCCTTTTCTTTAAATACCTCTCCATGTATGTATGTGCATAGTGAGTGTCATGTGCACATGCGCACTGACTTCAGTTAAAATAAATGTCTGACTTTGATTTCATAATTAATTAAAAGATTAATGGGCAGTGCATATAGTTGAATGTTAAACTGTCTTGAAATCTAATTCTTCTCTTCAGATGTATGGGGGGATTTTTAAAATGTCAGATCAAACTGACCGAGAAAGTTTACTGAATATGTAATGTGAAAACACTACATAATTCTCAACACACAGCACAAGCAAACAGTTTTATTCTTGTTTGTGCAGCTTAACCTTCTGAAAAAGTAATTAGGTCTATAATTAAAAAGCTATTTGGAATGATTAAAACCCTGTTATCTGGTGGCATTTAAAGACAAATGCAAATGTCACAAAGGATAAATTCATTAAAATTGCTATTGAAAAGCAAGAAAATATCAACCTAGTAGTTATAGGATATTATTTGCAAAATATAACAATATGAATATAAAGTTAGGTGTTTAAAGTATTCATTGATGGTGTCTTCCATGCTTATATCTAACAACCCTTTACCATCCAGCAAAATATCTTCTACACCTGAAAATGTATGTCTCAGAATCTTGGTCAGAGCAATCATATTGCTTAAACCTAATATGTCTTGGGTTCCCTGGTAGTATCTCATATATATAGATCTTTGAAAACTAGAGTTTTTCAGGGCAGAGACATCAATTACTTCAACAACCAGGAGTCACCCGCTTCAAGGCCAAAAAGTCTTAAGACAAAAATCCTAACCATGGGAAGGATGGGAAAAAGCAGAATTAAATTACAGTGGGTATAAGAACCACACTGTTTTAAACGAGTCCATCCTACTGTGCAATAAGGATTCATATAGTTTTGCAGTGTCTCGTGTCTGAGAATCTGCATGTAGTTCAAGATAAGAGCCTTGTAAAGCCATGTTGGCTTTACACTGAGTGTTTGGAAGCCACTGCCAGGTTCTTGTCAGTAAGTCTGATATACACAATCCACAGTACAAGGCGTAACCAAATGTCATCCATAATATATAATAAATTTGCAGTAAAACCTACTATGAGCAGAAACCATGATTATATGGCTGAAGGCTATTATTATATGGCCATATTGTAGTTGGCCATCAGTTGAAATTTAGTTTTACAGGCAGATTAGCAAAATTAGCCAATTTGGAAATTGGTCTTTGAGTCCTGGTCATCACAAAGATATCTTCAGGGTGTTCAGCAATATTCCTAAACATAAACAATACTGTGATATTATATTTAATCTTATAAAAAGTACAATAAAGCAGGGCATGTGTCAATGTTTTAATGACCATTGGAGCCACAAAGTCAGGTTCTGTCACTATGGGGAATGTTTCTGAATCTACCTCCCAATACTGCTAAAGGAAAAAAAAATAATAAATGGAGTGAGTATAAAAGGTCTGTGATATTTGGGGAGTATGAAATGTTCAAGATACTTTGCTGGCATAAAGATGGAAGCATGGTTGCCTTCTGTAATATTTGTGGGCCAGATGCCAAACTCTGGTTGTTAACATCTGCTTTAGTACCACTTTTGACTAATCATAGCCCAATTCCCTCAACAACTTTGAGGAAAATCCATATTGATGCAAACTCTTTGATCTCATGTTTCCAAGTGGATATAAACTGTCAGCAAGTATTAAAGGAGTTAAGCCCTGCGCAGAAGAAAATCTTCTTAAGCCTTAAGTTGAAGATATTCATCCTTGTTCCGGTCTCTATCTTTAAAAGGCCCACTTATTTAGAAAGGGCTACAATGGGGACACGGTAAGCCAGCTGAAATAATTTTCTCAAAAATTCCTTCAACAACTTTGAGGAAAATTTATATTGATGCAAACTCTTTGATCTCACATTTCCAAGTGGATATAAACTGTCAGCAAGTATTAAAGGAGTTAAGCCCTGCGCAAAGAAAATCTTCTTAAGTCTTAAGTTGAAGATATTCATCCTTGTTCTGGTCTCTATCTTTAGAAGGCCCACTTATTTAGAAAGGGCTACATTGGGGACATGGTGTGCCAGCTGAAACAATTTTCTCAAAAATTTTGACTGGATTACCTCCCAAGGGACTGATACGGAGCCTGATTGAAATCAAGCAATAAAAAGCTTAACTGCAGCTGGGATATACAGAGAAAGGATATGATGGTTAGCATGCTCTTTTGGGTATTCTGTAGAACATGAGAGGTATGTACCTTATGTCTGCCCACTGAGTAAAAAAGCACTCTGAGATACTTAAAACAAGCCACCTGTTGTATATGCTCAATTACCCAGGTAAATAAATAAGTAAATAATTTTTGAAATAGGAAATAGTAAAGAAAAGTAATGAGTGAAAACAATAAGAAAAGAAAAGAAAAAAGTCTTCCATTGTTCTTAACAGCAGTTACAAGGGCATTTATATTTTACCCTCTCTCTAAGATTACAACATAATTTCCTTCTTTCCATAGTCTACCCTTTCTAATCATCAAACCCATAAGTCACAAGTTCATTTTTTTCTTTTTTCAGAAAAAGTCCATAAGGGGGTTCCAGTCACTAATAAATGTAGCTATTGTCCTTTCTCTAATCAAACAAATCAGTTTTGCCATCTCCGCTAGTTCTGTCATCTTCACCAGCTACTCCCACATTGTGGGTATTTCAGAATCTTTCTATTTTTGTGCATATAATAATGTCACAGCAGTTATCATATATAAAAACAACCTTCCATAACTCTTTTCTCATTGTCTATCCATTAATCCCAACAATATTAATCTTTAAAATTCTTTGTATCACTGGGTATATTTGAACCCAAAATTTTCTGGCTTTTTTGCAAGTCTGCCAGGCATGATAGAATGACCCTTCATGTTGTCCACATTTCCAACATAAATTTGAAGTAACTTTATACATTCCATATAATTTTTCTGGAATCATATACCAACGGTACATCATTTTATAAAAATTATCTTTATAAATTGCAACTTAATGTAAATTTCAGTTCTTTCACCACATATTTTCCCAGTGTACCATCAATATATTATATCCATATATTCTTAGCCCATTGTATCATACACTCTTTGACTTGTGCTTCTTCTGTTTCTAATTTCAGCAAAACTTTGTACATTTTGGCAATTACATGTTCATAATTTGTATATAATTCAGTTTCAAATTCTGCTTTCTGTTGTTTGATTCCAAATATCCCATTATCTACCTTAAATCTTTCTCTTAAATGTGCATATGTAAACCACTGAAAATTAAATCCCTCTGCAGCCAACTGATCTCTTGATTTCATCTTATATTCTCTATGCTGTTGTTGTAACAGCTCTCTTTGCCTGCTGTTTCTTTTCTATAAAACTCTTCTTGTGCCAAGACCCACAGCCACTCTTTCTCAGACCTAGGAAGAAGGCAAGGACAAACCCCTTCCAAAAATGTTGCCAGGAAAATTTCAGGCTTGATTTGAAAGTACATAAAAATAAATAAAGTGTTCATGCTGACCCAATCCACTTTTTAAATGTGTCCCAGCATGTACTCAAAGGCACAGCAATCAATGAGGAAAGCATATGAATTCCAGGTACAAAAGGATATTTTCATTTATTTATTTTACAAATTCACAACTTGCTCTTTGACAATTCTCACAATAAAGGAAGCATATAAAGAATCCAAATTATCATAAATGCAAATTAAAATAATAATTTTAAATATAAAAATATAGAAAAGACTAGACCGATAAGTGATGTGTATGTGTGTATGTGTGTGTATGCATATAAGTTAGATGAAAAAGTACATGATACGTGAAAAAGCCTTCACCCAAGTTGTACAATGTATTTGGGGATTCATAATCCATCAATAAAATAGGTGAAAAGCAGAATTATTTTTAAAAAATCTGACTAGTCCCTTATTAATTAAAGATGTCATCCACTGTTTATTTTCAGGATTGATAGACAAAGGCTCTATTTTCTATACAAATGTGTAAATATGATCAGGCATAGCTATGATCATATTTACATTATATTATCATTATTTGTATTGGAAGAATTCCTCTGTATTTGGAGAAATAGTGTGAAAGGCCTATATGTCTGAGTTGTCATTGAAAGGATTATGGGGAGAATTGCTTCTGAATGTGAAATTTAAAGTTCTCATTCCAAAGCATGCATATGGATATTTAGACTATGAAATCATACCCTCCAGCTCATACTTTTTGTGTTTCATTTTGATATTGGAAAGAACATAATAACAATGTAAATGAGCAAGCACAACAGATGAGACTCCATTATCCACATTTGTCGGATACTGAAATTAGTCTAAATATTGTAAAGCTCAACTATAATAACTTCTTAATGATCTGTGTTACATTCCTAATTTTTACTCAGTAGATTTTTAATCACCAAGTGCTCTAGTTAACGTTAGGATGGCAAACTAGCTTCAAAAGTATTATAGAATAACACCAAAGTGACAACAGTTATATATGAAAAATAGATAATAAGAAAATATAAATTCTTGTGCTTTTTTAGTGTTGTACCGTTCTGTGACTTCAAAGCTTTGATGCTGTTATTGTTATGTAGAGTAATAAATGATAAATAAATATTGGTTGATAAGAATTGATGGTTGAGAAATAGATGGCAATTATCCTTGAAGTTTGGATCAATACAGTAAATAGTTTCTTCTATTGTGAGGGAAGCTTAGATTTTTCTAAGTAATTCTGAGGATACTTAAGAATCTCCTTTGAAATTATTTTGGAGGCATTCCTAGGTTTAACTTATTGTTGCAAGATGATGGAGGCTAATACTGTTATTGCTTTGGTTACATATATTCATGTTAGCTATGGATCTATGGAAGACCCATGCTATCTGATCTTCAAGAGTTCTTCCATTGGAAAAGCTTGTTTATATTGTTTTCTCTTGAGATCTAACTGAACTGTACCAAAACTGCAGCCACCAAAGAGGTGATGATTTAAGGTAAGATACATCCCAGCCATAAGAATTTCAGCATTTCTTCTTCTTCTTTAAAAAACAAATAAAAAGCCTTTCTTTCTATATATATATATATATATATATATATATATATATATATATATATACACATACATACATACATACATACATGTATGGAAATGGTCAAGAAAATGCAAAGGAAACCTTCAGCATAATGCTAGACTGAATAAGTCCTGTCAATATTTAAAGAATGTTGCTGTTCTCCAGATGTGCTTAGAGATTGGTATGAAATGTGTGTGTGTTTGTGTGTGTTGCGTGTTGTGTGTTTAAAAAAAATGTATTTTTGGAGTCAAGTAGAAAAAGTATACAAAGAGATCAGTGAAGGTTGCAAATAAGGATGTGTAACAGATTCTGCATTATGAACCCTAGGAATGGACCACATGGAGCAATTTGGTCTCAGCCATTTTGATTCTGCCTTAAAACAATTTTTAAACAATGCATAAAATTGTTTTGCTATATTCATAAAGCATTATAATGGAGAAGTAGCACAGTACAAACATCAGAGTTCATTAACATAAAATCAAAGCAATCCTTCTGATCAGGCCACCATCAATTATACCAGTTACAAAATTATGGAAGATGAAGATATGGAGGAATGGAGTGCTCCAGTGACTTTGCCTCATTTTTATGTAACTCTCATCATGAGTGCTTGTATGATAATTATTTGATTTATTTCTATAGCTATTCTACCACCTATCATGGATGCTAGTCAAATTCAGAAGCATGGTCTCGACAGCATCCATCATTTTCATAGCATCTTCAGCACAGATACGTGAAAAGGATTAGAAGTTAAGCCTTTATACTTTCAACCAGAAGCTTCATTATTTTGATGAAGGGTCATCATAATTCCTTAAAAGCACCCTTTCCTTTTGTACAAAACTCAATAAACCACTCTATCTGAAATATGGCATGGATTTTTCCTCATAGGAAGGACTATCATAATTTAATATACTGTGCTCCAAAACAAAGAAGTTAGACATACAAAGAATTTTTCAAAGTAGCACTTTTAAAAGATTGTAAATGAATATAGCTTGAAAATCCCTGTGAAATTTGACATCTCTGTCTTGCCTGCAACTTTCACCCCATTCTACTACAAAAACAAAAACAAAAACAAAAAACAAATAAATTGCAGCCATTGGTATCTTTTCTCATGCTGGGTGGCTATGAGGTCTACTTCTGGCAAGGTCAGAAGTGAACAACCTGAAACCAGATTAGTCCATTACCAAAATAAGGGACAGGTGGTAAGCGCTTCTCACTCCCTAAGCTGGACCCCTTAAACATGTCACACCTTGTAGGTGGAGGACATAATGTTATAATTCAGCCCTGATTTCACTGTAAATAGGGCATGCATTTCATGCTTCGCAGTAACTGGATCGATTCTTAGTGGCCCCATGCCTGCTGTCTCCTCTGTGGAAGAGGTGGCGATTCCTCCCACCCAATTTACCACAATGAGAAAGGAGAGGGAAAATAAACATTTCCTTTCCTCCCAATTCTCCTGATTGAACCCTGATTTCCGTATAAAGAGGGATTGCATTTTGATATTTAGCAGTCACTGGAATTCTTTTTTAGGTCCAATATAGGTGCAATATACTTACTTGGCAGGGATTTGCATGCTTGAATTAATGTGGGTATCACTTCCAACAAGGAACCCAGCGAAGTCTGACAGTGGCACCACTTGACCAATGAGTGATTCCCAAAGGCTAGGCAAGGTCAGACCTGTTTAATATTTGGATGGGAGACCACTGGGGGAAATCACAGAACTGTAAGCTAGATTGATTTACATTTTAAAAAAATATCAGAAGGCAGCAGTGGCAAACCACTTTTATACTGTTGCTAAGAAAATACAGGGTTGATTTGAGGGAGAGTTTACTTAGACTATAAGAGATCAAATATACTGAAGAAAAATTAGCCTGCCACTTGAAATGTATATACAGCTTATATAAACTATATTTTTGCTATCTTCAGCCACCTTTTACCTTTTTTAGTAAGGATCCAAGCTGAAAACAGAATCAGGAATACATTTTAGCCCCATCCTTCCATCCATAATGGTGCTATCTCTGTGTTTATTTTAGCGCTCATGAAATTTCCATGTGATTTGTCCCCTTTTATATCGGAATATAATTCTATGTTGCTAGGTAGTATGACCATGCCTGGTTTACTCTGGAATAAATTCAGTTGAGTTCACTAACATCCCCTGGGCTTGTAGACACACACACAAGATTATCAAAACCCTGGCTTGTTGAATGGATCAAAGCATGTGAAGGTCTGAGCCAAAACCATAGACCTCCTGGTCTCATGCATAGGCTCCAGAGAAGGCTGCAGTCCCATTTCCAATGGCAGAGAAGAAGGGAAACTATATAGCATAGCCTGGTTTGGAGAAGATTTTGCCTGATTCCCTCTTGTGCCAGTGACGCAAGCCACGAGACCTATCTGCTAAATCTCAAGGTTTCATCAAAATGACAAATGTGCATTATGAGTGTGACATCATGATGCATGTACAAAAGGGTTTATGTTGCAACAGCACAATGCATATTTCATTGTTTGCCCCCCCCCCCTTACCTCCCCCATGGATGTGTATGCAAACCCCACAGCCATTTTTCATCTCCAACCCAAGATGTGCTATGAATTGTAGACACAGCATTGTAATTTCTGGAAAAATACTTTTGTTTATCCCTAATATTAACACTGCAATATTGCACTGCCATTTAGTCATGTATGATTATGATCTTTATTATTATTTCAATTATTTAAGCAGCATCTAGGAATTCTCCTGCTGTTGGAGAAGTCTGAGTTAACTTTTAGGTTTTTCTGCCATCAGGTCTGTTTGCTATTAGTTTACCCTTGTCTGGCTTCCAACCAACATAAATCTATTAAAAACATTGTCATTTTAATGTTCAGACTGCTCTCCTTACTTTTTCAATTGATTTGGGGACCCAGGCTTTATTGACTGAAAAATGTACATTATCTCCCAGCTAAACAGATGGAAAATCAAGCACACCCTTTAAGTGTTACTTCGGCAATCACATACAAATCGCCTCTTGTCAGCTTGGCATATCACTCTACTATTTTTGTCTAAGTAGCTGATGCCAGGATCCAGTGATTAAAAAAAAAAAAATCTCAAAAAGTTAGAACTGCAACTATCATTTTCTGCATTTGATAAAATAATGTGATAATTGGGTATTATTCCCATTCTAAAGTACAGGCTGTACAAAAACAAAAGTGAAACACATGTAACCACTTTCTACATAAAGTCTACATGTCCAGTTCCTGTCCTTGGCTTTTACAACTGTGTGTCAGCTGTTGCTGCATTAATAGTGGTGGAATAATAGAGGGCAGAGAGGTGAGAGAAAAAAAGAGAAAGAAAACATCTAAACATAAACCTATCTAATTATATATGCCATTAACTCATTTGGTAATTAAAATGAAAAGGGCTTTGGGGCAGATATCCATAGCCTTATTTAGCAAAATGCCCAGAATACCTTCACAAGATGACAAGACTGTCTTGCAACATTTTGAACTAGTACAGATCACCGTCTCATCTAGATGCATGATTCCAATACATGAATAAGACCCTGAAAAGCTATCATTTCCTGAGTCTAATTACCTAACTTAAAGAGATTAAGACAAATAATGTATTATGTATTAAGTATTTCAGAAATGTAAAAAGATAACTATGAATGTTATCTAATTAAATACATGAGACTATGTGAACAACCCTATCTGTTGCACAGGTGGCCACTGACGTTCTCAACTCCTCCTATACAATCATTAGCCTATAGGCATCTGTGATAATAGTATCACTGGCACTAATATAACCAATGACCAGTTAAAAGGAACAAATGACATGGAATAGCAATAGTGGCATAGCTAAACCCAAACCTCCTGTTCCGGAAGACATTTGGGATATATATACCTTAGCTTTGCCTCCTGACTTGGTGTAGCCGTGATAGCTGCCAGCTTTTATCTTTCAGGAGGATACTTCACTTTGTATCCCTCAGCCATGCTTTCTTAGCCGAACTCTTGGCTTAAATGCCTAAGAGTCAATAAAAATACCACAAACTCTAGAGCAGGCAGGAGAATTTCCTGTCAGCAGACCAGCTTGACTCTGCCCCTTACATTAAGAAAGATCTGATTACATATGCCAACATGGTACATCTGTACACATGATATAAACCAAAGACAGAACAAGAAGTGCTTAATGAAGGAAGTACTCAACTGAGAATAGTTGCTCTTGCCAAGTATTCAAGGTATGGAATAAGACACCCAACTGGGAAGGAAGCAAGTCCTGCTATCAAAAAATACACTCACCATGTGTATTCATTATACCAAGTCTAGAACTCCTGAAAAAGGTTTTAGACTTCATTTGCTTGAAAAGTTCCAGTGTTTCGTAGCTGATTTTTATCCCGCTTAATTAGAAATTATGAAATTAAAAAATTAGCCATTTTGTAATCACATTTATAGCATCCTTCCCACCATGGCATTAAATAAATGTACTTCGATCATTATGTCATATTAGATTATCAAGAAGAAAATTGTTGACTAGTGTACATAATTGGTTTTGTTTTATTAATCCCAAGAAAATGTAAAAATAATGTGGGTGCTTATGTTTTGTCATTTGCTGCAAAATTACTTGTATGTTCTCAGTTGCAAAACATATCATGATTATAATCTTGAAACCTCAAAAGGAAATAGTTATCACAGGTTTGATTTTTACCACAGATTACTTTCTGTCTCTTTTTTTTTTATTTGCCTCTTTAAAGTCTAATTTAAATTCTGCTTTAGGCAGAAGCAACCTTGAATTTTTTATTTATGTAGAATTTCTTTTACAGCGCATATATAATAGTCCATTTCATTTATGCTGATTGAAACTGGAGGCTAACTTCATGCTATGAAAAGCACTTCCTCAACTGTCTTTTAGACACTAAATCTAGGACAGTATCCTGACACCAGATGAGAGATCCTATAATATGAATATTGGTCTGCATTCATATTAAAAGTTATAAGTTGGAACATATTCATGTTCTGTATGCAGAATATACTCCATCTCCAGTGCCTGATTTTGGTTGGAACAAAGGTGGATGTTTTATGAGCCATATACCCCTGTTAGGGGTTCAGTGCATCTACAGTTTAACAGAATGTGGCCTTTATGTCATCCAAGAATGTGCCATCAAATTGCAGTGGCACAGAAGATTTAGCCATTCTTCTTTTAACATTTTTCTACTCACTTCTTCCATTAGCCCATTCCCTTTGGCAATTAAACTGGGCTTCCTAGAAAGTGAAATAACTCTCAAAGCTCATGCAGTCCTGGGTCTGATGAAAAGTTGGTATTTATCAGTGAAAAGGATCTCAGGTAGCAAGTGTTGAGTACAGGGTACAGTACAGGGTGGAGTTGATCAATGGTCACTATTCAATAGGACCTGGACTTCAGTCTCCAAAAGTGCACAAGAGCATGAACATAGACCCTAAAGCAACTGTGTCTTTTTCCAGGACTGCACCTGGAAATACATACAGCCCCTTTTTTCCCCTTTATTCATAAGCCAGTGTGCATCCCTTGCTGTCTTTCTCAATGCCTCATTTTTCTAGTCTTCAGTCTTTTCTTAATATAAGATATTGTTAATATTTTCACAAATGGACAACATATTCTTGTATGTATGTCAGGCAGAGAGGGCATGTTGTGGACCCCATCAGTGAAAGAATGTCAGCTGGCAGGGTGCAGGAGGAGACCCTTCTCTGCCATTGCCCCGCCCTTTGGAATCTTCTCCCCCCAGAGGTGCGGCAGGTCCCTACCCTCCCAGTTTTACAGAAGGACTTAAGACCTGGCTCTGCCAGCTTGCGTGGGGCAATAAGAGTTCTAATCAATCCTGGGGGTGGCTGGCGTCCTGATGACACTCCCTGAGCTACTTGCCAATTCCATCAATTCTTGGAATGTATTTATTATTTATTTAAGACTGCTTTTATATTGTTTTTTAATTGATTTTATCTTCTCTGTAAACTACCCGGAGTTGCTTTTTAATGAGATGGGTGGTGACAAATGTGATAGATAAATAAATAAATATAAAATAAATATATTTCTGAATTGGGAAATGACATCACAATATTGAGAGAATTTCTGTAGGATAAATTAATTTGCTTCAGATATTGGATTTTTAAATTTTTCTTGTTTTAGTGTTTTTAACAATTTGTAAACTGCTCAGTCACGGGGAATTGGGCAGCATATAAATGTAATAAACAGTAATAATAATTATTATTAAATTTTAATTAAATTAACACACAAGAATCCTTCTTTTTTTATAGCTCTAATACAGTATGAATCATCCCTAATGCACATATCACAATGAGGGAAATTGGTTAAGTGTATGAATGTGTTGGAAAATGGAGGGATACAGACCTGTATAGTTCAGGTGGTAACTTTAAGACATTGGAAACTGGCAGAGTATGTTAAAATAGTACCAGATACTGGATAGAAAAACATCAGTGCAATAACATTGATACAACCCAAGTTAAACAGTTGTCCTGTTTCTCAGATTGTTTGGATATGTTTGTAATCTTTTTCTTGGTATGTGTCTATATAGTATGCATACTAACCTGATTAAAGATCTGGAAGGAGTCTAAGAATTGATTGATTGACTGACTGATTGATTGATTGATTGATTGATTGAGCCTTGGATCATATTGACTCCTGGCAACTGCCTGGACCCTGCAGTTTTCTTGGTAGCATTTTCAGAAGTGCCTCCTTCCTAGGGCTGAGAGAGTGACTGGGCCAAGGACACCCAGCTGGCTTTGTGTCTAAGGCAGGACTAGAACTATGGTTTCCCAGTTTCTAGCCTGATGCCTTAACCAGTATACCAAACTGGCTCTTGGTAATGAGTCTCTTGAAATGAGTGGAAAATGCATAAATAGGTCTAAATAAAACACTGTCAGAACCTTGGAGAGTTCCATGTAAGGTACGCAGAGAAATAAGGGTTTAAGCAGGCTGACAGGGATCTTTTCAACCATGCCCTTGTCTGCTGCTGTGTCAGAAGGTAAATGAGCCTATGACCTTAGCAAACATCAGATTGCTACATGGCTAAGAAATTGCAGAAGCTACGGGAGGGTCATCTTCTGGATCTGTGCTATCAATTAATGAGAGAGCTATAACCTCAGACTGTGAAGATATTAAAAGAAGTGTTGATAGCTTTCCTTGAATTGAGTGATCTGAGACTCATCATAATCAGAGTCCTCTTCACAGCTTTTCTGAGTAATTGACCATGGGAGCATAATATTGTGTAACAAAGAATCCTGTGGTTTTAGTAGCAAGCAGGGCCATCACAAATTTAATAGTACAACTTCTAAGTAGAGTTACAGAATTAATATGTATATGCTTCAAGCACAAGAAGCCTGCCAGAAAATAAAATAAAAGCACTGTGACAGTTAAATGTAGAAACAAAACACTCCTCTACTGAAGCCATTGCATTTCTTTTCATGCAATAATGCCAGCCAATGTATATTGATAGATGGTTCCAAACCAAACTCTGAAGTGGAAAATCCCATTTATATCTGAAATATTGAATACAAACTTTTTTGGCACAAGATACTTACAGATGTCTCCAGCTATTGATTTAAATGAAAAAGTGATTACTTATACGTTGAAAAAAAAAAAGTAATTTAGCACTGCTCTTTCTTCAGAACTCGCAGTTATACACTCAAAAGATAAAAAGAGAATGGCTTTTATTTCCTTTAGTATAAGATTCTTTATTCTAGATGAACACCATAATAAAAAATGCCTAATATGTCTGGAACAGAGATGCAATCCTCCAAAAATTGATTGAGCGTCATGAAATAATCTTTTTTTTTTAATGACATGATATGTTGATGCACCTACCATCTCAGTTTTCTTTTTTCTTTTTTTTAATTTATTGTATTTTAATCTCAGCCTTTTTGTCAGGAGCACCAGGAGTTATTTATAGCAGATTATCCCATTTTAACCTCACAGCAACCCTAAAATAGACAGAAATTTACCCAAGATCATTCAGTGAGCTTCTTGGATCGTCTTCCAAAAATGTAGGCATTTTTGGGTCTGATATACAGTAAATTTTTGATCTTTCGAGAAGATGAGGTCCAGAATGTGGGACTTTGAAGTGAGCCTTTGTTCTTTCAAAAGCCAGATGCATAAATACTTTACCAGATAAATGGATCCAAATGGATCATTTTTATTTTCCATTTATACCCATACTGTTGAATGCTTCATATTGTGTTGCATTTTTAGGATTAAGAAAGTGAAGCACTAGCATAGATACAGCCACTTTGCAAGGGGCCTGTAAGTTTAGCCAGACACTGATCATATACTTCATTTGATCCTTCTGTGCTTCATGTAAAACTATGATTTTATGCCCTCTATAAACTTTTAAGAATATATCATTTTATCTTTTACCTTTTATTTTGTCTTTTTTCCTAAAAGCTCAGAAGATATATATTATTTTCTTCCTCATTTTATTTTAACTACCTTCTGAGATTGTTGTTCAGGATCAGACAGTGAATCTCATAGATATGTGAATTTCCATCTCCCCAACTTTTGTCTGTCTGTCTGTCTGTCTGTCTGTCTGTCTGTCTGTCTAGCTAGCTAGCTAGCTAGCTAGCTATCTATATCATCTATTCAATTTATATAGCCACTCATCTCAGTGTTGTGATTCTGGAAAGTTCACAATACAAGGATAAAAACAGGAATTAATAAAAACTTTATAACAAAGCCAAGGTCTCTGAAACTATAATCCAATCTAAACATACACGTCAGGCTCTACTATAACCTGGCCTCAACACCTGAGAGAAAACTCAGGTCTTCAAGACTTTCCTGAGGTCTAACAGGGTCAGGACCATCCAGATCTCAGGCAGATGTTGTTCCATAAGGCAGGCACTATGACAGAGAAGGCACACTTCTCTAGCACTATTTCAGATAGCACTATTTCAGAGAAGGGACTCAGAGCATACTATGCTGTCAGGTCTGGTGGGATGGGCAGATATAATTGGGAACAGGTGGTCCTGCAATAACCTGGCCCATGTAGGTGATCACCAGCATGTTAAATTATACCTGGAATTGGAATCGGAAGCCAATGCAGTTCATGAAGCAGAGGAGTTACATTGCATACCAAGGTGTACCCCAAACTGCTTCTGAATGTTATTTAAGGGCAACCCATATATAGCTATTGTAGTAGTCCAACTGGAAAATGACTAAGTTATGAATGACTGAGAGCAGAGCATCCCATTCCAGGAAGGGGTGTAGTTGGTGCACAAGATGAAGTTGTGCGAAGGCCCCACTGACCAAACCTCCTACCTGCTCATCAATCAGGAATAATCAGTCCAGAATGATCTCCAAACTGTGCACTAACTCTGGGAGAGGAAAAGCAATGTAGTTGTATGGTTACAGTTGTCCACTAGTTATTGTATGAATTGTCATTACAACTTCACTAAGCTAGATCAAGTTTGTAACAGTTGTTTCATTAGAGGCTATGGATATGCTAGCAGAACAGACTCACTTTTTCCATTTCTATACTGTAATGTGGAATACAATTCATAGTACATTGAAAATGGTGTTTAATTTCATTAAAGGATTGATTGTTGCATCCCCTTGAAGTGAAGAGGCTCCTCATTTCTAAATGGAGCAATGTGGCTGCTCTACTTCTACCTGTAGAAGGGGCTTTTGCATATTCCTATGGCTTGCAAAGAAGTCTCTGTCAATGATTTAAAGAAGTTGATCAAGTAGTTTCGAAGCAACTCAACCCTGTGCATCTGCCTCTATAATACAAAACATCACATCAAAGCAGATCACAACTGATTCTCACAGATCCACTATTTATGCAAAGAGCATGGAATAAAGGCTAGAGAATTTAATTTTATCATTTAAAATAAAAACAGTCCTGAAATTCTGCTGAATCATGAGGTCTGTCTAACACATCCTTAACCCAGGTGGCTTCCAAGTGATGTGGAACACGTTGGTAATGGTTCTAAGAAGCAAACTAGAAACCAGTTGCAATATTGAAATAATTGTTTTCCTCCTTTCTGCCATCCTTTCTTCAATATCATATATATATTTATTCTGCTTTCATTAATTTTAAACGGAAGATGTTCCTTCCCATCCCAAGAGCACTGTCAAAACACTTCAGCCTCATCTCTCTCAACAGACCTACTGTCAAGTGATGTTTACTCTTCTGATGGATTATTTAATATTCTAAAAACTATATTCACTTTCAACATACTAATTCTCCAAGAAAAGAATACTTTTTTCATAGGTTGCACACATTCAATTTTGCGAAGGAAAAACAAGAAAGAGAATGATAGTTAGATTTTATTCCATCCCCATATGCAGTAATTATTTTTCTGCTTATAGAAAAAAAATTAGTTCTAAATACAGAAGTGGCTAAATATACAGCAATCAGTGTGTGGAAAGCAACATAATAATATACCATCATTTCATATTAGATTTATTAGTTGGATTGCTTTGTTTTAACCTCATAATTCTATGCTTATTTCATGGAATAATACAACATACAAGTTGGAAGAGAATTTGAAGCACAATCCCTGTTTAAACATCCAGTTAAGGTGAACCCACTACCTCCCAGGGCAATCTTTTCCATAGTTGAACAGCTGTTACTATCAATATATTTTTTTTTCTGATCCCCAAACAAAATCTTGCTTGTAATTTAAACTCATTGTTTTTTTGTCTTGAATTTTGGGACAGCTCTGAGTAATTCTACCCTGTTTTCTATATCACAGTTCTGCACATATTGGAAGACAGCTATGATGTCTCCTCACAGTCTTGTCTTCTACAGGCTAAACTTATTCAATACTTACAATTAGTCCTCATAATTTTTCCCCTTGCAGGCCCTTTATCATCTTAATTACTCTCCTATAAGCATGTGCCAATATGTCAACGTCCTTCCTAAAACAAGGTGCAGCCTGACTAATGCAAAATAGAGAGGAATGGTGACTTATCTTAATCTTGACACTATAGGTCTGTTGAATTTATTCAGGGGTAAATTGTCCTATAGTCAATAGGATCTCATAGTATACAGTATAGCTATACCTATAGCTCCTAGGTATAAAATTTTTATTCCAAATTATTTTTCACTTGTGTGTATTAAAAATTCACCCCTCTTAAACAGTCAATACACTTCCTATGAAGAATTTGCCAATATACAAGCATCATATTAAAAGGAAATCTGATATTCAGAGGAAGTATACAAAATATAGAAAGAAGTATTTCCCCATTATAGCATCCAGTGGCAGTGGCAGAAATTAGACAAAGAGCAAGTTCCTTTCCATGTGCATTCTTTTAAAATGTAATGAGAGGTACATTCAGTGTTGGAAGATTTTGAAATTACAGGGGTTGTTTGAACCTGGAGTCAATTTTTCACAGATGGCTCATCCACATGTAAAAAAGATAAGACCAGTGAGCAGCTTCTATACATCAAAAACAGGATCAGCCTTGCTAAAAAATATCCCTTCTATTTCTATGCTTGATTTTTAACTCAGTGAGGCCTTGTAGTTTTGTGCATTACTGAGAATTTCTGGGTTGTGTTTTCATAATCGGTCATTGCTATCCCTGGAACAGGTGTTAGTAAAACTGTAGTACTGAGCAGCCTTGCCTCCTATGCCATTCAGCCTGTTAAGCCAAAGGGAGTATCCTAGTGTGTGGGGTGGAAGTCTGAAATTTGGAGTCCTGGGCACGTAGAGCTGCATGAAATGTGGCTTCTATGCATCATTCAACCATGCACAGTTCAGTCCCATGTGGAAGCCAACATGCCATTCAGTTATCCAGATGAAGTCCGTGCATAGAGATTTCAGTGCTTTATGCATGGACCCTTCTTCAAATTATGGCAGATGAGGCATGATTGATGAGGTGGCTCTTTGCTGTTCACATGGTGAGTTTTACTAGTTTGAATACAGCTGGAAAAGGGCGATATCTATCACAAGAAGAACAAAGAATCTTATAATGCCTTTAAAGACAAACATGTGAGAAGCAGCAGTTTTATCTATCTTTTCTTTATTGCAATAAAAAGACAAACAGTGCTTTTCCCCCAAGGAGTTTGCCACACCTTCCTCTCTAGATTCATTCTATATTCAGCCTGGCTGGGGAAAGCAAAAAAAAAAAAAAATCATGGAGAAAATGGTAACAGGATAAATGTGACAGTGGTGTGTGTGTTGTGTTGTGTTGTGTGTGTATTCATTCATTCATTCATTCATTCATTCATTCATTCATTCATTCATTCACATGCATATATGGGCAGCCATACAGCAATATCACTCTCATTTCATTTCATTTTATGGTAAGGCTATTGCTTTTGATTTTTTTTTCAAAGAAGTATTAAATGTCAATAAATTCACTTGGTTGGAATGAGGATCCCCTTCCCCCTATCCCTAACTTATCTAAGAAGTATCCTACCTTCCATCACCCTTCCCTTCATCTGCTGGCTTTCTGGCTTCCCTTGCTTCAGTTAAACCGGGGGAGAACTTCACAAGCGAATTCCTCAGGTCAAGAAGCCAGGAAGGCTGCAAAGGGATAGAGAGATGTGCAACAGGAAACAACACCAAATTTCCATCAAATCAGTCAGTGTATGGAAAGATTCTCTCCAAAATGATCCTGAATTCCCAGGAATTCTAAAGCATCCTTAATGGAGCAAAAGGATAAAAAGCTCTTCTACATGGGAAAAAAAAATCAAGACATTGGAAGACAAATTTTGGGCACTATTATCTGCAATGTTTTCCCACTTGAAATTGCTCCAGATGTACTTTAGAGGATCTTGCCAATGAAATAGATTTCAACATCTAAGGGGCAAGAAGGTGAGTAGGGTGGAGGGTGTAAAATGAAGAATCATGGCCAACATCATCACACAAATAACATGATTTACATACTTGTGTCAGACATCACCACACTCAGGTTGTCATTTCTTCAACACTGTGGTTTGCTACAGACACAAGTTGGACCACAAATGTAGTGCAACACCCACAAAGTACTACCTTCTGTTATTCAGGCAACAAACTTAACATGCAGTAGGTTTTGAAATTCTAAATAAGTTAACTTTACACTAAAACATTTTGCAATGAGATCTCAAAATCTGTGAAGATATGCCTAGATTTCATTCCTGGGGAAAATCCACCAGTTAGGTAGTTAGACAGTGGGAGACATTCTATTCTTTCTATTCCTTCTTCTCACGTCGTTATGAAGGGCAAGATGTCCACCAATTTCAGTTTAAATCTTCTTAGTTTGCTGCATCTGTCAGACTTCCAGTTTTTGATATTTCATTTAGAGTTGAGCAGTTACATGCATGTACATGATCAAAAAACTCCTTTTTTGTCAGGAATTTCTACTTCTGTTTAAAAGGAATAAACAAAGGAAAAACACTAAACAAAATAGAAGAGTTTGGTGTAACATGGGAAGTTTGACGGTAGCTGGGGAAATGCAAAGACAGAGAAAAAACCACTCTGTTTCTTCTCCATTTCAACCTCCAAATCCTCATAAACCACTCTACATTTGATCATCTTGACTTCTGCTTGTTTCAAAATACTTAAAATAGAACACTATGCCCCATCTCCCTCCCCCACCCCCCCAAAAAAAGGAATGCAGTCCCCTCCATCCACATTTCCAGGACATATTGGGTATTATCTGGGTACTTGTAAAGAGAGAGAGAGAGAGATGTTATGAAAAGAAACCTGCTTGCTGTGAAGGTGCCATGCTCTTTGTTTCTGTCAAAATGTCTGTGTTACAAAGGATAGCCTGATGATATTCATTCATTCATTCATTCATTTTTGCAATCAGAACTTTTCACAAAAGGTATAACCATGGCTGTAAGCTGCAGTATAGAACCTTTAATGTATAGGAGTAGGTAATTGGGAGTAATTGAGCCCAGAGGCTGGGAGGCAGAGACAAAGGTTTCCTGCAGGCTGCTTTGAAAATCAGAGGAAAACAACCCCTTACAGAGATGATGAAATTAAGAAGATATTGACCAGTAGGATTAAACTCTTCTTCCCTGATAAGGTTGCAGGTATTCCTTTCCCTCTAAGATAAGGGACACTGGACAAGACCTTGCTTGCCCTTACCAGCTGAGAGATGTAGTCAAGAAAAAGCAAAGCAGTGTCAACTTTAAAAAAAAAAAAGGCCATTCACTGCAAAAAAAAACAACAACTCTGATTTCAGAAAACGTGAAGGGAGACAGAAATATGCTGACTCAGCCCTTGAAATAAACTGATTTCACACTAATGGGTGGATACAAAACCAGTCTGGAAGGAGCACAAACAGTACATATGGAGCAACCCAACAAATGAATTCAATGAAAACCTTCTTTTCTACACTACTGAGACACACTATTATATCACAGTGTAAAGAAAGATAGATCAACATTTCTCATGCATTAGAAGACATGAATATGTATATTGTAACATCATAATAACTCAGATATTTACTGAGCATACTTATTTGTAAAATGGAATTACTTCACACTTTCAGGTATGAAAATGCAGCACTTCCTTTTTTCAATACCAGTCCAGGAAAATCTTAATGGTCTATGCTTCAATCTGCCTGATTCATAGTGTTTGCCATAATATGTAAGACCTATAATTATGTTTTAAGATTTGATTCTGTATGGCAAGGATCCAGAGCTCATCCCTGAAAATGTGTGCATGATATATCTGTTAGAAGTTAGATCTGCCTCGTTTTTATATGAAACATTACAGATACACATAGCATACCAATAGAAACTGAAAAAGTTCTGTGAAGGGAGAACTGGATATTTACTTTATGTTATCACTGAGTAGGATGAACAAAAGACAGATGATTTGCCAACACACACACACACAGACTACATGTGCACTTACCTGGGAATAAGCTCCACTGAATACAGTGCAATTTACATATATGTGCTTGTATTGCATAGTTAGTTTTGGTGAGATATCTCAAATAATGTCAACTCACCCAGCTTCTGTTATTCAGTTAATTAAAACTTCCATATGTTTTCTGTAATCGTTTAAACCAAGTCATAAAAGCATTTTAAAAATTAGCCATTTTTTAAGACTGTTGAGGTCTGCCCTATCACCAAGCATGAATGCTTGAAAATTACAACCAATGTTCAGATTTGTGAATTTGCTATTGTGAATCTGCAAAAGGCATTTGAAATGGAGGGGGTCACGTCTTGGCTGATGTTTATTCACAGTTTATCTGTTCCATTCTGTAGTAGCAGCTGAGGATCTGATCAATGGTCTTTTGTTGGAGGAATAAATTAAACATTACAACAGAACAATGAGAAATAACTCTTTCATGTGTCCAGTATAAGCAATTCAGTGAAATTATAATTCAGATACCAATCAGCATTATTGAATCTTGACATGACTACAACATAGACATTTTTTTGCCTGTTCCAGTTTGTGTTTTCTTATAGTTGTTCAAAAATAGAAAATATCAGAAAAATGACAAGATATCCTTGGCTACTTTTTTAATGAGCAGAATGTTAAAATATTTTGGTAAATGTAATAAACCTGATATTTCCAAAGTTGTACTACCACTGCTATTGTCAACCAGGTGATACTACGTAAATTCAGTATTTCCCAATCTGGCGTCCTTCAAATATAGTGGCCAGAAATATTATTGCACCAAATATATGCTTTATTGTGACACATTTACCCGTTCTATAAAATTAAGCCCTCAATGTAATGGTCCTTGATATAATGAACATTGGATTTCACAGTCATAATTTGCTGAACAGGTTGTGCTGGGATATTGGTGGCGGTGGGTGAATGTAAGTAGAAAGAGAAGGAAGCACTGGGAATGGATGAGTGGGCCAGTAGGATACACTGCACTGGGACAGCACAGCCAACAGCAACAGTGGCTATAAGGAAAAAGTTTGAGAACATTTCCTGGGAATATTGGGGAGATCAGCAGGTGGAATGTACCATGATGGGAGTTGTTGAGGGCAGAGGGAGAATAAAAGGTATACCAGCCTTGCCCCACTTGTTATTGTTAGGAGTAGTGTAAACCAGACATTTGGCCTTTATAGACCGTTCTTCTCCCATTACTCTGTTAATTCAATGATTAACTTTATTTTTATACATTTTTATGGGAGTTAGTACTCTCTCAGGTTGCTATGAAACCAAGAAACAAAAATGGTTATCTCCCACCCAAAAGAGAATTATTTTGAGCCATTTAGGTAGAGCAGGTGGAAGAAATCCATAGAGAGGCAGAAGAAATCCAATCACTGAGACTCGTAAACAGACCTCACTCTGATACTCAGCAGTTGCTGGAGTTCTTTGTAATGACTCCAAAGTTTGGTTATAAGAAATCTCCCTACCTGAGCTTTTGTGTCCTGGGAAATGTATTCTTGCTGTCTCTTGCCTTGTCAGCCAAGATAGCCCTGATTTTTTTTTTTTTAATTGAATATTGCACCTCAGAATTTGGAGTCAAATACTGCAATTCATGTGTACATTTTTGACTGATTTTTTTTTAATTTAAGTTGCAAGCCAAGGCATTTTGATGTAAAAACAGTTGCAGTGTCAAGCTCAGAAATTCTCTAGAAGTATTCATTGAATCTAATGAAAGAGAAACTCCTTCTGAATTTCTTTGTTCTTTTCACCACACACTATCCATGAGCATGTCTCTGAAATTCTCTTTTTAAAAAATTCTCATGAATGTGTTCTTGCTCATATTTAGTTGTGAGATGGACAAGGGATGTGTGGGTTAGATTTTGAATTAATCTCATACAAAGCATTTATCTAATTCAGAAAAATATTTTCAAATCCATTAAGGAAACTATACATTTACACCTTCTCTGCAACATATGGGCTTCTAAATTTCTAGGAAAGTCTGCATGGATAGAAGGGATTCACAGTTCAGAAGTTCATCCTACACATGATGACAGTGTGCTGAAAACAAGGACAAGGAGAACAGACTAACATGCCTTTTTTTCTGCTGTTTCCTGATGTGTTGTAAGATTTAGAACACCTGAATATGGTTTTTTTGCTTTGTTTTGTTTTGTTAAATTTTTGTCTGCCATCTGCCAAAGTGCCAAGGATTACTATTATTTTAGGCTGTAATTCATTAAACCTTTGTTTTAACATCTATTGAGAAAACAATATAATAGCTAAATTAAAGGAAGATATTTGTTTTATAGTTTGCATTCATTATGTTGAACCTTTCTGATTAGTCTTTCAATTAGTTTTTTCATCTCCTTTTGTTTAAATTGCTTTCCCTCAGTTGGATGCATATTTGCTCAACTATGTTGCTGTCTCATCTTCCTAAATGATCAGATAATGTCACCTCATTCCCCAAACTAAGACATCCTGATAATTCCCAGAATTCTCCAAAGGGATTTTTCATCTCATGATGAGTCTCATGGATTGGTCTCTTTTATTCTTCTGTGCCAATCACTTGTTCATAGTAACATGTAACAATTTAATCAATTTTTATAAAACAAAGGTAATTTAGTAAATGATTCCTATAACTGATTGCACTTAATAATCACATTTTAAAAAAAAAAATCTAAAAGTTGTTCAAAATTTAATAATATATTCACCTGTTGCAGAACTCTATATGTTCTCCAATGATATTAAGGGTATGGAATGACTTTGAGCTTAAAAAAACCCCTCTTATTAGAAATTAATACACCAATATTTTATAACAAGAAAGTAGCAAGAGAAACAGCATGCAGTTTATTGGCACTGACTATGAATTATCTATCTACTGAACACCATGAGAATAATTTCTGTTTTGTTTTCATGGTGATATGTTTCCTTCCTACATTGCAAGGGGGGAAAATGATCAAGGTTGAAATAAACTGCATGTGATTGAAAAGGCTATGTGAAAATTAAGATCAATAATCCTATATAACCTAAACTGAAGAAAGAAGGAGGACAAACATACCACTTACTGTAGCTGACAATAAACCACAAACCAATAACTGCCTCCACATTTTATTTAGTTACTTATTTTTGGTGAATCACACTAACACACAAATCACCTGGAATACTCTTAATATTGAATCTTACCAAATCTGATATGGATTAGAAACAGACTGATTCAGTGAATGTCCCTATTTCCTTGAGCTGCAATGATACCCAATACTTGCTTATCATGTAGAGATGCAATTTGAAAAGTTGCTTTCTATAGAATGTCTAAACTCTATCAGATTTGGTTGTATTTACCACAATTGCACATGGCATTAGCATGGTTCAGATAAGAAAATCACTGCCATACTAATGCTTCATGAAAATGAAATAGCATACACTATACGTGTATCTTTTTTGAATGACAGAAGATCCTATATTTCTAAAGGGAGTGAGATGAAAAGCAGTACCCAGCTGTGGAGAGATGAAATATGAGAGATTTCCATTAAGAAATCGAATCTAACTATGCTATATTTGGTGTGTGCATTCTTCTGGGTCTTTATTGTGCTTCCACTTTAGTTCTCCATTGCTAAGCCAATAGCAAGAAAAGATCCTAGAAACTGACATCCCCTACAGGGAAAGCTACTTAATCTGTTTGGGGAAATGAGAAACAAGAAGTTATAGTGAACAGTATAACAGAAGTTATAGTGAACTGTCTTTTTCCTCCTTAAAATAAACCATCATAATGTACAGTTCCATATGGGTAGTCAAACAGAAGGGAGAGTCCTGAAAAACAAGGTAAGTTGAGCAAGAATAGATAGGCCTATTGTGACACCAACTATCTCCTATATTACCGAAATAATAGGTTGAACCTATCTTTGTCCACTCAAAGCTATTCCCTAAGACACATCTGAAAAGAGTCAAATAAAGTTTTGTCAATTTGCATCACGTTCCCCAGCTGAGGCCTCTCCTACTCTTTTCGCACAGTTGTGCTAAGATATATTCTAAGAAGTTCTCTCCCCGCCCCCACCCCCCTCAGTCCCTCACCTCTCTCAGTTTGTGGAAATCCAAGATATATCTCCAGCTATTCTAACTGACTGGATAAAGATTTTAAAAGTTACAGAATTACAAATAGACTGATCACTAAGCTGAATATATGGTGTCACTTTACTTAACCAATTAAAAAGACAATTACTGACATGAAATACTACACACTCACAAACCTGGGGAATAAAATCAATAATGTAGCAAAATAGGATTAGGTAAAAATGACAAGTGCCAAAGTTTGATTAATTGGAAGTCTTATATTGGCACTCAAAATTCTGTCCATGCCTAATTCCCCTGATAGGTTGATGGATATAGAAACGGCAGTACTATGCTATTATATCTTTGAACTGAGGTATAGGTTTAAATAAAAGAGGCTCTTCAACTTTTTTTTTTGTACTGATGTTCCTGTCATTCATTTATCTTTGAGACAATAAATGAGTTCATTGGTGAGTAGATATATGTTCATTAATATGTCTATCATTATTTTACCTTGGGATACAAGTGGTAAAAAAGAGAGAGCTATTGATTTCCTGTTTTAGTCCTTGGTTTTTAGGCTGTTTTCTCTTTTTTTGTGTACTGTAATATTTTATTAAAAGTTTTACAAAGCACCTAAAAGCTAACACAAACTAATAAAGAGTAGAAACAGTAAAGAGGAAAGAAGAGAGAGAAAAATCAAAAGTGCAGGAAAAAAAGAATAAAAAAGAAAAAATAGAAGAAACTTCTAATTTCCTTTGCAGCAAGTATAAGTACTACAGTTGCAAAATTATCTCTTACTCAATTATTACCAAAAAGCTCACTTTTTTCTATTATCCTTTTTTTTCTAATCATCAAAATCACAAATCATAAGTGTATTTTTTTCTGTTTCATGCAAAAAGTCTATAAGGGTTTCTAGTCAACCATAAATGTAGATATTGTTTTTTCTCTGATCAAGGAGATTAATTTAGCCATCTCTGCAAGTTCTATCATCTCCACCAACCAGCCGTCCGTTGTAGGTAGTGTCAAACCTTTCCACTTTTGAGCATATAAGAGTCTCGCTGCAGTTGTCATATATAAAAACTAAGTTCCATGACTTTTTTCTAATTGCTTGTCCATTAGACCCAAAAGAAAAGTCTCTGGTTTCAGTTGTACTTTAACCTTTAAAATCTTCTGAATGAATGCATGGATTTGTACCCAAAATTTTTTGGCTTTTTTACATGTCCACCAAGCATGATAAAATGTCCCTTTATGTTGTTCACATTTCCAGCAAAGATTCAAAGTACCTTTGTACATTCTCAACTATTTCTCTTGTGACAGATACCAACAATGCAGGTAGGTTAACTACTTATGTTTACTTATCATTTCTCATCCATAAAATGCTTCTTACGCTGAAAGCCATAAAGGTATTTTCGGCAAAACCTGAGTTTATATTTATTCCATACTCTAAGAATAGCCTGCCTAACATAAAGATTTTTAATGTCTACAGTCACCTTACTTTTATCATATCATAGATATCCATGCCACGCAAAATCTCTTTTTAGGCTGTTTTCTTAAGTGATATATAGATCATATTGGGGCATGAAATCTATTGCCTAAGGATGGTTTGCAATGTGGTGCAGAAAGCAAATGGGAAGCATTCTACTTACGTACCTTCTGATATGATTTATCAGCAATTTTTCAGAGCAAACTGTCTCAGGGCATGATACAATAAAATGGTAATGCAATAAAACTATACAATACATGGCTAAAATAGCAGCAAAATAAATAAAAGCCAGAAGACAGTTCCTGAGATGATAGATGACGGATGGATGGATGGATGGATGGATGGATGGATGGATAGAATTATAATTCTTTTTTTTCCCCCCATCATGGCACCAAGGTGGATGCTTGCTTGGTAGGCTTATTTTGTTGAGGATTTTGAGGATGTTGTGGATGGTCTGTACAGGTATTTCGTGGTCCTGGCTGGTTTGGTGGATGGCCAATAGCATTGGTGCCAGTTGCCTGGGCTGGCAGGAGGAATGGGATGAGTGGCATGGCAGCAGCAACAGCAGTGGAGACAGCCAGCATGGTGGTAGCAAATCGAGCAGCTGGAGGCCACAGCAACATTGTCCTGGGCAATTGCCGACCAGAACTGTGTTGAGCAGTGATGTCTCTATCATGGAGGCTCCCTGGTAAGTGGGTGACAGGCCACAGAGCAGAGCGGTGCTGCAGAACAGCTGTCCTTGCTTCAGCTGACAAGCAGCACTGAATGGACTCTGGACGAGTTAGCCCCACCCTCCTTCTTGGGACTGCCGCCATAGAGATTATAAGGACGGACTGGATTGGCACAGGATGAGGAAGTGCTGGGGCTACAGGACCCTAAATGTTGGAGTCCCCATTGGAGCTGATGGAGCTCAGGGCCCAGGCAGCTAGGCAGTTTGTGGCAGCAGGAGCAGGAAGAAGACAGCCAACCTGTGGGAGAGCTGCCTTGTGTCTTGCGGTTGCCATTCAAATGACCACATGGTAAAGCAGCCATTTTGATGGATTCCCTTGCCAACCAGGGAGGACTTGGGACTGAAGCTGCTGGCACCCAGACTAAGGATATTGCATGGACCTGGAATTTTTTATCTGGTTTTGGTGGTTGGAGTTATGGCTAGGTGTGGCTGGATCCTTTTTGCTCCTCTCGTGTGAGAGACTGGGGGGGCAGTTGGGGGTGCTGCTGCCTGGTTCCTTTGCGAGTGTGTGTGACTTCTTTTCTTCCTGGGTAAAAGTGGGGGGGGGCAGGAAGGTTGTGGGGTGAAAGAGAAAGGTTTGGTTTTTGAGTGTTGGAGAGTTTGGAAGGAAGGAAGGTTGGATGAGGTATTTAGATGGAGGGCCTGCTCGAGTGGAGGTGCTGAGTGGGTACCAGAAGTGCCAGAACCTTAGCAGAGCCTGTCTAGAATCGCTAAGGTTGGATGTGGATGGTTCTTGTGACTTGGGGGGTTCTTGGAGGCTGGGGGAGGGGACCCAGATAGGGAGAGGGGGGAGATGGTAGGAGAGGACATTGCAGAGGTGATAGGCATGGGGACGGGCATGGCGGGAGACAGGGTGCAAGCCGTTCTCAGGGAAGGTGGCCTGGTGTTTAATATCAGCACCACATTCCGGCTTGTCCAGACAGTTGCCAAACATCAAGACTGGTTTGAAGGCATAGATGAAAAAGAATCTTTCTATCAAATATTCAGTCATTGAATTAAGTCTACGAAAAGAAATCAGTATTTATAGAAAGTTGGCTTAGGTGATCTACCATACATTTTGTATTATGCAATCCTTGCTGTTTCTATTGCTTGCAGGAAAATCTGAGCATAGCCAAAGAAAACAAGTTCAGTGAATGTTACATGATACAAGGTAGGCTTAGTAGGACAGAGGGTAAGAATACTCCTTTAAAAAATAATGAAGTTTTCTTTTTAAGGTATATGAGATGTTACATATTTCTTTTTTGTGTTGATAATGGCTGTAATAAATATATTTCTTGTCTAACTATAAAAGCATCAAAAGGCAGCTTCTTTTGCAGCACTTCCTGGAATGAATATTGAACAACACTCCTAGTACTATCCCTGGTGGAATTTCTTTACAATGCTGCACTCTGTCTCTTTCTCTCTCTGTGTCTCTCTTCAGACAAATTCCAATACATAGCACAATGCCACTTATTAAGGGGAAACTTTCAGCTGAAAGAGATAGGGGAGAGTGGGCTACAGCTGGCAGTAATCAAAACTTTGGCTGTGTACATGGAAATAACCTACAAATCCTCAAAGCAGGGAAAATGTACTTAGCCTAAGTCTTGCATGTATCTATGAATGAGTATACCCCAGTGAATCAAACTGGCTTCTGGCCACAGAACTGTGGATTGCCCAAACTCTTACTGCACTGAACCAAATGGAAAGATGAATTAGTACATAAAGCTTCAAGAAAAGCCCCAAAGACAATATGTTTATTGTTCTGTTAAAGTTGCTGTGCTCATTGGAATATCATGGACATTATCATTTCAAACCAACTATACTTGTAGCATATTAGTAAAGCAAGTAATTGAGCAAATGAGTCAACAAAACAGATTTAACAACCTCCAGAACTATAATTCAAGTGTCCATCTTCCTGAAAAATTGGAAAGGAAGAATGAAGCAACCAATCCTACTCAATAAATCTATGTGGTTGTGCATAGATGATCCCTAGAACCCCAATTCACTGTTAGTATTATTCATTCTGTAGTTTTGGAAAGGTGAACGACTGTGATTGAAACATGCTAATTCTGTGCTGTTTCAGCCATCGTGCATTCTGATCCCTCATCCAGATGAACTTGGCAGCCATATTAGCTTACCCCCTCACCTGCAGATGTTGCTCAATGCCAGGTTGGTGAATAAAAAGATCTTTGTCATCTGATCTTTGTCAATATGATCTGATTGTGGCTGAAAAGGCAGACTTATTGTGAGTAACTGAGCTGGTCATCATAGAGTGGAGGGGGGAGTATATCAAGCCCTGTGAGTCTACGAGTCAGGAAAGAACCACTTTGAGTTCTGGAAATAGTAGGGTAGTGCAACAGAATCTTGAAAGCCTACCAAAGTAATTCTCCCACATATCTTATACCTAATGTAATGAAAGCAAAGTTACTTTGAGTCTTTTTCTCATGCTTCCTCCCTTCTCTGAACTCCAGAATTTCTTTTGAAATTCCTCTCTTAAATGTCTTGCTACCTCTTCTGCGTTCTCCAAGTTTGTTAGGCATTATATCAGAGAGTGTCAATTTCTCCCAACTATGCCCCTTGGATACACTGTACAGTACTAGAACACATCAGGGTCAGGAAGGGGAGTTGCTAAATATAGGAATTCAATTTCTCTCTCCAGTCTACTTTTCCATTCATATGGTTTGCTTTTGTGTTGGGTACTTAGGATTGACTGCATTTTCTCTCTATTCTGCTGCCCAACAGTCCCACTATCTGACCTGATAGAGATATCCTCAGATTTAGTTTTGAGGAATCCCAAACTGTTGTTGGTGTAGTTTAGGAATTCAGGGTTGCCAAATCTGGAAATAATAATGAGAAAATATGTAGTTGGACAGCATGGCCTAAGAAACAGAAATGAAGCAGGTGAACAGTTTATCCATTTCTGCCAATACAATGATTTCTTCATTGATAACACGGTCTTCCAACCAATACAATGCTATATGTTTGAACATCACCAGATGGAGTACATATAAATCAAATTGACTATATTATTGGTACAAGGTGATTTAAGAGTTCAATTCTAACAACAAAAGCATGGCCAGGGGCTGACTGTGGAATAGATAATAAACTGACTATATGTAATTCCCTAGTCAAGCTAAAGTGGAAGAAGGAAGCCAACCAATTTCCATGATATCATCTTGACAATATCGATGCCATTTTTAAGAGAACATCAGGAACCATTTTGAAGTCCTAAACCTCATTGATAAGGGATCAGAGAAACTATGGAAGGAAAGGAAAGAAGTTCTTAAGTCTGAATGGGAAAAGAGGCTGCCAAAAATCAAGAAACAGAAAATGGCAAAATAGATGTCAGAACGAATGATGGAAATTGCCAGGAAGAGAAGAAAACTTGTGCACTGGATGAAGGTGCAGCATAGCTTATTTATTGCACTCACTTTCTTTGAACAATTAAAAGAACAGCTTATCAGAAACTCAACTCTTGTCTGTGAATGATCTGATTTGCCATATTTTTTGGATTTCCTCTAAATCTCATTTCTTGTTTCTTCTTCAGTTTCATCACTTGATTGCTAGTTTATCATCTTGATCTTTGCTTTGCCTATTGGACCCTAAGTACAGTCTATCCTCAAAGGTATTGTGAAGGGACTTTTTTGAAGGCTGCTTTATTTCAGCTAGTTGAAGTAGAGCCTGAACCTGCTATCTCTGGCCCTTGGCAAATTAATAGCCTCCCATGAATTTTCTTCCTAGCAGCCAGCCATGGACTGAAAATATTTGACAGTCCTGTGGAATATAGAGATGACCAGGGCAGTTAACATGTTCACTCTTGAGAATCCTCTCCTATGGTGCACTGATGATATTCAACACAATCTCTTTTTCATCAGTTCCAGGTGAGTCAGTGGAATTGCTGAGTAAGTGCCTGGCTGTAGTAATGGATGATGAGGGCCAACCAACTGAAGCTCAATCCAAACATGTCAAAGGTGCTGTTAGAAGCTAGTTGGAAGAAAATGTGAACATGTGTACTGTGAACATTTATGCTGTCAGTATGCATGCATATACCAATGAATTTTATTATTTGTGGGGCCTACACTGCAGGGCTGAATCATGGATAATGAAACCATGGAGAACAACATTCTGAGCCTATGGGAATGGTTAGGTTCCAAAACAATGGAAGATGACTGAAAAATCACCACCATCATCCAGATCACCATAAATATAAGGATAAAGTAAATATGTATATATTGTATCTTACTTTGGTCACCAAATGTGTTTCAAGGACTAAAACATTGAGTGAAGTAGATGAAAAAAAATTGATCCTAGAGGAGAATTTATAAGTGCACAGGAGCAAGGAAACTGAAGACAACTTTGAAATCAGGCAAGGACCAGAACAGAGATAATGAAGTTAACAGTTAACTGCCATACAGCAAGTTATATTTGACCTAGCATCATAAAAGGTCAAGAAAAGGTCAGATGAAGTGATGCATGATGGAATACTGGCATAATGGGTCTGGCAAAAGATAAAGTCAAGCTGTATAGGTCTCTGTCAGAAGATCCCTAAATCAAACACACAATTATCAACTATAGAGCATTCCTGTTTTCCCCAACCCACATGTATTATCTGCTCAATTCTGTATAGGAGAATGTGGGTATGAGTAGTGTTTGTGTGTGTGTGTGTATGTAATGCTTAAGCAATTGTAATAAAGCTTTTGTAGATTAACAGAAGCTCTTTGTGTGCCTTGGGTATCAGATCCCAAAGTTCAAATCTGTAACAACTGTACCTCTTGCCTCTTTTTTATTTAATTTTTTTAAAAAAAATCAATATTTTTGAAAATGTTGGATACCATATTTTATTCAAAGTAAAGAATACAGGATAATTTCCTCAAGTTTATGGTATGGATACCAAAAAAAAAATGAAGCAATGGAGTCCCTTCTCTCCACTACTGTACTTAGCTATACTCCATTTCTCTGCAGTTTCTGGCTTGCCACACAATTAAAAGAAAGAATCTGGCAATGGGGAATAGTATGCCAGATTCTGAACTTTTGCACATATGTCAAATGGTAGTTCATGCCCAAAGAACCAGTTACTACTGTTACTGAACTCAAACAAACATTTGTCAAATATCAGAATCCATGCATAATGAATCTGTGGATAACAAGGTCCACCAGGATGCAGCAATGCTAATATTTATGTATGTGCAAAACCTGTGACTCACTGCCCATTATTGCATAGGTCAATTGTGACAAAGTATAGCTGATCTCTTCTTCAATGTAAGTATTAGGAAAAATAGAATACAGATGACAATTAAACCTATTTTTGATGCTGCTTCATCCATACTGTAATTTTGTCCATTATCTCTTCCTATAGTTTCTGAATCAATATCTCTGTGCAATCTGTATATTTTTAACATAGCTATTTCCTTTCCTCAGTGTTTCAGCATCTGTATAAAGAAAAATATATAGAAGAAAAAGAGTTTTGGTGCCAAAATCATCTAGGCTGTAGATAATATGTGCAATATTAATAGCATAGTTTTGATCATAAATAGCGACTAGTGCAATAAAAAGTGGCTAACATCATCAAGTCTGAGATTTATTGTGAGCATGAAGTGAGCTTTGAAACCTCAAGATAGAGGGTAACCACAGTTTTATTAAACTAGGGAACTGAGTCAAAGATGTTCCCATTAACAATTTCAGTGATACAGCAAAATGAAACATGACCCTATTTCCACATATCGCTCCCATGATGAATGATAATATAAAATATTCACCCTAGAACAAATATAAAAGACATTTTAAGATGTTTGCTACCCTGGACTTCTCACCAAGAAATATGTGTTTGCTAGAGCTCCATTTACATTTAAACTAATACCAATATTCAAAGAATGCTTACTTTAAATTATGTTTAGTGAGAATTTTCCTGACTGAACAGAATTAGAAACTGATGTGGAGAAAATTACAGAGTTCAGAAGGGCCATTTAAACTATAAAATCGAAATAGCTGGTCAGTGCAGGAATCCAGATTAAAGCATCTGCTTGAGTATTCCAGTGTAGACAGGATAATCCTCCACTACAGGTAGTCCCTGGGTTAAGAATGCCCAGTTTAAGGATGATCCATAGTTAAGAATGAAGCCTATTGTAGCAAAATTTGAGTTAAATACACAGTGATTTGAGTTGCTTCATTCTCTCTTCATAATACTTCCTTTATAGTCATCATTGTTGGGACTGTGCTGGCAATCTTATAAATGGATAAGTATTTTAGATTTTTTTAACTGCCACACAGAACACTTGATTATTTATTTACTGTTAACTTTTACTTCATTACTTAGATGTTTATAACATGCTTAAACTACCTTGGAAAGGAAGTTGTATCCTGTAAACCAGTTTATAAATATTAGATTGCCTTCTACAACACCCAAGCTATAATCCATGGGTCATAAATATAATCAATAAAAAGTTCCATATTTGTAAGGTTGATTCCCACCACCTACCAAATCCCACAAGATGCTCTCCATCACTCCACTTTACCAGTGTGGTTTTTTGGGGGGAGGGCAGATGTTGTTGTTTGCATTTTCAAACAAAACATTGGCATGCAGCCAACCACCATTTTTATTTTTTAAGAATGACTATGGGGCTCCTGTCCAGAAACTCATTAATAGACAATCAGAGGAACTGTGGAACGGACTTAAATAAGTCATTAAGAATGAACGTGAAAAGAGACTGCCTAAGATAGAAGAAAAAAGCAAACTAGATGTCAGAATAAACCATGGAAATTGCCAAAAACAGAAGAGAAGCCAAAGCCAAGAAAGACAAAAAAATCTCAGGAAGGAACTTAACAAAGAGTTTCAGAGAGCTGCTAGAAGAGACAAGACACAGTATTACAACAACATCTGTAAAGACATTGAAGATGAAAACAGACATGGAAAAACAAGGAAAGTGTTTCCAAAGATCTCTGAACTATTCAGAAAGAGGTTCTAAACTTGAACCGGTATGCTAAAGGATGCCAGTGGACAGATAGTAACTAATTCAAAGGAGATCAAACTAAGATGGAAGGAGTATACCAAAATACTATACACTAGAGAAGACAACATCCAAGATACCTTAGAAGATACTTCCTATTACTAGAAGATGAACCTCTAGTACTAGAAGATGAAGTTAGATCAGCACTGTGGTCATTATCATATTGGAAGGCCTCAGGAACTGATGGAATTCACAGAAATATGGCAAGCAACAGAAGAAGAATCAGTAAAAGTTCTAACCAAGCTATGCCAGCAAATCTGGAGAACACATTGGAAGAGGTCAATCTATATTCCAATACCAAAAAAAAAAAAAAAAGGAAACTTCATAGAATGTGTAAACAATCCTCAGTTTCACATGTTAGCAAAATAATACTCAGAATCATCCAACACAAATTAGAGTCTTATATGGAGAAAGAGATGCAAGATGTTCAAGCTGTCTTTTAAAAAAGATGAAGAACGTGAGACATTATTGCTGATGCATGCAGGATAATTGAGAAAGACAAAGAATACCAAAAAGAAATCAGTGTGTGCTTCATTAATTATAGAAGGGCCTTTGATTGTGTCAATCACATCAAACCATGTGATGTGTAGAAAAATGGGAATCCCAGAACACCTTACTGTCCTCATTCAAAATCTATATACAGGTCAGGAACCACAATATGGATAGAACATGGTTAAACAGACTGACTCCAGGTTAGCAAAGGAATGAAACAAGGTTGTCTCCTCTCCCTTTTTTTATTCAGTCTCATTGCTGAATATAAATTAAAGGAAGCTGGATTGGAAGAAAATGAGTGTGTTTTTAAAACTGGAAGAAGAAAAGTACACTATGCTCATTACACTACTCTGATAGCCAAAATGTAAAGGATCTGTAAACTCTAGTAAAAAAAGTCAAGGAGCACAGTGAAAAAAAAAATGGTCCTAAAATTAAATATAAAGTAGGCCAAATTAAAGACAACAGGTAAAACAACCAGCCTTAGAACTGACAGTGAAGATATTGAGGTGGTAGATAGTTTCTGCCTTTTAGGCTCAACCAACAACAGTAAAGGAACAAGCAGTCAAGAAATACACTACAGACTAGCACTTGCTAGACCAACCATGAAGGCCTTGAAAAAGATATTCAAATGCCATGATATGTCTATAACTACAATGATCAGAATCATGAAAGCCATGGTATTTCCTGTGACACTCTATGGAAGCAAAAGTTGGACTTTGAAGAAGCCATAGGAAGAGTATTGATGCTTTTGAACTTTGATGTTGGAGAAGACTCCTGAGAACACCATGGGCAGCCAAGGAAACAACAAATGGATCATAAAACAAATGAGTTCTCACTCAAGGCACAAATGACCAGGCTCGAATTATCCTACTCCAGACACATTATATGAAGACCTAGCTCTCTGGAGAAAGCTTTAATGCTGGAAAAGGTGGAAGGAAAGAGAGGAAGAGGACAACCAGCAGCAAGGTGGATGGACTCAGTTACAGTGGCAATAGGAGCACCATTGGAAGATCTGAAAGACCAGGTTAGGGACAGATTGTCATGGAGAATATCTATGTGGTCATTAAAAGTTAATACTGACTTGATGGCACATAATCAATTAATCAAATGGAGTTCCTGTGAGCCCCAGAGACAATCTTAAGAATTAAGATATCATATTTTCATATTTTTAAATTACAAACTTTTAAACATTCAGGTAGGGCAAGAACCCTCATAGCCACCAAAATACAGATTTGTAGGCACCACAGAATGTATTCAGTGGCACAAAGATGCCCACAGATGTCAGCTTGCCTATAGACAGCAATCTGGACTAGAAGCTGGACCTAGGCTCAGGATAAAATTAGGCTCACTTAACTAGTCTGCTAGAAAATCATAAAATAGTTTTACTCTCAATTCTTCTCACATACAATAGCTTACTGGTTGAACTGCTGAGCTCATTTATTCTTGTGTGTAGAAACAAAAAAACTGCATCTTAATTACTATTATATTTTGTCTTCTTCTTAGCCAAAGCAACACTTTCATAACTTTATATGTATGAAGGAAAATGTAATTGCACTACCATTGCTAGTGTGTTCAATGTATTGGACAATCCTTTCTTCATTACATCCTTTCTTTTAAGCTAATTAACTACTTTGTGGGAGACACTGCCTACTTTACTTTTTTTTTGTGGAAATGTTGCTCTGGCTACTTTTGCAAATGAATATTTCACATTGAAAATGCTCAATATTTTTTTTCAGACTTCCTTTAATCATTTACAAAGAAGCGTGTATGACAATTTCCTAAGAACAGTTTAGACAGTTTAGCAGGTCAGTCCATTATTGATATGTTGGTTCAATTCTAATTTTTTCCCTCCTCCAATTCAGAGGGAAGAAATTCTTTGTACTTCCATAGGCTTTAAATCTATCCTGTGTGATTGCAGTGTATAACTTTTTGGTATGATCAGCAAAGAAAAATACATAGTTTTTGTTTACAGAAGTAAAGCAAAACAAGAGTGATCTGTTTTCTATATAAATAAATGTAACTATAAGAGGTTATATTTGAAAACGTTGAATAATAAAACATAGTATTGCCTTTCCCCTAAGGTTGGCATTGGAAGATATCAGGAAAGAAATAATCTAAGAAAAAAAGTAGCTATTTCAAGTTTAAAATAGCTTGCCTCTGTTTTATACCTTTGCATCAGCAACAGCTTTCATAATGAATGAAACACATTTCTGACAGACTGAATATTAATGTGATAGATGCTAGTTTAATTTCTATCCCTTTATAAACAGTGAAAAAATATATAGTGGTAACCTACATTTCCCCCCGACACATGGAAAAAGGTAAGACGGTATAAGATTCAGAGGACCCAGAATCCCTCACAGCACTCTCTTTGGTCAACTCTTACCATATCTCCTTTCCTTGCTTTCAGAATCAAAGTTTCTGAATCCTAGAAGATCCAGCCACTGGAAAGATCCAGCATGCACATAAAAAAGGGGAACGGCTTCAATCCCATGGTTGTGGCCACTCTCTTGACTTTTTTGACCCCCACCTACTCTTGTAGCTATCACTGGTTGCATCTAAAATGACACAGCAGGATAATAGAACATTCTGATACCTTAAACCCGGGATAATGTTTTTTAAAAATCAAGCATTAGTCCTTATTGTAACACAGAAAAGAACTCAAGTTGCCCAGGTTGAATCACAGATTCTAAGTCTAATCATTACAGAATGATAGGTGGGTGCTCCAGCTGGCTTCCAAGCAAACCCCAAGCATTATACATTAAAAAACCCATATTTTATTTATTGTACTTGGGTAGTCTCCACCTTTTCTAGTTGGGGATTTTTTTTTTCTCCATTCCTTTCAAAGACCAACAAATGAATCCTCTCATCATACTAATCAGTACAATATGAAATTTGCAAATAGTACATATAAAATGAATAAAGTAGGAGCTTGCTTTTGAAGGAAAAATATCCTCTAAAACCTATTCTTCTCTATTAGTTCATCATGGACTAGTTCAATCTAAATTCTTCAGCTAGGTTTCCACTGCATTTTAGAACAGCATCGCTCAGGATTACAAAGCAGGATTTTTCTCTCTGTTCCAAAACAGGGACTTCAAAAACAGACTGAACAAAAGAAAGTATGAAGTATTCCTATGGGCACTGGACAATGATACTTTTTTTTTTTTTCTATACAAATTGTTGTCATAAAAAGAAATCTATCATGTCTAGCATTTTCTTCCCCTGATCATATGGCAATCTGTCAACAAATCAAGATTACCGACTTAAATACCCCATGAATTCTAAGAAAATATGCAGTGAATGGTACTGGATTGACCTTTTCAGTATTCTGTTTTGACTGACTGTCCATTTCAGTTGCAAGTTGTGGAGACTGTAAACAGGAGAAGATGGGAATGGCAAATGAATCAAATTATAGAATATTAAAAAAGGTCAAAGCAGTACCATTTATTTTACCTTTCACAAAATAGATGAGGCAGAAAAAGTTATACCTCTGACTCATGACAAATTGTATTGAAAAGTGTAAATGGTACCAATTGCGAATTTACTTTTCTGTCAAATAGTTGTGCCAAGAAGAGGGAGCTAGAATATCTCATTTCAGTGCAATCACTTGTAACCTTTCCAGTTTGGTTCTAACTCCAGTGACTTCAGAAATGTGCAGGATGAAGTTTTTCAAAACAGAGATCTGAACATCCACTCTTCAAATTTAAAAAGCAGCCTTACTGTCACGTCAGAATTTTTAATGGCTCAAATTGTTAGCCTATCAGTCAAATTTAAAAAATGGATTTAAAAAGAACTGATTGATTCAAAAGGTTCCCTCATTAATCAAGAAGCAGCTTTTCTTTGAAAATAAATAGTTCAACTGGGTTACATTTAATTCTATTTTTACAGTCTTAGTTCACCCTCAATATTATTAAGTCAGATGATGATAATTGCAAAAATTTCATCATCATCAATAAACTATTTACTGTTTGTGGCAAATGCTGTCTTAGAAGAAAGATTATTTTTCTCTTTCACTTCAGAAAGAAACAACTTCTAGATGCTTCCTAGGGACATGCAGTCATAATCAAAAATGGCAGGAGAGAGATTTTTTTTTTTTAATGTGTATAACAGGATGTCAGCTGCACAAACCAGACAGAGATGTAGATGATATGCCCATGAAAAAAGAAATAATCATTCTTTGGTGAGGAGACAAGCTTGTCAATATAGATCCAAATTATGCCATTTTCACATTCCAGCATTTCAGTGCTTTGCCTTTGTTGAAAACAGGGATAATATCCTCCTATGTGGGGCAATAAAAAGATCCCATGTTGAGTTGAATCCATCCCCACTCAGAAAAACATGTCGCAGATAGTTCATTTACACTCCTAAAAATATTAGCAAGCCCTTACCGATAGGTGAATGGGAAACAGGATCTTATCAGTTAACCATGCTTCCTGGAAATCATTATTCATCTCCAGCATGAAGGGAATCAAGGCATATATATAGAAGCCAAAAGCATTTGGGTGGTGGGATGGGGGGGGGGGGGGAGTTCAAGGAAGGGCAAAAGATGAAAGTAGCAATGTAAGGTTGCAATGCAAACTCTGCCTTCTGCACATACATCATGACATCACACAGATATACACAGATATTGTGATACAGATGTAGCTTGCATCACAATGGCACAGCACTACTTTAGTTATTTTGAGGAAAGTCTCAGGTCTTTTTCTTGTGGACACTTCAGACAAAAGCTTCTTATGCTAATCTATCCTGGCTAATTAACAGAGAGATGCATGGATCTATATTAATTCATCCATATGTGCCTAGAATCATGCATAGGATAAACCATAATGTACAATCTAACTAAGCCCTCCACATATATGTATACCCACACAGCACAAGGACTTTAAATAATTTAATTTTGCTTAGGTCACTGCTTCTGGGGAGATTTCTATAAAGTTTATGTAATACTGCTTTCCATCTTCTTGCCTTCACTGAATGGAGGGCTTCAGATTTATAAAGACCTGCTGCAGCTCTTGTATTATTTAAGTACACTCTTGCAAATCATCTAAGATGATACAATATTAGACACACCATTTCTTGTCAACAGTTCTGTCGAAACTAAATTTTACAGAGCTATAAAAGTGTAAAATAATGGTGATTGGTGTAAAAGTACCTCCAGTGACATACTGATAGTAATTTCGAGATTAGAGCATGGAAACCTCATGAAACCTCCAGTATTTATACTGATACTTATTTGTTGTAGCATTCTTTATTTTACTTGATT
Source organism: Liasis olivaceus (assembly GCA_030867105.1). Classification (NCBI taxonomy): domain Eukaryota; kingdom Metazoa; phylum Chordata; class Lepidosauria; order Squamata; family Pythonidae; genus Liasis; species Liasis olivaceus. The sequence goes on along the minus strand of CM061350.1, from coordinate 43,505,771 downwards.
TTGGTTATTGAGATCTGGACCCGTAAGTCAAAATAATTCAACAAAGTTTACTCACTTTTTTTGGGCGGGGAGGGGAATGTCTTTTTGTTCATATGTGTGTGCCTTTGAGTCGGTGTTGACTCCTGCCGACTGCCTGGACAAGTCCCTGCAGTTTTCTTGGCAAGGTTTTCAGAAGTGGTTTGGCCTTGCCTTCTTCAGGCTGAAAGAGAACAACTGGCCCAAGGTCACCCAGCTGGATTTGTGCTCCAGGCAGGACTAGAATTCGTAGTCTCCTGGTTTCTAGCCTGGTGCTTCACCACTACACCAGACTGGCTCTCTTACTCACTAATCCATTTATTAAACCACTAATAAGTGCTTCTGTGTAGTACACAAGTACATGCACCTTTCTCTTCCATCATGCAGATATGTAAGGGATGGCCAAAGCACAGGTATTTGATGATTCACAACCACAATTTCCAGGGCCTTCCTCAGTGCCATAGTAGACAGGAGAACAAGGTGCTTCATGCCCTGTACCAGCAATTTTATCATCTTTGTCGTATGATGCTATTGGAAGCATGCAAAACACCACACTGATTTCTTCCATCTCCTCCCTGACCCTCTCTGCTGCCTTTCCTAGTTCTTGGTTCTTCTTCTTTTCCAAAAGAAGACATGCCCAGTGACTTCAATCAGGCAGCAGTCATAAATCTGCATCAACCTGTCCCCATTCATGAGATTATTATCTGCCTTGCAGAAAGTATTTGCTTTCCCACTCCAGAAAGATTGCTCTTTCCTCTTAACAGGTTTTTGGAGCTTTAAAAAAAAAGAATGCAAAGATAAGTGGTGTGTTAGGCTTACACCTTTATACCCAGTACTAAAAAACCCAAACTGTTATTTTAATTAATAGCAGTGCATATGCAAAGTCAACAGAAGATGCGACTGAAGTCTACTGAGCTATGCCTCTTCTGCACCATCTAATATCCCCACTGTGGCAAATCTCTAGCAAGTTGCATGTGGTTATTTGCTATGACTACTGCATTTCCCAATGCAATTAAGATTTTAAAATAAAATTTCCCCTTAAACTAAGAAACTATGCATAGTGATTTATTGTTACTATAATTGAATTATTTCCAATGACATTTTATTGTAGCAGGATTGCATTATAAACACCAGAAAACTAATAGTCTCCAGATTACTGATATGTTGTGAATTTTAATGCTGTTGGACTCTGGCATTTTAGCTGATGAATATAGTAAAAGCTAAGGCTGAGGTTTTCCTCTCCCCATCTCCCCTGTGATTTCAAGATTTAAGTAGGTTCTAAGTTTATTAAGAATTAAAATTTTCATTTTCTATTGCTGATGTAGGTTTTAACTAGATCATTTTACTGAAATTAGAGAAGTTACAGAAGTTCATAATTACCCGATTTGGAATACAGACGAATCCATCTAATAATACAGGTTGACTCTATTAGGAGCTGAATGTCATTTCTTTCTAAGGTTCTTTTCCATTTTGGATTAGATGTAAAATTAAATTTTGCAATCAGGATTCAGAATCTGCATTTGCGCCAGGAGGTTAGGCAAGCTCTGTTAGTTTTGTCTTTTATTGTTGTTTTAATCATGGTTTTAATTTTTGTATGCTAACCAGTGTCACTGCTGTGAGATGGGCAGCTCTATAAATTATTTAAAAAATCAATCAGGCTGCTTTGTAAGCAATTGAGCAAAAGTTCTCTAATCTCAAAAACCTTTACTCCCCCCCAAAAATGTATTTGGTTACTATAAATTATGTTACCAGCCTAAGCAGCATTTTCTTAGAGGTAAGTGGTTCTTTCTTTCCATATCCATATCACCATGTGAAACCAGGGCATTTTCCCATCCATTTCTTTTTTATATATGCGTTTTCATGCATGTTCAGTCACTAGATAACATTTAAATGTAAGTTCTCATTCATAAGATTTTGAAACTCAGAATCAGATGGTTGTAACTGAAATCTAGCTGGTTCCAAAGTCTTGAATGTGAGTCAAGCCCAAACTGATCTAAACACATTTAATATTTCATAATTTAAACCAATCAATTTGTCTTTTCTATATTTGCGCATTTTGTCTAATTGGTATGACAAATTTTTAGTTGGTGAAGGAAAGGAAAAAAATCCTGTTTCAAACTGATGTGCATGGAACAATTTTACCTTAATCCTTCACTTACTGTTTGCTAAAAGAACAATCTACTGAAAAGTTGAATCTAAACCCAAACAAAAAATCACAATAAATTGACTTTTTTTCCTCCTGATTTTGTTTATTTGCTTCCATAGCCACTGTGGCTCTGTATTAATCTACTGTCAATCTATTGTTAATCTACTGTTGTAAATCAAACAGATGTGCTAATAACCAGTGAGACAAGGAATAATATTGTAACTTAGAGGGCAGAATAGATTACCATAGTAGGCATTTCATATTCCCAAAAAATGATTTTGGTGACATTCTCTCATTTTTTTAAAAAAGAAAAAACTAGAAAAACTAGGCATGTTTAGCACCAAAGCAAATTTGTTTCATATATGAATTCCAAAGATTCGTCAAGCAACCCTCTTTGATATTTGTTTAGTGAACTGTATGTGTGTGTGTGTGCGTGCATGCACCTTCAAGTCAGTGTTGACTCCAGGCGATTGCCTGGACAAGTCTCTGCAGTTTTCTTGACAAGATTTCAGAAGTGGCTTGCTATTTGCCTCCTTCCTAGGGCTGAGAGAGAGTGATTGACCCAAGGACACCCAGCTGGCTTCGTGCCTAAGGCAGGACTAGAACTCATGGTCTCCTGGTTTCTAGCTTGGTGCCTTAACCACTACACCAAACTGGCTGTCTTTAGTGAACATTATCATTTCTGTATTTCATTCCATTCTCAGTTTTGTTTTATAGATATATTATGCTGCTGTTGCTCTACTAGTGTCCTGATCTCAAACCCTACTGGGTTGCATTCTTATGAGGGGTGAAAGAGTTTTAAGCTATTAACAACAATTCATAGCAACTATAAATATTTTGTCTGGGTTCCAAAATGGAATTGAACCTGGTTAGAGACCTCTAAGGGAAGTAGGCTAGACTGAAGTAGAAAAACATCCCAGAAGAAGGCATTTGCAACATTTCCATATTGCTAATTATGTGAAGTCATCAAGAGTTGACTTTGAAGGAGAATTTACTACATTATGAAGCATATGCACTGTAATGGAGAAAAAATATTTATGGAATTAAAAATCTATGTTGATTTCTTTTAGGTAGACTTGCTTTAACTTTTCAACTTGGTGTTCTCAAAATGTGTTGAACTAAGATGCCCAGAACTCCTACTCAGTATGGCCAATTGTTCATAAAATTATTTAATTCCAATACATCCATTAGGTACCAGGCTGAGGAAGGCTGCCCTAGAGTATATTCCTCCCTGGAATTTTCTATAATGACAGTGGAAATCATTCCAGCAAATAACATGATGCAATGGGAAACATTTATTTGGTGCTTTGGTATTGAGGAAAAATACATCTGCTGATATTCTGCTCCCAGCAAACCTTGCTAATGCCTACTTTTATTAAGGTTTTGTTTCTTTGTTTAATCCTTCTGAATAATTTGCCCAGTGGATTAGCCTCAAATCAACAAAGCACCTTAAATATGTATCTAAACATGCAGAAGGCCTGCCTTTTAATCTTTCTAACTGTTTTAATTCTAGGACCAAAACAGTCATTAGGCTTGAGGCTGGGTTGAAAAAACGTGCATATTAGTTTTTCTTTAATACCTTTCACATTTCGGAGATAAAAAGTGTCTTCCCTTTCTACAGTTTTTTTTTTTTTAATGAATCACATGAAAAGACTGTGAAAACCAACACTTTGAAAACCAACATCTACAGATCAAACTGTTGCTAATCACATGGATTGCTATTGACATCAAGATTTGTCTTCATTGGTGTCCTAATCTGAATTGCTCCCTGGGCATTTACATTTCAGATCAGCATCCACCCTCAAACACTGTTCTGCACTCAGTGACAAATCAGGTGATTAATGCCATTTGCAGCTTAATCCTAAAACAAGTCAGATGTGGTGCTGGGCAAGCAGTTAAGTGGACAAAAATCCAACTTGGGACAACAGCAATGCCTATCTACTCACCCTACCTATCTCCTGAAGTATAGGTTCATTTTGGAGGTACCCAAAAATGTATCTTCCTGATTGCTCATGCAATCTATTTACCATAATGGTTACACATTCATGGCTATGTTTTAATCTTTAAATAAAGATATTTTCAAACTTCCAGTAGCCATATCATGTCACCAGCAGCAATATATGAAGAATTAATGTCATTTTGCTGTCAGTTTCCTGCTAGAATGAGAAATGAGTGGGGTGAATTTTGCTCACTTACACTTAATTGTCCTGGTTATTGTGAGCTCAAACAGGGAGCCACCAGAATGCTCCTTTCAATTGTAACAACAGTCAGCTACAGCCTAAAACCTGGGGAGCATGATCTAGAAAAACTTGCATGGACAAGAAGGAAAGTTATTTTCCTGTCTCTTCCCCTCAGCAATTCCCTGAATCCATAAAAATGCTTATTTCACAGATTGGAGTTCCTGTTGTATGGAATAGGCTGTGACTTTGGGGTGGAGGGTAGTAACAGAGAACCTTGAAGACTGAGCTGAAACTCTTCCTATGAAAGTGAGTTCTGTTCACAGAACTTGTTTTAGGCTGATTTTAGGATCAGCTCTCCTTTTTCAGGTAGTTGCTTCATTTAGCAGGGTCCTCAACCCCCAGAGAGGCATCTCTGGTATCTGCTTGAGGGAGAAGAAGTGGGAAAGTCACCACAACCTGTTCTATTCCACATGTTCCCCTTCTGGATCCAACCCACCATGTTTTTGGATGAAGGTGGAGCTTACCTGGACTTCAAAGCTCCCTCCATACATCCAGCCCTGTCCCCTTGTATCATGTAGCTCCACCCATTTTGGGAGAGCCAAGGGCTGCCTATTCAGATAATCAGTCAGAGTCAAAACAACAACTTAGTTAATTTCAAGCATGTTAAAGTTCCTAAGGACTTTATTGGGTTCAAATCTTGTTTTGTGCTTAAGTATTTGGCATGGGTGCGAAGAGAGGACTCTTTGGAAAAGACCCTGATGCTGGGAAAGATGGAAGGCAAAAGGAGAAGAGGATGGCAAAGGATGAGATGGCTAGATAGCATCACTGAAGCAATGAGCATGAAATTGAGCAAACTCAGGGAGGCAGTGAAAGATAGGAAGGCCTGGCGCAATATGGTTCATGAGGTCATGAAGAGTCAGACACGACTTAACGACTGAACAACAAAATTTGGCATGGGAAAGAAAATACTCTAACTACTATTTTAAACACTATTTTGAAACATATATTGATCATCCAAATGATAACGCTTGAATGAACACACATAAATACACACACATAAACACATACACTCATATATATCTCATCTATATATGATTGGTTAAACCCAAGAAAAAGAAAAAGTCATTATATGGAGGCACTTCCTATTCCAAAGGGCATTTGTAGTATTGTATATTTTTACAGGCATATTTAAAAACACAGTCATTAAAGCTGTTTAAAATAGGAAATAAATATATTTGAGATTTTTGGTGCGTAAGTTCCATTAGTAGTTTGCAAATGCTGAGAGGAAAAAAATAGGGTAATTGTATGCATGTTGGATCAGCAGTAAGTTATGATTTCTTCAGTTGCATCTAATCCCAGGTAAATCTGTGCATTCTTCTCATCTTGATTCCAATTTTATATGTAGTCTATTATGCTATTTTATTTCTTAATTCTATCTGCTTTCATTTATTTCTGTTGGACTGAGCATTCGAATTTTGGATGTTGTACAAGATGAAGCATGAGACTAGAAGTCATCACTATCTTTTTTAATACCACATACACCCTGGCATTGATTCCACTGTCCATTGAGTTTTGGTAGCCAATGTGCAGAAGAATGGAAAATGAAGTTTCTCTGTGCTTATTACTTATGCCTGGTAAATTTATGTGTTATGTCCAGGAGGGCCAAAAAGTATTAGAAAGAGACTGGCTCCCCCTTTGTTATAAGATGGAAGAAAGGGAAAACACAGGCCGACCTACAAGATGCTATTATCCTATCTTATTTTATTGAGCCTGTCACTGCTGAAAAAAGTGACTTACGATCAGTCCTTGCACTTACAACTGTTGCAGCATCCCTGCAGTCACAAGATCAAAATTCGGGTGCTTGGCAACCAGCATGTATTTATGATGGTTGCAGAATTCTGCGGACATGTGATCCCCATTTGTGACCTTCCCAGGGGGCTTCCAACAAGCAAAGTCAATGGGGGAAGCTGGATTCGCTTAACTACCGTGGTGATTTGCTTAATGACCGTGGCAAAAAAAGGCATAAAATTGGGCATGATTCATTTAACAACCTCATCACTTAGCAATGGAAGTTCCAGTCCCAATTGTAGTCATAAGTCAAGGACTACCTGTAATACATGCTTCTGTACCCGTTATTGTCTTAACAGCTTCTGGATGGTTTCTCAAAGGTCATCTCCATGGCTCACTAGAGCTCATGCCTCCAGGAAAATCCCACCACCAGCACAACAGCTGAACTTGAGGGGGTTTAATCACTACGGCATTCTAAATATTTTCTCTTGTCTATGTATTATATGCCTGCCTGTGATGGCTAAGAAAATTCAGAATGATACAAAAAGCCCTATACGATTTGGTGCCTAAGTGCCTTCAGGACTAACTTCTTCTACGGAATGAACCCAGTCAATACAGAAAGAAAAGTTATCTGAATGAATTAGCACTTATTTCCAAGTAATTGCTTGGACTGCCATTATGAATATTGTAAATTATCACTTTAGCATATTTATCACTTTTTCATGTGTTCTATTACTGTGAGTCACATCAGACACTTCATAAAATTTGTATTCCTAACTATTTGCATGGTGCTCACATTTGCAGCAACTTCATGAGAATTACAAGATTATTTTTCATTCTAGTTCCATGCATGAGAGAAAGCATTTAAAAATAAGCTATGATATACATTAAAGAGAGATAGAACTGCAGTCATGATTAAACAGATGACTAAAACAAGGCTGATTCTAGAACTTTTGATCTTTGGTGAATGTCATCTGTATGCTGATGTCATGATCAGACTGAAACATTTATTAAAGCAATCTATCCAATTTATAGCCTTGAATGAATGATGTAAATTGTCACGCAAGATGAAAGATCAGAAAAAAAGTGCAGGAGGTTGAAGGCTGTGTTAACTCTGCAGACTAGCACATTCCTTAAAAGAAATTTAAACTCTAGAGAATGGAGGGAAACAATAAATGGGAACTTTCTTCTTTTTAATGGAAAGGGACAACAGACTTAATTTCCATTTTGTAATACAGCTACATCGCTCAAGTGTTGCCCTCACGTGTATGCATGGATACATATCATTGATAGCAGACTACTAACAGTCTCATCATTCAACAATATAAAAGCTTATCCCCTTTTTGATGATCCTGGCACCAGAACGTCTGCCTGATAATACAAAACAGAGGGACAGTTTGTTTTCTTTCTGATGCGGGGTGGATGCTGGCAGATGTGAGGGGTCAGATGACCAGAATGTAAAGTAGTAGGACCATTGCTTTGCTCTCCCCCATCCTCATTTTGTCCAATAGGTTCTGGGTAAAGCCAAAAGAATCATTTGCACTACTTAAAGCACTACCTAAAGCAATGTCACAACTCAAAGAACAGAAGAAGTCAACAGACAGTGTGCTGTGTGAGTAGGGTTGATACTGCCCATCCCAGATGGGTTAGTGGCATTATTCTGAATTATGTGTCAACTCTCAGCTTCCTGCTGTGCTCCTAGCTAAGCAGAACTGAGGATGGTAGTAGCTGCTGCAACTCTTATTGCTTTCCATATTCCATATACTAAGATTTCCTGCCCCCCCCCCTTAAAGTATGGCTCAGAAATTATCAGATATAATATATCAGTTACGTGTTGTCATATACCAGAATGTACTGCTTGTAAAGATCTTCTCATATTATATCAGAGGCCACAGATTGCCTGCTTCATAACTAAAATGCCTAAGGCTATTGTTAAACAGTGCAAGATAGATAGATAGATAGATAGATAGATAGATAGATAGATAGATAGATAGGAGAAGACAGTGGTGGTGATAGAGGTAGTGGTGCCAAGTGACAGCAACATCAACAAGAAAGAGTGTGAGAAGCTGGAGAAGAATCAGGGACTGAAGGAGGAATTAGAGAGGAGGTAAAAAGTAAAGGCCAAAGTGATCCCAGTGGTGGTAGAAGCACTCGGGGCTGTGACTCCTAAGCTGGGAGAGTGGCTCCAACAGATCCCAGGAATGACATCAGAGCTCTCTGTCCAGAAGGGTGCAGTGCTAGGAACAGCTAAGATACTGCACAGAACCCTCAAACTCCCAGGCATCTGGTAAAGGATCTGAGTTTGAGGAAGACACATACTACCCATAGGGGTGAGAGGGGATTGTTTGAGAGAGAGAGAGAGAGAGAGAGACAGAGATTTTCCTCAAGCCCAAACAATATTATATATTGCAAGACCCAAAGACCATGTTATCATTTTTAGAAACTGGCATGAATAATTCAATTATTCAACTAACTTAATTTAGACAGCCGATTAAGATATATAGGAGCCAGTGTGTTATATCAGTAATGCTGCTCTAAACTGGTGTTCACAAGTGAAAGAGGAATAGTTTTTTTTCTTTTTTCTTTTACACAGAAAAAAAAACTTATGCAAAGAATTGGAAGGTGGGGATGAGGAACACAGCAATGTGCAAAGTTCCCTCTTATCTTCCACATAAGAAACTTATCATTTGTTAATATTTTGACCATTGTGTAAACCATTCTTTCCTTCCTGAATTCTGAATGGAATTCTATTTCATTCCTCTTTATGTTTGCCCCACTTTGAAGCAAAGCTGAAGTGTAACAAACACCCAGCAAAACATGTTATATTTTAATTTGGTGGTAAATTGCTGTCTATTATCTATCTATCTATCTATCTATCTATCTATCTATCTATCTTTCTATGTATCTACACACCAAGAAGAAAGTTTCATTTTATCACTTTGATTTTTTTTTAAATATATAACAGAAAAAATCTGGAGTGTGAAATCTTCATTCCATCATAACTATAACAACCATTATTATCACATCAAAAACTGTATTCAAATATACAGAAAGTATGCTTTTTCTCTAAGTCAATCCGTAATTTATTTAGCTGCATTTTAAAACTAGGTTTTGTGTGCCAATTTTTGGAGGAGAAATTAGATGGATAATCCCCAGTTTTGTATGAATAGCTGTGTGAAATAAAAACAAATATTTGTTTCAGTAAACTTCAGTGACCCATTAATGTACCAATATAAACATGCAAGCTCCCATACGTATGTGAATGGGAGACACATGGTAAAAATGTACCCAGGTATATAGAAACATCAACTGTGTCCCATATGTCAGATTCAGCCAGCACGGCCCTGCACCGCTCAGCTTAGCCTAAATCAATTTCACCACCAAGGCGTGAGCAGAGAAAAAGGGGAAGTGAAACCACGAGCTGATTATGGACAGGTGGCGGTGCTTAATTCAAAACCGCAAGCGGATACTTTGTATCAGTGCAGCTTCCCATTGGGCTCTGCAAACAAAGGAAAGTGCAGAGGCTCAGAAACGAAGCAATCAACGAACGATCGAGAACTCCCGGCTTTGCGCACAAAGAGACAAACCCGACAAAGGCAACAACAGCACAACCCATAGACTGCAATCAGAAAGACAAAAGCACCAGACTGAATCTGCCATTTGGGTGAGGGGGGATTACTGTGGGTAATCTGTAACCTAGCAACGGGGCAAAACCAGGAATGGGGAAGCCATAAAATACATTGTAAGATGTGCCAAGCCAATCCTGGCTTTGTCTGTACTTACTTACGTTATGCTTGAGTAAACTTCTTTGCTGAACACACATGTCACAAGAGTTTCTCTGAGACGAACGGGGTAAACCTTATACCATATGCTAGATCTGACTACAATGGGATACGTTCAATTTTAACTTGTTTAGATTATTGCAGCCTATCATATACATGAAAAATTCAACTGGCCCAGAATGCCAATGAATCTAGTTATAGTAAGGACATGATTCCCTTATTAAAATAATTGAACTGGAATATAGTTCATTTCTTAGCACAGTTTAAAGTGCTGTTGATGACCTCTAAAGAAGCTTTACATAATATAGGACTCTTTGAGAGACTGCATTCTGCCATACAAACCCAAGGCTTAAGATCATAAAAGACCCCTTTTTATAGGACTTCCCTCTTCAGACATACATAAGATATATCATGCTCACTGGCTGCTCCCAGGCTCCAGGAATACTTGGTGATGGGTGCCAGACCTAGTCCATTTTTTATGCCTTGCCACTACTAGGCAAAGACATTTTTAATGAGACAAGCTTTCAAGCATTTACATTCATTGCTGAAATAGATTTTAATCTGGAGGATGCTATAATGTTTCTTTGATTTGAGGTTTTGTAAGCTATTTTTAGTGGAAAGGCAGGATAATGATTGTATAGGTAGATTTTTTAAAAAATGCTGAAGGAAGGGCTGCCCTAAAATAAAATCAGCTATATAGTTTGGGATGTGTATACATTTCTATGTGTGTAAGAGAATGTGAGAATGTGAGAAAGAATGTTAGAAAAGAGTGGGAAGCTAATCAATTCCTGCAACCCCCTTTGGGCGAACATTAAGTAAAAAAATATAAAGTGTAACAGGTAAACAAATAAATCTAAAGTATGCACATTCTTTGTTTCTGTATGCTTTTATGTTCCTTTCCCAGCCTCCCTTGTTTTCATCCTTAGCTTTGCCAGTTATTGTGGTACATCACATCTTACCTCATAAGCGTATACTCTATACTTGACAGTGACTGAAGCTGACAAATATTTTCCAAGATGTCATCTGCAATCATACAGGTCCTTGAAGTATCTTTATTTTTTCGTTGAGTACTGTGGCAATACATGTTAATGTGGTATAAGTGAGCATGTCAGCTCTCTCACACCTGTGCTGACAAGTGCTAGGAAGGTTTGTCTCTCATGGTTACATCAAACAATGTTGCATCTGTACTGTCCTTTTTAAATGTGTATAATACTTCTGTAATATTTTAATTCATATCATTTATATCATCATTTCTGAGTGTTTAGAATTTTATAACTCATCATTCATTCAATTTTTCATTTTTTCCTACATATTTCCATACTTTTTCACATATATTTTTTTCTCCATGTTTTTACCAGAATTTCTTCTACTTGTCATCTCTTAGACATCTTGACATGAACAGGATGACATTATAAGACCATGTACCAATGGGAATTATGTGGTAAAACCAAGTCCCCTTGTTGCCATCCCTGTGAGAAGGAAAAGACCCATCCAGAGAATAAATGTCCCCTGTCTCACCATACAAATGACTTAATTGTTTGCCAGAATGGCATAGCAAGATTTGTCCTGATCCACTCCTACTTAGGGATAGCTACACCTGAAAGTTCATCCAGTAATGAAGTACTATCAACCTGATCATTAAGCAATGAGGAGATGTCACTGCTTCACATAAATACCTGCTCTTGGCAATTAATACAGAAGTCCATAATATTTCTACACATAACAGTCAAATTCTGGGATGCAAATGTCACTTCATAACAGAGATTAGCTTTCCAGCACAGAATACTTGTAGAATGGTGGGTTCTGTGAATTGTCTTGCCCCTTTACCCTGGAGTGTTTTGTAGGTCTTTTCTTTTTTTTGTAGGCCTAATTCAAAAATTAGTCATAAGGTGGAATTTATTATTAGTGCATAGCAGACAATTAGTGCTACAGGCTCTAGACCTATAAGCTCAGAGATCATGTGTTGGGGGTCTATGCTGAAAGCTGATCAGAGGGTACAAATATATTCCTATATTTGAACTGGAACAAATATATCTGAGGTGTCAACTATTGTTATCACCACACCTATTTTTCCATCATATGTTGACAGTTCTAATTTTTTTGTCCCCAAACTAGGTATTATTTCTAATGTTGAGAGAACCAAGGGGCCTCAACCTTTGTTTAGAAGTTTGGACTTAAAAGTTAGAGAGGATAACTTTATTTAAAAGTTAGAGTAGATGAACTATATAGTACAGGTCAATAAAATGTCCCCTAACAATTTCTTTGAGGTTATCAGGCATTACAGTGGTACCTCGGTTCACGAACGCTTCTGTTCATGAACAATTCGGTTCACGAACAGCTCCAGTCGCAAAATTTTGCCTCCGTTCGCGAACTCCGCGTTGGGTTACGAACAGGATCTGCAGCCATTTTCCCTTCCATGACACGTGGTCGCGGCTTCCTGTAGGGAGGGGGACTCTCCCTCCAAGCAGTAACCGCCTCCCCACCTGCCTTCCTGTCCTCCACACCGGGAGTCGCGTCGAGCAAGGTTAGCTTTCTCTCTCTTTGTACTGTACTTTGTGTCATTTTTTTGCGGTTTTTTAAAAAAAAAACTTATGGTTCAGAACGGATTAACCGTAATTACATTGAACCTTATAGGGAAATTTGATTCGGGACGCGATCAAAAATCGGTTGGCGACCAAATTCATAGGGATCAGAACGGATTAACCGTATTTACATTGAACCTTATGGGAAAATTTGATTCGGTTCACGACCAATTCGGTTCGCGACCAGAGTCGCAGAACGAATTAAGTTCGTGAACCGAGGTACCACTGTACTTGAATTGGATTGTTTTTCTTTCATTAGATGTGAGAAGGGTATGGAAAAGAAATTGTAATTAGTATTTCATAAAATCATTATTTTCACAATTACATTTACAATTACATTTTGATCACTTCTGTACCAAGACACTTAAACAGACTTCCTCTTGTTTCTTTCAGTTGTTTTGAGTCTTTATCAGAATATTTATCAGTAAATCTCTAGATTGCCAATGTTCTGTACAATTCAATTGATAAGATTACATGATGTTAAATGACATTCAGTGACAGACTTTGTACTGTCTTCTTTATGAAGACAGCCATAAAAATTAGGTCAAAGAATATAATAAAATATAAAGGCCCAAAACCTCTATTAAATAGATTTTTTTAAAAAATGAAAGTACAACCCATTTTTAGGTAACATAAAATTCTCAATCAGTATTAAGCTTAGGGCTCCTTCATGTGATGCAGAGTAAAAATATCAGTAGCATTTTTTAAATGGTATTCAAAACGTGTTCCTGCATGTCAAAATATAACCATTCTGAAGGGAAAACAGTGTTTTGGGGGCACATGGAAAATACATATTCAAACAATTTTGCTAAACAGTGAGACTTGACAGATACATGGGTTGTGGAGTGCTTCAGATTTGATTTTAGAAAGGTGTAGAAAATGCAGAGGGCAAATGGAACATATATCTGCAACTCTGTGAAGCATCTGTATTTTTCTGGGGTTGCACAGCTGCCCTCTACAGCTGGGACATGATCCTGGGAAAAGAGGCATCTGCTTTACACAGTTGCAGGCAGGTTTTATGTACACTGTCCCCATGAGCTTCAAAGTACTTCTTTAGCACTGAATGCAAATCCATTGCACAGACCTAACAGATGCTTTTGTGTGTTCCGCTTTTTCATATAATGTGGTTTCTGGACACCTGGTCAAATTGTATTGCCAGTTAGTGTACATCTGAAAGTATTTAAACAATTTACATGGCCACCCATTTCACAGCAGTGACTCTAGGCAGCAAGCAGAAGATTAAAATGGAAAGGCAGCCCAACACAATTTGCTGAAATAAACAACCCAAAGCCATCAATATAATACATGCCAGAGGTCTGAAACATTCCATATTCACAGTCAGTAAAGAAACAACAACTAAATCAATCAACCAGCAGGACTCATTTAAAATCCTATCCCAAATGCTGGACAGAAGAGTCAAAAGTCTTTAATGCCTTGAGAAAGGCCATTAAAGGTTGGGTCCATCTGAGTCTCTGGGAGGAAGCTGTTCCACCAGGCAGGTGCTGCCATAGAAGAGGCATGACTCCTAGGTCCCACAAGATGATAGTACCTAATAGAGGGAACCCTGAGCATGCTCACTTTATTGGTTCTGCAAGTAAGCTGGTCCTATGCCATGTGGGGCTTTATAAGTGATAACAAGCACCGTGAATTCCACCCAGAGGTTCACTAGATGGCAATGCAGTTCATGTAGCAATGGTATTATATGGATGTATCATGAAGAAGATTAAAGTATTCCTATTGGCATTATCAGCCAATGCACTTATGCTTGAACTTCTATGAAAATTCTTATTTGCGCTGCCATGCTGTTGTTTCTCTCCAAATAGCTGGAGCTAAATACAGAGCACATTTCCAGTACATCAAGTTTGCTTATCATGAGGTTTAAACTTGTATAATTAACCAAAATGGTTAAGAAAGTTTGAGATGGTGAGGAGACATAGCATAAAAAGGAGTCTAATACTGCAAACTCTGGCAAATGACTTTCTACAGCCTAGACAACTGCCCCCATGTTAGATGGACTGAGCTCAGCTAGTTAAATACACTCTACAGCTAGTTAAATACACTGATGTCACCTGGGTCTCAAGAATCAGAGGTGAATCTAGGAGTTTAACAAGACAGGACATGTGTTACTTCATGAGGAGAGTGTACGATGTTATCCAAAGTCAGAGATAGTGTCCAGTCCAAGGTGCTGCATCTTGTTAGAATTCATCCTCAATTTATTGGCCCTCATCCAGCTTATCCAGACACTGGTCCAACCTCCAAGCTTTGATGACAATGAGAAGTATCAATCAAATCTTTATTATGGTCAAAGAACAGCATAAGGAGGGTGGGGTACAATTAATTTAAAAAGCATAGAAAATACACCAGAAAAATTATACTAAAAAGCTAAAAGATATAAAATAGAAAGTATATTTGTGAGATGGGCAGTGTCTAAATACGAAATATATATAAAAAAATAAATAAATCTAAAAGAAAAATTATGAAAAGGTAAAAGATATAAAAATGTATTAAAATAGAAAGTACATATATAAAAAAAACAAGAGTCTAAAATAATCTAAAAGGAGGGGTAGAAGCATTAGGTGGGTGTAGGGGGGCATAAAGGTTAGTATGTGGCAGACTATATCTATCAAATTACAGAGCACTCGAGTATGAAGAACTAGATGCTCATTTAGATTAGTCTAAATATGCAGCATGGAAATATGAGTGATCTAACAACTGGGGGATGGGGTTGCTGGAAAATGCCCCTTTAAAATGAGTTAGATTAAAAAGCAGAAGGAGAAGTGGGGGAAACCTCTTATGCTCTTTCCTTCAACAGGGCTCCCACTTCCCTGCTTTAAAACTGAATCACAGTAATACTCCCACGAAAGCCAAATGGGGGTGCCTTGAGTCAAGCACTTAATATTGTCACTCAACTGCAGCAACAGCAGTCCATTCACAGCAGTCCCTTGTTCACTCCATCCAAAGCATGAATGCAGAATGGCTGTTCACTGACCTCTGCTTAATGCCTGCTGCTGCTTTGCCCCATGACTTCACTTCCCAAATTACCTTATCAAGCTTAAGCCAATAGCCTATATTCACAATGTAGAATCATCCTCATCTTCATCCTCATCATCACAAGCTTCCGTACAGAAGCCCAATTGCAACTCTGGGAATAGTCAGAACACTCAAAAGATTCCAAATGTTCCAAACTTGACACGGCCAACTTTTATTCCAAATTTAGAATATTTGCTCCAATCTCAAACTAAAATCTGAAGAAAGACATATATTTTATTTCAAGCTCGGAATACTAGAATGCTGTTTTGGCCATTTGAACATTTTACACATCTCTGGAAAGCAGCTAAGAATTTCCAGCTGTCCTCTCCAAAGCAGAAAATTTTAGCTACACTGAGCTCTCCAAGGTACTGAATTCGGTATCCATTTCTGCGGGTGATGTTTTCTTGATTTTGAGTGCATTGCTCCTGCCCACTTCATTTGTTATTTCTACCTTGATTTTGCCATGACTTTTCTTCCTGGATTAGATTTTCACTCCCCAAACCTGACTCCTGAAAAAATCCTGTTAATTTTCAGGGGCAAACTAAGTCTTAAAGTAAGCAATAACAAAGAAGAAAAATACCCCGAGATTATCTTATCCTTCACCGGTAAGTTACATCAACTCCCCCTTCCATTTTATTGCTTATTTATTACAGTAATTAATTGCCTTTCTGCCCAAGGGGCCTTGAAGCTGAAAAACAACTTTAAAAGTGCTACGTTAAAATAGGCAAGATACAAGCAGGACAGAGCAAATTATATAACAAATGTAAAAGTAAATTCAAGCTCATCAGAAGCCAGATACAACAAAATAGCTTTTACAGATTCCCTCAGGCTAATGAAAGATGAAGCCAAACTGATTTTGTAAGAAAGGGAACTCCATAAAAAAAGCTATGCCCTCTGGACCAAGCAGCTTAAAGTGTTTTGCTACTGTAACATGCAGCTGACTTTTTAAAAAATATATATTGTTGATTCTGGGCAGATCACATTGAAGAGAGGAAGTTTTTCAGATACCCTACTCCCAACCATTAATAAATAAGAAGTCCTAGCATTTCAACTCTGAACCAAGGCAATAAATCTGGTTTGTTTAAGTGTAGTCTACACAAAAGTTAGTGCACATACTGTAGATATTGGAAAGTGGATCCCAGTAATATAATTCCAGGCAGGGTTGCTTTTCAGTTACTTTTTCTGGATTACACAATGACCACTGAATATGTCTTTGGTTTCTTGTACCACAGAATGATGAAGTACAAGGGAAAAAATGGTAATTTTCAAGTTAAGAATGACAATAGTAAAAATTATCATGCCTGAAGTGCCACTTTGGCATCCTTTTCCTACTAATCTTACATTTGGTTCTATGACAGGAAAGTATGTAATGAAAAATAGAAATGTTACATGCTACAAGATTTATTTTGTGATTGAATTTTTTGGTGCATTGCTTGGCTTTTTCACAGACAAAAGATCGAAATTGACAAGATATGTGCCCATATTCTGCTAGTGTTGCTAAGAGGGATTTTACTCATTTTATCATTTCATGTCTTCCTTTTCAGGTTTCCATGGACACACACCTTTGCCTATGACTAAAGAAAGGTGAGTATACATCATTTCTGTCAGAAACTAGGACAGTCGTGAATAGTTCTGTATTTCCATAGAAACACAAATGTGTTGGCGTATCTTATTATCACACCCCTTTGTGCAGCATCCCCATTTCAGTAAACACAGACAAATGTTTGCATCTCATGCAATATACCATGTTACAACAAGAAAGCTTTTCTGTAGTAATGAGTATCTATTCTTCAAGACTGAAGTAGCACAATGGACTATATATCTGCATCATAACCCAAGTCACACATAAATCATTAGACAGACACTTCTACAGCTTGCAAATGAGATAAGACATATGCCTTTTTAGAACTTAATACATAGACACAAATATATCACGTACAGACATGATTTCATTTGTGTGTGTGTGTGTGTGTGTGTGTGTGCGCGCGCGCGCTTTCCATATCACTTTTTCCTTGGAAAGGAGTCAACTCATCTTGCAGAATCTAGGTGAGCCCTTTCCACTCTGGTGCCTTATATCCAGGTTGGGTTTCAAACTTCCAGAATTTCAAGGTAACAGAATGGGCATTCTAAGACCTGTAGTTTCAGCACGCAGTACTTTAAGGTCATCAGGTTTGGTTTTCCTGTTATAGGGCAGTATAAATTGCCACTATGAATCCCCCTAACGTTTATAACTCTGAGTCCTCATTTGATCTCCAGAAAAGTCCCCATTTATGTTATGTCCCTCTAATTAATTAAATAATTAATTAAAATTAAGGTGGGTGACAGACACAAGCAATTAAACTAAGGATGTGGCAGCCTTATTTTAAATTAATGTCTACCTACTCTCTGAAACGTCCGACATTTTGCTATTGAAAGACAATTTCTTCAAATAAACTGATGTGACCTTTGGGATAGAATCATTATTACATAAAGAACTTTTCTGTTTCCAAGAAGATTCTTATTGCAGTTGAGAAAAAGAAAAGAGATTTTGTCAGTATCTAACGTTTTCTTAGATATTCAAGTATTTAACAGTTTTACAAATTAACTATTAATATTAAGCAGATATCAAGTTTATATCTTTTTGCATATCACCAATGCATAGAATCAGAAAAAGAAGTAGCAGCAAGCATAATAATGAAGCATAAGGACAGTGAGTAAGTATTCTTGGTTATTCAGTAACTTTCATAGAAATTTCTATATGAGGGCTATTAAGATCACCCCACTCAAAAAACAAAACAAAACCCAGAAAACAGAATATTTGTCTAATTCAAATTACTTTCCATACTACATTTATATCTATACATGATAGAATTGCCTCAATATTAGACCAAACTTAAAAATATCATTGGCATAATTTGTTAAACATTGGGCTGTGAAATGATACTTTCATCTCCGATCACTTTATTGGATTATGTACAAGAAGCTGTTCAACCAATATCAAATTATACAGTAACATAATGTAACCCAAAGCAAACAAGTCTCCTAAGAGCATATGTGCAATAGAAATTTATTTGATATAATTTCTATTCACTCTTTAAGTGCCTGAAGTCATGCTTCAGCTTTCTGGGAGCAACATTTGACTGGCAAATTGACCGTGTCTCTCGTACCATTATGTGCGATGCCTTGCATTCGTAATCACTGTTGCTTTAAAACAGAGAAGGTAAGAGAATTCTTTTGGGGACCCGTGATACAGTAGATGGTTGGGTTCATCTATCTTCTGTTCAGCTTTTTATTTTATTCTCTTTTTCTTCTTAATATTGCCTCCAAAGTTTCACATCTAATTTATATCTAGCTAGCTCTCAGTTTCTAATGCTGCCTGGGGACAAGACAAGATGATACAGTACCATTAGTGCATTAGTGTACAATAAAAGGCAGTTTACAGTGTAAAGGTAATCCTCATTGATCAAAGTCTTCTGCGAAATAAAGAAGTATTTTTCTAGGAGAAAGAGGATGGACACTGTTTCTGTTATTGATAGGAGTGAGTTCAGTAGCTGCTGTTAAATCTTCATCCAGAACATGAAGTCTTTCTTGGGGTGGCTATGTTCAGAGTCTAGCCCAGGTTCCCAATATTTTAGGACCTGTGAGTACATCTGACATTTTGAGAGCATGCTGCAGGTAATCTCACAAAATGGATGTCCTGGCAGGTGTGGCCAATCACAAAGCACTCCTATATTAGAAGGCAACCACATCCTCCCCTGGCCTCTCAGGACAGTCTCTATCTTCTCCCCTGACTTTTATTTTTCTGGAGAGCAGAGGAGGGCCATTGCAAACAAAACACTGAGCCACAGCTACCCGCTACTTTTTCTAAGACTCCCTCTGCGGTCTATGTGGCATTGGAAATCATGCCATTTGGTACCATACAAGAGATTATAATTGAGAATGGTCTTTAAAATATTCCACCACTCTTTTAATTAAAAGGATGCTTTAAAAAATTAGAGGGGCAGTGAGCCTAGCAAGTACCAAGCAACAACCATTGGCAACTTAAGAAAACAAGAATAAACTTAATGGATTTGGCCTGAGCCTGCCTTGTTGTTTATCACATAGGCAAATACCTCTGGGGTGCTTACAAGCAGGAGACAGAAGCATATTTCTCTCTACTCATTGTTCCTCTGCAACTGGTATTTGATGATATGCTGTCCCTAACCTGGAAATAACTTTAATTCTTTGAGAGTAGTGGTAGACCTCGACAGATCTGTTCTCCATGAATTTATTGAATCCTCTTTTAAAGCCATCCAAGTTTGTGTACATCATAATGTCTTATGGTAATGAATTCCTTGGTTTATCTATGTGCTTTGTGAAGAAATACATTCTTTGGTCTGTTCTAAATCTCCTTCCAATCAGCTTCATGGAATGATTTCTGGTCTTAGTGCTTTGAGAGATGGTGGGGGGGGGGGGGGGGGGGACTTCCTGTTCACTTTCTCTATGCCATGCAAGGTTTTGTACTCCTCAACAATTTTCTCCTACTCTCTCTCTTTCTTTAGCTAAAGCATGAAAGGAAGCTGCTTGAGGCCCTGATCATTTTGGTTGTACTTCCCAGCACATTATGGCAAACAGAACTGTATCTTAGATGGGGATATACTATAGATTTGTATAGGGAACTTACAAATGTTGGTCGTTTCATTTTCAAACCTGTTTCCAACAATCTGTAATATGGAATCTGGCATTTTTCACACTTCCTGTACACTGGGTTGACATCTTTCAGCTATGTTCTATGACCCCAAGATATTCTTCTTGGTTTGTTACAAGAAACTTTGGCACTGTGCCTCATCCCCAGCCTATATAATGCTGCTTAACATATTTATCTGAGCTCATGTTAAAGTGGTGTTTTCTATCTTCCCCCATCCCAGCCTTCCTATTTGAATTATTTCTGGCACTTTGGCAGAGGCAGTGATAATGATGTGGTCAGGGGCTATGATTTGCCAATCTCCTACTGCCTGCTTCCAGGTACAGCATACATACTGGCTCCATTCCCCTCTAGACACTGGACACTGCTCTCCTTTGATGTTTTGATTTGTACAGCCGGACTGACATGACATCAGGAGAGGAGCAGAAATAAAAACATTGTTATGATCAACAGCAGGGCAACTTGAATGGTGGCCCAAGCCATCTAGCAATAATTTTAACAGAAAACATGGCTATTTAGTCATAGTTTATGGTAGAGGAAGAATGCCAGGTCTCTGATTAACAGGCTCCCTGTACCCACAATGCCCCACTAGGATATGGAGAGCAATTCATGGTTGTTTTTCCCTCCTGGCAGGTGGGATAGGAACACTGATGGGAGAGAAAATGCAGTTACGGAACCATAAAAATGGGGCCTTGGAGGTCTTCTGGCCCAATCCCTTGCCCAGTGTAGGACACCAGACTGTCCAATCTTTTCTTGAAAACCATGTATGATGAAGCATACCTGACTTCAGTGGGCAGGTTATTCTGCTGCTTAATGGCACTCACAATCAAGGAAATTCCTCCTTATGTCAAGTTTGAATTTCCCTCTGTAAAACTTCCACCCATTGGTTCTTGTCTTACTTTTGGTTGCTATGGAGAATAAATTTACCCCCTCTGCCCTCTGACATCCCTTCTTTTATTGGAAGACTGCTATCGAGTCTTCCCTTAGTCTTGTCTTTTTTAGGTTAAACATATTAAGTCCTTTAACCACTCTTTGTAGGATTTACCTTTCAAGCCCCTTGTCATCTTTGTTGCTCTTCTCTGTATTCTTTCCAGTTCCTCAGCACCTTTTTTGTCTTGCAGTGACCCAAACTGGATACAGTATTCCAGGTGCAGTCTGACCTGTGCAGCATAAAGCAGTACTGTAATTTCCAGTGATATTGACATTATACCTGTGTTGATGCAGCCCAAAACTGCATCGATGCTTGTGGAAGCTGTGGCACACTGCTGGCTCTCCTTAATCTGTGGTCTACTAGGACACTTAAATCCTTCTCATAAGTACTATTGCTAAGCCATCTACTGCCTATCTTGTATCTATATATCTGTCTTTTTTTTCCCCATCCTGCCTAAGTTCAGAACCTTACATTTCTTACCACTGAACAACATTACGTTAAATTGGGCCCAATAGCCAACTCTGGGATGTGGTGGCACAGCGGCTTAATGACGCTGAAAGTTGCCGGCCAGAAATGGTTGACACTTCAGCGGTTTGAGTCCAGCTCAGCGCAGCAGAGTGAGCTCCTGCTTCCTCCCCAGCTCCTGTCAACCCAGCAGATCAAAAACTTATGTGAGTAGATAAATGCGTACTCTCACGCCGGTGGAAGGAAAAGTGCTGGTGGCGCCTTGCAAAAAGGAGACGGGATCAGTTGCCGGTAACGTGGAAACCGCACACTCCTGAAAAAGGCACGAAGCAACAGAAACCCCGCCTCCTGCACTTGCCAGCTGGGCTCTTCTCTAGGAAGGAGGCAATGGCAAACCACTTCTGAAACAGCTTGCCTTGAAAACTGCAGGGACTCGTCCAGGCAGTTGCCGCAGAATCGGTAACAATTGAGTGCAGATAAAAAAAAAAGCCAACTCTACCAATATCCTTTTGAACCTTGACCATATCTTCTGTGGTGTTAACAATTCCCACCCCACCCCCAGCTTTGTGTCATTCACAGATTTTATGAGCATCACTTCTATTCTCTCATCTAAGTCATTTATGAAGATGTTGAAGAGTACTGGGCCCAGAAGAGAACCCTGTGGTACCCCATTGCTTACCCCTCTCCATGTGGAAATAGATCCATTAAGGAACACATATTGGTGATGTTATTTAGCCAGCTGTGAATCCATCTGGTACTGGTCCATCCATCTGTCCCACATTATTCCTGTTTCTAAAGAAGGAGGCTATGGTCTACTTTATCAGCACCCTAACTAAAGTCAAAGTACACTACATATACAGCATTCCCTCAGTCCACTTATCTAGTCACATTGTTAAAGAAAGCAATAAGATTTGCCTGGCCTACCTATTTTTTGCAAATCCCTCCTGGCTTCTGGTAATCACCTTGTTCATTTCTAAGTGCTTGCAAAACTGCTGCTTTATTATCTTTTCTAGGATTTTCCCAGGTGTTGATCAGTGCACATTACCTTGCCCTGCATCAAACTGTCAAGATAACACCACTTGTCAGTCTTGTTATTAGACAGAAGAGAACTTGGCTGGACGGAGCAACTTATGCAGCTGTTGTGTGGCTTATAATTTGTTACACCTTGTGAACTGAGGAAAGGCACAATCAGCTAGTTGTCTAGATGTGCTCTCCAAGAGCCTATTCTCTTAGGGAAGTCAGTTACCAAAGCCTCACCTCTATGAAGACAAGCATGGAGAAGAAAGAATATAGTGGGCTTTTCCCAAGGATAGTCTCATGCAGCTTATGTGGGATAGTTCCCATAATGTCATCTCAGGATTCCTGCTGTTATCATATGTTTGATTAATGCATGGTTCATTATGGGGGCAGGGAAATTTAGCTAGCTTCACCATGGCACTGGATGAGAGCATATTTTCTAGGAAACTGTTGGCATGTAATGTTCTTCATGCTGCTTTGCTCATATTATTTAATTTTATTTATTGGTAATTTTGACATTACTTTTATGTAAGCTCTGCTTAGTACCATCAGATATTTTAAATGGCCCCCAATGCTAAAGGATTGCTCTCTCCAACACTAAAGCAGCCAACGCCACGGGTGAATGAAATTGATGCAATATGTTCCAAAAAAGGAAAGTAACCTCTGCAGAGCAATTGGCATCATCACACTTACACCATAATTTGTCAGAGAGATCAATTATTTCTCTCATGATCACCTTTGCTATGTTATCATCCTGATGTTCATAATGATGATGGCCCTATCACTGTGAGTTTTTTTTTTTAAATTATGCATTGCTCAAGCTTTAAGATATGCAAAATGGAGAACTAAACCCCACCCCCTCTAGACTAATCTTCCACTGACATGACTCAATGGAAGCATAAGGAAGTAGAGCATGTCTGTAGGACTGGTTTATAGGGATTCGTTTGGAACAGAGTAGGACTATGGTAATGAATTTTGCATTGTTCGGGCTCCATCCACTCTCAAAACTTCTGAGCAAATGAAAAAACAGTACAGCGAAAGCTGAAATTATGAATCAACATTCTTGGCCTGGCCTTAGAAAAGATGGAAGAGCTATTACATTTTCTCTATGCCATGCTTCTTTTCTATTGCTTTGACCCATTCTAATGCAAGTTTTAATTATCTAGTGGCATTTTATGAATGCTTAATGATGATTTCGTTGTTATTATTTCTAAGATAATATATGGAATCCACCGCTTTTTTGTGCTACATAAAAAAGGAGCCAGAAATGTTGTTCATGTGTCACAGCGGTCATAAAAGCAGAGCACAATAAGGATTTTCTTTTAATATCCCTGTAGACCAGGCATGGAAAATAAACCTGCTGTTGCTATTTTCCCATCATTCATTCAATAATTTCCTCTTTTGACATTTTAAAGGTTGCAATTGATAGCAACTTTTAGAAGTTTTTGAGGGCTACATTCATAGCTTAGGGAAGGGGGTGAGGGAACGCATGATACTTGAGGCATTTTCACCTGTATGGAATAATAAAAAATGTAGCAATTTACTTCTAGTTATTGAATGTGTGCATCTAGCTGGCTAATCTCAAATAGATGAGCAGACCTGACTCTGTTAATATAAGGATGGGAGACCATCAGGAATTCCTAGGTGTGAGGCTACACTTGGAAGTAAAAAAAGGGGTGGAAAAATCCTGGAGGAAGGCAATGAAAAGCCACTTCTATATTGTTGTCAAGAAAAACACTAGAAAACCATGAGGATTTGAGCTCAACTTGAAGGACACTTTGCCTAAACCAATAATCACCCCAGATTTTGAAACATTGTTTGGTAGATAATATCCAAAGAACCAGAACAGCGAGAACTTTTCTATTAGATGAAATAGATATCTGGCCATAAGAGAAACTTAAATACAAGTTTAAATGAGGCTATTGGCAAGCTCAGTTCAGGAAAGCATTACACTCAATTGTTTAATTCAGTGGAAAGGTGGGACATTCATGAAAAGAAGATATCTACTTGACATAAAGTAATTCTCATGGTTCATAAAAATAATAATGAAAAGGTAAAAATGCACAGTCCTTCAAGACTTAATTAGTGAAAAACCACAAAAGGAAACCATTTCAGATCATAAAGAAAAATAAACTTAAAATAGGAAATGAATAAGCAAAAAAGTGATTAGAGGATTATTGATATTTCTACTGCATTTTTACCTCCTAAATGCTGATTTACTGTATATTATTGGATAATAACCCTATGAGATAATAGGCCAAATATATCCATTTAAGCACATCTATATGTCTCTGTGTCCTTCCAAATCCCTAACAAAGTGTTGGGAGAATTCAGATTTGAACTGCTTTCCAGAAGGCCTGATTCAATTTGTCCATCATCCAAATCTGTACAAATAAACTTTTATTTGGTCCAGGATTTGTCTAAATCTGAAGGTCATGCCTAGTATATAGAAACCCATCTCTAACATTACATTATTGATGTAATTCTTGGGGAAAATGACTTACGTCCAAATGTGCACAAATGTTTTGCAGTCCAGATATAGATTGATTTACCCTCCCTTTTTTTTTTTACTTTCTAACCATCTCCTCCATTTGCTCCAATTAAAAATAAAATAATAAAATAAAATAAAATATTATCAGCAATATAAGAAATACATTTGATGGATCTTTCTGCTCCAAAAAAATAAAAATACTAATTAATTTTAAAAAACACAAATAGTCTCTCAAAAACAGGAAACTTATTTAAAATGCTTCTGAGATCCTACAAAGGAAATTACAAAGGTTAGCAATTAGTTTTCAAGCAATTAGGAAATAATTATATGCCAAAGTTCAGTGACCCTTGATGGACCCTTGAGTATAATAGGATGAGCAGAATAAGAAAGACTATCTTCTTATTGATTATTATGACAAAAACAAAGTATCTTCTAAAAACAAATTGGTAAACATTTTAAACATCTTAGAATGTAGTCTCTCTTTGTGCTAGTAGCATCTTCTAAACTATCAAAAGAATGGGTGAGAATAATGGAAAACAATATTGAGTTACTGGGAAAATGTGGTTAAAACTTCATTGGTTTCAGATTACAAAAGTTTGGTGTAGCAAAAGACAGAGTTACATATCTATAAGGCTTTTGGAAAGATATGACTACATGAGGAGAACTGCAGAAGCAGCCTTGGGCCAAATATTCTACCTGCATACATTAAAAAAAGGCACCTTCTGAAAATCTAACTGCTGGCAGGCCTTTCAAGTAACTTGCTCTGTGGCTGTTTAAGGTTTTAAAGCAGAGATGAGGAATTTTTAATTTATGGCCCTAATTTAGGTTGCTAGACTGCTAGACTGTTCATGGGGATACTGAAATTCATCATAGTGAGAGTATAGTTACAACTCCCACAATGGACTTTTGGCCAGCATGTTTGTGTTACAGCTGTCTTGAACTTTCCCTGAATGAGTGAGATGTAAGGCAACTATTTGGAGCAATTTTAGTGGAAGACATGGGGTGAGAGCAATGAAGTTGATGCTTGAAGAGTTTGGAAGAGTAATTTCAAACACTTCTTTCACTTGAATGCTACTGCTTCCTGCAGCCAAAAGATGTCATGATGTTATTAGAATGGAGCCTTTGTCTGGCCCTCCTTCAGTGATGTTGGTTTGCTTTCATGAGGGGAAAGAATTCTGTCCTTCCTCTTGCTTTAAAAGTTAAAGCCAACATATTCAATTAAGCATTTATATCCTAAGCTGGAAAAAAAAAAAAAAACTTCCTGTCCTGTTGAATATTTATGTTGTTATCTTCATTATTTTCCTGAGATGGGATCCCTTTATTATATGTCAAGATAGTGCTACACTACAACAATATACTAGCCAATATTTCTGGGTGGGCACTAAGTGGGATGATAATGATTATGAAGCATTTCTAGTCACATCTGAGGTAATTGAATACAATAGCTATTGCTGAAGCTTTGCCTTTAAAAACAGTAAAAAAAAAATATTTATCTAAGATGAATAATATGTTAACCATTATGAATAATATGTTCTCTTTCTCTCTCTCTCTCTCTCACACACACACACTTTTTAAAAATTTTACCAGCCTATTAGTTACCAAGGAAATACTTGCCATAATTTGGCACTTAGGAAAGGAGAGAGAATACACACTTTCATATGTGTGTGTGTGTGTGTGTGTGTGTGTGTGTGTGTGTGTATGCATAAAAATGCATTATATTCTCTAAAAATAAGCTATTTTTAATTCCAGAATTTCTGTTTAGCATTTCCAGTCTTTGAAGTGGCTCTCCATCCTTGTACTCTGTATCACTTACCCAGTGAAATCTCATGAAAACATGAAAATACAGTTGAATAAACCCTGTCTAAATTCCATAATTCCCCTTTGTTTACAAACATACAATTCTTACATGTAATTCTTTTCTCCTTGGCATCTTGTTCAATCTTTAAGTTTCAAGTACCATGAATCTTATAACCATAAGAGGCAAGAATCTGAAGGGAGCACTTTGGAAATAAAGGAAACTGTAGTCCTGGATCTGTCATAGATCCTTCACTAACAAGATCAGAAAAGCATACTATTTATAAACATTTTGTGCCCATGTAGAGATAGGTTTATCTTGAATAGACATGATCATGTAGGAATATAATTTGGTGGCAGGTTGAATTATTCTTTCCTTTGTTAAGATGAGTAGAAAAACTGTTATTAGCCAATACAGCCACTGTATATTACAATTCTGTGGAAAAAATATTTGTCATCTTTCAGATTTTCTGAATGTTTGTGTATCTTTGCCAATGAAGGTTATCAGAACTTCATGTGGATTGATATAAAAAGGGAATGTAAGTTTGGT
Organism: Liasis olivaceus; assembly: GCA_030867105.1. Lineage (NCBI taxonomy): Eukaryota > Metazoa > Chordata > Lepidosauria > Squamata > Pythonidae > Liasis > Liasis olivaceus. The sequence goes on along the minus strand of CM061350.1, from coordinate 43,478,337 downwards.
GTTTGTTTCATTGAACAAGAAATGTTCCTAGGTGAAAACATACAGTACTTCAATCAATTTACTTAAAGGAATAACTTGGGCAGGTTGTTATGACTACCTGTGCAGAAAAGTAGAGCTAACATTGGCAAAGAAACTCAAGAGTCACTAGCAGAGAAAAGAGATAGTAAATGACATTTCAGTCATGGAAATGGTGGGGGTGTGAGAAAGTGATTCAAAATAGCCTGACTTGATTCTGTATGGTATAAGAGAGGGCAGAGGGAAACTCTGACAGGCTTTCAAAATTGTTATTAGACCCCACAGCAATAAAGTACTATTTCAGTACTACTTGCAGTTTCTTGACTTGGCCTACCTTCAAGAGCTGACTGTACTTCATTCAACAATCTGGGCTGATTTGGGCCAGCCATGTTCTATATACATCTTACAAATTTTGTTTCTGCTTATCACAATGGTGAAGTTCTCACCACAGAGATTCTAGGGCACATCACACCACTTTCAAAAGGAATGTCTGAAGCCTCCATAAAAATGTCATTGGTGCCTGTCAGTGTAGAAACTGTTACAAAGCTATCTCTAAAGCCTTAGGGCTTAACCTATCTATGGTGAGACCTTGTAACATCTGGATTCCAGTTTGCTACTTTCCCATTAATCCAATTTTTTACAAAAATGCTTTTCTGATGTTAGAGTCGAAGACTGACTTTAGCTAAAGCAAGATAGGCTTGCAGATCTCTGAACATTGTTCTTCAGTTCTTAGCAACTTCCTGGATGATTTTATATTGTGCTTTTTGAGTAATTTTGACAGGATGGTCACTCTTGGGAAGATTTACTGTTGTCCCAAATTTATTTTTCAAGATAATGTCTCACCATCGACTCTAACATCAGAAAAGCATTTTTGTAAAAAATTGGATTAATGGGAAAGTAGCAAAGTGGAATCCAGATGTTACAAGGTCTCACCATAGATAGGTTAAGCCCTAAGGCTTTAGAGATAGCTTTGTAACAGTTTCTACACTGATAGGCACCAATGACATTTTTATGGAGGCTTCAGACATTCCTTTTGAAAGTGGCGTGATGTGCCCCTAGAATCTCGGTGGTGAGAACTTCACCATTGTGATAAGCAGAAACAAAATTTGTAAGATGTATATAGAACATGGCTGGCCCAAATCAGCCCAGATTGTTGAATGAAGTACAGTCAGCTCTTGAAGGTTGATGTCTTATCGCAAGTTTCCCAAAGCAACTGTCATCTATGGATTGATGAGTCAAAACTGAAACTTGGGGGAAAACTGATGTATTGTTATGTCTGGTGGAAACAAAACACTGCATTCCAGAATAAGAACCTTATTGTCAAGCAAGGAGGCAGTCATGTCTGCAATATGCAGTCCTGCTTCAGGACCTGGATAACCTGCCAGCACTGAAGCAAGTATGAATTCTGCTTAGTATCAGATAAATCTACAGGATAATGTTAAGTCATCTGTCCCAGTGCTGAAGCATACAGTGTAATGAAATTATCTTTCTTAAAATCTTGTTTATGATGAGCTACCTTGGAAAAAACTTTTTCTTAATTTAAAAGGGATATGAAAATCTTTGAAATAAAATTAGTTTGAAATTAAAATTATTACTGTCCTTTCTTCTGGACAGCTTAAAAGGGATGCAGTGATAATAAGAATGCTATAGATAGAGCAATCATATTGATTAGGTGAATAAGTAGTCATACAGTGGTAACTACCCAGAATTCCAGATGAAATAATGATGAGCTGCTTCAATTCAGATTGAAGCTTCCTGAAGAAAGTTAATGCCACAGAGGGTAACTGCAAACTGAGAAGATCTATTTTCAGCAGATTCATTGGTCTTTGGAGATATTATATCAAATATGGGGAGCCTCTGCCCTGTGACCAAATTCCACTTGAAGAGATCCTCCCTCTGGCCTTCAAGCACCTTACTTAGGTCCAAACCCACATCCTATCTTCTACAGCTCCATCCCATTCTATCGCACTGATGTCCCTCAAACATCCCTTCATCCATTCCCAAGATTCAAATAAAAGGAAAAAGCTCCTACCACAGCTGATCAGAAATAAACATTATTTTCCAGGCTTTGTATATTTTGATATTTGGATTTTTTCTTGTGCTGCTTTTTAATTTGCTTTGTTTGTTCATTGTTTTAAAGTTTTAAAATAAGGAAGATTAAAAATACAGTACATAAACATATAGAAAGACTATTTAAGCTTTAAAAAAAGCAGTCTATATGTAGAAATTATGAAGACCTGAATATTGTAGCCAATATCATCTGAAAGAAGATGTAATGTGTAGTTAAATAAGACATAGGGATACAATTTATTTATTTTCCTCTATCTGCAGAGTTATTTTCAGTTTTTATTCTAGCACATATCTACCAGGAAAAACCTTTCCCCAATCTGCAGAGTCTAATTACTGCAAAATATGATTAAAACTGAAAAAATAACCAGTCCAAACTGACAACAGGAAATTATTTTAGCAGGGTTTTTTTCTCCAAAGGGATTAAAGTTAGAAGGACAATTAGCTGTCATGTGCCAGCTAATCTTTGTCTCCTGAAATTGCAAAAAGAAGTTATAAACTTTAATATTTCCCACTACACATTTAAGTAATAATTACCCAAACGTTAACAATTGGGTGACTCTTTAATGGCCCAAAACAAAAGACCAAAGGGTTTTGTTTTGTTCTGTTTTTTGCTCCTTGCATTGATAAATTTGTCAATTTTCAAACATTATGAATGTACAGGATATATTCCATTACATTTATAAATTCATTAAAGCTCCTTCATACCAGATGGCACATTATAAGAAAGATTTGAAGTACTCCATAATTAAAACTATTAAATTCATAATGGTCTAGCTGTATATTTGACAGTTTGCTATATATACATTTATGCTTATAAATGTTGGGTAAATAACACTTCCATTTCATTTTCTCACACCTTAGATTTCACAGCATTCGGATAGAAGTGTTCACGACTGTAAAGTATTTATATTTTCATTCTTGACTGCTGCATTCATTCTTTCTTTCCCTTTCTTTTCCTTTAGGGTAGGGGATATAACTTCATTCTGGCAATTATTAAATGCTCACAATTTGATTGATTAAGCATGCCAAGATTTGAATGTAGCAGTCAACTGTTTGCTTCCTCAGGAAAGTAACTATTCTGGATCTGTTTGGTGACATATCAAAATGTCTATATGTTGTTTTCATTTTCCTCTGAGGTTTAAGCCCCTGAACAGATTTCAACCAGTTTCAGGCTTGCAGAATAAGAACAAGGAGAGCTGGAAATGGCATGTCAAAAAACAAAAACAAACCTCCAATAAAACAACAAAAGTATTTTTAAAGTGTGGTACTTATTTAAAGACTTTTCAAGGGCTTATCTTGCTATGCAAAGAAAATACTGTATTGCCAAGACTATTGCAATAGAACCAAACATTTTCTAAAGCTAAAATGTCAACTTTAGGAAATAGCATTTTCTGCAGATATGTGTTACAAACAGCTATTACTGGGTTACAGCCAACAGTTATAGGAGACTGGCTCCTAAAATGAGATTGGCCTGTCTTCCTCTCCTGCTCCACCCCAGGACTCACTGCATGCTCCCCAAACAGATTTGGAAGGAGACACAAAGGCCTGCAGGGGTGGCAGGGGAAAAATTATTCTCCAGGTGAATGCCATTTGATCCATACCTAAAGATAATTTGATGCTTTCCACTGAGGGGAACCTATTTTTCTCCTCTATTACCCTTCTTTCTGCTGTTAGGAATCTGGTTGCAGGAGATGCTGGTTGGCGTTTATGATGCCACGGAAGACCAGCAATGTGCTGTTTCCCTTCCTAGTTTGCACAGTGCTCAGAATCCAATAGAAGAGAACATGTGTAGATCATAGTTGAATTGTGGAGGTCTTGGTGCTCTCTGAGCTTGGTTGTTTGCTTGCAGTTATTTCATTATCCATGTGGTTTATCATGACAAAATCTCCTTAATCTCACAACACATAGACAGACTCAACCATAGTTTCAACTGGGAAACTATTAGCATTTTAGACCAAGCCAAATCCCAAAATGCTAGCAAATTCCTGGAAGCTTGGTGTTTAGAAAAATCAGCCATCAATAGACACATAGAGATAAACCACATTTACACATTCAAAACAGGCAATAAAAATCCTAAGAAGGAAACAAAAAGGCTAGAACACATCCGCTCCAGGAGTCAGCTTTCAGATAAGCAGGGAATAACACCAGACAAATAATCAAGCAGAAAACAATACTTTAATCAAGAAACCACCAAGGAGGAAACTACTCCATACCAAAACTGGCAGGGCAAGCTACCACTGTATATATAAACCAACAGCAAACACCACACTCACCCCTACCAATGATGTTACCTAGTTGGGTAATGAAACATCTGTAAGCAAACAACCTGTCGGCCCTTTGAGGTAGCCCAGACAAGAAACGCAAGCCATAAGTACTAACATTACCCTTGTTGTAAGGTTATAGTAACAGAATCTTGCAAGTCTGAAAGTATTTCTCCCCTCCTTTACTTTCACTTTCCAGAAAACTAGAGAGGGTCCTCTCTGAAATGCTTCCCCTGCCCCTTTTCCATACATGGGCTGAGATACCTTATGCATGATGGTTGCAGCTCTTTTTTTGTGGCTCTTCTTCCTGTCTCCCAAGTCATTCCCACATACCATTACACAACCAAGCTCAGAGAGCACCAAGAACTCCACAGTGCTCAGAATCTCAGAATCTCCTAAAGGAAGCCTGGGCAACCCACACTGGGTGGGAGACATGCAGTCTCTAGCCTCTCATTTGTGGCCCTGAAGTACTCAGAGATTGCACCACCACAATTGGATGGCAAAATGGCCAAGGTTGAAAATTGTCATTCCTTCCTAAAATCAAGTGAAAAAGGGACAGAAAACTGTCAGTCTTGTCTCTTTATAATACTGCCACAGGTCAGGTGGCTAAGTCAAAGTCCTGACATAGAAGAAAGAGCCCACTTTTTTAAAATGTTATGTTTAATTTTAAGTATATGGCTGTCAATCAAAGAGATAAATAAACAGCTATCTAACAAAGGAAAATTAGAATTACAAATCAAATGTAGATCATCATCTTCTCATGTAAAATTAATTCAATAGGCAAAATGTATTGAAAAATGCTGTATTTGGGGGATGTGAGTGGGGGGAATAATATCTAATAAATAGGATCTACACTGCCAAAACAGTATGCATATTTATGTATGCATGTATGTGACTTGTTCCTGTTCTGGACTGTGCTCAGGTCCTGCAGCCACTTTGCACTAGTGTTATGTGTCTTCTCTTCCTCCCATATGTTCTTCCAGTATTGTTCAGTTTCTGCTGTTGGTGGCTGTCCTGTTACTGTGTTGTTGCACTGCAGTTGGGAGTACACCTTGGTTGGTTTTTTGGAAAACAGGGCATTTATCTTCTTGGCCTCTGCTTCTCTAGTGTATCTCCCTAGCTTGGTAGCCAGTGCTGTGAGCCTTTGTTTAGCAGTCTCTAGGGCTTCAGATGGAGTCAGGCCCTTGTACTTTTTCAGTAGCCGAATCTTATCCTTAATCTCCATACCCTCTGTAGTTCCAACAGCTGACTAACTTCTCTCCGAGTTGCTTTGATCTTAGCCTCTAATCTCATGTTCCAGGAGGGGTATCTACTGCTGTTCTTCTTGATCATGTAGCCAAGCATGTCTAGGATAACAGCGGCTATAGTATATACCAGTTCATTAGTTTGAGTTACAGTGGTAGTAGGAATTGTTGTAAGGGCTCCATTGGCATCTTCTAACATACCATCTGATGGTACCTCTCCACTTCTCCAATGGTAATCAGTCTTGAGGGCTGACTGTAGCTAGTTTATCCATGATCTTTTGCCTCGTATCAGCTGCTGCACTCTGTAATGGAGGGGGTGGCAGTGACATTCCAGTTTCAGGTGTTGGCTGCATATCCAATTGTTCTTCTGAGTCTTCTTGGGTCTGGGATGTAATGTGTGGTTGGTCTATCTCAAGTTGTGAGAGCAGCTTCCTCTTCACTATGTGGGTAACTAGCTGTTTCTCAGTTAGTGTGGATGTAGGTCTTCTGTCAATCCATAGTTCCCTCATACATTTCATATATCCCCTCTCATTAGGTCTACTGTTGTAGTAATATTCCATCAATTCCAGCTTCTCTTGCTCATCCATGTATGGTTTGTTCCAGTAGCCCACTTATTGTCAGACTGTCCTGGTTCCCCAACATCTGACACAAACCTTGTTAATCCAGGAGACATCCGAGCCAGCATAACTCTCTTAGTTCGTGTCACTCTCATATCTGAACTAGGCCAGTGTAGTGTTAGGGGGTCTTTGCCCAAAGACCCCTACTGGTAAGATAGATACCAGTTGGGATTTGAATCTCGGTCTCCCACGTCAAAGGGCAGTGCTCTAACCACTACACTATCCAGCCACCCCTGTCATTCAAACTGGAGAAGTGTGGCTGGATGGTAGTAAAGAGGGAGGGAAGGTAGTTAAGACTGATGGGATAGAACTAACAGCAGGCCATATAATAGACACAAAAACCAGTTACAAGTACTTTGGAATCCTGCAGTCACATGGGAACCATGATGGGGAGGCAAAGAAGACACCAACATCCAACTATCACCAAAGGATAAGACAGGTCCTGAAGAGCCAGCTCAATGGGAAGAACAAGATCCATCAGTAATCAGATACCCTGCCAGTATAGTGAGCTGGCCAAAGAAGAACAGGAGGCTACTGATGTGAAGACCCAGAAGTTCCTCACAATGTACGGAAGTTTCCACCCCAAGTCCAATACCCAGAGACTGTACACCAGCCAGAAAGAGGGCAAGCAGGCTCTGGTGAGTGTCAAAGCCACTGTTCTGAATGAAACTCAGAGCATCTAGGAGTACCTCAGTAAGATGGCACCTAAAGATGAGCTGCTGAGACAATGCCTGAGGCAGCAGCAGACATGAGAGGAAGTTCAAGCAGAAGAAGTACCACGGCAAGACAAGACCCTGCATGGGATGTACCATCAACAGATAGCTGACATTGAGAAATCCTACCAGTGGCTGGAAAGGGCTGGACTAAAAGACAGCACTGAGGCACTGATCAAGCAGCACAAGAACAGGCACTAAGCACCAGATCTATAGAAGCAGGGGTCTACCACACTAGACAGGCCCCAAGGTGCAGACTGTGCAGAGAGGCATCAGAGACTGTCCAACACATAGTGGCAGGGTGTAAGATGCAAGCAGGAATAGCATAACCAAGTAGCTGGCATTGTGTGCAGGAACATCTGCACAGTGTATGGGCTAGACCCTCCCAAGTCCAGATGGGAGATTCCATAGAAAGTTATGAAGAATAACAAGGCTAAGATCCTGTGGGACTTCCAGATCCAGACGGACAGGCAGATACTAGCTAATCAACAAGACATTATGGTAGTAGACAAGAGTCAGAAGTCAGTGGTGGTGATAGATGTAGCAGTGCCAAGTGACAGCAACATCAGAAAGAAGGAGTATGAGAAGCTGGAGAAGTACCAGGGCCTGAAGGAGGAATTAGAGAGGATGTGGAAAGTAAAGGCCAAAATGGTCCCAGTGGTGATAGGAGCACTCAGGGCTGTGACTCCTAAGCTGGGAGAGTGGCTCCAACACAGCCCAGGAATGACATCAGAGCTCTCTGTCCAGAAGAGTGCAGTGCTAGGAACAGCCAAGATACTGTGCAGAACCCTCAAACTCTCAGGCCTCTGGTAGAGGACCCAAGATTGAGGAAGAACATACCACCCTTTGGGGTGAGAGGGGATTTTTTTTTTTTTTTTTTTTTTGTAATAAGTATTATGTGGGCTGTATGCTTACTGCTGTGTCTCACCAAAGGATGTGAGCCTTTTAATCTGAAAAATAAAAAGAGTGCCAGTGAAAACAAGCACAGCTTGCCACCTTCCACATCACTGCTCACCGATCCTTTAAGCTTTGCTTATTTATTTTATTTTTACTGTTTTCAGAAAATATTATTTCATTCCCACTCATGTGTTTGCTAGCTTCGATGGAGCATAGGTGTAGCTTGTAAAAAGCAAAACTACACACTTATGGGACTATGGAATAGAAAAAGCAGACATTTAAGATGAGAGTTGCAGGGAAAGTAGCCATGCTAGGATGGCCGGCATGGTTGAAGTAGGGTTAGTCAAATTCCTGGAGAAAAATCAGCACCTCCATCTTCAAAAGCAATTTACCACTGAATACCAATCTGGAGGCCCCGTGGCATGGGAAGATTATCAATTGCATGCCCAGCTTCTAGGCTGAGTAGAAGCCTCTGTTTGTTCTACTTTTGTGTTCTTTGGTAACTGAAGCAGTGCAAAAGAGTTGCTCACAGCATCCCAACAGTCTACTGAAAATCACTTGTCTTTGCAGCTACGTTTCAGTCCTTGAAGAAGGCAAGTTGATCACAGAACAATTGGACCTGAGAGTTTGAGAAGATTTTTTTTTTTCCCTTCTGGGAGCTATGCATATCCTGCAGAGGGGAAAAAAAATCTCTGCTTGTTTGGTTTCTCTTTCAACTAATCCTTGGCTGTGCAAAGAATGAAATGTGTGGGTGAACACAGCAGCAATCCCTTCCATTTCAAATAAGTAGCACACAAAGAGCAGCTGAGGAACAGTGCCCAAAATTATTACTATTTCATTGTGCGAAGGCTTTGTGTTGACTATAGTATGCAGATGTGCTTAAAGGTGCAATTTTTTTTCCCTTCCTGTACAATTTAAACATAATTGTATAATCTTTACATTATTTGCATGATTCACTATGTATAAAGAACTCTCAGGGAAGTGTGCCAAAAATATTATAGAATGTATTTACATTTTTCCCCAAAAGTTAAGGTTGCTCTTTTCTTTTTCAAATGTCATTAATATGTTGTTATTGTTTTAAGCTGCTCACAATTAGCCCTCCCCCCACCCCCGCTTTCTTTAATAACTATCAAGGAAATTCAACACAACACAAGAAATATGGGTTAAATATCAGGGCCACGCTCTGACTCAACTTATCTTGCAGAGGTGAAGTATTGAACAAACTCTAGGAATGAATAATGAAGGTGGGAGAAAGAAAGAAAGAAAGAAAGAAAGAAAGAAAGAAAGAAAGAAAGAAAGAAAGAAAGAAAGAAAGAAAGAAAGAAAGAAAGAAAGAAAGAAAAGCAAGCAAGCTAAAACGTCCTTCAGAGAGCAAGGCATCAAATATCAGTCTCCTTTACTCCAAAATAGAATGGTGTGATGGAAGGAAAGAACTGTAGTTTGTCAGAAACAGCAAGATACTGTACAGATTCTGAGCAGAAGCAGTGATGACAGCCACCTATCTGCAAAAACCACTGCCATCAAAAGCATTAGAGATTAAGATTAAGCCAAGAATAAATCACTTAATGGCTTTTGGAAGTAAAGCTTAAGTCCATGTTCCAAGAAAAATACTCAAAGCTACGAAATAAAGCCATGGAAGTTTTATTGGTAGAATGCTATGAACAGACCAAAAGTTGCAGGATTCTAAACACAAATCTTTTAAAATGGCAGCAACCATATAAATGAATTTCCTCTCTCTTTGCATATGAATCACACTAATAAAGACGTGGGGCTTCAATCACATGACTACTATTATGATTTTTTTTTTACTTCTCCCTCCAGATACCCTGCTAGAGACCAGCAAAAAGAAGACAGAACTGCTAAAAATTCAACACAGACAGAAGAAACAGTTAATTTGACACAATTCACTACTTCTAAAAAGAAAAGAAAAGAAAAGAAAAGAAAAGAAAAGAAAAGAAAAGAAAAGAAAAGAAAAGAAAAGGAACCATTTTGGCATCAATTTTTTGATCATCAAACCAGTAAAGAAATAAGAAAAACTATGGATGATTCAGAGGCTACAAAAGAAATAGAACAAATGAAGGAAAAGCAACAGTAGAGACAAAGCCATATTACAAATGGCATCAGAGGCCAAAAAATCTTGTATTTGGTGAAAGCATGTGAGGTACTAGAACCCCCATGTTAGGAAGATCTGGATAATCTGTCAAGGAGCGAGGCTGAGAAATAGAGAGCAGCAGGTGAATTCTGCACAAAAATGGGTCCTGGAAACTATTATGTGTAATACCAGGGTGAAAAACTATTAGGTGTAGGGTCCGGTACAATGATGAAGTTGAAGGTTAATGATATAAAGACAGATCAGTGCTAAAGGCTGTGTGACTGGAGAGGCCTGTGAGTTCTTATCATTTAACAGAAACGCAATACCAGATACTACTTCAGCCCTCCCCCCTTGTTTTTTATTGAGAAGCACATTAAAGTGAGAAACATGAACAGTTTCATTTTTTTAGACTCATGTGGCAAGGAAACTAATTGCATGGCACTCCACTGTGAATTCCTCCCTTCTCCCAAGAGCTGATAACATAGCTAAGCCATTTGCCTTTTAAATTTGCAAGATGAGATCTTCTCTTCTTCTGTGCTCAAAATTTCAGTCTAAAGCACGTCTATACATACATTTGCATATTATGGTGAGCTTAATTTATGTGTTCACCTCTCTATTTCTAACCCCACCTATTTCCTAATTTTAGAGTTAAGGAAGGGCTCGCATAGAGCAAGGACAATTGTCTCTCTTAGGCAGGCTGGGCAATGTCTTTTCTTTGGCTGCAAAACCTTTAATACTAATTTCTTATATCATATTCAAGAGCATTCTGGATTAAGTAGACACATCTCTATACCTCTACACTTTCTGATCTTTAACACACCCCTCTGAATCTTTTCTTTTCTTTTCTTTTCTTTTCCAAATAGTGAATTGTGTCAAATTAACTGTTTCTTCTGTCTGTGTTGAATTTTTAGCAGTTCTGTCTTCTCTTTGCTGGTCTCTAGCAGGGTATCTGGAGGGCAAGAGAGCAAGCTAGCAAAAGTGTTTGTTTGGAGGTCTTCAGAAAAGTATGGCCAAATATAGAGAACTAGTGTGAAGGGAAGTTGGAAGAGGAATAAACATTTATGGACTCAAACAGGCAGTAAGAGCCTGAAATTAAAATTAATCAAGTTCTTCTCCACAGGGGATTTACAAGTAGCAAGCATATCCTTGTCTCTACTCCAGATAGAAGACTATTTCCTCTCACTTATTATAAGCAAAGGCAGCACCATTGCAAAATTGCAGTTAAAGTAGAACTTTAAATTAAATTTAAATTAAATTAAATATCTGGAAAATATGACACATTATTTAGGGATGCAAACTAAGAGAGAAGAAAATGGAGGCTTCTTCCTTAGCCAAAACAAAAGATTGGTGATATGCTGATAAGATTTGAAATGGAGGGAACAAAAGAAACAGGTACTCCAATGGAACTGAATTACCTAAAAAGAAATAATAAAAGTTTTTTGTTTTGTTTTGTTTTTTTGCCAAACAACAAACAATATAGGAAGGCAATAAAAAAAGTGTTGCATATCATCAATACTACAAGGCCAGATATTTCAGCAGCAGTCAGAATAGTGAGCAGAAAGGTAGCAGTCTACAAAAATGAGACTGGCAAGTAATAAAGAAAATAATGAGATACCTGAAGGTCATGCTTCACAAGAAGCCAAGAATACCAGTGCACGCAAATCTGAGACTAATTGGTTTTATGCTCAAATTGAGCTGGTGACACAAAGGACTATAAATCCACCACATGATACCTATTTCAGCTCAGAAAAGGAATCATTATCTGGGCTTGCATTATCCTCAACAGAAGCACAGAACATTGTTGAAGGCTCATGCAAGCTAAAATCAATGTGGTTGGCACATTTGCTGATGCTGGATTTAATGCACATAAGCCTGTTTTGGAAGACAACCAAGGAGGTATCAAGGTAGTGCAGAAAGAGAGAGTAAATCCATGTACCAAACATACCAATATCAAATATGTCAAAAGCTTCCAGAAGCAAGGAATGATGGAGCTCCAATATTGTCCTAATGAGGAAATTGTAGCTGAAGTGCTAACCTAGCCACTATCCAACGATCATCATTAAGAATATAAATCTTCAGATATAATCTAATTCCTGATGACATGGGGTATTGGAGAAAAATACCATATAGGCATATTATTATAATACCAGTCAAATTTGTCACTGTAATAATGTCCTAATTGAATCTGACCTATATAGCTAGGGGAAGAAGAGATATAGTAATATGAATTAGACAGATACTGTAACCAATCAGGAAAATTGGTTGTAATTCAATCAATCCTGTAACTAATCTGGTAACTATCTTGTTGTTGCTGCAGTTTGTTAGATAGTCCCTGCCTTTTCTCCAGGAGTTTGATGTGGCTTATGAGTAGAGTTTTCCTTTATTTTATTCAACAACAAAAACCTGTGAAATATGTTGGGCTCAGAGAGAATGACTAGGCCAAAATAACTAAGTGAATTTCCGTGATTGAGGATGGATTCCCATTTGGGTCTTTCCAGTGCTGGTCCAACAACTTAAATCATTACCAGTTCTCTGTAACTACTTTTCTTTTTTCCCAACTGAAGGAAGCAAAATATGTCATATTGAAGCTAGTATTTCTATTTTGGGTCAGTGTCTAATGCAGGTTGTGTTGCCCCCAGATTATTGATTTTGTATGTGTCTCATTTCTTTAATATTCCAGTAAATTCTTATATGACAGCCAGTTTGGTGTAGTGGTTAAGGTACCAGGCTAGAAACCAGGAGACCATGAGTTCTACTCCCACTTTAGGCATGAACCCTAGGAAGCAGGCAACAGCAAACCACTTCTGAAATCTTACCAAGAAAACTGCAGGGACTTGTCTGGGCTCTTGCCAGGAATAAAAACTGATTCAAAAGCATACAAACACGGACAACAATTTTTATACAGATAGCCTTGTTTAGCAACTGCTTCATTTAGTGACCATTCGCAGTTACGACACTGATGAAAAAGTAACTTTACGACCAAGTCTGTAAAGCAAAGGAAAGCTGAAGTAAGATCATAAGCACAGTCACAGTTATACTTAGCAACCACTTTGCTTAATGACCGAGTTGCCAGTCCCAATTGTGGTCACTAAACAAGGACTCAGAGAGCCTAAAATTATGCAAAGAAATCAGTATAGTATGCAATTAATACTGCCAATAAAATGTTCTATTAATTTGTAACTAAGGGCATGGTGGCCCCAGCCAAGGCCTAATTGAACATGACTACCCGAGCTTAGTATAAATAGGTAAGTAGACACCAATTATTAAATATTTGATTAAAAAAAAAAAGAACTGAACTGCTACAAATCACAGAGAACTTGTCGATAGAAAAAGACATATAACTCACTTCAGCCCAAGGACGCTGCAGTTATTGTAGGAACTCCGTCTCACTGACCAGATAATCAATCTATATTTATATCTATATAATTATATTTCAATGGATGCTATTGCTTTAAATGGTTGGGATACTTTGGGACTTCTGTGTCCTGTTGCCCAACAATTTGCTCTAGACAATGCAAAGTTGTCACTAGCATATGTCCTTTTTTTCTATTGAGCAATAGTTCATAGTATTTTTGAGCACAGGGCTACACATTGACTGTTGAGTGGCATGCTAGGGATAATACTTCAAAGAAAAATCTAGACAAAAACTGGAACTGATTGATTTTAGTTTACTTTTACCTTTAATTTTAAACACAGTTTAGTAGCATTACTCCCCACATGTTTAATAACTTACCCCCTCTGTCAGATTAAGAAATAAAATTCAGTAACAACTTTTGAATAGTAATAATCTATTGCTGGTCACTTTAGTTTTTATTGCCAGCTTTACAAGTGGAGATGGTTGGTTTGTCTTCTTGTTTTTAGCCATTGAGTAGATTGTGAAGTGCGTTCTGAACCTGGTGCCCAGGCAGGGTCCTGGGTCATCTGCTTGGAAAACTGGATTTAAATTAGAGTTGTGAAAATGTTAGAATTATGCCTCTGCACCTGATATTTAAAGTTTAGGGCTCATTTTTATGGCACTTGTTGTTTTCAAGCCAATTAAATGCTTCTTAAACATTCTATTTTCTTTCTGTTTTAATGAGAAGATATTGGGGCATGTAACAAAAGTCTAAAAGGTGATTGCTTAATTAGGATTTCATTACATGTTTACAAGGTCCATGGACTTAACTCAAGGCAAAAGTTCCAAATTAAAGTCTCAGAAAGTTACCAAAGTCTGGGAATTATCTGATTTATTTTAGAAACATAGAAATAATTGAATAACACTAAGGATTTTTGAGATGGTATTATTAACTTACACAAACTTAGAACCTTATTTTAGATGATCAATAATGGAAGAAGCTACTGAAGTTCCCTTCAAAAAAAATCTTATCACAGCCTCAAAGAGAACATACATTACTTCTTTAGGAAATGAAAGACAGACAGCTTCTCCAATGTTCAACACAGAAACAAACAAACAAAAAATTGATTCAAATGATTTTGTTAACAAAGTGCTTTGCAGATTTATTAACTGACTTCAAATACCTCTTCCTCACTTCCCTGGAAGAGATCTTCCCACCCAAATTAAATAAATGTTCTGTATAATTCTTTGTAGCACAAGAGAGGGAGAGAAAAATGGTTCAGACCTTTGCTGCCCATCACAAAATATAAAGACCTGCAAATGTGCCCTATGCACATGTGCCCTATGCTCAATCGGCATTAGCCACAGTTTCTTTCCACCTTTGCTGTAGGCATTTGTTCAGATGTTTAACTGCCATTATTATGGTTGGTTGCACAGTCAGCCAGATGTTTAGACTGGATTTGGCATGTTTATCCACCTATCAAGTCCTTCCCAAGGACCTGGGATAGGCAGATGTTGTTTTTTGATGGTGTTAAAGATATTGTCACAGGACGTAAGCTGTTCCAAGTAAAGCTGCCTTTTGCAATTGACTGGTGGTAATTTTGCCAATGCTGATGGTGTTCAAGTGGTGCCCCAGGTGTTTTGGGATTGTACCAAGGCGCCTATTACTATTGGTACTATCTTAGCTTTCTTTTGCTATAGTCGTTCTACTTTTATTTGCAGGTCTTTATATTTTGTGATTTTCTCCAGGTATTGCAATGTCCACAGTCCAGACTTTTTTGTCTTTCTTATCAATATTAAGTCTGGGGTGTTGTGTGGCAGGTGCTGGTCTCTTTGAATTCTGAAGTCCCAGAGCACTTTAGCTTCTTCATTTTCTATTACTTTGTCTGTTTTGTGGTCCTAACAGTTCTTGCTTGCAGGCAAATGGTATTTCTTGCAGATATTCCAATGTACCATTGTTGCTACTTTGTCATGCCATTGTTTGTAGTCAGTCTGTATGATCTTCTTGCAGCAGCTAACTAGGTGGTCCACTGTTTCTTCAGCTTCTGTGCAGAGGTAGCATTTGCTGTCTGTTGCTGTCTTCTCAATTCTGGCTTTATATGCATTTGTCCTTAAGGCTTGGTCTACTGCAGCCAGAATTAGCCCCTCTGTCTCTTTCTTCAAATTTCCTGCTCTTGGACATTGCCAAGTCTTGTTGTTACCTGCTTTGCATGCTACTTTTTTTTTGTTTGTTTGTTTGTTTGTTTTGGTACTGGCCATGTAATACTTTGCCTTGCCATATCTCTTTTCTATTCTTCATTTGGTCTTTCTTATAGGCCAGTTTGTTTTTTTCGGTATTCAGTAAGTCTTCATGGTGTACTAGCTTCAGTGCATCTTCTTCACTGTCCTTCAGATATTTTTCCAATGTCCTTTTTTCTTCTTCAAGTGTCTGATGTACTTGTAACATTCCACACACACCTATGCAACTTGATAAGTAGAGTCTGTCAACATTGCTGTGTGGATGAAGGGCATGATTCATTGTCATTATTTTTCTGGTCTTCCTATCCAGGGCTTTTAGTTCACCTTGAGTCCAGTCCACTATTCTAGTTGTATATCTAATGACTGGAATTGCCCAGGAGTTAATCGTCTTGATGGTATTTCTGCCACTGAGTTTGGACTTTAAGATCTTCTTCACTCTTCTGATGTATTCAGTACTAACCTTCTTCTTGACTTCAGTGTGTTTGATGTTGTCAGCCTGAAGGATGCCCAGGTATTTGTAGTGATCTTCTTCATCCAGACTCTTGATATTATTTCCATTGGGCATCTTGATTCCTTCAGTTTTCACTATTTTTCCCCTGTTGATGATAAGGGTGGCAAACTCCACTGTAGTATCTTGGTTGTATATTTGGACAGTGTTGAGCAGCGATTCCATTTCAGATTGTGTTTTTTGATACAGCTTCAGATCATCCATGTAAAGGAGTTGGGGTAACCTGGCAGATGTTTTTGATGTTTGATAGCCATGGCCTGACTTGTTCAGTATTGTTGATAGAGGAATCAATACAATGACAAACAGTAGTGGTGATAGTGAGTCTCTCCTTGAAAGATTCCTCTCTTGACGTTAACCTCTCCCAGTCTATCACCATTGACCAGCAACTGTGTCTTCCATTGTGCCACTGATCTTTGACTCCTGTTATTTCTAGACACTTGATTATCCAGTCATGTGGCAGGGAGTAGAATGTCCTCTTGTAATCAAACCAAGCTACATTCAAATTGGTCTTCCTTCTCTTACAGTTTTCCAAAATCATCTTGTCAATTAGAAACTGATCTTTGTCCCTCTGCTGTTTGGGTGGTTTCCTTTCTGCTCAGATGGGAAGAGTTTGTTTTCAACTAGATGCTGTTGGACTGCATCAGCTACCACACCAGTTAGCAATTTGAAAGTTGATTGCAAGCCTGTAGTTGCCTGATGCTGCCCCTTTTGCTGGATCTTTCATTATCAGGTAGGTTTGCCGGATGTTAACCAATCTTCAATTTCACCTCCTTGCAGTATGGGGTTAAACTGCTTGGCAATGAGTGGGTGCAGAGCAGTCAGATGTTTCAACCAAACACCATGCAGTTCATCTTCACCTGGTGCTGACTAATTCATGATCTTCCTTGCCCTTTTCTCCATCATTTCTGCTGTTATTACATGTTCTTTCATTTCAGCTTCTTTTTTATTCTTATCTACCTCCTTTATCCAAGCGTCATTCTTGTTGTATTTCTTTGGGTTGTCCCATAGCTGCACCCAGAACTTCACTGTTTCTTCTTTGTCAGATGTTGACTAGTTCATTGCAGTATCTCCATTGATGGACTGGTAGAAACTGCTAATCTTCTTGGCTATGGCTGTTATTTGCTGCTTTATTATTTCCAGTGCTTCCTTGATCTTCCTTGTTTCTAGGTGATATTTCTTGATCAGGAATTCTTTGGTCTTTTTGTTCTTTGGCTTCTTTTCTTTCATCTGTTCTACCTTGCTTGCATCTGATCTTAGCATGCCCATCTTATTTTCCAACCTGATCTTCCATTTTGGTGGTGCACTGTTTGGCTTTTTTTCTTGTTTGTTGATTTTGCATCCAAGGTATTCAGTTATAACTGCAACTGCACATCAGTTGGTTTGTTTCTTGCAATAAGCTGGTGCTTATATTTGATATTACAGTATTGGAATTGTTTAATACTTGTGCTAGCTGTTTCTTTGTAACAAGCTTCAATGCAGGCAACCTTATTCTATTGTTTTTGTGCTGTTCTAGATGCTCAGTTATTCTTTGTTTCAATTCCTCTTGTTTTTTAGTTAGAGGCTTTGTTCTTTCTGAGGAGAAGGCTCTAGCATCTGAGCTACTTATGGCAAGGCTTTGATTTCTTTGCACTGGGTAGACCTTTGCAGTTTTTCAAATTCTACTTCTGTGAATACTTTATTTCATGTTATAAATCGACATTGATCTGCTAGCCTCTGTTCTGAAACTGTTTTTTATTTGTTATATTTTAAAGTATTCCATGAGAGACTTTACTAATTATTGTGTTGGAGAAACTGTGTATTTTGGAACAAAACTTATTAATTTTTCCATAAAATGTGTTATTAAAATAACCTTGTAACTATGAGTAATAAACTTTGAGATGAAAAGGCAACTTGTAATAGATATCAACTCTTCTCAGTCTAGCGGGTGCCAAAGAAGCTATTTTTATCAAGAAGCAGTGATCAACTTTAGTTACAATTGGACCTTTTGCTTATACAGGTGAAACTCGAAAAATTAGAATATCATGCAAATGTTCATTTATGTCAGTATGGCAACTCAAAAGGTGAAACCAATATATGAGAGAGACGCATTACATGCTAAGCGAGATATGTCAAGCCTTACTTTGGTATAATTGTGATGATTATGGCATACAGCTTATGAAAACCCCAAATTCACAATCTCAGAAAATTAGAATATTACATGACATCAATAACACAAGAATTGGAAATAGAACAATATCGGACCTCTGCAAAGTAGAAGCATGCATATGTACTCAGTACTTGGTTTGGGCCCCTTTTGCAGCAATGACTGCCGCAATGCGGCGTGGCATGGATGCTATCAGCCTGTGGCACTGCTGAGGTGTTATGGAAGACCAGGATGCTTCAATAGTGGCCTTCAGCTCTGCTGCATTGTTCGGTCTCATGTCCCTCATCTTTCTCTTGGCAATGCCCCATAGATTCTCTATGGGGTTCAGGTCAGGCGAGTTTGCTGGCCAATCAAGCACAGTAATCCCATGGTCACTGAACCAGGCTTTGGTACTTTTGGCAGTGTGGGCAGGTGCCAAGTCCTGCTGGAAAATGAAGTCAGCATCCCCATAAAGCTCGTCTGCGGAAGGAAGCATGAAGTACTCCAAAATCTCCTGGTAGACGGCTGCATTGACCCTGGACTTAATGAAGCACAGTGCACCAACACCAGCAGATGACATGGCTCCCCAAATCAACACAGACTGTGGAAACCTCACACTGGACTTCAAGCATCGTGCATTGTGTGCCTCTCCATTCTTCCTCCAGACTCTGGGTCCTTGGTTCCCAAATGAGATGCAAAAGTTGCTCTCATCAGAAAAGAGGACTTTGGACCACTGGGCAACAGACCAGTTCTTTTTGTCTGTAGCCCAGGTAAGACGCTTCTGACATTGTTTGTTGTTCAGGAGTGGCTTGACAAGAGGAATACGACATTTGAAGCCCATGTCCAGGATCCGTCTGTGTGTGGTGGCTCTTGATGCACTAACTCCAGCCTCAGTCCACTCCTTGTGAAAGTCCCCAACACTTTTGAATGGCCTTTTCCTGACAATCCTCTCCAGGCTGCGGTCATCCCTGCTGCTTGTGCACCTTTTTCTACCACACTTTCCCCTTCCACATAACCTTCTATTGATGTGCTTTGATACAGCACTTTGGGAACATCCAACTTCTTTTGCAATTACCTTTTGGGGCTTTCCCTCCTTATGGTGGGTGTCAATGATGGTTTTCTGCACAACTGTCAGGTCAGCAGTCTTTCCCATGCTTGTGATTCCTACTGAACCAGCCTGAGAGACCATTGAAAGGCTCAGGAACCCTTTGCAGGTGTTATGGATTCATTAGCTGATTAGAGTGGGACACTTTGAGCCTAGAATATTGAACTTTTTCACACTATTCTAATTTTCTGAGATTGTGAATTTGGGGTTTTCATAAGCTGTACGCCATAATCATCACAATTATACCAAAGTAAGGCTTGACATATCTCGCTTCGCATGTAATGCGTCTATCTCATATATTGGTTTCACCTTTTGAGTTGCCATACTGACATAAATGAACATTTGCACAATATTCTAATTTTTCGAGTTTCACCTGTACATGAGATACAGTTAGAAGAACCAAAAAGGTTAATCTGTGATAATCTAATTAATGAAGATTCTATTTTTATGTATTCACAAATCTAGGACTGTGGATTGGCAATAAAAATGTTTAAAAAGTCATCAGTCAGAAAGATCTATCCAGTATATAGAAAAGATAGTTCTTCTCTGTCTAGGGACAGCTGGGCCACATCTGCCCATTTAGGAAAGCAAGGCCAAGGAATAAAGCTAAAAAAAAGAACAGAGTTGCTAACAAAGAAAGTTTCTGGAAATAGTTCTGAGGAGGAGCTTATGGTCATATTGGCCAAAGGAGGCAGCAGGAAAATCCAAGACTCCTGAATACCAGAAAATGTCTGATCCTTCGTGCCTGCTCTGCCTCACTAGCATCTGGTTTGCTTGCTCTCCTTAATTCTCCATGGTCTAAACAAATAGCTCTGATGCAAAGCTCTGCAAACAGCTCTGAGAGCAAAAGATCTGAGTTGGAAAGAAAGAATGAGAACACTACCACTGGCTGGATAAGCCAGGTGTGGACTGGGCAGGGTGAATAATTTGGGGGCAGTGGCTGTCCAGTAGAGATGAGCTGTCTTTTTCAGTTCTGGCTCCAGAACTGACCTTTTACTGTTTTGAGAAGCAGTAGCCCTTCAGGAGGAGACAACTGAATGGCTTGTTCTTTGTTATGCACTTGTCAATAAGTATCTGACCAAAGGAAGATTTAACAGGAAGTTAAAATAAGAAAGAATGACAGCTGAAGAATATTCACTTCAGAGAAAGTGAGAAAATGAGAAAGAACTGAGATATTTTTTATATCTCTGTTGTGATTATATGTGAGAGGTGAAAAAGTTACTGTAACTTATGCTAATTACAGTCCTGCAGCAATGAACCACAGCATCTACATGAAACTGCTGGGAGAAGTCAAGTGTTAGTTTGTGATGAAAAGCTGATGATACCAAATTGTACATCACGCCATTCTGAGCCCAATGGGAAGCTAACACCTGCCTGGAAGGTGTCAGGATCTGACTAGCAAGAAACAAACACAGAATGAACCCAAGCAGGACAGATTGGATGTTAATTCAAAAGTCTTCTGATTCCAGCACTCTACTGCCTCTTCTTACGGTTGCGTTTCTGCAGTAATTGCAAAATATGGGGTCCTCCTGGACTCATGGCACTTACTCAAGAAACAAGTGGAAGCCATGGCCAGGAAGGTCTTTGCCCAGTTTCCGCTGATAATGTCAGTTACAAACTTACCTGAAACAGGAGGCACTGAGGATGTTCACTCATGCCCTGGTTATCCCTCAATTGATTGATCACAAGTGTCATCACAATGGCATTGACTCTTAGTGACCACATACATAGATTTTCTCCAGCATGATATGTCCTCAGCCTGGCCTTTCATATATCTCACTGGTGCATTCATTGCTGTTATAAACACATCCATTGAACCTTGCTGCTGGTCATCCTATTCTCTTTCTGTTAACTTTTCTCAGCATTATGAACTTCTCAAGGGAGCTGGCTCTTTACAACTCTCAATTTGACTACTGTAACTTGCTCTATATAGCTGTCCTTGAAAATCATCCAGGTCCAAAATATAGTGGCTTGCATGCTTACTGGCCAGTCACGGTACTGTTATGCTACACTGCTATTGCAGGAGCTGCACTGGTTGCCTGGGCATCCCCAAGTGCAATTCAAGATACTGGCCACTTTTTTGAAAACCGTTTATGTTTTGGGATCTGGCTATCAAAGGGAACATCTTTCCCAGAATGACATCACAGGAAAAGGGAGGAAAGAGAAAGATGAGACCAAAGAGGGTAGAGATGAGATGAGGGAAATAAGTAACTGGACAAGGAAGGAAATGACTCTGTTTAAGCATAACAGACAGAGTTTAATTCACCAGGCAAACAGTTGCTTCTAAGCAACAGCCAATTTTCAAAATCATCTGTATTTTTCAGCACTGGTGTCTGCAATCTTCTGTACATTTGCCCATTTACAATGCATCTTCTATTATCAGCAAATGCAAGACAATCCTCCCACAAATAATTTATGGACAATTTTTGGTGGGGAGAAACCCTCACTTTTGGGTTAGCTCAATATGGTATTGAACACTCTAACGTACAGTATATTGTAGATACATATTAATTAAAAAATAGCATTTAAATATGTTATCTTTTCTTTTTTATGCTATGCCTATAATTTAGGGGCTTCCTTTTACCTTCACTTCCTGCAAACTTCAACACTCCGGAGTTGATATGTTGGGGTATACAAAGAAATAGGGGGAGAGGAAAAAAATCTGTTCTGCTGCTAAACGCAATTCTGTCAATGGATACATACTGGGAATATAATTCTGTATCTGCATGTGTATATGTATAAAATTTGCATAGGTTAGGTTTGAAAATATGATTCATAGTTTCATTCAACAGCATTTCTTTCCTCCTACATTCTTTTCTGATAAAAAGAGAGGGAGAGAAAAACAGAAAGAGCATTTTCAATAGAAGCTTTTTTTTTTTTTTTTTTTTTAAACCCACTTTTCATAGCATGTATTTTAAAACCATCCATATTCTACTAACCATATAGCAATAATAAACAGCAGAACATAAAAAGGAAAAAAAACAACCCTCTTGCATGGTAAATATGCAATTTTTTTCCCCTTAATAGTACCATAATGCTAGTCCCCCTGTAGTTCAAAAGAGAATTATTTTGTCCCCTTAATCCAATTCAATTATTCTGAATTACATCTGCATTTTTAAAATATCCTTTATAATTCTGATTTTAATAATAGTAAATTATAACATACATTAATAAACAGTTCACAAATCAGAAGGAGTCTGGCAGCACTTTTTCACTCTAACACATTTTCTTAAAAGACATACGTTTTCATGAATGACAGCTCAGTTCATCAAATGCATGGAATGGCTAAATTGATTTGGATTTAAATAGAGATGAAGCGGAGGGAAAATTGTGGGGGTGGGGGTTAGAAAGGCAAGTAATTCAGATACAGGTTACATGTGAGGCAGATTACAAGTACCTTACCATTTAACTATTTTAAAAACCAATTGCATTGGTTTTTGTTAAGATCTTCTGAATTTTTGCTTTTAAATAACACAGCACACTTTTTGAATAATCATGATTCTTAGTATTATGCTTAGCCTCTGCCAAAATTCCAGCATTTTGAGGGAAAATAGCTATATCTCTCTTAATAAAGAATAATTTTCATTTACTTTATTAGTGTAAATCCAAATAATTCTAATAATAACTCTTCCAGGTTTGTTTATAAATTTTACATAGTATTTTATCTCATGGTTATTTTAAAGTACTATTACAAGACTATTTAAATTCAGAAAAAGAAAATTGACCAATTCCTCATTTTTCTTTTTAAAAATTGAAAATTTAATGTATTTAGTGCAATGATTTCAATGCAATTTGGATTATTTGTGCTCAAAGTGAAAGCAATAAAATGGCAGCTTTTGTTCTGATAATTATCAAAAATTAATATTGCTATATAGCCAAAAGGGGAAGACTAATTATAAGTATTACTTACAATATAATTTTGTACAATCATTTCCTGAATTGTAAAATCAGAATTATATAATTGCTAAATAATAAATAAAAGGAATCACATGACAAATTGCTTTTTGATAACTGATCACTGTACAACATTAACCAAGAGAAAAGAAGCACACACATTCACTTCAGACTTGCACATTTGAATTGGATATCTTTCACATTTGGAAAATATGTTGAATTATGGCAAGTGTGGAATTCCTTCTTCTGCTGAATGAGCTACAAGAGAGATACAATAGCATGCCAGCTCCAGTTTGTTCCTTACATTACATTAACATTTGGGCAATTTAACTGTGAAAGTAGCAAGACACTCCTTTTATTGGAAAACCTGGGCAAAATGTAGAACATATATACCTAAGATTAAGAAATAGGAGCAGGTATGTTCGTTTATTTGTTTATTTATTTTTGAATAGTTGCAACATAAATATCATTTATCAAACAAGTTCAATAACTGTGTCAAGTAACAAATAGGAAAGGCAAGCCTATTCTAAACAAAACACTGTTACATAGGCAATGCACAGGACTGCGTTCAACAAACACTTAAGCAACTGGTTATTTGATGTTCTTTATATTGTCATGCCTACAACTTCCTCCACAAACCTTTTATCTCTTAGTGGTAGATGGCATGTAGATGGTAGATCCCATTAACATAATTTACTCTTTCTAAATCTAGTGTAAAACATGCAAAGCATTCATTTTAACATTTATATAGCCAGAAACATCTTATGTCTTAACAATACATAATTTACCTTTCACATCTATTTCTTAAATGACAGACATATGCCAATATATTTTTAAATACAGTACTGTGCAAAAGTTTTAGGCAGGTGTGAAAAAATGCTGTAAAGTAAGAATGCTTTCAAAACTATATATTGTAATTGTTTATGTTTATCAATTTACAAAATGCAAAGTGAGCAAACAGAAGAAAAACCCAAATCAAATCAATATTTGCTGTGACCACCCTTTGCCTTCAAAACAGCATCAATTCTTCTAGGCACACTTGCTTACAGTTTTTGAAGGAACTCCGCAGGTACAAACATCTTGGAGAACTAGCCACAGATCTCCTGTGGATGTAAGCTGCCTCAAATCCTTCTGTCTCATCATGTAATCCCAGACAGACTCGATGATGTTGAGATCAGGGCTCTGTGGGGGCCAAACCATCACTTCCAGGACTCCTTGTTCTTCTTTACGTTGAAGATAGTTCTTAATGACATTGGCTGTATGTTTGGGGTCATTGTCCTGATGCAGAATAAATTTGGGGCCAATCACATGCCTCCCTGATGGTATGGCAGGATGGATAAGTATCTGCCTGTATTTCTCAGCATTGAGGACCCCATTCATCCTGACCAAATCTCCAACTCCATTTGCAGAAATGCAGCCCCAGACTTGAAAGGAACCTCCACCATGCTTCACTGTTGCCTGCAGACACTCATTCTTGTACCGCTCTCCAGCCCTTCGGCGAACAAACTGTCTCCTGCCACAGCCAAATGTTTCGAAGTTTGACTCATCAGTCCAGAGCACCTGCTGCCATTTTTCTGCACCCCAGTTCCTATGTTTTCATGCATAGTTGAGTCACTTAGCCTTGTTTCCATGTGAGAGGTATGGCTTTTTGGCCGCAATTCTTCCATGAAGACCACTTCTGGCCAGACTTCTCCAGACAGTAGATGGGTGTACCTGGGTCCCACTGGTTTCCACCAGTTCTGTGCTGATGGCACTGCTGGACATCTTCCAATGTCAAAGGGAAGTAGGCATGATGTGTCTCCCATCTGCTGCATTAAGTTTCCTTGGCCAACCACTGTTCCTACGGTCCTCAGAGTTGCCCGTTTCTTTGTGCTTCTTCAAAAGAGCTTGAACAGCACATCTTGAAACCCCAGTCTGCTTTCAAATTTTTGCCTGGGAGAGACCTTGCTGATGCAGTCTAACTACCTTGTGTCTTGTTGCTGTGGTCAGTCTTGCCATGGTGTATGACCTATGACATGAAACTGTCTTCCACAACCTCACCTTAGTAGCAGAGTTTGGCTGTTCCTCCCCCAGTTTTAAGCCTCCTATACAGCTGTTTCTGTTTC
Source organism: Liasis olivaceus (assembly GCA_030867105.1). Lineage (NCBI taxonomy): Eukaryota > Metazoa > Chordata > Lepidosauria > Squamata > Pythonidae > Liasis > Liasis olivaceus. Next base: position 43,453,122 of record CM061350.1, on the reverse strand, counting down.
AGTTAATGACTGTGTTTCAACCTACATATGAAATTGATGATCATTGGCACCTGCTTGGTATAATTGGTTAATCATACACCTGACTCTAATCCTACAAGATCCCTGACTTTGTGCAAGTGTACAAAGTGTGCAAGTGTAAGAATTGATGCTGGTTTGAAGCCAAAGGGTAGGCACACCAAATATTGATTTGATTTAGATTTCTCTTCTGTTCACTCACATTGCATTTTGTAAATTGATAAACATAAACAATTAAAATATATATTTTTGAAAGCATTCTTACTTTATAGCATTTTTTCACACCTGCCTAAAGCTTTTGCACAGTATTGTATATATTTTTGTATTTAGTGCAAAAAATTCATACAGCTGGCATTTATATGTACTTCTTTTAAGGCAGCTGATAAAGCCTGAAGATCCCCTCCCTCAATCTAGAGATTTTGGACAACTTCTATCCAGTCTCCAATATTCCTTTTTTTAGGGAAGGTTCATTAAAAGGGATTGGGATTGTTGTACAGAGGAACATAAAAGAAATGGATTATCTGGAACCGTTCTAATTTCGTTTCATATCTGGACATGGGACAGAAATGGCATTGGTTGCTCTTATGGATGATCAGTGGTAGGATCTGGATTAAACATATGAAGTTCTTCTGATTCTTGGCCTTCTTTCCCATTTTATTTAACATCTACATGAAACTGCTAGAAGAAGGCACCACCAGCTCAGTGTGAGGTATCATTAATATGTTGATGATACCAGTTGTATATCTCCATATCAGGCTGAGCAGCAAATGCTGTGGAACTCCTTGCTGGAGAGATATCTGGCTTATCATAAGACAAAATATGGAAGAACAAATACAAGTACAACAAGTACAACTTCAGAAAGCATCTGTGTTTCAGCAGAAAATAACCTTTATAAACATATTCAGTGACTGCTTACTACATGATCAGCTTAATGAAAAATCATGCTAGAATGATTTTGTTTTCAAATATGCCAGTGAAAGAAGTCCTGCCAAAATGAACAGAAAGACATTCCATTCCATTCCATTCCATTCCAGACCTATTGTATTGAATATAAACACGGAATGGCTGGGAAGGTCTGATAAATGAGACCAAATTATCAAATGTCAGAATGCTGATTCTGGTGGATGAAGATGTTATGGAATATTGTTATCTGAAGATAATAATCTGGAGATCAAAAGGAAACAATTTGTCACAAATCTCCCTTCCAAAAGATGAGTAACACTGTAACAATGTCCAACACATTGTTATGCTGAGTAGCATAAGAAGAGAGAAGCTAATTAATTCAACTCTATTCAGTTCTTCATTCATCTTCTATGAAGTGCCCTAACTTCTAGCATCTTCCCATCAGTTTACATCTCGATGGGTGGGGACTTTGACTGCCCATTAGCTCTTCTTACATCTACACCAAAGTAGACCTATAGAGTCTACTATTTTAATCCTTACTGAACAGTAATTATTAGGCAATACATCTAATTTTTGTTTATGTGTGTTAACTTGTAACTATCACTCAATTAATTAAAGTAATTATTATAAGCTATGTCTTGCCAGTATGAGCGATTCAAATATTGCATGACTAAGAGCTGGGAAGTGAGTGAGCTAGAGATATATACAAACTTTGGATGCTTGGAACCAGAGATTTGGGCATGATAAACTGATTTGGATTGAGGAAGATACATTTTGTGCCAGAGGATCCATTGCTCAAATATCAGTGGTGGCTTGTCTGCCCTGACTCTGACCCAAGGACAGGAGTAATCTCTTAGTCTATCTCTCCAGTGGCAAATTACATTCAACCATGCACCATAGGAGTAGGAATAGTATGTGGAAGGGGAGGGGGCATAAATAGATGAAGATTGGTGACTAAGGTGAAATAATTCTGTTCTACTTGTCATTCGTCTTCCTTGCAAGACACCCTACCTACCACTCACATTTCTAAAGTTTTGAAACAATTTCTGTTCCCGAACAGTGTGCTGGATGCACTGTGCAGTGTGAAGGAGAAAGAAACTCCTAAATTTATATTATTTGTGCTACTATCCTTTAAAATCTTCATTGATACCAGAAAAAGGGAACAATCTGCACCCCTCCACTCAATAAAAGCCTTACCAAAAGTTATTGCTTGCTGGTACTGCCATGAATACATGTATTTATTAAATACCTGAGGATTCAGTCTATTAAGCCAAATATAATTTAATTAAATGTAGACTTAAATGAAATGAAATCAAATATAGTTTTGGCTTGGGCCAACCTATTTCTTTGTCTTAGTCCTATCTACTTTTTGATATGGGACCCACAGTTTATAACTCAAAGCTCTTGGCCCCTCCAAATACCTTCTGTAGACAATGAAATATGTATGTATTTGGGGCACATTATCTTGAAAGACATCTATAAACAAAGTGAATTCCCAGTATAACATTTCTTTTAAGAGGTTCCCAACCAAGAACATCTTATCTTTTAAGAAGTCATCATAATGAACCATTCATTCATTCATATATCTCCTTTTATGCTATCCATTTCACCAGATCCTGGGTGGCTCACAACAACAGTACTTCAGTAAAACTCCTAACAATAAAATCTTGTAAAATATAGGGCCACATGGTCTTCCAAAAGCTATAAACTTAATTTAACATCCCTCCCCTGGAAGAATAGCAGCCACTATTCTTTCAACCTAACCTCAAAGTCCTGATGAAAGAGGTTGAGCTTCATCTCCTTCTGGAATGTCATTAAAGAGAGGTCCATTTCTTTGGGTCATTTCAGTTACAGATGAAGCTTGCCTCCACGCTGCTCTTCTGCACCATCCACTGAGAGGGAATCATCAATAGTCCTCCTTGCACAGCACATTCAGGATGGGAAGCTTCTATCTGAAAAAAGTAAGCCCCTAAGAACAGAGGGCTTGAGCTACATAGGTAATCATGGGCATTTTGAATTTCATTCAGAAACGTACTGGTAACCACTTCAGCTCCTGCCAAATGGGCATAACTCTGCCAAGCCAGATTTGGTGCATTAGGTGCATTTTGAACGAGTTGCAATTTCTGAATAGTTTTCAAAGTCAACTCCAAGTAAAGATCATTATGATAAACCAGGCTAGAGTGGATGAGGGTGCATGTGACAGTGGCCAGAGTCTTCTGTTCCAAAAACGGCTCCATCCAGTGCAACTGCTGCAGCTGGGCTTTCCGAGCAGGAAACATGAACCTAGAAGAACACCCAGGAGTCAGACCTACTCATTCTTAGTAGGGTACCAATGAAGGACTTGGAAAAGATCTTCAGATGCCAAGATGTGTTTAAACCTTCAAAAACTAAATTTTACAGGCAATGACTTTTCTTGTGGTACTCTATGGAAGTGAAAGTTGGACTTTGAAAAAACAAGATAGAAAGAGTTTTGGTCTTTTCAACACTGGTGTTCAAGAAACCGCCTGAGAATACCATGGATAACCAAGAAAACAAATAAATGGTTCATAGAACCAATCATTCCAGAGTTCTCATATGAGACACAAATGACCAGGCTATATTATTGTATTTTGGAGACATTATGTGAAGACCCAGATCCCTTGATAAGTCCATAATGTTGAGAAAGGTGGAAAGAAAATTACAACTTGCAACAAAATGAATTGAGTTGATTGCAGTAGTGATTGTACAACACTGGAAGGGCTGAGGGCTGAGTTGGGGACAGATCATCCTGGAGATACGAGATACTTTCTAGCTTCAAATTCATAGCTTTTACTGTTGTTCCATCAGACTTATGTTTCAGAAGTGAAAAAAACCTGTACTCTTTCATGGTTCTCAGTGACTTTTACTTTTTTTAAAATTTCTGTTGGACTTTTATGTGTAGGATCTGCATAGCTATTCTGCATATTTTTATAAAATTTCTCTTCTGTCAGCAGTTTCACTTCTTCAGATGAAAAAAGGGCTTTGGGAACTGCAGTCATAAACTTTTGTTCCATTTTCTTCAGGGTTGTCTAAGGTTGTTTGTTAAGCATTCCCTATTTGTGATTTAAACTTTTCCATTTCTTACTACAGGCAGTATGGCAATTAGTCTTCATAATCAGGATCAGTCATTGAAAAACCAGGATCAGTTTTCTAACACAGTATAATATTCTGATTTAGTGGAGCATTTACAGGCATACAAATATTTGTCATCCTTCAGTTCACAGAAGTTATGTCCTCTGCAAGAAAAACTGTATTTACACTATATTTATAACTGCATTTATGTATTTATGCTAACTGGGTATATTAAGCAGAACAATATATAGAGAGAGAGGGAGAGGGAGAGAAACACAGAGTGAAATTGATTACAGGAAGTAAGGAATAGGAAGTCGGCTTTTCCAACCTTCCTAATGTCATCATAAAGATATTTTTAAAAGAACAGTGAAAAATCTGGCATAGGTTTTAGGGTCTATTTATTTAATATTCCTTCCTCCATACTCCAAAACCTTTAAACAACAGAAACTAACAGTATACTGTAACGTCCTGTAGATATTTACTGTGGCTTAGGCTATAATCCATTTAACCGTGCTCACAAATTTTTATCCTAAGGTACGAATATATGTAAATCTAAGATGGAGTACTGGGGAAGAATTTGTAACTGGGATGACAGAAGAAAATATAATGCATATACATGAACTCATACCCCATTAACTGACAGTGACTATTCACAAAACAGCTACTGGATTTTACTTTCCACATTTATTAGCTGATTTAGTTTTTAAAAAACAAAAAAACCTCTTTGTTCTTATTCCACATTGTTGTTGGCATTGCTAGTTAGTTTCTCTACTTGGCTGCTTGCTAAAAAGGAACAATAGAGCTGAAAGCAATGTGATGGACTTTATGGGCCATTATGGCAGATACATTCACCATTAGCTATTGTGCTGAGATGATATCTGGAATGATACTGGTATCATGTCTATACAAATTCTAAACTCACTAAATGGGCATTTTGCCATATATTTACATAGTGGCTTAGATATCAGATGGTTGTCTAACAGCTTGTATTTGTTTGTTGATTAGTTTGTTTAAAGGATTTGTATGGCCATCCATCTTAAAGACTAACTCTGAGTTAGCTCACAATAATAAAACCACTAAACCATAAAAACCATAAAAGAAAAACTTTAAAAAATCCAGCACTTCAGTCATCCCCATAGGATGCCCCAACAACCAGCCACAGACACCATCACTCTACCCCAAAGCCTTGTTTCATCTTGCAATAGTGATGTTTCCTTCAAACACACACACACACACACATTTTTGGTAACTTGAAGGTTTGACAGTTCTGTCATACAGTATTAAAAAAATGAATGCATTGTACCTCCTTTCATAAAAATACAGTTATGTTTAATGCTTAAAGAATTTTAATTAATGTAATTTGTTAGCTGTTCAATTTTCATCCTCCTGAAAACTTCTTGATGTCTAGTATGTTTTGACACTGTATTACATCATAGTTGAAACAAATGCTTGTTAAACAGAATCTACCAATGTTAATACTTGCTCTAAATTTTACTTAGAGATTAAATAATATTTATAGTATTGCCTAGGGATACTCTTTTTGTTTATGTGTAGGCAACTTCCATTAAATGGGAAGAATTTGTGGTAAAACCTCTATTTCCTTTGAAGTCTTATTGAATTCAGATCAGACAACACCTTATTTAAAAAATTGCACCCACTGATATTGTTTCTAGGTGAATCACATTATGATTACAGTCTGTTTTTCATTCTTTTTTAACTAGGAAGAAAATTAGAGCAGGATAAGAGGAAAACAGCAAATTGTAGAACTGTTGATCTGGTAAATTAAGTTGCCTCTGGGGAGGTGAAAAGCAAGTGTTTTGGAGTAATATCTCATGTCTTTGTTACTCTGAAACATTTAAATGCTCATTAATGTTGTGCTGTTTACCAGTAAAAGCTCTTTTGTTTTAGGATTTTTTTTCATAAACATTCCTTTTCTGAATTGCAGATTAAACTCATGACAAAAAGATGAAAGGATTTTACAAGGCAATACTTGGATAAATAGAAGATAAAGGATCAAAGTGAAAAGTGCACATCACATGGGACTTATAATTATAGATTGGTGGAATTCCACCAATATCTCAACCTGGGAATGGCCTTGCAGGATTTTTTTTTTTTTTTTTTTTTTGGTCTTAGCTTGCCTCCTATTGGAGGGCTGCAGTAACATGAGGAAGAAACCAGTGCTTAGAAGTCACAAACATGGCACATTTTGCTGCGAAAAATGGAAATTAGGATGCTTTACAAAGTTAGGGTTCCACACAAGAACATTTAGGGAATTTTGGATATGCTGCTCTTTTCTTTTCTAAAATAGATCTGATACATTAGGAATTCTTTATTGCCACTTGTTATTTCAAAGTGATACACAAACTATATTCTCTGTTCAACTTTACCTCCTCCACCCTCTATATCAGTATTTCTCAATCTCAGCAACTTTAAAATGTATGGACTTCAGCTTCCATGCTGGCCGGGGGAATTGCTGAGGTTCAGAAACACTGCTCTATCCTATATATATATTTGTTCACTGAATGAACAATTTTATGTGATCCTATATATTTCTATTTTTCCCCCATTCTTGTTATTGTATGGTAAGAAGGAGGACACAGCTTTGGGTGCTATCTTTGTTGCCTGCTTTTGCATCCTCCAAAGAATAAAGATGATCCTCTGCCAAAAAATAAATAAAAAACAAAACTGTTCCACAAAATTAAGCTATTTCGTACGGGCTAGAGCTTTATGCAATGTCCTACATCACATTCTACCTAAATTAATTCTTACTGCAGATTTTCTCTTTCAGCATACAGAAGAGAGTGAGGAGTTTCAGAGGAGGCAAGATCAACAACACAACTGTTGAAGGGCCTTCAGGGATTAAACATTTAACATATTCATTATGATATAAGCTTTGCGGGACCAGAGCCAGTTCATTAGATACAATATTTATTTACTATGGCTGTAATAAAAATATTTGATTTGATAATATTTAAGTGTTTGTGTCTATATACACAAATGTAAATGATGTTTTGCAGTTTGTCTTTTTAATGGATTAATTAATTTTAATTATCTATGTGGTATTTTTTAATTGTTCATAGGTTTTTGGTTTTAATTGTGAGCCGCTCAGAGTCACCCACTGGGGGAGATGGGCGGCATACAAATTTAATAAATAAATAAACAAACAAACAATGAAATGTAAACATTATGAAAGTGTCAATGAAATGCAAAAGTTCAATTAGACAATTTTTGATGATGATCATTTCCCATCATTCTGCTCTGTGAGCACACAAGGCAGCTAATGACGTTTAAAACAAAAACTGAATATAGGAGGTTTAAAACAGACGTTAAAATTAACAGCAAACTAAATACCAAAACCATCTCACAAAGTGTAGTGAAAGAGATGCACTTTTACCGATTTACTAAACTTATCTCCCAAGAGAGAGCATTCTAAAACCTGAAAGCAATGCAGGGAGGACTTTCTCATATTCACCAGAGTCAGGATCCTGACAGTAGGGACATCCTCAAGAGGGTGTCTCCTACTTATCTTCACGTACTCATTATGGGACAGGTTCTCCCTTATCATTGTGAGGCTTTAAAGGTCAACATCGGCAGCATAAATTGTACCCAATAGCCACCTGATAGCCAGTACAGATTTTTCAGTACAGAACTTACATGATCTGTGTACTTTGTACCAGGTATAGATCCTAGCTGCTACATTTTGCATCAGTTGGAACTACCAGACACATTTACTTAGTTTTTTTTTACTAGGGTTTATACGTTGCTCCAATTCAGGAAGTCTGTGAGCAGTTTGCATTCCCCTCTTACAGAAACAAGGTTAAAAAGGAAAAAGACAAGCAGTGTAACCATGTAAGAACTAACAATTACAACTGAAATTACAAAGAATGTTTTTGCATTGATTTACTGGGAGTGTGGCCACAGGGTGTTCTTTCCCAGGAGTAGGCAAAATTTACAAACCAGCAAGCACTTTTATCAGGTTGGTTAGAGACATCATTTTCTTGTTCCTTATTGGAAAAGTTGTCATTCAGTAAGTGGTTGATTTGGAAAAAGAACAACCTCACCCTTGACCAGGCACCATTATCACAAACTTGTTCTTTTCTCTAGGGATCACACAAAAATAGCTTGTTTCTACTCCTATATTGTTTCTGCATCTCATTGTTGTTTCTCCTCCCTCACAGTTCATTACTTATGGACGTTATCTGCCTCTGCAATAGCTTCTGGGATGTTCTGTCTCTGGAAAACTCTCTAAATGTCTTCTAGCCTGTTCTACATGTGTTTTAAAGATGGCTTCATCTATGTCTGCTAATGTCTGCTGATTTTGGTCTCTGCACTAGACTGTTCTTATAAATTCCAAAGAAGAGCAGCTGCAACTGGTAAAGCTCAGTAGTGGTCCCTGAAGTTGGCAATCTCTTAGAGAAGCAAGCCTACCCTTCTTAAGATTAATGTGTAGGCAGAAGCTTCTGGGAGAAGGCAGTCCTATCCATATCCAGGTGCTAAATCATGTAGGATTTTAGAAGTGACAAAAGGCACCTTGAATTGCAAATTGGGTGGCAGCAATAGCACTCTGAGTAGGGTCGTTATATCTGAGCAATTTGATAGTCCTACCATTACTAGAGTAGCTGAATTTTAGATCAGTGGAAGTTTCTGAGTAGTCTTCCAGAATTTTATTATATTATTATATACATTTACTATGTAATATATAATTATATTATTATATACACATAGAGCAAATTGTGATAATTCAAAAGAAGGTGACTGAGGTACGTGTGACTACAAGCAAGGCCTCCCAGCTCGACAATGGTTGCAAACTGCACTCCAGATGTAACTGCAAAAAAAACACCCTCTTGGCCACAGCTGCCACTTTCTTTTTGAGCAGGAGTCTGAGTCCAAGTAGACTGCCAGATCTGGACCAGTTCTGCATAAGGAAGTGCAACCACATCAAGAACCAAGTGTGGAATACCTCTAGAATCAAAAGGTTACCATACCCATAGGGATTAAATCCGAGCCTGTTTTTTTCCCATCCTAATAGCCTCCAGACAGCAGGATAGGACCTCTATTACATCTTCTATTCAGCTTGGGGTTCAGATATATAACTGGATATCATCCACATATTACGATTCCTGACCTCATGCCAATGGATGACCTCCTTTGCATGAAACTCAGCAAACATCCAGATTGTTTTCCTCTCAATCATTTCATCAATGTGTGTGTGCCTATTTGTAACATGAGCATGGTTTAGCAACCGGTGCGGGGCTACTGTCCTCCCCTGCTTCCACAACCTTAGTATTGAAAGCAGTCCACTGGTACTGAAAGATGCATTGATCTTTCAATTTTACTTTTTCCTCCTGTCAATTAAAATATTATGAAATTCTTTTCATTTTTTTTTAAATGAAGTATCTGCGAATTTAGTAAGTTCTTATAAGAACAAACCAAAGAAAATAATCCACTATTCCTAGGTTTGTTTTGTGCAGAGCTAATTAGGAAACTCTCAAGCAGGTCAATAGTTCTTTCCCTTTATTGACAAAAGTGCTTTAGTGATCCTGAATAAAGGCTCCTATAAAAATGGCTAATTAAGGATTGTGAATAACAAGCCATTGGAAAAGAGTTGTAACAAAGGAAATACAGGCAAACTAGATGGCCTATTTAAAAAAAAAAAAAAGTTTTCATGTGAAGATCTCTATCCTTAATTGAAATTTTAGAAAATAATTAGAAAAGAGCAATGAACTCTTTTAATACTTGTTTATCTAATCCTTCCTTCAATTACTTCACAGTGAACTATATGATGTGAGCCCTTGTTTTATTCTCTTGCAGCCCTTATGATTTTCTTTAGTCTGAAACTCACCTAAAGCCTTCATTATTAGCTGAGCAGGAACCCAGAATTTTCTAGCGTAAGTGCAGCATATGCACGTACATTCTCAAATCAAGTAACTCTTATTTTTTTGTTTTTATTCCCAACATTATTTCCAACATTATTTCCAACATGGTCTCTGGGCAAGTAATAGTAGAATAAAACACAGAATTCAAAAACCCAGTAAATAAAATAGCACATGACAAGGCACCAAGAAACAACTAAGGGCAGAAACCCTGGTTGAACAGTAGGGTTTTCACTTTTTTGTGACATATAAGTAGTGTGGGAACCATCTGTACCTCCAGCGTGAGAATATTCCAAAGAATGGGTGTTGCCATTGAGAAGATCTATCACCTAAGTCCACACCCTATGAACCTCAAGAAAAGGGGAGCCTCAGCAGACCATCTCTAGAAGTCTGGACTAGATGGACTAGATCGCTCAATACATTCTGGGAATGTTCCTTATTTTCTTTGTAGATGTTTATTGTTTGTCAACCCTCTTGCAATCTGTCATAAATGTGAATGTATATTACATTAAATTAATATGCAATGTTTACTATGTGTGACTATCATTGCGTTATTTGTTTGCCTGCATTTTTATGACCTCAGACGTTACTATATAATGCTCTGTTTTTCCTTAGTATAAAAATTATTCTTTCTTATAACACAAGTAAGGGGGGAAATACCTCCTCCACACACACCTTGCAATAACATATTCTCATGACAGAAAGACTTAATTGCTTTTGCATTCATAATAGCCACAAAAGATTATTAATGCACGGTATACCAAGAAGCACTTTTTGGGAATTACTCAGGGATAATACCTTGGGCCATAATTACTAAAGGTTTATGTAACTTCCAAATGATGCAAATCGTGTTTCCTGCAAATATTTAACAAATCAGCAATAGCACAAATGTTTCTCAAAACAACTCTAAACTGTTCTTCATTCATTTGGGGCATTCCATAACTTAAGCTAATTATGGTTGTTAGCCATAGATAAACACATTATTAAAATACCCTTTAGCACCGCAAAGAAGAAATGTAGGAATGCCATACTCACTAAATTGCTGATGAACAAATTGTTTTTAATATACATACATCAGAAACAGGCCCCTAATGCATGCAATGTGCTATTTTTGAATTTCCTGTTTTGAAAACTTTAAAAGCTTCAATCTACATTAGGACATTTACCTAAAATTGTGGCAACTGTGTTCTGATACTGTAGCCTATTCCTACCATTTTTAAACCCCTTAAGTAATCTAGTAGCTTCAACCTAGTGGATACTTAATATATCTGGCTGCATTTCCTAGCTGACAAACTCAAGGGCTAAAGTTGAAGCCAGAACATATAGTTGAGCTATATTTTATGTATGAAAGAATTTATTATGCTAGAAATAATATAACAAGGAGCATAAGAGCTATCTTCCTCCATGACATCCTTCTGTCCCCATTTTTTCCTGAAGGTTGACAAGATGGCCCTGCTCCACATTATTGGTTCTCTTTTAATGCGTTAGAAGTCGTTAAATCTAGTAACCTTATTTAGGAAACTATGGTAATTTCTATTGTTACATTACTTTTACAGTCCCTGACTATATTCATGAACAATACATTCCTGAAGAATTGCTGCTCAACAGTTGAGGTCAGTTTTATTTCCACATTAGCCACAGGGCAAAAGAGTACTGCAGAATACAATGAATAATATCAGAATCAATGTTTTATGGGTGACTACTGAAGACAGAAAGTAGGTCAACCAGAATTAATCCAGTTGCATCAAAAAGAAACCAAGAGTGGTAATGGCAGTTTAAAGATTGTGAAGTTGAAAGTACCTTCTGATGCATATTTGTAGTTATTCTCTGGGAATAAATCTCATTTACTTTTAAATAAATATAAATATGATCACACTGTTAATAGGAAAGAGTATCCACCTTGTCAAATAGAGGAAATGCTACATTCAGTTGGTGTTATATATAGAAATTATTTAAAAGCAGCAAAACAAGGAGGCTCAGGATCCTAGAAGGTTCTTTTCATGTATAGTAAGTGAACGACTAAACAGAAATAAGTTCAACAATAAGTTCAAGTTCACAGTTTATTACAGTCTTAGACCAGTACAAGAAATTTGTTCATGAGTGACCTATGTTCACTTATAAAACTAAGAAATCTTTAGATAATTACAAAAGTTTGATGACATCTAAAATGTAATACATATTTAGGATACATATATAAGACCTGGCACAAAATCATAGGTAGAATTCAGATGAAACAGTCTGGGTCTAAGATATAAGTAAAATAGTATCTGCAATTTACCTAAGATATAATAACATCTAAAATTACAAAAGTTTGATGACATCTAAAATGTAATCATAATATCTAAAGGTATATGGAGTATAATAATGTCTGGACTTATAAAAAATATGTCTATATAGCAGGAGCTTGCCCATTCAGGACTAGCAGATCTAATAGTAAAGTTTAATACGGTCTTCGACCAACACAAATAAAAATCTACCTATGGACCTTGTTTAAGCTAATAGTTATCAGATAACAATAATAAAATATTACAAATTCTAGTAAAATTTGTCACACTTTTGAAACATATTCTGAAGGTACCTGTTAATGCAAACTAAAATACTATAATCCATTACTGCAGAACCTTTCAGCTAGCTTCCGATCTGATGTTGATGGATCTTTATTGCTGCCACGCAGAACCTGGCTACCTACACTGTGACATAAGGCCGGTCATTCATAAGAAGCATTTTAAGGTAATCTGATTCTTGATGGTCAGGCTGCTTGCTGATCAAGGGAGTGAGCAGTTTACTCCGTGGGACTTGGTAGAAGATACAGCAGAGGAGAACATGGCCCATGTCTTCTACTTCCTTGGCATCACAAGGACAAAGTCTTGCAGCTAATGGAATTTTTTTATATTTGCCATCCAGCACTGCTGAAGGAAGAGCATGGCAACGAGCTGAGAAGAATGTTTTCCGATGGCTGGGGAGCTCAAGCTGCACTAGATATCTGGCAGCAGTGACAGTAAACTTGCTACATGGAGGAGATAAAAAGGATGGAACCTTCCCTAAATCTGTTTGTCGTTCTATGTCCTCTGTCCTTTACTTTATGGCCATTCTTGCCTGCTCATATTCCATTGCTAGAATCCCAGCCGTAGAATAGCCTAACTTAGAGAGGTTGAACTTAATATCCTTTTTCCACAAGGATTGAAATTTATCTTGAAGGATAAGTGGAGCTAGGCCTTGCGGGTAGTACTTTCTTTTTAGCCAAAAATTCAGCGAAGCTAGGCGCACTTTCAACTCGACCTTTATCATGCCTGTTTCCAAGCATAATTGTGCATTGGAGACACATCTGGGCATTTGCAGGACCGCCCTCATGAATTTAGCTTGGACTCTTTCCAAGTATGTCACACTTGAAGCTGAAGAGCCGACAACAGACCCATAGAGAAGTTGGGCTACCGCCTTTGCCTGGAAAAGTTTGAGAGCTGCTGGGACAAAATACCCCCCTTTACTTCGAAAAAAATTTAAAATGGCATTGGTGGAGCGAAGACCTAAATCAGCTGCATATTCACAATGAGCTCTCCTTGATCCGGAGGCATGCATGATTATACCTAAATATTTAAAACTATTCACTTGTTCTATTCTATGACCGTTAATAGTCCAGAAGTGTTGTTTTGGTCTTTTGGAAAAGGCTATAATCTTTGTCTTCTGATAGTTTATATCTAGAAGATTGTTTGCACAGTATTGGATCAGAGTTCTCAGGGCTCTTCTTAGACCAATCCGTGTCCTAGAGAGGACAACTGCATCATCTGCATAAAGCAGCAGGGCAATGCTACGAACCCCTAATTTAGGTGGGTGAAAGTCTGGGTGGTTTAGGTGTCTCACCATGTCATTGATGTAAAAGTTAAAGAGTAAGGGAGCCAAGATACATCCCTGTTTCACCCCCTTTTGAACTTTAATTGGTTTTGAAAGAAACCCTTGCCTATTACATTTAACCTTAAGGGTGATGTTAGTATGTAGCGCCCAAATTAAATAGAGAAGCCTGCTGTCTATTGATGCCGCTTCCAGATTCTCCCAAAGCTTGGTCCTACAAACAGAGTCGAAGGCTGCCTTGAGGTCTATAAAAGCAGCATACAATGATGTTATCTTGTTGCTGGAATACTATTCTATCAGAAGTTAAAGGACTTGACATTGTTCGATGGTATCTCGTCCCTCTCTGAATCCTGCCTGCTCATCTGCTATCAGGTTATTCTGGACCATCCAGTCCTTGAGTTTTTCCTGTAAGTGTCTAGCATATAATTTGCTGATTGTATTTAGCAAGCTAATTGGCCTATAGTTTGTAGGGGAGTTCAACAATAAAAAACTTCCTCCTTTCTTATTAACACAATAGGATTTGTCAGCTTGAGTGTTCCAAAGCAATTGATGCATGCTAACCATTCAAGAAAGCCCAACCTGTGGGACAAACCATAGCGATGTAAGCAATTGTATTGCCATAGATTTGAAAGATACTATTACTTAATCAAATTTTGTTCCAAGTAGGGTACACAAAGAGTAAGGGGTTAGGCCAGAAGGGGCAGAAGGTCACTTACACATTCTTTGTACTTCGCAAGGAATCACTTTTGGTCTGAGTAAATAAATTGGATCTCTTCTAATCTAGTTTATGGTAGAATCTGTGCAGATATAGGAAAAAATTCTCCTTTATGAGTTCATTTAATAATGGAGACCACAACACCCACCAATAGGAACACAAATTGGTCTGCTTGATTCCTTCTACTTCCTATTTTAAATGCAAATTCCATTTAAAATCACTACCAGTTAAAAAGGGCTCACAATATCATTTCTTTGTTAAAATCAATCAATAGAGTTTACTTCTAATGTGTTTAAAATCATGGTTTAAATCTTTGTCATTTCAATTCCTTTAGTTTAACTATGGCAGGTAATTAATTGTGTTACACCAAATATTGTTTCATGTTTCATATAAACAAATGCAAATAAAATAGAATTTATAACCTCATTACTAAATTATCTTACTGATAGGAGAGATCATTTATAAACGTCACCAGATTATTGCAAAAGGCAATATGTTTTTCACCATTTTGTTTTTCTTGTATTTCTTCAAATTTTTTTCTGCAGGAATGTCAAGAGATCAATATCCTAATGCACACAGATTTATAAATTACCTAGATTGCTCACATGAATTTACTTTCATTTTGTTCTTCCTAATATACTTGAAACCAAGAAGAAAGATCAATAGACTACATTCCCATTTGGGAGAAAACTTTAACAGCATCAGTGTTCAGATTATACTTGCTACTTTCAATAAGCTTGATGCCAGGCCTCCCTTGAGCTGAAATCATCGCCACTCAGTATCATGATTGCACTGCAGGCAACATTTAGCCACTTCAGGCAAGCAGAAATGAATGCTTGTAGGTGAAACTGGAACCAATCCACAGCAACATGTTTTGCAAATCAGAATAAAAATTATGTGTGTATTGTAGAAGGCTTAATAAATAGGTATATACACGAAACTGAAACTCCCAAATTGAAATATTCCATTGAGATATTTACAGTTGGCTGAATTGTGATCAGAGAGAATTCAATATGTTTCCAGTGTTTTAACTTCTTGAAACAGTGAGAACATGGAACAAAGACCTTCTCGCTCTCTCTCTCTCTCTCTCTCTCTCTCTCCACCCTCCCCCCCCCCCCCCCCCCCCGGGTATCACAAGAGCAAGTGAAATGGTGGTTTTATGCTGGCTGTTCCTGGCCAGCTAGCTTGCAGAAAAAATGAGTTTTAAAAGATTTTTTAAACAAATCTAAATCTAAACAAATCTTAATAGGAAACAATCAGAATGCACTGTCTATCACAACAGCCTTCTTATTTAATGCAGTATATAGGTTTTTTTTCAGATTTTCATTTATGAATTGGACTTCCTTCTTTCATTTACAAATCATCTTCTTGGCTAATACTCATCTCGCTACTCATACTTCACCTATCTAAACTAATCAAGCTTTATTTGGGGGGGGGGAGGGTAGCCTGCCAGCTAGGGACAAGCTCAGCAAGTTATTTGATGATGTTTTTGCCTGCAGATAGAGGTGGCTTCTGGTTGCAAAAAAAAAGAAGAGGAGGTGGCTGCTGCTTCACTGAATAAATAACATTAACATTGCCATAAGGCACAAAGCATGCAGGGAGTGCATTCATATACCAAAGCTCAAAAAATCAACTCAAACCAACATAATAATTGCATTTTTAAACACATCCTGAAGTTCAATGTCAAGAGGACCTGAGAACATATGAGACTGCTGAGAGCTGTATAACTGTGATGATATAAAAGCCTAATACGTAAATAAGCAAACAATAAAACTATGCACAGAGTCTATATGTACTCTAAAGCTCAACAAAAGAAGCCTAAACAACATTGCAACTTCAACTACATTAGCAGTACTTGT
Organism: Liasis olivaceus; assembly: GCA_030867105.1. NCBI lineage: Eukaryota > Metazoa > Chordata > Lepidosauria > Squamata > Pythonidae > Liasis > Liasis olivaceus. Next base: position 43,436,821 of record CM061350.1, on the reverse strand, counting down.
ATATTGTGGTACAATAGTGCATTACTTTTACATTAATTGCCTGCAGAATACATGAAACTTATTTTATTTAATTATTTGTTTCTTTCTTAAAGTTACATGGCTGCCCATATAACACCCAACTCTGGTTGTCTAACAAACAAAGAACAACTAATCATAATCATACTTATAATCACCTATTTAAAAGCAAGTAAACACCCAATGCACCCAGGTGAGTCAATACCTGTATCAACAACAATATCCAGAGAAAGAACCAAATCTTTAGTGCATTACTAAAAGACAGCAAGGTCAGGGCCATCTGAAAGTTAGGGGTCTGGGGTCCTATAGGGCAGGTGCTACAACAGAAAAGGCACATTTCCTGGGCCTCATTAGATGGCATTGTTTAATAGAGAATACCTGGAGTATGTTCATTCTGTCAAATCTTGTGGGAAAGGCAAAGATAATTGAAGATAAGCAGTCCACAATGAACCCCACACGTTAAGTCTATTTTCCTCTTAATAAAAATTTCTTCTTTAAATACAGTAGCTAACAAGGTAAGCACTCAGCTAGGAGCCGTCTTCTGTCTGGCCATATTCTTAACTGCTCTTAGCACTTTATTCCCATATCACCCTATCTAGTTTAAATCAATAGCAGCAGGACATATTTGATCCCTACTGCTACACTTAATACTCCAGTTGTAGCACTTGGAACAGACAGAACACTTGAAAGGACACTGTGCTTTATTTCAAGACTGAACACTCAAAATCTTTGCCTTTGAAAAGGACTTTGGTGTTCCGATGCTCTTAGTTTCAAGAAACAAAGTGAGCATCACTCATACGTGCAGTTGAATAGAATGGAATGGAATGGAATGGAATGGAATGGAATGGAATAGAATAGAATAGAATAGAATAGAATAGAATAGAATAGAATAGAATAGAATAGAATAGAATAGAATAGAATAGAATAGAACAGGTACAGTGTGTATTTATAATTTTATTTTACTAGTAAGAGTGCTTTAAACAATAAGTGATTCAATTTTAACTGTGTGTTAGGTGTATAGGGCAGATACATTGTGTAAATTACAACTATATTAGATAGTATTGTGAGGGCAAAGAAATTATACTTTTCTTTCTTAAAGTACTCTGCTAGAATACTATAGTGGCTATGTCAGGTTTCTGCTGTAATATCAGGGTTCCCAGTGAAGCACGAAAAGTCATCTATACAGTATTAGTCAGTTTTTAGTTAAGCAAGGGCAGCCATTGTAATTCCAACCTCCCCTAGCACAGATTAAGAGAAGGCAGATCATTTATTTACATGAAACATCTCAAGAGATTTGGAGGGAAGAGCTTTATTAGTTATCATATCTCTACAGTGCTTCCGAGTTGATCTCCAAAAGGTGCTTTAGAACACCCAAGAGTATGAAAGGAATATCTCTCTGCAACACTTTAAAGCAGCTTTCCTGGGACTGCACAGCTGATTCAAGGTGTTACAGACAGCTACTCTCAGGGGTATTTGTAGGATGTGGTCTAAAAAGTCAAGATGGTAGCCATGATGGTGTGATCAAAGCTCTGCCTGTGTTTTACATGCATTGCACAGACTTCGGTTGCATCCTCACAGCCACCATCTTGACTTTTTTGATTATTTCCTATGGACACTCCTGGCTACTCCATCTGAGCTCCAAAGTATATTTAATAGACCTCTTTATAGTCACTTGAATGTAGCCTGCATAGGCATTCACAAACTAGGAGTTTTCATCACTGACGTTCTCCTGATATCAGCTTCCTGAAGACATTCACAGATACCACTGATATGTTTTCAAGGGAAAGCCATTGTATATACAAGTGTGCATTGGTTACCTGCAATGTGGGCTTTATCACTGCTTGTGATTTTTATGCAACTGTATACATAGGAGGCTGTTTTCAGAAACTAGCTTGCTGAATTGTTTCCTTACCAGTTGTGCCCAGAAGATGGTTGAAATGGTCATTTCCAAAATTCCCAACCTGGAAATCCTGGGAAATGCAATCACAATGCATCTGGAGAGCCCAAAGTTGTAGATGTCTTACAAGACATACTGCAGAACTCTAAAAAGACCTAATGAAAAGACAGCTAAACAAAGGTGTGTTATTGCATCCTTTGTTGTTAATAGAACAAATGTAAGATTTTGTCTTGGGGACTCTCAGAAAGACTGGAACTGTTTTTCATTTATCAAAACCAGCTGATAAGCCACCAGAATAAATATTATCAATCATTAATGCAAATAGAATCCTGTATGGAAACTTAGCCTCAATTCTAAATTTGTGTCCATTCAATGTTTTAAATCACAAGTTTAAACTCTTTTAAATTTCTAAGTGTTCAGAGTACTATTTGATTATTCAGTAGAAGTTGAGAATGAATTTTCTACTGAATTCAAAATTTACAAAAAGTTCTAGATGCAATTTGTTCTCAAGCATCTTCTAAATACTGTGTCTTTCCTTTATATATACTGGATTGGGGTTGGACACAAAACTAAGTTAATTACATTTATTTATATTAGTAAATAAGCCTTCATGGATTACAATCAATATCAACATTTAGAATATGGTCCTTGGAGGGGAACATCTTGTATACAATTGAAAGGGCAGGAAGAAAATGAGAGATCAGGGACACAGAGAGAAAATTATACAGATAAAGAGCACAAATAAACTGCAAATGTTCTTGTTCTAGAGGAGTAACTATCATGGGTCATTAGTATGGATCCACCTCTTTCCCTGGCGTTTTAGTTAATAACTTTATAAATTATGCTGTAGTCTATTCAACTGGAAGCCCCACAGTAAGTTTGCATAATACAGTAGTCTTGCTTGGGCAATTTAGCATCTATCCTTGCCCTCTAAGATCATGTTAAAACAGATAAAACCTACATCATTATAGAATGTTCCTTGGAATTCTGCTTCAGAAATGGGAAATCTATGGCCTTTCAGATATTTCTGAACTCCCAACACTCCTAGTCAACATGATCAATGGTGAGGAATCTACATAGGCATAGCTTCTCCATCATTTATTTAATGAGGTCATGGCTTTTCTCTGTGTAAATGGGATCATAATGATTACCCCAAGAATAAGATATTTTAAGTATGAACAGAAGTTAAAAATTTCATGCTAACATACAACACAGTCCAGTGGCACAAGAGATCATTAGCATATATCAAAATAAAACTTTTGAGCCTCCATTTTTCAGACAAAGCTGCAGGTAACTTTTAATAGAGGTGGAATTTTATTTATTTTGCTCATATGTAACACATATCTCCTAATTTTCCATGGTAACTGTATCTTTGGATGAGGAAGAACATATATAAAATGTTTAAGACAGTTTTTTGTATGAAATTAAATTTAGCTTTTACTTTAGTGGAAGTAAATGTTACCCATTTAACATAATTTTACAACAGTTGTTTTCAAAATTGTGAGTTGCCTTTATCTGTATAACAGTGTGGCTATTTGCATAAAGATCTAAACAGTGTGGAATATCACTGTTAATTGGTAATTTAATAGTTATGATTAAAAGTTTAATCCTTGAAAATAATTATTTTCATCTGAGCTGCTCATTTCAGAGGATACAAACTCTTTGGAAATCATATAAAGCATGCAAACTAGTTTACCAACCAAATTATTCATAGTCCTCAAGTGAATAGGTAGTAAATGGCATTATATGTATTTGGATATTTATATTTATTAATGTAAACTAACAGAAGGACAACCAGCTGCATAGTGCAATGACTCTATAGAGCAGTGTTTCTCCATCTTGGGAACTTTAAAATGCATGGACTTCAACTCCCAGAATTCCCCAGCCAGCCATGAAACACTGCCATAGAGTATAAGTGGTTAAGATTAGTTAAAATTGGAAACTAGGGGATTTTTTTGTATATGTTACTTTCTTCAGTAGATAAGTCCATCCAAGTACATATCTGAAGTTTAAATTTGGAATATGCTGTTGTATCTTAAACCTGGACCCAGACTGAATCTCACCAGACTCTCTGCCTTTGCTGTCACTGCAAGCTAGAAGAAGCCTTCTTCCATCTCACTCCTCCACAAGAGGATACATCTCATGGCAGCTTAAATGTATCCTACAGAGTGTGAGCCTCGGATACAACTACAAGACTACTCTGTGAAAAATTGTACTACTGACATGCTGGTGGCTTTTGGAATAAGAGTTATTGGAGACTGCTCCTAACTTACCATCCAAAGTTTGTCAGAGTCTAAAGTTGCTTCCAAACTTTTAGAATACATTATTTTAAAAATGCACCCATTCTTGATCAGTTGAATATGGCCATACTATATACATTCAGATCTACTGAGTTCTTTTAAGTAATACAGTGATTTTTTAAAAGTTTTTTTAAAGTTTTAAATGTTTAAAGTAATTTTTACATAATAACCAAAGGAGTAAATGTGTTTGTTACTATATGATTCATTAGTGGTTACAAATTCTTTCATAATATTAAAAAAAGGAAATTGAGGAAAAGGGAAAAGGGACGTGGACGAGGTAACAAAGGAAAGGGGGCAAATCCATTATGATCCTAGCAACAATGGGAGTCTATCTCTCCTGATGTTCTAAATCAGGGGTTCTCAACCTTTTTTGCTCATGGTCCTCATTTACCTCTATAATGCCTCTCATAGTCACTTGTTAGCTGGAAAAAAGGTACTTTACCATCTGCACTGTTTATTAATCTAAACTGTATCATATACAGTAGAGTCTCGTTTAACCGACCTTCGCTTATCCGACATTCCGTCTTATCCGACGCCCCTAAAAAAAACACAACACGCATAAATCGGCGACGAGAAAAGTGTGCTGCTTGTTTGCGAGCGTGAGTGTGCTCTTTCTTGTTGCTCCTGACGGTGCGGCGCCGCAACGCAAAAATCGATTGCAACAGGCGCGCGGATCGGTTTTTTTTTTTTTTTACCTCACTCAATCGTTACTGTGTGTTATCTGACATTTTCGCTTATCCAATGTTCTGCCGGCCCGTTTATGTCGGATAATCGAGACTCTCCTGTAATATGTATTCATATTATAAGGACAAAATATTTGTAGTAGCTAACAAAAGAATTAATTCTATGTAGACATAACTGCTTAACAGCGTACACCATTCTTAAAGAACATAAAATGTCTAGCGGCACTGTCCTAAATTAAACAGTGTCTCACCATCATAAAAAATTCTCCTTTGAGGATTATTGACCCTTGCTAAGATCTCTGGATTGCCTCCATCTCAGGACTTGCAAAACAGGCTCAGGTAAAAGGATAGAAAGGGAAACAGGCTTCAAGGACTGGCACTGAGTAACGGACACACTTTCTGCTTCATAATCTATCCATTCTGCCCATCTCCACGTTGATTTGTATTGTATTTCTTTCTGGAATTCCACTTACCATTGCTACAACTTCATGGATTCATTATTCTTACTGATTAGAAGCCCCTCCCCCCTTATTGTTTCATAACTATAATTACTCCAAGTTTCTGAAGTCTTAAATTTCTGTTTCAATTTTTCTTCCTTTTTCCTACACTCTCTGTTTGACTCTTGTTATTTCGCCTTAACTTTTATTAACCCTTTTGAATTTAAGGTTTAGCTAGCATGACTGCTGCGTATTAATCTTTGGAATTTATGGTTTAGATAGCATTACCGCTGCTGATTAACTTTTTGAACTGATGATTTAATTAGCAACTGGATGCCTCCATAAGCCTTCTCTAGTTATAATACAACATATTTCATACTTATTGTAAATTCAAGAAAATATTCAATAAGATACTTATATGTGATTTTTGTCAGCAATAGAAACTTCAGAACTAGTGATCAAAAAAGGTTCAAACCCACCATGGAAGGACAGTAAAATGATGAACACATGGGCATCCACGGATGGGGGGCCAATAACAAAACTTATGTGACAATTACATCATATAAATGCTGTAACTTACAGTACATACTTAAATCAGATGTTGGAATTTAAGTATGTAATATGAGAATACATGTATTTATTGTCATTTTGGCATCATTGCAATTTGATATGGATGCTGCTGGATGGATAGTAAATGTACCTGTAACTGCTGACTAGGATATGCAAATATTTCTGACTTGGGTAGATTGAATACTCATGATTCTGGGTGGCCATTTATCCTTCTTTATCTTATAGTCCTGTCTAATAATCTTCTGGTAAGGGTCTTGTCTGTTTGAAGGGACCAATTTAAAGATAAGGAACCACAAGGGTGAATTCTACTGCCTTAATTCTGTCCATCAAGTTTTCAGCTGGAAAGCAAATTCAATAGGTATTCCTCACAGTCTTCTTTATTATACTGAGAAGCATTATATCTATGTTTAAACTAAAATAATTACTTTCAAATTTGCATCCATTGATCTAACATCCATATTCATATTTGTATGTATGTGTGTGTGTATGTGTATATATATATATATATATATATATATATATATATATATATATAAACACTCGAACACGCTTTTTCATTTTTTCTTTAGGGAAGAAAGTTAAGATTGCATACATGGAGTCATTCTTCATTTTACTTGTGAGGGAAGTTGAACTAAAAGCTAGTGATTGTCTTATAATTAACTAGTAAGTTCATCGTTGACTGTGGAGTTATGTCTTCCTGGGTCTAGTCCAACACTCCAATTGGTATACTACATTGTTTTATAGGCTTTATCTTATTTTTATTCTTCTCTTCTTCTGATGAGAAAAAGGCCTATATATATGGAATTATTCCATTTAATCCTTGTAATAACCATAGATATTCACAGTAAGCTAAAATTACATCCAAATGATTACATGTGGGCAATGACATGAAGTAGGTACGGACACGAAATCTTATCCATACCTACTTGTGACCTGATACTGGATACAAGAACGTATGCCATGGATTTTGGGTAATGATACTATGATGCACATTTATTTACTTGCCCCCTTGCCCCCCTTCCACCTGACAGCCCATGGTAATAATGCTATGAAATAATATACATTTAGATATAAAAGCTGAATTAACTCATTGCACTAAGCAGGAAGATTTTAAAGCCTTGAATAAACTTTAAATCTATGTCTGTATTTATGCATAATGTTAAATCATAAATCATGGTTTACAATCCACAATCATTGTGTGTACACCTTATGCTCATCTAAAACCAAGCAAAGTATATTATGGTTTAGCAGGTATGGAGGGGGCTTGGTTAATAAAGGGGAAAATATGAAGCAGGCAGATTATGCAGGTGGTAGCAGAAAGTAGGTAACCTTGAAGAAATATCCTGAAGTAAACTCTAGCTGCACTGATGAGTTGGCACAGCCACCATAGTCTCAAGCTGATGAAAAACAGTTCTTACCTGCTCTCTGGAATCTTGAAAGTGTGACAACATTTCTCCTTCCCTCCTTCTTATACCAAAGAAAGTCAAGGCAGGTCAGCCTTGAGTTTCTTTCTCAAACTTTCCCATTTTCCTGGGCTAAGTTCAGGCTTTACTAATAGTTGCTGCATATTTTCTCCAAGGTCATCTAAGAACTGGCTGAAATTGCAGATGGGGGAGGGGGAGGTGTTGGCAAGGGAAAGGGCACCTTTTACTGACTTGGTCTTTTATTTTATTCTAAATATGAACCCCCTGTTTTAGCTTGCAGTGATGGAAGGCCGGAGTCTGAAGACTCAAATCTTCTGCCATTATTCTAGCTAGAACAGAAACTTGATAGTAGTAATTCTGTCAAAATCAGTTTTCCAATTTTCAGAAACTTTTCTTCCTCCTGGAAAAAAGGCTTCTGTAGTCTATGTTATTCTCTGAGTGTTTTTAAATTTAATTATTTATTTAACACATTTATATGGCCACCCAACTCACACACAGTGACTCCAGGCAGCTTACAAAGTAAAATCCCCAAAATCTCACCCCAAAATCCCCATCAACACCCACCCCCCACAGCATCCAAAACCACAATCAAAACAACCACTTGATTGGATCCTTTTCAGCTTGTGGTCCATAGGCCCACTGGCAAAACCACTTCTTCAGGGCCTTCCGGAACAACATCAAGGTGGGGGCCAATCTTAACTCAGAGGGAATTGGGCCCTTCTTTGTGGTCCCATCAGATGTACTTCCCTCAACAATGGCACCCGCAATATACCAAACCTCCCCGCTCTAGTGGGCCGGGTAGATGTAACTGGGGAAAGGCGGTCCTGCAAATAATCAGACCCCAATCTATGTAGGGATTTAAAGATGATAACCAGCACCTTGAATTGGGCCTAGAAGCAAATTGGCAATTAATGCAGCTCCTGCAAAAGAGGTGACACATGTGCAAATCTGGACTTGCCCAGAACTATGTGGGCCACTTCATTTTGAACCAACTGAGGCTTCCAAATACTCTTCAAGGGCAGCCCCTTGTCATTTGATGGTGTTTTTCAGCTGATTTCTTGTTGCAAGATAACAAAGAATGCTTTGTTCTGGTACAAGTAGGGTTACCAGACATTTGAATAGGCAAAGGAGGACGCAGACAATTGGAAAGGAGGACAAATGGGGTGGGGGGAGGAGGACATACTGTTTAACTTGGCATCCATGACAAAAATTAGTGAAAAACTGCTATAGAGATAGAGATGATAGAAGTAGAGATACATACACACATACATATATACTTTGGTGTACATGTGTATGAAATTACTTTTTCCAGCATCAGTGTGATGGAATGGAATTATGAAGGCCAGACTCAGGGAGGGAAGCATCCTCTTTCACCCCCTGAATGGCGAGGAAGAGATAAGAGGATGGGGCTGGCATCTTCCTGAGGAATTCACTCTGTTTTCACAGCTACTGTGGGAACAGAGTTTCAGTCTAGGAAGATTCTTGATAGAGGTTGTAGCTAATAAACATTGCTGAACAGAATTTGCATGGTCTCCTGGAGTTCCTTGGGCTAGGCCTGACAATCAGAAAGATGAGTTTTTTAGTCCCAGCAGTGTGATAGAGCCCAGGCAAAAGCCTTCAGCATGTAACTGATTAAGGTCTTGTCAATTTCAGGGAGCAGGGCAAACTTGCTGAGAGTACTAATCAACTAATTAAGGTCACAGAGCTGAGCCTGTTGACTTAGCACTTATTAGGGAAGCACTGCACTGTACAAAAAAATTGCTCAAGAAGAGATACTCAAAAATTCAGACCATATTTTATTTAAGACTATGCCTGCTGTATGGAGGACCCAAGGACAAAAAGGAGGACATGTCCTCCTTTTGCCCAATGTCTGGTCATCCTAGGTACAAGGTAATTAAAAGTGCTTTGTTCTGTTTTGGTTTTTAAAAATAGGAGGGTCTCTTTCATGGTGTCTTTTCTTGGGAATTTATTTGGGCAGGTAGGGGTAGTCAAAGAGGCTGCTGATCCCACATTCTAAGTGCCAAATCCCCATGAGAGTTTTGAATTTTCAAACATTACTTCCTACTCTGATAGAAAAAAAGATTTACCAGGCTTAGTGAATTTTTTTTTTTAAAAAAGTTAGAACAGAATTAGGCTCTATTAATGTTATATCTGCACTCTGAATTTAAAACTCAGTGACATACTCTTGACACAGAATATTCATTTATTCAAATCACAGAACAAAAGCCTCATCTTAATCTTTTCCATTTCATTAGAGAATAACATATCATGATAAAGTATGCAGCTACTATATGAATAAACGACATATTTACATAATTGATGCCTGTTTGACAATGAATCCTTTTTAATATGTGTATGTGCATTGTTTGCTATTGCAGGTAGCTCTCCTAAGTTAAATAATTCTGGTTGCTGTGAGAATATTGTACTACAGCGGGAATGCTAGCAAGTTTCTAAAGGGTGATTAACATCTTACTTGGAAATAAATCCCACCCCTCAATTTAATAATATTTAATTCTATGCAAAGAATTTAGGATACAGTTGTTGTTTTTTTTAATCTTTCTGGCTTTTGAATGATGTTGAATAAATGATGGGTTCACTAAATCAAAAGAAAATTTTCCCACTGCTACATTTTAAGGATTGGTTTTGTGGGAATAGAAGTTGGTGGGTGCATTTATGTCACTGAAAATCAACAAGGAGGCAACGCAATCAATCTGGTCTATTCCCAAAAGAGCAGGAAAATATTGCACAAGTGTCACAGTATTTGTCTCCTGCCCCCAAAAGCCCCAAATTAAATTGTTTAATTTTTTTTTTAAAGGCCAACATTTCACAAGCTCACACAGACTTGATTCACTTAAAGTGTTAAACCATAAACCATCATTTATACATTTTATTTATACATTTATACATTTATACATTTATTTTATTTATGTATGTATGTATGTTTCACACTTGTCACCACCCATCTCACTGGAAGCGACTCTGGGTGATTTACAGCAAAAGAATATATATTAATAAAAATACAATATAACAACATTCCTACAATATCCTTTCATGATATTGATGGTAAACTAACTAATTAGTCTCGGGGACCGTCTTTAAGGCACCAGCCACCCCCAAGCTTGGCTATATCTCTTCTTGCCCCATGCAAGTTGGCAGAGCCAGGTCTTCAGTTCTTTCTGGAAAACTGGGAGGGTGGGGACCTGCTTCACCTCTGGGGAGAGAATATTCCATAGGGTGGGGTCAATGGCAGAGAAGGCTTTCCTCCTGGGCCCCACCAGTTGACATTCTCTCACCAACAGGGTTCACAACATGCCCTCTCTGCCTGACCAGATGGGATGGGTCGATGTGATGGGGGTGAGATGGTCCCTCAGGTAACCTGGACCCATGCCATGTAGGGCTTTAAAGGCGATAACCAACACCTTGAATTGGACCCGGAAGCAAACTGGCACCCAATGCAGCTCCCACAGCAAAGGTGTTACATGTGTCATCCTTTGTTGTTGTTCAGTCGTTAAGTCGTGTCCGACTCTTCGTGACCCCATGAACCATATTGCGCCAGGCCTTCCTATCTTTCACTGCCTCCCTGAGTTTGCTCAATTTCATGCTCATTGCTTCAGTGATGCTATCTAGCCATCTCATCCTCTGCCGTCCTCTTCTCCTTTTGCCTTCCATCTTTCCCAGCATCAGGGTCTTTTCCAAAGAGTCCTCTCTTCGCATTAGGTGACCAAAGTATCTGAGCTTGAGCTTCATTATCAATCCTTCCAATGAGCAATCAGAGTTGATTTCCTTTAAGATTGACTGGTTTGACCTCCTAGCAGTCCAGGGGACTCTTAAGAGTCTTCTCCAGCACCACAGTTCAAAGGCATCAATTCTTCGGCGTTCAGCCTTCTTTATGGTCCAGCTCTCACAGCCATACATTACTACTGGAAAAACCACAGCTTTGACTATGCGGATCTTTGTCGGCAAGGTGACGTCTCTGCTTTTTAATATGCTATCTAGGTTTGCCATAGCTTTCCTCCCAAGGAGCAAGCGTCTTTTAATTTCATGGCTGCAGTCTCCGTCTGCAGTGATCTTGGAGCCCAAATAAATGAAGTCTGTTACTGCTTCCATTTCTACCCCTTCTATTTGCCAGGGATTGATGAGTCCAGATGCCATGATCTTAGTTTTTTTAATGTTGAGTTTCAAGCCAGCTTTCGCACTCTCCTCTTGCACCCTCATCAAGAGGCTCTTTAGTTCTTCTTCACTTTCTGCCATTAGGGTGGTATCGTCTGCATATCTGAAGTTATTGATGTTTCTCCCTGCAGTCTTAATTCCGGCTTGTGATTCTTCCAGCCTGGCATTTCTCATGATGTACTCTGCATATAGGTTAAATAAGCAGGGTGACAGTATACAGCCTTGTCGTACTCCTTTCCCTATTTTGAACCAATCGGTTGTTCCGTGACTGGTTGTGTCGTCCTTGGGGCACCTAAAATTGCATGCGCGGCTGCATTTTGAACCAGCTGTAGCTTCCGGATACTCTTCATGTAGCCCCATGTAGAGCACATTGCAATAGTCTAAACAAGAGATGACCAGGGGGTGAGTGACTGACTGGAGGCCTCCTGATCCAGGAAGGGGCATAACTGGTACACAACATGAAGTTGAGCAAAGGCCCTCCTGGCCATGACTGCCACCTGCCCTATGAGCAGGAGTCATGAGTCCAGAAGGACCCCCAGATTATGCACTGGGTCTGTCTGGAGTAGTGCAATCCTGTCCAGAACCAAAGATGATTCACCTCTGGATATAGAGGGGCCTCCAGTCTACAGCCACTCTATCTTACCAGGGTTCAGCTGAAGCCTGTTGCACCCCATCCAGACCCCCACAGCCTCCAGGCACTGCAAAAGGATGGTCACAATATCACTCAAGTCACCCAGGATGGAGAGGTATAATTGGGTATCTCTCCTCACAAGGACAGTAAATTACATTACACAAAAAAATGGGTAAATTACAAAGGCTGGGTTGAATAGTATAACAGGACAAAACCCAAAATGCTACATTATGGCTTAGCGTGCTGTACAAATCAAGTTAAGACTATCAGCAATTGAAGGGGCAATTTTATTGCAATTTAAATGAAGAAGGAAGAATTCAAATTTCCCATCCTCTGCACCACAGTTCTGATGAAAAGGATCTTCCTTTTACCTCCACTCCACATTGTGCCTATTGTTACAATTTTTTAAAAATGTTATTTTTTTTTCTGGAACCTTAAATTAGGCAACTGTCCAACTCAACATTTCTAATAGTAGAATGAGTTTGAGAAAGAAAAAAACCCTTAATGTTACCTTTCATCACTACTCTTAGTCTATTTAATAAAAGGGTATACGAAAGGAAAGAAAAAGAAAAGAAAAAAGAAAAGAAAAGGATGTCAGTCATGAAAGATGGCAGCAAAGAAACAGGCTCAGAATTTGACAACTCAATATTTTGGTTTAACTTGTAAATATAATTCAAACAATTCAAAATAAATAAATTAAAAAGCTTAATAATTTCAGCTAACAAGCAACATAAATATAAAAACTGGAATGAAGGGAAAGAAAGAATGTATTAATAATAAGATATAGAGCCAATTCAAAGGCTGAGAAGTGACAAATTTCATTACGCCACCCTTTCAAGTCTGGTCCATAAATGCCCTTCGAAAATGTGCAATCACTACTTTGCAACTGCCCAGGCACAATATATCAAAAGCTCCTCTTGATCAAATTCCAAGTTTGGGAGATATAATTTAGCCATTGATTAACAACGTTAAACCTTAACTTCCTAAGAAAATAAATTTCTAAAAACTGGGATATTGATTTGGTAATATACAATACTCTAACTCTATATTCCAAATTGCATTTGTATTGTTCAAATTTATTTTTGTTAATTTTTAAAATTGATGACAGTATTGCATTGTTGGCTTAGTGTCTACAACATCTTTTCTAGTTGGGATACTATAGGTTTAAAAGATTTTCTCTTTTCCAATAATTAACTTCAAAATGAAACTGTTTGTTATTTTAAGAATAGACATCATTCATGGAAAAAATGTTAATGAATGGGCAGGAAATTATCTCATAACCCCACAGGTCAGACACCAATCTCCCAAATGAAACATAACCATGCACATCTTCTCTAGACTGGGCATGACTGGAGTGTGGACTCATGAAGAATACCTCAAACTCTTCCTTTCTGCTAGAGGGGAAAAAAGGCTGCTTGTTTGAATCTGGATATTGTAACGTTGCTGCCTGAGCCTCTGATTAAAGGTTACAATGCTGCTGGAATCTAAGGGATCTATGTTTCTGAAAATCCATTTATCTCAAAGGAATAGGTTAAATACGTTTAGCTAGAAATCTACGTTAGAAGGTTATGCTTTATTTGAACGTCAGTGTTTATGTCTACTTTATGATCTTTGATACATATTGTCTCTTGTATATATTTTCTCTATGCAAGCTAAGTGACTGTATGTCTTAAAAAGCAAACCAATTACATGTTATGATACGCTGATATGCTGAGATTCAACTTTTCTTATGTATTTCTGCCACTGAAGATCTTCTTGAGAGGCTGTCTGTAATTTTCACACCACTACATATTATTCATTGTTTGGAAGATTACTTTATCTCCAGAGAAAGGAGAGCATAATCACATCCTTCATGTTACAGGCCTAGGAGGTATCTATAGAATTTATTTCACGTTTTTATCATCTTTTTCCTTTGCACTTGCCAGTAAGATACATATGCTGTGGGGATCCTATCTCTCTCACATGCTAGGATTAAGGGGGAAAACATCAGGTAAGTCATCTTCCTGGAAGATAAGTAGTGGTAGCTGTAACAACAAAGCAGCTACATCAAAGCTGGAAGGGGCATTTGGGACCTCCAACCTTTAACTCTGCTACAGCAATATTGCTTGACACACACACCACACTGAGGTTATTTAGACAGAGGCTATCTGAGAAAAAGTTCTACATTTTAAACTGCTTTCTTCCATGCAGTATTCAGGGACTTAACACAATGCTTGGTTCATCATCCTGCACTGAAGGCTTGCTCTTCTAGGAAACATTTGTGCCTTTTTGTGGTCCCTCTGGGTCAATATAAAGAGGCGGTGTGGGATGGAAGAAAGGGAACAATGCAAAAGGTGAACAGAAAATATTCAGTAATTACCCATTAAGAATATCACTGTAAGCTCTGAGCTTTGTTATTATCATGTATTTCATATTCTAAAACAAAAGGGAAAAAGGCAGAAAAGATGGTAAATGTCCAACAACTATGAATTAATCTCATGGGGAGAGTATTATTGCTAATTATAACACCTTAATTAATATTTACAAACTCCCCCAAGTCACTAGAAATTCATTATAGCCAATCTCTGATTCTGCATTTTGTAAGGAGTGTTTCTATTATTCCCAGAGGTTATAGAAGGCCTGGTTCCTATATGTACCGATGAATGACAAAGGCTATAAAAAAGATGTAGCAGAACTGTTTATTAAAGCCACAATGTGTTTCTTCATAGGTGACTAAAACTGGTGACTCTCTGTACTTTATGTAAAACCTACAGGCCAGTTTCTCTATGTCATATTGTCACGTCTTCCCAAGTTTTCTTCAAAGAGGAAATTCTTTGATTCCTTCAATCTTTTGAAAGATTTTATTCTCTGTTCCAGTGTTTCTGAACCTCATCAACTTTAAGATGTGTGGACTTCAACACCCAGAATTTCCCAGCCAGCATGCTGGCTGGGGAATCCTGGGAGATAAAGTCCACATATCTTAAAGCTGATGAGGTTCGGAAACACTGCTGTATTCTATTCTCTATTCTTTCAATCTTTTCCAAGGCAGAGGCAGAGAAGTGTTGGATTACAGCTTCCGTCATCCATTCCTGACATGCTGAATGGATATGAAAGATGGAAATTGCATTCAATATATTTGAAGGGTGCCAAGATTGAAGAAGATTGATTTCTGTTGGCATTAAGGAAATAGTTTTGTATTAAGAATATTTTTGCCTACTTAGTCCCAAGTCACATAAACTAAACAACAGGAAAAATAAAACCTGATGGCTGAGATGTATAATATATATGCTTCTGCGATTTTTCAACTGTTTCAGGTCTGCTGAGGATTACAGAATTCATGATGAAAAAAATATATATATTGGGTACAATGCTATAATTCCAACACAAGTAAGACATCTGATATATCCTTAACTAGATATATAACAGCATGACTTTGGCCTGTGAATCACTCTTATATGCAGAGGAAATTTAGTACAGCACATTTAGAAAGTTCAGGCTGCAGCACAAGTGGGAAGATGTAATCATGCCCCACTTCTTCTAACATTGTCCCAAATTTTGAACCAAAGTCTCCTCCACTTGGCTTACTGGAATACCATTATCTCCAAATAGAGATCCACAGGGAGAGAAGACAGAGAAATATTTGGTTGTTTGGGGAAGCATCTGATGTTGTATGGGCTACTTGGGAGTAAGCTGCATCTGGGAATCAGGTGTGACTGGAACTAGCTGAAGTTAAGTGGAAGCCAGGAACTTTCTATATTTAATGAATCACCTCTATCTAGGATGGTTCTGTAATGGCTGTATCTTACTTTAAGTCAAATCTTGACTCTTGTCTGGAACTAATGATACTAACAGTCTTGTCCTTGATCTTCTCACCAATAAGAACTTGGTCTCATTTGAACTTGTACTGAAAGAAAGACTGTGGATCTGCCTAATAATTTTTACTCCTGGTGTTAGATCTTCACCATGAACTATTTGCTACTGTAGACAATCTGGTGGATTTGCATCCTATATATTTATTTATATTTCTTTGTAACTGGAACTTCCTTGAAAAAGACTAAATGATTCTAAGTCAGACATCACCTAGAAATACTATCACTTCTTGTGAGTGGGAGGCCACTAAGATGAAATTACTTCACAGTAACGTAAACTGAGCTGTGGCAGGAGATGGGATGAGCACTGACTTACAGAACCAAAAATGAGCAGGAAGTCAGGAAAAGTTTAGAACTTCCTTGCTGATTTAACTTGTACTCTGATGGATTTTACAATGAGAATTCAGTGTGGATCAAAGGAACAGAGGCTATGTACTGTAGAATGCACATTATTGTGATGCATCAGTTATACAGCCATTCCTGAAAGCCAGATTTTGATTGTTTGGAGGGAACAGCAGGATTTAAACCCTCCACCTCTGCAAAAACAATCATCATTAAAGAACATGTATATAGCTTTATCCAATCAACTGCTGCCTGTTGAAAATGTAAAAACAAAAACAAAAACAGATAATATAAGGTGATAATATCTTGTTCACTGCAGGAATGAGTCTATTGGAATCTATATCTATTGGAATCTTATTTTCTAGATTGTGAATTGCTGTATGAACTGCTTGACATTAATCAAGCAGTTTCTTTCTAGACTGTGAATGGCTTGATTTTAATTTTGAAAACTGGCTATGTATATCTTGGCTTGCATTTAACAATATTAAGGCAAATGGCAAAACATTGAGTTGTTTTTCTAAGAAAAGAGAGCAGCCAACAAGTCCTGAGATGCAGCAGCCTCTATGTGTGGAGTAACCTTAGCTTACCTGATATAAATTGCATATCCAGATACATGAAGTGTTGATTCTGTTGCCAAAGAAAATGTCTTCTGGGCTCTCTGATCCCCAAAGGAACTGGGGAAATGTCCATCTGTTATACCTGTACCACTCTGTAGAATATTGGGCACCTTGGGCTGCATGCATTGAAATCCCTACTCCTAAGATCTGAAGGAAAGTAAGCTTACTATACCAAGTTGTTATTCTTCTGAAAGATCTCATTCGAATGAGAAGAGATGTCACAGCTACTCATGCTTATGGCTATGCTGGCTGGTATGAGCCAAGGGTGCTGAGTGCTGTTGAGCTAACAAATAGGAAGAGCCACAGATCCTCAGAAGTATCCAGAGCAAGCACTGGGGTTTCATCATTTTTTAAAAAATTATTTTCAAAGAACTGATGAGATCAAGAGAGAACAAGGATAACTCCATGAAGTTCTCACACTGGAATGAAACAGGAACATAATTGTATGGGAGAAGTGCTATCTCCCACCCTAGAGGTTGCTACTAACATTTTAGTTTTGCTTATTGGAGCAAGTGGGAAGAGCAGTCCTGTTTTCAAGATACCCTCTCAACTCAAGGAAAACCTGAGGCTTCATCTGCCACTTGAAAAAAAAAAAACTTCCTGTTAAATGGGCTAGAAAATAATGGAAGTTATTATGCAGGAGAATGAGTGTTTTAAACATTCTGGGAGACTTGTTAGTCTGAGAACTTCTAGTGTAGATTAATGGGAAAGAAAAATAATATTTTAAGAGAAACAGTATTCACAAGGTTAAAATATCTTGAAACATGAATAAACTATTAAAATAATATTAAATTTTTGTCTACACACACTATACCTCACATAAGCCAGTAAATTAACATGCAAAATTGGTGACAGAATGTTACACTCTGAATAGTGAACCCAAGGTTAGAATGCCTACATTTTTTATCACATTTCTTCTTTCTCCTCTTCTTCGTCTTCACCCCACCCTTTATCCCCTTTGTCTGGTTTGGAATGATATGTTACAATCTGTCTCCATGGAGGAATTGCAAACAGAATCTATAAATATAAATTGTTGCTGCAACTCAGAGCTTATTGGTGCAACTACCTATAAAAGAAATGGACAATCTCCCCTTACACTATGCCAAAGACAGTCAGATAGAGATCGTCAGATTCACCCCTGCTAAAACAGAGAAAGATGGCATCTTTCAGTTCTGCTTCAATGCATGTGAGCTATTTCTTCTACCTATTCTTTGGAAAGGCTCACTTTTATATATAGGTTTATTATGAGGTTATCTAGATCATTTTCGTATCTTTTTTATGCTACTGTGAACTGCCAAGAGCTGCTGGAGCTAGGTGGTATAGAAGTGCTTCTAATAAATGAATAAATAAATGTAATAAACTGCACTCTTGAAAAACAAGGTGACAGAAGACCATCTTTGTATCACTCAGCACTTTCAAATGTCTAGTTGTTTGCTATTTTGGCAGACACACTGGCCTATTTAAAGGTGGGACCACCCAACATATCCATCCTGCCTTCAACTTCTTTGCTTTCTAAAAGAAGCGTCACTCCACAGGGGGTAAAAACCACAAAAACGGAGCAGCAGAAACACTCTTGCAGGAGCAGTTCCCTTTTGTGGCCACTTTAGTATTTGGCATCATTTTTCTGGAGGACTAATGCTTGCTTAAACATGCACCAGCCATTAGTTCAAACACACTGTTTAACCAAGCACAAAGCCTCCCACTGTACCACACTCAGCATACTTTCTGCTTTAGAGGTCATTGTAAACCTGATTGCAATAGGTTTTTATGTGTCATGCAAACACACAGCTCATTTAAAATAATTGACGCAAGAACAGTGGACTTCTCTACAGCATTTGTCTTTAGGTGTGGAATAAATCACATTAATTTGCAAGGATTTATTTCTGTTTGAATACGAATTATGTTGAGTTTGTTTCTACATTTCAATAATCTTGATTGTGCATTTGTTAAATGAATGAATGCTAGATTTAAATGTTTATATAGAGCATGTCTGTTTATTGTGAATATACGCCTTTGACTTGTAAGCCTTATGGTACTCAACCTGCTGCATAAAAGCACTACAATTAGAAATGTTATACGTATATACCAAGTTGTGAGTATGAAATACCTTGAAAGGAAGCAAGCAATCTGTATTTTATAAAATATATGAATTATATGTCCCCTGTAGTAATATATCTTATCTTAAAGCCAAACTACATGTTACATATGTCACACACTGACCCAATGTTGTTATTAGTTCAGAAAAACAGACTTTGAATCAGAACCATGTCATCTCAGCTGGAGAAGGAAAGACTTTCCTCCCCAATTACGTTGATTTTGAAAGTCCCATCCCCACATACATTAGTGTAAACTGAGTTTTTATATCTTTTAATCTTTTTTGGGTGGGAGGAATTTTTAGAATAAAAGTAGCTAGAGAATGTAGTATAATCTGGCTTACCACCCACAGCTGCCACTTCATCCTGCAGGAAAACAAAAATAACATTTGGGCTGCACCTGACATGTATAATATAGCATATTTTTTGATTCTCACATGCTTCAGTTATTGTATGCAAGTATACATATCTCATTTTTTCCATGCCTCTTGTGATTTTCTACGGCAAGAGTAGGTTAAATATGCTTCTTCTAGCAAAATGGCTGAATTTGTGCAATTCATTTTTTAATTTTTTTTTTCTCCTTCTAAATCAGTATGGGAATGGAAGTGTTAAACTTCTGGGAATCGGATTAGTTTAAGGCTGCCTCAAGAATGTATGTGATGGCATAATAGCAGCCGGAAACCTGCTTTTTGCTTTTAGTACCAATTTGTTTTTGTGAAATATGTCTCCTTAGGGTTCTATTTTCCTCAAATAACCCTTTATTTGATTTCTTCTCTTGCATGTGATTCTTTTTCCTCCCCTGTTGTGCAAGTTTCACCAAAATGGTGTTTTAATACCAAGGGAATGTATTATTCCAGGTTTATTGGTGTAGGAATTAAAAACAGCAATGAATTGTTTTTAATAAAATATTAAAAGCAGTTCCAAAACAAAGTGAAAACAAATCAGGAAACATTAAGGAAAAACTCATAAAGGGGAAAATACAATTCTGTTCTCATCTATTGCTATGTCATGGAAAAAAAATAATTAACTAAATGAGCAAAATGTGTGGCACAAATAACAAAACAATGTAGAAAACAGCCAATTTCTGGATGCTGGTTTGAGAAGCTGTTAAAAGGAATGTAAAAGTTATCTTTTACCATTTTTTTTTTAAGATTTAAAATTTGGGAAGGAGGGGAAAATGCCTTGGAGCAATCTGCAGTTAGAAATTAATTCTTCTCTATAGGTTCACAAAGAAAGATGTGAACTCACATGATCCATAGGTATAATATACTGTTGCAGGAAATGCTGATCTAAAAAAGCAAAAAACAAATTATCTTATTACTATATACTTTTTGAAAATTGATTGTTCCAGAGCCCAGCAGCAAAGGCTTTCTATATATCTATATCTAATCTATACCTAAATCTATATCTAAACCAAAACAAAACTTTAGGGGAATAAAACTTTGGAGGCTTATTCATACATATTTTTATTTCAATTTTCAATTTTGCTTTATACTTCTTGATCTAAAAGCTTACCAGAGTTATTATTCACCCTTTGGCAGCTCTAGGACCTGACCAATTATTTGTCAGAAACACACCCTTTGGGTTATCAGGTTCATCTGAAGTAGCTGGGACTAATATAAAGATCTGGGGAGTTACTGGAGAGGAGGTTTTTTGTTTTTTTAATTGGGTGTTTCCTAGAATGCGAGTTTGGGAATTTGAAAAGAAGAGAAAAATATGGCCTTTAGAAACCACATATTAAGATGCAATGTGCAACTACTTCTGCCTGAGAGCCATGGTGAGTTGATCGCCCCTTTGCAGAGGGTTGGCGTTGTAACAGAGATTGGTGTGGGATGTGGGATCATGGCTGCTGAAATGCTCCCTGGATCAAGGAAAGACCTTTGAGATAGCCCACGTGACTCCGTACAGCTGCTACTCATGTGTAAACCACAGGAATTGTCATTTCGCAGTTTGCCTATGGGTAGAGCGGCTGGGAGTTGAGTCAGGAACCATCTTTGCTCACAGTCATCAACGCAACCTTTTTAAATGACATTAAGCTCGACCAAGCCTCATTTCTTAATCATTTCAGATTTGTTTGTACTCTATTCCAGTGATGGCAAACCTATGACACACATGTCAAAGATAACACGCCATGACATTTTGGGTAACATGCTAGCATTCACCAACACCTGACAACAACTATTCTCCCTGTTTGAGTTACCAAAGAAACTGAGTTTGTTTTACTCGTATTTCATTTTTGTAATTGTTTGACTTTTCTTTATGTAATACATAGCACCACACATGATTAGACTGTACTTTTTTAAAAATAAATGAATATGTAAAGAATTGTTTCTTTTTTATTCGGAGGGGGTGACATGTCAGCAGAGTCAAGTTAAGCATTTTCTGAATTTTTGACACGCTGAACCCAAAAGGTTTGTCATCACTGCTCTATTCGCTAGGTGAGTTGTCTTTTCCTTGGAGAAAGAACTTTGAAATGTGACTTTTAAAAGCTTTTGAAAAATATTATTTTTTGGATTAGACAGCAAAAGGGTGCTTAGAATATGTATTTTAGAAAGTTTAACAACAGATTAAGGGCTCAAATGGACTTGGAATTATAATTTTAAATGCTCACAAAGAGTTTTGAATTAATTAGAAAAAAAAATTCTCTTGGGAAAATGGTTAATGCTTTGAGTTCTTTTTATCATAAGGGGACCTTGAAGGATAGACTTGATAAACTTCTTGACAAAAATGACAGAACATGCTGTAATGAATTTGTAGAACAAGAACAAGTTGTAATGGAGGACTTTGAAATCACTATGAAGGGGGACTTAAATATACTAAGCAATGGGAAAGATATGGAGAAAGATATGGCTAAACAAATGAAACTGATGGATGATTTACTCCCAAAAGGAGATGTAGAAATATTGTATCAAGAAACCAACTTGGATATTATCTTTTACTGGATATACAAAAGAGTTCTGTGAAGGTTTTGCAGGACTTTGCTAGAAATGACACACAAAAGGACAAATTTTACTTATTGGATATACGAAAGAAATCTGTTAAAGTTCAGAAAGATTTTCAGCTTGAAACACTGAGGAACAGAAAACTGGTTTTGGGACTCTTTTTGAAGGGGTTAAAATATATTTTTAAAAACTCAGGGAAGGAATACAAGGTTGGCCTATTCAACTAGAGCTAAAGCAGAAAAATAGTTACATCTGGTTGCCCTTACTGGACTTTTGCTGATGAAAAATAATCAACAAAGTATTTTGACTCTATTTTGTTTTTTATTCAATAGATGAAATATGGGGTGAAGTAAGATCATGTTGTATTTAGAATTAGTGATAAGTTACTAAGATTGTTTTTACTTGTTGGGATAAAGGGGGAAGTTGCTTTTTTCTTTTTTCTTTTCTTTTTTCTATTTTTTCTTTTTTCCACACTTTTTCTTTTCCTTTGTATTTTTCTGTCTGTATTTTTTGTATCCTGTATTGGCTTATATTCTTTTTATCTATAATTCTAATAAAAATTGTTTGGAAAAGAAATTACAATGCAATGTGCAACTTTTTTAAAAAGTGTGTTCTTAAAATAGACCTTTCAGTATAAATTAGTGCAAATGGAAGAGCTGATTGAGGGTATAATGAATTTACTATGATATCACTCCTTTTCCATGATATTATTTTATGGTTTCAAATCCATTCATCCTTATTCAATACTCAAAAACTGTATTGGAAAAGCAGTATGCTAGAGGTAGGCCACCTTGGATAGAGCTGTGATGGAATGGTTTGGTGAAGGCCACGCTCAGGGAGATAAGCATTTCCTTAGCCCCCAGCGGCAGCGTGGGAAGGTTAAGAGGATGAGACTGGCACCACCCAAAGGAATTCGCAGTGTTTGCTTGCTGGCTTGGGAAGTTTAGATTTAGTCTGGCAAGATTCTGTCTTGTGGGTGAAAGCTAATCAAAGCTATCGAATTAGACCTGTACTGTCTCATGGAGTTCTTTGGGCTGAACCTGACAAGAGCAGAAGTTTTGGATTACATCTCCCAGGAGCTTCATTCAACATTTCTAAGTTCAAGGGTTATGAAAGTTCAGGCCTAAATACTAGGCCCCAGATGATCTACCTTCTACACCAAAGGCACATCCAGAATACTATCCTTTCCACTTCCCAATTCCTATGATTCCAATTTAGAATATAGCTAAGATTAATCAGGACTATATTCAGAGACAATGTTAGAAGAATTAGCATATGTTTTAGTCTTTTGAGCTTGCTAAGTGTCAATAACTGAGCACAGAGACTTAACAGATGATTAGTGCTCATGTCTCAGTACTGCTGATCTTAATTTTTCATATAAATACACACAAAATATACATGTGGCTCAGATAGATGGGGAAAAATTGAATACCTATATATGTGGAAATATAACCATGGATTCTAGAAAAACAAATTCGAGATGAGGAAGGAAGGTTCATAATGCTACATTTTCAGATTGAATCTGGAAAAATAACAGTTACTTCAATTTTTGCTCCAAATGATAATAAAACAAATTTCTATGACAGATCTTTTTATGTTTCTATGACATCTTGAAATTGCAGGGGGAGATATCTTAATCCTTAGAGATATGAATGGGGCCTTTTCCCCATACATGATAAAATTATTTTATCTAAAAGAAGCACCAGCAAATGTACTTAAAATATTTTAGTCTATATGTCACTGTTATCTTTCTTGGATGGATAGAGAGATAGTACACTTATTATTTTTCCATTTCCAGATAGTATATTATTATTTTTCCATTTATTAAACTTATTCAAGGATAGATATGTGATGGATTTCTAGGTCACTGTTAATCAATTTTATAGACCTGGAGGTTGCAACTCCTGCTTATGCAGATCATAATCTAATACTTTTAAGATTAAATACAGGAACTTCCAGATCAAAAGGGTAGAGATTCAATGAATTATTGTTATTACAATAGGATATCAAACTGAAATGTTACCAGGAATTAAGCAGCTTCTTCCCAATAAACTTAACCTCTGATGTCTCCTTATCTCAGTATGGGACGGCAGTAAAACATTTATAAAAGATTAAATTATTTCTCTCACATGAAATAGAAAGAAAGCCATGCAAAAACAGAGCAATACATTACTGAATGATCTGAAACAACTAGAATCCAGGAATAAACTCAACACAATGTCAGATTTAGAACAAGAGAGAAATACAGAATCATTACATACTGGATTTGAACTAAACTTGCAAGAAGTTGAATTTTACCAAATAGAAATTCTTTGAAAAAGGCAATAAACCAGATAAATTGCTGGCTGATCAGTTGTGTAGGAAACAGGCTACCTGTATTTGGGATGGAATTAAAAATGTTCCTACAACAAAAGCAATTTGTTAACTATTATTCTAAATAATAGAAATAATATCATACATATTTTGAATATGTATGTAATAGTAATAAAAAAAAAAATTACAAACCCTAAAGTGTCTATTATCTTTCTTGATGCGGAAAAAGCTTTAGATAATTTAGAATGGTCTTTTATGCTGGCAGTTTGAACAAAAAAGAATTGTGGTCCTGTCTTTCTCACATGGACAAAGTATTTATAAAGAACAGAATGCTAAGGTAATAGTAAATGATTCTTTATCATAATAATGCACTATACTGAAGGGACAAGACAAGGAGCCTTTGCCCTTCTTTATTTTTACTGGCATTGCAACCATTGGCAATGAAAATGCATCAAGAAAATAAAATCCAGGGAGTTAAATTAGCGACACAAGAACATAAATTGAAATTATATGCTGACACCGTCCTTACAAACTCCTTAGTGCTGGCAATGGAATGTATGCAGCAATTTGATTTTGTATCAGGTTGTCAGGTTAATAAAGAAAAACCTCAAATGTTGACATGGAATTTGATAGAGGAAGAAAAGCGACACCTGAATCTAGTTACAGGATTCAACTTTACTATAAAAAAAAATTAAATATTTAGGAATTTACAACAAAAAATAAGAAAGATTTATTTAAAAATAAACATTTATCAAGTTGGAAAAGTGTAACAGTAAATATCTTCAGATGGAAAAAACTGAACTTGTTTTGGCTAGGAAAAATTGAAATTTGGGGAAACAGCAACTATCAGAAAAAGTATCTGAGCTATAACTTTAGCTGATGAAATGATTGAGTACGCAAACATGAGCTAAAGGAGGCAGCAGAAATTTAAAATCTATACCTGAGCAAGCCGCACATGTTTCTCTGTCTTGAAGTGACTGTAAAATGTCATGTTTTGTGAAAAAGCTTAGGTGACAGGGGTAGAAAAAACAAGGAGAAAAAAAAGAAATAGGTAATTGGCAGGCAAGCAAAAAGGGAGAAGGCTATTTTCTTTATCAAGAGAAGATATACACAAGCCACCCAGGGGTAGAAATTGAACTTTAATATGGAACTAGGCTGTTATCCAGCCCAGTATGATCACAGTTATTATTTTATTATGTCTCAGCTACAAACAATAGCATATTCTTAACATTTTTTTAATGACTTCGATGAAAAGGGGAAGAAAAACTTTATTAAATTTGCAGATGACACAAAATTGCATGAGATAGCTAATAACCTAGCAGAAATAAAATTGAAAAACATATTGATAAATTAGAGAAATGGGCAGAAAATAGCAATATAATTTAACAGAGACAAATGCAAAGTTCTTTACTTAAGTAAGAAATCAAATGCACAGGATCGGAGATACCTGACCTGGGTATCTGTCCACACTTACTCTGTCTTCAGGCTCCCACCCAGCAGTTCTGTTAAGAGTTACCTGGACTCTTCTGGGGAAGGATGCAGAATAAGACCCCAGCAGGCTCAGAATATCATTTTGCATTTCCTTGGAGATAAAGTTGTTTGCATTTGCTCTGAGCTGATGCCAGTCAGACAGAATCCATTGTGGTGAATCAACTTCTTGGGTTGTTATCTGGGATTCTTTTGAGTTTATTGTGTCTCAGGAAGTATTGTGCCTAGGATTCTCTGCAGCATGAATTCTGACATTTACCCTGTGTTGATGCTAACAAGGTTTCTGTGTTAACCATCTGTTTTGTAAAGTAACTTGAAGAATATTTGTAGGAAATCTGTCTACTGCACAAACAAGGGGTAGCTTTTATTTTATTTGGATTTTCCAAAAAGGGGAGATTGATCCAACAAAGCTCCAGAGTTGTGAAGGCACACACTTGGCACCAGTATGTTTTATCTGAAATGCATTAAAGCTAAGGAGACTCCATACAGAATTGTTGGGGGAAACCCCTTTTTGAACTCTGAATTAGCCTTTGCTTTTAGTGGGGGGTGGACTAAAATTGAATGAAAGAGTTGGGAATATTTAGTTTTCAGAAAAGTAAACTAAAGAGGGATACAATAGCACTCTTCAAGTACTTAAAAGGATACCATACCAAAGGTTGAGACCTACTCACCATGATTCCACAGTAAAGGATGTGAAATCATGGATTCAGATTAAAGGAAAACAGATCCCCGTTGAATAAAAGGAATACTTCCTAACAGTCAATGAAGTCTGTGGAACAAATTACCCAGCAAAATGGTGGCATTCTCTTTGCAGGATGTATTTAAATGGAGGCTAAGAGCATCTGTTGGGGATGCTTTACTGTTGGATTCCTGCATTGAGCAGGGATTGGACCTGATAGCCTAAATGGATCTTTTGAACTCAATAGTTTTGTGGTTCTAAAGACATGAAAAACAGTTGTTCATAATACATGCTCAAATGTTTGATAATTTTTAATACAAGCTCTGATTCTGGTCTGGCCTCAGTGGCATTAAGCAGAACATTATACAATTTGGAAAGCCTATATAGCAATAGGTCTACCACATTAAAAAAGAAAAGAAACCTCTCCCTTTATTCCTTATAGTTGCTATATAATTTCCAGATGGAATCATCTGATATCCCCTTCCTT
The DNA here is from genome assembly GCA_030867105.1 of Liasis olivaceus. Taxonomy (NCBI): domain Eukaryota; kingdom Metazoa; phylum Chordata; class Lepidosauria; order Squamata; family Pythonidae; genus Liasis; species Liasis olivaceus. The sequence goes on along the minus strand of CM061350.1, from coordinate 43,409,885 downwards.
CTTTTTCCAACCTCACTTCATAATCTTTATAGAACTACTTTTCAATTCTGTCCTTGTGCCATCACTGAGTGCAGTACTCATGCCTCTAACTATGTCTTCCTTTCTAATGTTGATGAGCTGGTTGCCTTCCACAAGCACACTGATCACAGCCTTTACTTGCAATATTCCTCTTCTCCAAGTCTCCTATGTTGCCTGCTGGACTGTCTGTGCTGAGTATTTCCCAGAATTTATCCCTGAAGAACATCATTTATAGCTTAAATTTCCACAACAAGCAATTTCCATGGTTCAGCTTCACTATTTCCAGCTTTAAATCTGAGTTGTTTGGCAACTTCTGTCCTCATGGGGGGTTTTTTGAGCTTGCTTTCTTCTTCTTCTTCTGGTAATCCAGGGAGTTGCAATGAAGTTGGGGAAATGAGCAAAGCTGATGCAAATTTGTCTCCCCTGAGAAGCAAGAAAATAACTTGGATGCTAGGAAGCTGGGGACCCAGATTTAATAGTTAGCACTGCCAGAAGGAAATGAGGGGATTAAGTCACAAAATGAGATAAGGGGCTCCTTAGGAGCCAAAGGGGAACCTTCAGGGGGAAAAAAAGGATCCTTCTTAGGGGAATAGAAGATCACTCTGTAAGAAGTGAGAGGAAGAGATGAAACCTAATTTGGAGGAAAGGATATTAAAGGTATGGAGTTGTGGTGCAAGAGCATACTGACAAGCAAGAAGACAGAGAAAGATGTGTTCTGCTTGACACAAAGAGACAGACCAACCCTGAGGAACAGCCAGGAAAAAGAAAAGCAAGCAGCATAGGAAAGCAACCTGAGGAAATAAAAAGGAGTTATGTTTAAAGTGGGATATTACAGGAAAATTACTTGAGAGGAAAGAAGGAAGGAATAAAAATATTATTCTTGAGTGAGGTAGCTTAAGAAGACAGTATGGCGATAAAAGGTAAAGGATTTGAGTAAGGAGAGCAAGTGACAAAGGTTTGCTCTTGAGTAAGAGGGAAAGAGGGATTGCCCAAGGCGCACTGATGACAGGCCTATCTGCAGCATGAGTTCAAAGGAGGCAAGGTATCAGCTGGAGAGAGGATTGAAGCAAAGAGAGTGAGCAACCATGATGGGAAGAACTGATGAGAAGCCAAACTGGGAATCTGGATCAGGGCCAGCAATGAGGAGGCACAAGAGGGATCAAATGGAGTCAAGAGGAGAGGAGAGGAAACTGTTCTGTAAGACGTTTGCAAGACAAGTAAGGTTCTTGAACTGTGTGAATATGTTAAGGAGGTTAAAACATTCTAGGTTTCAGAATAACGCAGAATGAGAGGAATTACATTCTCCAGGTAAGCCTGTCAAGAGTGAGGCTAGGACAGATTCATCTCCATAGATTTCAACAGCTACTATTTTATTATGCTGTCTGTACCTGTGAAAAAAAACTGGTTATAGATCTTTACTTTTTTTTTTTTTTAATGCAAGTGGTGTCTGAAATGCTGGAAAGGTAAGCTTTGTTGGTTGTACATAACTAAAAGAGCTTTGAGTCTTACTCAGTTGGGGGTGGAGGAGTAACACCCCTTAGAGCCCCTGCTTGCGGGAGATTTAGCAGTAGGTTTGGATAGGAATTTTAAAAAGAAACTCCTGGGGTCTTACATCTGGGCATTTCCTCCCTTCATAGTAGTTTCTCAAACTCAGAACTAGCCACTCTGAGAAAAACCGAGCACCCACCCAAAACAGGGCTACCCAAAGAGCTACATTAGACTCAATCACTATCTATGCAGCAACATCTCTGGGCCCATAATTTCTTAGTAGAGAGAAGGTCTGAACATGCCGACTGAATCCAGTGAATGAAATATTTTACACATTTCACTTTGTTCTCAAGTAAACCTGAATGCACCTGAAGCAAAAGAAATGGTATTGAAGCAGAATCCTCTGGAAATCCCACCAGAGGCATCCCCAGGGTGGTCCACCAGTCCACCACCAGTCAAGATGGCAGCCACAACCACATCATCAAATCCCCACCTCTTTTATATGTGTTTTGCACATGCAATGCACATTAAAAGGTGATGAGGCTTCTACCATGTAGTGGTGGCTGTCATTTTGACTTTTTCTCAACCCTGTGGATACCTCAAGTCCTGCAAAGCAGATCAAGAGAGAAGATTAACACCAAAACCACACTTGGCACACAGTGTAGAACACAGGAGCCTTTCCTTGAGTCCCGTTTGTCAGATCATCTGGGAACACCACTTATAATGGGTGATCCTGCTTAGTACAGCATTAAGAAGCGATTCTCTAACATTACTATTTCAACAATTAAAATTGCCTTGTTGATTCAGTGTTTAGAAAAATCTGGTACCAATTAATCAAAAGATTTTTATCTGTCATGCAAGAGATTTTAGAACGTTACAGCTGTTCAATCCACAAACCAGAGAAAGGAAAGCTTTTTTCAGCATTCTGGAGATCCTTTATTTGCCTTTTTTTTTTTTGTCCCGCTGCTGTCAACTGAGATGCTGAGATGGGGGGAGGGGGAGGGAACAGGAATTGGACTCAATTGATGAGGAGAATGAATAAAACTAAACATCTCCTACAGCAGATGTTATCTGCTGAACAGTTAAGCTCAAACCAACAGAGAGATGAAGTAAGTGGTTAAGGAACTTTCATTATTTCCCCTTATCTGTTAGCTACACATTCTTGAAAACCTGTAGGTTTAAATCCTACTTTGGATCTTTTTTTAAAAAAAATGGTACCATTAAATTATTGTCTTAAGTTCCATTTTTGTCATCGCTTTATAGCCATGGTTCAAAGTCCATGCAGAGTCCAAGGGATGGGGAGTGAGAGTCAGCCATGTTTGATTAGGGTGTTCTTGGAAACAATTTGAGAGCTGTAAGATCACCAGCCTTTCTTTCAGCTTTCCCAAGGGCTTTAACCATCCTGACAGTTGCTTTCTCTTCACAGCTGCAACTACGGACTTCCCCTTCAGCTTTGCAATCCAACTCAGTTGTATGAATTGCAGAAGTTAGCCTGCTCTGACCTGTAAATCCTTTCTAATTTCTTGCTATCTTTGTGCTCTAGGAGGGATGTAACATTGCTACATCCCATGATTAGAGCCAAGGCCCCAGGAGAGAGGCTGACTCAGAGCAGAAATGCCAAAGCCAAGGAAACATTGATTTCAAGCACAGAGCTCCTGTGTCTAATCAAATTTCGGTAATCTCAGCCAGTGACCTTTTCCTGTATGAGCAAATTTATGCACAGCTTAATCCCTGGCACTCTTATCACCTGATGTGCATTCCTGCTGCCTTTAGCATAATTACTGGATCGTTTTAGATCATTAATTTTGGCATGATTAAATTTTGGTCGGAACCATTATTAGAAAAATATAAGAAAAATGGTTTTCTATATTCTATTTATAACATATCCGAACATTAGGTTGATAGGAACAAAAAGAAAAAGAAACTTGTGTGAGTCACAGTTCTTTATTCCATGTTCTGAACATCATTAGAACATGGATTTGTGAGATGATGTCATTGCAAAATAAAAGCCTTTTCTTAAAAGCTGTACAGTGAATTGTACCACAAGCAGAGTTGCAGGTGCTGATAATACTGACATTTTAAAATCCTTTGGGTTTGTTTTGATTTGTTTTTTGCAGGGGAAAGGCAGTTTAATTTTTCCTGAGAGCAATTTATAATTAATATGATACTTGATGAAACGTCTTTCATAAAACAAAACTTTCATCATTTGGGATATGTGCATGGTTCAGTGAGGATAGGTAGGGAAAACAGAAGTCATTGTCTTTTCTTGAAATATATGTTAATTTAATGTCATTGCTCACAAGAAAGCAGATGACTCCTAACCAAAATTTCTTACTTTAGAATAGACAATGTTTCACAACATTGGCAACTTTAAGATGTGTAGACTTCAACTCCCCATGCTGGCTGGGGAATTCTAGGAATTGAAGTCCACATATATTAAAGTTGCTGAAGGAAACACTGCTTTAGAAGATAACCATAAAGGATTATTTGACAATACTTTTGTTGTTCTTCACCTTCAGAGGTCTCTCAGTTACTTACTAGAAACAGCAGCCAAATTACAACATCATGATCAGACAAACTACAGATAGTCCTCACTTAACAATGGTAACTGGAACCGGAATTTTCATCACTAAATGACACATTTGTAAAGCCTGATGTCAAGTGATCGTACCGCTTGATGATTGAAATTCCGACATGTCCAGTTCCCATTGTTAAGCAAATCACTGTAGGTCATTAAGCAAGGATGTCACATGGTCGCCATCCTCCTGCTGTCTTCCCCAATGACTTTGCTTAGGAAGTCAGCAAAGAAGGTCGCAAATGGTGATCACGTGACTGTGGGGATGCTGCAACCAACATAAGTACGAGGACCTGTTGTAAGTACTACTCATTCAGTGCTGTTGTAAGTTTGAACAGTTGCTGAACAAGTGGTCATTAAATGAGGACCACTTGTATTGCTATCAAGTTTTTTTTTAGACTTCTGCTTTCATTGTTTTAATAATATGCATTTTACCATATATTTTAATTGTTTTGGAGTATTGAGTGATTTTAGTCTGTTCCACACCACCCTAGGAAAAGCCTGATTTTGAAATGTGACATACACATTTTAGCAATTAATAAGTTTCATTTGGCCTTGGATTGGCCTCAGATGTAATGCTATTGTTTACATTAACCAAAGCTGTAAGGGACGCGGTGTGCAGCGGCTTAATGATGCTGAAAGCTGCCAGCCAGAAATGGTCGACACTTCAGCGGTTCGAGCCCAGCTTCGCACAGCAGAGCGAGTTCCTGCTTCTTCCCCAGTTCCTGTCAACCCAACAGTTCGAAAACTTACGTGAGTAGATAAATGGGTAATCTCACACCGGTGGGAGGAAAAATGCTGGTGGCGCCTTGCAAAAGGAGTCAGAAGCAGTTGCTGGTAATGCGGAAGCCGCACTCGCCCGAAAAAGGCACGAAGCAATGGAAACCCCACCTCCTGTGCTCACCAGCTGGGCTCTGCTCTAGGAATGAGGCACTGGCAAACCACTTCCAAAAAACAGCTTGCCTTGAAAACTGCAAGGACTCGTCCAAAGCAGTCACCATAGAGTCGGTAACGACTGAGCGCAGTTTAAAAAAAAAAAAGGGAACTCAAACTTTGATTTTGTTCCAGATTAACAGGTAACCTATGATTGCACCCTTCCTCCATCTTTGGATATTAGCAAAGTGACAACTAGAAAATGACTTGTCAGTTCAGGTGCAACATCAAAGCATGGTTCGCCCAAATTAGACCTTAAGTTAATCTCAAATCAAGGTTTCCAATCCATGTTGGATGGCCATGGTAAACAAGGATTTGCTAAACATATTCCTTCAGAAAACTCAGAAAACTCTGGCACCAATAAATGCAGACAGAAAAGCAAGACTAACTCAGTGTCATAGTCAGGTGACCCCACTGGCCATGTTTGCTAGCATCAAAAGCACCAATTCCCTGTATTGTGCTATTTCACATTCTTGTGACATCACTTAGGCCTGCAAAATGCCCTTATCTATGGTACAGTATGATAAACTTGCCTCAGAAGTAGATGAAAATGTTATTTTGAAAATCAGTAAAGGAAGAGTTTTTAAATGAAGTTTTAAAATAGAATACTTCCTACTGTAAGATTTAATTTAAGAGAACAAAAATCAATATATTCCTTAAAAAAACAAGGGAAATTAATTTATTTTAGTCTTTGATTATCTAAACTCTTCCAAAGAAGAAGAAAAATGGTTAGATGATGGGGTCCAAAACAGTTTTATTATTTTTTAAGGCATGTGTTAATAAAATAAATCAGTATGTGTGTAATTTTATTTTATTTTATTTTATTTTATTTTATACATGATTTAATTTTATTTAAATAAATAAATCTACAATTAGTTATGGATGGGTTCTTTGGACATTTCCTTTACATATACCACAAACTTTACCTATGCATTTTTATGAGGATTTTTTAATCACAAATTATTACAGAGGAGGTTGTAATGATTACTAAAGAAGAACTGCAATAGCTATTAAATCTGAGAAGAAAAAGACACATACAGAGACATGCTTGAACTTTCTGCAGAGAAATTATGTGAAGTGTAAATGCTAGAAATTCACTTATATGCTTATGGAAATCAGTTCTACTAGATTCTGAATATCAGAATTAAAAATGGTATCTCTGATGGAATCAGTAAAGAAAAGGAATACCTCTCTTGACCTTTTTGCAGTTGTTGACTTACAGTAAACACAGCAATCCAGCAATCTCTTTTTTTTAGGTTTATTTTACCTGTACTTTAAATGCAATTCTTATCACGTGTAACAATGCTAGGCTCACAAATTCTGCAAAGATCCAAGAGTTCCATCCTATTATTTTCCTGTCAAGGAGGGACAAAATAGGAAGGATAAATGGATGTTTATTCAGTTTGCGGCTGTTGATGATAAATGTATATGAGCTATTCTCAGATCAAGAAAAAGTTTGTCAAGATAAATTATATGAACAGAGTTCTAAATGTTCCTTCTGACTACTTTAACAGTTGATCATTTTCTTCAGATGTTGTCATTCCCCTAGGTGCTTATATATTTCGTGGGTAAGAATAGATCTGCATTCACAAAGGAATGAGCACGTGAATATCTATATACTACTAAAACTCTCATATGTATAACCTTCAAGTGGGCAAAAGGTTACATCATAGAGCAACAATTTTGAACCAAATGGACTAACTTACAGATCATGCCCAAAATCTGGCGCCCATTACTCCCATGGAATTGAAATTTGTGGCCATTTCAGTCCAGGCCACATGATCGTCTTAGGCATATCCCTGACCTCTTTGCTGCCTTCCTCTGTCGCCTGTGCCCAATTGGCTTGTGGCAAGGCCCAACAAGCGAGTGGAGATTGGCTGCTTTGGAAATGAGGCAGAAATTTGAAATCTCTTAACAGCAGTAGGTGTTGAGGGAGGGATTAGGGAACAACCTGGATGTCTGCTGGCAAGTTAGGGCTGTCTGGGGGGTTGCCAGTGGTTGACGGGTGAGCCTTTTTCCTCCCTTGAGGGAGGGGACCATTGGGGACATCCTGGAATGGGGAATGGGGGTGCAGTTTTCCACATGGTCTGTGACTCTGTTTATTCCACCTGCCCCCAGCAAAGTGGCAGGCAGTTCCACAGCTCAGGTGAGGAGGAAGAGGAGGAGGAGGAGGAGGAGGAGGAAGCTTCACCGGGGACCTCCTAAGGGTCATTAAGGGAGGGCAAATATCTCAGGCCTATATTATATGTGGGAAGGGGGGGGGAGGGAGAGAGGAAGGGAGATTTCTGGCAGCTTCCCACTACCAAAGTCAATGGGGAAGCCAGCAACAAGTTGTAAGTCACTCACACTCCCATTGCTTTTTTGCCCTTGGTCATTTTGTTTCTCTTTTTAGGTAAGGAAATATCTCTGAAACTATGACCCAACAGGTCATACTTATCTAGTTCTTTATTAACTACATTAATTGTGTGTGGGGCGGGGGGAGTGGAATTCAAAGAATATCTGCCCAGAATGGTTACAATTAGGAAAAGAGATACTTGAATAAGTAACATGGTTTTTCAAATGAATGAAAGAGGAAAATGGTAAAGGAGGCCTCCAAAGCTAGAATAGAGACAGAAAGATAATTTATAAAAAATCTGTATAATTGGCTTAGGTCTAGACCAAGATTGCAATCTTATGATAGAAATGCACAAGCATTTGTTCTTTGAATGGTAACACATACCTTGCTCTTTTCACGTGACATCATGTCCAACTTGTCATTGTGGGGTTCATTTCTCTCAGTGTATCTCTGACTGCCTTCATTGTGCTTTTGTATTTTTTTTGTCTGCGCTCAGTCATTACTGACCCTGCAGTGACTGCCTGGACGAATCCTTGCAGTTTTCAAGGCAATTGTTTTTCGGAAGTGGTTTGCCAGAGCCTCCTTCCTAGAGCATAGCCCAGCTGGCGAGCGCAGGAGGCGGGATTTCCGTTGCTTCACGCCCTTTTCGGGCAAGCGCGGTTTTACGCTTACCGGCAACTGGTCCCGTCTCTCTGTGCAAGGCGCTGCCAGCATTTTTCCTCCCACCGGAGTGAGAGTCCCCATTTATCTACTCACGTGAGTTTTCAACCTGTTGGGTTGACAGGAGCTGGGGGGGGGGGGGAACAGGAGCTCACCCTGTTAATGTGAAGGCTGGACTCGAACCGCTGAAGTGTCAGCCATTTCTGGCCGGCAACTTTCAGCGTCATTAAGCTGCTGCACCACCGCGTCCCCCCTCATTGTGCTTATTCGGCACAATTCTGGCTTCTGTACCTGTTCGACAAAATGTGTCTGTCAAACGATATAGTTTTAACTTGGCAGGAGGGTTTTCCATTGCAGGGCTGGGCAGAGAGAGACAGAGTGTCCTTACAAGGCAATTCGAGCTTGAGTGCCACAAGGATGCTACTGAAAGGAACTAACGAACTAACTAACTAACTAACTAAATAAGCAAGCAAGCAAGCAAGCAAGCAAAGATATCCAGCAAAATAAATAAGCAAAGTTACCCAGTTTGATAAAGGGTTGTTTAGCTTTAGCAGTTGATTAGTATGTAGAAAACTGTTGATTAATTGTAAAGGAATGAAGGTACTGCATTTTAAATTTCTATCAGTGCACAATATTTGTTTACTTTTTAAATTTCATGATTGCACATGATTACAGGCAAATGTCTGAAGGAATAAACCATAAATATGACAGTAGTTGTAACCTGTCTTTGCAGTGCTATAGATGTAGCAATCAAATGCATACTCAGCCATGGAAGTGGAATCCCAGTCTCTCAGCCCAAACCATGCTTTAGGGTTGTTTTTGCAAGGAAAACCTGAAGGAGGGAGGGCTACAAATGCTATCTTTTGTTCCTGGAGAAAAGATGGGATACACATCTAAAGAATAAAATAAACAAATGCAAAAAATAGAAATAAATAATAAAAACACATGATTTTTCTACATGCCCTGTTTGGTATGTGTCTCATGCTGAGGTTTTAAACATTATAGATCAATATACTGTTTGCCATGCGTATATTAAGCAAGAATTGCATGTGGAAAAAGGGGCTTCATGTACTGAACCCAAATACTGTCTGTAACTGTACAGAAAATTTGGTGCTTTCTCCTCTAGAATGGATGGCTTCATGTAACTGCTTAACAGTAAACTCATTCTACAAATCTCTACTGGCATATGCCAATGCTCTTAGTTCTTGATGAGGAAGAAACTATTAGCTATTTATGTGGCAGATTTATCTATGCTATGTGTTAATAAAGTTCACATTCAGTTCTCTACATACTCATCTAAGACTCAATTACATTGTACCTTCCTCTACCTGCCTTTTACTATAATCCAACAGAACTGCTATCATTAGCAGTGAAATCCTCTGTATATCTAGTCAGAAGTAAATCCCATTATGTACAGCATTACTCACTAGTAATCATGTAACAGTTTTAATCTCCTTTTCTTAATTACATTCCTTTCTTCATTCTCACTACTTCTTTCAACTGAGAAAGTAGGAATGGTTGAGTCCATAATTATCTAAAAATGATTTCCTGTAACTTTAATAAAAAGATTACTTTTTATTATAATGCAATTCTTCCTTTCCTTCCACCCTAGTATATACAGTACAATAATTTAAGACTCTATCAGAGTAGGGCTAAGCAATGCTATGCAGCAGATGTCACTTCTAATGCAAATGTTACTGCACTATCATCTTAAATATTATTAAATCTTGGCCTTGCAGACTGGATTTTCCGGAAGTTACAGTTCAGCAAAATCTAAAGGACTATAGGTTCCCATATAAATTGTACAAACTTACCTTAAGTCCCACTGACCTCAACAAAAACAATTTTGGTTGTCTCAAAATCCAAATTTCATAATGAGTCTATATCTGATATTCATAAAAGCTAAAATACCTGCAAAGGCTTGGTTGCACCTGTATCTCCTTCCAACCATCTTATCCTGAAAAAGTATAAATATTCCCCTCTCAGCCCTATGGGTGGTACGTGTCTTCCTCAATCATGGGTCCTCTACCAGAAGCCTGGGAGTTTGAGGGTTCTGCACAGTATATATATAGTCTCACAAAGCCAACTGCATTTTAGGGTTTTTAATGTTGTTTTATTGTTCCCACACAGGCTGCAGTGGCCTCATCAAGTTTAACCCCAGGTTTTTTGGATCATATCACTTTGCTTCTAAATAAGCTCTTTAGAAGTCAACTGATCTTGAGAAAGTTCACATTCTTGTGCTAAAGCTAGGTATAGCAATTAAGAGCACTCTTCTTTTCTGTGACCATGTTGCTTCTTTTCAACATTTCAGAATTCAGATTCCAGTGTTGTCAGTTTCATCATCTTGTAGTTCTTGAAGAATTACAAAGGCCATGTGAAATTATCTCAGTATTCTGGGAAATAGCAGCAGATTGATCATATATATTTTATTCCAAAAGGCCAGTGCCTGGAGGCAGCACAATATAGATCACTCCTAGGATGGAGCCAGGGAGGATAGGAAGTGCCAAGCCTGTTATTGAAGTCTGTGGTAGGCAAACAGAACCAGATTGAGCTCTCTATCAAATCCCTTGTTGTAGATAGTTATGATGAGGGCAGTTATAATATGAGATAAAGTTATAAAATGAGAACCAGAAAACATGTGATGAAACATCTATCAGCTATTTCACATTCAAAAAGAGTGTTATTCACTCAAAACAGGGTGTTTTAAATTTGAAACAGTTTGAATTAATGACATCTTGTGAGGTATCAGAATCTATGGGTTTTCTTATGGGATTTTGTGAGATTCTGGGACCAATGCCATCTTTCACAAGATTTTGCAATCTAATCAGTTTCTGATTATTTGTAAACATTTTATTTTTATTTTATTTTCAGTTGCCAGCCATGTTATACCTAATGCCAAATAGATAGGATACAGAAAGAGCAGTCCATGCCCCTTAGGCTATGTATCTATATTTGCAAGTAGATGTAAAATGTGAATAATAAATAGGAATCCTGTGCTTCTGAAATGGTGGTCTTTCAGAAAATAAAGGACAGGGGATTTCAACTGACTAGTGTAATGTTTCATTGTAGATTTGTGAATCTGTCTCTCCCTCTTTATAAAATATACTACGTGCTCTTGGGAAAGAAGTAAATAGATAAATTGAAGAGCTAACTAAAGGGAATAGCAAAAGAAGCAATTTTGTGTTGCCTGTAGAGTTCTACCATTCCATGTTTATTATAGCCATGATGGGCTTCATTACTTGTACTCTCTTGGCTCTTATCTTCTAAATGTAATCAAGATCTCTTCATATTGTTTCTAAGAACTCATTAGAATAATAGATCAACAAAAGGGATTTATGTACTGAAGTTTCACACAGGTAATTTTTTTATGATTCCCAAATAAAAATGGCAAGCCATATTGTTACTTAATTATGAAACTTCTAAGCACAGTTGAACTTTCCATGGCACACCTGAAGCCAACATTTGGTTGCCATTTACTCTTGGCTTAAGCCAAGCTAACAATCAGAATTTAGGCATCTTCCTAGATTCCTCATGTCTAATTACTTCAAATAAAAGTTTCCTCCTGAGAGGAACCACTTTCATTCTGTGTCTGACAGGTAGAAATTAGTTACCTAATGACATGGAATTGTTCTGCAAATTGAAGGAATTAAGTGAGCTTTTTTAATTTGGAGTCCTTCTAAATTACATTTTAATTTGGATTCTAATGTGATGAGGTGGATGGTGTGAGGGAGCTTAATTTGGATTTTCTTTAGTAATTTGATATTGCCCTTTCCCCAGATTTCATATGTCTCTTTTATCTCCTTTGGTATTTCCTTAGTCTCAAAGCTATCATGCTTGCGTGTGCAGCTTGTTTAGCACATTTTTGCAGAGTGAGGTGAAACCTGTGCACTTTTGTGATTCTTACCTGCAATTAATTATAATGTCAGTTACTCCAATCCATGGGACCTGGACAAGAAGTGGCATGTCATAACAGAGACAATATGGGGTGAAACAGTTAGCTTTACAAAGTTAGTTAGCTGGTCAGCAGAATAATGATTCTATCTTTATAAATTTGAATTATTACAAATTAATCTATTACAAATATGGAACAATTTTGTTTCATTTGTATTTATAACTAAGCAAATTGACATTTCCCAGACTATTATAGCCTTGTTCTTTAGATAGTGCATTTCTCCAAATTCGGCAACACAATTCTTAGAGAAAAATATTTGTAAAGCTATGTGATAAAATGTGTATATAAGACATTCATTTAATCAGAATGTAAATATCCATTTAAAAAACAACACAGTTTAAAATGGGAACAGAATAAAATGGCTTTCTTAGATTGGGAATCACCTGATTTATCCACCCTAATTGTTATGACCAGGCAACTCCCTTCTGGAGAAATCTGCTTAATTTTTCAATCAAGCAGGTTCAAATTCTATACTTCCTATCTGGTGGCTATACTTACTTTAGTTGAGCTGGCTTGTCGGAGCATATAAATCTGGTTTTCCCAGACATTCTTTGGCTACCTATTGTAATGGTAGGTGGGCATGACCTTGGGAGACAGGAGGAAGAGCCACAGCCTGGACAATGGTGTGATAAATGAAATTTGAGTCTGAAGGAGGAGGAGTGGGGAAAGCATCTCAGAAGGGACCCTTTCTAGTTTTGGGGAGAGTACAAGTGGAGGACAGGAAGAGTACTTTCAGACTTGCAAGATTCTGTTAATGTAACCTTACAATAAAGATAGAGCTAGTACTCCTGGTTGTACTTCTTGTCTGAACTACCTTGCAAAGCTAATGTGAATTAACTTCTAGGGTCCATAAATTCTAAACATTTTCCTTGGTTCCTTGTTTGCCTCCTCCTATACATAACTTCTCATATATTTCATTCATGTCCAAAGACTCAGGGTCAACTGAATGTGGTTGGTAGATATGGTGGCCATTTAAGTTATGACACCTATATAGTAGAAAGCCTTTCCCTTAGGAAGGTTGTCTGATCCTTATTATTACTTTTGTTGTTGTTGTTATAGCTAGGTAACAACCATTTAGGAAGGCAGGAAGGCAGGAAGGGGCAGACTAATGTGTGGTATAGCCATACTTATACTTTAAAAGAAATGGATTCAATATCACAATCACTACAGCAGAGCTGGAGAATATATTGGATTATTCTAGTTTACTGTGAAATAAACATTTACACGGTTAATATTTGGGTTGTAGAATTTATATATTTGCACAGGTTGGACTTAGTGGCCTGTTTCACAGACCGAGTTTTGGACTGGGGCCTCATCAGTTCTGCCCCTACATGCTGTATTTGACTCCAGCAAGGCCTTTTATAGCAGAAAGGGTAGTTGAACACTCAAGCACATTTTGGACTGAAAATGCTTTTTCTTCAAAATCGTAGTTGTCTATTTCAACATGTTTTTAGGGGAGGGACACAAAGAGTGAAACATGCAGTTTGCCTTAAACTTGGCTTTTGTCAGAATGTGATTTAATGTTGAATATTTTGCTACTGTAATGTCATGGGAAGAGATTTCTGTATGTTGCTGGTAGCTGATGCATCTTTCCATTTACCTATTTCCTTTAACATATGGCTTGCATTGTTGCTGTTTTATTTCATTTGTCTAATTGCCTATTTCTTGTTTCATTATTTTTCCAGATATTTCAGATAGAGAATTTGGGGTCAGCCTGGAATCAAATCCCCTAATTTAATTATTTCAGTGCCCTTCTAGGTAGTATCTTTTGTCTGGGGATACTTTTCATTGGGAAAAATCCCCACCAGGGTTATGTATCAGGTATAGACCAAATCTTTTTGCTAGCCCATACTCTCATGCCTTCTGCTACTTTCTCTGTTGCCACCTCTTTTTTCATCTCTTTCTCCTATCTTCAATTTTCCCTTTCCTCTCTGCTGAAAATCTACTGCTGCAATCAGTTTTGCAAAAAAAGAAAGAAAGAAAGAAAAGAAAAAAAGAAAAAGAAAGTGAGCATAAAGGAAAGAGTTAACCATTCCATCTCCATACCCAGCTGGCACAAAATGGATGCAAAGGTAACATGCATGCCATCTAACCCATGGTTGGCAATCACCTGCCCATGATCTAGAGGAAGATGGAAATGCTGTTCTAGATTTATGGGCTGTCATACACTGACTTCTAATTCTTGGGCTGAGTGGAGCCCCACTTTACTAGCCATTTCGTTAAAATTATTTTCAAAAATCTGACTTCTATTTACCGTATGGAAGAATGCAAAAGGAAATAAGGCACACATTTATCTAAGGTCCAAAAATTATTCTGTAACTGGATGCACACCTCCAAGGTTGTACAAGATCTATGTGTCATTTATTTATTGTACATGTACCCTTCAGCAATCAAATTATTCTTGGCATCAATAGAAGTGAATATGTGTAGCTCAGGGTTGAACTATGGAGTCCTTGGGGGTTCTCTGAACTTGGCTGTTTTCTTGCAAACGTTTCATTACCCAGCTAGGTAACATCTTCAGCGCTAGAAGGGAGTGGGGTTTGCTGCCTGTTTATATACAGTGGCATCCCCTGCCCGTGTTGGTGGGGGTGTGGATTTTTTTTTGTTTTATTCTTTCCCTCTGGTAGTTCCTTGATTAGGGTATTATTTACTGCTGATTGTATGTCTGGTGATAATCTTGGTGTTAATCTCTGTTTATCTGGGTGATGACTGCTAGTGAGGAGATGTTCTGGTCTTCTGTTTTCCTTTCTGTTGTCTCTTTTGAATAGAGTGTAGATATTGTTTATCTCTATGTGCCTGTTGATGGCTGTCTTGTCTGAATACCAAGCTTCCAGGAATTCCCTTGCATTTTTGGATTTAGCTTGGTCTAAGATGCTAACAGTTTCCCAGTTGAAACTATAGTTAAGTCTGTCCATGTGTTGTGAAATTAAGATGTTTTCATTGTGTCTTCTGACTGCTAGTTGATGTTCATGGATGTGCTCTGCTAGCCTTCTGCCTGTCTGTCCTACATAGTTGTTGTTACAGTCCTTACACTGTATGTTGCAGATGACTCCTGTTTTTTCTTCTTGTGCTGCTACTGGGTCTTTTGGTTTGCTTAAGATGACACCTTTGTTATAATAAAAAAGGAACAACTAGAGAAGACACATGAAACCATCAACAACATCTTCAAAGGAATAAAATTCACCAGAGAGGAAGAAAACAACAACACACTACCCTTCCTGGATATCCTCATCAGCAGAGGACACAACAGCAAATTAGAAACCCAAGTCTATCGGAAGACAACCCACACTAATCAAGTACTCCATTACCAAAGTAACAACCCAACCTCCCACAAGAGGAGCTGTGTGAGAACATTATTCAAGTGTGCACAAACTCATTGCAGCAACCCAGAACAGCAGCAAAAGGAAACAGACCACCTATACAACATCTTCCAACAAAATGTATATCCACACAACTTTATCAAAAAGTTCCTGGCCAGTCAACCTACTACAACATAACCAACACAAGCTATGAAAAGGATAACACTGCCATACATCAGAAACGTCTCAGAAAGTAACAACAGACTATTACAACCACATGGCATCTCTGTAGCACACAAACCAACTAAAGCCCTCCAAAACATCTTAAGAAAACAGCCAAGCTCAGAGAACCCCAAGGACTCCACTATCTTGGCATCTTCCAAGATATACAAATCAAGCAATTAAACCATTCATTGTAAAAACACCAACTTAAGTGACAAGAAAAATGAATAGAAGTAAAAATAATATAAAAAATGGTACAAGACAGTAAGTCAAGAATATGCCCTCTGAAATACTTCAGCAACTTCCTGAAAGCTATCAGGGAGGGGACAAATCTGATCTCCAAGAGGAGGTCATTCCAAAACAACAGGGCTGTCAAACTGATTGCTTGTGTATATTGAACATATAGCCTGTATTTCTGCTGACTCTTTTCTTTCTTCTGATAGAGCAGTAAATCTCCTCCTTACATTTAGATAACCATAGCATAACAAGTAGATGATGACATTTTATCTTGCTTAATTTCATATGACCATTATTATGTCAAGCATTTTACCAACATGCTTCATTTGTTCCTCTTGTAATCATAAAAGCTTTTCCTCTTATTATTTTTTTTTTCTCATCATGGTTATGCTCCTGCTTCTTAGTTCTTGTCTACTTTCAGCTTCAGCTTTCAAGTTTCAAAACTACTTAGTCAGCTGGCCAAATAATCAGATTTGATTACAAATGGCTACAGTGATAAAGTAATCACCACTACTTCCAGAAAGTTTATTTAATGTACTTATTTTCTAGCTGGAGCATCAGACAACTGCTCTTATTTTCTTCAGAAGAAATTATTGGACTATTTTATGGAAGCATAATGTCTTACTCTTGAGAGAGTCTGGTGCTGGCAAAAGCATGTTATGTGCATGATATATGCTGTCAACAGACCCAATATTAATGTTCTCTATCATTGCTTCACCTCAAACTAAAATGTTTGAAATGCTTCCATTTCTTTCATACCTCAAAGTCGTTCAAGAACTTGATTACTTTTCAGTACACAACAACCAAAAAAGCAGCTGATAAGCCTTTATTTTTAAACAGGACCTTTTAATCAATGAGCTGCAATGAGAAGGTGTTGGGGATTAAAGAACTATTATTGTGAGCATAATATTTGTATACTCCTATAAAGCCTTGTAATGTATTAAAAACCCACTGTGTTTGTTGAGATTTTTTGAGATGGCCTGAAATCTTTGTATGTATGTGAGTTCAGCAGCCTTTCACTCAGTTGGCTACTTTGAAATGTATAATGGGGTGTCCTGGGAGGTAGAAATGCTTGGATATTACCTTGTCTTTATTTTGTGTCCTGATATCAAACTTGTACCCATTAATTCTGCAGAAAGTTTGTCCTTTTTGTCCTCTGCAGAATCCAGGGGGCATTGCTGTCAGATGATGGAATATATCACATTAGAAGAAGAGCATGTGAAGGCGCCTCTAATCTTGAATATGAAGTCAGTAGAGAAATTTGAAAAGAATGGTTCACTGTGAAAAAAAAAAGTCTCCCTTTATGGATACTAGTGCAAATGTATTATGTTCTATGTATACAGTTTGGAGAAAAATCTATGCATTCTCCTGCAGCAAGGCCAAGTGCTGGGGTGGGCAGAGGTGGGGGACAACTAGCTTGCAGTATCTATCCTTGGACCTCTTTCTTCCCACTGAACAATGCAATTAACTGGCTGCTGCAATTTTCTGCCTTGGATCTGGCATTTTTCCCACGTGGGAAAAAGCTGTTCATGGTGTACAGTGGATCCATTTTCATTTCCATTTTGGTTTTTGTGTTCAAAGCCACAATCATTTAATGTTACTTTCCTTTTAATTGCATTTGTTTCATTTCATCTTTGCTTTAATTATCTAATCTTGTGTTTCACCTGTTTTTCCATTGATTTCAATGGCTTCTGGCGTCTGTGACTTTTGGGTCTTGGTCCAAATGGTATGAAATTTCAAGCTTCTAACTTGCATTACCTGCCAAGATTTCACAGCCACTGTATAAAGGAAAGGTGGAAGATGGAAACTAGTGTATTTGCATGAGTTTATCAATCTTATATGAATAGAAAACAAAAATAAAATGAAGACAATATGGTTAATGACAATAATAACACTAATAATAACATTACTATATGTATTAACTAGGTTGTAGTTAATAGAACCAAGTACCTATGAAATGAATGGGGCAAAAGCCTTTTCTCATACAGCTGCAGAGAAAAATTGTATTTCTCAGAGTTTTTTTTTTTTTTTTGGTTACTATGACTTCGGTCATATTGTTCAACCTGCAGAGCACTCACCTTTTTAACAATGTATTGAATAAATTATTATACTTTAAGGCAATTCTTTTTGGAGGTGGGGAGGAAAAGGAGGAATGAATGGAGCTTCCCTTTCTTGTAGATTGCCCTTGTCTTTTCTTACATATCAACTGCCTCTATGAATGGGGTTCTGCAATTTAGAACTTAAGTAATTCCACACTTTCCATCAAAATGCAAACTGTAACAAAGTCATATTTCCAAATTCATGCTTCTCCAAAATGTGCAGTGTGGTTCTCCACTCAAAGAGAATGGGTACAACATTGGGTATAAGAGGAAACGTAGCCACAAAAATACATGTGTATGTTAAAATGTCAAACCAAGTGCTGTTTGTATGGCAAACATGCAATATTCACATCTGTAAATTTATGTAGGTAAAATGTATTAGGCCAAATTATGGATAAAAATGGGTATATCAAGGAAAATTTATGAAAATGCAAAGCATTTTTCATGCAAACTTTTTTTTTTTTTTTTTGAAGAACCTCAAACTGATGCATAGGAAAAGTGGGAAATAGGGAAAGTCAAAGTCAGTAACCTTTGGCCTTCCTTAGCTATGGCTTGGCTTCCCATTTTCTCATGATTAGCTCCACATAAGAGAGCTTTTATGGATTCTGCTTGTCTTTCCTTGTGAAGAATATGTGGAAATGCATGTGAAGTAGATTAGGCCAAGTATTGTTTCACTCAACATTTTATATTTATTGGTGTCTCCAGAGTACATGGGTGTGCAACAGGTTGGCTGATGAACAGCAATGGAATTAACATGGTTGGCATGGGAGTGTCTACTGATGATCAGTTGCCTATCCTTCCCAATTTACCTTTGGATTACACAGGATTGAAAATACATCTTGCTGGCTCCATTTAGCTATCAACAAAACCAAGTGGGCCCCATATACTGGCCAGTCTCCCATCCCCAAAACTGCCATTGCCTCTACTCTTTGATTAAACCTTTCCTTGTGCAGATGGGAAGAAATAATAACATGAATACTGAGCAATGTAACTGGCATTTCCATTAACTGGTTAATTATGGGTGGAAATCACTCCAAGTGAAATAGAAAACATTCTGAATTTATGAAGGAAGGAAGAAGGCTGAGTGCAAAAGAATTGCTGCTCAATACAAAGTTTGTTCCAAGACAGCACTTGGAGTAATAAAAAAAGAGCCTGGCTGAGTCAGACCTTCTACAGGGGAAGCACAGCACAGTTTGTCAGAAAAATGATGCCATCAAAGAATTCTAGTTCTACTGAAATCCTTTTGGAAATAAAAAAGCATGTACAAAGGATCCAAGGATACGATTTCCTATAGTTTTCAGCAGGGACCTTTCCAATAAAATGTCACATAAAAGAAAACACTGTCCTTTTTACTTCTGTTAAATCTTTTTCCTGTTCAGAAACACAGAACTCCAGAACTTGAAGAGTTACCAAGGGACGACGAAACAGGCAGTTTCATTCCAATGTGCTTTTTTGATGCTGCAACAGTTTGTGCTGCTGTAGAGATATACATTGGATTTGAAGGCAAAAAAGTGCTTCAGAGAACATAGAAGCATGCACAGAACACCTGTCTCCAACTCTTTAAAGCACCTGCATCAAAGATGCAGGTGCTTTAAAAAGTTGCAGACAGGTGCTCTGGGCATGTTTGTGTTTGCTTCAAAGCACCTTACTGACCTTCAAATCCAATGTATCACACATTCTAATATACTGTCAGGTTCAGCCCAAGAACAACAACGAAACAGTCCAGTCCAGTGTACTTCCTTTATTGCTTATACACTATAGACAGAATCTTGCCAGACTAAACCTATCCTAAAGCTACTAATGGATGTACCCCATGAGAGCCTAGGGAGGGGCTAGCCTCAGCCCCTTCTTCTCACAGTCCTTCTGTGGGCTGAGAAAGTGATTGCCTTTCTCCTTCCTCTGGGATGCACCCCCTCCCTCCTGATAGCCTTGATTTCTCATAACAGTCTCCTCCTAGCCTATGCCTTCCATTACATATACTAAAATACAACTAAACTAAATTAAACTAAACTAAACTAAACTAAACTAAAGAAATAAAATAAAATAAAATAAAATAAAATAAAATAAAATAAAATAAAATAAAATAAAATTGTGTAGAGTCAAAACCCCAGGATTTGATACTACACAAATCCTGATCCCGATACTACACAAATCAAACCTGGACGACTGTCAGTCTTCAAACCATATGTAGACCTTTTGGCCCTCTCTTTGTAGCTCCCAGATCCTTCCACAGTAGTGCCATCAAAATTGGGCAACAAATCCCTGAAGGTGGGCAGCAAGATTGTCTCATTTTGGGGGTAGGGGGAGATACAATTTTGATTTCATGTATGTTGAATTACAATTAAATATAGTCAGTCTGACTTCCTGCATCTAACTGACTATATTTCATGTGAATGTATGAGCTGTCAGCCAATGGCTGTTGCATGAAATGATAAGTTCTCCTTCACTGAAGGCCTTCAGACAGAAGCTGGATGGCCATCTGCCTGAGATGTCCTAGTATATTCTGCACTTAGAAGGGAGTTGGATTAGATAGCCTTGAGGTGACTTCCAACACTGTGATTACCTACCAGTTGGGTACTTAATTATCTCCTCCTTCTGTCACATTAAAAATCAAATTTGATAACAAGTTTTGCACACCTTGATATCAGAATCACACTTGATATCAGAATTGCATTAAACTATAGTTGCTGTTCTGGTCTTTAATATGCACGTGAGCAAGTATGATTTTCTGTAATGAAGTATTTCTATTTCCAGCAACACTGCTATTGGGAGGTAGGATTATAGCTCAGTGGAAGAATAGACTTCTTGCATTTTGTTAATTTATAGTCAGACTCAGAGGAGACAGTCTTCTGCTATATTGTCAGTTATATTGTTGTTGTCAGCCAAAGCAAAATATTATGCTGTTTAACTGCTGCTAAGCCTATTTTGAGCCTGAAAGGGCTCATAATTCCCACTCAGTGACAATACTGGCATTTTGCTGTCTTCTTTAATCCAGGCTTTGAAGCCATTATCTTGAAATGCAAACTTAAAACTCCCATAACAAAGCATATTCCTTTAGCATGGAAATCTCCCAGATTATAGAGGGAAGGGTTTTTAACCGTATGGGTAGGATCAGGTACTCATCATTCTTGTCCTAAATAATTTCATCAATCCTAGTAAAACTCCGCAATAAGCAATTTATTTTATAAAATCAATAAAATTCCAACAATGAGTATTAACTAGGAGCATGCATGCATTATTGCATTACCTGGTTTGGATTCTGGCATAGAAAACAGTCTATCTTGGTTTAGCATAAAATCATAATCTTTTAATCTCTTACTATTTGGGAATGAGAATAAATGTTTCACCATCAAATATTGGGCATCAGTAATATTTGTATCAAAAGATATCCCCTTAGAAACCCCGACCTCCTCTTTTTTGGATCTAAGCATCCCTGACCTCTTTCCCCAGACAAGTCAACTACATGCTGCTTTCACATTTCCAAAAATCATCCAGCCTGGATCAAACTCCATTACATTTTTTTTTTTCAAGTAGTGTGCCAAACAAAGAAAAATATCTGTTTCATATAGTAATACATCTCAGCTAAAGTGCATCCTAAAATATGTAGCTTTAGGGAAATGGGACCTTTAAAAAGCAGATATTCAAGAAAATTCCATACAAAAAAGGATATGTTGGGGATAGGTTATTGCAATATGTACACCATGGAGAGTTATGTGAATTTTGTTTTACTGCTTTAAAAAAATGGTACAAATTTGGTGGATCAGAGTAATACCATGCTACACTCCCATAGATAAGATTTAGATTGATATGCACATCCCTGTTCATCCCACCCTCCTCTTCCAGGAGCATTAGAAAAAGAAAAAATGGAGGCTTTTCCCCTTCCTCAACTTTTCCTAACTTTCATCCAACACCTCAGCTACACAGTAATGCTACAGAGGAGTATATTTGCCAAGGACATTTCAAATTGCTTTTCAGATGAAACTGGGAGGTCCCCTCTGATTCAGAGTTTAAGGGATCAGTTGTCTGCATACCAAATGTGTTCTAGATATATTCACTATGATTATTTCATGATGCACCCTTCCTTGAGATGAAACTTTTGTGAAAATGTCACTGAAATACTCCTTGCTCAAAATGGCATACTCAAAGCACCCAAGCAAGCAGCTTTTGTTGGTAAATTTATTTTCTACCGGTTAGTTTCTATATATTCTAAGTCTCCAATATGGCATCCAGAAGAACTGTTTTGCCCACAGATATTGCCTTTGGCATTGCCCTTTCTGACTTGCTAATATTTTTACATTACTTTCTTTCAAGGGTTTTCATCTCTTCATGTGGTGTCATAACATCCTAAAAAGGTAAATTTATTCATGTGTGACTTCCATGAATAAAACTAATATGACTTCCTTGGTTGCAGTGAGTGTATTGACTATTTTTATCCCATTCTTTATCCTCTTTCTATATGCAAAGTCAGAGTCCTATCAAAGCTCACCCCTACTGCTGTTGGCTTTTCCAGGTAGAGTAGGCCTTCTCCAAGAAGCAGGTCCAGATCTGCATGGCCTGTCTGATGTGCACCTAGGAGGGGTGCTGAATTCAGGGAAGAACATATTGGAGAAGAAAGGCAATCCATAGACAGTATAGGAGAAGCTGGTGCAGAAATACCTGGAACCCAGCTGGCTTCAGTCCGAATGAAACAAGGCTTCTGTCTCCATGAAAACACTTTCTCCCCCCTCCTCCTGCATGGGATCAAGGCTTCCTGGCTTTAGCTATTCTGCTTTGCATGGTACTGGAATTCAGTTTAACATGCACCAGCTTTCTACACCCATAAACCTATTGACCACAGAGAGACAAAGAGAGAGGCAGGGGTGGGTGGGTGGTTGGGGAGATTTTCTCCATGATGATCTGATCCTAACCTTCCCTTAAGACTTGGTTATGCCAGCAGGCCTGGGGATCCCAGGGGATGGGGGAATTAGTGAGGTGGCTCCCTTATTTTTAACATCCTTTTATTCTCTGTTTTATTTTGCTTTTTATATTTTTTAACGTATTTCTTGACTGTTTTTAGCTTTATTCTACACACCCAGAGTTGCTTATGATGAGATGGGTGGCTATATAAATTCGTTTAATAAATAAACAAACAAACAAACAAATTGGTCCTTCAGCTTTTCCAATGGAGCTCCTATGACCATGTAACTGACTACCTTGCTGCTGATCATCCACTTCTCTTTCATTCACAAATTTCTCAGTGTTAGAGCCTTCTCCAAACAGCTAGGTCTTCACATAATGTGTCCAAAGTAGGATAATTTGAGCCTGGTCATTTATGCCTTGAATGAGAAATCTGGGTTGATTTCTTTGATGATCCATTTGTTTGTTTTCTTGGCTGGCCATGGTATTCTCAGGAGTCTTCTCCAACACCAAAGTTCAAAAGTGTCATTATTCTTCATATCCTGCTTCTTCAAAGTCCAATTTTCAGTTCCATAGAGTGCCACAAGGAATCCTTCTGCCTGCACTGTAGGTATAGACACATTATGGCACTGAATATCTTTTCTGAGAACTTCATGGCTATTCTATTCTCATTGTCAATTGTAAGGTTGGTTGTTGTATCTGTTGTCATTAATTTGGTCTACTTTATATTTCATTTGAGTCTTATAAATGTAGAAGTTAGCAGAAAGTCTATACATTTATATCTCCTTTCCTTGTCTAAAAGATATATTTTGCATGTTTCTTATTGGTTAGACATGTATCCTCTGAGTGTTTATCACTTCCTTCCTCTCTCTCAATTCAGTCTTCTTTCTCTTCTGTCTCTGAATTCAGGTACTTACCTGACTCACATGCTCTCCATAATGAAGGAAAGCACACTACATCAATGTTTCTCAACCTTGGCAATTTTAAGATGTGTGGACTTCATCTTAAATAAACTTAAACTTAAAGAAACTGCACTACAGGCTGTTAGCTATAGACAGACATAGGTAACTTTGGCTTTCCTATTGCCCAGTTATTTCTTAAGCAAAACGTACCTTTATTTTTCTTTCACACAAGCACCAGCTTCAAGGTTACTTTCTTTACAAAGTTATACTCATCTCTCTACTGTATAAAGCTTTCTGCTATGTAACATATGGAATTCCTCAGAGGTAGAGGGAGCTAGTGAGGTTCCTGTTCCCTCCCACACCCAGCCTTTCATGCTCACTCTAGTCTTATCCAATTCTTGTTAGCTCTTACCTAGGTTGCTGCTCTCCATCTCCACTTAAAAGGACTTCTGGGTTGGAAGAGAGAGAGGCAGGCAGCATCACTTGCAGCATGAGGCTCAATGGAGTATGAACTTGCCTTTTGCTGTCTCTTTACAGATTTGTTTTATACCACATGCTTAATTTGATTACTGAAAACCCTTTTCCTGAGTATGCACAATATACTAGCCAGCCATGCTGGGTTTGTTCCACAAAAGCTTCACCTTAAGTCCTGGCAGGTTCATTTTACCTTCAGGTAAATGGATATTTTTTGACAGGCCACACCACCAGAACTGCCAGTTCCTTTTATGTTTTTAACCCTCATCTTCCATTTACATCTAAAACCATCTCTTCTTATTAGATCTGTTGCATTGTTTTGGGAAGGTTGGTTAAGGTAGAAGTAGACCTCGCTTACCGACTGCCTCATGCAGCAACTGAAGTTACGAAGGTGCTGAAAAAATAACTTTGCAACCAAGATATACATTTATAACCTTCACAGAATCTGTCCCTCAGTCACGTGTTCACCAGGGAAGCCCTGAGCCTGCTAGGCAAACAGCCAATGCTAGTGCATTGCTTTCAATGTGTATTCCCTGTTGTGTGCCTGCTTACCCTCTTGTAATCCCTTCCTCTCAATGAATGTAAATACAGGCACTAATTCCCTTCTTGTTAATTATCCCAGCACCAGAGTGAGCATTCCAAAGGGTGGTGGAGTGGAGGAAAAGGGAAGCACAGTCACAGTCACGTAATTTCCCACTTCGCAACTAAGTTTCTGGTCCAATTGTGCTCACTAAAGGAGGACCCCATGTATTATTCCAAGTGAGTAACACAATCAGAGCATCAATATCAGAGCCAGAAATCCAAATCAATCAATCAATCAATCAATCAATCAATCAATCCCCAACTTCCCCATGGCCCTTTGGAAAAGCTTATAAACGTAACTAAACCAATTCCTGCCACAGACAAGTGATCAGCCACTGTCTTTGGCTATGGTGCAATTCTCTTTCACATTCTTAGCACCTGGACTTGCAGAATCCACTTGTAAGAGTGAAATCAAGGCAGATAAATGTCTGACTTTGTGCCACCAGGTCATATTCCCTGCAGATGTTCAACCTTCTAAAAACCACATTTCTAGGTGTGGAATAGAAGCAATTAGCAGATTATAAGCAGCTTTAACACTTCAGCTCTTTAACAAATGGCCTTCTAACAGCAATTGGTAGATTTATTTCTTTTTCTGCCATACATTTACCTTCAGCAGAAGCACTACATGCATATTAATTTAGCTTAAATTTATTCATAACAATATCAACCATTCCTGGAAATAATTTCTTTTACATTTCTGCTCACAGTTACCTCACACACGCTCCCCTCTCTCTCTGTCTCTCTGTCTCTGTCTCTCTCTCACACACACACACATACACACACACACGCACGCACGCACAGCACATGCTATATTTGCTTTTTGATAAAAGTATGGTAGTGGTTGCTAATAATGCATATTAAATGCATATTAAATTTAGTTATAATTTACTTAGTGGAAAAAACAAAGGAATAGCAAAACTATAGGATCCTACAGTCCTTTCTTTTGTTTATATAAAGCTTAATAAAGCTCCACAACCAGATTTGCAAATCCTTTATTTGTTGAACAATGTAGCAGACTAACCTAGCTTTCATTACAATAACAGGCAAGTTCTGATTTGAAATGTAGGGTATCTTCTGATATCCACTTTCATAAAGGATTGAATATGGATAATTCTTGGAGGGAGGGCTGAAATGGGCCTTCAGAGAGTTTTCCAGTAGTCACTCTTTGTCATTAATTAGACTGATTTTTTTAAATCATTTAAGACTATTGATAATTGGCAAAAATTATTTTCACTCCTGAAATATTATTTCATTTAAGGGATCCTTAAATCAACTGATCATTGTCTGCTTCCTGCCCCCCTCCCCCCCCCCCCCCCCATTCACATATATTCTTAGTGATATATTTGGCAATGCTATAGCAATTTCAGGGCAGATTTTTTTTGGGTAGGGGTGTTGTTGAAAAACAGATGAATCACAGTAAGCTTGTGGTATCACCTGTAATGCCTCAAGCTTCATTATGATACAATTGCTTTTTCATAATTGGCACTGCTAATGTGAAAAGTTTTTGTCTAATCTAGGCCACAACAATATTAGCAAATGAGATTTAATTTAGCTTCTGGGAATCAGAGTCAGAAAACTGATATCACTTGGAAATTAGAATCTCTTCACCTCCCACTACAGATAGGAAGACATCTGGGCATTTAAATGTAAAACAAATAAATGCTAAATGATATAATGCACAATACATATTCATGATGGATAGCTTTTCAAAAACACTTTTTAATTGTGCATCATTTTAAAAAATGAATTTCTGATTGGACGCTTTTAGGTCAGGATAGATTAAATGTAAAAAGCTACGAAGAAAATATATATCAGTAGATTTCATTCTTTCAAATTGGATTCAGTAATTTTCTAAAGAAGAGGCATTCCCATCTCAAATTACTCTGCATTATGATACTGATGTTAAGTTTACATTCCAGTTAAGCATGTTAAGATGTATAGTCATGCATCAGTATCCTTTTCAAAAAGTGTTGCACAAATGAATCAGAAGTTGCTTAAAATAAGGGCAATAGAAGGCATCAGTAAAATGCTACTGACTATGAAGAATTCAGTAAAACTCAACACGCAGCCTCCAGTAATATTCAGAGCAACATTTTAAGGAAATTTGGGTCTGAATGACATAAAAATAGTACATATAAAATGATATGGCCACATACATACCAGTTCTTGTGAATGCCATTCCGCTTTCTCAACCTTTGACTTTTCCATGTTCCAGCGAGCTTCTATTCCATAGCAGGTGCCTATTTGCATTCATTTGCATGTATGTGAAACCTTAGTGGAATTAGGAATCCTAATAAAATAGAATCTGTTGTTGTGTACAGGAAATTGGGAGTGAAGCTCAGCTAAGGGGCCTCATTCCTCTAACCCATATTGCTCCTATTGTGTTTAGGCATAATACAGCAAGTACTTCCATACAATGACACAGTACTATCTGGATTATCAGTTAAATAAAAGCAACAAAAGAACGTTAAAACACTAGTTTACTATTATCTTACTCAAATATTTTGTACAATGGAAAAGGAGATACAAAGACAAAAAAAATCTTCTTATCCAAAATCCTTGCAATAAAAGAGAGAGAGGAGTTACATCTCCTCTTCCATTTTAAAAACTGTTTTCCATCCATTGCTTCCAATGGGAAAGAAATGAATAAGTACATGTCAGGTTTGACATAATTATTTTGTCACTCTTAGAATAAGAGAGGAGGTAGAGGCCCTTTGGCTTTTGCAAAGTGATAGCCTCTTCTAGTACATCATGCAACATTCATGGAATATCTTCTTTTGATGCTGTCTGATTTCACCATTTAAATGTCAGAGAAGCTCTACCTGGAGTCTCATCTCTTTCTCCAAACTTAGAAGAATAATACTAAAAAAAAAAACCTGTCCTCACCACATCTGCTTCAGAATCATGACAAAATTTGTGTGCGTGTGTGTGCGTGTGTCTGTTAAAGGAATTTTAACCTTGGCAATAGTTCATCTCTGTGAATAGATGAAGTAACAATGCATACAGAATTAGCACACAGAGAGAGATCTACATGAGAACTGAAGTGTGCAAATGATCTCTTCGGGGGGAAATTAGCAAACAAATTTTGGTAGGGAATTAATTAGCTCATGCATAATCATGATCAAAATACAAGCTAAAAGAAAAAGGCACACAATTAAATCACAGGCAGCAAGCAGAGTGCTGTGCATGGATCTGAATAAGATTGGCTTGGATTTAGCAACTCCAACAACTCCAAGTCTGGACAGGACCATCAGAAGTCTAACTAAATGTCATTAAGAAAGGATCACTTTCAATTTGCATAGATACAATACTCAGCAGCACAGGGGAAATGAGCAAGCAGCCTGATTTAAAAGATGATGAGGATCCGAAAACTAGTCTCCAACTTGGTTAGTTGTACCTCATTCTGAAACAAGGTCAAGGCTGCAAAGAGCAGACAGACATAGGCAAAGGAGAGTTTTGAGGAGATTTCAGATCTTTTCATAGGAACACTCTTGCTCGCTGAAACCTGTAAAGCCCACAAGTAGTGTATTTATACATATAGAAGACATGTGGCAACACAAATTTAAAAGGATCTAGAAAAAGATGTGCCACTATTTGAGCCTCTGTGATCAACCTACACAAATGTCCTAGAAAAGGGATGCAAACTATGGTTATAGCCCTGTCTCCTTTGACCATGACTGCTGCTTAGAGGTTATTCACGTCTGCAGCTGAAATACATTAATCTTATGTTTTTCTGCATTCTTTTAAGCTGCCTGATCACTCTGATTTGCAAGGGATCATGTCTATAGCCACTTGGGGGCTACAGATTACCTGCCACTCCCATAATTTTTCCCTTCCCCTTCCCTATTTTTTATAGCAAAGCTGGTGACTGTAATTTATCTTTAAAAGTCCAGCTAAACTGTTTCCTACCATTTTGGTGTCCCCTGTTCCCCCCCACACCCCATTTATCTGGCTACCAGCCTGGAAGGCATTTGCATCTTTCAAAGTTTTATTAAGTAGTCTATAGACAGTATGGAAGGTCTTACTGAGCTAAATTAGCAAAGAAAGCTAAGAAGAGTTGGGCCTAGTTAATATTTGATGAAGGACTATTAGGAAAAACTAGGGCTGTAAACTAGATTGAGAAGCCCTCTTCCTTTTTCTCCCACCAAAAAAAAAAAAAAATCCCATAAGAAGGTTATATCAAAGCAGTTCTATTTTGATGTTAAAAAAAAAAAAAAGTACATGGGCATATGAAGTTACAATAAATGGAGCTTGACTCAAAGGAACCTTTACTGTTATTTTGTTTTTAATATATTGTCATTTTCTTGAGTGCTTGGCACTCAAGGCATGGCAAAACTGAATAAATAGATACTTGCACCTCATTTTATTCATCTGATGTTGTCCTAGTTGACAACTAGGTTGATAAAGTTATAAAACATACAAGCATGGCTCAATGGCAGCTTTAAAATAGGAACGCATTTGAGCTAATGGCATTTTCTTCTTTCTGGAAGCAGAGTCTCTGGCTTTATCTCCAAAAGGATGATTTGAGGTAGCAGCCTCTGTCCTCCCTGGAACAGTCTGCAGAAAGAACGGCAGAATTTCTGGCAGAACTGCATGAACGTAACCTGAACCCTTCCAAAACTAAACTAAAATGAAGTGTGGCACATGTTTACATCAGAATCTCAAAATTTAGGTCAAGTGGGTCACTGTGCGCATGCATAAGGAGAAAATCTAAATGTGGACCATGAGATTGCTGCAGCCTTAAAGGCCATTTCATGCAAACACTGGCCTGTTTTCCTCCTGAACCACCCTTTTCTGAAAGGAACTCTTCCAAGATTGTTTCACTGATTCAACAAGAGAAAACAATAAAGAATAATATACAAAGAGGATGGTTGGAACGGTTGAGGCAGAACACAAGGGAGTTAAAAAGAAATATGAAAGGCGTGAAAAGAATCCATGCAACAGACAGATTTTATCACTTACACGCAATAGGAAGCTGCATCTAATGTATAAAAATTGCAGATAACAAGAGGCCTGGGAAGCTGGTTGACATTTGAGACAGAAATCTGCCCCGCAGTCTAGTTTGAAAAGAAAGGATTGCTTGCTGAGCTTTCTTCATTACTTGGGTATCTGTGTATCTATGTGTGCGTACGTGTGTGTGTGTGTGTGTTAGATATGGAAAGATTAGCCTATTTTCCTTCCATGTCAGTTTCACATGTGTTTACTCCATTGTTTAGTCCATCCATTGTAACCTGTTTTTGTATTAGCCTACATTTAAAATCAAACAAAATGTTCTGTACACAAATGTGCATTTGATATGCATTTTAGGGTATAGAAAGTTGTTAATACATTTATGATAAACTATGCAGTTCGTATGCACCTCAGAGAAGGATAAGGCAAAACTTGCATTGCAAAATTTAGAAAGTGAGGAATTAAATGCATAATTATTCCAATCAGGAGATGTGAATCAGATCTGTTTAATTACAAAATACAGACTGAATAAAATCCAGCAGCTTCTCTTGCTGTGTGTCCATACATACGGTATGTAGTTAGTATAACTTAACCCCTTGTGCATAACAAAACTATGAAGTTACTCGTGGTTCAGTTAGCATAGTTGTTCTGCTCTTTCCTGCTTTACCCATTTCAAAACTCCTCCAGTGTAAACTGCCTCTTGCAAGAATCTGTAGTCCTCTAATATATTGTTTGTCATTGATTATTGTGCACATTTCAATTGTGCTGCTGGCCAAACTACAAATGATGGTAGTATTTAAACTTGAGTGCTGGCCCAGTTACACATAATGAAGTGGAAAAGCCTATCTTTAGAACAAAAGAGATACAGAAATTTGCCATATATTTCAGTGGAAGCACACATGTTCTAGGCAATACAGGACAGTCTGTGCTTGAAATTTAGGATGTTCTTTTTAGCTGATTGGTGGAATGTTTGTCTGTCTGCCTTACCTGATGTGTATGTGTGTCCACCTCACTCACCTCACCTGCTGAATCTATTTCTCCTTCTTCACTTCTGCTTTCGTGTCTGAGAGCCACAATATGTTCAGACTCTCCATTTTATTGTTGAATAGTATTCTGGCTTTAGTAATTGTTGAAAAGATTGAACACTACAAGCAAAAAAATTATCCATTCATGAAAATTTCTCTAAAATTCTCTTCTCCTTTAAAAGAAATTTGGATGCAAATCAGCTTTTTGCACAGCACTAGATTTTTTTCCCTTGCATGACACTACTGTAGTTAAACACTGACATTTGGGGAAGTGTAAAATCTGATACAGAGCTACATCTACTATTTTTTGCATGCTTGCTGTAAAACCCAGTAAATTCAGTGCGGCTTAAGTAGTTAAGTAAAGGATTGCATTGTAATTTTTAATCTTCAGATTTGTCTAAGAGATGCAAATTGTCAGTTTGTATTAGATTTTGCAAAAATCCAAACAACTAACCCTTACTAATACTCCACTCTTTGTTCCTCCATCTGCCTTTTCACAAAAGCACTGACAAGTTAGAGCTGAAATGGGTTCAAAAGAAATAAGGACATTTCTTAAGACAACAGAAACATGAAGCTGGGTAAAAAACGATAGTGATATATTGCAAATTATGGTGGCAGCAGTCATTCCCCCCTCCCCCCGCCACCTCTCTCTTTTGAGATAACAATAAACAGCTTGTACAGAAGTGTAAATCCTGGCACCAAGTTACAAAACGTGCCTGCCTGCTGCTCACCAGAATAAAAGAAATGCTCTAGCCTCTAGGCGAGAAGAGCCAATTTAATTGTGGCTTCAAGCTGAAGTGGGGGTACTGACAAATCATCATGGCCTTTCAACAGTTGTTCTAGAACTATTTGCTTGATTATCAACTGGAAGGAAGGAAGGCAGGCAGGCAGGCATTTTTCAGTATTGAATATGTAATGGAAATATATATTATTTTATTCAGCTGTGATAATTTTATCTAATACTACACTTAAAAGAAATCTTGTTATCTATAATACTTTTGCTGCCACATCATTAGTGCCCTTTGCCCACTCAATGACTAATGCAAACTGGATGATGAATAGATACAGTAAATCAGAAGTTGGTCCTAAGTAGGACCATCCTCTGATTTATTTGAGCCCAAGGAGGAATTTAAATCCAGTACGACTTTTCAGAGAAAAGAATTGCCCAGGGAGGCCTCCCCATCCATAAATGAACCATTCATACAATGTTGTGTCAGATACCTAGGCCTTTATGAGGAAATTTCTTTCACACTTTGAACAGAGGCTCTAGTCTAAAACAGTTTATGTTGCCAAGCAAGCAAGATCCTGGTATGTCTATTAGTGTAGGGTTCCTCAACCTTGGCGACTTGAAGATGTGTGGACTTCAACTCCCAGAATTCCCCAGCCAGAAGTCCACACATCTTCAGGTCGCCAAGGTTGAGGAATCCTGTATTAGTGCATGGAAGAAGGCAACATGATTGTCCATCCGCGCTATAGGTATCAACTCCCAACTTCTGCTATTTTTTAAAAAGCATTTTAAAAAAAACCTGTTTTTTCTGAATGTGAAAGGGCATTTGAATTTAGTATAGCTCTCAGCATGAAATCTGACCCTAGTTTGTTAGGGTCCTGGAGCACAAAGAAAGCTGTATCTGCATTCAGATTAATATGATTAACCTTTCTTTCAGATCTCCCAGCTGAATGTGTGGAAATTTAGTGGGACAAATGTAACATGAGGACACAGGGCAAATATAGGCAATTTGTAATCTATATATGACCCTAGAACCCATTTGCAGACCCCATAGCACTCCCATGTTGCGTCGTAAATATCCAGTGGAAAATTGGCAAATTATTGATGCCAACCTTTTTTCTTCAATGCTCCTAACTCTCTATGTATATAATTTCTTCACATTTACTGGTCCTGTTGAATAATACTGTATAAGATAATTCCAGTATGATGGCTATGTGTTTTATACAGTATGATGGCTTTATGTTTTATACATTGATTACTGAAGAGATAAAATATAACCATGCATACATATTACATATATCTCAAAGGAAAATTAGGTTTTTTTCCCCAAGATAAATTGTTTTTAAAAAGATAAGATCATTTTTATGTCATTGACAATATGATAATGATAACATATGGTAACGTATTGGCTTTTCTGAGAGGGTCACTTTTAATTTATAGTCATTTTCCTTTTGGGTAAATATAATATATTGATATATGCGGTATTAACATTTGCTCAGTACCTTCTTCCTAGAAGCAAGTTCATACTTTAGAACAAGTACAGAATTTCTAATTCTTTTCTCCAACAATACAAACCACAAAATATTTAATCTGGTCTCCTCAAACCAGTGGTTTGGGTTTAAATCAATAGAATTACACCAGTTTGTTTAAATAAGACAGAATTAATTTATATACCATAGCATCCTTTTGGAGTGAGTTGTTAAATGGAGATCTCTTTAGAATATCTAAAACTGTTACTGAATCAGAGTCTCATAGATTCTCCATCAGTTATACAGAAGAAAACCAAGCAGAGTGAAAGATGAGAAGTACATTGGCATACCATCATTTAAACTACTGAGAAAGATATTGCAGACAGTAAGAAATGAGTGAAACTTTCATGAAAGCAATCAAGATGTAATCTTCAACAGGGGCTCCCAAACATTTTACCCATGCAGTTTTGTCTTGAAGCGATGACTGAGCAGAAACAATGATTTTGTTAAAATATTCCTGAATTTATTCTGATAGTTCAAGGAAAGATAGTTCTATTATGGAATAGAACATTCCCCAACTTTGTTTTTCTAATTCTTTTCTCTGCAATCTTATTTCTAATTAGACATGCATAAAATTATGCTGTTAATTTCTAATTCCTCATGCCTCCCCACCAAACCCCTTCATGGGCTGACTAATAAATCTGGGGTTTGTTTTGAATAGGAGATTGATGGGGAAGTTGAATTTAGTACTGAATGTGACTACTAAATTCTTCATATTATGAAATTCTTCATTCTTTATATTGAAAAAAGAGAGATCCAAATGTAATATTTTTCCAAATAATCCATTTTAAAGGTAGATTGTATTGAACAGCATACAGCAACTAAAGAAAATCTGCTTCAAGCACTGCCCTTTCTTTGGAAGAACATTTAGCACTGTATTTCTCCAAAGAACTTTGTGCTTCCACCTATTCTGCAAACTTTTTTTAAATTTTAATTTTTGTAATTTGCCTCTTGGCATTTAGAATTTTGTCGGGGGGGCAGGGAGGGTGTTATTTATTTGGGGAAGATCCTTTTTTTGTCTTCAGAGGTATGTAAGGATATGATTGATGGCCATAGCTAAATCCCTTTGGAATTATTATTTTATGATGTGATAAGTTTTCTAAATATTTTTAATATGTTACCTCTTAATAGTTTATATGGATATGCTATTGTGATCTCAGATGATGCTTCAGTTACATTAACACTTCATTTCAAAAATGTTCAGTCAATTAATTGTAGCTGGTATTTTAATATGTAATCTTTCTGACAATATTAAAGACAAACATGACAATTTTTAAAAATTTAATTTACAGTGTATTAGTCTACAGGTTCTATGAGATGTGTATAAGGCTTATATGGGTGCATTATTACTTCCACCTCTATGAAAAATAGAGTTATCTTAGTTACAAACACATGGAAAATTTTGGTAAGGAACATTTACTGGCATATACAAAGAATCTCATGGAGTAGATTTATAATGCATTCATGTCAACTACGTTGGAGATGAGTAATATTTTGCTGATCAAGCTGAATTTTCTTTGAGGAGATTAAAGTTAAAATATTGGAAATCCAGTGAAAAAGTTGGTACATTATTAGCACGTAGCTTAAAACAAGTGAAAAAACAAAATATAATCTCTGAAATTTTAACAGATGACAGGCTGAGAGTTATTAAATTTATTAATTTATTCAATTAATAAATATTGAATTTATTAATTTACAATTTGTCCAATTCTATAAGCAATTTTACAAATGATATGGTGGGACTTTTTTTTTTTTTTTTTGAGTGAGATTGGTATTCAGCTATTATTACATGATTTTGTGGATATTTTGGAAGCATCTTGGAAACTTCAAAGATTAGAGATAATTCAGTTGATGAAAAATGGGAAAGCCCCTGGCTTCGACAACTTTCCTTTTGAATAGTGTAAAATAGATTTGTTGGCCCCAATATAATTAGAGGTCTATAATGGTATATAATGAATAATTTAAATCTAGTAAATTACCTTTATCTTTAAGGCTTACATATTAACCTTGATTTTAAACATTGATTTTAAACATTGATTTTAAAACTGGGTAAAGATTCTAAATTCTACACAAGTTATAGACGCATATCATTAATTAATGTAGATGTTAACATATTAACAGCTTTGTTGGCTATAAGATTGCAGAGTCTTACCATGTGTAATTCATCCATTTCAGTCTGAATTTATTAAAAATAGAACAGCATTCAATAATTTACACTTATTAGTAGAGGTTTTGGACGTAGTTCAAGATAGATTGGATTCTGGTGTATTAATTATCTTTAGATGCTGAAAAGGTTTTTGGTATGGTTCAGATTAATTTTCCTAAAGCAAGTTATGTATAGATATGGATTTCTACATTATTTTATTAAATGGATAGCAATTTACTAATTGCAACCAACAGCAAGGGTAATAACAAATTGGTTTATTTCTGGATGATTGAGTTACAGCATGACACCCATCAGAGCTATCCACTCTCTCTGTCGCTTTCTTGAACCAGTAGCGTTGCTTTTGTGTTAGGCAATCTTGTGATATTATTGGTATTACCTTGGTGGATTCTGAGTAACAATTATTTTATATGCTGATGACATTTTGGCAATATTGGATGATTAGTCTTCTTCTCCTGATGAAAATCTCCTGCTAGGTTTCATGAATATTTAACTTTATGGACGAATTCTACTTTAAAAATGAATGGTAAGATGTTCTACTGGAAAGTA
This sequence comes from Liasis olivaceus, assembly GCA_030867105.1. NCBI lineage: Eukaryota > Metazoa > Chordata > Lepidosauria > Squamata > Pythonidae > Liasis > Liasis olivaceus. Next base: position 43,374,269 of record CM061350.1, on the reverse strand, counting down.
TGGGCAGAATCTGGAATAGTAAATTGAAATAGATTATTCTGTAATGATTATTTGAAATATTTTCAATATTCCAGATAGTGGGTTGTTATTGTTTTTGTTAAATATGCAACAGTGGCAATATCATCATCCCAAGCATGTCTTGATAGCTCAATTTGAACTTAGCTGCTTCAAAGACATCTGAGATGCTCTCATTTTTGTATTTATTTCAGAAACTTAAGTATATCTTTAAAAGTTGAAACTATCAACATTTATGATGAATGAAATAAAGAGTTGGAATATCCAATAATAGAACATCAATGAATACTAGTCTTAAAAAATGTTGAGTATGTTTCTTTGGACTTGAGGTTAAAATTAATTCATCATAAGATTTTATTCCAAATTATTTGATGCCCCAGTGCATCAGAAAGGATGGATTGTAGGTTTTCTTTACTGATGATGTAAAAATTTGAGGGTGCATCAATCCATATGCTTTGGTCTTGCCTGTTACTAGTTCTTTCTTGAAATAATATTGTAAAATATACTGTACAAGTAGATTTATGGGTAATTGTTTTCATTAAAGATGAATATATTTCAAAATTGTGAAATCTGACCATCTTTGAGAAACTTCAGTAATAGCAGGTATGTGGAATAGCTAACAAAATTATATTGACAGACTGGAAAGGTACTACCATTCCAGAAATCAGGGACTGGATTCAAGGAATGTATAATTTATCAACTTTTAAAGGCTATTTTTTTTTTTACCAAGCAAAAAAATAACAAAATATGTTTCCCTTTCACATAGATTTTATAATATTTTACAAGAACAGATTATTTTTATGGGTAATTTGATATTTTATTAATAAATATATATGTGATGTATTTAGGTGATATAGAGGTTTTGTTTTGGGTTTATGTGCTTTGTTTTTTTGGGGGGAGGGGGGTTTATATGGGAATTTAATAATCCCAATAGAAGAGAATATATGTATCTCAGGGTTGAACTGTGGAGTCCTTGGTGCTTTCTGAGCTTGGTTGCTTGATTACAGATATTTCATTACCAGTCAGAAAACACGATAAAAATTCCTTACTCTCATAATGCATGGACACACTCAACCGTAGTGTTGACAAACAATCAAGCAGAAAACAATATCCTAATCAAGGAACTACCAAGGAGAAAACCTCACTCCCACCAACAATGGCAGGGTAAGCTACTGTATATAAGCAGGAAGCAAACCCCACACTCACTAGCACAGATGATGTTACCTAGTTAGTTAATGAAACATCTGCAATTGAACAACCAAGCTCAGAGAGCACCAAGGACTTCACAATTTAATGATTAATTAGATTATCCATTGGATAGCTATATATTATCTTTTTAAATCTGTTTTTTCTTAATTGGTCCTAGCAGTTTTTTGTTTTGCTTTGTTTTGTTTTGTTTTGTTTTTGGTAAGTTGTTCTCTGAATTTTCTTAAAAATTGCAATAAAATATTAATTTTAAAAATGGTAGGCTTGCTAGTGGTAATTTGGATTCTTTAATATAAGAATGCACTTGAATTTGCTAATGCAATATGCTATCCTGTTCAGCTCTGTACTACTCCTTAGCTGGAAGTCCCTGTATTTATTTTAGAAACCAATGACTTTTATCTTTGGAGAATTCCTGAGCATTACTAATAAGATGACAAACTGTTAAGAATGACAAATGCTATCATTTCATATTCTATATTCACAGAAACTGTTACTAAGAAACAAAGTTGGTAAAACAAAATATGAATGTGACTAGAAAAGTCAGAATGATTCAAAACTTACTGATATATACTGCTAGTTATGTTATGAATCAGCTTCTTTCTATATATTTAAATACATAATTTTCTGTGAATTAATTTCATGTCCATTTTATTTAATATCTTCAAAATATTTAAGTACAAATTTCAATTAGTCCATTTTAGATAACGAAAAATATCCCATTGTAATTGACATACAATATCTAGGCAACACTTGTCTTCTTTTTTTTTAAGGAAAATAACTTTAAAATATGCAATGACGTTCCTCATGCACATATAAATAATTATTTAAGTTCACCATCGACTCTGAGTCTTTAAAACCTCTGAAAAGAGTATATCTGTATTGTTTAGAGCTATCAAGGTAGTATACAAAGTAAACCTGAATTCCAAATTCTGTCATAAATGTCTGAGATGTTGTGTCCCCTAGGATATACTTGAAGGAAACATCAAGAGTGTATGACTGACAATGACTAAAATTAGTTAGTGTACCTTTCCAGATGATTTTGATAGCAAAGAAAGACAGAATTGATAGAATAGAAAATTGTATTCCGCTATGTTGTATCTACTTCCTTGGTACACCCAAAATATTTTAAAAGTTAAGAGAAAAATTGTAGACTACATGTAACTTGCCCTGAATGATTGAATTATAAAAAATAGTACAAGTAATAAATACAATTCACAAACCCTACCTCTATTACTCCCAAAATCTATCCAAATCATTCCCCCACCAATCTTCCTGGAGCAGTAGCTGAGAGACTCACTTCCTTTTAGCCAAGCTGTATTTCCACCATCATCTTTCTTTTTATTCATAGTCTGGTAGCAATGAAAGAAAGTAGAATATAGAATCCCAGATGAAGGAACACTGAGTTACATATGTGATGTCTGCAAATGTAGCATATTTGGGAATAATCAGCAACAATCAAAATAATTATCCAATTTATTCAGAGAGAGTAGAACATTTGACAGCCTGATTCATGAACTTCACAAAATGTAGCAACTCAACAACCTCTGGAATTCATTAGGCTTTTCCTCAGATCCCATTAATTGGACCACAAAGATATCCCACTAACCAGTCTTAAAGGGCATATACTCATGATGTTGCCTTTGTCTCATTTCCAGACTACTGCAGAAAAAGCTTACATTTGATTTTAGCTGTTCTGGTATTAAGGTGGTATTTTCCCTCTTATCTTGCCTTATAAGTCTTAACTTAGAAACAGTCTACAACATCTCACTTATGATGTAGTCAATGATATAATTAAGTGCTTGGATCTGACCAGCTCCAATTTTAGGCGTCTGCTGGCATACCTCTTCCCCTAATCCCTGTGAACTGTTTTCCAGGACCAGTGTAGTGGGAGAATCTGGTGCTTTCAAACCAGCCTTTTCACCCTGTACCAAATAGCCATCTCCTTCCATTTCTCCTGAGAGACAGCCAATAGAACCCAGATGTCAGGATTAGCCCAGGAAACTCCAGGAGACAGTACAGATTCAATCCAGCAAGGTTTATTGGCTTCACTCCCGTTACAGAAATCTTCTCAGAGTGAGAGCAATTCCCAGGGTCACCCACAAACATCCTCTTCATTCCTTAGGGAGGGGCCAGTCTCATTCTCTTATCTCTTCCTCGCTGCTCTGGGGACAAGAGTACGTTCTTAACCCCTCTTGCTCTATCTCTCACACCAGATTGCCAAGACTGCAAAAGAAAAGGGAGAGGAGGAGCCAAGTCTTTCTCCACCAGGTCTCCATTCCAATGGAGCTCCTCTGTCAGGACCACATGCCAGACCGTCAAAATGCAATAAAATAATCCCAGTTTCTGGTCCCTTTCCAGAGCTCCCCTCTTTCCATGAAAAACACTCACGCAAGGAATTAATTCCTTCATCCATGAACAAGCAGCTGCCATATGACTGCAACTGTGTATTTCTGAAAACAGCTTTGAGAAGATTTTTGTCCTCCATTTCCCTCTCTGGATTACACATGCATATCTTGTCTATAAAATAATTTATAACAACCAGAATTTCAAAATGGGTGTACAGGTAGTTCTCGAGTTACAATGGCAATTGGGACTGGAATTTCTGTTGCTAAATACTGCAGTCATAAAGTACAATGCCACATGACCACATCGCTTAGCAATGGCAATCCCAGCCATCCTGGTTGCCATTGTATCCTCTGGACTGCATGGGTCATTAAGCAGGAAGAGGAGGGAGTCCCAGGGCAAGCAGGCTGGTGAGTGCCACAGAGGGGGCAAGCACTCCAGAGCGCGGGTAGGTGCATGGGTTCTGTGTGGATACAGGGGGTGCCAGGGATAGGTGCTACAGAGTGTGGGGGGGGGGCAAAAAAGCAGTGGGAGTGGGAGCAACTTCTGACTTCCTGCCAGCTTCCCCATTGATTTTGCTTGTGGGAAGCCAGTGGGGAATGTTGGAAATTGTGATCATGTGACTGTGGCTCACTGCCATGTCATAATCATGAGCCCGGTATTGAGTGCCCAAATTGCAATCACATGACCACAGGCATGCTGCAACAGCTGGAACTTCAAGGACCACTTGTAAATGCCCCTTGTTCAGCACCATCGTAACTTTGAATGGTCACTGAACAAGTGGTCATAACCCAAAAATCATCTATATTAAAAATGTAGACACCTATCAGCTCCTTCAACAAGTAAAAGGATGCTGATATTTCAAAAAGAGATAGACTTTCTGTCACTTGGTCACTGAAAAGAAATGGAAGGTTCAATATACCTCAAACAACTATTTCACTTTAAGAAGGCTATCATTTTATCATTTATCATTTTATTCTGTTAATGTTAAGGGTACATGAGCAGTTCTGAAAGTCGTCATAATTGTTTCACCAAATTAATTCCCATTTGGAGAAAACATCTGCTCCTCTTGAGCCCTGCTATTTTCTGCTTCTCAAATTAGTATTGGTTTGTGTGTTAGTTTTTCAATTTATATAGCTGCCCACTCAACATGCAACTCAGGGCAGCCAGATAATTAAAAACAACAAACAGTGACCAACAAAACGTAATACATAATAAAACATTTTGTGTCAGAGGCAGCTCAAACAACCAGAAGCAATCATTCAAGACAGGCTCACAAAAACTCCTGACTCAATGCTTGTCAGAAAAGCCAGATCTTTGGAGCCTTCAGAAACTAGGCAGGAATCGGGGCCATCTGAATGGAATGTTGCTCCATAGGGTCCCACCAGATGACACCGCTTAGCTGATGGAATCTTGCGCATGCCAAGCATGTCAGATCTTACTGGACATGCAAAGATCATCAAAGACAGTGGTCCTGCAAGTAACCAGGCTCTGTGCCACAAAGGGCCTTACAGGTGACAGCTAGAACTTTGAATTGCACCCAGAAGCCCACTGGCAATCAGTTCACAAAGTAATGGTGTTACGTGGATGTACTGAAGTATGCCCATAGCTACCAGTACCTCTGCATCCAGGTGTAGCTTGTGAGAGGCCTTCAAGGGCAGTCCCATGTAGATTGCATTACAGTCCTCCACAGACGAAAGCAACCAAGGTATGAATGAGTGTGAATAGGGCCTCACAATCCAGGTATGGGCATAGTTGGTACACAGGATGGATTTGTGCAAAGGGTCTCCAAGCCATAGCTGCTATCTGATTTTGAAGAACGAGCTGCAAGCCTAGAGAACACCAAAGTTATGTACCATGTCTGTCTGGTGTTGTGCAACTCCATCCAGAACCAAGGATGGAAAAACTCCAGATGCAGGCAGCCCCAAAATTCACAGCCACCAAGTCTTGTTAGAACTCCAGACTTTCCTCTCCACAGCTTCCTGAGACTGATAAAAAATCCTTGACCAGCCACAGGTTGAGATATACAACTGGGTATCATCAACATGCTGATGATACCTAACCCCATGCCAAAGATGATCTCACCTAGTGGCCTTGATGTTAAACAAGAGCTGGAGAGAAGCACTCCTCAAAGCAAGGGCTGAGAGCTAGACCTCTGCCTCCATCAACACCCACTGGAATTGGCCTAGAGAAAGGAGAACCACTCTATTACTGTGCATCCCACTCCCAGCTTCCTGAGCCAGTCCAGAAGGATACCATGACTGATAATATTGAAAGTAATAATTTCAGCAAGCTTAGTATGAAAAATCTTTGCAAACTGTGTTTGATTAGATAACGCTCAGGTCCCTTCTGGATCCTAGAAATCTGTTTTATAAGCACTCATTCATTTTATACATCAGGCTGTTTTTATCTTCTGGCCTTAAGCTGTCCTATTTCCTTTATTTGCTTATAGAAAGTGACAATTATGGCCAAACTACATGTTACATTTAATAACATACAATTATATGTTTGTTATTTTTTTCCCCTTTAACTAATTATAGATTCATCATGAGAAATTGCTATTAGGCTTATAGTGCGTAGAAAAGGGACGTTTTCTGTTCTATCCTAGCAACAACTGAGATGGAAAAGGGGATATAAAGCTTAGAAAAATGTCTCATTGATGTCAATGAGAATTCTTTTTGTAGCAGCCAAACTACAAGTTAATTATTCTTAGCTATTAGGGCTGATCTCTGAAGAAGCACTTCACTTTGTTGAAAACTGGAGCAAAGTGCTTCTTCAAAGCAAATTCATGAAGTGAAGCAGAGCTGAGTGGCCTGTGTTTCTTCAGCTCATGTGCCACGCAGGCACAGAAATCCTCAACATCAAAGCAAAATGCCTTTATGGAGTGCTTCACTGCATCAGGGAGATGGATCCATGAGACAAAGCATCTCATTGAGATAGATTCAAGGCCATTTGCATGTGTCTAATAGCTATGTTTTTCTAACTCTAAAGTAATGGCAAAAACACAGTCCAGACTGGATGATGGGGCTTTAATCTTTTGACCTTTTCTTGTCACCTTGGCCCAAATCAAGATCAGAGGGCCTAGTTCTGCAAATTATATTGCCAAAATGTGATCTATTTAAAGTATGTACCTTGAAATAGTGGTTTCATGCTGCTTGCTGTTTGGGAGGGGAGCATTGCCCTAGCATTAATCCATAACTGGTTTTTACTTATAAATTGCATAAAAAGTATGGCTCTTAGCAAAAAAAAAAAAAAAAAAACAATCTGAAACATTTTTTGAAGTGGTGATGGATACTGGAAAAGTGTAATGAAGATTAGTACAAAATGAATTCATTTGTTTTCCATATTGATTTTCAGCTTCCTGGCATTACAAGCCCACACAATACATTGGTTTCAAGAAGGTAGTTCAAGCTGAAACACAATGAGTTAGAAACCTCAGGGTTCAAAGCACAGTAGCAAACCCACATTTGAGCAAAATTCATGACATATACTTATAATGGTGTCATCCTAGTTCTTCCAGTAATATTAACATATGTTGTATTAGTATGTTGAGTAATCCCAGAAGTATAATCTCCTTGCTTCTAGACTTTGTACTTATGGCTTGCTATAGCTGCTGAACAGCACGGATACTAGGAAAGTGCTTCACCCAAGATGCCTGTGAGTGGGCCTATGGTTGCCATCAGAAGAATTCTACCACAAGGATCACATAAGATGACCAGTGAGATCTTCCTTCATTAGAATGTACATTTTTCCTGATAACAAATTGAACTGAAGCTGTGATTTCAGCTTTCTCTCTCTGTCTCTCTCTCTGTCTCTCACACACACAGACACATACACACAGTTCTGCTCAATCTTATAAGTACACAAAGCTTCCAACAAATACTACTCCCAACCTTCTAAGTAATGAGCTTTTGTTGAGAAGGAGACACCAGATGCTTTCTTCCAAAACTGCTGCTTAAACCCAAGACCTGCACAGCCTACTGATTATGTCTCTGTTTTACCAGCCCTGATCTCTTCCTGCCCACTGACTGCAGTGGATGTAGGGAATGGGGAGGCTCCCTAGGATGCTTTTTTCCTCTGTATTATTTGATTAAAATTTGAAATGTAACACTTTAAACATTTGTGGCATTGCTCACCAGCATCAGCTTTCTTATTAACTCTGTTGTAATGATTTCTGATTAAATTATGGCCTTATATGGCTCCTGCTTTCCGAAGTAAGCTTGACAAGATAAAGGGTTCATGACTTGCAGGGAGCAGCTCTGCTTTCAATCACTTTCAGAGGCAGCACTGATAAGACAATTGGTAACCTCCTGAGGGCCAGCAAAAGTCCTGTTTATCAACTTTAGACTGGAGGGGTTGACATGCAACTCTTCAATATTTATTTTCAAGAAAGAGGACAAAAATCACTCTTCACCACCAAAAGTTTTTTTTGCAAGCTTTGTTCATAAAGCCAATTTCTTCTGGAGTGTTTTTCAATCATCTTAGCTTGCAAAGATGTGTTAATACGATTCTGGAAGTTGATGCTGGCTGGGGAATTCTGGGAGTTGACGTCCACATATCTTAAACTTGCTGAGGATGAGAAACACTGGTATAGTCTGATACACTGAGATCCAAATGAGCTGCATGACAAGCCACCAAAGAAGGAACTGAATCCAAAGGCAGAAGTCTCTATTTCAGATCAATCAGTGGAATTCAAGCCATCCTTCCCCACACGCTTTGATGCCCCCAACCCCTCTCTCTCCACTTCCATCCTGTGTCCAGTTTTATTTTCTACCTGCAGCATATATCCCCTCCAGCCTCTCCATTGTTTTTTATCTCCCTCAGTCCTTCTCAGTTGTTTTTAGTAAAGCTATGCCAAGTGATAGACAGATAGCCATGTCTATGCTAGTAGTGCAAGACTTCCTGTTGGCTGGCAGAGTGCATCAGTTGATTATATGTCTAAAATATCGCATGTGAAGTAAACTAAAAAATGGGTACAGATGGGCTCATTTAGACAGAGTTTCATTTGTGTGTTATAGTATTTAATATTGCCAACTACTGAGAAATAAACCTGCCTGTTTATGATGACACATGCCTAATTTTAATCACTTAACATTTTCAGAGACTCGGTATACATTAATTATAATATGTAAGTAAATAAACATCCATTTAACTTCTGTTTGAATGTCTCAAAAGAATAGTTTGCTTTAAAATTCTGTTAAAAAAAAAAAAGGAGAACCATGCATTGAGTACACAATAATGACACAGTGCTACCTCAGTTTAAGTGCCATAAAGCAAGGAAATGCAAACAGAGCAATTCCTGTCTTCTCTAGAGAATGCAAAAGTTTTAGCCTTACATTAAACACAAATTATAATAGAAAAGACCTAATAAAGATGTCTAGAGCCAGTCGCATAAACCAGTCATCAGTTCATATCACTGAAAATCACGTATGCTTTTCAGTACATCAATACACTCAAATAATTAGTTATCAAATGGGAGCCTGTCACCATATGCATGTAACCACTAGGTAAGCTGTTTATCAGTATCAACTTATCTGTTGTTGAAAGAATCTTTTCATTTCTCAGCTGGCGTAACAGTATGTGGGAATGACCTCGGGAGACAGGAGGAAGAGCCATAGACTAGGGAAGGGTCAGATAAGAGGCAGCTGACCCGCAGAAGGAATGGGAGTGTGGCCAATGTCTCAGAAGGGACCATCCCTAGTTTCTTGGACTGTAAAGTGTGGGGGGGAGAGATATACTTTCAGACATTAAGATTCTGTTAATGTAACCTTACCATAAAGTTAGAGCTAGTACTTCTGGGTGTACCTCTTGACTGGACTACTTCACAAGGCTGACAGCTGGCCCAGCGATGAAAATATATATATATTTTATCACTTGGCAATCCAAGTAAGCAACTGATGCCCTCCAAATGTTTTAGATTGTAACTTCCTAATATCCAATCAAGATACTTGTTTTCCTGAGGCAAAGTGTCAAATGGAACTTCTTCGTTCCATGCTCAGAAGCTAAATAAATGGGTCACTGAAACAATGCTGCTAACAGGGTGGTATTCAGTGTAGTTTAAAATACTAAGGCAATCTGATATTATGCCTAAAACAAATGGAAAGAAATTCTATTCCCATCTCAGGAAAAAAAAAGAGCAAACATCATTTGATGATCAGATGGAAGTAGCTGAGCTGTTTTCCAATGAGGCTTTGAATATGCAGTTGTGGTGCCTCTTTCATGTAATTAGAGGTTGGGAGGTCAAAGCTGGATTTAGGCATAAGCTAAACAAGCTTTAGCTTAGGGCCTCAAAGTCTGAAGGAGCCTCTTAACATTACAGATTTTGTTTTAATTTATTGGAATTTTGTTACAATTTCACAACAAAGGTCTCACTAAATTAAGCCCTCCTATATGGATGACATTAACCTCATTAATTGTTTAAGATATGTACCTTCTGTTCAGGAGGGCCCGTTCTTGCCATGTTCAGTTGTTACATAGCCTTATTCTTTATTAGCACTTGCCAAACAGACCTCTAAAGCTTTCCATAGCTTAGAGCAGTGTTTCTCAACTTTGGCAACTTGAAGATGTGTGGACTTCCACTCCCAGAATTCCCCCAGCATGCTGGCTGGGAGAATTCTGGGAGTGGAAGTCCACACATTGTCAGGTTGCCAAGGTTGAGAAACACTGGCTTAGGGTCTCAGTATGTCTCAATCTGGCCCTTTGGGGGATTCCAGGAAAATCATGAGTGAGTTGTAATCCTGCCATATCCTACTTCTGTCTTTCTCTCTCTTTTCTTTTTCTCCTTCTCTTTCTGTCTCTCTTTTAAGAACAACAATCATTAAGAAGGGAAAGAACAGATCATACTTCTTTACACATGTGGGTAGGAAAATGAATGCCTGAGGTACAGTGGGAGAAAAGGTAAATAATATACTGTAGGTAACCCTCTTTTCTCTTATACTATTTGGCAAGTATGTTCAAGTTACTTCAGGTTTAGTACAACTAACAAGCAGTGAAATTCAACTGTTTTGACTCAGTTACGAAACTGATTTGTTGTGAAATCGGATGAAATTGCTGGGGCTTTTTGGTTGATAATGATTGGATTTAAAACTCAATTCCCAACCATGATCATATTGGAATAAATTTAGTTTCAATCCATACATGAGAGGTGAAGAACAGGAATAGGAAGACTCTGTACTTTCCAGTTATTTTGTGCCTGTGGAAAGGGGTGTGACCAAAATGCACCCCTCCAAAAAAAGTTCTGGCCTCTCAGTTGTAATTTGCCACAGGATCTCCTAAGTCAAACTTGACTCATGGTTGATTCATAAATAAACATATACAGTATAGTTTTCTTGGAAGCAGTACCATACTGGTTTGCCATTGCTGCCTTCTGGGATGAGTTTAGATTATCCAGTTTACTCAGGTATTTCCAGGATGTCTCCCATCCAAATATTAACCAGGTCTAACCCTCCTTAACTTTCTTAGATTAGTAGTCAGCTAGGTCTTTCCATCTGCTGTAGACAATTTGTCATAGAGTATAGAAATAATCAAATCAAACACAAAGCAATTATTTTTGTAGCTCTGGGAATTTTTGCAGTCACCCCAGGTATGTTTTGATGAAGTAGCCGAGACAAGATCTCACCCTCATTTTACATCATTTGTAGTATATACAGCAACTGAAGTTAGGAAGAATTCAGCTCTATTTTCTTCTTTATATCTGACTCTATACATACAAAAATCAATAAAAGAATCACTATTCTTCTCTTCTTCCCCACTGCACAATTCACATTCCTAGTGGCAAACTACTGAAATGCCTTTTATAATTCTTTTATTACTTTCACTTGTATTACATTGAACTCCAAAACGTTAAACTATTTCCATTTTGTTGTGTTTGTGAACTAAGAAAAGGTAAAAAGGGTACCACTTGAGGCAAATTACACTGAAATCAATGGCTACAGATGTGAGAATGATGTGTGTTGGTGTGTGTATGTTGCTTTTGCTGTCCTTTTAATAAGACCTTTCCTCTTTTCTGATTGCATCAGTTTAGCCCTGAATATGAGCAGCACTTCCAGACTCATGATTAGAAAAGGGAGTAAGTGATGGAATGAATGATTAAAGCTTCCTGAAGGGATTTTTTTAAAGGATAAAATACATGAGATGAGAATGGGAAAAAAAATTACATTGGCTTGTTTGGTTTTTAAAAAATGGGAAACTGACTAAGGTCATTTTTAACAAGATTTTAATATACTTTACTAGATCTTTTAAAATTGCATTTTAAATTTATATCCACTATTTCTTAATTTCCAAAGTATATCATTCCTCTTTTAATTTGGGGGAGGGGGAGGCTGTATAATTGCTTTAAGTGAACTTTATCAGTGATAAGTGCTGGTGACTTCTGGTTCATAGTTTTGAATCGGAAGTTGTTGACTGACATGTTGGTGGTTAGTTAAGTATAAGAAACACAAAGATCACGTAGTCTGAAGCAGCAGACCATGATGTATGTAGGTATATAACTTTATGTGAGTCTACAAGAGTTCTTTATTTATCAAGAAAGTGTATATGGCTGTTTATCTTAAAAGCATAAGTCTGAACACCTAACAACCAAATTACAAGAAAAACAATATAAAAAGGACCTCTATAATCAAAGCCAGTTAAAAACAACCCAATATAAAAGAAAATCAAGGCAACATATAACAAATTCACAAAACAGACACATATATTGGGCTCCTCTAACATCCTGGCCCAAAAAAACTGGGGAAAGGCATGTCTTAATAGCCTTGCGGAAGGCCAAGAGGGTTGGGGGCCCTTCAAATCTCAGGAAGAAGACTGTACTATAGGACAGGTGCTGTAACAGAGAGGGCACACCTCCTCAGTCATGCAAGATGATATTATTTAATAAAGCACGTCCCCCCTGGAGTATGCCCAACTGGAACATGCCCACCCTGTTGCATCTGGTAGAATGGTCAGAAACCCTCAGAAGTAGGGATTCCCACAAGTAACCTGTCCATCTGCCATGCAGAGCTTTAAGTTGGTAACTAGTACCTTAAATTATATCCAGAAACATACTGGAAGCCAGTGGTGTCATACAGGCAAACTCTGGAAACTGCACATGCTACTTCATTTCGACAAGCTGAAGCTTCCAAGTGTTCTTCATTGCAGTAATCCAATTGGGAAGTGACTAAGACAAGACTGACAGTGAGCAGAGCCTCCTGGTCCAGGAACAGATGCAACTGATTCACAGGATGAATCTTTGCAAAGATTCCTTGGCCATGGCTGCCATCCGCTCTTCAAGGAGGAGCCATGAGTCTAGATTGTGAACCAACAATTCTGGTTCCTTTTGGAATGAAGGATCCAGTCACAAAGCAGGTCAGGTGGTCCTTGCACAGCACTAGTTTGAACTTCAACTCTCATAACCTTGGGAAGCATGTTCAATGCCAAGGGATTATGGGAGTTGAAATCCAAAGCACATGATGGGCACATAAAAAATGAATGCTTCCTTTTGTTCAATAAAAGTGTTTCATACAGACACATACATGCATGTATATGGTCAGATTGTATGTATTTAAAAAAAAAAAAAAGATAAGGCAGTGTCCAGGAATGGCACCTAATTAACACCTTGCAACTGGCTCTGTTTTTCCTGCCTCCAATTTCTTCCAGGAATTGTGGTTCTGTGCAGGTGTTAAGAACTATATTATTCATTCCTAGCACAACACAGGTATTCCATTCTTCTCAGGCATGTTGCAGATGTTGCCTCTGAATTTGACATTTTGCAAACAGAATGTAGCAAATGAGCAAAGTCATCCTGCTGATAGGAATTCATGGGGGCAAGTGGTAAAATGTGCATTGTAATGTTGCAAAACAAACTTCGCTCCTTGTGCGATGTCATGATGTAAACACAAAAGAACAGTGCTTGTACATGACATCCTAATGCATGTTTACTCATTCCGGCATCATTGTTAGGAATGAGCACCTATGAACTTGCCCCTGTTTTGTTGCAATGCATTATTGCTAGAAGAGCTACAGCAGCAGAAAACTCCAGTACCAACTAGGTGGGACATTTGTAGAAAGAAATCTCTGATCATGGTGAAATTTGTCACATCGTATAATTTCTGCTCAGGGAAGGGACATATGGGTTGATTGATTGATTGATTGATTGATTGATTGGCTGGTTTGTTATGACACAAAATTTGTTCCTTTTATTTACCAGTATTTGCATACTGTCTACTCATATGAACTTTTGCCAAATTGAGTGCCTTTTTTTACTGCAGTCTTCCTAGGTGCTTATATTTCAGGTAAATCAGAGGAAAGTGTCATGAAATAATTACTCCTATGAGCCATTTTCAAATCAAGGGGTGCAAGCAGAAATGTAGGATGACAGAGAAATGCATAATAGTGTGTATGTCTGAGAAACAAAGAGAGAAAGAGAAACAGACAGACAGAAATGGAGAGACAAATATAGCAACATTGACCATCTCATAATTATTAAGTTCAGCACCCTCAGAATAAAACTGAAAAACTAAAGTCTCTTTCATGTGGGAAAAAAGCTTTTCATATATCAGAGGACAGATTTTAGCATAGCAGTACCACGAACACAAATCCTCATACATTCAGTAGATAGCACTAAGGATGGGTGGGATGGGAAGAGCGAGAGCAACTGCAACTTAGCAGATAAGGTCCAGCTTCTGCCCACTCCATGAAAACAAAACTGCTTGAACAATGCTTGCATCAAAGCTGGACTGAAGTAAACTGAATGTGTCTAATTTTTATTTAACAAAACAAATTTTACTGGCCAAAGAGAACATGTTTCCAATACAGATTTTCCAATCATCTTTACTGTTAAAGCACAAGTTTTGATGAGTTGTTTAAAGATGTGAACCATCTGCTTGCACATATTTATAGGATATACACCATGGTGTGAAATGCTCTTTAAATCTTTTCTTCTGACTCTCAGGAAACATTTTTGTCAATGCAGTACTTGTTTTAATCATTAGACAGACACTGAAAACCATGTGCTGCAAGTGCCATGCTATTTTGTGTCTGGAGATCCATCTCAAGGGAAAAGGCTTAGAACTTCAACACAGAGAATCTCAAGTCTAATTGTTCAATTGCAGCTGGATAAGATAATTTTCTCTCATTTTCTAATGAATAATATATAATATTATATGATATATGATGTAATGAAAACTCCACAAAGCAGTTTCTGTTTTGGAGGTAACACATAAGTATTTTGAAAACTCTACATTGACCATTTACAGTTCTTTTTGAGGGAAGCAACTTAACTTCATGTCTGCTCTACACAGTTTTTTAAAGAGCAGGACAGCCATCATTATTGTTGGCTTTCCTGTCTCTTACATAATATGGTACACGTTGAGTCTTCTGAGGCTTATGCAAACCTCCCGCAATCTCTAGATCTGTAAAGATCTAGATCTAGATCTTACAAGTTTTAGCCATCTTGATATGGAATTCAGAAAGTTGGACTCTCAACATTTTTGGAGTGGACCAAGTTGGGCAGAGGATGAACTTTAAAATAAAAACTAATTAGAAAAATAATAGTTTCCAAGGTTCATAAGGACATGTCCAGGGAAAAGATACAGTCATAGAGGGGGCAAAAATATTCAGCATTTTTGTTTGTTTTAAGGGTTTCTTTTGATTTTTTTGAACAAAGGCAAAAAAATATATTAAGCTTTGTGGTGGTTTAATACACCTATTTTCAACATTTTAACCCCTCCCCATGAAATTAGGCTTAATTTCTACTGAATTTCAATAAGGAATTCTGAAGATGTTTTGGGAGAGTCCACAAAATAGGGCCTAGAAGTTATATATAGCCAGCATTCCAGAGTTTGCCTATCTCTGAGGTAGAAGAAGACTGCTAGATGTCACAGAGGAGAAAATTGCATCAAACATATATGTGGTTTACACACTTTATTAGGTTGGGTCAATCAAATGTACTGCTGTCTGAAATTATTGTAGTGAACAGATCAGATGTTGAAGGGAACCATTCACAGGCCGCATCCAGATGGATTCTCAGTGACAGAAGTGTATTGAGACTTTATGCTGCTAGGGATGTGCAGAGCATGTGATTGAAAAAGACATAATTGTGATAAACTTTATTGTATGTATAACAATGTATTTATTATAATACATTATCACAAGCAGGCTTGAATTATGGAATGTTTCACACAAATATGGAGAGTTAAAAGTTGATTGTAAATGTGATGAAAGTGGTATCTGATGAAAGTTAAACATGGGAGAATGTCATAGTTGTTTAACATATATATGGATAAATGTATAAGGCATGCTTATGCTGACATTATGGTACAATGGTTAGATACATGAATGTATTGTATGTATATGTTTATAGGCAGATGATGCTTTGTTGTTGGCTGACAATCCAAAGATTTTGTAGCAAATGTTAGATGGTATGATGCAACAGTAGTTTGGGTCTGAAAATTAATGTATCAAAAAACAGGGTAGTTTTGTTTGAAAGGGAAATGGACATGGACATGGACATGGTATACATAAATAGCATATAACCCCTAAAGCATGTAAATGAATTTGGATAACTTGGTAGAATGTTTACTTAAAGATGGGGAAATATATGGAGAAATTTTAAAATGTGTAAATACTGGCAGAAATGTAGTAAGTACAATAAGGAATGAATGCTGTCAGGAATGAATATGAAATGAGGTTTCCAGGGGAGGAATGTTGGACTGAAGACTGATAACTGTGGCAAAGACCAAGCAACCAATGAGTAGACCAGTTCCTTGGAATCTCTCCAGATAACGAGAGGATGGGAGATTCCCCATATGCACTCCAGATGGCTGTCTAATGGTATGAGCACTGGGAGGCAACAGGAATGGCCATCTTGCTTGCAACCATGGTAAGTGCCTTTTAAAGCTAACCTCACTTTCTAATCCCTTTCAGAAATTACTTGTTCACTACTTCTAAGCTATTAGAGATCTTCAGACTGACAAGTTTGAAAATACCAGGTGAGATTGCCTTCAGTCCTGAGGAAAGAAATTTTTAATCGTAAGTTAAGAATTTTATAAAATTGAAATAAACAGCAAAAAGCTAAATAATATTTTGATCTAAGAAAGTTATAAATGAACTAGGGGTGCAGATAAATTTGGAATATAGAAACTTTTACAATTAGATTTTGGAATTACTTATAAAGAACAAGCAGCTTCTCATGGGAAATAGATCTGTTTTGGTTTTTGCAAGACATATCAAAGATAAGTAATTTTATGATTTTAAAAACTGGACATTAGAGGGGACTAAAGATTCTAGGCAGAGGGGGAAAAAATAAGCCTATCTTTTGTGTTACTTGAGACCTATAAAATGATGCAAAATGCTATATCATTGAAAATATTAAAGAAGACTTTTGAAGAATGGAGCCAGAAATTAGTAGCCACAATATCAACAGTGTCAGTCAAGATGTCTGCCTCTATGAATAGACGATGTCCAAAAGAAGTTATTGAAGAAATGATAGATGTGGAACAAATTTTATCTGACAAGATAGAGATGGTACCAAAAGTAGATTTACAAAAGACAGGCCAAAATAATGACTTGGAAAAGGATGTCTCACTGGAAATACAAAACGAGCTGAAGTTTTAAAAATTAAAGGTAAAATACAAATGACAATCCAAGAGAACGACCTGGAAAATGTTTTCTCATTGGATCTACAAAAGAGGCTTGTTAAACCCTTGAAGAAGTCTGTGCGATGGGATAAAGAAGAATTGAAGAGAAATCAAAACCTACAAAAATATTTGAATGAACTAAAAATTATAACTGTTAGAAGTAAAAGGAAGGAATATAAAGTTGGTTTATTTGACCAAGGTTAAAATAAGACATTTTTTTGCAAAGTTCTATCAACCCTTTACAGACTTTTTGGTGACACCAGGGTTGAAAAGTTGATGTTTTATGGATTTGCTTATAGATAAGGGATGGAATATGGCATGAAGAGATAATTGTTTGTAACCTTATAAGGGGTGAAGAGTTACTAAATTTGTCTATACTTGCTGTAATGGAGGTTGGAAGTCCAACCTTTATATCTTTCTTTTCTTGTCATATTCTTTCCTTTTTCTTTCTTTCTTCTTTCTTCCTTTTTCTTTTTTCTTTTACTTCTTATTCTTTCTCACTATTCTTTTTTCTTTAAGTTTAGTTTGTATTAGTTTTTACTATTGTAATCAATATCCTTAATACAAATCATATACAAAAATGTCCAGAGACAGTATGGACATGCTGGCACATACAATTCCTCCTTCACATGGCTGTAGATAAAGAATCATTCCGAACTATTTTAATGTGTGTGAATTGGGCTTTTGGAATCACTCTCCTTGGATAAAATGCCATTAGACTTTCACCTTTATATTATTTAAAAATTGTAAGAGTTCAGAATATCAATGAGCAAAAGCCTTGTTAATTGCCTAAACATTTCAAAATGGCTTTTCTAATGCAGCTGATGTGTGAATAAACATATAGGTCCTTTGCCTTTGTTTATTGACAAGAGAGACTGACCTTTGCAAAGATAGCTGGGAATATAAATGAGTGTGCTGCCTCTGAAAGCTTTTCACAAAGTTAACACACTCAGAGAACAGGCTGCTATTAACAGTTCTGCCAGATGGTTTGTACCTGCAAGCTCTGTAATAATTACAAGAACATCATCATATTCCTGGTCTTTCATCACCTTGAATATTTTTATTATACTTGTGAAGACATCTTTAAACATTTTAAATGAAAGTGGAAAGATTTCATTTGGGTGAGAAATGTCAATCAGAACATTACAAATGGAAAAAAAGGAATAGTTCTCTATCTTATACTTTCCAGCTCACGGATTCTTTGAAAGTTAGGCTGACAAATCTATTGGTCCAACTCTGATAAAACTCAGATGTGTCAAACAGCTACAACTTTAGTTTCTAAATCCAGAATACCGCCTTACCACACATCCTTTAGTAGGGATGTGCAAAAAAGCTATAATTTGCCTTGACGAAGGATTTTGTGTCATGGATGCAGAAAATTTTGTTTCACCGTGAAACCTCATTTGGCATTTCCATTAAATAAAAAGGGGTTTTGTACATGCCCTGAAAAAAGCACACAGAAATCTGTTCTCATGCTCCCAGTAGCTTGTGCCTTCAGAAGCTGAAAATTTGAACTGCCCAGGCCACAGAAATCAGCCAAACCAAAGCAATATGACCACTTCATTTTCAGAAGTGTGTGCATGTGTGTGTGTTTTGCTTTGCAAAACAACTTCAAAAGGATGCTTCACTTAAAGCATTGACAAAGCAAATAATCCCTCTGAGACATTGCACAGGCTTAATATTCAGAAACACTTCTCTCTCATTTTGTTGAATTCAGAGAAATTCATCATATCTCACACATTTAACTTTTCTTATGTAGAAATAATTTTAGTGCCCATGATGGCATAATATGAATTTCTTGTCACACGGAGCGTGACTGAAATCAGAGGACTAACAACGAAGCTCCAAAACCACTGAATTTACTTACATAGATTCAACAAATATGAGTGGCCAAAGAAGGTGGCCAAATGACTATTGAAAGAACAATAGATGATCAGGCAGCAACAAGCAAATTGGCACCATGTAGGTGATACTACTTTCTGCAACAATTTCAATTTTTCCTTCTCTTCCTCTTCCATTTGATAATTAGGGGACAGCTGGTTGAGCATAAATATAATTACAGTTGCTCATTTTATTATTTTAAACATTTGTGTATATATGTTCATAAAAAATATTTATCTATCTATCCTGATTCTATTCAGGGTGAACATTGTTATACAGAAAAAGAATACAGGTAGGTCTCAATTAGTGCAGTTCACATGAAATCACCCGCCACCATGGGATGAGGTATCATCAATATGCAGATGATACCCAGTTATATATCTCCAACCCAGGTGATTTGAGTGATGCTGTGGCTACCCTTTCGCGGTGCCCAGAGGCTGTGGGGGTCTGGATGGGGAACAACAGGCTTCAGCTGAACCCTGGTAAGACAGAGTAGCTGTGGGTTGGGGACTCCTCTGTATCCAGAAGTTTACCATCTTTGGTTCAAGATGGGGTCGCACTACCCCAGACAGACCTGGTGTGTAACCTGGGGTTCCTCCTGGACTCATGACTCCTGCTCAAAGAGCAGGTGGCAGTTGTGGCCAGGAGGGTCTTTGCTCAGCTACATGTTATGCACCAGTTATGCCCTTTTCTGGATTGGGAGTCCCTCCAGTCAGTCACTCAGGCCCTAGTCATCTCCCATATAGACTATTGCAATGCACTCTACATGGGGCTACCCTTGAAAAGTATCCGGAAGCTTCAGCTGGTTCAAAACACAGCCACACGGGCAATTTTAGGTGCCCCAAGGATGGCACATGTAACATCTTTGCTGCATGAGCTGCATTGGGTCCCAGTTTGCTTCCAGGTCCAATTCAAGCTGTTGGTTATCATCTTTAAAGCCCTACATGGCATGGGACCAGGTTACCTGAGGGAACATCTCACCCCCATTATATCCACCTGTCCCACCCAGTCAAGCAGTGAGAGTATGCTGCAGACCCTGTCGATGAAAAATTGTCAGCTGGCGAGGTCCAGATAGAGAGCCTTCTCTGCCGTGCCCCCGCCCTATCGAATACTCTCCCTCCAGAGGTGAGGCAGGCCCCAATTCTCTTGTCCTTCTGGAAAGCAGTCAAGACCCGGCTCTGCCAACTGGCATGGGGCAAAAAAAAGGGCAACCAACCCTGGGGGTGGCTAGCACCTTGAAGACACTCCCATATGTTAACATTTTACTGACCATCAACATCTTGGAAGATATTATTTGTGTATGTGTTTGGTTTTTATTCTATGTTTATTGTATTTTATATTGTTTTTATTGTATTTTAATATTTATTGCTGTTTTATTTTATTATGAACCACTCAGAGTCACTTTTTGTGAGATGGGCGGTATCTAAATTTGAAATATAAATAAATAAATAAATAAATGGTCACATTGTTCGAATTTGCACTATTTGAAGTGACTTTTCTGTAGAAAATATGGTAATTGGTTCCAGCTCAATGGAAATAGGCAATGAAAAGTTTTAAACAATTTTTATATGCATGTTAAAGAAATATTACAGTAAAGGATAAAAAGAATATATTTTTAATTTAAATTTATAGTTAACAATGTCACAGAGTAGTTATAGAAAGCAAAATAAAAACAAAACAAAAAATCTTCTGTAGTTTCTTTTGTATATCCAATAAAGCGTCCTTTTCCAAATCATTATCTTGGCCTGTCATTTGTTGTTCCACTTTCAGTACTGTCTTGTCAGACAAAATTTGCTCCACATCTGTCATTCCTTCATTAACACCTCTCAGACATAATCTATCCATAGAATCAGATGTCATTACTGACATTGCTGATGTTTTAGCTAATAATTTCTAGCTCCATTCTTCAAAGATCTCCTTTAGTATTTCCAGTGTTACAACTTTTGTCATTTTGCAAGTCCCAGTTACCTGACACCAAAAGCACTCGTATTTTTTTTGCCTTCTACTTAGAATCTTTAGTTCCCTCTAGTGTCCAGTTTCTAAAATCATAAAGTCCCTTACCTTCATTATGAGCCAAGATAGCCAAAAGAAGCTATTTATTTTTTATAATTAATTCCAAAATCTTATAGTAAAAGTCAATATTCCAAATTGAACTGGGCCCTTAATCCGTTTGTAACTTTCTTAGATCAAAATTTTATTTAGCTTTTTGCTATTTATTTCAAATTCTTTAAGTTCCTAAGCTTGCAATTGATTTTTCTTTTGTTCAGAGTTGAAGCTAAACTCACCTGGTGACTTTTCAAACTTGTCATTCCAAAGGTCTCTAATAGCTTTAAGATGGTTAATAAGCAATTTCCAAAAGTGATTAGAAACTGAAGCTTGTGAACGTAGTGTTCTTTAGAAGGTTTCACCGTGGTTGTAAGCAAGATGACTGATCCCATCATTTCCTAACACTCTTCTAAGTTCTTCAGTCTTAGTGGTGGTCATCAGCTCTGCTTTCATGGAGACATCTTTAGTTCACCATGCCTCTCCTGAAAGTCCCCACACTGTTTCTCTCCAGATGTTTTTGACTGCAGTGCTTTGTTTTGTTTCGTTTTTGTTTCATTTTGTTTTTGGTGGGGTTTTGTTTGTTTGTTTGTTTGTTTTGTATCTTACCTATAGAAACCCCAGCTGAACCTTGTCTGGGTTCAGAAGTTAAGCAGGCTCATTCATGGTTAGTACTGAGATGAGATTCTGCTAAGAAATCCCAGGGCTGTAGGCTGGAATGGTGAGTTGAAAAATGTCCCCCAAAAGGCAATGCAAATCAGTTTTATATTGTTGTTCCCACCCACAAAAAAAGAAACAAAACAAAACAAAACAACAGCATAGTCGTGTCTGGGCAGTTACCAGAACTCATCACTTTAGGGAACACTCTGTTCAACTGGCTGATGGCTCATATAGATAGGAAGTTTCTGCTGACATCTAAGTTGAACCTACTAAGCTGTACTTTCAACTCCTGGTGCTGATCCTGCCCTCTGGGACAATAGAGAACAAGTCCAGGCCCTTTTCTATGTAACACCGATATTTGAAGCTTATTACCATATCTCCCCTCAATTATCTGCTCACAAACATGCTGTTGATTAATCTATTCAAGGGCATTCTCCAATGTAGATGCCAGACAGCTCTGTAGTTTCCCAGATCCCTGTTTTGAAGATAAGGATCACATTTGTTTTCCTCCAATCTTCTGTTACCTTGCTGTTCCTCCAGGACTTCTCAAAGGTTACTGAGAGTGGTTCTGTAATCACTACACTAGTACCTTCAATATCATAGGCTGCAATCCATCTGTCCCTAAAAACATGAATTTTAAATTAGCTAATCCTCATCCTTTCCTTGTACTCAGTTCTTTCTTCCCCCTGTGCCATAACAATCACCAGGTAGGGTTCCATTTTCCACTGGCTAGAAGACAAATGCAGAATAGGAATTAAGACGTTCTAACTTCTCATCATCACCAATTACTGCTTCATCCCTTTCTTTCACAATGGACCTCAATCTCATTGGCTTTCCTTTTGTTTCTAACATCCCCAAATAACTCTTTTTTGTTGCTTTTGGTACGTCTCACATGCCTCATCTCATTTTGAGCTTTAGCCATTTTGACATAATTCCTAGGATTTCTGAAGATTACCTTATATTCTTCTTTGGTTATGTGCCCTTCCCTCCTTATAAATTTCTCTTTCCTTTCCACATTTTAGATAGCTCTGCTTGTATCCCCAATGACTTTCCTTAGTTTCTTTCATTTTTCCTTATCTGCAATTGTTTTGTAGGATTTCCTATCCTTCCTGGTCACTCTTCTCCTTTAGGATTTCAAGCCATGGATTATCACCTACCTTCCTTAACAGTTCATCAACATTTATTCTCCCGAAGTCCAGTATGCAGATTTGACTCTTCTCAATTCTTCTCCCCTTTGATACCACAAATTTAAGGATAATATAATCACTTTTCAATAAGATACAAGCACCCTCACTACTCTAAGTATTTTGGACTTCTTCTGTACTGTTCAAAACATCTTGAGAGGATCAGGTTTCCTACTGCTTATCTAACATGCCTAAAATAATAGTTAAATATTATTAAAATTTAATATTATTACACATAAAAACTATCCAAATACTATGGAAAAGTTTACAAGCAAGATAAAACTGTTCAACTGACACTATTTTTCCTGCCTCCAATTTGCTCCAGAAGATGTGGCTTTCTGCAGGTGCTGAAAGTTATGTTATTCATTCTTATCACAGCACAGACATATATTTTTTAGCTCTGACATTTGCACTTTTTCTATATGTAGTGCAGTCATGTTGCAGATATTGTTGCTGACCTCTTTGCACGGAGGGCGTGGCCCAACAGCAAGCTCACACAGAGCTGGTAGAAATGGCGTAAGTAACAATTGAAGCACAACATGCAAAAAGTCTGAAGTGTTTATTAAAACCAGATGATCTATAGTTTATTTCCTTGTAGAACCTTGTGTTTTTCCCTCAGACAAAGAAATGAAAAGCAATTTTCACAGCTAAAAATTACCTTTCCATAGAGGCTCAGCTGCAATTCTGTTATCTTTATTTTTCCTGGAGGCACAGACTTCCTTTTTTGATGAAGATGAAGGGGAGAAAATCACTATAAGACCATTTTTACCTTCTATCACATTGTGTTTCATTTTGATGCATGTGAAGTCACTGAATCCCTGTTGATTACCTTGTCCTCTTCACAGAAGCTCATTAGTTTTCTCTTGAGTGTATTGACAATTCCCTGGTATTTATGGCAATCATTTAGATACCCAGGACAGCTTTGTCCCATATATTCACACCATCAAATAATCCTTGTATTTGTTTGAGTGGAGTATTTGTAATCATGAATGATGTTTGTTTAACAGCCCTAGAGACTTAAGTACTCCATGACTTCATACACTAAGCAATGCTGTGTTACATTTAGAGATGATGATAAGAGAATAGGGGTAGTTGGCTGTTAAGTTTTGCACAAGCAGAATGTGTAAACCCATCTTCTTTCACCAATCCTGTGAAGTTTACATTTTCTATTATCATCCATGTTTTTATTTTTTTAAGTGGAAATCACTTTGCACTTTTTAAAAAGGAAGTACAAATATCAACTATGGTCTCTTTACTGGCTTTTAGTCAATATGTAAACAAAAGGGATTTCTAAATCACTGTGATTGGAATTCACAGCCTACTCAAATCAACAGTCAAATAAATGTACATGTGAGAATCTTGCTCAAAGTTGTGTGGATGCCAAGTTTTATGATGTAACTAATAAAAGTTGGAACAATTGCATAGCACAAATGCTCCAACAGGACCTTCTGTGTCAAGCAGCTGTCAGCAGCTGCCTCCCACTGCTGCCTCCCACACTAACTCTCTCACTTTGAGGGTTTCTCAGTGCAAGGCATTCTGCAGGAGATGGCCATGAAGGCTACCAATGTCCTCAGATATAGGTGTCAGAAAGGACAGCCACATGTCTGTCCCAGTACATTACTCTGAGTATAATTGTTCTAACTGGCATGTTGGGAAAGTAGTGGATAGATATCCAGACCCAGTGGCCCCATGTCCCCAAGTCCAAGACAATTTGTCATTGAGACAAAAGATGCACAGCACTTCTGGGTGAGGAATGGCAAGCTAGCACATCTCTGAACAAGCAGGGATGACGTTGCAGCCACGACTGAAGGACTGGCAAGTAGACCAGCCCTATAGAAACTCTCCAGACAAGGAGAGGATAGGAGATCACCCACTTGTGCTCTGGACAGCTATGCCTCTGTTGGAGGAGATCACAAGATAGCAGTTTCCCACAGGTTTGAGCACTGGGAGACAAAGAGAAGCCATCACACTCTAAGCTGCTGTAGAGCCTTTCAAAGGACACAGGTTTCACTAATTTCATTTTCTAATCACTTTCAGAAATTACCCATTTAACTATCTTAAGGCTATTAGAGATCTTCAAAACAAGTTTGCAAAGCCTCCTGGTGATTTTACCTTCATCCAAGAATAAAAGAAAAATTAACTATAAACTTAAGAATTTAAAGAGTTTGAAATAAACAGAAAAAGTTAAATAAAACTTTAATCCAAAAAAGTTATAAACAAAGTAAGGGAGCAGACAAATTTGGATTATTAGGACTTTTGCTATAAGATTTTGGAAATAATTATATAAATAAACAGCACCTTCATGGGAACTAAATTGTTTAGTCTATCTTAAGTCATAACAGAAATTTGAGACTTTATGATTTCAGAAATTAGACACTGGAGAGGACTAAAGATTCCAGGTATAAAAAGGGAAGAAAAAAAAAAGCCCCCCCGATTGACATGGTTGGGTTTTGTCTTTGGTCAGTATTGAGACAAAATGATAGAAAATGGTATGACATTTGAAATACTCCAGGAAATATTTGAAGAATGGAGACAGAAACTATCCGCTACAATGTCAGCAATGATGTCTGCCTCTATGGATAGACTATGTTCAAAATATGTTAAAGAAGAAATGACAGATGTCATGATAAATGTGAAAGAGAATACCTTGGAAGATATACAGGATAAAGAGCTTAAACAAACCTCATCTGATGCAGAAACATTAGAATATAAAGAAATTGTTGAAATACTGGGGAAAAAAATTTAAACGTGGATTATAAAACAGAAATGACAGTTAAAGTGGAAATACAAATGACAAGCCAAGAGAATGACCTGGATAATGACTACTTATTGTATTTACAAAACAGGTTTGCTAAAGCCTCAAAGAAGCTTTTTGAGATGGGAAAAAGAAAAACCGAAGAGAGATCAAATCCTAGGACAGCATCTGAATGAATTAAAGATCAAGATTGTTAGAAGCAAAAGGAAGGAGTACAGAGTTGGTTTGTTCAACCAAGGTTAAACTAAGGCATGTTTCTATAAAATTCTGGGAACCTTATGGACTTTTTGCTGATTTATAGATATGCATATGGATAAGGGATGAGTTATGGGAAAAAGAGATACTTGCATGCAAGGTTATAGGGGGTGAAGAATTGCTAAGTTTGTACTTGTTGTGATGAAGATTGGAAGTCACTTCTTTAAATACTTCTTTTCTCTTTTTCTTATTTTTTTCTTTTTCTTTTCTCTTACGCTTTCTATTCTTTATTTTTTTCCTTTCTGAGTTTAGTTTGCATCGTCTTTTATTATTGTTTTTAAAAAAATTTCAATGAAAAAATATTTTTTTAAAAAAGAGAGAAAGACAAAAGATATACTTGGGTCCTCAAGAAGTGGCCCACCTGTATGAAGATTCCCAAGCCTGTATAGGGTTAGCTAAAACAGAAAACATTAGAGCTCGTACAAAGTATGTTGATGTAAAGTATAAAAATGTGAGACAAGCTATGTTAAAAAATTTCATTGATCTTGTGTATTGTGCATCTGAAGCAAATCTTGCAGATATATTTACCAAACCATTGCCTATTGGACAACATGAAGAAATGTTAGTAAACCTTGGATTAGAACAAATGTAAATTGTTATTGTATTGCTGTAATCAGTTGTTTATACTATTTTGTAACATGTGTTGTGTCGCGAATGGGCTGAGAGGGGTATCAGGATTTTCTCATGGGAAGAAGCTCATCCCGTTAGCTATACAAAAACAGGTGTTGAGATTACAAAGTATCTTGTGATTCTGTTATGATTTTTACTGCCACCTGTATTGTGTGTTAGTTATTCAGTGGGGGTGTCATGCTAGCAATATAACAAGAGGGTGAAATGCCCAGCTCAGTTCAGTGTGTGTTTGTCCTGTAAAAAGTTAATCATGTAGATTTTTATGGGTTATGTAGTCTTAACTAGTAACCAAGTAGTGTACCTCTTCTCTGAGAGTTTTTTTTAGCTAGAGACTTTGTTATGGTTAAGTCTTGGAAGCTAAGGTGAGAAGAAGTCTTTGTTATATCCTATATTTTGTATGCAACTTGTATTTTATAAAGTTTTGCATTTTTATCAATAAAGACCAGTTAGTTTATATTTTCTGACTGGATTTTCTTTGGAAAGCTAACTATGGATATTGCATTTTGCAAGCTCTCATGCTGATGTGTAATTTTCCTGAGAGCGGGATTTATGAGATCTTTTTTGCTGCACTCTGTGCAACACTTTTAACTTGTTTGACAAATTTTCTGGTAAACCTTTTTTGGAAAACAGATTTTAAAAGTATGAAAGGAACATGAAGTTGTAAATAGATAAATTCTGCTTTTACTTTCAAGCCATAGAAATTTGGCCAGCAATTACCACGTCCAGCACCAATTTGCACATCCAATATTAGGTGTGTAAGGAAAGAGAAAAAAAGGATGAGTTTTTCTTTCTGATGCATTGAGTGCAGGGAGTAAAGTCCAGTATCTAAATATGAGTATCCAATATCTCAGTATGATATTCATAATAACAATACCGCTCCCCCAATCATTTCCCATCATTCACTAGGGTTTGCTTGTCAAGTTCATAGGATCATAGAACTAAAAGCCACCATTTAGGCCTTTAAGTCAAACTCACTACTCAGTGCAGAAATCCAAATGAAAGGATGAATCCTGGGAGGTGGGGAGGGGGAAATGAAACAATGGGTGAATCCGGAGGGGGCAGTATTTATCTATTTTAAAATGTGTATAGAGAGCATAAAGATATATAGAATCATGCATGGCATGAAAAATGGGTGCAAAACATTTTTATAATCCACGGTATCTATTGAAACTAAATTTGGAACTGTTAAAAAGAAGCACTTTTTAACACAGTGATCAGGTTGTAGAATTGTCTGCCATCCGATGTGGTGATGTCTACTAACTCCAACAGTTTGAAAAGTGGCCTAGTTGAATTCATGAAGGATAAGGCTATAAATGGCTACTAGCCTTGATGGTAGTTTATTAACTCTTGAATCACAGGCATCATACCCTTTAATACCAGTTGTTAAGTATTTTGTTTTCTTTTCTTTTTTTTCCCTGGACATCTGTATCTAAATGATATTATTTTTGTTATAGCTATTATTACCAAAGCTGAGTATAGCCACTAGGCTAAAATGGCCTTTTAGACTTCTACCCGTTTGACAATAATCTCAAAAAAGATATTGTCCTTTGCAACTGTCCCCATCAAAAATATTATACAAACCACTAGACAAGTATACACACACAAGAAGAAATGCATGGGCTGTGTGAGTGTGCATGTTAATAGAGGGTCTGTGTATCTCCTTTTTTGTGATGAAAGGTAGAAAGGTTGTTTATTTAATTATGGAGTGGTAGAAGTTTGGGATACCATTAACTTGGAGACAGAGGGAATAAGTGCTCACTCACCACCTGCAATATCCACCCATTTCTCTTTTCTAGAGTTGACAACACATAATACTGAGCATGGTTTGAAAGGCAGATAGGCTGTAAATGATCATGAGTTCCAACAGATCAGCAGCGTGAATCTTCTTGAAGCTGGCACATAGCTGGCACACGGTTTACTTGGGGATGGTAAATATACCATTTGGTATCCCCAAGCACCAAGCAAAAGCTCACTATCAATCCTAAAGACGCCATCCCCCTTTCCTGAGGTTTTTATTCATTAGGGCTATATTGACCTGACCTGAGATAGGCGCTGCTCCACCCCATGCCATAGAGCTTTAGGGGAGCTTGGGAAACTAATTTTCCAGTGTTTTCTCTGAACCTGCAAAATTCCAATAATAGAACTGCTTCTTGGGTCCTGAGATTTCTCTCCTTCTTCATGCGGCCTTGTTACCATCCCTCCTTTCACCTCAGTTGCTCCGAATGGCAACTTGCCTGCTTCCTTCACCCAGTGGCCTATGGTTGTTTTCCTCCATTTATTTTTCCTCATCACGAAAAAAAAAAAAAAGGAAATTGCAGCAGAAGAAAAATGTGGGCAGAGTACCGTCTAGCTGCTATTCATTGTGCAGACCCATCAGCCAGCTAGTGAGAGCCTGGCTTCTTTCATGAGAGGAGAAAGTATGGTAGTGGGGATATTAGGACGTTAATTTGAAACTCCTGTTAAGGATTTGAAGCACTAAGGCTAGAGATTGTACAAAAATGCCTTAAATATAGGTCCTAGTATTCCCTTCTCACATAATCAATGGCAATGAAAAATCCACTGACTGATTTCAGTAGCAATCTACCGTATTTTTCCGACTATAAGACGATACTTTTTTCTAAAATCCTTACGCTAAAAATTGAAGGGCGTCTTATGCAAGGAAGTAAGCCGAGGAGCGAACTGCGCGGTTGCAAAACTGCCCATACTTTGTTTCTGCAGAGAGGCTTCCTCCTATTGCTAGCCTCCAATCACAAGTGAAATAGCTTGTCTCCCAAACAGACTTCCTCATGAGCCTTATGTAACTGACGTCAGCTGATGCTGAACAAACCAATTAGAGGAAGTCTGTCTGCAGAGACAAGCTATCGGCAGTTTCACTCGTGCTTGAATGTAATCTGTTATGCAAAAGAGCATGGAAATAGAGCTGCAGAGAGACGGTTTGGACCTCCTCCCACCGAGTGTAGCAGGTAAATGTTAACTAATTACTAAATAAAAATGTGTTCTGCACTATCTTTAAAATATTGATTTCTTAATTTGGGGTTGGAAAAATGGGGGTCATCTTGTACATGGGGGCGTCTTATTGTCGGAAAAATACGGTATTTGGACAGCCTTTATTATGGTGATGGCTGGTCATCTGAAAGGGTTTCAGGTTAAGGTTAAGAAAAAGGAAATGACAAGTAAAACATATTTATAATGGTATGAATTTAAGACACATGGAAGAACCTTCTTAAATGTTTTAGAATGCAGCTGATTAGCTTTTCAATGGCTAATATATATGAAATATCAATATATATGAGATGAAAATTAACAATGGTGTTTTACCCTATTTTTCTAAGACTGTCATGTTGGAATCTGTGGAATTGGCAAGTTTCAAAGACCATGTCAGTTCCATCCAGGAATTCAACAAATTTTAAAGTGCTGGGGATAAATCTATCGATCTACTCTTATGGGTAAGAGGCATCCCCATCACAATGTGGCACACGCATCAAGAGCCTAACTGAACTGTAGGATCACACGAAATGGTTTCCTCCTCCTAAAATAACCAACTTCACAGCTCTTTCTCTTCCAGTTACAACACGCAGAATGGCATGATCTTTTAATATTCTGCACAAAGTAAAAGCAAGGCTTCATTCCATAAGGAATGAAGGTAGACTATCTGGCTTGTCCGGTTGAGCATCTATGAAGAAAAGATGAAGAACTATCTCTAGGAGAAATTCATAGAACATTTAATCTACCATTCTAGCAAAGATCCTCAAAACTACTTCTTTTTGTTCAAAGAATTTACTTTTTAAAAAATAATAATTTTACACTTTTAGGCTGAAGAAACATTCATTATTTTAAAAGGTAGCTATCATGATAATTAATTATGGAATTGATTATAGTTTTGCTATACTATGCAAATTGACACAGCTTGGCCCAGAGTCCTATGTCACCCACCTCAACTGACCCAGAGGAGGTCAGATTTACTGGTCTCTGTACAGTAGCAGGAGATCAGTTAAAACCACACCTTTGCTCTGGTCTTTTGATATGTGATTCATTGCTGATTTTACTGCTTTCTTTCTGATGATTTTAATTATTAATGGCTGTTTCAAATGGGGTGTTCCTGTTGTTTAATCAGGGCTTGTTCAATGCTGCAAGTTTTTTTCTTTTTTTTAATAACATGGGAGTTATGTTGGGAGCTAGAGTTTCTCAAGGCAGAAATGTCTGTGGCCACATCTCCATGGTTCCAAAGCTGAGAAACACGAAGCAAAATGTCCATTAAACCATGGAAAAAATAAGAAAAAGGATCATCATATTTAAACCATCATGGGTATAAGAAGGATTCATACATGATGTTGACAGAAGACAGTCCATTGCTTAACTTGGCATCATCCTAGTGTGCAATAAAGTTTCTCATTTAGCGACACTGGATCAGGTGTCTTGGTTATTACTGCTGAGTTTGAACCAGGGACCTGAAAGCTGTTATGGTGGTTTAGAAATCTGGAATAATCAAATATATAAATGGAACTTTGCCTGTGCAAAAATTATTTCTGCAGATGCTCTTGTGCACAGATTGCCTACCCATGCACTACACCTTTAATTTAGAAAGATATTTGGTAAAATATTATACAGAATATTTTATATGTGTGTGTGTGTATATATATATATATATATATATATATATATATATATATGTGTGTGTGTGTGTGTGTGTGTGTGTGTGTATATATATATATATATATATTTGCAGTGACTACAGAGCTTATGGAGTCTCAGACAGTAGGTGTCATGATCATTTACTTTGTATTTGTATTTACATAGACTTCTGATAATAAATATTTTAGCAGTAATGAAACTGACATAAAGGATGCTTCCAAAAGAGGCCACAGTTTCTTTCCTTGTACAGAACAGTAAATATTTTGCTATTAATATTGATGGAAATGTAAACAAACTGGAAATGCATATGTAATACTTATTTGCATTTGTTGCATCTTGATTTGTCATTAGAGAGAAAATTTCTCAGCGTTGGGTCCAAGGTAGGAGCTTTGTAACTTGATAAAAAGCCAGATAAGACAGGAATGTATAAACATTGTTGAAAATGGCATTCGCATTTCAAAGAAGCCAGTTTAATGTAAAGCTTTTTAATGAGGTTCTTACTAGAAAGGACTGTGCAATAGCTGAGACGATGAGGGGAAAAATGAATTGATAATTATTGTTATTTAGCTAAGGCTGTGCAGTACTTCAGAATCTGATCTCCAAAGGTTCTTCACAAGAGCAAGAATATTATTTATTTATTTAATTCTGTTTATATGATTACCCATCTCAGACAAGTGACTCTGGATAACTAACACCAATTAAAACCAGCAGAAAATACATACAAGAGACTAGAAAATAAATATGGAATCTGCAGCCAAGATTAAAAACAACAACAACCATTCACAGGCTCCGACTGATACTCTGACCCACACCCAGGAGCAAGTCCATACCTTCAGGGCCTTGTGAAAGGCCACCAGGTTTGGGAGTAATCTGATCTCAGGGATTATATTCTACAGGGCAGGCACCACAACAGAAAAGACTCTCTTCCTGGGTCCCGCCAGACGGCACTCTTTGTTGGACAGGACCCATAATGCCTCTCTTGACAAATCTGATGGGATGGGAAAGAGAGAGAGACTTGAGATCAGATCACTTTTCCTATCCTAAAACAGCCAGCCACTCAGCCTTCATGATCTTTGAGGCCTATGTCTATGCATTCATTGGACATTCTGGGCAGATTCAATTAACTGCTAAACTGAACAGCCTAATTTTGTCATTAAAAAGAAAAATCAGCATGACTTTAGGTATAATCTAAATAATCCTGCTCCAGTCCAACTCGCAGAAAACATGTGGACCTTCCAACTGTTCTGGAGGATTTACTATTCTGACCTATGAATGTCAAACTGGGATGTTAATTCTATCTTTAGCTTTCATTCCTCCTGGGCAACAGATGGAAACAGAACTCTGTCCTTTGTATCACTCTGGCTGTCATGGCTTTCTAAATATGAAGACCACATTGTAAAACATACACATGCACACAGTGAAAAGTTTAGGGAATCCTATAAAGCAATGTTCCCCTTAATTATTCTGCTAAGCAATTTTTCTGCTTAAAAGCTGCAGTGGAAATCCTGTAAAGAAATCTTTCACATATTTTTGCGACCCTGCTTTTTCTTCTTTTGCTAGCTCTGAATTTGCTTCATCCTATCCTGAACACATTTACATGTTTCCCCATCTGGTAATTCAGAAGAATTAGTAGATTCTTTAATTAGGTTTTGCTAAAAGTATGTAAGAAGCCAGTCTGGTGTAGTGGTTGAGGCACGAGGCTAGAATCTGGGAGACTGTGAATTCTAGTCCTGATTTAGTCATGAAACCAATTGGGTGACCTTGGGCCAGTCAATTTCTCTCAGCTCTAAGGAAGGAGGCAATGGCAAACCAGTTCCCAAAACCTTGCCAAGAAAAGTACAGGGACTTGTCCAGGCAGTCCCCAGGAGTCAACACTGACTCAAAGGCACCATATACATACATATATACATACATACATACATGCAGTCAGATCACAGATCCAGGAATGATTCCAAGTAAATTTAAAAGATGTAGTGTCAAGGAAAGATCAATGTCTTAAACAGAACTATAACCCTTGATTGCTTGCAACAAAATCTACTGCCTTTGTTATGTGTTATTGACGGGTCTTTTGAATTATATCCTTCTCAATATGCCAGATGCTCCATTCAACTGCAGGGTTCAATTTCACAAATATTCACGTGCACATTATATTTGGCTGAAATATTTACATACTCTTGCATATTTTATTCCAGATTACTTCCCCAGGTTTTTCCTATTGCTCAAATCAAGCATTTCTCCATATTCTGCTAAAGTGGCAGCTATTCAGAGAAGCTTGTTAAATAATTAATCAGGAGTTTCAATTTGCTTATAAAAACCTTGGCTTACTTTTCACCCTTCCTTTAAAGCATCCTCATTACTTTGCTGGGCAACATATTGCATTCTGTTCACTCCATCTACTGCAGTTTTCCCACCCTCCCACCCTCCCAATGTGTTGAATCTTCAGTTCCCAGATGCAGCTATATCTTGTGCTCTTTCATACGGTTTCTCAGACCCAGATTTTGCAGCACCACCTGTCGCACCTTCTGAAATCCTGACATAAAATTTTATTTTTTCCAAATTTGATGCAGCAAATATCTTCATTGGGTAGTTCTTATTTTAATTCTTCATGTGATTATTTGCTCAGCTTAATTAATATTTATATATACCCTTCTTTATAGAATTTCAGTATAAACAGAATGTTTGAGTGTAACTGAGGTTTTTCATGACTTTTTTTCCCTGTTTCTCACTCACTAAATAAACATTATGACTTTGAAGGGTGGGTAGGTGTGAATTCATTCCCACAATTCCTTCCATGTTTGGTTTGGGACTTTGTTAAAGCTCCAAAATGACCACCCACCACTGGGAATTGTACAAAGAGCAAAACAAAATTGAAAACAGGGCACTTGTGACACTGGTGATAGTGAAGTCAACCCATGAGAAATAGCTGGAGCCTTTTTTCTTTCTCTGGAAAAGCGACATGAAATGACCTCCTCGTGCTCCTTCTTGGTCTATAAATAAGGTAGAGAAATTAAAGGCCCTTTCCCCAAGCTCTTTATTGATATTTTGAACAACAAGGACTTTCTTTATATTACTTAATAAGAAATGGTAGTGGATTAGGAAACCTCTTTATACTTGTTGAGTCATTAGCACACAATGAATGAACCTCATGTATCCTTCTTTTATTATACATCAAAAAGAGACTAAAGGCCACTGAAGCAAATATGAAAAGATGCATATAAATTCCAGTATGAAAGTGTAATTTATAATTATTCTACCCATTCCTAGAGCACATTAGAATGTTTATGTTCCATCAGTAAATTTCTGTTAAGATACGCAATGAGAACTTGCATATGTAAGATGTTGCATATGCTTCTTTGCAGCCAGGAACCAAGACAGACATGTCCGGTAACTCAGCAAAATGTTCATTGAAATATAGACAAAACCATGATTCTTATGCAGTAGATCATGAGTAAAAATAAAGATTCTAATTTGCGATTTTAGGCCTGAAATCCAACAAGCTGCTGAGTAAATTCATTACAAAGCTGGATGTGATGTCAAACATGAAAAGCAAAAGCTACTGTTTTTATTAAAAGAACAGATTAGCCTGATTCTTTTTGTTATATACCAAAAGGCAAAGAAGCCACTGTAATCAACAACATTATAGATAAATAGTACTGCTGGCATATGTAATTGGTCATTTTCCTTGTTCAGTTCCTAATAGTAAATTGCTGGGGAAGGGGGGAAAATAGTGTTTCATTCTTTAGTGGGTTTTTTCCACCCTTCAGATATGAAAAAGTCCTTGGGTTTTATTTATCATTCTTTTTTCTCCTGGAAAAAAATGTATCATATATGCATTCACCAAACAATATTGTACCCCATACATGATAGTCTGTATTATATGGTCAATCATAATATCAATATTAATTAAATAATCAATATTGTTACTAATATTAATTAGTAATTGTAATAATACTAAATAACTACAGTGCTAGCTCTTAAAAAGTCTATTAATTGTGATCTAAACTCTCAGTGGCATTTGGTTTATGGTTTACTGATGAATCATTTTCCATTTTAATTAATTTCTAAGCTAAGGGGTTTTTTGTGTGTGTGTCTGGATATAAATGAAAATAATTTTGCCATTTGTTTAATATGGTGCTCAATGAGGTCCACCCCTGAGCCCAGACAGAGATATGGAGTATTTTTATTTTTTTGTTTGCTTTGGGGGAGTTAATAGGGTTGATTGCGGTTAATGAGAAAGGATTGTAATAAGGAGTGGGAAGAAACGGTGCTTTGGGGATGGTGGTAGACTGGGTTAACAAAGTTGGATCTGGATGGCTCTGGGGGGGGAGCGGAAAAGGGAAGGAATTAGGCAATGAACAGCCTGGTTTATAAGGACTAGCAGTCTCA
The DNA here is from genome assembly GCA_030867105.1 of Liasis olivaceus. Taxonomy (NCBI): domain Eukaryota; kingdom Metazoa; phylum Chordata; class Lepidosauria; order Squamata; family Pythonidae; genus Liasis; species Liasis olivaceus. The sequence goes on along the minus strand of CM061350.1, from coordinate 43,338,666 downwards.
TATAATCTTCCACTGAATATAATTTATCAAGAATTTGTCGTTTCTGTTACTGGAGATATCTTCTAGAAATTGAATCAGTCAGTGTTGGCAGGGTGATGGTGAACTTGCTTACTGAATACCAAATGCAAGCGCATAAAGCTGCATTCATAAACATATTATTTCTTTGAAATGATTCTTTGAGATATGTTCCCTACATGCATTTATTTCAAACCTTCTGCCATCTAAGGTTCTTTGCAGGATATGGAGTCCTTTGATGTAAACTGTATGTGAACACTCTGTACCTAATAACATTTTCTAGAATCAGATAATTATACTGAATTTCTTGTTGTTGCTTTAAAGTATGGAGTTCTTCTGCTTTGCATCTGTTTATGCATCTCTGTTTATGAATCAGCTGTAAATAACATGAATAGAAAATTCTCAGAACATAAAATCATCCCCTGATATACAAAGATTACCACTTGTTTATTTCTTTGTGTTCATTCAGTAGAACATTCCTTCCTTTCTTTCTCTTATACACAGCTTTTCCTCTGTACAACTTGGAACAGGCTAATGATTATTGTTCTTCCATTTTTTTCCCAAGCTGGCTGTCTATGCACAGGATAAAGTTATGAAAGAAAGGCTCGAATATAGCTTTCATATCAATATTGTTACATTGTTAACACAGTATCCCTTTAAACATGGAACTGAACTCATATTATGTTCTATCACACATGGGCAAGCCAAAATATAGCAGCTGCTTCTGAAGTTAAACAGCTCATTTCAGATTAATAAACAGGTCTGTGCCCATGCGTATAATGGACTGTGAGAGTAACCTTGGGAGACAGGAGGAAGAGCAGCAGCCTAGACAACAGTTTTGGTTTCCCATCTAGACTACCTCGAAGAGCTGACAATGTCCATGTCCATGCTCACTTACACATCAAGTATGCAAGTATTTTTAAGAGGAACAAATACTGCAAGTACTTTAGGGGGAAGTATTAGCAATCAAATTCAACATGAGACAGATAGATAGACAGACACAATATATAGTCAATGTATTTTTTTTAAAAAAAGTCATATCTGCTATGTAGCTTAGTAACTATGTAAATAAATGGCAATTATTTAAGTGATGGAAAACTTAGGTTATCGTTACTTGGTGTAAGCAAGAGACAGAATATAGTTTATATATAAGGTGTAGCAGCAATGGATGAATAGTGGCTCAGGATAATAATATCAGAAGTAAAAGAGAGAAAGTACACATATGTTCAGACATAGCACCAAGCAATTTCATACATAAAGAAGGATGTAGAAGGAAACAGTTTTCTGGGACTGAAAATGAATTTAACTTCTCCTTGCTTCCAATTCAATTTCTTCTTGGCTCCAAAGAATTGTTGGGTTTTTTCCTGTCAATTTTTCATAAAAAACACAGTAATCATGTGAAAGAGCTGGTTTTGCTCTTGATTCCTTCCATGATATTTAGTTGCAACAACAAATATAATATCCTTAAGAATTTTGTTTTGACTCCCAACGAATATACTGTATACTGTTTCTTATTAAGAGCCAAGATTGAATCTGGCAATTTAAAAAAAAACACACACAGATATAAAAACTAAACATGTACTAAATGCCATTTCTAGTGTAGCTCCTTCTATAGATGCATGTACTGCATTGGCAGGCCATATGAAGCGCAGGATTGGTCTGTTGCCAAGAATGGCCTTTTGCCATTGCCCGGGTGATACAGTAATAACTGCACTGGATTTTGGGCTCAAGGTACATGTTATATTAAAAATATAGCAGGCAACTTATAAATAAGTGGAGATGGAAGAGGGGCATAACCCAGTTTATCAGGTCATGTTTGTTGATGATGGTGGCAATGGTGAGGATCAGGAGAGAGGCAGGGAGGCACAACAAATAGGAAGTCTGCAGTACTAAATCCGTAGAAGTTTGGGGCAGGGGAAGAAAGAAAAGAAAAGAAAATGAAATTAAGAAAGAAAAGCTCTGGAGACAAAGTCTGGTGGTATAAGCTATGCAAGACATTTTGTAATACAGCTGCCCTGAACATTAATGACAGCTGTTTATGGTTAATGCTGCCACTTGCAAACTTAGTTGTGTTTATTGGAGACTGAATTGTCCTAAAGGTATATGGATGATAGCATATGGAGATAAATAAGTTTTAGTATGCTCCTGTTTAATTTTGCGCTGGGGCTTGTTGATATCTGTGGCGTGACATGTTACAGGGTGCTAAAGCACAGCCAGAGAGACCTTAGGCGATGCTGCAACAGGGTTACAGGATGTGAAGCCACCTGCAGCTATATCTGTCCTGCTTCATCTTGTTACAAAATTGTCTCATAAATATGCTAAACATGACTGGGAGGAAAAAGAAAAAGAAAGGAGTAGAGCAGAGCTGTAGAATTATTCACAATTTAAATATTGTCACCCAAATGCATATTAAAATTAATGACTTCTAGCTAAAGCCAATGAATAAAAAATAATCCTTGTTTAACAAAAGAGGGGCAAAACGCATCCTAAAGTCTTTAGGCTTCTATTAGTGCTATTATACAAGCTATGTAGTTTTATTTCTGGCTAAAATGCAGACTTTACTTATCTAGAGAAAAGTGGCCTCATTAAAACCACTTTGCACAGAAACTACAGTGTGTCAACCTATTTTAGATACATTAATTTTACTTTGTATTCACTTTTTTATAGTAATTTTATTAAAGATTATAATTACAACAGTAAAAAAAACTAATACAGACTGAAAAAAATTGAAAGAATAAAAAGAAAAAGAAGGTGCAGAAAAGAAAGGAAAAAAAGGGAAAATAGAAAAAGGAGTTAGAATAGAAAGAAAAATAGTAAAGAAAAGAAATATATAAAGAAGTGACTTCCCCCTTTATCACAACACATACAAACAATTTTAGAAACTTATCACCTTCTCTTAAAATAGAACAAATGATATGTTCTTCCCATATCCCATCTCTTATCTATAAACAAAACCTTAAAGCCTCATCATTTCAGTCAGCAAAGTCCATTAAGGGTTACCAGAGATAACAGCATATCTATTTTAACCTTGATCAAATAAACCAACTTTATATTCCTTCCTTTTACATCTAATGATCTTGATCTTTAATCCCTTCAAATAATGTCATAGAACTTGATTTCTTTTCATTTTTTCTTTGTCCCTTCTCACAAAATTCTTCAAAATTTTAACAAAGTTTTGTAAATCCAGTCTAGGAAAATTATCCAGGTCACTCTCTTGGTTTGTGGTTTGTATATCCCTTTTAATTATTAAGACATTAGCCAATTTCTTTTGTCCCATGTAACAACTTTTACCATGTCATTCTTGTAATCTGTCATTTGTAAATCCACTTTCCAGTCATTCTTGATCTTATCAGGTAGAACTTGTTCCTCTTCCACTCACATGTGCTCCGGATGGCTGCTTCTAGTGAGAAGACTGCAGGGCAGTGGTTTTCTGCAGATTTGAGCACTGGGAGATGACGGGATCAGCCATCTTACTTGCAACTGTGGTGGAGCCTTTTAAAGGACACTAAGTTCACAAATCTCACTTTCTAATCACTTTGGGAAATTGCCTATTCACTATCTTAAAGCTATTGGAATGACAAGTTTGAAAGGTCTTCATCAGGTGAGTTTATCCAACTCTGAACAAAAGAAAAGTTAATTACAACCTTAAGAACTTAAAGATTTTGAAATAAACAACAAAAAGCTAAATATGAATTTGTTCTAAGAAAGTTATAAATGGAATAAGGTCCAGATAAATTTGGAATATTGACTTTTACTATAAGATTTTGGAATTAATTATAAAAATTAAACAAATTCTTGTGTGAAACAGACATTTTGGCTATCCTGGCAAGCAAGTAATAACAAAAGATAAGTGACAATTTTAGAAACTGGAGACTAGAAGCGACTAAAGATTTTTAGTGGAAAAAAAAATACAACTGATGTCCTTTAATACTGGGACTTACAAAATTATTTAAAATGTAAAAGCAAGAATGGAGCCAGAAGTTAGTAACTACAATATCAACACCGTCAGTAATGATGTCTGCTTCTATGCATAGACTATGTCTAAAAGATGTTAATGAAGGAATGATAGATGTGGAACAAATTTTACCTGACAAGCTAGAGAAAGTACAGAATGTGGAATAATGATTTGGAAAAGGACACTTTACTGGATACATAAAAGAAACTGGCTGAAATTTTAAAAATTAGAAGGGAAATACCAAGTGATAAACCAAAAGAATGACCTGGAACATGTTTTGTTATTAGATCTACAAAAGAGTGTTGTTAAAGCCTTGAAGAAATCTGTGCAATGGGATAAAGAAGAATCTTATGACAATATTTGATTGAATTAAAGATTAAGACTGTTAGAAGAAAAGGAAGGAATAAAAGGTTGGTTTATTTGATCAAGTTTAAAATAAGACTTTTTTTTTTTTTTACAATGTTTTGGCAACCCTTTATGGACTTTTTTCAGACACCAGGATTGAAAAGTTGGTATTTTATGGATTGCTTATACATAAGGTATGGGATATGGGATAAAGAGATATCAGCTGAACCATATAGGGAGTGAAGAGTTATCAAATTTGTGTATACTTGTGATGAAGGTGGGAAGTTACTTCTTTATATGTTTCTTTTCTTTATTATATTCTTTCTTTCCTTTTTCTTCTTTCTTTCTTTTTCTTTTTTCCTTCACTTTTTATTCTTTCTTTCCATTCTCTTCTCTTTCTCTAAATTTAGTTTGTATTAGTTTTTACTACTGTAATTAAAATTCTTAATAAAAATGATATTAAAAAAAGTGTCAGCAGCATTCAGAGAAAAGGATAAGTCAGTAAAAAAAATAGTGGTATGCTAGGAAGAAAGAAATTGACATTCCATTATTATTTTATGCACAAATGAAAATAAAACCAAACAATTACACAACTATACATCAGTCTAACAAGTATTTATTTGAGTTTGACTCCCAATGGGCTGCCTCTTGGAGATGATGCACATTGACCAGTGAATACTAATATTTTTTCTGAGGATATACAAGAGACATGCAAAATATGCATATTCACTAAAGCCTCTTGGAGAGTTTGTGTTTTGACCAAAGAATGTCCAAATCTACTGAGATGTCCCTGAAGAATATAAATTTTACAATCCCAATGCAAAGAATCCCATCGCATGGTTTTCAAGGAACTGAGTTAAGATCAATCAAAATGGATTCCACTATGGCACAGGCAGCTGTACTGAATCAAATTAGCTGTCTCTGTCTCCAGCTTAAACACACACCCACTCATACAGTCAACTTGTTTATAAGAGGTGCATCTTTAAAAAAAAAAAAAAAACACTCAAAATCAGAAAGAGATATCAAGCAAATCTAAGCTTTGAAGGAGTGCTTTGCTTCAAAAATGTTTTAAATGAAGCACCCCTTCAAAGATACTTTGTGAAGCAAAACAGCCTCCAGTCTCTAAAAAATGAAAAGAAGCTGCTGAGTTGCTTCCCTTTACAACACTTAAGGGGCTTCCTCTGGTACTTCCAACTACTGGAAGTGCTGGAGGAGATCCCAAAGCAATATGAAGCCCCTCAGATGGAGTGCTGTTGCCTTCACTGCACGAAATGCCTCATTGAGCCAACTGTGGTGGCCTCACACAGGCTCAGCAGCGCTTAGATTTTAAAAGAGCTAACACAGGGGATATTTGTGTTTTGAAACCCTGCATTGGAAAAATGTACACCACAAATAATGACATATGGGAAATATGAATTCCAGAAACCATTTCTGGTTTCTGGAAGAAATTACACTAACAACTATATACTTTAGTGAAAGTTGCATATCATAATGGCATACAGGGAAGGTTGCAAATGAAAACAAATATAAACTGCTTCATATTCCACAAGGCCTGCTGGGATAATGACATCTGAAATATAGTTGAGATATATACAGGCTTACAGGCGCATGCATGCACGCAAACAGAAACAGAATATAATATGGTAAGAATTCCTAAATTATTATTTCAAACTGATCCCCCTCCCAACAGTGGAACAGGAAAGGAAAGGAAAGCAAGCCCACTTGTCTCTTCTTTGCTTCCTTCCTCCCAGGATGAACCTGGAATAACTTTGAACAAGGTTTTCCTTTACTTTAGGTGTCCCCCTACCCCAGACCAGCCAATTATTACAATTACTCTGTAAGGGAAGAGAATATATTTGATTTAAAAAATCAGTTTCATTCACAGAATACCTTAGTCAAACTTTGACCGGGGTGACTTCTGCTTTTGGAAACTGAAATAAATGAAATATCTCTAAATTTCTAAACTATGAAATATCTGTAAAGTACTTACAAATTGCTAACTTGCAGGAACGATAGTCCAACTTTAGAATTTGATTTGGTTAGTGATAAAACACTCCAGTAATCTTTTCCTTAAAAAAATACCAAAGGACAGAAAAAAAATCTGAAGTGCTCAGTAAGTCATAAAATAGCAACAGAGTCAAATGTGACAGATTATAAAAATGAAAGATTATATGGTTTGGAGAATTTGTTGCAGCTTGAATTCTGTGATATAATAAACTGATGCTGAATATTTTACTTTCCATTGGTACTATCTGTCATTGGTTTAATATCTGTTAGATTCACCAAGTGTAGAAAGCTGACACTGAAGTAGGAAGACAGGAGTTTGCTACTGGAACATTTCCTTCCTTCCTTCCTTCCTTCCTTCCTTCCTTCCTTCCTTCCTTCCTTCCTTCCTTCCTAAAAAGCACACATGTTGAATTTAATATTAAATGGTTCAATCAGCAAGTCATTATAACCTAAATTTTATTCAGAGAGAATAAATGAAAGAATTAAACCTCAATATGTTAATGCCATTCCTTTTCAGGCCAAAAAAGTTGAACTAGAAAGAAATGCAGAACTGACTAACCTTTCCTAATATTGTCAAGACTTTCTTTTCTAACATAAACCTGGGGTCAGAAACAGACGTCAGAATGATAGACACTTCTACCAGAGCATCTACTGGTAGGGATTTAATTCAGACACTACTCAAATTAGTTTGACCAGAGAAGGCTTCATTTCACATATCTTATGATGATGGTGCTCTTTACCATTTTTAAAAGGGGACATGATTTGGCCACCTAAGTCAACTGACTCCTTCATTTGAAACATAAGCATGGTCCTTGAATTGGTCCAGCTCCAAATTTTGTGTGGTGCTGGCAGCCCACTCTTAGTGATCTTCTCAAGTTCCAATAACTACCCTGGCCACTTGGACTCCTAGAAGGCAGTGTCACTATAGCCTAAAGCCTCTTCCATGGTTCTAAATTGCGTGGGGAACCCACACAAATAAAGCAAGTTTTCCAATCCATCTTCAGTCTCTGATGTGCGGAAGGCTCCAGGACTGACAGCAATTATATAAAAGGAGGGGGGGGGGGAGAGAGACAGAGACTGTCCCACCACTCTGTTTACTCTCATTATTGATTTGGAGATGAACACTTAACAGGATTATAAGAAATATATTCAATATACTGCTTGGCTGCCCCTGCAAGATAAGATCATATAATTTCTGATAACTGTCTTCTTAAATGTTCACATGCCAAAGATCCTTAACAGGCATATTACCATCCTTTTGTATGCAGATGACATGGTTCTGATTGCACACTCCCAAGTAGGCCTAAGAAGATTGATGGCGAAATTTGGTGCCTGTTATGCTTCTAACTTTTTGAATATTAATAAGACTAAATGCAAAGTAGTGGCTTTTGGAAAAAGACAGCCCAAATACAAGTGGCACTTGGTTGGGGAGCCTATAAAACAAATAGATTCCTTCTCATATTTAGGGAGTTTTTATTTTTATGGATACAGGGTCTTGGGCCAACTACTTCAAATAAAGTTCTATAAAGTCAACAGCAAGCTCTAAAATGCTAACTAAACTACTTAGTTATAACCACCCAAGCACTCTGCTCCCCATTTTAAAGGTCCACAAGGCAAAAATTGTACCAATGTTAACATATGATGCAGACCTGTAGGGCCTATCAAAGGCGTCCTTACTCGAACAAAATCAAGCACACTTTTTAAGAACTATTTTGGGGATGGACAGGAATATACCAGCAGCAGTAAGAAATGAAACAGGCACCCACTCCATTTATAGTCTAACAGTAATCAAAGTCTTTAATTACTGGTGGAGGATCCTCTCAATGGAACCTGACAGACTACCAAAAATGTGCCTTGAAGAACAGATGGGCACACTTCAACCCACCACATGGATCAATCAACTTCTCCAAATCATCTCACATCTCGGCTTCTCAACACAATATCTATTCTCAGCCAGACATTAGGCCAAGGTAATATTCAAACACAGAGTCCTGGATGTTAACGCCCAAACTGATACTGCGTCACTTGCAAACATCAGGTCATTGAAATGGCTGGTCAAAAATAAAGTGTCTTCTCAAACAGAAAAATTCTTGACAATGGGTTTGACTCAATACCATAGGATAGCTCTTACCAGAGCAAGATCTGAACAGCTAGATTCTATGGTCAAATACAGACAATTCTACCAAGTGTCATATTTTGAGAGAACATGTGTTTGTGGAGTATCAGAAATAGAAGACATTGCACATCTTATTTCCTTTAGGGCATAAACAGATATGTAGTCACTAGACCCCTTCATGGATCACTGCCTTGTCGTGGCGAAGGGGCTTGTGTAACTCAGTGAAGCCATGAGCTATACCGTGCAGGGCCACCCAAGACGGACAGGTCATGACAGAGAGTTCTGACAAAATGTGGTCCACTGGAGAAGGAAATGGCAACCCACTCCAGTATCCTTGCCAAGAAAACCCCATGGACAATGTTAAAAGGCTAAAAGATATGACGCCGGAAGATGAGCCCCTCAGGTCGGAAGGTGTCCAATATGCTACTGGGGAAGAGCGGAGGGCAATTCCAAGTAGCTCCAGAAAGAGTGAAGCGGCTGGGCCAAAACCGAAAGGACGTTCAGCTGTGGATGTATCTGGAAGCGAAAAGAAGGTCCGATGCTGTAAAGAACAATATTGTATAGGTACGTGGAATGTACCTGGATGTGGTCAAACATGAGATGACAAGATTGAACGTCGACATCTTGGGAATCAGCGAATTGAAATGGACGGGAATGGGTGAATTTAATTCAAGTGACCATTATATCTACTACTGTGGGCAAGAAACCCTTAGAAGAAATGGAGTTGCACTCATAGTCAATAAGAGAGTGGGAAAGGCAGTAATGGGGTACAACCTCAAAAACGACAGAATGATCTCAGTGTGTATCCAAGGAAAACCATTCAACATCACGGTAATCCAAGTCTATGCCCCAACCACTGATGCCGAAGAAGCTGAAGTTGACCGGTTCTATGAAGACCTACAAGACCTTCTAGAACTAGCACCAAAAAAAGATGTCCTTTTCATCATAGGGGATTGGAATGCTAAAGTAGGAAGTCAAGGAGTAATCGGAATAACAGGCAAGTTTGGCCTTGGAGTACAAAATGAAGCAGGGCAAAGGCTAATAGAGTTCTGTCAAGAGAACAAGCTAGTCATAGCAAACACCCTTTTCCAACAACACAAGAGGCGACTCTACACATGGACATCACCAAATGGTCAATACCGAAACCAGATTGATTACATACTTTGCAGCCAAAGATGGAGAAGCTCTATACAGACGGCAAAAACAAGACCAGGAGCTGACTGTGGCTCAGATCATGAGCTTCTTACTGCAAAATTTAGGCTTAAATTGAAGAATGTAGGGAAAACCACTAGACCACTCAGGTATGACTTAGATCATATTCCATGTGAGTACACAGTGAAGGTGATGAATAGATGTAGAGGATTAGATTTGGTAGACAGAGTGCCTGAAGAACTATGGACGGAGGTCTGTAACATTGTACAAGAGGCAGCAACTAAAACCATCCCAAAGAAAAAGAAATGCAAGAAAGCAAAATGGCTGTCTGATGAGGCTTTACAAATAGCTGTGGAAAGAAGGAATGCGAAAAGCAAGGGTGAAAGGGAAAGATATAAGCAACTGAATGCAGATTTCCAGAGAATAGCAAGGAGAGATAAGAAGGCCTTCTTAAATGAACAATGCAAAGAAATTGAAGAAAACAATAGAATGGGGAAGACTAGAGATCTCTTCAAGAAAATTGGAGATATCAAAGGAACGTTTAGGGCAAAGATGGGCATGATAAAGGACAAAAAAGGCAGGGACCTAACAGAAGCAGAAGAGATTAAGAAGAGGTGGCAAGAATACACAGAAGAACTATACAAGAAAGATCTTAATGTCCCTGATGTCCATGCTGGTGTGGTCACTGACCCTGAGCCAGACATCCTAGAGAGTGAAGTCAAGTGGGCCTTAGGAAGCATTGCTAACAACAAAGCTAGTGGAGATGACAGTATTCCAGCTGAGTTATTGAAAATACTAAAAGACGATGCTGTTAAAGTGCTGCACTCAATATGCCAGCAAGTTGGGAAAACGCAACAGTGGCCACGGGATTGGAAAAGGTCAGTTTACGTTCCAATTCCAAAGAAGGGCAATGCCAAAGAATGCTCAAACTATCGCACAATTGCACTCATTTCACATGCTAGCAAGGTTATGCTCAAAATCCTACAAGCTAGGCTTCAGCAGTATGTGAACCGAGAACTACCGGATGTACAAGCTGGGTTTCAAAGAGGCAGAGGAACTAGAGATCAAATTGCCAACATTCGCTGGATCATGGAGAAAGCACGAGAGTTCCAGAAAAGCATCTACTTCTGCTTCATTGACTATGCAAAAGCCTTTGATTGTGTGGATCACAACAAACTGTGGCAAATTCTTAAAGAGATGGGGATACCAGACCACCTTACCTGTCTCCTGAGAAATCTGTATGCGGGCCAAGAAGCAACAGTTAGAACCGGTCATGGAACAACCGATTGGTTCAAAATAGGGAAAGGAGTACGACAAGGCTGTATCCTGTCACCCTGCTTATTTAACCTATATGCAGAGTACATCATGAGAAATGCCAGGCTGGAAGAATCACAAGCCGAATTAAGATTGCAGGGAGAAACATCAATAACCTCAGATATGCAGACGATACCAGCCTAATGGCAGAAAGTGAAGAAGAACTAAAGAGCCTCTTGATGAGGGTGAAAGAGGAGAGTGCGAAAGCTGGCTTGAAACTCAACATTAAAAAAACTAAGATCATGGCATCTGGACCCATCAATCCCTGGCAAATAGAAGGGGTAGAAATGGAAGCAGTAACAGACTTCATTTATTTGGGCTCCAAGATCACCGCAGACGGAGACTGCAGCCATGAAATTAAAAGACGCTTGCTCCTTGGGAGGAAAGCTATGGCAAACCTAGATAGCATATTAAAAAGCAGAGACATCACCTTGCCGACAAAGATCCGCATAGTCAAAGCTATGGTTTTTCCAGTAGTAATGTATGGCTGTGAGAGCTGGACCATAAAGAAGGCTGAATGCCGAAGAATTGATGCCTTTGAACTGTGGTGCTGGAGAAGGCTCTTAAGAGTCCCCTGGACTGCTAGGAGGTCAAACCAGTCAATCTTAAAGGAAATCAACTCTGATTGCTCATTGGAAGGATTGATAATGAAGCTCAAGCTCAGATACTTTGGTCACCTAATGCGAAGAGAGGACTCTTTGGAAAGGACCCTGATGCTGGGAAAGATGGAAGGCCAAAGGAGAAGAGGACGGCAGAGGATTAGATGGCTGGATAGCATCACTGAAGCAATGAGCATGAAATTGAGCAAACTCAGGGAGGCAGTGAAAGATAGGAAGGCCTGGCGCAATATGGTTCATGGGGTCACGAAGAGTCGGACATGACTTAACGACTAAACAACAACAAAGTCACTAGAACTGTTAAGTTTATAGTCATGGCTGTCCAACAGAGAACACATTTTATAGAACACACTGGAGTTGTGTGCAAAGGTGATGAAATCACCTAAACACACACTGTTTTTTAATTTGAATATTCATCTCATTCTATCTCTATCTCTGCATTCTATTTTAACTTATACTAACTTATACTAACTTATTTAACTTATACTATTTTATCTTACTCTTTTATCTTTACTTTGTCTTACCTCACTATATTTTATTTTATTCTATCTTACCGTAGTCTATTTTATCTCATTTTACTGTATCTCACCTTACCTCATTTTTTTGTATCTTACTGTGGCTGATGCCCATGCTTTGAAAAGGTCAACTGACTAATCAATTAAGTGTATCTATCTATCTATCTATCTATCTATCTATCTATCTATCTATCTGTTAACTGGAGGAAAAGTGACAAAGTTGGCAAAACTGTCTGCTTAACATTGCAAATTCCCTCTGGCCTGCTATTAAAGCCTTCCATCAACAGTACTTTGAGAGCTATTGCTATATTTTTTCCATAGGTAAACATTACAAAATTATTCATATTTCAACTTTTAGAAGTTACATTTTTTAAAATAATAATTAAAAGATGCCTGAACACAATTACAATTCCTGAACCAAGATTTAGGAATTAATTGTTCTGGGAAAGTCAGCAATTAGAACTAATAGATGGAAAAAGACTTTGAGATATTAATGATAAATTTACAGTACATCTGTGCAGAAAAAAAAATGTATAGAGGGTGATTTGTCACTGTATTAATCTCATGCAGGTAGATTTATGCTGCTGCTATCCTTGGGGATCATGTATGAATGTCAAATTATTAATGGAAGTTCTTTTGTAATGAGTTGAGACCCATTCAACTTTGCATGTGGTAGACTTTGGTGCTACAACATGAAATGGGAAGCAGAATGAACTTTGCGTGTTATGAGGAAGTGAAGCTGGGATTGCTGTCTGCGCTTGGGAAAAACAGCTGCAGCCAGACAGAAACACTTCCCACCCTCATTTTCCCATGGCTCACCATAGCTTATGCTTTTTCCCAAAGGCCCAGAAACTTGAGAGGAGATGGGCTCATTCATTCATTCATTCATTCATTCATTCATTCATTCATTCCCCCATTCACAGTTTATGCACAAGCATCCACACTGGCGTTCCAGCTGTCTGGCTAATTGAGCCGCACCCCAGCTTTTTTGGAAACATGCTGACATCCATTGGCAGCCTCACCCCACCCAGGCCCCTAGCCTACAAAAGTGAACGCTAAGACAGAGTATGTGTGGGGTATAGGAGAAAAGGAGATAAGAAAACGGCAAGCAGAAGGGGAAGCAAGAAGCAACATCTGGAGATTGACTACTATTACAGGCATGCAAAAGGGCTATCAGTCACCTGCCAGGACAACAAGCTACAGTAAGCAGCATATCCTGGTGGGATTCCTGCCTGGAGCTTGGCTTGGGAGCTCAAGCTTGGAGGGCTCAATGTTATGCTGAGAATCTGTGTTTTGTTTTATTTTTTACCATTCTCCCCAAGTTCAATTTGAAAAAAAAATTGCTTTATTAGATGGGAAAAGTATTTTTGTAAATTTTCATGAGTGATGTGTTGGGTTCTTGCATTAGTTAGAAAGGAGTCAAGATGAAAGTATATGAATGTACTTTATACAGTTTTTCGCTGTATAATTACATTATACAGTTTTTCACTGTATAATTGTCTCCTCAGAGATCTGCAGCTTCCTGGGCTTCCCACATTTGAATTAAATTTTAATTCAAATTCTTTTTGATATTTTTTTTCTTATCAAAGGGATGATCAGCCAGGGAGGCTGTAGGGTGATAAAGAAATAGTAAGAGGGAAAAATATAGTAAGCTCCATGAGACTGAATGTAACAGTGCATTGCCCTTCCTATAAGCTCATACAAAAGAAATTCTAAAGCACCCCAAGGGAAAAAAGGAGCACAAAAACTGTTTTTGCAGAGAAGCAAATGTTTGCAAAGTTTGGGACAGATTTCAGCACAGAATTTGGTAGAAACAGATGGCCTTCTTTCCCTGCAGTTCTCTTTATTTGTAGTTGGTAAATACAGATCAGGCTTGGTATCTGTAGCAAAGTATTTTACATGTGATTCTGTATGGAGGAGGACCTTTGGAGTGATTCTTGCATATTTTACACATATGGTGATCAGGCTTTAAAGCACATGTAAAGGTGTTTTTTTTTTTCAAAATCTCCTTAACTATACTTTCATTATCAATGGTTATTAAACCCTATTAAAAATACCTAACAAATAGAACATGAGCAGGAAACGATTCATCATGCTTGCTTGATATGGTTATTTATTTATTTATTTATTTATTTATTTGACGTGTCCCCGCCCATCTCCCCCCAATGGGGGACTCTGGGCAGCTTACAACACATTAAAACAATAAATAAATATACAGTTAAAATTTATAAGAGAACACATTTACAAAGAATAAAAGGAAAAGGAAAAATCCTGGAGGCTGATGGAAGCAACACCAGGCCTCTAGGGGGATAGCCAACCCCATATCTGATGACCTCCCTCCCCACCCCAGGCCAGATGGCAGAGCCAGGTCTTCAAGTCCCCCCAAAAGGCCAGGAGTGAGGGGGCCTGTCTCACCTCTGGGGGCAAGTTGTTCCAAAGGGCGGGGGCTACAGCAGAGAAGGCCTGCCTTCTGGACCCCACTAGTTGGAGGTTTTTTGCCAAGGGGGTCCGGAGCATGCCCTCTCTGTGTGATTGGGTGGGACAGGTTGAAATCATGGGGGAGAGGCAGTCCCGCAGTTAACCTGGCCCCATGCCATGTAGGGCTTTAAAGGTGATAACCAATACCTTGACTTGGACCCAGAAGCAAACCGGTACCCAATGCAGCTCACAGAGCAATGGTGTTATATGGGTCCTTCTTTGGACCCCAAAAATAGCTCATGTGGCTGCATTCTGGACCAGCTGAAGCTTACGGATACTCTTCAAGGGTAGCCCCATGTAGAGTGCATTGCAGTAGTCTATCTGGGAGATAACAAGGGCATGAATGACCGTTCGAAGGGCATCCCGATCCAGGAAAGGGCGTAACTGGTGCATAACCCGGAGCTGTGCAAAAGCCCTCCTGGCAACGGCTGCCACCTGCTCTTTGAGCAGGAGCCGTGAGTCCAGGAGGAACCCCAAATTACGCACTGAGTCTGTCTGGGGCAGTGCTACCCCATCTAGCACCAACAATGTCAATGTCCCGGATACAGAGGAGCCATTAACCCACAGCCACTCCATCTTACCAGGGTTCAGCTGGAGCCTGTTGTTCCCCATCCAGACCCTTACAGCCTCCAGGAACCATGAAAGGGTGGTCACGGCATCACTTACCGGGATGGAGATATATAATTGAGTATCATCAGCATACTGATGATACCTTATCCCATGATGACGGATGATCTCACCCAGCGGTTTCATGTAGACATTGAAAAGGAGCGGAGAGAGAACCAAACCCTGCGGCACCCCACAGAGGAGGGGCCGAGGATGGGACCTCTCACTCCCTATCACCACCAATTGGGATCAGCCCCGAAGAAAGGAGGTGAACCAGCACAAGACTGTGCCGCCCACCCCCAAGTCCCTGAGCTGTCCCAATAGGATACCATGGTATCGAAAGCTGCTGAGAGATCAAGGAGAGCAAGGATGTTCTTCAAAAAGAAAACTTGGCTGTCCCTAATCTATAGGTGAATATAAAAAGTCTCTCCAATTTCTCCATTCTGTTAAAAGGTACATAAATTGGTACTAGTAGGGAAAAGTTATCTAATTTATCCATGGACAAAATAAATTCTCCCACAGTTTCTAAAGAGTGAGAGTTGCCATTAGCCATCAATAACCACTTCCTTTTTTTCCTAAGGGTTTTTCTTGTTTTGTTTAGCTTGATTTGCTATGGCAGCATTTTTGTTAGCAGCTGGGTTATTATTTTGCATCAAACTAAGGCATTATGGAAGAAAGAACCTTTTTTTCTACAATCATGAGAAATACAAAGATTATGATTAGCACTGACGGAACTCTGCCCAGTTCTAGGGCAATCATGTGAATCACTGAATTATGACGCTTTCTGTAATTAAGCAAAGTTCCCTTGCTCTGCAATGCTAGTAACAGAGCCATAATCATTTTGGGCTATACTGTCTTAACTACTTTGGAACAGGGTTGTGCAATCCCAATAGATACAGTAGGCTTTCCTGAACTCCAGATACATTGGACTGCAGCCTTATAATTTGCAGGTTCATAACCAATCATTAGGAACTAGACCAGCATATTTGAGAGAACAGACTTATTACTGCTGATATCTAGAAACAAGAGAGAGAGAGAGAGAGAGAGAAACGGGGGGGGGGGGGGGAGAGAGAGAGAGAGAGAGAGAGAGACTTCTCCACCTCTTTTGGTGAAGTACGAAGTTCATCAAAAGTACAAATATGTGAATCTAAACTGCTCATATATTGTATCTCCAATATATAACTAACAGGGAAGATCAAGGCCTTAATAAAAGAGACAAAATGCACACACACACAGAGTTAAACACATCCTTCCAGTTATTTTTATACACATTGAAATCACCAGCAGATGGTGCCTTGAACCCCACTCAGTGGCCTTCTGCCCCTTTGCCATCTTAGTGTTTCTGTAATTTTAATTTCAATTCAGAGGAAGGAAGGAAGGAAGGAAGGAAGGAAGGAAGGAAGGAAGGAAGGAAGGAAGGAAGGAAGGAAGGAAGGAAGGAAGGAAGGAAGGAAGGAAGGAAGGAAGGAAGGAAGATGTTCCCAAAGCTGTTCTTAACTCCTGCAAGAACTCTAAGTTTGTTTCAGGACATGTGTCTTTCAAATTAATTACTATGGAACAGCTTCAGCTCCAATTAAAAAAAAAACCAGGATTCTATAAAATAAATTAACCTTCCTGAAGAAATATTGCTCAGCTGAATTTTAAATCAGGCTACAAACAATAACTAGCTTGTGCTTCATATTAAATGTTTGTCTGCAATAATCTTAGAACCTAAAGATTATGTTCAATGATGCTGCTTCATGTGCTCCTGTCAAATGATACAGACTGTGTCATCCTTACTGCTGAATAACTTTCTCACAATGAATCATGTGTTGCATTCTTAATGGTCTTTTTGAAGTATTCACAACTTTTATTTTAAACTGATAGATTTGTAATAGCAGATATGTGCTTTTAATAATTTAAACTGTGCATTTGGGGAAAGTGGTTTCTATAATAAATAATCCTTTTTTTCTAAAATGTTCCATGTTACTGCTTTTGTTAAAAGGAAAATCTCCTTCAAATCAGACTCAACACTCGAGGACTTCACAGACACAACTGTGCCATTTTCTTGAAGGCAACGTGAAAGTGGTTTGCTATTGCTTCTGTCAGCAAAAGCACTTCCCATTATAGCCTACAGAATAGCCTGAATTTCTCCCTTAAAAGGCTGGTCAGTTGTTGGTCCCACAGAGACATTATACATTTTAATTACTGTGTTTTAATTATGTAGTCTAATATTGGTTTCTATTTTTATGTTTTGATAGAGCATATAAATAGATGGATAGCCACAGACATTTGCTAAGCAAATAAAATCCAACTCCCTTTTCTTTGATGGAAAATTTTCCCTTGCAACTGCCAGTCTGTTAAACTCTTAGAAACTCATTCCCTCCTGAATACTACATCTGAAAACTTAACCATGAATGGAGAGAGATAAAATAGTTTTCTAGAATCCAGGGGCATGGCCTGGTGACAACAGCATGGCCAAGAGGATATCTCCGATGACAGAAACAAATAAAGCAACCCAGTGATTGCAAAGATAATAAGAGGGAGAGGGAGAGGGAGTTCATTTGATATCAGAATAATGAAAAGTCAATAGGTTATCCCATATTTTCAATTCTGTTTGAAGTTTAAAATATCATTTATATTCACCACATTATAAACCCCTATTTTCCAATATAAGACTACAAATATCCCTAGGACATTCAAACTTAATTACACAATCCTACCATAAAGCAATAACCAATCGCCTATTTAGATATGCAACTATTAAAACGATTGTGGAAACTGTGTTTATTGTTGTTAACTGTAAGCTGTTTCATTCAAAACAACAGCTAGGGTACCTCCATTTTAACAATCCTTTTCAGCTTTTAGGATAACACCAGTAGAAAAGTGGAGATTCTTCCAGCAACCTTCAAATCATGAAGTAAATCCTCTTTCGATCTGACCATGGTGCCTGTAATTGAGCAAAGTTTGCAACACACTTGTCCCAGATATTTTGGGATAAAGGGCAATAAAATAACAGTGAAGATCTTCTGTGTGGCCAACCAGACCCTCTATGGAACTCTTCTCATTCTCTGCCCCCCCATGCCCATGACATTAATTGAAACTTCCCAGTGTTATTTCCCTCATTAGGTTAAATTTACCCATTTCCCTTAAGTGGGGTTCCTGATCCGATCAGAATTTTGGAAACCTAAACCCTGGTGCAAATTTTATTGTTCAAAACTGGGTAAAGTTGTTTTACTTTAAAGAAATATCCTGAATCTAAGTGTTGGTTGGTTTGTTTACTGTATTTGTAAACTACCCCAATCTTACAGCTCTATATACAAACTAAAAATCAATAAGATATAACAGAAATATACACATACAGAAGAAACCTATGCCCCCATGTACCAAGCAGTTAGAGCTGAAGGGTCATTGAAAAAGGAAGGTTTTCTTGATATTTCCGAGAACAAGAAGTGAAGATACCTTCTGAGCCTTTGAGGAGAGTCATGTATTCCATAATACAGAGGCTGTTACAGACAAGACCTCCATGCTCTAAAGAGCCATGGAGATGGACTTCAGAGGAATATTTGGAATGCTTAGAAATAAGGGCAGAAGCATTCATCAACCCTGGGAAAGGAGATAGCATTAGGAAGAAGCTCAGGCTGGCTTCTCCCTGCCTCAGTGGAGTAATAGAGGGAGGGAAGGTGAAATACGAACAGACTTGCAAGATTCTGTTACTATAGGCTATCTCAATAAAGTGTAGTTCTAGTCTTCCTGCGAAGCCTGTTTCCTGATCTAGTGTACTTCGCAGGACTGGCACACACATTCTACAAACCTTATAAGGAGAAGCGACTATCAGCAGGCCTTCTTTAAATATCTGAATTGCATGAGTAGAGTTAATTGTGAGAATTTATATAAACCTTAATTTCATATTTGGCATTCACCCTGTCTAGATGTGCAAAATGAGTATCAGAGAGATTCATATTTTTGCAGCAACAGCATCACAAGCAGATGCCAGAAGTGACTTTTGTAGAAACTTAGAGTTGCTCTGGTAAGCACATCCTAGAAAGGTACTATATGAGCATTTCTTTAAGGTTAAGCCAATAATTAAAGACTAGTTTGTAAAGGTCTCACATCCATAAATAGGTACCAGTTTCCAATAATAGCTAACAGCTCTTAAAACTGTTCTCTTCTCACAGCCAAACGGCCACGGAAAGCAAAGAGGAAATTCTCAGGCAGAAGTTCTTTTCCAAGGACAATGTTAAATATCACTAGAAGTACAAGATTGTTAATCCTGAAGAATCCAGAACAGAATAGCATATTCTAAGATACATAAAGAAGAGGGGAGAAAGTGAGGAGGAGGGACAGCAAGACAAAAGAAGACTGGACATTCCTATCCTGCTCACAGTGAAAGAAAAAAAATCAACCAGCAGAAATTAATATCCTTATTTCAGAACAAAAAACTGACCACTGAGTCTTACCCTGGTTGGCTCTTTTCCATTGCCGTGTGAGCCCTACAAGGTAGACCAGACCAAGAAACAGACACCACATAGGCCTAAAACTGCTTTCAACAGAATATCTATAGTAACAGAATCTTGCAAGTCTGAATGTGCTTCCCCCTCACACTTTCATCTTCTTCAGAAATAGGGGGTGCCTGTCTGAGACGTTTTCGTAAACTTCTCTTTGTATGGGCTTAACCTATATTTATCTGTTTGTTGCCTAGGTACCGGATCTTCCTTCTCTCCATCATGGTCATCCTATATACTCTCTACAGATACAAAGTCTCAATCCATATCCACCCCAAGGATACGAAGACATTTCATTTTGCTTTTCACTTTTGTATGCACCATACGCACCACATATGCTCTGCCAATGAGTTATTGGATACTTTGAATAGAGATGATCTCTGATTCCATCTAGGGCTGGAAAAATTTTGGCTGAAATCCTGAAGGGTCACTTTCAGTCAGTGTTAAAAGTGACTATACTAAGCTGAATGGATCAGTGGTCTCTAACTCAGTACAAAGGCAGCTTCCTATGATTCCTATATTGAAGTCGATAGATGGAATAAATCGACTGAACCTCAAAAAGAAATCAAAGTCCTGAAGAAGGCAGCAGGGTCTACTCTCCATTTAATGAACAGAAGCAGTCAAAGCAAGTGTTAAAATGAAATAACATAAAATGTGGACGATTCCAAAACCTATGAATATAAATTACAAAATCCAGGTATAGCATGGAAACAGTACTGGTGAAGGGAACAGTTACAATGTCTAGACAGTAGATCAGAAATACCAGTTCAATCTCCTGTTATTTCTCACTGATCTAAACTCCCTGTTGAAACAGAGATATGAAGCCAGCTAACCTCAGGAATATTTAAAAAAAAAAGAAGGAAAACAACCAACTTCATCAAAAATGGGAAAAGGTCATGCCAGGCTTCAAGGGATTCTTGATCTACTATTAACAAAAGGGAAACATTGCCTAATTTTTCCACAGAATTGTCTTTGATGTAAGTTTTCACAAGAAGCCAACATTTTGAAATAACAATTTCAAAAGCTGAAAATCAGTCAGTTAAAATCAGATGGAAATGGCATGAATGAAATCGGCATTTCAAGAGAAAGTTCTATAGGCATTAACATCAATCAAAATAAGAGATATTTGGAAATTCAGAAAAAAATATGTGACACAGTTTTAATAACAATTAAAAGGAAACCCAAAGAAAATAAAGTGCTTTTTATGGTGCTTTACTTTTACTTTATTTACAGTCAAAAACAGAAGTAGAAAGTAAATGCTTTTATAATAGATAAACTTTAAAGTACAGGACTGTGACAAATATACTAAAGTGGATGAAAGCAAATTACATTCTCAGCTTAATAATTCAACATGTCTTTGCAAAGCATGGTATCTAGATCAAAACATATATTTTATTTAGAAAAGTACTGCAGGGATAAAGTATCCAGGAAAAAAAACAGTAGCTGACAGAGGCTATGTAGAATAAATACAGAGCTATGGTGTATTACTATGAAAGGGAGGAGACATTCTTCTACACAAGCGTTCTCCTCTAACTGGCCATTCAGATTATCTGATGCCTGCAAATTTGACAAACCTTTTAAAATTAAGGGGGAACTGGAAATTATTTTCATCAAGATGGTGTGGATTTGAAAGCCAACTGACTCTGGAGGTGGTCCACCTTTAGGTCTAGACAGGTTTGTGCTTCACCAGCTGGTTCACAATTTGAGTATCATTTGGACTCACGGCTCCTGCTAGAGCAGCATGTGCAGGTTATGGGCCCGAGGGCCTTTGCACAATTATTTCTTAAGTAGTAGTTACAATCTTTCCTAGAATGGGAATATTTGTTCATGGTCATTCATGCCTTTATCACCTTGTGTCTGTATTATTGCAACTCATGCTACGTGGGGCTGCCTTTGAAGAACAATTTGAAGCTTCAGCCAGTTCAGCCCGTGGTATCGTGTAAATGCCAAGGTTCATTCATGTAACACCACAACAACAGAATCTGCACTGGCTGCCTGTTAGCTGGTCAACCTCTCATAGCTCAGTTCTATGTCCCCATTTCTTTTCTTCTAAAAAGTTATCATGTTGGCAGTTAAATACCTGCACATCCAATAGCCATGGGTTTGCTTTTTAATTTTCCCTTTGATTCCACCTCTCAGTCATGTGAAAAACCTCTTAACACTTCTCTTAGTATTGTTGCTTTTATTAAAAAGCTAATTTTGCCTGAAGTAAAGTATTATTCTTGAAAGCAAAAGCTAGTCACTACTTTCCTGAAAGATGAAGTGTTTGACAAGTTCTGCAGGTACATTCTAGTGGCTGCATCATTCAAATACTGCTTTCCCATTGTTAATAAATTAGTTTAAAAGAGATTCTTTGTCCCAGACTGGAAAAAATGGAGCCTGCCAATGCACTGGAATACCTGGCTATATAGTCTTTGCAACAGTCCAGTTTAGGTCTTTAGAAGAAGAAGGCAGTGTAGCTCCTGTAATGAATATCCTCTTGCAGATACTCTGCTGCCTATTATATCAGGAGGCCTTGTCTTAATGATCACTGATGGAAGACAAATGGTAGAAGTTGCAGCTTTTTATTGTTGTTGTTGTTGCTGTTGTTCTCATTCATCTTCCTCCAGAACAGCAAGTGACACCCCAGGTAATGAGTTCCATCTGTGTGTCACCATTCTCATCTACTGAGAACAAAGGGTTAGATGATTTCTTAAACAAGAACCAGCATCTCAGGGCTGAGATTTTGGCTAAAAATAACTTACTTTTATTGCAAAAGTGGATGGCCTCCAATAAAGGAGGGGGTAGAAGGAGAGTGAGTTAAAAACTAGCAAAGATAGTCCTAATTAAATATCCAAATATAAATATATAAGGCTCCCTTTCTTCTCTGGGCATCTGATTCCTTGCTTTGCCCATTCAGTAGTGTGGTAATAAATTACACTGTCAAGAGAATTTCATTTGCATGCATTTGAGCAGATATTAATGATTCAATGTGAAGCCTTCTGCATTCATCTGGGAATGGCAGTTGCCTTTGCAGTAAGCCAGGAACTCCAAAATGTCTCTGTTTTCATACTTCAAAGGGTTTTAACAAACTTGAATTGCCGAATAAATAGGTGAAGAGTTCAACCGAACACCCAAATTAACTCAAAATTGCTTGAGTCCAGGAACTGTACCTCTGAGTACAATAACCCCTTCCTTATCCATAATGACATTTTAGAAGAGCCACTTTACAGTTTTCTGAAATTGTTGATCTCCCCATTTGATTGGCACTTTGGGCCACTTTTAGAACATATTGTTCTGCTTTCATTAAATGCCTGGGCATTTTTCAGCATGTTTGGTGCCTGTTGACTAATACCATATAATGCCATTGACCCATATCCTATCTACCTTTTCAGTGGGAAAGAGTTCTTCCATTAGACTGACACTATAGTGGATTCACTGCTTTAGAAAGTGAATCCTAACGAAAGTATGCCAGTTAGACCAGGAATAGAAAGCCTACAGCTGCTGCAGCTGCTACTGCCTCCTTCTCCTTCTCCTCCTCCACCTACTCCTGTGGTCCCCAAAAGGTCTCTCTAACTATGCGATCAGACTTTGCCAATTGCCCTCAATACCCCATTTTGAAAAAGGAAACATATGAGCATGATCTCATAAGCCCTAAAATAGACTTCCGTTTAAAATCAAGGGAAAGTATCCAACCCCTCATTAAAAAAAAAAAAAATGCGTACTCTGAATTTAACACATTGTTGTATTAAGTCGCAAGTACATACAGTGACATAGGAAGTTTGGACAGGAAGAAATTTGTTTAGTTAGATGTGCTGCTGAGGTTTCTCTCTTTCTCTCTCTCTCTCTCTCTCTCTCTCTCTCTCTCTTTCTCTCTCTCTGTGGGTGTGTGAA
This sequence comes from Liasis olivaceus, assembly GCA_030867105.1. Classification (NCBI taxonomy): domain Eukaryota; kingdom Metazoa; phylum Chordata; class Lepidosauria; order Squamata; family Pythonidae; genus Liasis; species Liasis olivaceus. Next base: position 43,315,189 of record CM061350.1, on the reverse strand, counting down.
GGAAATTATTTGTTTTCAAGAATTACCTGAAAAGGACATGCCTTTTTCTCCACATTGCTTGCTAAGGATGATAGGATCTAGGTAGCCATGCAAAAAGAAATAATCAGCCACTGCCAAGGTTTTCATTAATGAAATGCAAACTAAAGATGACATGGAATAATAAGCAGTGGAATTTGGAATCTATAAGCTAACAACATTTTTAAAAGTTTGCTTTCTTTTTCTGGAATTCTGTCTATGGACCACTTTCTTTGCTCAAATGGTATTATTTGTAAATTATCTTAAGGACTCAAAGCTGGAGGCTACTTCTTCCCAAAGAAACCAATTGTGGGGAAATGTTATATCCTAGTAACATTTTACTGATCTAAAAAGTATTTCAATACATATTATAATATTGAAAATATCATATGACAATGTTAACCTAAGCTCATGGAAAAATACCAGTTATCAGAGGCCACCAGCAAAATACATGATTAGTCTCCTTTCCTTCCTTTCTCTGGGTTCCCTACCTGTTTTGCATATATAAAATACTATTAGCTGCAGGAGTGAGTTTTTGCCCAACACACATCAAATAAAATTCTTAGATCTGCGAATCTTAGAAACAGAACATTCAAATATTAAGTAACAGCAGCAAAAACAAAAAGCAAAAAGCAATACAATTTTATGTATTCAAATACAGCATTTGCCAAACCACAATATATTAATAAAACCAAATAAAGCCAGATATAATATACAAGCTTACATAAACCTACCAAATGTGTTAAAAACTTGCGGCAAATGTATTTCTGTATTTTGTAGTACGGTAGATTCATATATCATTATGATTTCATATAACCCTTAAACAGTATTATAAATCTTTTTTTAATACTGTTGGATTCTTTAAAAAATATAATTATGCCCATAAGGCAATACCAGATTTTCAGTGCTATTTATGGCTTCATGGACCATTAATTGCTCATAGAATATATAGCATAAGAGACTCTCATCATCTGGGATGTAAATCATCCACAAAAATATCCTAAAAGTTAGCAACATACCTAGTAAGCTGAATATTGTTGGTATTCATTGCTCACAGCTCTCTCCCTCTCAAACCTCTCTGGAGAAGTCTGTAATGCTGGGAAAGGTGGAAGGAAAGAAATGAAGAGAATGAGCAGCGGCAAGGTGGAGGGACTCAGTTATACTAGTGATAGGTACACTGTTGGAAGACCTGAAAGATCAGGTTAGGGATAGATTGCCATGGAGAAAACCTATTTAGAGTCAACACTAACTTGATGGCACATAATCAATCAATTACACATGCACTGAGTACAAATTCAAATGTGTCCTACATAAATCCATAGCATACTGAGTATATATAGACCACTTCTTCTCTGATGAACTTCTAAAAGAGGTGACAGCCTGAGTCCGGGGGAGAAAAAATGGGATCAGCCCCTGTAGGTTTGTGCCATTGTGGTTTACACTGTTTTCTGTTTATTCTGTTTTAATTTCTGTTTCTACTGTAGAGATAAGCAAATAATCTGTTTCAAGGGGCTCCACTAAATTGTCAGAATTTTATCCATTTTAATGTAACTCTCACTGAATTCATGACATCAATTATTAGTTTACATTATGTATAATCTTGGATTTGATAAACATGATGTATATTTTATATAGGACTTTCTGCTGGCCACTATATAATTCCCCTGGCTCAGTTAACACAGTTCAACCTCTTAAGCCAAGTAATTCATTTCTGCTGATGCTGGTTCCTTTCTTTTACTCATCACAACTAAGGATGGATGAAAAGTCATCATCTACCTTGATAATTGCTTCCATTACCAAACTATACTTACTGTTAGTTTTCCTAATATTGTGTGAGCCTGCAAAGTAGGCCAAACAGACACCACAAGGACTACTGGAACTCTATTGTTGTAGTAATCACAGAATCTTGAAAGGCTTCCAGAGCTTTTCTTTGCCCACTCTCATACCATGCAGAATCAAGGCGAGGTTATTTTGAATATCTTTCTCAGGTTCTCTCATTTCCCAGGACTAAGCCTTTCTTTGCTTTCTTATTATCAGTTCTGCTAATGCATCTTCATTCCTTCTTCAACATTATCTCTGCATTCCTCTATGTATTCAAGTAAAATTTGCCTTCATGTAATTGCTTATAGTCTAAAAATGCCAGTAAAACACTTGGAAGAAAATAACTCCATTGTTGTAAAGCAGTTCAGGAGCATTTGGGAAATAAGAAACCAAATTCAAAACCAGGAATAAAAAATTGAGACTGTGTTCAGGTCTAGTCTTTATCCAAGGAACTGCACAAACAATATCCAGGGTCAAATCATGGATGGAGTTGAGGTACAAGTGTTCACAAACCAAAGGCTGGGCAGAAAAACAGAGGTGTTGGTTCTTCCTAAGCTCTGAAAGCTGTAGATTATGCTTTTAAATGCTCAGATATCAGATTTGGTGGCACACATGTTAGTAATTTATGATTCTGCAAGCCTCTCTTTGGTCCTGCAAAGTCTCTTTCTTAAACAGTTCACATTACATAGTTGTAATGTGCATTTCTAAATACAGGCATAGGGTCCTAATCAGCCTCTGAATCAACTCACTGCTTGGCCATCAACTGTCTCTTCCTCTTCAGAAAATGAATCTTTCATGGGCTGTAGCCGTCTTCAAGTATCTGAAGACCTGTCATGTAGAAGATAAGGTAGAATTGTTCTTCCAGAAGACAGGACAAGAAGCAACAGGCTTAAATTACAAGGAAATAGATTTCAATTGGATAACACGAAAAACATTCTTAACAGAAGGGCTGTTCAACAATGAAACAGACTGCTATGTGAGGTGTCAGATTCTTCTTCACTGGAGTTGTTTAAGCAGAAACATTATAGCTATCTGTCAGGGATCTCATATTAGTGAATCCTCACTGAACTGGGGGCTGGGCTAGATGTTCTCCAAACTCCTTTCCAATCCTCATTCCCTTGTTCCATCTCTTGTAGTCAAAGGTAGTAGAGAACACATCACAACCTTCTATGTGGCATTTCTTTGATTGCTGAAAGACTGCCAGCCCTTTTCCCAAGACTAAGCACCCCAGTTTCTTCAGTGTCTCCTCATAGGGCTTAACTTCCAGATTCTGAGTCATCTTTGTTTCCTTTCTTGAACCTATTCCAATTTTTCTGAAACCTTCATAAAATATGGTGTCCAGATGAATCTATCCCGGACAGAGTAGAATGAATCTATAGCTTATTTCAGGCACTATGTTATGTGGAATACTCACTATGTCAGTACTTTGGATAATCCACCCTTCCCAGCCCTCCATTAACAATGTTTTAATTATGTCTGCAGAAGTAAAATCTTGTATTTATTTGTTACTGTGATTTCTATGTCATTAAATTCCAAAATGTCTCTAAGCACTCTTTGTATGTATAGCTGGAAATAATACTCCACATTAATGAGTATCTGCCTTACATGGAAACCAGCATAAGCACTGGAACTAAATAGGAAGTCTTTCCTCTCTGCAAACATTAATGATGAACACATTGAAGTTCCCAGGACATATTATGAGCACTATCAGGTGGGCAGAGGGATTTATCCAGAGGACTCACATGGTATATACTTCTGCATTTTTGTGCATTTGTTGTTGTGCATACATTGTGCCTATTAAAAAGCAGAGACATCACCTTGCCGACAAAGATCCGCATAGTCAAAGCTATAGTTTTTCCAGTAGTAATGTATGGCTGTGAGAGCTGGACCATAAAGAAGGCTGAGTGCCGAAGAATTGATGCGTTTGAACTGTGGTGCTGGAGAAGACTCTTAAGAGTCCCCTGGACTCCTAGGAGGTCAAACCAGTCGATCTTAAAGGAAATCAACCTTGATTGCTCATTGGAAGGATTGATACTGAAGCTCAAGCTCAGATACTTTGGTCACCTAATGCGAAGAGAAGACTCTTTGGAAAAGACCCTGATGCTGGGAAAGATTGAAGGCAAAAGGAGAAGAGGACGGCAGAGGATGAGATGGGTATCACTGAAGCAATAAGCATGAAACTGAGCAAACTCAGGGAGGCAGTGAAGGACAGGAAGGCCTGGCGCAATATGGTTCATGGGTCACGAAGAGTCGGACACGACTTAATGACTAAACAACAACAATAATACATTGTGCCTGAGAAATGTGATAATATTTGGAAGTGGCCCAGGTAGACACCTCCCTGATTCACTGCAATATAAGAAGTTGTGGGAAGGTACAGTACATATGTATTATTTCATCTCCAGCCCACAATAGCAATACAGCTGGTCTGTTGCTGATCTTGGTAAATATAAGTGTTGATTCATTAAACAGCTCTGTATTTATGTGTCCAGTTGGACATTCTGTATGGAATTATCTCACACTTAGTGAACTGGCTATATAGATTGTTTATCAAAAATGAGAATTTTGAATACTAAGTATGGATGAATCTTTCAGGTTCCTCAGGTTCCAATTCATTCTGCCCCATCACTGATCACTTTGTGATTTAAAAAAAAAAAAAATACACAGAGAGACATTGAAATTGTATATATTTTCATATGCATTTCTTCATATTTTGTAATCATTACTACAGTAGAATGCATTTCTTACAGCATAAGTATTTTTAAATGTGAACTGCATCATACCGTTTATAAATATGAGGCATTCTAGTTATACAGAAATTCAGCAAGTTTGAATTTAATGAATTCACATCAAAATGTGAATAGATTTTTTCCCCCTCTTTTCTAGTTAGTGGACATATGTGGTTATATCACAGTGGCAAGCTAATTACTAATTATGCTTGGGATAAATGAGTCTGCTGGCACATTTATCAAATGCCGAGTACAAAGTTGGGGGGATGAGTATAAATTTGCCATTAAAAATATCCTACCTAACACAGATATCCAACATTCAAAACTCTTATGTCTTAATCAGTCTTGCCCTTTCTCTTCATAACCTTATATGTGCCCTTATAGTATAATGCTATAATATTTTAAAATATTTCTAACAAATAATCTTCAAGTTATGACTGAAAACTCCAAGAAAGATTCATCCAGCTATCTGCTACTTCTGATAAAAGTTCCATCTTTGCTTCATACAAAAATAGAAAATTCTAATTCAAATGAAGCTGATTTCTCTCTTTTAAATATCAGGTCACCACTACTTACTCTCCAGACAAGCTTGTTTATTCCCGTTATAGGCAACTATCCTTTTCATTATTCCTAGTGCACACAGGGCATTCAGCCGAAGGAAGACATAGCTTGAACAATTTTAATGAGCTGGCAAGATGTAAATTTTGCAAGCTCACTGGAAAAAAACGTGTGAAGAAATATGTACATTCTTCTCAGAAGCAATAATGCTGGGAAGCCTGCTCACACAGAGAGAGAAAGGAAGAGTGAGAAAGAGCGAGTCAATGGGCCACTTAATTTAGATGGCACAATAACATGTAGTACTATACTAGTATATATTTTTCAGGAAACCAGCTACTCCTGAAAGGGCCACTCTTACCATTCGGCAATGTGTAATACAGTAGCTGCCTCAGGCAGCAGTTACTGTAGGCAGTGGTGAAATGAGATTCTGCTCCCATTTGGTTAAGTTTTGCACATGGATTTAAGCAAAAGACAAGGTGCCTTTTTCTACTTTGTCTGAAGCAGCAAAATCTGCTTTATCCTGTACATTTCTACCTGTACCCGAGGTCATCTGCAGCAAGATGCAGTGACAAGCTCCTCAGGAGTGAGCCTTTTTAATGGTTGCCCCCATCTCGGGAATAGCCTTCTCAGAAGACATGCCTGGTGCATACTTCGTCTTTTCAGAGCCAGGCTAACTATTCTTTCTCTGTATATTTTAAATATATTGATATAGTAATAGTTTAAATTTACATAGAAGCTTTTAAACCTGTTTATTTTTATAGTTTGATTATCTAGTGTGTTTTAATTATTATTTTAGTTTCAAAAAGTTAATAATATGATTTTAAAGGACTGACAGTCGCCCTAGAAGAGAATCAGTTTCAAGTGAGGTAGGATAGAAATGCAATCAATCAATCAGTCAAAGTGGCTTTGAAGGGCAGGAGGCAAACACTTAAAATAAATAGAAGACAAACAAACTATATCACAAATCTATCTGCTTTCCTGCTTCCTCCTCTGTCTCTAGAAAAACTGAATAGAACAATATGTTCTGTTTGAACTACTTAAATGATTTACAGGCCAGTCCTATGCTCCTGAAAGTATATGTTTCCAGCTGAGTATGAATTGGATTTCAGCTTGGTCCAACATCTTTTCTCATATACATTATATGTTGCCTTATCTATTTTCTAGTTCGCAAAGATTCCAAACTTTTTAGGTTTTTTTCACCTGTATGAATGAACCAACAGCCATGAACTAGAAGACCATACATGGTCTACCATCTATTCTGACTTTTTTCAGTCCAAAGCAGCCTTCTCCAGCCTAGCTTCCTCTCATAATTCCTAGTCCAACACATCTGGGGTACTACTCTGGGGAAGAATGGTCTAACGAATGCAATAGCCTGCATATTTAAAACAGCATGTAAATTCACATGTGTGTTTTTCACATGTATGATTTTAAACTGAATAGCAATGCCCCAAGAAATATGAATTTGAATGAGCACTCCCAAGATCTATCGTTTTATTATCAAATGAATCACTTTGTTTCATATTTGAGGAACATACATTTGTCTTAGATTTGACGTAAATGATGCATAAAACTTAGAAATGTCACATATGAAAGCCCTACCAAAGAATTGGGAGTTCCAGGGGATGGGAAGGTGGTGTTATTGACATGGGTCTACTGAAGAAGAGCTGCAACCTACAGCAGCCCATATACAAATACGTGCGCATGTACGTGCACACAGAATAGGCAACATTTTCTTTTTATAATGGAAACATTTATTGATTGGTTTATGGTTGATATTTATTTATACAACTTATAGGCACCTGCCTCCCAACAACTCTGTGCAACTTACCATTAAAAATAAAAATAAATCAAGCCCACTCCCTAATCTTACATAGTGATTTAGCAAGGGCATATTCAGCTTCCTAGTTTGCTGCCTAGCTACAGGGGAAGAAGCTTAAGTTCCTGTTTATCACCTCACAGGAGGCCTCCATTCAGTACTGATACGTTATAGTGGTAGTATTCATCTTTGTAGGAGGTCTTTTTTATTTTGTGACAGAGGGTTGTAGCAATTGTTCTATCGGAGTACCATGCTGAGTTCCCCAGCCTCCACCACTGAAAGTTAGCCCCATTAGAATATCATTTTGTTTTTCTACCACTTAATGCATGCTGGTATCCTGAGTGTGATACTTATGGCCACCCATGTGTGTACTTTCAGCATCATCTTTATTTCCAAGAACGCTTCTGGTCTCTACATGGGACCCATAAACATTCTTTGGAAGGAAAAATGTTTGCATAACTATGGTCTACCACTTTGTTCATGGGTGTACAAATCTGTCACCACCACCAAGGACAAGGTCAACTGTGTGATTAGAGAGTATCCTAGGATGGTAGAGGATCATACCAACTGCACCCAATGTGGCAGTTATTGTTTGAGAAAACCAATTACATGCTTGCAAAATTCTAGATATGACCACTGCCTCACAAAAGTTGGGGAGGAATGACTTAATGTGTTCTCCAGTGCCCAAGCCAGCCTTCCAAATGCATTACTCCACAGCAGTATTTTCAGATTACTGAGGACAAAATTAAATTGAAAGCTCAGTTATTTAATTTCACCAATTGGCTGGCTTGCTTATTTTATTTATTTAGTGGCCTGTCCAACATTCCTCCAGAAAGTACACCAAACTGCTAGCCAGCAAAACTCAATAGGCATTAATTGTGCTATAAATATAGTTTGTTTGATTCTAATTAATTTGTTTTCTTTCTTCTTATATAGTGTTTTTATAAGTCAGTGCAAAAGATTTGTTTATATTCCATTAATTGCATGCAAAGACTTGCTAGGGTGGTAGGGAAGTCAGTGATCCTCATAGGTCTACAGAATTTCTTATTTTGATTGACAAGAATTTCAATGAAAGTCTTATAATTAGTTCCCTAGTTCCTTGTTATGGCTGGTCTCCCTCATATATACAAACAGGTATTTTTAACCGTGCTCAGTTTTAATATGAATAATAATCTAAAAGGAAAGGATTACACAACTTCTCCATCTTTTTCTCAGTTGGATTTACTGTGCAAAAGTATAAAGCATAGTATTTCTTATAATAAAGCAATTAAAGCCATACCATCTTCATGTTTTTTAACTTAATTTCCATTTCATAGCATAATATTTTTAAAAAGACAGAAAGAAATAAGTTTGACAATGACATAAAAAATAGACTTTTCTCTAATTTATTTTTTAACTCTGGAGTAAATAAGTAAGAATCTGAATGTCCTACTTAAAGAAATCTGGTGATGAATTATGCCATCTCTGGCAAAAAAAAGAGAGAGAGAGACAGAGACAGAGAGAGATGAAAAAAGGAGCTAGAGTTAATTAAAACAACAAAAATAGTAATGGGATTAAAAGAAAGGATAAAAACTGAATATATCATGAGGAAATTCCTGGCCACAAGAAAGGTCAAGCAACAGATAAAGAATACTTATCATGGACATATAAAATACCAATCCATTAAGACAAAAGTGTTAATTAAAATATCCGTTTAAAAGAAAATAAAAATAAAAGGATGTTGATGAGCAAGGCTGGGGGATTTAGGATCATTGACAGAGATGCAAATCAAACAAGGAAACAGATGAGCTCTGGATACTCAGTAGTGTCATCTGTACTACCTTTATTTATTGATTTGTCTATTTACATACAGAAAGCAGTTCTCTCTTTAAAGGGCTGGCAGAAGACAATCCCCTGTTTCAGGAGTAACCATCCTAATGCCATTTAATTAAAACTGCCACTATTCCTCACCACTGGCCATTCTGGCTGGGATTGCTGACATGTGGACTCCAGAACATCTGAAGGCCTGCTATAAAGATCAAGAAAAATGAAAACAGAGAGCAGAGACCTTGAAATTCTTAAACAGCATTCTTAAAAAATTCTTAAACTGAACAATAAAAGTCACCTTGAATGCCTGTGTAAGTAGAAAGGAATGGCATAAATCCAATAAATTAATCAACAGATAATATAGTTTTCCAGCTGTAATGAGACAAGTTTTTATTTCAATTTAATTTCCATATATCTTGTATTCACCTCTGTTGGTATCTTGTATATGCATATATTGTAGGGGAGATGGGCGGGGACAAATCAAATAAATAAAATAAAAATAAATAAATATATTAGCATATATAAATTCTATGCACAGTTGAGTTTTCTTTTGTCCTTTTTTAACATGTAAATGTATTTATTTACTTACTGACATAGGCTGCTTTGATTGTAATTGGCTCTAAGCAGTGTATATTCCAACTGAAAAATTATTATCCAGACAAACAAGTTAATGACCTGAGCCAGTGAATTCTCAAATTGCAATAGTCCATTTGAGAAGAGACCAAGGCAAGAGTGACTGTGAGCAGCTCCTCTTGATTTAAGAATGGTTGTAATTGGCACATAATGTATGGCCAGCTCTGACTCAGAGGAGTCTGAGACAGAGGGATGTGCTCCAGGAGACCCAGTTGGATCTGAGACTGAGGAAACTTCAAGCACTCAATCACCTGAGGTTGATCTGCCCAGCAATCACCAAGACATTAATTCTCAGAAGATGAGGAATTGAAAGTGGAACATCCGCCCAGCCCCAGAGCACACCATGTGCAATAGAGAGCAGAGCAATGGCACTCAGTGCATCTCCTTGCATGCCAGGGGTATTGTAGCGCTGATTGGCTTCACCAGCATTGGCTGCATTTAGGAACAACTGCTAACCTGGCTCGCTTTGTTGGGAACAGACACTTCATTTACCAGAACATCTGTCTGTTGTGCCCTGAACCCATGGAAACTCAGTACCTAGACTGGCTGATGACAGTACAACCCCTGGACTGTGCCCTGATGATGCTTCTGCCTGTAAGTATCCAAGGGATTGGGATCGTTTGAAATTGTGTGCACATCTGCATATACATCCTGCCTGCTGCTGCTGTAATTACTCAAACCAAGTAAAGCATTTGAACTGTAATCCTTTGTGCATGTGTGTGTCAGGCCTGGGACAGGACACATAATTGTACAAAGGCCCTCCTAGCCATAGCTGCCACCAACTCTCAGGCTGGAGCTATATGTCCAAAAAGATCCACAAGTAATGAACCTGTTGGATAAGCATGATCTATCCAGAATCCAAGATGGAATATTGCTGGTCTCCAACATTCTATTTCCAAACCCACAGCCACTCCATTTTGTTGGGACTGAGCCTAAGTCTGTTCCTCCCTATCCAGATCTTGACAGCCTTCAGGTATTGGGATTGCACCTTGACTATATCTGCTATTCAGCATCAGCATGATTTGTGGGGGGCAGGGGGGAGGATGTTGTTCCAATGCCACAAACATCGCATTGGAGTATCTCATGTGGCCTATAAGCTATAGAGCAAAGAAAAAGGTCAGTTTGGCCATATCATTTTGTGTGATCTTACAGACCAAATCCAGATTGGAACAGGTCCAGATTATCCATTTTGTCCAGGGCCCCTTGTAGTTGCAGGTTTACTATCTTCTCAACAATTTTGTTGAAAAAAGGGAGACTGAAGACAGGTCAATAATTCTCCAAAACATCTGGGTCAAGTGAGGGCTTCTTGAGGAGGGATGAACCATTGCAATTTTTTAAAATGGTGGTACTGACCCCTCTGTTAAGGATGCATTTACCATTGCTCTGACCCAGTCACATGTCATCTCCCAAGAGTTTTTGCCAACCTGGAAGGGTAAGGATCAAGTCCACAGGAGGCACTCTGATGTCACACAGAAACCTTTTCACTTCCTCAAGCATCAGAAATAGAGGTCAGACAATGTTACACATTGCAGAACTGCCTGTAATCACATGGCTAACTGAGACCACTCTATAAAATCCAGAAAGTCTGGAAAGGCATTTGAGGATGGTGATAGGATCGAAATGAATGCCTTCCAATCTTTAATTTGAGAGGGAAATAGCCTCCTCCCCATCCCAAATAAGCAGAGACAACATCTACTGTGCTTAACTGCCATAGAATGTGTAAATAAAGCTGTTAAACAGACGACCTTTTGCCCCGCTGATTATCAATGAGTTGCACCCAATAGTGTTGGAACTTCAAGGCAAATGAAAGAATGAGGCAGAATTGATCAAAGGAGCAAAGTAGAGAACTTTTAGGGAATTCCAAGTAAGATAATTGCTTGCAACATTGTTTCCAAAGAATTAACACTGCAAATAAGTCAATCTTCAATCTTTGCTTTATATCTGCTCATATGCAGCCATTTTTTTAGAAGCTCCAATGCTAGAGAAGCTGGCACAGGCAAGAACAGTAGCTCTCTTGATAACATACGCAGTGCAGAGGGATGTTTATGCTGGTGGTATCAACGGCTGTTTCTTTCATCATGCTAGTCAAGCTGGCTGCTGCTTTCTTATACAGTGGTCAGTCAGTCTCAGTCCTGGCTTACATAGCTTTTTCAGCCTTGAGAATCAGAGCTCATTATAACACTACTCCCCACCCCACCCCCCGCAAATTAAACATTGAAATAAATGGACACAAATCCTAGAAATATGAAAAACCCTACTTAGTTATACCGTGGCTTTACTGTGTCCAGCTGTGGCCATTATACATGGTCAGAATGACTGATAGCCCTAATAACTTTATCCTCCCTGAATTTGCATAATTCTTCTTTAAAACGGCCAAGTTTGATGGCCTTCACTGTATCTTATGGTATATTGAAACATTAAAGCTTATGAATGCCCCCAATAACTAGGACTAAGTGAGTAGCAATATTTCATATGTAGATGATTGTGTAAATAGTCTATAATGTCATATTGTATGGAAAGCTAAACAAAAAAGAGGGAAGTGAGATATTTGCTATATTGGTTGGCTGATCCAGCTGATTATCTTTGCAGCTGGCACAGTTGAAAGGTGAGAGCACGTGTGGGAAATCATGTTGCTCCAGGATCAAGTCAGAAAAAAGATACAATTAAAAAGACAAGCATGTGGCAGCCAGAATAATTCAGAGAGTGGAAAATTAAATGCCTGTTAACAGTTCCCTGATAGGCATTAAAAATAAGCATGAATTAAATAATTACAAATTTGTTATTAAAATTATTCCACAGAAAATGTATTGTGACATCCCTAAAGTAGTTATGTTTAGGCATATTTTCTTCTTTCCAGTTAATATTTTGTGATTCACTTTGTCATAAACAGTTTTGATTATGAGAGACTATGATTTCTGTTTGTCACTTTGAGTTCAATAAGATTACTTTTTGAAAAGTATGCTTAGAATTGCCCTGTTAGAGGTATTTGTTCATGTTTGTAATTTATTCACATAGAGATGTCTTCCCCAATTCACCCAAATAATCAAGTTAACACTCCATATTAAACTTGGAATGGAAGCAGTAATTGATTAAGTGGTGCTGTTAAATAACTAAATTGCCATAAAATATCCCTAAGTATCTTCTGCACTGAGATTAAGATTTATTTTAATCTGTTTTTAATCACTTAAAGGTTCATTTTAAACTTATTGTCAATCATAAACATTTGTTACTTGTAAACATCAGATAGCAAAAGACCAGCGGCTTTCTGTAACCTGCTAGCTTTAATAAAAAGATCATTGAATCCTCTCCAGCTGTTGGCATGTTTTTAGGTGAGTTTTTTTCTACCACACTTCTACTGAATATGTGAAGCACTTGACAATAATTTTTTCATTTCTTTTCACAATGTGGTGAAAAAAATAGCCTGCGTTGAGTGTATGCTGGACTGAACTGGATTAACATGGGGAAAAAAACAGTATGTTCATGCAGTGGTTGCAGGCAGTGGGACTGCTCCCTATTTCCATGACTTCCCCATCTTGAATAAGGAAGGCTATGAAAGTTTTCTTACCCACTTCCACAAAATGCTGACAAAATGATACCTATTTATTTTGGGTAGGTACCCCTGTCGGATGGAAAATAACTTAGATTCTCTTAATTATGATTCAAAATACAGTAATAATTAACAGATAAAAGATACATTCAGGAAATGAATATGCAATGTCTTGAAGGCCAGAACTGTTCATTGATCACTATTAACTAAGTTCTTCTTTGGTCAGGAAATTCTGACATCACATTTGTCATTTGTTCTAATTTTAGAATTTTAATTAGCAGATCACCAGACTTTACCTCATTAGATCAGCTTCAGCAAAAATATTTCTGGAAATAATAGCTAGGTTAAAATAATCAACACTACCTATTTCTTAAACTGCCAAGGAAGATATTATATTAAACACAGAGAGGAAGAAGGAGAAGGAGAAAAACTAGATTTGACACAATGGCAACTTTTTATATTCTTAGAACTGTCATTTGCATTTCATTCCTTTGAATATATTCCTTTCACCAAATACATGTTTTAGTGACAACCTTTTCACTTTTCTAATTTATCTTAAAAGTGGCTTCTTGCTGACTTTGAAAAATTGATTATTATGATATGCTTATTATGCAACTTTTTTTGACACTGAACACTGCTGGTTGGATACGTGTATCATTACTGAGATTTTAGACAGTGGGGATAGTTGGATGTTTAAAACAAAACAGGCAAGAGTAAAGCTTTTAGGTAAAGCATTCAAAATGAAGTCATATTCACATTTGTGATCCATGAACTATGTCACATTAAGAAATTTATAGTAAGTCACTCATTGACAAACCAGTGAAGCAAATCTTGGACAGATGGTTTCTCGCAAATGTGAAGCATTTAATTCACTGCTCGTATCTCTAAAAGAGATTTTCTAGCACTCATGATGGATGAAAGCTATGGTATTATATTGTTCTGAAGCTGGATAATTATCTTCATAATATACAGTATCTGCTAGAATCCTCACCACATTCTTTCCAATATTTAAAAGGATTATTACTTGCAGCCTACAAGGTTAAATCACTGCAATAAGATGTGGTGACAGTGAAAATATGCCCAAATTATATCTCTGTGATAGCAAAAGAATGAAATGGTCAAAGTTTGCCCCTATGACTAGTGTTATTGCCTGTTACAATTGCTTCAAGCCAAAAGGGCTGAATGCAAAAGGTGGTCATATCATGCAGAAAATCTAAATAATTTACACTGGAGACTTTAACACATTTCAAGCCCTGTTGTCAGTGCTTGATGGAACAGTTCAGACATAGTAAGCCTTGCCTTTATTATATACCCTAATTGTATACTTGACAATTAGTGTGCCAGAAGCTCAAGACATGTTCTAAGAAGGTCAGAATTCTGACATGGAAACTGGCTTGTTGAAAAGGTCAGCTAATTATTTCTGATTTAATGGTATGTATTGCTAGGTGGTGGGATGTACCTAGGTACCTGTGATCTAATTAAAACTAATACCAGCTTTGTAATGATATCAGTCCATTTGCAAATATAGAGCTACTTTTATCCTAAGGAAACCCTTTGATTTGAAAAAAAAAGAAAAAGAAAACAAAGATGTGGGAGAGACAAGGTAAGAAGTTGTCCTGATGAGAAAGCATCAGTCAGGAACTTATCTCCTTACTAGGAAGCACAATAAATGATAAAATGAGTTTGGATGAGAAATATCAATCGCTGTAATAAGACAGAGGTAATTTAATTGCTATAATCAAACACTGATCAGAATAAGTGCACAGCATCTTTTTTCTGGGGCCATAAAAATAATTTGAAAATGACTGTTTGATCTGAACCTCCTTTTCAGCAGTTCCTTTGAATGATTTTTAAAAATGCTATAATTCTTGCGCTTCTAAATTGTGCACATATCAGTAATTCCAAAACAGATTTGTTTTTTCAGTTATCGTATTTGTGATCTAGTTGGTAAATCAAGAGTAGATTTCACCAACTCCATAGTTATACCTGAAATAAAACCCAGTTGTGTTGCCTTGGCTTCATAAACTTGGTCTCGTCCTTCCAAAAATCTCTGTAGAAAAAGGGCAGGCAATGCTATCAGGCAAATAGAGTCTTCCTTTTCTTTTCCTGCTATGAAATATCGGTTCATTTGCTGCTCACGTTTCTTTGTTTGTTTGTTTGTTTCCTGGTCTTTTAAATATTAATTCTTGAATAGAGAGTAATACAGAAGATTTGGAGCCAAAGAGGCATCCATAGGGCTACCCTATCTACTGGGCTTCACAAGTCCACATGACCACTTGATGATAGCAAAAAGAGGCAGAAAACGCTAACTTTTTGTTTCCATCTAGTAGTTGCCCAAATTTTTACAGGCTAGATATGGCACTTCTACCAGGTTGAGCTTTCAGATCAAATTCTTTAAAGATTTTTTCTTATACTGTATGTAACTGAACTATCTTCCCTCTGTTTCTGTTTTTAGTGCTTTATCCTCTTTATTTCTGCTTTTCATTCCCATTTTCCATACTCTAAGCTGTACTTAATATTTATCTAATGTTTGTATATGATGGAGTTCAGGAAGAACACTCAAATTCCAGGAGGAATCTTGAATGGCATGAATTTCATGGGACATGACATATACTCTTCTTAGGATACATAATGTTATTGTGGTTGAAATTTCTGAGTAAACAAAAATGGCAGTTCCTTCTCCTTACCCAGAAATTGTTATCAGAGTGATCCTAATGAAGTAGCCATCTAGGAGCTGAAAAGTATCCACAAGTACTCACCAAAAAAAAAATCATATTCAATCTATTCTATTTTTCTTCAACTTCAAATTTTGCCCTTCACCACTATGTTCCATAGGCCTACCTCCATTTTGCTGCCTGTAAAATGGTAATGGGGCATCAAGAGTTTCATCCAAGTATGGAGAGAAGTATACCCTGGTAGGGAACATCTTGATGTATCTTTAATCCATGGTCCATGGTAAGGCAGCTGCGCAACTGATTCTTCCACTGGATGAATAGAATTGATATATGCATATATAAAATATTAGCATTCATTTTAGTACCATTAAATCTTGCATTTACTAGACCGCAAATTGTGTTAATAGAAGTTTACTGTATGTAGTCTCATATCAAAGATTGTTTAGTAGAATGTAGTAGACTCTCAGCATTAGAGCCTTGCCTAATGTATTTAGAGTGTTATTAAATGGTGCAAACAACTACATTCAAAAGTTATTAAGGGCATCTTGATGTTCTCTTCAAAAGTCATAAGGCAGCCATTGTTTTATAGATATTCAAAAGGTAGACTATTAAATACTATTTTTCTTTTTTCAAAAATAAGAACTGGTGTGCGTTATTGTTGTTTTTCCCTTCTGAAGAAAACTTCAAAGTGTGTGTGTGTTTAGGTGTGTGTATAATTAGCCTAAATGGAATAGTAAGAGAAAGATGAAAAGACAGTAAAGAAAACAAGCAAGGATATGCTGTCCTTTTGATGAGAAAAAATGCATTATATATAAACAGTACATTGCTCAAAATACTTTCATGAACTTGAAAGTTACAGTTTCTAAAAATATGTAATATACATGTCCCATTTATGACACCATAGCTAAATAGGAACAAAGATTCTACATATGCCACCTCCCTAAAGTGATCACTTCTTTATCAGAGCTGCACAGGCCTTGGTTACATACAGTTACATTACAGCAAACCTACAATATTCTACCTTGTGCTTCAAACACTTCTTTGGATGTTTCCTCCTTTTAAACAAGATGGAGATAGTCATGTCCAAGATATAGTTCCTCTATTTGTTTAAAACAAAATCAAAAGATGGCATATAATCTTCAACCTTTTTTTCTAAAGCTTTCTGGGTAAAGTGAAATGATGGGATTCAATGTGCTTAGTACACTGGAAGTAGAATTATCATAACTGATAACAGTCTAATACTCCATATAAATCATGTTTATGTCTAATGAACTAGAATCTGCATTGGGACAGAAATGTAAGAATCAGGATCTGCTTTTTTGTTGTTGTTTTTTAAAGTTAACATAAACTATTAATAGGGGGAAAAAAAGAAATACTCTAAAATAAGTAATGGATACCCCATCTTAGAAACAGCAATATTATAAGAGTAAACACCATCATGCAAGATTCAGAGAACTGATTTATGGAAATTTCATGGAACTCTTTGAAAGCACCCATAGGTTTGATGATAAAATAACTTTTCATCTTAACATGCAATGTGCAGAGAGAGAGAGAGAGAGAGAGAGATGGGGTTGAATAAGTCAAGTTGATTCCTCTGAGATGGTTCTGGATCTTCACTCCTGATTTTTCTATTGCGCTGAAACCGCCTGGTATCACAAGCTGTTTCGGAAAATACTAAAATTTCCCCTTTACCCATGTTTTATTTTTCAAGCTTGTATACTGAACTAAAATATTGCATCTGCCAGAAGATGTCAAATATCAGCATAGTATGAAGGAACAAGAATTCACTTCAATAAAGAAAGAAAAAAGATTTTCCACATTGCCGTGGCAACCCTTATTGCTTAGATGTTTCTTTAACTAAATTTATTTTTACTTCTGACAGTTTATTCATTATGTTTTTTTTTTAATTACAAGTAAAAACTGCAATTATTTTTTTACTATTTACTTGGAACATCAAGATTCAACAAAGAATGGGCTTAAATGAATAATTTTATATACTGAATTGCGAACAAGATACAGTAAACAAAAACAAGAAAAGGAAAATAAATTGTTACTTTTTAATGAATCTAAAGAGTCATCATACTAAAATACACTGTTTTTATCATAAGCAGTTATGATATTCCATGAAAAGAAAATACTGGAGAATTATCTGCTCTTTTTATAATTGTCTCAAATGGAAACACTTAAGTGCATTTCTGATTATGCAGTATCCAGTTTTGTTTATGTACTATAGCAAAAAGTCCTCCAGAATAATTTCTTCAACTACCATTTTTCTCCTTTGTTTTCAGAGAGCTATAGATTTTTTTAGCTGCCCTTCCTTCCTTCCTTCCTTCCTTCCTTCCTTCCTTCCTTCCTTCCTTCCTTCCTTCCTTCCTTCCTTCCTTCCTTCCTTCCTTCCTTCTCCCTCCCTCCCTCCCTCCCTCCCTCCCTCCCTCCCTCTTCCCATAACTCTAGTCTTTCTGGGGGCTCTCACATCCTAAGAAGAGTTATCTCATGGCATTTTTAGTCTAAACTTAGTCTGAGTTTAACTGATGTAAAATAGGGCGTCTTTTTTTCCCCCTGTAATTGTTTTCTTTCGTTATAAGATGTGACTACCTCATTATAAAATGCAGATATTAGCTGGATACAGTGGTATTTATACAACATAACTAGAAATTGTTAACACTATGACAGTTTAGATAAGTTGAACCTTTAAAGATAAGAAGAAAAAAGTTTATATTAATATATTAATATATATTATATTGTTTATATGAATATATATATATATATATATATATATATATATATAAATGTGGAATATAATTTCTAAAATGTCGATAAACATAAGGTTGCTTGAATTGTACAATTAAAGCTGAGTATAGACAACTGCAAAATGCACTGAATTATTTTATAATATAAAAGAGGTTTCTGTCTTAGCTTAATGCTTAATGCTTAATACTAAGGTCTTTACTGTATTGTTATTTGTTATTGCTTATAAATGTTTAAAAAATAAAAACATAACAAAGACCAAAAACAAAACAAAACAAAAAAAGACCAAAAGAGCTGCTTAGAAAAGTAGACAAGTATTTGATTTCTAACTTCCCCGTCTTTATATTCCACCCAATTTGTAATATTTATAAACATTTGGACTCCCTTAGAAACCATATTGTAAGTGTTTGTACCTGCCTTTCTGTGTGATGTATTGTGTGCATGGAAATCATTCTTGCTTGAATTTGATTAAACTTCTGTTGTGGATTGATTGATTTATTTATTTATTTATTTATTTATTTATTTATACGTTCAATTTATTCTCCGCCCATCTCCCCCCAAAGGGGAACTCTGGGCAGCTCACAAAGTATATATAGTCCTAACAGTGACAAATCTTACAATTACAAATCCTACAGTGCTATCTATATTACACTATGTGACCAGCAGTGGTCGCTAAGAGTATCATCCGGGCTTTTTCCTCCTCCAAAGATCTTTCTTGCTGCTCGCATCGATCATCGCTCGTGCCGGTTGCATTCGGAGTTCGGCTAGCACTGGTATTTTGCTCCCCCGCACAGCACCGCTGGTTCCTCCCATCTAAACAGGAATCCCCATTTATCTACTCACAGATGGAATAGCTTTCAAACTGCTGGGTGAGCAGAAGCTAGGAGAAGGGACAGAAGCTCACCCCGTCCTGTGGAGCCGAGCCCAAACCGCTGGAGTGCTGACCATTTCTGACCAGCAAAATCCAGCATCATTAAGCCCTGTGCCACCACATCCCTTCAGATATATGCTGTTAGTTTTGCCATTGCTCCACATTGTCTGAGTTTAAGTTCCCAAACATATATTGTCAGTATTGTGTCTTTCTTCCAGCATTGGGCAAAGTTTATTCTTGCAGCCATAAGCATAGTACATCTCAGTAAATTAGGATGTTTCTTGCTAATATATTCTGGAATTGTACCTAACCCAGGAGGGCATCTTGACACTAATACAAATGCAAAACATTTGTATCTCATCCACCAGAATTTCAAAGTATATATTTCTTTCTCTCTTTCAGCATTTTTTCTTCTTTCACACTGAAAATTAAAAACAAAAACAATGGAAACATTTTGGGCACAAGATAGCGATTGGGTTTTAGATTAGCAAACTTAAATATCTACCAAGTATATAGAGTTGGGATTACTCTATCCTGTAGAGTCTCCTGAAGTTACTCTACGTTGGCTCATGTTACAAATGGCTGCCTTTTTCCAGAGACTCTGATTCCTATGTCGTATCTTCATTTTAAATATAGGCAGTTGAATAAACAGTCTTCCTGCATATTCCCTCATATAAAACAGAGAAGGGCTCATTGAATGATAAAATGATGCTATTAGATTGTTTCTACCCTAGATATTGTAGATTTAGCTTTGTTCTTTATTATAGGCACTACTAGAATGCATTGTTTATTTTTCCTGATGAAAGTGACACAGATCGGAAGCATTAACCAGTATCGCTGAAAGAGATTCTTCTCAGTGCTGTAATTTTTAAAAGATTATACTTATCACTGTTACTTTGTTTAAAAGTGGCACTATAAGGTGTCTATGATAAATAACAACAGATGGTCTCAGTACAGATGCAAAATTGAATTAATTCCTGAGGCTCTACTGCTATTCATAAACTTCTCATGCTTTATGACTGCATCTGAGTTTCTGAGTGAAATATAGCCCCACATTTATTCCAGGGCTATCTATTATCCTCCATATTATTCAAAAGTATTCCAAAATATATCATGTGTGTAACGAACTGCCACTTGTTGATCTTAAAACCAGTAACTCTCCTTGCAACCAATATTGATTCAAAAGAAAGTTCATTTATTAAGAATAAGTGTACAGATCCAAAGCATTGCTGAGACTGAATAAAAGCGCGCCAAAAACTGCTTTTCTTTCTTTTCCCCCCCTTTCTTCGCCCTTAGTTCTTGTCTTCTGATTCCCTTGCTGGCATGGCCTTGAACATTCCAGGGCTTGTGATAAGAAACCATCTGCATCAAACGGTCTCTCCTTCCTACTCCCCCTCCCCTTTTCCAATGGCAGAACCGCAGCATGTAGAAAAAATCATTTTTGTAAACTAGCCATATAATAATCTATTATAAAATCTTGCGAGGATTCTGACATACTGCCCCTCCACAGAAAAGGATGTCAGTCAGATGATTCCTCTTTTTCACTCTAAAAGGAAAAGCAAAGATACACATAATACAATAACCAATCTAATTGTTAAGGCTTTGTAGGATAAGCATCATAAAATTTTTTAACTAAACGTGGGGCCTTTACATGTTTCTTGTCAACCCATTCAGCCATTGACTTGGGAAAATGTTTCCACTGAATTAAAAATTGAACCCCCCCCCTGTGCTTTCTGCTGTCCAGTATTTCTTTAACTTCAAAATGTTGTTCTCCTTCAACCATCAATGGTTTAGGAGGTACTGGAGAGGGATGCCACTGAGAAGACTCCTTATATGGTTTCAGCAGGTCGCAGTGGAATACTGGATGGATTTTTTTAAAGGTGGCAGGCATCTGTAATCGTAGTGAAACTGGATTAATTACTTTATCGATGACAAAAGGCCCTATGAATCTTGGAGCGAGCTTTCTGGAAGGTTGTAATGATTTAAGATGTTTAGTAGATAAAAGAACCTTATCTCCTACTTTCCAGTCTTTTTCTGGTGTTCTCTTAGCATCTGCAAATTTCTTGTATGTAGCTCTGGCCTCCTGCAACGAGGCAGCAATCTGAGGCCACACTTGTGTCATCTGCTGGATCCACTCATCAACCGAAGCGACTTGAGTGGTCTGCTTAGGCAGTTCTGGGATGGGTACAAAGTCTTGTCCTGTAGCTATTTTAAAAGGGGTGAGACCAGTGCTTTGGTGCACTGCATTATTATAAGCTACTTCAGCGAATGGTAACAGTTCATCCCAATTGTCTTGTTGGTAGTTAATGAAACATCTCAAATATTGTTCCAATACTGAGTTCAGACGTTCACATGATCCCGCTGTCTGGGGGTGGTAACCCGAACTCAAGCCTTGCGATGCCCCCAGTAGTTTTAGGAACGCTCTCCAGAATTTGGCAGTAAACTGGACCCCGCGATCCGAAATTATCCGTTCTGGGACCCCATGAGCTCGGTAGACATGTTGTATGAATAATTTAGCCAATTTGGGTGCTGATGGAATGGCTTGGCATGCCACAAAATGTGCTTGTTTGGAAAAAAGGTCTGTAACTACCCAAATAACAGTCTTTTTGTTGCTTTCAGGCAGGTCTACAATAAAATCCATGCTTATTTGCTTCCAAGGCGCTACAGGGTTTGCTACTGTCTGTAGAAGCCCCATTGGTTTGCCCCCTCTCTTTTTGGCCATAGCACACGTGGGGCATGTGGCTACATATTCCCCTACATCTTTTCTCATTGTTGGCCACCAAAATTGACGTCTGATCAGATGTAATGTTTTCACAAAACCAAAGTGCCCAGCTGTTTTGCTGTCGTGACTTCTTTGCAAAACCCACTTTCTAGCATCTGCAGGGACATATAGCTTGTCTTGCCACCACCATGCCCCTTGTTTGTTTACTAGCAACTGGCTGTTGCTTTTGAACCACTCATCCTGAGCAATCTGGGCATTTAATTTTACCAATAACTCTCCTTCTGGTTGTCCTTCACCCTTTTTTTTCTGAGCTCTAGTGACCACTCTTAGGGCTGCTTGGGTACATGGAATTACTGGAGCGACTACTTCCTCCCGTTTGCTATTGTGTTGAGGCAACCGAGACAGAGCATCTGCCAGAAAATTTTTTCCCCCAGGAATATACTTCAGGGAGAAGTTAAATCGATGAAAATATTGTGCCCATCTCATTTGCTTTGGTGACAGTTTCCTCGGTGCAGTCAAAGCCTCTAGATTCTTGTGATCAGTCCAAATTTCAAATGGATGGGGTGACCCCTCTAACAAATGCCTCCAACAAACTAATGCCCAGCGTACTGCGAACGCTTCCTTTTCCCACACCAACCAGCGTCTCTCAGTCTCTGAAAATTTCCGGGATATGTATGCACAAGGAAACAGTTCCCCCCCTGCCCCCTTCTGCAACAACACAGCTCCCACTGCTACATCCGAAGCATCTGCCTGTATGACAAATGGCTGTTCTGGATCAGGGTGTTTTAAGATTGGTTCAGCCGTAAACAGACGCTTTAAACTTTGAAACGCCTCCTGGCACTCCTTAGTCCAGGCTAAGGGGGCTCCAGGTTTTGATGCCTTCGCCTTGTCCTTGCCCTTGGTTTTCAACAAATCGGTAAGTGGGAGTGCTACTTGGGCAAAGTTGGGTATAAACTGCCGATAGAAGTTAGCAAAGCCCAGGAAACTTTGAAGCTGACGCCTGGTTTTGGGAGCCTCCCAACCTGTAACGTCCCTCACCTTTGCTGGGTCCATTTCAATTCCCTGATGCGAAATTCTATATCCTAAATAGTCAATTTGCTGTTTATGAAATTCACATTTGGAGAGCTTGGCATACAACTGAGCTTCCAGTAGCTTTTTTAGCACCTTCCTGACTAATTGCACATGTTGCTCCATGGTTTCAGTGTAAATCAGGATATCGTCCAGATAAACCAACACCCCCTGGTATAAATACTCTTGTAACACCTCATTTATAAGTTGCATGAATACCCCCGCCGCTCCTTTTAATCCGAACGGCATTATTTCATAACGGAAGCACCCCAGAGGCGTGTTAAAGGCGGACTTCCATTGGTCTCCTTCACGTATTCGCACCCTGAAGTACGCCTCCCTTAAATCCAGCTTGGTGAAAATTTTCCCTTTGGATAAATGTGCCAACAGGTCTTTCATTAAGGGGAGTGGGTACCTGTTGTCAGCAGAAATGGCATTTAGCCCTCTATAATCCGTGCACAAACGTAGGGAGCCATCCTTCTTTTCCCTAAATAGCACCGGTGCAGCAATTTGAGAATGCGTAGGTACAATAAAGCCCCTCTTTAGATTCTTGTCAATGAACTCCCGCAATGCTTCCAACTCTTTGGGTGTCATTGGATACATTTTCTTCCTTGGAAATTTAGCCCCCGGCTCAATCTCTATGGCACAGTCACTGGCACGATGGGGGGGTAGCTGATCTGACTCCCTTTCGCTAAACACCTCCTGCAGGTCGCGGTATTCCTTGGGAATCTGGATTGCAGCTTCCACTGCCTTTTCCCCACTCACAGCACCCATCTCTTCATCTGACAACGTTTCGGTAATTCCTTCAACTTCCACTCCCCCCTCCTTCGGGAAACGCAAGATCTTCTCCTCCCAGTTCACTTCTGGGTTTTTCCTTTTTAACCAGTTCATGCCCAGAAGCACTGGGTTGCATGCCATGGGAGTCACTAGGAATTTAATAGTCTCTCTATGGTCCCCCATAGTTAGTTCAAGCTCTTCTGTACGATACTCCACCGGCCCTCCCCCCGCTGGCGATCCGTCCAGCTGGGTAAAAACCACAGGGGTTTTGAGTCTCTTTAAGCGCAGTCCCAAACCCCGGGCAAGGGCGGGGTTAATCAGATTTCGGGAGCAGCCAGAGTCTATCAGCGCCCGTATCTCTGCCCTCCGATTAGTCCTCACCACCCTTAGTTCCACCCAAATTTTAATGGGACTCACCCCCATCTCTTCGCTCTCCGAGTCCTCCCGTGAGCTGCTTTCTTTCTCTGGAAGAGCAGCCGCCTGTCGGAGAGAGAGCGGAGCTGACAACTTCCGGGTTTTGCCACCGCCGCGTGCTGCCGCTCTAGCTCCCGTCTCGCTGCCTGCTGCCGCTGATTCCTTCCTGCCGGGCTTTGAAGACTTCGGCCCCTTCCGTTCCGTCTTCTTGCCTTCCTGCTCCGTCTTCGCTTTAGGGCACGCAGCGGCAAAATGCCCCGGCTCCCCGCAGTTGAAACAGACGCGCCGGCCCCCGCTACTCTTCGGAGCGCTGGTCTTCGCTTTGGGCGCCGCCTTCTTTGCACCGGGTAAGGGCGGAAGTCGGGTTCTTGCTTCAATGGTACGCCATTGCTCCTCCACTTCGCCGGCCATAGCGACCCATCCATTAAAGGTTTTCGGGAAACCCCGGCACAGCACACGCTGCAGCAATTCGGGTTGCAAGCCTCTCTGGAAAAACTCAATCAGCAGCTCCTCCGGCACGTGAGGCAGCCTTTGAGCCAAGCCCCGAAATTCATAGGCGTACTCTGATACCGACTTGGACCCCTGCTGCAGCCTTTCCAGGTCGCGTCGTGCTTTGAGCGGCACACACGGGTCTTCAAAGCGCGCGCAGAGAGCCGCCATGAAATCCTCCAATTTTCTTAAAGCCCGGTCCTTCGCCCTATGTAGGCCAACCACCCATTCCGCAGCCATACCTTCAAAAAAACTGGACACATAGGAAACCTTCTCCTCCTCGCTGCGGAACAGACCCCCGTAGCCCTCCATGTAGATCCGGACCTGGGTGATAAAGCAAGCCAGCTGCTCAGCATCTCCCCCGAATTTCATGGAGATGCCCCGCTGCTGCATCGGGCTCTTCTTGGCTCTGCTAGGTGTGATATCCTCCTCCTCCTCGCTGGAAGTCTCATCTTCGGCTGACAGCTCTGCCACCTCCGTGCCTCCTGGTGTGGCGGCCGCTTCTCGTGCGGGAGGTGTAGATCCCCTTCCAAGCAGTTGGTCCATGGCGCGCTTTTATTCAGTCTCAGCAAAATGTAACGAACTGCCACTTGTTGATCTTAAAACCAGTAACTCTCCTTGCAACCAATATTGATTCAAAAGAAAGTTCATTTATTAAGAATAAGTGTACAGATCCAAAGCATTGCTGAGACTGAATAAAAGCGCGCCAAAAACTGCTTTTCTTTCTTTTCCCCCCCTTTCTTCGCCCTTAGTTCTTGTCTTCTGATTCCCTTGCTGGCATGGCCTTGAACATTCCAGGGCTTGTGATAAGAACCCATCTGCATCAAACGGTCTCTCCTTCCTACTCCCCCTCCCCTTTTCCAATGGCAGAACCGCAGCATGTAGAAAAAATCATTTTTGTAAACTAGCCATATAATAATCTATTATAAAATCTTGCGAGGATTCTGACAATGTGGCTTTCATTTCCAGTGTTTCTTCCACCTACTCTTCTCTTTGAATACACTCATATATATATCATTAAGACTCGGTTTAGCAACAAAAGACTCCTCGTAGAATTTGCACTTCACTTCAAGTTCATCCAGTTTGAATTCAGATCTCATTTGCAAACCATGATGGCTTTTTCTACAACAGTCATAAGCAAATTTGTATTACTGAATTAAATTGAAATGGGCCTGATCCAACTTGGCTCCCTTGACATGAACCAAACCAGTTGGGTTTAATTGAACTGATGGCCCCGTTTTATATATTTTGCTAGCCTGCTTTTTAAAATTATTATTATTTTAAACATGTCAAAGACTGTGTTGTTCTTTCTGTGTGGTTTGAGAAATACTGGCTATGTTTATTGATGTTGCTGTTGCTGCTGAATATTTCTCAATCCTTCAAAAACTCCCACATGCACACATGACCCTTTTTTAAATTTGACATAGGACTGAACTACATCAAGCACAAGGAGGCAAGAAACCCATTTGGACCATGATATGGCAGGAAAGGAGTCTTTAGTCTGATAATGGTCTCCATCAAAATCAGCCATATGCCAATGAAAGCTTTTGCTTTCTTGTGAATACTGTGCACAACCCTGTTCCAGTTGTGCTGGGGAAAAATGGCTGACACCCACAGAGACCTGCATTCTATAATCCTCATCTGCCTCTCTCCTTCTGTGCTAGCTACCAAAGTACCAAAGTACCAACTAACAAGTATCAAAAATCCAACAATACAAAGTCAAAATTAGGGCTTGGCTAAGCTTCACGGAAAGGACTTCTTCAAAACAAGTTCAGTAAGCAATGCCCACCTTCTGAAAGTAAAGCAAAATGGGTTATTGCTTCCCTTCTTGTTACTCTGAGCCCTTCATCCAGCAGTTCTAGCAGCCAAAAGAGGCTTTTATGTGTTGTGCATGCCCAGAAATCACTTCCTTTTTTTCAAATAATTTTGTTAAAAGTTTTGAATAAAACAATAAAAGATAATACAAATTAGAAGGAAAAAAGAAAGAGAAGAAATGCAAGAAAAAATGTATTTAAAAAATCACACACCCTCCCCCCTTAAGAAAGCGACTTCCCACCTTCATCATAGCAAATATAAACAATTCCCTGATCTCTTTATCTCCTCTTTGCTAACAAATATAAAACTCTTCATTCCATAACCCACTTGTTAACAATAGGCAAATCAAATAAGTAAAGTCTTCTTCAATCCAGTTACCAGCAAAAGAGCCAAAGCAAGCTCTAAGATTTTAACCCTAATTAACATATATAAAACTCAGCATTCCATATCTCCTCTTAACTATAACAAAATCCCATTTAAAAGGCATAAAATGGTCCCAAGATCCTAATATAAGCAAAATGAGAAAGAAAAAAAAAAAGTTTAGCATGGCATAATGTCAGGCCCAGCCCAAGAACAGCGAAGAGACAGTCCAGGCCAGAATAGCTTCTTTATTAGCTTGCACCTAATAGACAGAATCTCGCCGGACTAAACCTGTGCTAAAGCCACTAGTGGATATATCCCGTGAGGCTCTAGGGAGGGGCTAGCCTCATCCTCTTTGTCTTCCCACAGTCCTGTTGCAGGCTGAGAAAGTGCTTGCTCTAGAATGTCCCCCTCCCTCACGATAACCTTGATCCTCCAGGCCAGTAACCTCCTCACACATGCCTTCCATTACACATAAAGAGACCATTTCTCCTTTACAAAAGACAAGCTCCAACATTCCCAATAACTTATCCCATTCAAATAAACATTCCATATCACTGCTATAAACTATAAGCACATCCACATTTCACAAATATAAAATAATCCCAGTATCCTAATATAAACCAAAGACTAAAATTTAACATACAAAGAGAAATAATTTCTCCTTTAAAAAGACAAATTCTCCAGGCTTCCTTACTTTGAATAAAGAGAAACAGTTAAATGCAAAGCTAGTTTAAGTACCATATTAGGATTACATAAAGTAACTATAGGGGGGGGAACTTTTTCATCATATTAAATGTAAGCAAATCCAGTACACCATATTGTTCTACTTAAGATATCACTAAATCCAGAAAGAATGACCCAGAATAAAGCATATCCCTTTTTGTCCCTAGTCAAATAAACCAGCTTTGTAGTCTTTTTTTCTTCTATACAAGGAAGTCTTTCTCTGTAATCCATTCAGATGATTATTGATTCTTGTTACAAATTTCTTCAGCACTTTAAGCAGTCTCTTTGTAAATCCAACAAAAGGAAATTATTCCAATTGTTCTCTGGGATTATCATTTTTATTTCCTTCTTGATTTTTAAAACCTCATCCAGTTTTCTTTCTATAGCTGATGACAGATTCTTATTCAGTCTTGTTCATATTTTCATCAAGTAAATTTTGCTCCATATCTCATTCTGTAACATCTTCATCTGGGAACAAACTGTTCTCAAGAAGACACAACATAGCTGGCATTTCATGGCGCAGGTCTCTATGCAGTTCTTCAAAGATGTCTCTAAATGCCATTATAAGTTGTTTGTCTTATAACCTCAATCTCAAAAACAATTCTTCTTTCCTACAGACATACATTTAAAAAAAAAAAATTAATTTCAAAGTCTTAATGTTCAAAGTCCAAAACTCCAACATTTTCTGATCCCTTAAAACTTTTTATAGCCAAAATCTTGACTTACTTTTTGCTGTTTATTACAAGTTCTTAAAAATTAGAAAAATAGATCTGCATATTCTTACATTGAAGAATGAAAGTGCTCACCCAGTATTTCCAGTCTTGTCACTCTGCAGACGTCTAACATCTTTAAACCAGTTAATAGGCAATTTCCAAAAATAGTTAGCAAGGGAAGTACACAAACTTAGTGTCCTTTAAAAGGCTTGATTTTCAGCTGGAGCAAATATGGAAAATTCTCCAGTTTCCTGGTTTCCCCCACCAACCCAAGACTTGTGGTCTCTTCATGAGGAAGAGGAACAACAGTAAGGAGAAATTGCTTGGGTGATCTCGTGTCTCTCCCTTTGACCAGAGAGGATCGTAGGGGCTGATCTGCTTCGGCTCCTTTGTAAAATGCTGCAAATGTCAGCTCCACTTGTTTGCGGAACTGTCTTCAATCCACCATCTTCCCTTGGAAGCCCCCAAAAATCACTTCCAATTCTTCCAGTCAGCTACTAAAACTGCTAGCAAGGTTTTGAGATGATGCAAGGTGCTTCTGCAAGGAAAATCATATTACCTCCCTGTTGCGAAGCATCTACTCAGCACAAAGCACAGGCCAGTCAACTAATAGATAATAGAATCTCTCTTCCCTTTCATTCCCAGAATGTCTCTTGCCTTATAAGCTTGTTTCTCAGAACAAAAGTACAACAGACAATAGTCTTCTAAGTATGAACCATAGGCAAGAGTCTTTTCAATAAACAGTATTGCATATCCCAGCTGAGAGCCCACTGCTGATCTCTGGATTCTCCTAGATCTGCTGCCCCTTCTCTTTAATAATATTGCATGCAGTAAGAGGAAAAAATGCCATGTTCTTCCTTCTGGGAGGTGATCTGTCTTGACATGCTAAATAGGGAGTACAACCATAGTGATGAGGAGGAAATAGATGCATTCAAACGAGGTGCAATCTTGCCTGATACCTGGAATTTCCACTAGTCCTGCTCCCCCCAAAACTTCCCAAAGTCTATAGATAAATTTTAAGATCCCATCATAGCCTTAAAAACACATTTTTGGATGACCTAGCTAAGCAGTTTCCATATAAAACATCAACACATTATGTTTAGGTGTTTTGTGCCATGTGAGTATGGAAGAAATGCCAAGAAATGCCAACCAACTCTGCTGGTTCTGGGTCATGAGCAAATCCAGCCTGGGGACCGTCTAGAGCCAACCATAGCAATAAGCTATACAAATTATATTACCAAGTATAATGCTGATACATAAAGCAGTTTCAGGATGCATAAATAGGAAAGAATGGACCCTACATGACCCTCTCAGCATGATAAATATGAATCAAGTACAGTACAGTCTGTTGATTTTGCTGCTATGCATATTTGTCAGGATTCAAGTGCTACACAGTTCAAGACATTGTGTGCTATTTTAAAACACTCTAGATAGACAATTCAGTCATTCCCATCAGAAATCTTGATTCTGTGGTCATCCCCTTTGGAGTAATCACATCAAGAGTCTCTGTAACTTATCTAGAGAGTTCTTAAACAGATTTGTTTCTCTGCTAACAGTCTCTTTCCAAGGGCAAAGGTCAGGAACTATGAAATTACTTTTCTTTTCTTTTTAGCTAACACCCTTTGCAGTAAAATGGCTGTGTCTGCACAGTATTAATTTTGTGGCTGACTGTGAATTGGTGCCCTAAAATAATGGACTAAAAGTTCATTCCTGTTTCATCTTATGAATGTATTATTGTCACAGCATGTAATTACAATCATTCACAGCATGAACATGGGTCTGAATAGTAAATTGTCCTGAAAACAGACTTCTCTTGTGAATTTATGAATTTTTGCAAGCTTACCTCTCATAATGATTAATATTGTATCACCATTCAACTTGCAGTTCATTCAGCAGTGCAACCACCATATCTTCAACCCCCAGAAGTGGAAAAAGCATCTAATGTACAGTTGAAAATAAAATCTTCTGACAACCTAATTAATGGATATTTTTCCTTTGTAGAATGAAGATGCAGAAAACTATAAAGAAAGAATTGCTACACGATTCAGCTTCCAATGCTACTAAAAGCTGAAGCAAAAATATGTTCTAAGAAGTAAAGCATGTCTTTTCATTGTCAGTTTTTCCCACTTACCTCAATATTAGTAGTTTTTAACAGTAAGAAAACTAGTAAGTATAGATATTGGTTAGAAAAGAGTCATAAGTCAATCTTCTACACATTTACAAAGAATAAAGTCCAATTACATTTTCAATTTTACTCACAGTATAAGCATGCATTTTTACATTAGTTAGAAAAATTGGGTGACCTTGGGCAAGTCACTGTCTCTCAGCCCTAGGAAGGAGGCAATGGCCAATGAAATCTTGCCAAGAAAACTGCAGGAACTTGTCCAAGCAATCGCCAGGAGTCAACACTGACTCAAAGGCATAAAAAAAAAAGTTTGTATAACATCCAGATATTATAAATGTATATATTTATTATAGGCCATCCAATCATGATATAGAAGGGTTTTGAAACATAACAGAATACTTCAGATCTTTGAAAGACTGCCTTAGCAACATAGGCTAGGCCTAACAGGCCTAAAGAGGTAAGATCTCAAGTGAACATTAGGAGAAATTATATACAAAAATAACACTTTGATTATAGAACCCATTACCTATGAGGATGAGGAAGGCTCTTGTCTTCCTGAAGAACTTCAAGGAAATGCTATAAACCATTTGCTCAGGATATCTAGCTTTGAAGCAAGAAGTTGGATTTAATAGTCTGTAAGGCCAACTCCAACTCTGTAATACTATATTCCTCTGTCAAAGCTCAGTGTACAATACTCCATTCTATATTTTTTCTTCTTCTATCCTAGTAATCTCTCACCATAAGCTCTATTCAGGCATTCACAACCATAGCTGTGGAGGGAAGACGGAGATGTGTGGTCTAGCCCTGGCCCCTCCAACTCAAACCATATTGAGAAAGGTCTAAAGGATAACTGATACAATGCTCTACAAGATAGGGAACCTATCAAGATTCTTAAATTCACTGAGTGCCCATGTTCAACAAACCTGATTAAAATTGTGATCCCTGGAAGAAAACTATAATATCACATAGATCTATGCCAGCTGAACTCATTCAACATTCTTCACTGCATCTATTTCTCCTTACTTTGCAATCTGCATAGGCTGTACTGCTCAGCCTCCAGTCTTAGTTTTCATAACAGTGGTAGTGAAAGGACATTTCTCAGAAGAAACTGCATAATCCATAGATGCTGGATGTCTATGCAGGACAAGGGAGGGAGCTAACTTTTTTCTCTCATAGTATGCGTGACTACAAATATTCAGCATTTCTTGAACTTTAGAGACCCCCTTCCCCCCATCTCCCTATGACATTTTTTGGTTGCAGTACCAGTAGAGGAATCAAAACCATAATTACCTGGACATTCCCTTACTTGAAAGTTTAGCTTTCAGTCATTGTTTCATGGTAATCAACTACAAACATCATGGCACAATGTTCAAGAGGAAGTATTTGATAATGAAGGATGAAATATTAATTATTATTGGCAGAAAACAGCCTTGCAGCTGAGGATGTGTTCCAGAAAAATCCACAATAATCAGAGAAAACAAAAACCCTAACTAGGTCCTGAAATCTTATTTACAGAATATAAGGAGCAAAATATTTAGTTGAATAACAACTGTTGAACCTTAAGGGATTTAGAGCAACTAGCTCCAGTAATATTCCTAATCTCTCTTTGGACTGATATTTCCTACGTGCTCCAGCCAAGGACTGGGCCCAAGGATCAACTGTTAAGGTCCTCTTAACTTTTAGTTAAAGTAATGGTTGAGCTGCTTTAAATGTTTCTCATGCCAATTTTATCTTAGTGCTCACCAGGACTGTAGATATATTAACAGTGTCATGGCCATAAAAGTCCCTCCCTTCTTACATGACTAATCAGACTCCTTTCTCTTCCCCCCAACATGCAAAGTATGGTTGCCCAGTACAGTATGATTTTGTTTCTTGTTTCCTTGGTCTTGTTTTTTCATGGGTAGTTAAGTTCTAATTTTAATGCATGCTCTACTGATAGTTTTCTTTTATTTAGATTCACGTCTTATGTTATTTTAAAGTTGTAGTTTAAACACACACAAACACACATACATGTGTGCACAATATAATGACCAAAATTACTCAAGAGGTTCACTTCAAAAACCCAAGAAGTTAATTGAGCCAACTGTTATCCTTCAGTCTGATGTACCTCAAAAGGCTATTGTGTAGCTTAAACAAAAATGGAGAATCGCATTCCCCTGCATCCAGTTATTGTAGGGGAGATGGGCAGGAGAGAAATCCAATAAATAAATAAAAATAATAAATAAATAAATAAATAAATAAATAAATGTTAAAACAAACTGACTCAGGGACGAACAAACATGGGGTTTATTAACTGACTCTATTTTGTATTGTCGAAGGCTTTATGGCCAGAATACGAAGGCTGGTGTGGATCTTCCGGGCTGTGTGGCCGTGTTCTGGAAGTTCTGTTTCCTAACGTTTCGCCAGCATCTGTGACCGGCATCTTCAATGTCGATGGTCTTGCTGCTCCTGTCTGTGCTCCTGCACTCTGAAGATGCCGGTCACAGATGCTGGCGAAACATTAGGAAACAGAACTTCCAGAACACGGCCACACAGCCCGGAAGATCCACACCAGCCTTTGACTCTATTTTGTTGACTTCTTGTTAAACTTAGGGGACGAAACAGATGTTACATTTCCAAGCCCTTGCTCTGATTTATCTGAACACTGTTCAAGAAAGAGAAGTAATCTATATCAGTTCAGCATGTTTCAAAAGACCTTTGAAAAGTTTCCTCTGTGAGTCAAGACAGCTTCTTCTTGCAGATGATGATATGTGAGCATCTGTGTCTATAATATGTCCCCTTACTTACTGAGTAAAATAACTGAGAAAGACCATAATAAATTAAAACATGGTATACATGGAATGACTAGATGGATGGAGAATCTGATGGTTAACAGATTCCATTCAAAAACACAATGGCACAATTTAGCAGATTGCCATACCAGACATGGGATATAATTACAGTAAAAGGGTGCATTGCCACCAAGATGAGAAAGAGAAAGAGAAATAAAGAATATGACTGTAATTCTTCTATAGAGAGAGAAAGAGGGAGGAATTACATAAAAGCTATACAATGGATCTATAACAAATTTAATAAATAATAATAGTAATTAATTCATAGAAATCAATGAATTCTCTTAAAACAATGACCAAATAAATGCTAGTGTAGCACACAATGAATAGGAAATTCATTTTATTCTCTTTCAAGACAGTTTTACATGTAGCTATTATAAAGCTAAATACTGCTCAAAATTCCTTGGAAGTTAGCAGAAGGGTGGTGCATACAAATGTAACAAACAGAGCTGGGAACACGCAATCTCTACTTAGCAGATGAGGGACTCAGTTCTAGTAACAGTGAAATTCTTCCTTCTGTTTATGCCACCAGCCAGCCAGGGTTGTGTCCAAGTTCCCAGGCTGATACGTCCCCAGTTAGCTGTTGTCCATTTTACTAAAGGACATTCAAGTTGCAATATTTTTAAACAGTATATTCCGCTAACGAAAAAGCTGACAAAGGTACCTCTGGGAAGGATCAGAATGTCTAGAAATAGGAACTGAATTGATCTAGGATGTAAATTCAAGTGAGCATCAGACCCAGCTCCTTAAGCTTTAGGGTCTTAGCATTCCAGCCTTTATACCATTTATAAATCAGATTATGGGAAGTTCCTAAGTGTCTAGGGTTAGGGTTAGTAGGCTCTCCTGGTGAAGATACTGGGCTTCCAATCCCTAGAGGGCAGCAAGGACCAGCAGCCAGGAGGTGAACTGAATTCTGGAAGGAAAACAATCTCATGGGGCTTTTGATAGGGCTCTTGAAATTCAGCCTTCATCTCACATAAGCTTCTCCCACTAAGAACAATAGTTAAAAATGTGATGGAAAGCTCTTCAACACATTGATTTACTAATGATTTTTATCACTTTTGCATGCTTTCATACAAAATAGTTAGCACAGTTTGATTCTCAGAAACCACTCTGCCTTGTATCCTTTGTACCTCAAGTTCTTTAATAGATCTGTGCATCTTATCAGGATAGGCCATTTCCCTTCATTTCACTGAAGTGATGGGCATTTTTGTAGCCCTTTCATAGTTTCCCTCTACATACGTGCAGAACTCATGGAGTAAGGAGCAACTTAGTGGTTAGCTACTAATCTCTATGTGGTCACTGGACTCTACCCACCAATCACCCAACAGGTATAAAAAATAGTGTTATGTTTGGGTTTTCTCTTCCCCTCATTTGAGTATGATTGCCCATTGATGGAGCACCCTACATGCATGCCAGTATACACATGCAAGCCCTTTTCTTGCACAATCTGCAGGATCCAATGCAGCACCACTAAATATGATCTCATATCCCCTTCCATTTATTGTGGAGGAAAGATATAATATGATTTGTGAGTCTTCTCATTTGGAACACAAACTGTCATTCAGTAAAATATGAGAAACTAGAATAAAAGCTTCAATTATCAAGACACATTTGGCCTACAACAACAACAACAATTGTTGATAAGAAAGACAAAAAAGTCTGAATAGTGGACATTGCAATACCTGGAGACAGCAGAATAGAAGAGAAAGAACTGGAGAGAATCACAAAATATAAAGACCTGCAAATAGAAATAGAACAACTGTGGCAAAAGAAAGCAAAAATAGTACCAATTTGGGTGCAATCCCAAAACACCTGGAGCACCACTTGAAGACCATCGGCATTGACAAAATCACCATCAGTCAATTGCAAAAGGCAGCTTTACTTGGAACAGCTTACATCCTAAGACGATACCTTTAACACCATCAAACAACAACATCTGCCTATCCCAGGTCCTTGAGAAGGACTTGATAGGTGGATAAAAATGCCAAATCCAGTCTAAACATCTGGCTGACTGTGCAACCAACCATAATAATAATTGCATTTAATGCTTAGTGATGTAATCCTACTCTGCCTCCATAAATTAATCCCTAATATTTTCTATTTTTCATCTTTCCTATCATGTCCTTATGGTGAAAAAAAAAATCACTGAATCTATCCAAGGCACAACAAAGATATCTTTCTAACACTTATAATTTTGCAACCTTCAAAGAAGCATTGCATTAAAAGAAAATATGTTTTTTTTTAGTCTGAACATTCTTTGAAGCTATTTTCAGACACAAGCCAAGATAACCAGCTTCATTAAAATTAATAGGTTCAGAATAGGTTCTATTTAATATGTAGTTTGTCCTTGTCCTGAAATAAAGTTATTTAGATACAGCCAAAAAGCCATTTGTGAGTTTATGTTCGAAGTACTGGGAATTAATTGTTTTCCTAAATCAGAGGAGATGAAATAATAAAATAGTTTACTTACTTTGAGATTAGAGACAAATATTGTGCGACAGTCAACCTCAAAGCTTAATTGGAAGACCGTTTGTTGTATGAAAAGGTGGGACTTTTTTAAAAAAAAAATCTTCTCTGGCCTCATAATTTAGTTGTGAGAATTGGGAAGAGTGAAAAGGAGGGAACTTTAATGAGTAATGATTAACAAAGATGCCAAGTAGGTATATGCTAGAAAAGGTTGAGATTGAAGTATGTTCTGGCTGGTTTTCAGGGACATTTGAAACATGTAAAAAAGGAGGACAGCTTTCATTGGGCAGTCATAGTCATCACCTTGACATTTTTGACACCCGCCCACCCCCATACAGATGGCTTTGTCATTTTCATTCAAATGGCCTGTCTCAGGAAGAAGGTTTCTTCTATTTTATTTGAAACATTTAACCTTGATATAATGGAACAATATACACAAAAAAAGGACAAGTATACGTTGGCTTCTCCTTTTTGATATAATACCATACCAATGTTCGCACTAATTTATTCATTAATAGGATAGAAAATATTTGAGTGGTTGTTTTTTTTTTAAATCAGATGTAGGAAAAAGTGAAACTGATAGATTTGTCCACCATCATCTCTGGATGTTCAGTTCTTAAAGTGAAACCATTTTGGTATAAAAAGTTTGGCAAAATAAGTAGGTGGCTAAGGAAACACTGTCCTCTGTTATGCATATGCCAAGAAGCTGCAAAACTACAGATACTTGATGGGACATAATCAAATCAAATCATATAGGCTTCCATTGATCTTTCAAGAGTAAACCAAAAAAAAAAACAGAAGAGAATGTTGCATCCCAACTGTGAGAAACACCGAAGGAGTATAGTAGAATAAGTATGGGCTGAAGGCACAGCTACTGACATAATCTAGTATTAGGAGACAATGATCACATTATCATCTTGGCAGAAGCCAGTATGCATGAGCATTTTGCTCAAGTGTGAATACAAGGGACTAACTCCTGCAATAAATCACATTTTCTCATTGTAGCAAGTCTAATATGTATGAGGTCAAATGCATCCTAGCAGATTACACAAAATGCTTTTCCATCTCAAGAAACACGAGTGTTATATTACTCACTCAGTTTAATCTATCTTTCTCTGTTTCTGAATTTTTAAAATGTAAATGCAATGCTTGACATACAGCTTTGTGTAGCCATGAAAATTGATCTGTGTTTAAAATCCAATTGTTAGATTCCCTGGAATAACCAAAGTTTAATTTAGTCAGCAGACAGTCCTTCTGCTAGTCTGTTGTGTTTTGTGATGTATTGCTCCAGATGTGGATCAAATCTTCCATCTCCCCATAGTTTGGATAAATGTTTTTCAATATGTATTTTAGTCTACCAGCTAAATTTATCTGACAAAAATATACCAAGCATGGGGGAAAAAAACATTGTATTTTCCTGTCATGTTGCTAATAAAAATGAGGAGCCTATCAGGGAAAAAAATGATGCCCCCAATTCCAAACCACATATCCGATTAAATATTCAGGTATTCAACCCCAATTTTTTAAAAGCTCAGCACTCAATGGCTCCTAAATGGACGTTATGTTATGCTTTCTGTCACATTCCTAAGAACAAGTTATTTCCATTCTGTTTATGAAGTGATTAAAAATAACCAAATGAAATTCTAATCTATCTGTCTATCTATCTACAGAATGATATCCCTCCCAGAGGTTACTGGAACGCCTTGTCTTATTCCTTCAGCTAGAAGTGGACACAGAGGAAGGCAATAGTGTATATCTGAAGTGCAGGTTGACCAGGTTCATTCTCTCTTTCAGACTACAAAAGGAACCTGTTTGCTCTGTCCATCTATTCATAAATAGTAAGAAACAACCTTCATTTACAAGGCAGCTGTTTAATTACTCACAACATCTCTTAACTTCAAAAGGTAATAGACAAAACTTCAAAAAATAATACACAAAATTGGCTTTGGTGAGCGTGCTAGATCCATGGTTTCCTCACTGATTTGGCTCTAGCAGTGCTGTAGAGATGAGTCTTCAAAGTCATTAGAATGTCAGAGTCCTTGTCCAAATATATGTTTTACAGTTGTTATTCAAAAGTCTGACTTGGGTATATTTGAATTCCATTGTATGGTGGATAATATCTATTTTCAGAAGGTCATTTTTATGAATGTGATTTTGAGATGTGCAATCGTCAACTACTCTCCTTATGAGGATAGAAAAACACTGAATTAACATTAAATCACAATCCATTTGGATTATTTGTTCTACAGTGTATTCACTGAAGTCATTAATCAAACACATTTTTACAGCTTCCTGCTGTCTTTGAGCAACAGCAAAATATCCTTGGACCTCAATGAGGAAATGCCTTGAGATAAAGACCAAAATACCATCTTACTGGTTTAATTAAAAGCAAGAGTAACTGCATATTTCACTGCCTTCATCTAGAAATCAGCAGGATACATTTTAATAAATTCTTTAATTATCATCAGGGATCTACTAGACTGTTAAATGCTAAGTTATGTGATTTTTGGGGAAAAAAAAATCTGGAAATGAGAGGCATAATGATGCCAAATTATAGAGCAGTGCCTGTTGTATATTTTCCTTTCCTTATAAAGTTCCATGAAAGAGCATAGGCTTTGCACACAGAAAGGTCTCATTTTTCATTCCTAGTTTTTGAAATAGATTTTTAAAAAATGCTAGTAACCCTAGAAAAATTTTGCCATTCAGAGATAAAACAGATCTACCAGAGTTTAGTACAGCATGGGCCAGAGAAATGAACAATATACACTTCTTTTGCTATGTAATGTATTTTTTAAAAAATTGTGAGAAATACATCTAGAAATTAAATTTCCAAAAATTGCATTAAGATTAGGGAAGTTATAGTTACTGTCTTCTTTAAAAAAAAAAATTAAACCATGGAAATAAGAGAAATCTGTATCAAGGATTTATGTAACAAACTATCAGGAAAATCTGCATATAAAATGGTTTCTTGAGAATTAACAAGTTAGGTGTCTAGACAAAATTGCATACAAAAGTTCCATAGGTTAGAGAAACCTGGAAATAAGAATGGATATATCTTTATGGATCTTAAAATAAAATGGGACTTTAAGTAAAAACTGACATATTGGAATACTGCTTTACCACAGAGACAGTGAAAACTACTGGATTTATATTGACCTGCTTTTGTTGATTATATTTCTAATTTTATATTATTTTGTATCAGGAGACATGATACAGCTAACATTAACGTTTATAGAAGTATATCCTTTTAACTGAATGATTCTCCTGATATTAAGAAAAGGAGATCCAAAGGAGGGGTTGCAGTACTGCTTTCTACCAGGTTCAGGGCTGAGGCTATTCAACATGATTTGAGCAGTAGTTGGTGCTCTCTGAGCTTGGTTGTTTGATTGCAGATGTTTCATTACCCAGCTAGGTAACATCATCAGTGAAAGTAACTAGTAACTGGAAGTGAGCAGGTTGGGGAAAGCAAAGAGGTGATTTGCTATGACTGATTAACACATTATTCTACAATGGGAGAATAAGTAATGGAGAACAGGGAGGTAGGAAATTGAATGTGGAGATCAAGAGATTGAAGCCATCAATAGACACATAGAGATAAAACACATTTACACACCATTCCAAAGAGACAAAAAGAAAGCTAAGAAAGAAACAAAAAGACCAGAACACATCTTCTCCAGCAGCCAACACCCAGATAAGCAGGGATTAACACCAGAAAAACAATCAAGCAGAAAACAAGACCCTAATCAAGGAACTACCAAGGAGAAAACCACACCCCCACCAACACTGGCAGAGCAAGCTACTGTATATAAACAGGAAGCAAACCCAACACCCACTAGTACTGATGATGTTACCTAGTCAAGTAATAAAATATCTGCAATCAAACAACCAAGCTCAGAGAGCACCAAGGATTCCACAGTTCAACCCTGAGCTGTGAATATTCTCTTCTGTTGATAGCATGATTTGAGTCATTTTGCTGTAGTTTTGACACTTCATTATCATTTCCTTAGCCTGCTGCTTATTCATGCCTTCATTCATCTGAACACAATTATGAAAAAAGCAATGACATAGCCTGGAAAGATCTATCACTAATTTGATAAATGCCTTCCCCAATTAGGATCTTAGTATCAAAAGGGATTTTTAATACTAGATGGGATCTAACAATTACCTCCTGTATGCAACTTTACATTAGTGTAATCCAGATATAAACTGCCCTGCTCCACTACAGATAGGGAGCTCCAAGAATAGGATTGGCAACATCATTGGACTGTGTTTAGCTTTGTTGTCCAATAAAGCTTTGTGTAGCTTTATCCTTAATGACATACTTTCAAATGATATTCCTGGTGAGCTCAACTTATTGGTTAGGGCAAAGCTCAAATACCTCATATTGTTGTTTCATGACACCTTCTGAAAGCAATGAATTATGTAACAATGGGTAATAATCTGGATAGTAACTATGAGTCTGGGGCATTGCTATTGAAATACAGTTAGTCCCCGGGTTAAGAACGCCCAGGTTACAGATGACCCATAGTTAAGAATGGAGCCTATTGTAACAAAATTCAAATTAAATACACAATGATTTGAGTTAAATACACAGGTTCAAGTTCATTACACAATACTACTTATACAGTATTAT
This sequence comes from Liasis olivaceus, assembly GCA_030867105.1. NCBI lineage: Eukaryota > Metazoa > Chordata > Lepidosauria > Squamata > Pythonidae > Liasis > Liasis olivaceus. Next base: position 43,274,831 of record CM061350.1, on the reverse strand, counting down.
ATAATAATACTGTTCCAACTACCTACAAATTTGACTTAAGGACAGACCTTGGGAACAGAACTCCTCTACTGTGATAGAGATCTACCCCTGGAAAACAACAGACACATGCCAATGAAGCAGCCAATGTTGGGGATCCTCTGGATCTCATTCCAACACCCATTCCTTTTATATTTTCTTGGGGTCCAAGATATTGGTCCACCCCTCTGGAATAAGATCTTCTAATTGGTGTTCATCTACAGTCAGCTGATTCCTTCATTTCTGGACTGGTCCAAACAAGTTATGTAACTGGACCTTGGCAGAAGGTCTTGAGTATGTTGGATGTAGTTCTCAGACATCCACTTATCAAGGCCCTCAAGTCAGTTCATCTCATGATGTTGCCTGTGCTCCACTTTTCCAGGTTTGGATTCCATCCAATCTTCAGCCAGCTATCCATGCTATCAATATGTATTGTATTCATGTAACCCATATCTTGGTCTCCCGCTTGCTACCAACACAAGAAGAGCAAACATTTGTGGAGTCCTTGGGGTTCTCTGAGCTTGGTTGTTTTCTTGCAAACATTTCCTTACACGGCTAGGTATCATCTTCAGTGCTAGAAGGGTGTCAGGTTTGCTCTCTGTTTATACACAGTGGCTTGCCCCACCAGTGTTGGTGGGGGTGGGTTGTTTTTTTTTCCTGGTAGTTTCATGAGAAAGCTTATGAAAACCTTCGGTTAGTGCTGTGAAGGAGTGGTTGCTTGACTCTTCCAGACTATCCACCAAAAGTTTTGAATGCCCAAAGTCTTCTAGGCTGGTATGATAGAGTGCCAACCAACTCTGGGAAAGCAGAGGAAGAAACAGGGCCATTATAAAAGACGTCCCTCAGTCCAATGGAGGACAGAAGCATGAGAAAGAGACTCAAAGCAACTCCACCTTAATTATGCTAGGTATTAGTGAGCATAATTATGCTAGGTATTAGTGAATTGCTTTGATTCTGTTATGTTCTCCTAGTAGCAATAAAACTCCTTCCAAAAATCCAAGGGGTTCTTGTTTCCTGAGTTTGCCAGCTTTGCAGGGCTTGCCAGCTGGGCAGCTTTGGCACATACTATGGAAAATCCTGACGCCACCCAACTGGGAAGTACTTTGGGCAGCATCGAGGGAGAAGGTAAGGTGGCCATCTTTGTTGAGGTGAATTGTTTGCTTTATTGAAGTAAATCACATCATCTCCACAGCATGTATCACTTTATTGAAGCAAATCTAAGTAGTTTCATACAGGTAAATGTGAAGACCCCAAGAGCAGATCTCATACAAAACGATTTGGGGCATTCATGTGATTTCTGAGAGCGTCTCCACCCATTTATTGTATATGGAAAGGTTTTCTCAATTTCCAGGCAATAAGATAATTATAAATAGGTATTAACTATAAATAGCTTACTATAAATAGCTATTCAGTGCAGAGTACCAGAAAAGCAACTGTTGAGGCAAACCTGATTTCTTATTAGACAACATTTAAACTGGTGTGTGTTGAAGTAGGCTTTAATTAGTGGGTGGTATTTATTTCCTTTTACTGAAGAGTTCTGATCTATTTGTTTTATAGTTTCATTATACTTCTATTTTAGATGTTATCATTGCTAGCGGTCTTGAACACTATTTTAGCTGGACCTGTGGGATATAAATGTAAGAGATGACTGAAAGAAATATTCCCATTAGGTGAACATCAAAGGATCATGCTGATGAAATATTAAGAAACCTTACTAAATATAGTCACACTTGGGCATGGCCATTTTAAATCGATGTACTATATTCTGCATGGTCATACAGCATCTCAGCTACTATACTTAGTTCTGGGCATCTCATTTTAAGAAAGAATGAAAGAGATTCGAACAGGTGCAGAAAAGGGCAGCAAGGATGATGAGGGGAGAGGAAATTATGTCTTTGGAGAAGAGATTGAGCAAGTGGTTTGTTTAGCCTGAAGAAGAGAAATCTGGGGAAAGATCAGATAGCACTTTTAGGTATCTAAAGGGGTGCTACATAGAAGGGCCAGACCTTGTGCCTGTGCAGGTGCTTGGGTGGTGTGCTTATGCTTACACAGGCCTGGAGTGCCGGGCGTAGCATGATGGACAGATACAGGAAGGCAGAACATTAGAAAAAAACCCTCAATGCTACAAACAGCTTAACAGCATAATCAAGTGCCAAGAAAGGTCAGTAACTGAATGGGTTCTAGAAGAGGCTGGGCAGAAAGCCTTAACCTGGGTTCCTACACTGAGCAAGGAGGTGGACTCAGTAGCCCCAACAGTCATTTCCAACTCTGTGCTTGTGTGAAATTTCAGAGGAAAAGTTATCTCTTACTTGAATCCTACCTAATGAGGCATGTTCATTTTTACTAATTTCTACTTTTCATTGAATGGCATTGCTTTAGAGCACAGAGGTGCCTTTCCAAACTGCATCCTCATAACATTTGGCAATCCTCCTGGCTTTCTAGAGATCCAGAAAGGCACTTCCAAAGCTTGCTATTAAAACAACAGCACATCTGCTGAGATAGCAACCCAGTAATAAGAAAGCAGGATTTGATATCCTTCTGGAAATAATGAAAAATGTGCTGAAAGGAAAATGGATTTGAGTCAGAAGAAAGTCACAGATAATCTAGCATACGTGAATAATAATTTTCATGTTACAGCCTAAAGTAAAGGTCAATTCGCTTGCAGTTAAAAGTGATGAGATCGCCCGACATTTAATTTGTCGGCTTGCAAAAGAGAGCCAGATACATATGGCTGGGTGTTCCCCCCTTTGGCACACAGGCTTTAAATATATATTGCTTTATATATTCTTAGGTTTCTCATTTAGTAAGAGAAGCAATACACTGTACATGAGAGGATCTGGGGAAAGAAACTGAACCACAGAATGGCCATGCCAAAATTAACAACTGTGTTCTTTCTTTTCCTCTTCATTCCCTGCTTCCTTCACTTTTATACAAATAGAATAAAATAAGGCTTTTATCTGCTGCATGTTTCTTACAATATTTATTAGGCACATTCACAGATTGTAATGGAGAGAAAACAACCAGGGCTATCATTTTCAATAACTACCAAATGAAATTAGAGAAACTTCAGAGAGAATCCTGAAAGAATCATTTGGTCAAGGAAAATTATAGGAGCGGTTTTGTGTCTGTGCTTATTGTAACTATACAGATGCTTGCAGGTGCTGTTCAGTGTTTCCATCAAGACTGTGAAGGTTGCACACACACACACACACACTCTATGCTACAGGTTGCCTTTCTTCTGTTTCCCTGAACTCTCATAAAACAGCTTGATTTTAAATCAGTATGTGGGATATTAAACTGGTCATAATATAGGAGAAAATCAAATGTGGGAGAAAGTGAAACTAACACCTTAGACTATTTCTAGCCCTAACAGTTTTTTTATGTATACTGTCTGTTTATTTGCTTTTCCAGATTTGAAGCCCCCCCCCCCCCCCCCGACTCCCAGACCATTCTGCAGGGATTTACATCCAAGGACAGGAAGCAATAGAATAGAAAAAGAGAATCTACATATCCAGAAAAAAAAAAAAAACAGCACACCAAAAAATTCAACAGAACAACCATCAGAGGCTTGGCAACCACCTAACCCCAGGCCTAGGAGCCATATGGGTCACCAGGGGGATGTCATTCCAGAGGACAGCTGAGGCAACAGAGAAGGTACATTCTTGGGTCCTGATGGATGATGCTGTTTAACTGAGGTGACCTGGAGTATGCCCATTCTGCCTGACATTACTGGGTGGGCGAAACTACAGTACTGGAGAAACTTTCTGGTTTCTAAAAGATAGTCCCGTCTTCTCAAATAACTAGGCCCTCTGCCATGAAGTGCTTTATAGGTGATAAGTAGCACTTTGAATTGCACCAGGAAGCCAACCAATAGTACATCTTGGGAATGCATGGCCATATCATGGCATGTCCTCACTGCCCACACTGCTGTATTCTGGATCAGAAAAGGGTCTCCTGAACACAACTGCTACCTGCTTTTCAAGCAAGAGCTGTAAGTTTAGGACAATCCCCAAATTGCGCACCAGTCTTCAGTTGGGTAGTACAACCCCATCCAAGACCAAAGATGGAAAGTTCCTGGAACCAAGGAGGCAAACAACCACAGCCACTCAGTCTTGTCAGGGTTAAGCCTGAGCCTGTTCCTCCTCACCCAAACCTACACAGCCTTCAGACACTGGATCAGAACAATGACAGTGTCACCTGGATGACCCAGGGTTAATATGCACAGTTGGGTATCATCTGCATATTGATGATACCAGAACCCAACCAGCAGATGACCTTACCCAACAATTTAATGTTAGATGTTAAACAGGAGGGGCAAGACTGAGGGTCAGCTAAGGGGCTGCAGACACAATCTCTCCCATCTTGTTAAAACCAACTGGAACAGGCCATAAAAGAAGGAGAACAACCATAATACGATGCCACCTCTCCCTCCCCCACCAACCTCGTCAGCCAGCCCAGAAGTATACCATGGTTAATGGTATCAAAAGCCACATAGATCAAGGATTGAATGCTCCATCCCCCGGCTCTACCACAATTCATCCACAAGCATGACCAATGTTGTCTTCTTACTGTACCCAAATCTGAAACTTGACTAAAATACATTCAGTTAAAGAACCCACTTATAGAATGTCTCTTTCAATATCTCCCAAACAAAGGAAATGCTTCATCAAAAAAAGAAAATATATGCTTAATTTAATTTTAAATACACTAATTGATATGTATAAATATATAAGGATAAGTATGCATTTTGTTTGTTTATATACTGTATGCTCTTCAAAAGATCCAAACTGTGTCCTGTCTGATGAGCTGGGAAAGATAATGAGACATGGTAGTCATAAGACCATGAATTCCTGAACTACTCCATAAAGACTGGGCTTGGCATGAATGTTGAAATATCTAAGATGCAACAACATGAACCACCTACAAAACAGATGGGGCAGGGAGAGTAGTGAGCAGTGGGGCACATGGCCCACCAACAGAATCCCCAGCCTGTCTCATTCGCTCATCCAGCTCCAGGTAAATATATTTCAAACTCTTCACTTCTCATATTTTAAAGTAGGATGACTGAAGAATGAAAACAACAATGATGACAATAGTCACACCTGCCTCTTGGATATCATCTAATTAAATAATTGGAAGAATATCATCCTTCACCAGTAAGAATGTCAAGAAATTCTCTTCTCATTTGAAATAAATTCTCTTTCATCAAATTAAATGAGAAATGGCAGAACAAAACGTAGAAACTTTCTGTGTGGCACTAGTGCAAAATGTTGGTGTGCACAGCCAGAGTTGCAAAAGAAATAATTTTCCAATAGATTTGAATGAAATAAAAACACAAAGAAATCATTTGAAAAAATATCACTGCTGCTTTATCTGCGTGATGAAGAAACTTACATCATTTGTCTTGCAATTGTCTTGCTTTCTTAGGATTGGGGTTTCATTCTAATTCCAGGTTCTCTTATAATGTGTAAGGTCCTAAACAATTTGGGAATATCTCATGAACTGCCTCGCTGTTATAAACCTAATTGCCAGAATCATCAGGAGAAGCCCTATTGCATGTGCTGAGCATTACAGAAAGGCATCTGAGGTTACTCATAAGGGAGCTTTTTTCTGTAGTAGTACCTGTACTCTAGAATGACCTCCCACAAAGGTCATGAGGTACTTGCTGACACATCTTCTAGATATTTCTGAAGTCATTTTTAACCCACTTTTTCTATGTATGAATTTCAAAAGTAGGTTTTGTTTCTTTTCTTTATTTCCTTCATCCCTCCTTTTTACTGTGGGTGTTTTTAACATCGATTTTAATTTACCAAATATAAAAAGCACAACAAAAACAATAAACTACGTCAGATGCTTTTATATAAGATGTGAGATAAATATTAATACTAACCCACTCCTTTTGTTCTTGCTTTGTATACAATACTTCATTTTGTTCCAGGAGAAAATAATCCTATGACATTAATGGCATAAAAGAAGATTTTAGTTATTGTTCTTAGTACCTTTGGTCTAAAAGTTGACTGTTTTCAAGAAAAATGAGGAAACTCCGTGTGATGGACATGGTAAACACCAAGGATTTAATCTCTCACAAAAATATATGATCCTTGTCCATACAGCAAAGAGAAACTGAGAGGTTTTTTCCCCCATTATTCTGTTCATTTTTTGTTGTTATTCAGAATCCATTAAGAAAGATTCTTTTGCAATTTTGTCTAGATTAACCTTTACAATCTTTTTGATTGCCTATACTAATAAGGCAACTCTTTATAACATTACTTATATCCAATAATGGGCTCAAGTAATGGCATTCAATAAATGACTCCTCTATGTATAAATATACATAATTAGCTTCTGGAAAGCACTTTTCTCTTTTAATTTTCTTATTGAGAGCATTTTATAATTGAGTCAGACACCCTCCGTTGTGCCTGAACAGAGCTTCAATTGAAAGCCTCCTTGTCTCCCTTTCAGCTGCCACTGTTGGCCATTAGAGAGAGACCGAAGGCAGCAGTTCCTCCCATGCACTTTGATCATGTTGCCTGATGAGATATTTTGTATGCCGGAGCAAATCAAAACTCCTGGTGCTGGAGAAGGCTCTTCTTTGATCTGAGCCCTGGTGCTGTCAGTCTGTGGGATGCTGGAGTTTGGTTTTGGTGGTGTGTCCCTCAAACAAGAAACTGAGAGGTAGCATTTGGGGGACTGCACTGCTCATACAACTTGTGTTGTTGTTTTTGTTGGGACTGCTTGGGTAATCATTGGAAGTAGTGGATGGCATGTGGCAGAGTGATGCAGATTGGAGGATGTTGGGGACTGCTGGATGTATGAAGAGTAGAGAGTCTGGAGTTCTGGTTTTACACCCTTTATTATTTCTATTGTGACTGTTTATAGAAGACTCAAGAGCATCAGTTGCTGCTCAGCTTGTTTGCTGAGACTGGTGCCATTGGACAGATCAATGTCATTATGATCACATGGCTTCACTTACTGGAATATGGAGTAGCTGGTCTAAGTTAAAGAGTGAACTGGTGAGATTCTGCCATCCCAGCCATGATCTCTGATGGATTTGGACTAAGATGTTGGAAAACCTCTGGTGGTTATTTTTACTATTTGACTGATATTCTCCACTCTGATAATGGGCAGGCACCAGGCTTCCCATTTTCTAAAAATTACTCTGTTCTACACCAGTGATGGCAAACCTTTTGGGATCAGCATGTCAGAAATTAGGAAAATGCCTAACCTGACTCTGCTGGCATGTCTCTCTTTCTCTCTCTCTCTCTCTCTCTCTCTCTCTCTCTCTCTCACACACACACACACACACCAAACAAAAGAGAAATAATTCTTTACATATTCATTTATTTAAAAACACACACACACACACAGTCCAAGTATGTGTGGTGCTGTGTATTATATAAAGAAATGTCAAATAATTACAAAATTGAAATACAAGTAAAACAAACTCAGTTTCTTTGGTAACTCAAACATGGAGAAAAGTTATTGTCAGGTGTTGGTGAACGCTGGTGGATCACCCAAAATTTCGTGGCATGTCACCTTTGACGCAATGTCATAGGTTCACCATCACTGTTCTACACTGACTTGGGCCATGCTACTACTGATGGTGGGCAAGGAGAGGTCGTAGTGGAGAATGCAGACTTGCTCACTTGCTTGGTTGGGAGGTTTGTAGGCATGGGTGGGGAAGAATCTGGGTATTTTGATGTAAAGGGGGTTTGGTGAGTGCATATATGAGTGAATGTGAGTTATTTGTGAATAGTCCAGGGGAATGGTTAGCCAATAGCAGGCCTGTATGACTATTTGGTTGTCTGATTGGGACATGGAGGCCCTATTCTGAATATTCAAGGAAGGGAGTCCTGGTCAATCCCAGCACAAGTGGGATCCCAATAGTAATGGATTGAGGGAATCTGGTGGGCATTATACGGGAAAAGACATCTCAAATCTAATGGCAAACCCATATTCCAACATGATGGCTTTGTCCTATGAGCCAGGTGGCTGGATTGCTGGAAACCTTGGCCTCAAAGTGTTGTTGGTTAATGACCTGGTGGTGGATGAAGCAGCAGACCTGGCAGTTTTACCAAAACCTGGCTGGGTGAGAGCAGCAATGTTGTCTTTTCTGAAATCTACCAACTGGATACAGGATCATTCAGCAGGCTCAAGGCCAAGGTGGGGGAGGGATATGATTGTAAAAACACTTTACCTTTGATCAGGGACAGCTCCTCAGACAGTGGGGTGTGAGTGCCTGCATATTAGATTGGGCTAGAGAGACAAGTTTAGGGCTTCTACTGGTATGCTGGTATGCTGCCATAAATTCCAGATACATTCTCTGTAATTTTTTGAGAAATATTATTTCATTTCTGATACAATGTTCCAATTCTTGAAAGGCTTAAGAGAATTCTCAGAATTAGCCCTCTCCAGATTGATGAGGTAAGACATCTTTTTCAATCAATTTTTATTTAAATATCATTGATTGTATGAATGAAATCTAAGTCCAACCTGGAAGTGTTAAGACAGGTAATGTGGGAATCAGTGCTTCCCTGACTAGAGAGAAAGTTCATGTAAACATACCTTCATATTTGTTTGAAACGTATTTTCATATAAGTTTCAGACACTTCTTAAATTGCTGCTATTGTTTCTGGATTACAAGCTAGTCACTTGAAGAAGTTAACATCAGGAGATACGAGTTTAACAGTGCAGGTAGCCCCCAAGTTAAGAATGCCCAGTTTAAGGACAACCCATAGTTAAGAACCGAGCCTATTGTAGCAAAATTTGAGTTAAATACACAATGATTCAAGTTAAATACACAATGGTTTAAGTTAATTACACAGTACTACTTATATGGTATTATACAATAATACTGTTCTGGCTTACATACAAATTCAGCTTAAGGACAGACCTTGGGAACAAAACTTGTTCTTAAACTGGGGACTACCTGTATAGCTTAATATAGTCTACCCAGGCAGACAGTTTCACTCAGCCAATAATTATTTTTCCAGCGTTCCTGGGAAGGGCTATGGATTGATTTTAATATCTTGTACATGTAAAGCTCGGCTCTAAGATCTTTTCCAAAGTTGGATGATCACTGCCAAATATCTTCCCAGGGGAGGCCTCCAGGCTTCAAAAATTAACATCAACACTTAAGATGAATTGGTATTAGCAAGTTTTGAACTGTTAAAGGTTCCTGTGCCAAAATGTTTCACTCATTTGTTTTGATGCCACAATGTAATTTGTATTTTGCATTACATCTATTTAAAATTATGTTTTTATTGATGTTCTATGTTCTATGATATGTTTTAAATATTCTGTGAATTGCTATAAATACAGTTTGAAAAGGAAAATTATAAAATAGATTCCTGTAAGGTTTTGGAGACAGGGCTTTTACCTGAATACTAATCAAACAATAACTTTCTAATTTTGCTTTCAGAAAAAAAAATTGCCACCATTCCAACAGTGTCCTCATTTCCCTTTATTCATTAATTATTTCTGTGCAAAGATCACCCTCTTGCCTTCAAGTATGAAATGTAAGCTTCAGTCCTATGGACACTTGAGCAACACTGCAGGTTTTTAGGACTGATTAGTCCCTCCCTCCGAGATTGGAGAAAGAAGACACTTATCTCCATTGAGATTTCTGAGGTTAAGAAGTTCTGGCTTTCAAAATTTCCAGTAGGCAGTATAGCGAAGATTGGACAGGAAGCACATAGGAAGAAGCTTTAGATCTGAAGGGTTCAATCAGATTCAAAAAGAAATGTTGACCAACTATTGAAGAGATCTAATAAATTCCCTCTGATTGCAATATTGGAGGCATTTTTGTTTACTTTTTATGTATAAAAACAGAACAGCAATGTTTCTCCTTCCTTTTCTGTTCTGCCAGCTGATTGCCAGTGAGTTTTGGAGCTGCTCAGGATGTTTCATTCCTTGGGCTTTTCAACTTAAGCATACAAAGGCTTGTGGTGAGGAGTGCAGATCCCTTTCCTTGCCAGACTTTCTTCTGAGCTGAGCTTTTTTGCCCCAGAATTCAGGTAGGAGAATATTCTGTAAACCAGAAACCACAGGTTCCTTTCTCATTCATCCTCTCCACATGCTTTGGAAACTGGAACGCACCCAACCCCCTCCATTCCCAAACAGGCAAAACCTTGCTTTCTGTACATCTCCTGCAGGTTTGCATTTAAGCATGCTGTTCTGAAGCCTCTCCTCTAGTCTGAGCCTTACAATAAGCTGAAGGAAAGAAACTGACATGGTAATATGTTACAGTAGCTTCAAGAAAGGGCAAGACTGGCTTTGTTATGTCTACAGTGGAACAGCTGTGAAACATAATGCCAAAGGCTAATTGCCTTCTGTAAACTAGAGAAGACTTATTTGGGCAAAACAATTTGTTTTATTAATGATTTTAATGGATCTTGTTGGTTGAAAGAAATACAACATCAGCATTTTGCATAGTTGAAATGAGAAGTTGGTTCCCAAGACAGGATTTCACAGATGCAGGTTTTGAAAAGCTCTTTGCCAAATGCTTCCTGTGTTTATTAAACCCTTCACATAAGCTTGAACAAATGTTTTATGGAAGTCTTACTTATTGTTTGGTCTGCTTTAATGTACACATTTATGGAATCCACTTATGGTCATGGTTCTACTTTATGCGATTCTACTGACATACAATATTCAGACTGAAAAGGAAAGCAAATAACAATACAGCATTAGAGGAACAGTCTAAAACTAAATCTCTCTTTGCAGCTTCAATTGTATGCATGCAGAGACCTAAAGAAAAATCTCATATTGTAATTTAAAATAAAAAGAAACTGCTTTAAAAGGTTGCCTGACTAGGGCACAGATAACTCTTCATTGAAAGGAAGAAGGGAGAAGAGTAAAATGAAATTGGAAGGGGGAAAGAGGAAAGAAATGTACTTACTCAGACTCATAAAATCTCATAACAACTTTCTTTAACATGAATCCCTCCAGATGTATTAGGCTCCAACTTTTCTCATAACTAACCGGCTCTGGTTCCAAGGAGCTCCAACTAGCATAGCCAATAGAGAGGGCTACAAATTCCAGATTTCTTAGAGAGTTGGAGATTTATTATGACATTTTGTGATACGTCCCAATGGTAGTTTATGCTACAACAACCAAAGAATTGTTCTGAGCTGAAACTGGTTGAATGGTACCTACCAACCACTAATAATTATGAAGTTACAGTTCAAGTCATATGATAGCTCTAAACCAAAGACCTAAAGGATGGTAAGAAAAAGGAGATGGATCATATTCAAAGCCTCACCAAAGGAATGAATGTCCAAGAAAATCAGACAGCTAGACTACTAAAACCACAGTGCATCATCTGATTCTCCCTGATTCTTTGACGACATATCCAACTTCTGGAGGTCACCCAAAAAAGAGATGAAGGTTGCACGTATCTTTGGGCTAGAGGTTGCCACTTTAATAAAAGCCATTAATTTTAACCCTTGTCAGCACAGAATTCAGCTCAAAATAATCCCATCAGATGTCTTTCTGGCCTCTGTCTAGGCAGAGACTGGAAGGCCCTTAAAACATGGTTTTGTCAGCTAGTACCAATAGAGGCGAATACCTCTATTCAAGCGAGCACAAATGCATTGCAGCAACCCAGAACATCAGAAAAAGGAAAAAGTCCACCTATACAACATCTTCCAACAAAATGGATATCGACGTAATTTTATCAAAAAGTGCCTGACCACTCAACCTACTACAACACAACCTACACAAGCTATGAAAAGGATCACACTGCCATATATCAGAAACATCTCAGAAACCACCAACAGACTAGTACAACCACATGTCATCTCTATAGCACACAAACCAACAAAATCATTCCAAAATATCTTAAGTAAACCAAAATACCCAGTAGCACAAGAAGAAAAAACAGGAGTCATCTACAACATACAGTGTAAGGACTGTAACAAACACTATGTGGGGCAGACAGGCAGAAGACTGGCAGAGCGCATCCATGAGCACCAACTAGCAGTCAGAAGACATGATGAAAACTCCTTAATCTCACAACACATGGACAGACTTAACCATAGTTTCAACTGGGAAACTGACAGCATTTTAGACCAAGCTAAATCCAAAAATGCAAGAGAATTCTTGGAAGCTTGGTATTCAGACAAGGCAGCAATTAACAGACACATAGAGATAAACAGCATCTACATACTATTCAAAAGAGACAAAAGACCAGAAGATCATCTCACCAGCAATCATCCAGATAAGCAAAGGTTACCACCAGGCACACAATCAAACAGTAAACATATGCTAATCAAGGAACTACCAGAGGAGCAAAACAAAACGCCCACCCCCACCAGCACTGGCAAGGCAGGCTACAGTATATAAATAGAGAGCAAATCCTATCCCATTTTAGCACTAAAGGTGTTACCTAGCTGGGTAATGAAACATTTGCAAGAAAAGAACCAAGCTCAGAGAACCCCAAGGACTCCACAGTTTGTCAACTAGGTTGGGGATCCCATGGTAGCGTGGAGCCTGTTCAATGGTTGTATGACAGTTAATGGAAAGCACTCTCTGTATATTTTTCTGCCATTTTGTTTTTTATTTGTTTTTATCTTGTTTTTATTTTAATTTAAATTGGTTGTTTTAAATTATATTTTTGATTATGGTGGTTTTTATATATTCTTGATTATTACTATGTATGCCACCCAGAGTCACTATGTGAGATAGGTGGCTATACAAATGTGATTAAATAAAGAAACAAACAAACATCCAAGGAAGATGAAACCCATTGCCTTTCTAGAAAACCCCCTAGGAGTAGGCTGATAAAAATTAGGCTCTGCTTCCATATGGTACTTCATGCCAAGGAGGCAATACCCTGTCTCAGTGAGGTACTTCGTGCTCCACCAGAATGCTTCTATTAGAAGCACTAAGACAGAGTCATGATACTTCAAATGACTATCTCATTTCACGAGAGGTAACTAGATTCTGATAAGTAAAGCAAAGTGGAGCACCATGGCTGTTCCTGGAGCAGCCTCAAAGAATGCTTTGATCCAGCAACTTCCTACCCTTATTGTTAAAACTGAACCTAAGATATATTGTTGTCTCCAGCATGGCTAGAAAAGGTGTTTCTTGAAACCAACTGTCAATGAACTAAAAGTCATACTGTATTGATGTTGCAAAAATCCAGACAGCTATGTGACCCCAAGTCACATCATCTCCTAGCAACCACATAGATAGTTTTTCTCCATGATAATCTGGCAGCGAAGTATTAGAAATGTTATATTATCTCTTTGCTACTATCTAGTAGTTGCCCACATTTTTGCAGTGCTGATGCAGTGTGCAAAAAACACATTTAATGGGAGTATAAAACCAAATCTCCAATATCACTATCTATTGGAGATCAGGGTACACACTTCTTAAATATTAGGACACTTCAAGACCTTCAAGACAAATAAAAGGTATCTAGTGAGAATAAAGTTGCAGAGTCATCCTGAATAAAAGTGCAATGTTACGCCCACTCATCTGGAAATAGGTTCAACTGCCTTCAGCGGGACACTGGCTACTTCTATATCATTACCTTTCCACTCAGCAATCTTTCACAAGCAGTTTGAAGACATCCCTGCTTATCTTCATTTTCACAAGCTTAAATTGTTGACAACACACACTAGCCAACAGTGTTTCCTCTAGACAATAGCTCAATAGAAGAATGCAAAAAAAGTACCAAGTGCTCTGAACTGCTGCTTGTAAAACAAAAATCCTTCATCATCACTCCACAAAACCAGGAAAGAAAATATTTTGCTATCACTCCTTCCATCCCTATACTTTGTTCACGGTATTGCATTTATCAAGTTGTACACACATACACATACACAAAATAATCCTGAGCAATTGCTATGGAGCCAGAATCAGATTTTGGAGAGATTTCAGAATAACTTAGGACAAGACTTCTAATGTGTGCATAAATATAAGCCTATATTTTAAAAACAAACAGTCAAACCAAAACATCAGGGTTTTTTTTTACTCTTTTATATTCCTGAATGGTTCCAGAGAATTGGGGGGGGGGGGGTGATTATCTTTGTTATTAAAATAAAAGTTTCAATGGAAAAGAAATATTTGAAGACACATGTGCAGGGCATCAGCAATAATAATGTAGTGACAGAAAAACCTATAAAATACAGTCAGCCAAGTCTGCTTATTAAAAGTAACAAAAGAATACCAACCCCTTGTTACACTCATGGCTGGAGTCACTTAGACAAGATCAAAACACAAAGAGAGAAAAACTTATATTAAAGACTTTACTTACAGCAATTCATTAAAAAAAAAAAATTAGCATTCCAGCTAAACTCCTCTATCTCTATATACGCTATTGATTTCCATCAGATTCTAGAGAAAAAAAACCTCACTGTCTCTTAAAATCTATTGTCAGAGATTATCCATATTTATGTTTCATATGATCTCACTTAATTGTTGCTAAATGAGGGCAACTTCTTAAGTCACCTTGTACCTTCAGATACCAATCCTCAAATATAAGAGATCGTAGCAGAAACACCAGGTAGAGTAACAACAGTATCCTAATTCAGACATTACACAAACTGAGACTATACTAACATATTAAGGAGGTAGAGACAAATGCACCACCTCTTTCAGTTACCTTCCATATCTGTAGAAACCATTTGTGACCAAGACCTTTCTCTCTGTGTGAAGTCTGTCCATAGAAGAGATTTTCCAGGTATCCTTAATTATTTGAAGAAACTCCACAGATAAAAGAGGTTTCCTTATACATGTAGAAAACAAAGGGATAGTGATAGCACATTTGTGAGTGGATTGTTTCTAGTTTGCATAGAAGAGAACTAGTGATAACTCACCAAACAAGAGATTTAGAACAGCACATGGAATGAGAAAGTGAGGAAACTGGTGTCACTGTAGAATGAGCAATGTAATCTTGGACTATGTTGGGACTCCACCATACTTCTCACAAGAGCCCTTCATTATATTTATATATGTGAAAGATTTAATGCATTTTTATTGCCAGTGCTAGAAATGTAACAACACTGATAACAGAAAGCTTTCTATGAAGATGCTGCAGAAATGATGTAATATTTTGAGATATGACGAGAAGCAGAAACAAAATATGGGAACTTGGAATCAATATTCTCTGGGATGATTTTGAGAAACACCAACGGACCATTTGGTCTAGAAGGGAGGGACAGAGCAAAGAAGAAAGGAAGGAAGGAAGGGACAGCAAGTTTATCCTTCAGCCTCTCTCATGCGCTGCCTTCCCACTTTGTAAGCACTTTCTTTTA
Source organism: Liasis olivaceus (assembly GCA_030867105.1). NCBI lineage: Eukaryota > Metazoa > Chordata > Lepidosauria > Squamata > Pythonidae > Liasis > Liasis olivaceus. The sequence continues at coordinate 43,259,553 of CM061350.1, read as the reverse complement.
AAGAAATAAAGAAAATCATTTTATTTTATATATCATTCACTCAAAGTATAAGGACTTAATTAGATGGACAGAGACATGGAACTTTTGCAGAGTTTTAATTCTTCTACCAGTTATTCTTTTTAGATTATAGTGAAAGATTTATGCTGGAGCTCTAAACTGAAAAATATGTATATAATAGCACAGTAAAGAAAAACCTAAATGCAACAATAGGGAATATACTATTTCATACCTATCAGCTCAGAACAACAGATAAGATCTAATAGATATAACCAATAGACAGCAGAGACCGATAAAGAGTCACAAAGATAATAAGAGCATTGCAGCAACTCAGTCTCTGCCTCCTACTCCAGCACAATACAGCTCCAGTAATATTAAGTCTTGTCTATTGTTTCTATTCAACAGGGAGGTTTTTCTTGGATTGAAGCTATAGTAATTTCTTGCCATGGATAATGTTTAAGTGAAGCATGCTTTGTCTGACTGAGTAGGAAAGCTTTGAATAATACCCTTTCTCTCTGATTGAAATATATACATACATACACACACACATACATACATACCTATTATGCAATTTCCTTTTAAGATGAGCAGTATTATTGAAAGCACAGAAAAGAAAGAAAAAATAGCAAGCACTGTATGTTAAAGGCAGGCTACGAGAAAAGTAAAGTAAATATAGATAAATTTAGTTAACCCCAAGAATTCCTAAAACTTTTCATAACTTTCTGTCCTGACAACCCATCCTTGCTTTCAGTACATCCATACTCTGCTTCTTATTTATTTATTTATTTATTTATTTATTTATTTATTTATTTATTTATTTATTTTAAAAGGCTTATAGAGCCACTCATATTGTAACAATATATTGTAACTGCCTCGCCCCCACAATTTCAACCCGTCCCACCCGATCTCACAGAGAGGGCATGCTCCGGACCCCCTCGGCAAAAGAACTCCGACTAGTGGGGTCCAGAAGGCAGGCGTTGTTATGAAATGATTGATTAAATCCACTCCAAATAGAGTTTAAGATTAGTTCTTTTATTCTTGTGTTATTTGGACAAAAAGCAAAGCAAGTGTTTAATCAGTGTTTAACCAAAGTTAGTTAATACATACAATTTCTCTAATTTTCTATAGTATTTATTACAATAACATATATACCCATCAAGGCTATCAATAAATGTAAGTGCCCACCTAGGCTAACAACAATATATCAATAAACAATTCTGCCCTATTAGGCTACCCAAGTTGCTGTAAGTATTTCTGCCCAACTAGGCTACACATTCACACAAAATACTTACATACACTCTCAACACAGTTGATCAGACTGTGCTAGAGTGGGCTGGGAATCAGACTCAGGGCGTCCCCTGCTCCAACAAGAGTCATCTCGCACTTCCAGGTGGGTATGGTTTCCATCCTTTCTTTTATACCCAACTTGTTTACTTAGAATTCATCCAGGTCATCTCCATCCAGGTCGTCCAGATACAGTACATGCCAGGAACATTTCATATTCAGTACAGTTGGGTAACTTGTTACAATGGTACCTCTCGTCCCGTTATCTTATAAATTTATGATGTGTCACTTTATTCCTTACACCCACCAACATTCCAGCCTGATCATTGTTGAGAACTCATTCGTACAAGGTATCTAGTGTACATTCCAACATTCCTTCATGCCAGCAATGTGAGTTTCCTAGTAAAGTTCATGAATAGGATAAACATGGCTGTTCTATGGCTATATGATTATATATATATAGAAGGCTTAAAATCATTACATATTTTAAAATCATTACATTGTCTGCTGTAGCCCCCACCGTTTGGAACATCTTGCCCCTGGAGGTGAGACTGGCCCCCTCACTCCTGGCCTTTCGGAGGGATTTGAAGACCTGGCTCTGCCATCTGGCCGGGGAGGAAGGTTGTCAGAAATGGGGTTGGCTAGCCCCCTAGAGGCCTAGTGTGGCTTCCATCGGCCTCTTGGATTTTTTCTTTCCATTTGTGTAGATGTGTTTGTCTTTTTATAAATGTTAATTATGTATTTATATCTTTTAATTTGATGTAAACCACCCAGAGTCCCCCATTGCAGGGAGATAGGCGGGGATAAGTCTATAAATAAATAAATAAATAAATAAATAAATAAATAAATAAATAAATAAATAAAACAACCCTAGATGGTACACAACAGAAAAAACAAGAGAAAACCCCAAACCATAAAACAAAAATAAATAAAAACTCTATAAAAATTCATGGCACCCTCAGGCAGCACTTGCCCATACATCCACCCACCATCTTGCTGGGGTCCAGCCTTATCCTACCCCAACATTGTAGGAAGGCCTTCTAGAAGGCAAATAGTCCATGCCTCCTGTATCTTATTAAGAAGGGTTACTAACTAAAGTACTATTCAATATTCTTTTCCTTCCTGAAATCCAAAATTTAAATGTAACAGTAGCTTCCTACATCTTTTTTGTTGTTACACAAGCTGCAGCAGAACATGTTCAAAACCTTTTCTTCTCCATGTCAATTAGGCATAAAAAACAAGGCCTTTTCCTGACAGAAAGCCCATGTACAGATAAATATTTAAACGTGGAGATAAATATTTAAATTTACTTCTACAGTTTTAATGGGAAAATTGCTGTTTTAATTTAAAACAAGATGCATATTCTAGTTGCACTCATTTATAAACTATTAATGTTTTAATTTGCATTCTCATCCGAAGGACAAGGGACAAAAATCTATTTTTTCCAGACCCTGAAACATTACGTAATTAAATACTGCTTCTCATTGCATTATGTGTTCTCTAAGTTAGAGGTACAAATCCAGTGGCAGTGACTCAGCCCCTCATGACATACCTTACCACAAGATGGTAGTATGGGGAAGAAAATAAACAATTTATCCTCTATTCCCTCTTTGTTTGAGACAGCATTTCTTGAAGTGTGGCCTAGGACCTCTCAGGGGTCCTCAAAATCAAAATTATTTACCAGACTATGCTGAAAAAGAATATAATATTAAAATCCCATCAAACAATCATGAGAAATGGTAACCGCAGCAAATGCATCCATTTTAATTTTTAATATAACAAATATTGATAAATATAACCCATACATTCAGTGACCATACATCCTTTATTATAAAGGACAGTCCTTTATTTCAGAAACCTGTCCTTTATATTTATTTGATTTAATTCTTTATTTTCTTGGTCTTGCTCTTGAAGTTTCTTTTGTAAAGCAAAATTATAAACTATTAATTTTTTTTAATGTTTATGAACCACTTTCAGGTTTGCCCCTTTTTGTCCTTTATTTTTTCCAAGAAAATATGGTCACTGTACCCACGCAAACAAAAGCTCTTTTGGGATCTTCCATAATTTTTAAAAGTGGGAAAGGATCCTGAGGGGGAAAAAGAGTTTAAGAAACACTGGTCTAAGAGATGGCTCATCTGAGGTCCCTTCCTTCTGTTTTTCCTCACACACACACACACACACACAGAGAGTACAAGCTCTTTCACTTTCCTCTCAGTAGGATGTAGCTGGCTTGGTACTATGCTTTGCTTATATCTATAATGTATTTCCTGTAAATAATCTCATTTATGTTATACTTTTAAAAACTGCCTCACTAATCATTGCCCAGGACAGGCTCCTGAAATCAGAATGAATGCCCTCACAGAGACATGGTGCTTCAACCTCTAACAATATTGTCTTTATACAGTTGCTACAGTGGGATTACCTTAGAAATAGTTATAAATAGGCTTTTGACATTAGATCAGGTACAGTAAATTTTGTTTCAAAGGTTATTACTTTGAGTAGCATATTACAAATACATTATACTTGGGGGGGGGGGGAAAAACACTTGAAGTATCCATGCTTTCTTGGAAGTGGAAACTACAGGCATTTTGCCTACCATCATCTGATCCTATGCAAAGTTGTAGAGGGTACAGCCCAAGAATCTAGTTAAAGATAGAGCATCAATACTGTACATTTTGAAGGCATCCAACTCTCGGGTTGATTAACCTCAAGCATAAGTAGGTCAACAGAACTGAGATCAAATGGAGCAGCAGGAGTAGAATTTGACATTCCGCTGTTCAACAGCAAGACTCTACTCAGGAAATGGAGCATATCACACCAGAAATTCTGAGTTTTTATTAGTTGAGGGCACATTCCCTTCCAACATTAATTAATCTTGCCTAATTTGGCTTTGACTGATTTTTGTTATTTATTAAAAAATCTTCCATTGTCTCCAGCTTTGTTAATACAAACACCATTTAGTTGATCTCTCCTGTTTTCCTTCTTCCAGTGGGTATATGCACCTTTCACAGGATGAAAACAATTTTGAAATGAAGAATGGGAGTTCAACAATAATGTTCTTTCTTCCCTCCAAAAAGCTTTTGGCATTGCTATGGGCTATTCAACACCACCTCTGTACCCAATTTTTTTTTTTTTTTAATAATGCAGATTGAGAGGTTCTCCCACACTCCATCTAAAAATGTAATCTGGTACAGGCATAGTTCAGACTGGAACTGAGGATAAAACAAGGGAGGAAGCTGTACTCAATTTATTTATATGAGTTTAGGCTCAGCCTTCATAGAAAAATTGGTTTTGAGGAGATTTAAGGAAAGAGAGAAAGGCAGCATCATAAAAGTGTTCTAGGAGCCTAGTCTAAGCTTTAAGGGTGATAAGGGAGGAAGCAGAGTGGTCCAAGGCCATGAGTGGCCCTTGACTTCAAAGAGCAGGGTACAGATAGCAGCTCACAGCACTACAAGATGAAAAAAGGAAGACAGGGTATTTGAAGCTAACCCATGTTTTCACTCCCTATTTATCACCTACATTTTTAAATTAAAATGTGACCAAGTTTAATATGACATCCATTATAATCATGATGATGCCTGACTGAAAGATAGAATATTCCAAACTTAATATTAAGATTCCAGTGCTTAGTGACCATACTATGACAACTTCCCTGGGAGTAAATGCTACTTAGTTCAATGGAACTTACTTCCAAGTATTAAACTGTAGTATAAAATCCAATGATAGCCATTTTTGACCACTATATCCAATAAAACTTGGGCAGCTGCTCACAGAATGTAAATTCATAGTTAGGGTCACAAACTACAATGTGATTTGTGTACCACATCACGTATCCATCCATTATGACATAGCGTGCTATGAGAATCAGGCCACAATGGATTGCTCAACAAAGCATAGTTTTAAAAATCCTGGCTCAATGCAATGTGTAGAAAAAACTATTATCGCATTCTAATACCATATGAACATTACAGTATGTGTTGGCTAATCCTGTTTGGCTGCATTTAATTACTATTGTTTACACAAACTCATATCCCAGAATGAAGCTGGTGAGCCATCATTTTATCTGACTTCATTCATCTTGTTCTGGTTCATTCTAGCCTTGTAGCTTTCCCACCCCCCACCCCCACCCCCAACCATGAGATGATCTCCAGATATTAGCTTTCTGCTCTATTGACTACAAATTTTACTACAACACTGAAATATCAGAGAAATGAGATTTGGGTTTCCATAACAGAAAGGGCACGTTCATAGTATTTCTAAATGTGTTGAATGGAGGTGTTATAAATTAATCAATAAAATAACCTCAATTTCATTTCCAGCTTGAAATTAGAATTTTGTATGGTGTAAGGCAATAAGCTATTTGACCCCAATAACCAGATTTGTATCATGCCTCAGTTTTCTGCTGACTCAAAACCCATGAAAAGCAGATTTTCCCTTGGTGATGTTAATTCACCTGCATTGTCAATATCTCTTGGAGCTGAATGAACCTGAAACCCCTGGGATATTTCTGTAAAAGGAAATTATCCTTCAGAAAGTTGAATTATATCTGTGGGACTCCATTACTTCTCCAATTTACCTACCAGATGGCTGCTGTGTTTGATTATGGATTATCTCTTAATTGAAACATCAAAACACTTCAAAGGAATATATAATGGTACCTATGCTCCAGAGCTATAAGCCATATGTTTAGTTCTATGGTACTAATATTTTCTGTTGTTTTCTTCTGTTACCGTTGTTATATTCTGTTGCAACGTTAATCTATTTTAAGAATCTCTTACATATAGCTTTATCAAGATCAGCATTTCATTGATGTAATAAATTGTTCCTAATAAATAATAAAGTGTATAATTTATATATCTGATCAATTTTAATTTAAATAGTGAACTTTAAAAAAAGTCTATAAAGTAGAGCGTTTTTCAGACAGAATTCCTAGCATTTAGATGTAAATACTGCACTGTAGCTCATTGGCAGAGCACAATGTTTTATGTAACTTTTGTAAAACAAAAAAAAAATCAAATAGCGAACAGCATATGTTCTCCATTGTCCAGAGGCTATCAGTGCATAAAAATCACAGTCATTGCAAAGACATGGGCCCTTTTTCAGAGATGATGTAAACATGTGGAGTGGGGAGAGATCCTTCTGAGTTTATAGGCCTACATGATGAGATGCCTTATTCTCACTTTATTTATGAATGCAGGGAAGGCAGATGTAGGCAATCACCTCCATTCACCCTCCACATAAAAGCTAAAAAGGGCCCTTTCTTTTTAAATAGTTAAAACTGGCAAACAATCAATACAGGTTTTTTTCAAAAATGCACTGACTGAATTCAATGCGCAGCATATGGTATAACCCAGGAGGTCTCAAATGTGCAGTACTGTTACCCCCTAAAATGATAACAGAATTTGTGCTGATTATTTCATTGTGAATAATGAATTTGTGATAATGATAATTGTGAATTTGTGGTAATGATTTCATTGGGGTTAGGGTTGGGCAAGAAAGGGGCTTGTGTAGGGAAAATGGTGAGCCAAGACAACAGGACTTCCATTTTGCATGAAAAAAAACTGGCTTACTCTATACTCATGTACTGTTGGAACATTGGTGTCAATTAACCAGAGTTAGCAATAAAGCCTGGGTTTCAAATCCTTACATGAAATTACAACCCAATTTCTTTTGTTATTTCTTTTAGTCATAGTTTCTAATGTTTGACTGGATTATTCCAATGACTACTCAGTTGTGGGGAACAGAAAAAAGAATGTATGCCTTTCTATAATTCCATTTTATACATATACTCCTGTTCAAGTTATTGTGTCTCTCTTTAATTATATTTTTGTAGATGCTTATTTGAGTGTGGAATTTTACTGCCACCGTGCTGTCAATTATTCAAATGCTTATAGAATTTATGCCTTAGCTAAGCAGCAGATTCAAGAATGTGTGGTGTGGCCCTCTTATCTCTCTCCTTCTTCCACAGCAAAGCACAGAGTCAGCTTGTTAGAATAACAATCAGAAACATGGCACCTGTCATATATCAAAGCTGTTGTGTTACATTTCAAAGAATGTGTCTGTAGTGGTTCCCCACTTTGAGTCCTACCCGTGTCTTCCTTTTTCTTCTCTTGCATCCTTATCAGTTGTAAAGCAATAGTCTCTGTATTGTGAGGCCTCTGCTAGTTTATGTGCCTCTAATCAACTGTCTCTAATCAACATTCTGTGTAAGACCTATATAAGCTTGGAGCTCTTTCTGGTGGCTCATTTGAGGGCAAGAAACCAGTGACTAAATGTCACCTCTAGCCCTAGAAGCAATCAAATCATTGTTGCATCCTCTGTACTTGTTGGTGTTTCTTTAGGTGAATTTTTAACACATGATAAAAGTGTTTTCTCACCTTGAGGAAAGCAACATTGTTATCTAATAGGACTTCTGTCATATGGACTGCCTATATGCTGATCCTGATTTTTCATACCAAAAAGATAGTCCAAACCTTAATGTTCTGTCCTGTATTTTTTGTTTTGTTTTGTTTAATCAGAAACAGTGGGCATTGGAGCAGGACAGTTTTTACTGAGACTATTGCACTTCCAGGAGAGAAAAATCATTTTCCCCTATTGTATATGTTCCTCCACAAACAAGGACAGCTAATAGAAGTTTGACAGCAGAGTTCAGTGAAGGAGTTGAAAGGGTAGGTCTCTAATGAATCTTCTCACTAAGTTGACAGCGTATCCTTGTGTTCTGCCCAGTAATAATTAGTTATATATTTCCAGCAAGAGCAAGCTTACAGCAATGCTTGAAGGAGAAAAGGTAAGAGGATTGCAGGAACAAGCAGCCATTCTTCAGTTTTATGAAGATTCATTAGAAGGCTACAACAGAGGCTGACAGAAGAAGCAGTTCTCCACAAGAGAAACATATAAAGAGCAAGCCCAGCAGAGGAAAGTGATAACAAGAAATTATATTTTGCTGAAACTTGGAAATAGCTTTCAGGCCCTCACTTGTGCAAGGGTGTGTGTGTGTGCATGCTCTGAGTTTCCTAGGAAGATATGAGACTGCACTGAACAGTAGACAAGAGGCTGAAGAGCAGAGGGAATGTAAATGCAACTTGAAAGAAGTTGTAAAGCATTGTAAAATAAGTGAAAAAATAACTAAACTGGACCTTGATAAACCGCTTAATAAAAAATCAGGATGAACATTAACTCATAAAGATTATTAACTTTATTGTCTATATGTTAATACACAGAGGAAGGAAAATAAGCAAGGTGAGCTTGAACTCTAATTATAGGAAAACAAATACAATGTGATAGATATCCTTGAGATCTGGTGGGATTATTCATATGATTTGAATAAGTGAACCAAAGGTTACAATATTTTCAAAACAAAACCCAAACCAGAAGGACTAAAAAGGAGGAGAAGTGATACTCTATGTTTAAAAATATCCACATAAGCAAAGAAATGCAAGGGAATTGATTCTGTGGTATTCTTGAGAATCTCTGAAATAAACTCAGGGAAGAAGAAATAAAGTTCCACCATTGTTGGCATCTGCTACTGACCATTAATAAAGAAGAAAGCAATTTGCTGTTATTGCAAAAAAATAATTAAGTAGTAACAGTGATAGGGACCTTAAATTATCTTGACATCTTTGTGAAAACAATCTCTGTCAAACATGGAAATTGCTGGAAATTCCTGACCTTTCATGCTGACAACTTTATCTTTCCACATGCCAGAAAGATGGGATACTGACAGTACAGTAGCGCATCTTCAAAGTATCTCTTCTTCAGACCTTAACAGCTGGACAAGTTCATAATGGGAAGAGGTTCTGCTAGCACTACTGTGGGAGCTATATTCCCACAGTATTAATAATCCAGAAAGTGTTATTGTTTAACCGTGAAGAAGTTATCTCCAAATGTTAGGTGAAATTTAGCCCTGTGTTCTAAGTGAAAGTATAGCATATAGCAATGGAAGTAGCAATTTATTACCTCACTTTGTTCTTGATGCTGTCTCTTCCAAACACACATTTCCTATTAGTACTGTGAAGGAAGCTCCCAAAAGCATCAATGTGTGGGCCTATTTTTGCATGTGTGTATACATTTATGTTGAAATTTTGCAGTGAAGAAAGAAACTGTTATTTCTCCTCTTCAAATTATATGTTCTCAAAAAAAGATGTCTCCATCCCTACTGTGGAGACCTATATATGGCATGTGGCTTACATATTGTAACCATCAGGTAAAAGCCATTTAAATGGTTCCATGTATTCTGCAATTCAGTGTGTTAATCGGAGATGGAAATCCTGTGCCCAGGTATTGACAAGGTGTCTGTTCACTGAGCCTGGTATCCACAGCTGAATAACCTGGCATCCCCATTTCATGTGTGTCCTGAGGACTGTGAACTCACTGAAGAGCTGTGGATCCTGCAACTTTTGGCTCATTCAAGATCCTGCTCACTACTGCAGGTAGCTGCAGAGCAGCAACAACAGTTGAAAGCACTGTGGAACCAACCAGCTCTCCTTGAGGTAAGAAGTATTTGTAAGATAATCCTCAGAGTCTTTCTGCTGTCACACAGACAGTCATGAGCAATTGAGGCACAGTGGCTCAGGGAAGGAAAGCTAAGGCAAAAAGAGAAGGTCTTGTGTGAAACAGCTGAGCTCCCTTCCTCTCCCTGAATCCCTGATGCTTGTCTAGGCATTACAGTGTCAACAACAAGAGTAAAAGTGTTAGAAGTAGATGCATGAGCAAAGTGCATTCAGAAACAAAACCATAATCAGAATTATATTTTCATTAGTCATAATAACTAGTCATAAAAGATATGTGGTGGCTCTCCACTGTAAAAACAATGAATTATGCCTTTCCAGAATGTCAGCATGCACAGAAGCGCACTCTATCACATGTTCTTCACTAAGGTTAGCAATTTTGTAAAATGTTCCCCACACTATGTGGTAATGCCAATCCCTGACTGAATGTGTCCTATATGTTGCCTAAAGCCCCAGAAGCCCCAGAAGCTGCCAGACCTGTCATCTTAGTTTCAAGCCATGTGATCCTAGACAGCCATCAGTAAATAAAAAGGCATAATATTCCCCTCCTGCATGATGCAGAGAAGTCCCATCAACTTTATTACCACACAATCACTTTCTCCTGTTCTAATGAGCTGTGTGGTGAATAGTTTTCTGCAGAGACTACCATGCATTAGCCACAGGAATCAACTGTCCCAGAGTTTTTGTAAAAGGAAATCTGCCAACATAAATCAGATTTAGCAACCATACTAGATGAGGACTGATACAAGCAGAAGAAAAACGGTGTTTGTAAGAGCCATCTCTCTTTTATTCATCCAGTCCTTGCATTTCTAACATGAGCTGTAGTTATTGTGTGCAGCTAGCTTCTTATGTTGACCATTTTCTTCTTGTGATGTTCATCTTCCCCACTTATTCCAGTTTGCTATTTATAATTTAATAATGAAAAAACCCTGTGAGAATAGAAGTCAATAGTTAGGCTCAGTTGTTTCATCTTCTCAAATTGGTCTTTATTGATTCTCACTTAGAAAGTCAGAAAAGATTACAGGTAGGTGTTTAGTGAGCTTTTCATCATCAGATCCATTAGTACTAAACTTTGGCTACTTCTCATGAATCACTAGTATGGCATTATAACCACTCAAACTTATGATAGAGGCTATACTTCAAAGTCACAGGGAAGATTTCCAACTCAAGTTGCATTGAAAAAAGACAAATCCCAGTCAGTTGTGTTGAGCTTCCCCAGGAGCTATTCCAGAAGATTGTGTCCCAGCACTTACAGCATGACCAATATGTGTCAAGTGAATTAATTCTTTCCCTTTCCCTTTACAGGCTTTTGAACTCATTTTAAATATGTGAAAAGCCTACATTTCCCACCAAATGTCATACTTTGAATAGTACCAATTTTAGTCTAATCACCTTCTAAAGATTTTGCTCTGCTTGAATAATGAAAAAAAGGTGATATAAAAATGGTATGAAACTAGCATGCCCCAGGACAGGTTGTGTTGAATGTAATTACCTATGCTTCAACAGCTGAAGCAATGTGCTGTGGGAAAAGCTTTTAAAGTGACAGAAGTTAATTGCACCAGTTCTAGAGCAGAAGAAAATGGGGTGGGGAAGGAAGGAAGGAAGGTTGGTTGGTTGGTTGGTTGGTTCTTGGATATTTCAAGCTGGGGAGAGTAAGAATACCCTAAAAGTGGTAAACTGGGGATACATTTTATAATCAAGAAGGAATAGGAAACCATTCTCTTCCCTAGACATAAAGCAACTGCATTGCCAGAAAACCTCTCAGCACAGCAGTCTTTATGATGTACCAGTATATAAAATAGGGCAACCATCTGTAAAACAGATCATGGTATTTCTTTAGTGATATTGATCAACAAGGCATTACTCAGAAGGGGAAAGAAGGGGGAAATAATTTTCAAGCTCTACCAGTAATGACAGCATTATAGATTTATAATGAGTGGGCTCCAGAAGGAAACTCAGATTCTGTTATCTTTTCCCTGTGGAATATGCAGAACTTTGGAAAAAGACTTTTGCACTGACATTTCTTTAATGAATACAATGCTTTCTGCCTCAAGCAGTGTAAGGACTGTAAGAAGAGAAGACAACTTGTCTAATGCTACTCTCTGTAACTGAGTATTCAGAAAGTATACTCTGTAAAACAAAAAGTTAGATTTGGGGAAAGAATAATAAAACTCTCAAATGTGACACATGCACACATGCACAGTCTTAGAAAAAGGGAATTTGACATGATCATGTTGGTTTTTAAGGAGAAATAACAGCATATTACATTTTAAGCAACTTAAGTTTAGTTTCTTTGAAGAAAAATCTTCCTTACTTGTAAGCAGATTAATTTTTTTAAAGGTGACACTAGTGCTTCTGCAGATGCTGTATCTTTTCTGGTTTTATCTGATTTGCTGAAAAAGCTCCTCAGAAAAGAAATTATTCTAACCAGGACTCCTCAAGTTAGGTTTAGAAAGTTTAAAGAATGAAAGAGCATCCATTCAACAAAACAGAAGTAGATCAACCATGATGATGCAAAAGACACAGGTCACAAGCGCCACACAGGTAGTCCTCGACTTACAGCTGTTGGTTTAGCAACTATTCAAAGTTACAGTGGCACTGAAAAAAGTGACTTGTGACTGGTCCTCACACTTACAACCATTGCAGCATTCCCATGGTCATGTGATCAAAATTTGGGTGCTTGGCAACCGGCATTATTTATTTATTTATTTATTTATAAATCAAATTTATATGCTGCCCATCTCACTATCAGTGACTAGGCGGCTCACAAATAAAAAACATAAAAACATTTAAAAACTACAAAACTCATTAAAATACTACAGACAAAGTTAAAAGGCAGAGAGAGCATCCTCAAGGTGCCATCCACCTCCAATGCTGGGAGCCCCCACTGGGTCCCCAAGCTAGTTGGCAGACCCAAGTCTTAATGCTCTTCTGGAAGGCCAACCTCATCTCGGGGGGCAAGATATTCCACAGGATGTAGGCAGCAGCAGCAAAGGCTCTCCTCCTAGACCCCACCAGTCAAAATTCTCTAACCGATGGTGTCCACAACATGCCCTTCCTGCTGGACTGGGTGGGATGGGTCAATGTAACCGGGATGAGGAGGTTCCTTAAGTAACCTGGACCCATACCATAAAGAGTTTTAAAGGTCATAACCAATACCTTGAATTGGACCCGGAAGCAAACCGGCACCCAATGCAGCTTACACAGCAGAGGTGTTACATGCGCAGCCCTAGGGGCACCCACAACTGCCTGCACTGCCAGATTCTGTACCAGCTGCAGCTTCCAGATACTTTTCAAGGGTAGTCTCTTGTAGAGAGCATTGCAATAGTCCATGTGGGATATGACCAGGGCACGAGTGCCCAAGAGAAGGGCTTCCCAATCCAGGAAAGGGCGCAACTGGTACACAACATGAAGTTGAGCAAAGGTCCTCCTAGCCACAACTGCCAAGCAGGAGTTGTGAGTCCAGGAGAACCCCCTTGTGGCATGTATTTACAATGGTTGCAGCATCCTGGGATCACATAAACACCATTTGCGACCTTCCCAGTTGGCTTCTGACAAGCAAAATCAATGGAGAACTGTGTGATTCTTAATGACTGATGCAAAAACTGTAGTAAAATAGGGTGCAGTCACGTGATGCCTCACTTAATGACTGCACCACTTAACAATGAATTTTATGGTCCCTATTATGGTCGTAAGTCGAGGACTACCTGTACACCAGCCAAAGGACACAGAACTCCCAGAAACCCCTGTGAAACAGATAAATGTTTTCACTGGAAATGTGTGTAGCTCTGAGACCATTGATTGAATGATTATGTGCCATCAAGTTAGCAACCAGATAGATTTTCTTCATGACAATCTGTGCCTATCCTGGCCTTTCAGGTCTTCCAATGGTACATTCATTGCCACTATAACTGAGTCCATCCACCTTGCTGCTGGTCATCCTCTTCTTCTCTTTCCTTCTACCTTTCCCAGCATTACCGCCTTCTCTGAGGAGCTAGGTCTTCACATAATGTGTCCAAAATAGGATAATTTGAGCCTGGTCATTTGTGCCTTGAGTGAAAACTATGGGTTAATTTGTTCAATGATCCATTTGTTTGCTTTCTTGTCTGTCCATGGTATTCTCAGGAGACTTCTCCAACACCAAAGTTCAAAAGTATCAATATCCTAATTCTTCAAAGTCCAACTTTAGCTTCCATAAAGCATCACAGGAAATACAATTGCTTGCATGATCTGTGTGAAGTCATATTACTTTCCAAAGATCCTGCACTGTCAGAGACAAAAGTTTCCCTATTGCAGACCTTCATATACAACATTTGAGTGCCTGCAGCGCCAACATAATTAATGTGACATTGGTGAAGGGATTGTCAAAAATGCTCATGGTTTCAATGATATCTAGGATAAGTGACATTTGTGGCTGCCCTGGTAATTCTGCAGAAGCTCCACTCCATGCAGAAGACACATTTTGAAAGAATATGTCTATAGATGCACACAGAGACTTGTACCAGATGCAGTATAGCTCCAAATCAGGAAGTACAACAGATGTTTACTATTTTGTCTTGATTGAACTTTCAAGATTTAATGAATAAGATAATGAAATTATAAACATAATGACTTGAACCAGCATGAAATCTAGGGAAAGTATGTCCTGAAATCTATCTTCTATATGTTTAATGGAGGGCAGAAATCTTTCCTTCCTTCCTTTCTAAGGCTCATCTCTGGTCAGGCATCACTGATGTCTTGGTTACTGTCAAGCACACTTCCATTTTTTTGGAAGGGGAGAGTGGGAGGGCTTCATTCAGTGATGCAAAATGAGCCATGGTGCTTCCCATACAGGGAGAGGGACAGGATTTTTCAACCCTTTTCCCAAATTTGGGAGAGGGATGGGATCATAGTTTCCTTTGTTTTCCTAAATTTTTAAAAATATTATCCTATGTCGTTCATTACTTTCCAACAGCGCTGTCAATGTTTGTGCTTGACCTAACAAGTTAAGAGGAATGTACACAGCCTAGGGTACACAAGATCCCGAATTTCATCCAGTGCTGTCCTTTGCTTCATAATCAGGACTTTATTTCTGTGCGCATCTTTATTTACAGAGAAGGGAGTTATTTTTATTGATCCTCCTTGGGGCTCTTCATTCAAACACACGGTACACGTGGGCATGCACACACACACCTTTCCACACTCCCAGGGCAAACCTGTAGGAGAACAAAGAGAGAGGAATTTGACAGAAATCACCTTCCCCCGTGTTTCATTAGGTCAAAAGCCCTGTTGAGCATGGAAAAGTGCCTTCTAAATGTAATCCCTTGTCATCTTCTTATGAACATGATGTTACTCCCATCAGCTTATTAATTCTTTCTAGAAAATTAATAATGATGTAGCATCAAGTTCCTTATTATAATACAGGCACTTGAGGTGGGGGAGGCAATGATTCTGGAATTTCTTTTCAGATTTTGCTTATACTAGTTTTACTGCTTATCCTTTTCCAGTCTATGGTTTTGATTTGCATTTTAGAAGCTTGCTATCTCGTTAGAAAAGGACAGTATTTTATACAAGAAAATGGAAATATTGCTGTGTTCGTTCATTCAGAAAAAAAAAAATCTGCTGACCATGTTCAGATATTTTCAAACCTTTTTGTGGGAAATCCTTAGTAAACTATAATTCTCTGTAGAATACATTGGCTACTTCTTCTCCAAGACTAATTCAGTATCTGTTCTGATTCTAGCTGTAATTTAATCCTGGTTTCTCATTACAAAATATATTTATAGTAACATGGGTAATCTGATTTCTTGATTAGTGTACACAGGAGCTAGTAAACACAGCTGTTCATAAAGGTACAATTCATCTCATTTCATCTTAATTGATTTACAAAGTCCCCTTTTATTTGTATAGCTCAGCAAAGTCTTTAATTTCAAATGTTTCAGTGTGGCAGATCAGAGGATATTTCCTTCTAGTCTATTGCTCGCTCATTAGATTTTTACAAGTAAAATGCTAGAAATGTTCAATAAAATACAGCACATGACAGGGAATATGTTATAAAATGATCTTCAGAACAACCAAGGAAATAAGTCCTATGCCTTTTGTTTCATGTCACGCATTATGACTTAGAGACAGGATGTAATTTAAACTAAGACATTCAGTAATTTCTTCATCCTAATTTCAAACTAGAAGAAGGTAATATATAGCCATTCAGTGCAGCTCTAGATTTGAGCCCTGGCTTCTCACATAAAGGAGGAGGGGGAGGCTTATGTGTTGCATAAAGCATGAAGAAAGGGGGTGGGGCTTTGGTCATACGGTCATGGTCACCATCTTGTCTTTTTTAAGCCCCATCCATCCCACAAACCCCTCTGCAACATAACTTGTTAGTTTGAACTCTATTTTTTTTTTTTAATGTAGTGACAGAATGTTATTTTTACTCATTGCTACCAAAATCTCCTGGGCCTGTTTATCTCTAATGAATACTGCACTGACATTAAAATGTGACGTGATAACAGACAGGTGGACAGACTTGTAAAAAGCTTGAAATATTTTTACTAAATAAGATGAGAAACCAACATGTGAATAAACTAGAGTGAATACTGATAACTCAAATAATTATCTTAATTCATCTTTGTCAGTGCTTCTTGTACTGTACATTTTCATCCATTTCTACCCGGTGAAGAAATTTTATATGGTTATCAGATTGAGTTTCTCAAGCTGCATGAACCAACTGTGTTGTAAGAATTGTGCCTGTAAGCATATATAGACTATAGTTACAAACACAAAACCTGACAATAGTATACTAAAGAAAATGTGATTGTGCTTGTTTATCTCAACTGGATAGCATAAACTGGTTTACCAGAATATCGCATTCCTCCAGCACATAGCTTTTGGTGGAAACGTTCACCATTGTTCTCTTAGAACAGTTCTAAATTCTCCTCACAACTAATGTATAGACCTTAAAACAGGTGTGTCACAATTTAAATTTACATAATTTACTGTGATGGGGCTCCTCTAGTTTTGTGGCCCCACAATGTTAAGAGCAGCCCTTGGCCACCAAATGTTGTCCACTTCTATCTGCTTCCACTGAAGACCACATTCGCTCAGCAATCATTTCATGGAGTTCTACTGGAAGCCAGAGGCCAATGGGAAGTGAGACTGAAACAGGTTGCAGGCAGGTTAAAATCTAACATGGGCAGAATAAATCACTCTGAGTGATGTCTTCTTTTCTTTCTCTCCCCCTCTGCCATAGCACCTACTTCTTTCTCTATATCTCACCTGCCAATTCAGCAACTACACTAGATAGCTCTTGTCAGAGGACTTGCTTGCAAAGGATTTCTGAAATGAGGCCAAGGACCACATTAAATAATGCCAAAAGCTACATGTGAACCCTGTGCTGCAGCTCAGTCACCCCTTTAGTACAGCAGTGGAAATGCTAAAATGATGGTGGGATGCCAAAACATCTAGAAGCACTGGGGGGTTGGGGTGGGAAGTTGGTAAATTGTTCCAGTGTAAGTAACTGAATGTCTGGATAGACGATGATGGATGAATTAAATGCTTGAAGCATACCAGTCCAGAGTGGCTGTTTATACTATGATGCATAACTCTGTTGAACTGAAGATAGCATTTTTTAAACGAATATTGGTTACTATTATTTGAGCTTTAATCCTATGTTGACCACCCAGAGTCTTTCTTTCAAGATGGGTGGCCACATCAATTGATCAAATAAATAAATTTTAAAAAGGTAACTATTTAAAAGTAATGGAACAATATCATATAAGTTATAATATGATATTGCCCCATTACTTTTATGGATCAACTTTCAGGTGATCCGAAAAGTGGACCCTGCACCTGCAGGAAAAATGCTAGGAAAAAAAATTATATTATTTAAAACAAGATGACTACAGATATCATACAGATTTTTTTTTTTTTTAAAGGAAGCAGGGGTATCAGGAAATGTAAAAAAGTTCAGTCTAAACAAGTTTAAATAAAAATGATGCAATAGCAGAATCTGGTGAGAAGGTAAACAAGTCATCTTAACATTCCCGACTGAATTAGCAGCTGTACTGGACGCAGACAGCATTAGAATTTCATACAGACTCTCACGAATAGAACGATACAATGAAAAGTTTTCAGGATGCTTTGCTTAAGTTGGTCAAGGACAATGACTTCCTATCACTAAATGACATGTGTACGCTGTGCCTGTCCATTAAGGATAACAGTTCTTGCATCTGTATTTTTAGTATTGTATTTTTAGTCCCCTAAAAGCTTATATTATCATAAATAAATATTGTTCAGGATGTTGCAAGGTTTTTAAAAATGTTGCTTCAACAGCTTTGCCTACTTTCTGGAAGTTTTGTTTCCTTAGACAGACTCACTTTTTTAGTGCACTTAAAAAAAAAAAAAAAAACTCAGCATTTCTCTGAAGAAATCCCAACTGCAATTACCCTAAACCACAGATCAGCTACAGCCATGATGGTGGCTAATAAAAAATACATGGCTTTTCTGTCTCTTAATTTCTGACCCTTCCTGATGCGCTAAAATGTTGCTTGAAATCTTTGCTCTGAATTTAAGAGGTCTAGAAAATCATACTTAAAAGAGAGATTCTCACCATACTGAAAGGATGCTGATGTTTTAATCAAAATAATTACTGAAAAACTGCTGGTGGAATTGTTAACACTGACTTAATGATTCTCTAACAAAGACTAGACCTTTTAGTAAAAGTGTGTGCCATGAGAATATTGGCCTTTAACAGAAACAACTGCTTTTAATAAATGCTTTCATTGCTTCATTTTTTTCCTGTGCCCCATTCATCACCAGTGATCATCTACAAAGGCTTCCTCAATGCACTAACCTTTCTATGTGCCTAAGTACTGGTCAACCAATTTCATTTTTTTTTTTTAGGTTAACAAATTGTACCCCACAAAAAGATGTAGCACTGCCATACATGATTCAGAACCTTGATTTATTTTGGACTTCCCAGATCTGGCGTCCTTGGTGGGCAGTGCTAACCGGGGATTCTGGAAGGGTTTTATTTTGTTTGATTTTGCCACATACACACATTTGTGCCATAGTTATAACCCAAAAAATAGCTGTCTCAGAATTGTATAAAGGTTAATAATGCAACTGAATTAAAACTGATAGAACAATGCTATAGACATGGTTTATGCTATAAAATAGAATAAGAAAAAAAACAATATGTCTGAAAATTTATTTGATAAACAAGAAAATTCAATCAGATTGCTTAGAAATTCTTTTCTGGGAATTCTGGTACTTGTAGTCCCAGCACATCTGGGATGAATCAGATATGTTTATTAGGCTATTAGCTACTAAAATAAAGTTTAGCCATTATGACAGTATTATTGTTTAGGGCTGCTTAGTGAACTTTGGAGGACCTTTGCCAAACAATAGATTCCTTTGTGACTTATGTAAAGCATCTGCAAGGGATAACTAATATGAGATAACGTTGTTCCAATGACCCATAACATTTGGAGAAGAAGAATCCCACAGGCAACAGTGAGGCAGGGAAATATGACATGTATGTATATTTGTAGATCTAAAAAGAAATCTCAGAAGAACAGCATTTCTCCCAGTTCTCTTATTACTGACATAATAATATAGGCCAATCTGACTTTGCTGGTGCAAAAATGCCAGCATTCAAGTCTTTCTAAATACAGTCTGGTTTGTAACCCATCTCAAGAGTCACCCTAACATGTCATGGGAAGGAGGAAGGGGACAGAGAGTGGCTGGCAACAATAGTAGATGCAAAGAGCTAAATTGTCACTTGACTGCTTTAACAGGTTTTGGAAGCAATGTTAGCATGTGAACGTAGCATGCAGGGTTAGTAATCAGAAAGAATGTTGCCTATCATCCCTTTCCTTCATCAACTGCAGTAGTATCAAGATTAGCATATAAAAGAGATGGAAACGATCCTGTCACTGAGTTTGCTGAGAGAGAATTAAAGATACACTTTGGTGGCCCTATTGAGCCTCCTGTGAATGTCCGAAGCATGCTATCAACCTTTGCCTTGTGTTTCTACCATTGTTCTGTTGTTGTCTCTATTGTTCCTCTGATGGTTCAGGAACCTGTTGCTGTGGAGCAACATGGCTGAACTGTTCTTCTTTGACTACCATTTCCTACCCCTATTCCCCCTTCCCATTCTTGTATGGCAGTGTTTCTCAGCCTTTGCAACGTTAAGATGTATGGATTTCAATTCCCAGAATTCTCTAGCCAGCCTCCTGGCTGGAGAATTCTAGGAGTTGAAGTCCACACATCTTAAAGTTGCAAAGGTTGAGAAAGACTGCTGTAAGGAATTAGTTTCTTAGGGCCCCTCACATTCTATTCTTTTTGCAGGTGTTTCTATTCTTCATTTGACAGATATCTATTTAAAGTACTATAGAAAGTGTTGAAGTAACTGGCAAATGACAGATGGAATGTTGAAAATAACATGTTACTTCAACACTTAATGCTTCATCAGCTTTTTTATTTCAATGCTTTTATTCTCAAAGTGTGAAAATGATAGGGTTTATCAAGGCCATTTATCTTTGAGTAATGTTAGCATGCAGGCTTGTGAGATAAAACATCAACATGGCTTCCAGATAAAATATGCCACAATCCTAAAGTATAGTTTCTAGGAATTTGCCAGATCTTAATTTGTTTTCAGGGGTTTTTTTTATTGTTTTGTTTTTGCAAAATCCTTTTTGTCAGTATTCATGGTCTCAGCTGTGAAAGGAAAAAGGGACCCAAATTAAGATTAAAAAATGCTGGAATGATTCATAGCTGGAGAGGATTTGAGCTAATGATTTTTAAGGAGGGAGGGAGGGGAGGAAAATATTGAAAAATGCAACAAAATAAAATCTCCCAAGGCTGCTGAGCTGTTGGACAAAATAAAATTGGATTTTTAAAAATTTGTTTGAACATCACCCACAAATTCCCTCAGCATCTTGCATTTTGTCCAAAAGTCAGTTCCCACAGGTGGGAATTCCTGTTTTATTCCTGCCACTGGCTTCTTGCATTTCTTCCTTTCCACCTGAAGATATGCCCTTTCTTGTCTTCTTTTCATCCAGTACCACCCCTTCATCAAGATTGCTCGTGGAGGTGGCTTTGCTGTTCCCTTTGCATAGCCACCTTTTCTCCCCCTTAACTTTGAATTAAAATACAGTGGGGAAATTAAGATGATGGGAATGAGTGAAGTGCTAGCTGGAAGGGCAATTTTTCTGCCCACCTCCATTGGCCAGCCCAATGGCTCCTCCTTCCTCCTTGTTTCTCATCTAGTAAAGCCCCTGGAAGCAGTCACAAGGCCTCTAACGTGGCAGAGGATAACAGGGATCTGTCAAACCCCGTAATGCAGGGTATGATCAAGGAAGCAAGAATCATACAAATTTAAGTAGAGTTTTGATGCAAGAACTAGGAATAATGTGCAGAGCCTCAGAAACCTCATTTATTGTGAGTTCATCAAAGTCTCTCTGAACATTTTGAATCTCTTTTTGCCAGGCATTTTGAAGCCTATACTGAGCTCTTGTTTATGAAATCAGCTACTAATGAACGCCTCTCCCATCTGTTGGTTGTTTATGTCTAGTGTTCTTCCCACTGCTTTCTACTTCTCCTCACCATGTCTCACATGGTGAGACGGATGGCTGTGTGGAAGTGCCCTCTAAAATTTAATCAGTGTTTTGTGGTATGGAATCACACGTCTGTGCCATTACCATTTTATGGTATGAATCTGTACAATTTAAATGTGTAGCATGAATGACAAATGTTTGTTCATTAGGTATTTTTAAACTGTTCTGATTCCAGAACCCTAATAATAGATAATCTCCATTCAGCCATCCATCATCTCTGCCTGAGCTTGTTATAAAAATGACTTGCATACTTGGTTTTTCTACTGTTCTAAAAACCCTTCCACAGACAGTTGAGGTGTTTCATCACATTTTGATTAAAAGAGAGAGAGAGAGAGAGACTCTAGAGAGAAGTGTATATGGAAAATAGCTTTTAATTTTTCATGACAAAAATTAGAGCAGATCATTATAAACTATTTTTGTTCAGTTCATTCAGCACTTGTATATTTTACATATTTATACATATTTTCACCATGTGTAAGATGGATATTTACACCATGTGTAAGGATATTTGACAAAAAGTATGTGCCACTGATTTTGATCTTTCTTTTTGTATTCTAAAGTATATCAAAATAAGATTTTGATTAAATCAAACAGATTGGGTCCACTCCTAGTGTTTATAAGCTTTCTTCATATCTGCTTACAATTTGAGTAACAGGAAATAGTCTCCTAGAACAGTGTTTCTGAAACTTTTTGCTCTCAGGACCGCTTTCCACTTTTAAAAATTATGAAGGACCCCAAAAGAGTTTTTGTTTGCTCTTTTTGGGTTATATTTATCAATATTTACTGCATTAAAAATTAGCATTGACACATTTGTAGGATATTTATTTATTGAATCATGTAAAAATAACAATATTAAACCCATTAGATATAAACATAAATAAAATGTTTTTCATTAAAAAAACCTATACTTTTTAACAAATAAAAAAAGTAGTAATGAGAAGAGTGACTTGTTTTAAATGTTTGCAAATATCTTCACTATTTTGATTTTGTGGATCCCTGAAAGGGTTTTGGGGAACTCCCACGGGTCCTCAGACCACATTTGAAGAAATGCTGCCCCAGAGCAGGAGTACCCTAGAAAAACACAAAACTCAAGCATCTTGCTTGATCAGAAGAAAATATCCATCCAGTTAAGCACCTTGCTCCTAGCTTTGGCTTGGCAGATTTCTTCAGAAAGCACCACCATTTAATAATCATAATTCCATTGTTCCTAAACACAAAAATTCTTATTAGGACTATGTAGCACTTCAGATATGAAGACAAAAAGTTGCATCAGAGTACAAGGAGTTGGAAACAGATGCTGCATTTGCTCTCTTAGTTTCCATCCTGTTGCCTCTAGTAGTCACAGTTAAAACTACTCATGATTCCATGCAGAGAGATCTGTGAAAGTGCCCTCTATGTAGCTTGATCTTAATTGTGTTATTTGTGTAAAAGTTCCATTTGTTTTATTTGATACAATTTTTGAGTTTACATACATTTGCAGGGTTAGTATGTTTTGCTTTGTGTGTGTGTGTGTGAGTGAGTGTGTGAGTGTATATGTGTTTAGCTGTTCTTGTTTTTTCCACATATTCAATATTTTAGAAACTATGTAGCTTTAAATGTTTATTTATAAAAATCAAGTTGGAATCCTACATCTGTCATGATTCTCATGGAACTGCTGCTGTCTTTCCATCATACTGTAGATGGAAATCTGATTCTGGGCTACAGCAGTCAAAGTGGCAAGAATTAATGGGAAAAAATTAACTGTAGTATCATGGTGTTTACTTACACCAGCCAAATAGATCAACGATACAACACATCACATCACAATAAACGATACAAAAAGATGCAAAACAGAGGGATACGAACTGAAGATATCTTCAACTGCATTATTTCATTTTGCTATAGTTATTAGAAATCAGCCAATATCCTAGTAACTAACAAATTATAATTCAGTAACTATCCTGGATGTGGCAAGTCATTCCAAGTTATTATGATGGGCATTATTGTTGTTGTAGTTAATTTGATTTAGAGACTGCTCAACTCCTCAGAGACTCTGGGTGGCTTACAATTAAAAACACAATTTGCTTCCATAGTATGGAGCTGTAAAGCAACTATTAAAATTAATATGGCTAGAAAATACAATTCTATTGCCAGATTGCAAAACAGTTTTCAACAGTACCAGTAGGAAGTCATACTTCCTCTATCCCTGTAGCTATAGTAGAAATGGCATCCACCACCACAATATATTGATTTTCTTGCTTGTCAACACAAACATACACATATTCTTTTGGAATGAGAGACCAAAGGGCATAATGTGGAATGGTATATTAGATGGCAAGGGCTCAATTTTAAATAGAACTAAAACATGATTTACAGCGGTTTTATGTTTCCCTAAAGTCTATAAATGAAAGATCTGGGAACTGCCTTTACATATTAATGCTTGTGCTATAGCTTTGAGACACCGGGTAGCATAGATCCATGCTGGACTTTGTTCTTGTTGCTGTTAATCTCACTCTGCAATGCTAAAGGGTAAGTACAGCACATGTATCATAGAAGTAATATTGAAGACTTCTTGGTACAATTTGTAATTTTTAAAGAAAAGGAGCTTCTAAAGAGGAAAAACAGTGTTCATTCAAAAGCCTTGTGGGTGTGTGTCATTCAGATAAGGGAGTCAGTGTAGGAATAAAATATGATGAGATGTCACTGGTGCAGAATAGCATAACCTATGTGCAAGTTGTTTGACAGAGAAAATCTGTTGGGTTTTCCTTTCATAAAAATTAAAAAACAAAGATAAATGATCCAATGTGTGTCTGGAATTTAATCTGAGTGAATTGTGTTGTGCCTATGTTATACAAAGCTAAATCCAATTGCTTATACCAGAAATGCACAACCTATTGTTCCTGTGCCATATGTATCCCCACCCCAAAATTTGGTTGTGGCTCCAAAATGCCACTGAATTGTAATAATGAGACAGAATATTAAATATATGCAGAGCAATAGTACTGATCATTTCATATAATATTATAATTAATATAACTTTTATTACAATTAAATCATATTTAGTTTTATCTTGGTGCTGCCAACATCTCTATCCTGGTATACTCCTTTGTGAAGTTAGCCCCTAGCCTGCCACTGAAATGTCAAGCCCAAAATTTATTCCTGTCACAATAAGCAGTTTGATTTAGGGAAACTGGGTGAGGAGCAGGAAGTAGTGCTGTTTTAACAAACAGCAAAGGATAACAAAGTTCCCAGGTCTGGCTGGAATGAGGAGGAGATGACAGAAGAAATGTTGTTCAGTCATGTAGCCACTTCCAACACTCTGTGACACAATGCCAACAGTTTGCCACTATTATCTGTCAGTAACTACTTCTCTGATGTTTTGTTAAGTCCATGCATAATTTTAGTGATCATGTCTAGTCAACTTGTTTTCTGTCAATCACTTGTCTTCACTTTTTCCAAGCATCAGGGTCTTCACCAAAGAGACTTATTCCAGTGTTCGATACATCCAAAATATTGAACCTTCACTTTCATCATTAGTACTTCTAGTGAGCTATCAGGTTTTATTTCATCTACATACATGTGTGATTTAATGGAGAAACATCCAAAGATTTATATTTATTTTATTTATTTATAGCGGCTGGATAGCATAGTGGTTAGAACACTGCCTTTGATGCAGGAGACCGGGGTTCAAATCCCGGCTGACACCTACCTTACCAGTAGGGGTCCTTGGGCAAAGACCCCCTAACGCTTCACCTGCCTACCTCAAATATGAGAGTGACACGAACTAAGAGAGTCATGCCGGCTCGGACGTCGCCCGGATTAACAAGGTCCGCATCAGATGTTGGGGAACCAGGACAATCTGATGTTAAGTGGGTACTGGAACAAACCATACATGGACGAGACAAGAAAACCTGGAATTGATGGAATGCTACTACAACAGCAGACCTAATGAGAGGGGATATATGAAACGTATGAGGGAACTATGGATAGACAGAAGGCCTACATCCACACTAACTGAGAAACAACTAGTTACCCAGCGCTTCAACATAGTAAAGAGGAAGCTGCTCTCACAACTCGAGATAGACCAACTCTAGATTACAACCCGGACTCAAGCAGACCTGGAAGAACAAGCAGTTGTGCAGCCAACACTTGAAGCTGGAATGTCACTGCCACCCCTTCCATTACAGAGCACAGCAGCTGATATGAAGCATAAGATCATGGATAAACTAGCTATAGTCAACCCTCGAGTCCGATTACCAAGGCTCAGTGGACAAGTACCATCAGATAGTATGCTAGAAAATGCCAACAGAGCCCTCCAGACAATCCCTACTACCACCATAACTGAAACCAATGAATTGGTATATGCTACAGCCGCTGTAATCCTGGAACTGTTTGGCTACACGATCAAGAAGAACAGCAGTACATACCCACCCTGGAAAATGAGACTGGAGGCTAAGATCAAGGCAACTCGGAGAGAAGTCAGTCAGCTGGTGGAACTACAGAAGCATGTGGAGATTAAGGATAAGACTCAGCTACTGAAAAAATACATGGGCCTGACTCCATCTGAAGCCGTAGAGACTGCTAAACAAAGGCTTACAGCACTGGCTACCAGGCTAAGGAGATACACTAGAGAAGCAGAGGCCAAGAAGATAAATGCCCTGTTCTCCAAAGAACCATCCAAAGTGTACTCCCAACTGCAGTGCAACCACAGAGTAGCAGTTGAGCCACCAGCAGCGGAAACTGAACAGTACTGGAAGAACATATGGGAGAAAGAGAAGACACATAACACCAGTGCAAAGTGGCTGCAGGACCTGAAAGCAGACCACAGCAATCTCCCAGAACAGGAACCAGTCACCATCACGGTAGCAGACATCCAACAGCGGGCCAAGAACATGAAAAGCTGGACAGCACCTGGCCCGGACATGATCCACACCTACTGGCTAAAGAAACTAACAGCAGTGCATGAACGCCTAGCAGCACAGATGAACCAACTGCTAGCAGCAGGCTCCCACCCAGACTGGCTAACACAAGGAAGGACAGTGCTGATCATGAAAGACCCTCACAAAGGAACAGCACCATCCAACTACCGGCCAATAACCTGCCTCCCCACAACATGGAAAGTTCTATCAGGCATCCTAGCTGCCAAGCTACAAGACCATATGGGCCAGTACATGAGCACAGCTCAGAAGGGCATTGGGAACAACACCAGAGGCTCAAAACACCAGTTACTCATAGATAGAGCAGTCACCCGAGATTCAAGGTCTAGGCAGACCAATCTGAGCACAGCCTGGATTGACTACAGGAAAGCCTATGACTCAATGCCGCACACATGGATCTGTGAATGCCTGGCGCTATACAAAGTCAACAGGACACTAAGGACCTTCCTCAAGAACTCAATGGGACTGTGGAAGACAACACTGGAAGTGAACTCAAGACAGCTCGCACAAGTGGCCATCAAGTGCAGCATATACCAAGGTGATGCACTGTCCCCACTGCTGTTCTGCATAGGCTTAAACCCCCTCAGCCAGATAATCACAAGGTCTGGATATGGGTACAAGTTCAAGAGTGGAATCACCATCAGCCACCTCCTCTACATGGATGACATCAAGCTGTATGCTAAGAGTGAACGAGACATCAATTCACTGATCCACCTGACACGGATCTACAGTGAGGACATTGGGATGTCATTCAGACTGGAGAAGTGTGGCAGGATGATAGTAAAGAGAGGGAAGGTAGTTAAGACCGATGGAGTGGAATTACCAGTGGGCCACATAGCAGACATAGAGACCAGCTATAAATACCTTGGTGTCCCACAGTGACACGGGAACCATGAGGAGGAGGCAAGGAAGACAGCAACATCCAAGTACCACCAAAGGATAAGACAGGTCCTGAAGAGCCAGCTCAATGGGAAGAACAAGATCCATGCCATCAACATGTATGCCCTGCCAGTCATCAGATACCCTGCCGGTATAGTGAGCTGGCCAAAGGAAGACATGGAGGCTGCCGATGTGAAGACCCGGAAGCTCCTCACAATGTACGGAGGTTTCCACCCCAAGTCCAACACCCAGAGACTGTACACCAGCCGCAAAGAGTGCGAGCGGGGTCTGATGAGTGTCAAAGCCACTGTCCTGGATGAAACCCGGAGTATCCAGGAGTACATCAGTAAGATGGCACCCAAAGATGAGCTGCTGAGAGAATGCCTCAGGCAGCAGCAGACATGGGAGGAAGTTCAAGCAGAAGAAGCACCATGGCAAGACAAGACCCTGCATGGGATGTACCATCAACAGATAGCTGAGGTGGCTGACATTGGGAAATCCTATCAGTGGCTGGAAGGGGCCGGACTAAAAGACAGTACTGAGGCACTGATCATAGCAGCACAAGAACAGGCACTAAGCACCAGATCCATAGAAGCAGGGGTCTACCACACTAGACAGGACCCAAGGTGCAAATTGTGCAAAGAGGCCTCAGAGACAGTCCAACACATAGTGGCAGGGTGTAAGATGCAGGCAGGAACAGCATACACTGAATGGCACAACCAAGTAGCTGGCATTGTGTACAGGAACATCTGCACACTGAATGGGCTAGACCCTCCCAAGTCCAGATGGCAGATTCCACAGAAGGTCGTGGAGAATAACAGGGCTAAGATCCTGTGGGACTTCCAGATCCAGATGGACAGGCAGATACTGGCTAATCAACCAGACATCGTGGTAGTAGACAAAGACCAGAAGACAGCGGTAGTGATAGATGTAGCAGTGCCAAGTGACAGCAACATCAGGAAGAAGGAGCATGAGAAGCTGGAGAAGAACCAGGGCCTGAAGGAAGAAATTGAGAGGATGTGGAAAGTCAAGGCCAAAGTGGTCCCAGTGGTGGTAGGAGCACTCGGGGTTGTGACTCCTAAGCTGGGAGAGTGGCTCCAACAGATCCCAGGAACAACATCAGAGCTCTCTGTGCAGAAGAGTGCAGTGCTAGGAACCGCTAAGATACTGCGCAGAACCCTCAAACTCCCAGGCCTCTGGTAGAGGACCTGAGATTGAGGAAGTCACATACCACCCATAGGGGTGAGAGGGAATTTTTTTTTTTATATTTATATTTATATTTATATTTCAAATCTGTCACTGCCTATCTGTCAGGCCTAGCCGAAGGAACTCCAGGAGACCATGTAGATTCAGTTCAGCAATGTTTATTAGCTACAACCTCTAGCAAGGATCTTTCCAGACTGAAACCTCAGTTCCCAAAGTCAGCCAGTCATAACAGTGTGAATTCCTCAGGGAGGTGCCAGCCTCATCCTCTTACCTCTTCCTCTCCCCTCAGGTGACAAAAGAGCATGTTTTCCTCCCTGAGTTTGGCCTTCATAATTCCATTCCATCGCACTATCTCACTACAGAGCAACTCTGGGTAGTTTACAGTAAAAACAGAATAAATATTAATTAAATAAATGTTAATTAATTAGTTAATTAAAACACACAGCAACAAACTTCCTATATAATACTTCCAAGAGGCTGATATTAATTAGGTGTTAATAAACCTGGGGAGCCCTGGCAAATAGAAGGGGTAGAAATCGAAGCAGTAACAGACTTCATTTATTTGGGCTCCAAGATCACTGCAGATGGAGACTGCAGCCATGAAATTAAAAGACGCTTGCTCCTTGGGAGGAAAGCTATGGCAAACCTAGATAGCATATTAAAAAGCAGAGACGTCACCTTGCCGACAAAGATCCGCATAGTCAAAGCTATGGTTTTTCCAGTAGTAATGTATGGCTGTGAGAGCTGGACCATAAAGAAGGCTGAACACTGAAGAATTGATGCCTTTGAACTGTGGTGCTGGAGAAGACTCTTAAGAGTCCCCTGGACTGCTAGGAGGTCAAACCAGTCAATCTTAAAGGAAATCAACTCTGATTGCTCATTGGAAGGATTGATAATGAAGCTCAAACTCAGATACTTTGGTCACCTAATGCGAAGAGAGGACTCTTTGGAAAAGACCCTGATGCTGGGAAAGATGGAAGGCAAAAGGAGAAGAGGACGGCAGAGGATGAGATGGCTAGATAGCATCACTGAAGCAATGAGCGTGAAACTGAGCAAACTCAGGGAGGCAGTGAAAGATAGGAAGGCCTGGTGCAATATGGTTAAGGGGTCATGAAGAGTCAGACACGACTTAACGAATGTACAACAACAACAAAACCCAGGGAGAATCTTCAAGACGCCAGCTGCCCCCAGGTTTGGTTGTATCTCTTCTCACCCCTTGCAAGTTGGCAGAGCCAGTTCTTCAATTCCTTCCAGAAAATTGGAAGGGTAGGGGCCCACCTGTGAAGGAATGGTTGGATGAAGGCCCTGCTCGAGGAGATAAGCATTCCGTTAGCCCCCAACAGGAGTGTGGGAAGTTTAAGAAGATGAGACTGGCACCACCCTAAGGAATTCATGGTGTTTTGGCTTGCTGGCTTGGGAAGTTAGATTCAGTCTGGAGAGATTTCTGTCTTGAGGTGGAAGCTAATAAATGCAAGAGAACTGTATCTGCAATGCCTTGGGGAGTTCTTTGGGCTGAACCTGACACCGCCTCACCTCTGGAGGGAGAGTATTCCATAGGGTGGGGGCAACAACAGAGAAGGCTCTGCTCCTGGGACCCACCGGTTGACATTCTCTTGCCAACAGGATCTGTAACATACCTTCTCTGCTGGACCAGGTGGGATGGGTTGATGTAATGGGGGTGAGACTGTCTCTCAGGTAACCTGGACCCATGCCTTGTAGGGCTTTAAAGGTGATTACCAACACCTTGAATTGGACCCAGAAGCAAACTGGAACCCAATGCAGCTCCTGCAGCAGAAATGTTACATGTGCCATCCTTAGGGCACCCAAGATTGCCCATGCGGCTTCATTTTGAACCAGCTGTAGCTTCCAGATACTCTTCAAGGGTAGCCCCATGTAGAGCACATTGCAATAGTCTAAACAAGAGACTTATGATTGTTTTAAATGCATCCCAAATAGTCCTTACATTGGTTAATTTTTTTATTTGAAAAAAAATCTATATATTTCAGTTGTTGGTCAATAAACTAATGATATTTTAAGAATGATTTATTAAAATACTACTTCCCCATAATGGAGCATTTTTCCATAGAACAAGTGACATTACAACTGATACATGATCAGAGATTATGACTGAAACAATATAACATTTCACAGATAAACCAATAATTGATCAAAATATTAAAAAATAGTCCAGGCCAGTAAGTGTGCCATATGGGGTTGATTTAAAACGTGTGTTTCTGCTTATTTGGACTTAATTGTCTCCATATATTCATGTAATTAAATTGCTGGGGATTAGATTCTTAGCTTTCCTTGAATTCAATCAATCAGTCAATCAAATTTATTTCATAAATTTGGTCATTGACCAGTAATTAATACAACTTCATAACAGAAATTATAAGGTACAAGAAAAATGAAGAACTAAGAAAGAAGTTTGAATAGATGCTTAAGTAGAATAAAAAGTATAAGTGCAATCCTTAAGATAATAAAATACTGGTAAAAGTTGAACATAGTTAAACACTTAAATCTAAAGGGGTAATAAAATATGAATATGTTAAGAAAACTATTTTTAAAAACCTTCCAAATATTTTAAAGAAAAACAATTGAACTTTCATAGGATCAATAAGATTTACTTGATGAATAAAAAGAAGTAAACTGTAATAAATCTAAATTGAGAGGATTGACCTCAGCTTGAGAGAGTGTCTATCAGTAATTGTGATAGTGATTAAAAGGAAAGGACCTTCAATGTGTTTGCCCATATCCTGTCCCTGTAATTATCTGTGGAGAATGTTAATTGCTACAATACAAAAGCTGGCAACATTATATGTGATAAATGGTTTCTTGTTGAAAAGAAGAAAATCAATGAGAAAACTTTTGTTTTGACCTGTAAAATGTGTCTGTAAAAGAAAAATCAAGGTAATAGAGGCAGTATAAAAGCACATGTGTAATAGACTCTATGGCCCTTATGCCACAAGGACAAGTTATTTCATATAATAAGGACTTTAGTAAACCTTCCATTAAGAACTGAAAAGAACTAGACATCAAGACTAGCTTTGAAAAAAAGAAATTTGTTGGGCAGAATGGACTAAAGTAATTAAATATCTGCCCAGTTCCCATCTAGACTAAGTTATGCAAGCTCTAATGTGAGTTGGAATACAGCTAACCTCATTCTGAAATTCTCTATCTAGGACCCTTCCTCTGATGATTCTTTGATCCTGACTGTATTCCAAAGGGAGCAGTTGCTGAAGTGGCAAAACATAATGGGTAAGTTTCCCTCAAATGGCTTGATTCTTTGAAATTTAATTCTAAACCAAAGATGGATCCAAAGTTAACCCCCCAGCTAAAATTGTTTGGTCTACTTGTAAACAAAAAAAGGTTTGAAAATATTTTTGCAAAATGTCAGGTTTATCTTTAGTTAGACCATAAAAATACATCTAAGCAATCCATCTGTCCCCTTTATTAAGTACCAAAATTATGTAATATCGCTCAGTATCCAAAATGTCTTCTCCAACTATAAAATTAAAATATTTCTTAAGTAAAATTGCTATCCCTATGGCAAATTTCCACTGATATGAATCTAATCAACCCACTTCAGAGAGATCTGGGTAGCACTTAGATGGAAAACATGCAAGAAATCCAAGGCTATATCTTATAAGGGAAATAGAAAAAACATCACAAAAGAAGGAAAGGAAACTGATTGCATGTTATCTAGCTATCTCTCTATCTCTCTATCTATCTATCTCTATCATCTATCTGATTTATATAGCAGCCCATTTTACAAACATGACTCTGGGCAGTGTACAATAACAACTAGTCAAAACAATGAAAACAACAGTTAAAAATAGACACAATTACAAATAAAAATAGAATAAAAATAAGAATAAAACTGTGTGAGAACGGTCCAGCATCCTACATACAATATAACCATCCAGCAGGCTCCCCATTTCTCTGGAATTCCCAAGCCTGCTGAAAAAAATAAGTTTTCAGGGATTTCCTAAATGCCAGTAGGATCGGAGCTAATCTCACTTTGGGGGGAATGTTGTTTCAAAGGGTGGTAACCACAGCAGAAAAGGCCCGCCTTCTGGGTCCTGTCAGATGAAGCTCTTTAGCAAACAGGACCTGTAACATGCCCCTCCTGCCAGACCTGATTCAAAAAAGACTTCACTAGTTATGTTATTTTCTAAACCAGGGTAGGCATCTATGACTTGTGGGTTACTGTAGAGAGTAAGGAAGATGATCTTGATGGGGATATGCAACCTCCATTGCCGTTGTGATGTTGACAAGAGGTAAAACATGTTTTAATTCCCCAATAGCAAGATAACATTCAGAAATGATTCAGACAGACAACTCGGAAGTACAACATGCTCAGAGTTGCAAGATTCTGTTATTATAGTCAATTTCAATAAAATAGTTTTAACCTTCCTGTGGAGTTGATTTCTTGGTCTGATGTACCTAGAGATGCTGACAGTTACACACAGTTCCCAGCTCCTGTTCAGTAGACTTTGGTGTCCACAAAAATCACCACTGAAATTTAAGAGCAAATCACCACTTTTCAATAATACTGCATTTGTGTGTGTTTGTTTTGCTTTGGTTTTGGAGAAAAAATAAATAAGGCCACCATTAGGCTTAGCATATCTACAGTATTTACATCTATTTTAAGCTTTCTCCTGAAACCAAAATAGCCTACCCCATGACCCTAAGAGCCTCACACTTCCTTTTTATTTCTGAATACAGCACTTGACCACAAAGAAGATTGCTCACCCTGATCTGGATAGTAGTGGCTTGGCTTGGCTTGGCTTTGTTCAATTTAGGCATTGTCTAACTCCAGAGTGACTCTTGGCAGCTCACAAAATAACAGACAAAATGAAATAAAAAGCACAAGATAAATAAGAAACAAAATAAAAAACGAGATGGCAAATCCAATCAACAACACAAAAAACGTATCCACGCACTTACCACAAGGGTCTCCAGCCATGCTAGCCCAAGGCCTGGAAGCCACCCATATGGTAGGCATCGCAACAAAGAAGGTGTGTTTTGTGAGTCCCAAAAGATGGCACTGTTTAATCAAAGGGATCTGGAGCACACCAACCCTGCTGATCTAAGTGTCCATGATATCCACAGCCACTCAGTCCTAGTAAGCTTGACTAGAGACAGTTCATCCCCATCCAGGCCCACGCAACCTGCAGGCAACAGGACAACACTTCAACAGCCTCACTCAACCAGCCTGGAGTTAAAAGTTATAATGGTAGACTGTGGTAAATGGGTTCTCAGATATTATTTAGCCAAAAACTATTAATGCCATGTTGCTACTGTATGACCTTCTAAGCCATTGTTAGCCAATTTAAAATCTTATTCAGCATGAAGTACAAAAAACAGACAGAAAATTCTATTCTGTCTTATGATTGCATTGAACAGTTATTCCCTTTCCTTATTCTGAGTTATGAAAAATTTTCAAACACATAAAGAATATAATGTCCACAAGGTTTAATTGGCACTCATGTGTTCAAAGAGGTCTACAAAGAGGTTTGTAAATCAATTTTTCATTAGATGTTGTGAAGTTTGTAGACAGATAATAAATTTAATTCCAGGAGACTATATCACCAAAAAAAACCCTATTAGTCTTAATAATTCCTTAGCAAAATATGATTGTGTGTATTCTCTTTTCTCATAAAATAATACCCAGTCTTCCAAAAGCAATTGTGGAAAGTATATCCTTGTATAACCCAGTTATTTATTCCAAATAAGTTTCCCTGTGAATAATTTTCCCCCCACACAAGGCACCCATGAAACAATCTCAGAGTAGTTCCATTTCATGGATCAGTCCTAAGTATAACTGATACAAGGAAACCCTTCCCAGTGATATAATCCCAATAATAATAATAGTCTAATAGTCTAAAAACTGGTCTTCTATTTTCAGCTTTTTTTTTTTTATTAGTTCACCCTTCACAAAACATCCTTACCTCCATAAACAGGGATAGAACATCCCTTACCTCCATAAACAGGGATAAAATGGTATTGAAGATCTATTGAATCCTTGTAGACAATGGTTCCTGACCCTGGATGATGAACATTGCTGGAAAATTCTAACCAGTAAGAGGGTTCACAACCATTCATAGGAACTCAAGGGTTACCAGAAGGTAGAGCTGTTTCTTTTCTCCTGGTGCAGTGCTCCACAGCCTTGGCAAATTTATGATTCCTCAGATCACCTGGCTGTCTAGCTCCAGAAATTAAAATATATTTTACTTTTCTTTCTGTGCCATTAAAAATGCATTGCAATGAATAATATAGCAGGGCTGTGTATAAAAGGAAAGCATCTGTGTCCCATTTAAATGTTTGTTCTTCGGCACAGATCCTCTGAGGGAAATGTATTGAAAGGCAGGATGGAAAGGATGACCAGTAATTTAATTTTTTATCATTAGTTTTCGTGGCAAATAAAGGCCAAAGTGCTTTGCAGGACTAAAGAAAAGAAAGATTTATCATGGGAAAGTACTATATTCAGAACTGAGTCTTTAACAGTGTATATTAATTTACTCTTCAAAGAATGGCATTAAGAACATACAAGCTTCAAAAATTTTTCTGAATTATTTCATAAACACCAAATGTGGAAGCGACTTATCGTGAACTAGCTTTTTATGTGAACGAAGTAAGTAGATAATGTCTTAGAAAAGGAAAATAATGAAGAGAATACTCAGTTCTTTGACAAAGACTCACGAGATATTGTATTATATTGCACGGGGGGGGGGGGGGGGTGCCCATGCAGGGCCCCTAAGCATGAAAGTGGCTTCTATTTAGGGAAAAAGTATTCTTATGACTTAATGGACTGCACATTCTGTTGTTTTATATTTACAGTTTTTAAGTCATTGAACTTTTTAGGTTAGTTTTATTAATTGTGTACATCAATACAAGTTGTCTTTACATGATATAAAACATTTAAAAATAAACCAGGTAAAATACAATCAGATGGAACCCAGGTAGTTTCCACTGCATATAAGAAAATCCATCTTGAAGAGTGTAAGACAGAAACATTTCTTCTGCCCTTTAAAAGATTTCTACCCTATATTTCAATCACATTCCTCAAGGTGATCTCCGACAAATATTTTATTACAATATCATAATAAAATAAAGTAGACAGAACTAAAGCTCAGCAGAACATGGCCAGGAAATTCATGTAAAACATAATAAGTGCAAACTAGTAACAACAGCAGCAGCAAATTTCAATTAATGAAACCTCAGTCAATATTACAAAACACCTGAGCAATCGAAATAGGTTTTTTTACCGAAAAGCTGTCCAGCAACATCCTGGGCCAGTTAATAAAGGAAGGAGCTCCACAGATGAAATGGCTGACAGCCCTCCACTCAACTGCAGATGCCAGCAATATCCAAGCTACACCTGCTGATTAAAATCGCAGGCAGGTTTTTGCTCAGAGATTGTGTACCACCACAAAGCCGTGAAAAGTGGCACCATTCTGGAGTCCTCCGAAATCAACTTTCAAAACAGAAATGGGATAGGCGCTTACTGTCCTATCAGTATTCTGGAGATTTTTTTTCCCAATGTGTTTATTATTTTAGAGATTATAGTATGATTAATGAACAAAAATAATAATAAACAGCTGCTGTTATCTACGATGAGCAGAATTCTCATGCATATGATGAAATGGACTTCTACCGTGCCCCACAGGCTAAGAAATGTATCTGTCGGTGCCATTTTCCACTCTATGGAGTTATACTCATTTATACTCTTTGTCTGAAAACAGGACAAATAGAAGAGTTATACTGGAACCTGAATACTTCATCACAATTTACTTCCTGGATGGTGCCAGTAAGTAAAATATACATGTAGTCGTGTTTATGAAAGTCTGCAAAAATCTATTTTCTGAAGGAATTTCCATTTTGGTAGCATGCATCATTTCAGTTAGAAACAATCACAGTGATCACACTATATTTTTTACTCACGTCTTTTAAAGTTTCAAAGAAAGTTCCTAATGGGAAGAGATTTGCCAATATTGAAAAAAGAAAATAACTGGTAACTTGGTCTGAATTTTTGCCTACAGATCAAATTGGTATGTCTGCAACACTAGCTGTAATACTTCAAATATTGTAATACATTTATGTACAGGTAGTCTCTGGGTTAAGAACACCCAATTTAAGGATGATCCATAGTTAAGAACAAAGCCTATTGCAGCAAAATTCAAGTTAAATACACAATGGTTCGAGTTAATAACACTTATTTGTGAGAGTCAGGACAAGAGGGGTTAAGAACTTACTCTCATCACCAGAGCAACGAGGAACAGATAAGAGGATGAGACTGAACCCTTCCTAAAGAATGCAAGGGAGGTTGGGAGGGTGACCCTGGAATTTGTTCTCACTCTGAGAAGATTTCTGTAACGGGAGTAAAGCCATTAAACTTTGCTGGATTGAATCTGTACTGTCTCCTGGAGTTTCCTGGGCTAATCCTGACATATTACACTTACTATTTATGCAGTATTATACAATAATACTGTTCCAGCTAGCATACAAATTCAACTTAAGGACAGACCTTGGGAACAGAACTTGTTCTTAAACTGGAGACTACCTGTACTCAAACATCTTTGATTTTTGTTCCAAAACTATTTCATTTGCCAAGGTATCTTACTTCAGGGAGCAGCACCCCACATTTTCTGATGATATACTTGAGATTTTAATAGTCTCAAAATAAAACTATTGATTGTGCACATTTCAAGCTCAGAATTAAACAGTATATAATCACATTCAAGTTTCTTGATACTTAGCAAATCAGAACTTTTCTCCCAACCAGATTCTGGGGGGGGAAAAACAACACATTTTACAGTATAAACTTTGACTGTAATTGACTAATTGATTCAACTTTGCATGTAAACTATTATCCTCATCAACAACAATTATATTGTTAATTCCTCCTTTCTGCCAGTGGGAATGAATTCCGATATGAAACTATATGGATTCCATTAGGTGACAAAGAAGTAACTTGCTTATCCTATAGTAACAGCTCTAATACTTTGTCTGATCTTGCAGTGTAATGCATTCAGACCAAGCTTTAAGTAATTTGGGAGTTAAGTAGAATACTAACCATCTTTTCTGTCATTTTATCTGATTTTAATAAATATTTTTGAATTGAGAAATTGTATTAACAATGCCTTTGATCAAATACTTCCTAGCTGATTTTGGAAGTTGGGTGGAGTACAGTATACAGTTAGCCTTCAATTCTGACAGATTTCTAAAATGCTTAAAGGTTAATAGTGATAGAATATGTGGCATACAAGCCTACCCATCCCTCCTCTGCCTTGCCCTTAAAAAAAAAAATTGGATTTTTTTAATGTTCCTGGTTTTCTTGTGAAGACTGAATAAGTTTTCAGTTGAAATATTCAAAGAGAATGAAACATATTATAAAAGAATTGCCAGTTCTAAGGCTGGTTCCTGTACCTGTTGTCATTAGTTGGTTCTTCTTTGTATTTAATCTCAGTCTCATTTTTTACTGTGCTCCTTGACTTTTATTACTAGAGCTTGCAGGTCATTTGCATTTTCAGCTATCAGAGTTGTGTTATTAGCATAGCTCATGTTATTGATATTTATGCCTCCAATTTTAAAACCACACTCATCTTCCAGTCCAGCTTCCCTCAATGTATATTCAGCATGCAGGTTGAATAAATAAGGGAAGAATATACAGCTTTACCTCACTCCTTTGCCATCCTGAAGTAGTATGTTTCACCATTTTCTGTCCAGCGATGGCTTCCCAACCTGAGCATAGGTTTCTCATGAAGACAATGAGATGTTTTGGGATTCCCATGTTTTTAAGCACATTCCACAGCTTGACATGATCAACACAATTGAATGGAGTACAGATTGATTTCAGGGGAGCATGCTTTGGGTTTCTCACTTCACTAGCATGCATCAGCAATGGCTTATGTTCCTTAGTCTTTTCTGACGCCAGTTTGACATCTGGCATCTGCCTTTCCATGTAGGGTTCTAATTTATATTGGATGATCCTAAGCATTATTTTATTTGCATGTGAAATTAAGGATATTCTATGATATTTTGCTCACTCTGTTAAGTCTCTTTTCTTCTGTACCGATATGTAGACTGACCTCTTCCAATCTGTTGGCCACTGTGTCATTCTCCAGATTTGCTGGCATGGCTTGGTTAGAACCTTTACAGATTTTACTTCTGTTTCTTGCCATATTTCAATGGGTATTCCATCAGTTCCTGAAGCTTTCTGACTTGGTAATGACTGGAGTATTGATCTAACTTCATCTTCTAGTACTAGAGGTTCATGTAAATAGGAATATCTTCTAAGGTATCAAGATGTAATTAGCTCCTGTGGAAACATATCTTTTGAATGTCCTGGGCTTTAAACACTAGTTTTGTCAAACAGAAATTTCCAGGATATGCCCTTAAGGTAATTGACAGTGAGAGACCTATTTGCAGAAATCTGATAGAAAACTCCCTTACCGTACTGTATTTTACCACATCAGCCTAAGAACAGAATATATCCACAGATGCACACACATGCTTTTGTTGCTTGTGGGTACAAATTATGAAGCATATGTCGTATTAAATTTAGTTAATGTTTCTGCTATATCATCTTCTGGGATATTCTGAAATATATGTACACTATAATCTATAAGCTATGATAGATACTTACTATTACATTTCTACCCCACCTTTATAAGTACTCAAAGGCAGTTTGAGATAATACATATTAATATAATAAGCATTATATAGTGGGTCCCAGGAAACATGCTTCTGTCTGATGATACCTGCCCTATGGAACAGCTTCCCCCCTGCTGCCCGAGATATGAATGATCCTGACTCTATTGGTGGCCTTTCAGAAGGCTGTGAAGGCCTGTTTTTTCCATCAGGCATTGGGGCCAGGATGCTTGTTACTGGAGCTCTGGTATGAGCATATATGATAACTGGGAACTGAGATTTTATTGGGGCCTCAATATGGTTTCTTTTTGGTTTTAATGGAAAGTGAATCTTTTTATTTTGTTCACTGCTTAGAGTTGTTGGATAGATGGGATAAAAAATAGATAAAATAGATTAAGACAATATTTGTGTGTGTGTGTGCGCCTCCCTTCTTCTCACCCCACTGACTCATCCTCTTTCATAGATGCATTAATGTGAAAAGTAGAGGCCTGGGTCACAGGGAAAACTGCAAGGTGCAGAGAAATAGTGGAGATACAAAATACAAGGGAATCCTATTTTATGAAAGTACTTTAAAGCATTTTTTAAAATAAGAGCGGTCTCAAAGGATTCCTGATGGAGTGGCTTCACATCTGGCAGCTTGCTCTGAAGCTGTTTGATACTACAGAGTCTTAACGTGTCATCTTTTTTCTTCTTTACCTCTAGGAGTGTCCAGCAAAATACCTGGGGCAGGTGGAGAAATTGCACTGCCCTGCAGCTGTTTTACAACAGGACGAAATGGAATCTTGCCCCTTTTCTTTAGAGCAAAGCCCACTTCAAATCTTCAACACAAATGCTAATATAGCCAGCCTTGAACAAGTGGCTTGAATGCGTCCCACCCATTTCAGTGGGATATATTGCTCCAAAATTGGCCACAATCCAAAAGAAAATGATGTTGCTTCTATTTGGTGAAGCTTTGATTGAATCCCTCCATCCAAGCAGATTTGCAAATCCCAGACCCTCTTCAAAGCAAGGAAATGACTCAAGTGGATCTGAAGCATTTCACAAACTCAGTTTACTGTTGCTTTGGGATTATTAGAGACAACATATGATTATTTTTAAGGAATAACACCAGATATAGGTAGGATGTGTGAACCTTTATGTAGGGTTATATGCGAGGGATATATACAAGAAATGCTTTCTCCCTTCTGCTGGAGGAATGTTTAGTTCTGCTCTGTAGTTTTTGGTAGCCATAGTAAGTTCCTCTACTACTGGTAGGGCAGGGAGGGGGAAAGTTTTGGGTCTTGGAACAGTTTCATATTTAATGGAGACTGATGCTGTTCCACCTGCTGCATTAAAGCAATCCTCATGCAGGCACACCACCTTGTTTTCCCTTCTTACTCACACCCAGCAGACCTATTTCCAGTCTCTGTAGTAATGTTTCTGCTGTCAAGCCAAGCAGCCTGCCTTGCAGACCCCCAAGTAGTCCTTCTACTAGCTCATCAAAGTCTACAGAGTCATGAATAAACATAGTTCTATTACTAACTTAGTGTCCTTCTTTCAAGTTGTGTAGCCTCCCCTTAGCATGAAGGACCTCGGGATTCAGAATTCTGCTTCTCAATGCAGAAGTCTTTCCCTGCCCACCTGGTGCCTGGGACTTGATTTCAACTTTCTCACTTTCCTCTGGCCATTGAACTCTCTAGCCTCTCTCTCTCTCTAGAATTCTGGGAGTTGAAGTCCACACATCTTAAAGTTGCTGAGGTTGAGAAACATTGCTCTAGCCATTCTTTTATTTGGTGGGAGTTCTACCTTCCTAATGCATGTTTTCTCCACCTGCCCTCTTTTTGTTTTTCTTCACTTGTTCCTTACACCCCCACATCTACCTTTCTTTTTGTCCTTATTTTATAGTGCTGCCCCTGGGGAAAAGGAGGTGTGGCCCTGTGTGTTGCTAGAGGTGACAGACAGCCATGGCTGCTCCTTTCCCAACTCTCAAAAAAGGTGGGGAAGGAGAAAGAACAGGTGTCTTATTTAGCTATTCTCCCCACTTCCACAAACCCTCTGTGATGTCATCTGCCCATTGTGCAAAGTTGAGGGAACTAAATTTGGCTTTCAGATCAAGTTTAGTTAAATATACATAAAAGCTTATTAAAGTACATAATCTTTATTAAAGTCCATGACCTATCTAAAATCAGATGGTTGCCCCCAACTGAATGAAAATATTAAATATAAAACAGGCTTTTTATTACATTAGCAGCATTGTTTGTGTCTTTGGTCATTACTATGGTATCTGTGGTACCCTTTCTTCCCAGTCTACATAACACACTGGACAATGCTTTGTTGTATATTTGTTGCTTTAATTCTCCATTACTCCTTATGGGAGTGCTGTACCATATTAAAATACCATTTCAATTTAAGGGCTGGTTCGCGTATTACGGTGGGTTAGTTTTCACTCATGGGAAGTATCTCTTCACCATCAACATAACTCTAGACTTAGTCACCCAAGGCTCTCAGACATAATTTCTGCCATCTCTAATAAAAACATTTTAGAAAGTGTGTGTGTGTGTGTCCCCTCTCACTCCTATGGGTGGTATGTAGCTTCCTCAATTTTGGGTCCTCTACCAGAGGCCTGGGAGTTGCAGGTTCTGTGCAGTATCTTAGCTATTCCTAGCACTGCACTCTTCTGGACAGAGAGCTCTGATGTTGTTCCTAGGATCTGTTGGAGCCATTCTCCCAGCTTAGGAGTCACAGCCCTTTGGCCTTTACTTTCCACATCCTCTCGATTTCCTCCTTCAGGCCCTGGTACTTCTCCAGCTTCTCATACGCCTTCTTCCTGATGTTTCTATCACTTGGCACTGATACCTCTATCACCACTGCTGTCTTCTAGTCGTTGTCTACTATCACGAGGTCTGGTTAATTGGCCAGTACCTGCCTATCCATCTGGATCTGGAAGTCCCACAAGATCTTAGCCCTGTTATTCTCTATGACCTTCTGTGGAATCTGCCATCTGGACTTGGGAGGGTCTAGCCCATTCACTGTGCAAATGTTCCTGTACACAATGCCAGCTACTTGGTTGTGCCATTCAGTATATGCTGTTCCTGCCTGCATCTTACACCCTGCCACTATGTGTTGGACAGTCTATGAGGCCTCTGTATAGTCTGCACCTTGGGTCCTGTCTAGTGTGGTAGACCCCTGCTTCTATGGATTTGGTGTTTAATGCCTTGTACTGCTATGATCAGCTCCTCAGTGCTGTCATTTAGTCCAGCCCTTTCCAGCCACTGGTAGGATTTCCCAGTGTCAGCTATCTGTTGATGGTACATCCCATGCAGGGTCTTGTCTTGCCATGGTGCTTCTTCTGCTTGAACTTCCTCCCATGTCTGCTGCTGCCTCAGGCATTCTGTCAGCAGTTCATCTTTGGGCACCATCTTACTCTTGGATGCTCTGGGATTCATCCGGGTCAGTGACTTTGACATTCACCAGACCCTGCCCACCCACTTTACGGCTGGTATACAGTCTGTGGGTGTTGGACTTGGAGGAAATGCCATATACTGGGAGGAGCTTCCAGGTCTTCACATCAGCAGCCTCCATGTCCTCCTTTGGCCAGCTCACTATATTGGCAGGGTATTTGATGACTGGCAGGGTATACGTGTTGATGGCATGGATCTTGTTCTTCCCATTGAGCTGGCTTTTCAGGACCTGTCTTACCCTTTGGTGGTACTTGAATGTTGCTGTCTTCCTTGCCTTCTCATCATGGTTGCCATGTGACTGTGGGATGCCAAGGTACTTGTAGCTGCTTTGTATATCTGCTTGGTGGCCCATTGGTAGTTCCACCCCATCAGTCTTAACTACCTTCCCCCTCTTTGCTACCATCTGGCCATACTTCTCCAGTCCAAATGATATCCCATGTCCTCACTGTAGATCTGTGTCAGGTGGATCAATGAGTCGCTGTCTCGTTCACTCTTAGCATACAGCTTGATGTCATCCATGTAGAGGAAGTGGCTGATGGTAGTTCCACTCTTGAACTTGTATCCGTATCCAGTCTTTGTGATTATCTGGCTGAGGGGGTTCAAGCCTACGCAGAACAGCAGTGGGGGCAGTGCATCACCTTGGTATATGCTTCACTTGATGGCCACTTATGCAAACTGTCTTGAGCTGACTTCTAGTATTGTCTTCCACAGTCCATTGAGTTCTTGAGGAAGGTCCTTAGTGCCTTGTTGATTCACAATACACAATGCATTACATGTATCTTGCATTGAGCTGTAGCTTTCCTCTAGTCAATCCAGTCTGTGTTCAGATTGGTCTGTCTAGACTTGGAGTCTCAGGCAAGTGGTCTATCCATGAACAACTGGAGGTGTTTTGAGCCTCCGGTGTTGTTCCGAATGGCCTTCTGAACTGTGCTCATGTACTGGCCTGTATATATAATGAATAACTCCCACGAATGGAAAAACCAGCCCCTAAGTAATGTGTGAATTGACCAAAGAGTTGTATTTCATAGGAATATCCTACATATTCTTTCCTACTC
Organism: Liasis olivaceus; assembly: GCA_030867105.1. Taxonomy (NCBI): domain Eukaryota; kingdom Metazoa; phylum Chordata; class Lepidosauria; order Squamata; family Pythonidae; genus Liasis; species Liasis olivaceus. Next base: position 43,216,016 of record CM061350.1, on the reverse strand, counting down.
TACTTCTTCAAATAGACAAGGCCACCCAACATTTGTACTCCTGGGAGCCATTCATTCCTATCAGTATTCCTAAGTTCACATTACAGATTCTCCCCATGGCTGAGCTGTAGTTTCTTCTAGTCTTGTGAAATGATTTGGAGAATATTTTTAAAACAGTTTATTTAATATCACTTAATCCTTGGAGCATAACACTGTCTACCGCATTGTACTGATTATTTTTGCTGGCTGTTTTCTACGATTTGCACATTAAAAAGGAGAGAATAACATGGTTAAAGCTCTCTGTGGGTCACTGTTAAGCAGTAAAGTAACTGAAGTCAAATCCTGGAATAAGTTCCAGATGGTTGCTTCTTTTAAGTTCAATAAAGAATGACTGCAGTGATAGCAAATTGATCGTCTCTTTTCTGGAAAAAATAAATGATTCTGTATTACAGGCTGGTGTTAATCAACAGCACCACCTTCTGTTTGCAAAAGCTAAACAGTCCACAAAAGACCATTTTTATCCCTTTTTCACATTAGATAATCCAAGTATGTCATCATTTCTCAGTTTTATTTGTGCATGTGTGTGTACCTGTGTTGTTTGTAAAATGTGTGAACATAAATGTGGCCATAATAAATAATCAAAATAGTATTCATAAACTAAATATAATCATTTTGTTTCTCAAATTACCTTTTGAATGCTATGCTAATGCTCACCGATTATGTGAGATGGGCAGCTATATAAATATGATAAATAAATACATCTGTAGGACGAGCATAATGCAGTGGAGAATATCCATATTTGGGTATCAAGAACATTTGATATCTAAATTTTTAAAAAAGATGTGGGTGTATATTTAAACAGTTTGTTTGTTTATATGAGCAGCCATGTGCATACACCAAGATGTCCTGATACAACCATGCATTACTAACACCTTCAGTGTGCTACTATACAATTTATATAATGGGCTTCTTGAAAATTTTGACTAATGCTGGATGCTGTCGTTATCTGCTGGGATAAAATGCTGAAATCAAGTCTTCTCTCTTTTTCTATCAGGTGCAATGGCTACGAAATGATTTTTGAGACAATTTACACAATTTTTTTTTAATCATTTTTATGACCAGGTGGAGAGGCTGTGCTGAAGTATCATGGCCCCTCTAAGCATGGCTGGTGACAACACACAATGGGGGTTTCTTAATAGAAGCACCTCCTATGTGTAACTCCCCCCCACACATACACACAAAAAAGTATAAGTTTATCTCATTCTCTCTGAGCATTAAACCAGTAGATAAAAGCATTTATTTTTAAAAGAATTTTTTATTTTAGTTGTTGCTGCTCAGTTTAACTTATCTGTTGCTAGAGGGGTTTTTTTACCTGTGCCATGTTTGGCTTTTGGTGCTGCTAATAGCCTATTAAATATAGACTGCTGTTATTTATATCCTGATTTTATGCCCTTTTAGTCATGTACCTCTCATTCAGATACACTGTTGCAATGACATTTAGAGTAGGATTGTAAGTTTTTTCCCAGTCAAGTTTCATAGGATTAAATAAATTTACTGCTAATGAGCAAGCTATCCAATTATTTAATGTAGATAAAATTATATCATTTCTTTATAGTGAAACTGTATTCTTTCTCTCTGTATGATATTGTCTGGTTGATCCATTTGATAAGTTTTCCCCAATCCAACGCTCTTCAGATGCCTTGGATTTAAACTTCCATATTTCCCAGACGTGTTGACTGGGCACTATGGAAGGTGAAGTGCAGTAATAGCTAGGTGAAATCAAATTGGGAAAGGCTACATTAGACTGTCCTATGCTGAAGAATGATGAAAATCACAAAGTTTCACTTTAAATGTCTCCTTGTTGTTTATGATGTGATACCAGATTATTCTCTAGTTTGTCCTTGCTTGGAATTCCATCAAGTTTGCTAGGAATATGAAATGTCCTGTTAATGCTTCCTTTCCAGAGTGTATTTTGTAGAAAGAAAGAACTTTTCTATAAAGCACGTGACAGCCTTCTCCAACTAGCTACATGAGTGTTTCTTTGGTTCTTGTTCTTTTTTCCCCACCAAAAAGTTTTTGCCCACCAGTGAGTTTCATGCACCAATCAATTAATCCACTTATTTTGGCTACCTCCCACTTTTTTCCTCCCCAAATAGGTTCAGGTTCAGGTTATCAGTCAATGGTTGACAGTTACCTCTGCAAATTTATATCTCACCAATCAATTACTTCCATGGGGGGCAAAAAAAAAAAAAAATGGACATAAAATTTTAACACTAATGGCAGACAAAAAAGGAATAAGGGCCATAATTTTAAACAGAGGACAGGACTCCTGTTTAGCAGGTGAAGAGGATGTGAAAAGTTTTATTTATTAAATTTCTGACTTCTGTGAAAGTATTAAAGGCTCAAGGTTGCTGTCTTAATTCACCTGGTCTAAGATGAGGGAAATGTGCCCTCGCTTGTTTGAACAGTTAGTCCTGAAGACAATGGATTTATTTTACATATGGTAGAACATGTTTTGTGTCTGTTTAGGAGTGAATCTGGAGTTTATCTTAAGTGGTGAGTCCTTTACCTTTAAATAAGTGCTAAGTGCTTTACCTTTAAATAAGTGATATTAATATTAGGGCATGTCATCCCTGAGCAGATGGAAAAGACCGAACATAAAACTATTATAAGTTGCACCTTTAAAACTCCCTTTTCTACATTACTGCTATCTGCTTCAGAAAAGCTGCTCCCAGCATCCTAAATTTTGCTTTAGCCATAATTACTAATAGCTGTCCATAGGGCTTGAGGCCCATCATGAGTTTGCAGGAGGGGGATAAAATAAATCATCATTATTAATAATACTTTGTTGCATATTATGATTTTAGCAATTCCAAAATAGCTGTCTTAAAAAACAACCATATAAAAGGGCTCAGCCCATCAAGCGAAGTCAGCTTTTTATGTCATTGCCTGCTCATTAACACCAATTTTGTACCAAATTATCACTTCTCATCTACTGCACAATTTGCTGCCATACTGCCAATATTTTATTTCTTAGCTTCCTTGCTGTCACTACATAAAACAGAACTTGCTGTGTTACTTAAGGGTCAAAATCTGCCAGCAAGCAGCAAGTTACTTCACAGCATGAGACCCAGCATCAGAGGCATAGCAACTAAGGGACTATTTTTCTCTTTGAAGGTCTTAATTGCTGGTGGGACCAACCTGCCTTCCTTTGGAAAGAAGGAGCAAGATGCTTTCATGGACCTCATAGCTATCAGTCTGGCATTTGAAATGTGTAGGGACCATGACAATGATTGGGAGAAGTAAATACCAAGATATCTAAACTAGTTTACTTATTCCAGTTCATCACCATCAAGGAACCATTTGTTTTCTCTCTCTTGACTTGCAAAAATGAACCTCTTGATGTTAGAGTAGTTAATGTCAAGTGGCTCAGATCTACAAAATTCACTCAACTTTTTGAAGAGTCTGCACAAGCCAATTTTTGAGGTTGAAAGGAACATCATATCACCAGCATAAATATAAAAAAAAAGAAAGAAATCTTGCAATATCCAGTTGATAGTAGGAAAGCGTGAGTCTCTACTCTGTCTATAGCAGGAGTTAGGTTGAGCTATATTAATCACAATGAAAACAAATTCCAAGTCCTAGTTGCTCATAGGTCTAACTGAAGTGTAGATGCTCCCACCACTTGAATGACCCAATCCTGACAATTTGTTGTAGATCAGGTAGAAACTAGCTAGAGACAAGAAGAAATGGGTTATTAATGGATTATATTAATATTAGGGCATGTCATCCCTGAGCAGATGGAAAAGACCGTGTAACAACCGTCTGGAGCTAATGCACCTGGAAACAGCATGTTGTCACCAGACATATTTAAATCGTTCTCAGAGCAATGGGCCTCATACCTAGCACTCTTCTTTACCTGTATCAGTTCCATGAGATGGATCCCTCATTGATGGATGAATAGTATGGTTATCATTTATATACAAAAAGGGAATAAAACAAATCCAGCTAATTATTCGCCTACTCATTTGACTAATACCAGTTGCAAATCGAATGTATATCTCATTCAAAAACTCCTGGCACAGGAAGAATTAAGTTTTGCATACAGAACAAGCTGGATGTAGGATAGGTGTCAGTATACTGGATCAATGCTTTATATTGAAGCATTTGATTTGGAAGTTGTCTGAAAAACTATCCAGCAGCCTTTATATGGCATTTGTTGGTTTATCCTCAGTGTTTGATTTGGTGAGTGTAAATAAATAAATATGAAAAGTTATGCATGGCACATTACACAAAACATGTCCCTAACTTCTGATTCTAACATCTTGGCAAGTGCGCCTAATGGTAGAGGCCAGCTCTGAATCTATATGTATATTCATTACTTTTTCCTTCAAAACACTGTCCAGGATGCCAGCTGGACCTTTGTTATTATAGACTGTAAGGAAAACTATTTTTTTTCCTAGCAAAGGATCAGTAGAACCCTACCACTTTGATATCTTCATTGCCAATTCTAAGGCTGGTTGTTCTACCTGTGGTCATTAGTTTGTTCTTCTTTATATTTAATTTTAGTCCCATTTCTTCACTGTGCTCTTTGACTTTTCGTACTAAGGCTTGCAGATCCTTTGCATTTTTGGCTATCAGGGTAGAGCCATCAGCATAGCGTAGGTTATTGATGTTTCTTCCTCCAGTCTTAAAACCACACTCATCTTCTTCCAATCCACACTAAGATTATAACTCTGAGAAACTAATATGCAAGGCAGGGAGTAAATGAAAGACTGAGGCTTGTCAACTACCATTCTGTGACTCTGCATCCTCTGACAAAGTTGTCTACTGAATCCAGAGATTTCATCAAAATAATGAAACATGCCACGAGCTCCACCTCTTATGTATTTACATGCAATGTCACAATGCAATACAAAAAGAGCAGAGTTTGCATCACAATGCTGTGACACAGATTTTGTCATTTCCCTGCCCTTCCTCCTGGTTGCCTGTGGCCCTTGATGTCCCTGTACGCCTGGCAGGAAAGTACTGAAGCATTGTTAAAATTAAAGGTTGGCACAATGTGAAGATCCACACTCCAAGTGACCACACAGACAGAACACTGCTGCAAGATCTGTATTTACTGTTTCAGTGGTATATGAAAGGTAGGAAATACTGTAGATAATTTTGCCCCTCTTCTCCCACACAGAAGCATCTACATTATCTTTTCCTCAGATGTCTGCCATGATTGCAGAAAATATCCTTCTACTCATAGCTGCAATTGGAGCAGTGCCTTGGAAGGTTTATAAAGCTATTTTTGAAACAGTCCCTAAGGTAGAGGAATTAGTGAGCACAGTTGGATGTATATATCCTTAAACCTGTCACTTTCTGCATTCAATTCCCATTATTAAGTTCCCTAGAATAACGTTTGTAACACTGTCATTTTTCTACATACATTAACCCTTGTTCAAATGGCTGTTGCTATCATTAGCACCTGGTGGGGCTGTCTTGCCTGGCTGGTGTTATTAATAAGAACATAAAGCATACTTTCACCAAAGGTTTCCATATTATCTCAGTTCCTCCATACTGCATAGTCTTAAAAGAAAGGGAGACAGAACTGATTTCTGGGGGGGGGGGGGGGGGAACAGGCTGTACAAATTCTTCCACTGCCCAGAGATTAAAGCAAAGCTTTAATAAGCAGATGGTGACCTCTGTGAATCAGCCTGCCCATCGTGATTTATTAAAGTGGTTCTTACTCTAAGTTAATACTTGATAAGCTTCGATGCTTTGGGTCTGGGAGCACTCCTTTGTCAATTATTTGTAGCAAAGGCCACATGCAGCAGATCTAGAAAATAGACTAGGTGTATGAGTTCAGGCTGGGTACAGCCTTTGTAATATTAAAGTTGTAGAATGTGAAAAAGACTCTATAGACAAAGCTTTGCTCAAGCATTTTAACTCTGCTCAGTCATCATATCGGATAGCCTGGATTTTTAAAAATTTACCCTTCTTCCACCTGCATCCTCTGGTGGACTCATCTTTTGCCTACCTTTTCTATCAGCTCTGCTACTCCGGCTTTTCTGTAGAGCTATCAGAGCCAGGCTGCAAACTCTGGATGACCACTGGATGGCAGCAGATGTGTGAGGGTTTTATCTCTTTATTGCCATGTAGTGGTCATCCAGGTTTTTGCAGCCCAGATACAATAGCTTTATGCTGGAAGAAAACAAAATTGTCATTTTAAAATCCAAGCCAGAATGGGGGAAGACAGAGAACTCTGGGGAGAGAAACCACAAGACAGTGCTGGAGGCGATGCTGAAGATCAGTGGGACTTTATCATCTTCCCTGAGTCTTAAAGTAAGCTTGGAAAAGCTAAAAGCAAGCCAAGGTAACATTGAATCAGGAAGGAACTTTTGATTCAAGGAACTGTTGTTTGGGTAGATAAAGGTAAACAAGTTCAGCTAAAATTCTCTGCCAGGATTTATGCTTTACTTTAATGGGTATCCAATAGTTAAATGCTTTGATGTCCCTGAAGCTTTTGGACCTGATATTATTGTTTCTCATTTTCATGTTCTCTACACATGGTTGGTGATTTACCTAGTTCTTTTGTTTTTATGCAATGTGGAATCTCATTACGTTAGAGTACTTCCAAACAAGAGCAGGCTGTTAAACCCTGGCACAGTCTGCTCAGCCCTCTTATGTGAATGACTTCAATCTTACTGGGAGATTATTTTTAAGATACTGCCTGTGATTTTAGCAGTGCTATAGGATTATTTTCTCCAACAGTGATTGTTTTCACAGGAGCCTAGTTAAAATGGAATGGAAAGTTTCACGTCTTCTCTTTTCTTATTGTTAATAAAGTTTAATTTACTGTTAATGCCTGTTATATTATTCTGACTCCCAAGAGAGGGGGAAACAGCTTTTCCCCTGACACACAACTCGACCTCACATTACAGCAATAAGAGATGGTGTTACAAAATTTATTTCACTTTTGTTCTTATTTTTCCTTGATTTGCCACTTTGGACTGTGGGACTCCTTTCTGTCCCACAAATACTGGGGTTAAGGGAAACGATATCTTTTCAGCAGATGGGTGGGGCAGTAAAAGTATTACAAAGCAACTAAGGCAGGAAAACAGGCCAGTCTGTATAAAACCAGAGGATTCCTGCAAAGGGAGGGTTGAGAGTTGTAACTTCTCATTCTCCAGGCTCAGCCTTTACTATTAAAACATCTAACATTACTCTTTAGAGGGTTGTTTTTTTAATTTAGAAGTGGGTTTGGGTGTGTGTATCCTTATCATTACTATCCTCCTGTCTTTCATAATGTCCTTGCTTAGGGGCACTATCTTTTTTTCTTCTTTAGGGTTTAAAGCCCCCCCCCCCCCAAACTGCACAGATACTTAAAGTGAATACCTGTCAGTGAATGAAGGAACAGGTATTTCAAGGGAATAAAATGAGTGAAGGAAGCAAGTACAGTGACCCCAATCCTACCATCTCCAATTTTGCCAACTTGAACAGAAAGATTCAAATGATGCCCTGCTTTTTTTCTCTCCAGCTCTCATTTACTTTGATGAAAGATTAATTGCTTTTGAATTTTCATTCACAATAGAATTTTGGTAGCCAGGGTGTGCGCATGAATATTCAGTCTTCAGCTTTCCAGTCACCTCACTTGCAGACTGCAGCCTCCCTGGTTGCCCATGTTTGAATAAAATCACAAGGGAAGCTCTCCTAAGTCCAGAAAGGACTTTGGAGTGATTGAAAAATGTAACAGGAAACACTATCAGAAGTAGCATCCTTGACCACCTCAGCAAAAAAACACCCCCAAAAGAAATTCAGCAACAATCTCAAGCATTCTCAGCATAAGATAGAAGAACAGAAGCATTTTTGAGAGGAGCAAGGAAAGAAATGTTTTGAGGAACTGCAAGGCAGCTTTCAGCATGACTTTCATCATAACAGGGGTCCTTGTATTTGCATTAACCTCAGGAAGACATTTTCTTCTAATCTTGCCATTCAGCATAACATGAGGGGATCCCAGGAGGTGGGACAATGTACCGTATTTTTCCGTCAATAAGACGCCCCCATGTACAAGACGACCCCCACTTTTCCAACCCAAATTAAGAAATCAATATTTTAAAGATGGTGCAGAACACATTTTTATTTAGTAATTAGGTAACATTGACCTGATACTCGGTGGGAGGAGGTCCAAACCGTCTCTCTGCAGCTCTATTTCCATGCTCTTTTGCATAACTGATTACATTCAAGCACGAGTGAAACTGCCGATAGCTTGTCTCTGCAAACAGCCTTCCTCTAATTGGTTTGTTCAGCATCAGCTGACGTCAGTTACATAAGGCTCGTTTGCAGACTCAAGCTATTTCACTCGTGATTGGAGGCTAGCAATAGGAGGAAGCCTATTGCTAGTATGGGCAGTTTTGCAACTGCGCGGTTCTCTCCTCGGCTGACTTCCTTGAATAAGACGCCCTTCAATTTTTTGGGTAAGGATTTTAGAAAAAAGTATCGTCTTATAGTCGGAAAAATACGGTATGTATGTATGTATACACAAGTTTATATACCACCTGCTTTCTGGTGGCTCCTTGCCTTTTAGGTGTGTTTAAATTAATTTTGGGCTAAAATCTGATTTTCCAACTCTCACGTTTTCTTCCCTTGCAAAACACACTTCTGTTTTTCTACTGCATTCCAAGGTTGATGTGCAATTTCTTGTGGAACATCTTTTAGTGATGCTTTTGAGCTTCCTTGGTGTTGCAAGATGGCAGAATGTGCTGTTGTTTCTAATGTTACTCCATCATTCTGCAGCCTCTCTGGTTTCCTCTGCCTCCTGATTTAAAAAAGACCTTCATGGTAAACCCCAACTCAGGTTAACAAAACACAATTCCTGTAGTGACATACCTTGCAATGACCAAACAAATAAGCCATATTATAGTTTAATATGATGGCCAGCTTTTCATAACATCCTAAACCCACAACATTCTGAACCGCAAATATCCAAGCTCATTTTTGTCTAGTCTAGCATGCTGTGCAAACCAACTGTTTTGTCTCTGTTTGGTTTTAATAGAGGGATAGGAAATCAGGGTAGCTGAGGACCATTAGATAGAATGAAAGACAAGATGGTCACACACAACTTTCACTAAGTGTAAGAACCATCCATCAGAATTTCACCAAGGACTCCTTCTCTGAACAGCCTCTGCTGCTCAGAATAGAAAACTTCTTCTTTTTCTATCAAATAAAATTAGAGGTTTGGCAGGTGTTTTTTTAAAACCACAGCACCACTTTAAATATCCAATTCAAGCTAAATGCTAAAGTAGGGCTTCATTGTATATCTGTAAAAGCATCGTAATATTAGAATTGCTGTTCAACCTATACTTGAGTCTGTAGAACTATACAGATTTTTATAATTGGAAGCAATCTTAGAGAATTTAGGGAAACATACTGTGTACATTTTCATGAAACTAGTTTGGATACTGTATGTTCTTAAGATTGTGACCTAAAATGATTAAGTGGAATATGCATAGATCGCATAGACTGCAGCTTCCCTATGCATATAAGGAAGCAAAAGATGAATGAAAGTATAAAAGTATTTCTAACACAATCTGTTTCTTATTGAAAAAGACAGTTTCCTATTTGATTTATCATCCATATTTGTCTTATTTGCCCAGCAATAATTACCATTAAGTTGACTAGAATGTATTTCTCGCCACACAAGTATTCTTAGCCTGATGAAGAGATACATAACCCTAATGTTCTAGGGTCACATATGGTCTCTTTCAAACCTTGGTGGTATCCCCCCTGTGATCTCCAAAACCTGTTACCAAATTATAACTTTTAATCTGGCAAAAGAGGAAAATTATTAAGGAAATGGAGCGTGATCAATAATATAAGCTGCATTTAAAGTTAATTCAATTTAAATCAAATGAAATCTTTTATTTTTTTTAACTTGATTCAAGCTGTTATGTTTTGGAGAATGGCCCCAACACACCACTCAGAGATCAAGTGAGGTTGTGGCTGTAGAAAAAACACCTTCTTGAGTAGCTGGCTGGAGAATATAATATAGAGAATAATGTGAATTAATAGCTTCTTGGTCTGTGTTCAAGTAAATGATTGCCAAATGAACTTTTATTAAAAGGATAGTGTTTGAGTGTAGTTGGCTTTTATTTTCATTCTCAAGTGAGCTTTTCACAGTATAAAGTGCACAGCTGTGTAAATAGTATGAAGTGTGTTTATTATGTCAGTCTTCTTATAGCAGCTGTTTGCATACATATCAAAGCTTTTAAAGACATCTCTGCAAAATGAAAATTGGATCACAGAAGAATGTGTCCATGGAAACATGTGTCTGCAAAATATCAAGGTTATAGAATACTGAATTTTAATCTATGAATTTAATTATTAATAAGATAATTCAAGCAAGCTAATAAGAATGAACTCTAAACTTGTAATAGAGTTTTTAGTCATGATTTAAATATATGACCCCAAAATGGTAGTTTTTCAACTGGTCAAATATCTGAGTATGAAGATGACAAATTATATTAAAGCTAGCATGTGGACTTAAATAATCTCTTGGAAAGACATAATGTTAGCATGCAATGGAATCAAGCAGTTCAATACTCCTCTTTCACAGCTGGAAAATACTAGGAAACATCAATATTAATTGCTTTACTAATACAATGTGTTCTTAAAGTTAATTCAGGGGACAACAAATAAAGCAAGGTTGGAAAGCCATCAAAGTATCTTTTCTTTTCTTGGCTGGGAAAAAGCAGAACAGCAGCAACCGGAAGAGTTGTACTCTTCCAAAAATATGTTAGACATGCCATATTGAGAAAGTGGAATAGATACAAATCCAGGTTGTGTCCAAAAACACCTTTGCAGCTGTCAGCACAAGAGGCATTTTATAGATGAGAAATAATAGGCAAATATGAATGGCTAACATATGGTAAGACACTAGAATTTTGCCAAGGGGAATGCCAAATAAAATCAAGGGAAAAATTGGTGGCAGAAGGATATAGTTGTCAATTTTTTCAAAAAAATTATTTACAGTTATCAGAAAGATTTAAAGTAGACAAAAAAGTTTATGGTATTGAATGAACATTGTAAGTGTGATTTCGAAATAGAATTGTGTACAAATGATGAACATGTGATTGCTAAAATGTATAAACTTTAATTGAAATTTGAAACAGAAGAACAAGTGAAAGAATGTAGGATAAAGTGGACTAAAAATTTGGTTATAATATACAGATCTAACAGTGGGAAAAACATGGTTGAAAGGATTGAAATTTACACTATGTTATAATCTTAAAGAAAACTTTTATAAAATGATGTACCGTTGGTATATGACATCTCAGCAATTGTCTAGAATGTATAAAGGCACTTCAAGTTTATGTTGGAAATGTGAACAACAAGAAGGGTCATTTTAACATGCTTGATGGTCATATAAAAACTCTAGAAAATTTTGGATTCAAATACATACATTGATTCAGAGGATTTTAAAGATTAATACACAATTGAGAGCAGAAGATTTCCTCTTGGGACTGATGGACAAACAGTTGGAAAAAAATCATGGAACTTGGTTTTTTTATATGACAACCATAGCGAGATTTTTGTATGCACAAATGTGGAAAGATTTGGCCATACTTACAATGGAGGAATGGTTGGTGAAGATGATAGAACTTGCTGACATGGCCAAATTGACTTGTTTGATTAGAGGAAAGACAATATCTATGTTTATTGCTGACTGGATACCCTTTATGGACTTTTTGCATAAAACAGAAAAAAAATGAACTTATGATTTATGGTTTTGAAGATTAGAGAAGATAGATTATAGAAAGAAGAGAGTCATGTTGTAACCAAAATAGGAATTCTCTTTCAAGTCAGTGATTATAGTTTTACAAATCCTAAGCTGAGTGTTGTTCTTTTAATTCAACAATTGGATATTGGATAAAGCCACCAGATTTTGAATTTCCTTGATTGATATTCAAAGCTTCCAAGTACAGTATGTGCTAAATGTTTTAAATGTTGGCTTTTTAGTTTATGCCAACAGTCCAATCATGCTACAATATTGCTGAACAGGTTTCCAGCATTATATGTCCTACCATCCAACATTATCAGCAAGTTGCAAGAACTCATCTGAGACTATATCCATGGCAGCTCTGCTGTATTCATAACTACTTTCAATAGTTCCACCTAGTTTTGTCTTTCTTAGATATACAAACTCCTTACTTTCCCCTATCCCACCCCTGCAACCCTTTTCATCATTCTTTTCCAGTCATAAATTCTTTTTTATCTTTTTAAATTTACAAAAATTCAGAATGGTATATCCTTGTAATCATTTAAATATGTTCCCCTTGTGCAGTCAACAAAAGATGTCTGTCTTCTGTATTACCATGGGAATAAAAAAAAAAACACTGTTATTTGATGTCATTGTACATTGTTGTAGAAGAAGCTAAAGGAGTGAGTGTGTACGTTTAAGATAGCTAATGATGCAATTAGAACTATGGTACCAGGGGATAATTTGTTCCTTGAAGGATAGAAGCGACAGGAATCCACAACATTACTAAAATGTATTTCCTACCCTACCCCCATCCCCATTGGAGATTAAGGCATTAACTCTTTGCATGGTTTTCCTTAAAGAGCATTCAGATCTAGTTGTTATATCAGTTAAAGCCAAATATGCTTACTGGAATTGTACAACTGATCTCTCATAGAACAGAATGATGGGATAACCTGCCATCATTCATTTTGAAGGTCACTTCAAAACAAAATAACTTGGAAACATTCAAGGAATGTAAATTTTATCTCATGGGATGTGCCAGCTATTTGAGTTTATGCACAATGCTGAGTCTATATCATATTAAATTCAAGAGTGACTCTGTTAAAGGAATCTGTGGTTTAAGACAGAATGGCCATAAAAGTAGAAAGGAATGCACAGGGCCAGTGGGCAGGAACAAGATTTGGGTTGGTTTATTTGTATTTCTTCAACATTCCCATAAAATTAGCCCCATCATTTAAGCAACCTCCTTTGAAAGCAGGTAAAAGTCAGGTATGCCACAAAAGAGAGGTATTACTTCTAGACGTCTCTATCTTTGAAGAAAAGTGATCATTGCCTACAAAGGACAACATGTGTATAATTAGTACAAGGGCACCAAACTATTCCAGAAGGAGCAGGAGGTCACTCATTGTTCTCTATTGCAGAACAGCTGATCAGGAATCTGCCATTTATGCAGTGTAAAAGCTCTTTTGGGTTGGGGCTCTTAGCTCACAATTGTTCTTACCCAAACCAGATCACCTCTGAAAAGCCTTTCTACTTACTTTTAAGCCTAGAAACACTTTATTCTTGTTCTTCTAAAAACAAGTACTTTATGTATTGATTTTTGATATCTGAAAAATAAGCTCAGATCTTCTTTTTTTTATATTTTAGTAGGTATAAAACATTAAATCATGGCTTCCTGGCATAGATGGAAAAGGAAACAGTAGTTTAGTAAACCGGTAAAGGAATTAGGATTATGAGGAGAAGAACAGTGGATTGAGGATGGAGCTTCTAGCTATAAAAGTCATTTTCAGCACAGTAAAATCAGGTTTATTATTCTGAGATAGTTATGTCCAAATGGAGGCCTCGTCTATGAATTCAACAGTGAATATGAAAATTTCAGCTACAAGCCATTTGCCCAACTCAGTGGAGCTGCCTGCCTTCTTTTATCCTACTAGTACCTTTCAAATCCATACCCAGTTAAGACCATCTCTTCTTTATATGGATATATCAGATTACATGTATTGTCTATACAGCAAGCTTTTTCAATTTGGTTCCAACAAATTTGTTTGGATGGTCATTTCCAGAATTCTCATGTTCAGCCATGTAGGCTAAGAATGTTGGAAGTTGAAGTTCCAAAATATCTAGGAGACCACAAGATTTTTTCAAGATTTTCCATGGTATATCAATGCAATCATAATCATCATGAGGTAGAGGAAAGGGACTGTGATAGAAGGAAGAGATCTCTGAGACCTATGGTGATCTCTCCTACAGAGCATGAGCACTAATAGCAAAGAAAGTGTTTTATAGACTTTGATTCTATCTTCCATTGCAAAATATGCATTAGTCTGGAAACACACCTGATGAAGACACTGGAAGTACTGGGGCATCTTTCATGACATATGACTCTGTAGGTGTTGTTGGCTTATCTTGGTAGAATACAGAAGTGTTATACATTTTTATTCTTTTATTCTTCTTGTGGTTGCATTTCAGAATGATTGTATTTAGATAGATAGATAGATAGATAGATAGATAGATAGATAGATAGATGATAGATAGATAGACAGACAGACAGACAGACAGACAGTTGGCATCTCTGAGTTCACTAAAAAGATTTTAAAGAAATGTTTTACCATTTGGGAATAGGATTCTTTGGATGATGTTTGATATAGGACCAGCTGCATCCATCAATATCCCATCAATGTGACCTAAATTTGGGGGAAGTGCAAATTTACATTTAATTTTTTATAGCAATTTTATTAAAGATTATAATTACAGTAGTAAAAATTAATACAAACTGAAAAAAATAGAATAAAAAGAAAGAGCAGAAGGTGCAGAAAACAAAGGAAAAGAAAGAAAATAAGAATATAGTAAAAAAAAAGAAAATGTATATATAATTAAGCGACTTCCCACCTTTATCACAAGTATAAACAATGTTAATAACACATCACCTTCTCTTAAAATACAAAATGATATCTTCTTCCCATATATCATCTCTTATCTATAAACAAGTCCATAAAGCATCATCATTTCAGTCCTGATGTCAGCAAAAGTCCATTAAGTGTTACCAGAGTTAACAATATATCTATTTTAACCTTGATCAAATAAACCAACTTTGCATTCCTTCCTTTACTTCTAACTATCTTAACCTTTAGTCCCTTCAAATAATGTCCTAGAACTTGATTTCTTTTCATTTTTTCTTTGTTCCTGCTCACAAAATTCTTCAAAGCATTAACAAGACTCTTTTGTAAATCCAATATAGGAAAATTATCCAGGTCACTCTGTTGGTTTGTTGTTTGTATGTCCTTTTTGATTATTAAGACATCAGCTGGTTTCTTTTGTATGTCCAGTGTAACATCTTTTTCATGCCAGTCTTGATCTTGTCAGGTAATACTTGTTCTTCTTCCATAACATCTTTTAGACATACTCTATCTAGAGACGCAGACTTTATTAAAATTAACTTCTGGGTCCATTGTTCAAAAATATCCTTCAGTATTTTTCAATGTTAAAATATTTTGCTTCATTCTGTAACTATAAGTCAAGTTTAAATATTCTTTTCCTTTAACTGTAATCTTTAGTTCCTTCTAGTTACTTCTAGTGTCCAATTTTTTAAAATCTTATGGGCTTTTTAAAAAAAAAAAAAATCTAAACAAAAGCATTTTCCCATGGGAAGGATTCTTTATAACTAATTCCAAAATCTTATTTCAAATTTATCTGGACCCTTAGTCCATTTGTAGCTTTCTAAAATCAAAGTTTTAATCACTGTTAAATGTTGTTGTCCCCCCCCCCCCATTTTTAAATTCTTAAACTTGTAGTTAAAACTTTTTTTGGCTAAGTATTGAAGGAAACTCACCTACTGCTGTAAAACTTGTCAATCCAGAGGTTCCTAATAGCTGAAAAGCAGTTAACAAGCAATTTCCAAAAGTGATTGGAAAAGGAAGTATACAAACTTAGTGCCCTTTCAAAGGCACCAACCACAGTTTGAGCAAGATGGTTATTCCCTCACCTCCCAGAGCTCTAAACCTGCTGGAGACTGCTATCTTGCAATCTCCTCATGAGAAGCAGCTGTCTGGAGCACTTGTGGGCAATCTCAACTCCTCTCTGTCAGATTCAGCCGGCATGGCAGGGCACGGTGAAGCGCTGCTCAGCCGTGCCTAGTCAATTTCACCGCCCAGGTGCTAGCCGAGGAAAAGGGGAAGTGAAAACCGTGAACTGATTAAGGCCAGGTGGCGGTGCTTAACTCAAAACTGCAAGCGTATACTTTGTATCAGCGCGGTTTCCCCTCGAGCACTGCAAACAAAGGAAAGCGCAGAGGCTCGGAAGCAAAGCAACGAACGATCAAGAATTCCTGGCTTTGCGCGCAAACAGGCAAACCCAACAAAGGCAACAACAGCACAGCCCATAGACTGCAATCAGAAAGACAAAAGCACTGGACTGAATCTGCCAGTTGGAGGAGGGGAGATTACTGCAGGTACTCTGTAACCAAGCAATGGGGGAAAGCGTGGGAACGGGGAAACTATAAAATACAATTGTAAGATGTGCCAAGCCAATCCTGGCTTTGTCTGTACTTACTTACGTAACGCTTGAGTAAACTGCTTTGCTGAACACATGTGTCACGAGAGTTTTTCTGAGACGAACAGGGTAAACCTTACACTCTCCTTGTCTGGAGTGGAATTATCGAAGAGCCAGTCTATTCGCCAGCTGGCTCTGCATTCTGCCACAGTCATCAGCTCCGCTTTTCGTGGCGTCATTTTCAGTCTGCCATTTCTTCCATGAAAGTCTTCAAATTTACATTTAATTTTGTTTCAATTTATACAGTTAAATGTATTTTTAGAATTAAAATCTTTGGCTGCCCCATTAACCACTCTTCAGTAATCTTCCAGTAAAAAGCACATATACAGAGAACATTGTTCCCAATCTATGGAATCATTCTCATCCTATGGAATGTATTCCTTTGGGAGTTAAACTTCATCCCACCCTTTCTGCCTTTCGGAAAAATGTAAGACCTTCCTTTTCAGCCAAGTCCTTTCAGTTGTATTAAAAATTATTTTTGCCTTTTAATTTTTTTTATTATTCTTTATATTTTGCTTACATTTTGATTGAGCTCTGTGGATAGAAAGGATACTAACTTGTTTAGCATAGTCTAATCCTAATTTCTAACCAATGCATTCATAATTACCAATATAATGCAAGTGAGGAAGGCACTTACATTGCATATATCACGAACGCAAATATGCTCTAAAGCCTAATTTATTTGGATCAGCAGGGGAGACATTCAAACAGTAACTAGTTTTATCTAGCATCTGGGGTTGGTTATTTACATTTTCCCTCCTATCTTTTTTTCAACTCTGATCTTGACTGCTATGGACCTTGACTTTAAGGTTTTTTGTGCTTTGCATATTTCTAGTAAATGAAAAGAAGACCTTGTAATCCCAAAGTGCGGTGAAGGCGAGCATTATCTGACTGTATGCTATCATGCCTCATTTCACACTTGATGAAATATATTCCACTGCAACCACATCGTATAGCAGCTCTAATTATTTCCAAGCTAAAGTGGATTAATGTATTTATTTGCAAGAAGAACCAGCAACTGATGACTTATGATCCAGCACAGATATAGCAGCCAATTTCCCTTATATAGTAGCCTCCCTTGGAAATAAGAACACCATGTGCCTCAATATCTCTTGAAAATCAGGGTCTGAGATGCCTCAGCACAGCTATCTGTATTTATTATCACACAACAATAATGTTTTTCATGGACAGGCATGTGTACTATATCTTCTGTAAAAAGCTTTGGCTGAGCTTGCAAAAAGAAAAGGTCTGTTTTGCCAGGGACAATAGGAAGGAAGGAAGGAAGGGAGGGAGGGAGGGAGGGAGGGAGGGATCTCTTTCAAAATGCTTTTTGTTGATATTTAATCTTGCCTTGATATTATTAATATTTATTAATTGGTTGCTTTTTTGCCATATATATAGCTCTTTAGAATTGGCAATGAAGATATCAAAGTGGTGGATAGCTTCTGACTTTTAGGAACAATTATCAACAGTAAAGGAAGAAGGAGTCAAGAAATACACCACCAACTAGCACTTGGCAGAGCAGCAATGAAGGCCTTGGAAAGATATTCAAATGCCATGATGTGACTATATGTTAAAAGATCAGAAATATACAAGCAATAGTATTCCCTGTGACACTCTATGGAAGTGAAAGTTGGACTTTGAAGAAGCAAGATAGGAGAAGTATAGATGCTTTTGAATGTTGGTGTTGGAGAAGATACCTGAGAATACCATGGACAGCCAAGAAAACAAACAAATGGATCATCAACCAGATCAACCAGGAGTTCTCACTCGAGGCACAAATGACCAGGGTCAAATTATCCTACTTTGGACACATTATGTGAAGACCCAAGTCTCTGGAAAAAGCTCTAATGCTGGGAAAGGTGGAAGGAAAGAGAAGAAGAGGATGACTAGCAGCAAGATGGATGAATTTAGTTACAGTGCAATGGGTGTGCCATTGGAAGACCTGAAAGGCCAGGTTACAGACAGATTGTCATGGAGAATATCTATCTGGTCACTATGAGTCAACAACAACTTGATGGCACATAAGCAATCAATCAATATAATTCTTTTATTAGTTTTATGTTTTATACCCTTTTTATCATTGCATTACGCTAGCAGTTTAGAAATATAAACAAAAAATGGTACATATTTATTCCAAAACTTCATTATTAAATTTAGATTCTAAAACAGAATCTATGGGAGGACAAGGGACCAGAAAACCAGAAATAGCAATGACTAAAGTAAATAGCAGAGGTACATGTGTACCTTGTTAATGGTTTGTTGAAAGAATTACTAACAATTATCAACATAGAAGGCAGGTTTCTTTAGTGATTATCAAAGACTCCAAGATTATCATCTGCACTGAGTATGTTTGAAAAGTTGATAAATGAATGCTATGAGATGTACAAACTCACAAATTATGCTTATCTGACTATGTTGTAAAGCTGAATGGAGAAGACAATATAAGCCATTAACTAATACAAACCAGTATTACACCATTATTTTTAAAAAATGAAAATTCAGAGCTTGTTTATGTATTGGCTGAAGTTAATAAAACATATGATTGATTTACTTTAACTCTTGGAACATGTTAGAGAGAAAACGGTTCTTTTGTTGTTCAGTCGTTAAGTCGTGTCCGACTCTTCGTGACCCCATGAACCATATTGCGCCAGGCCTTCCTGTCCTTCACTGCCTCCCTGAGTTTGCTCAGTTTCATGCTCATTGCTTCAGTGATGCTATCTAACCATCTCATCCTCTGCCGTCCTCTTCTCCTTTTGCCTTCAATCTTTCCCAGCATCAGGGTCTTTTCCAAAGAGTCTTCTCTTCGCATTAGGTGACCAAAGTATCTGAGCTTGAGCTTCAGTATCAATCCTTCCAATGAGCAATCAGGGTTGATTTCCTTTAAGATTGACTGGTTTGACCTCCTAGCAGTCCAGGGGACTCTTAAGAGTCTTCTCCAGCACCACAGTTCAAAGGCATCAATTCTTCGGCGTTCAGCCTTCTTTATGGTCCAGCTCTCACAGCCATACATTACTACTGGAACGGTTCTTTGGACACTGTTAACTTCTCAAAATATTATCCCTAATTAAGTAAAAGTCTGCATGCTTGGTTGCCTGACTATAGTTGGCATTAGAAATACAGAGGCAAAGATCTCATCAAGAAAGTAAGATGAGATTTACTCCACCTTTTTTTTTTCTCAGTCCTCTTTATGGACTGAGAATTAAAATCTCACTGGTTTCTGTTATAACTTTTTCCTATAGGATTGATAAAAACTGAAGATTTCAAATATAGCATTGTTCAACTTTTCCATAGAGATCCTGTGCTGAAATTCCTACTAGGTGAAATCACAAAAAAGGTATGATGTTTATCCTTCTGGCTGAAATTGCTGTTAGAATGAGTATCTTGCAGTTTATATAAGGTTTTGTATTCCTGTAAATTTGGAGCTGCAGAAAAAGGAAACATGTCTGCTACCATCTCCTGGCTGAAATCTATAGTACAATGCATTCAATTTCCCAGAAGGGAATACAGTACAACACACCCAAATTGCTGCTGTATTTTACTAGAACATGTTAATTGCAATATTCTCCCATTCTGACATCTTCACAGGGCATACAAGTAACCTTTTGTCATCGACTGAAGTATTGGATTTACCATGCATAAGCCAAAAGCTATCTTCCAAATATCTTCATGGTTTCTCTGTATTTCTGATCTGTTGTTGATGCACTCTGATAAGTTGATGTTAATAAATATTATTTGCCCATATCTATATGGGGGCAGAGGAGATTAGGAGAAGACTGCTATCCAGACCTTCACATTGGACTTCCAGATTTTTTGAGCCTAAGTCAGCATTTAAATCTAATAGAAAAAAAACAAGCATAGAACCTGGGCCCCAGTGCTGACTCAGTGGCTATACATGTGGATAGCTAGCTTAGCCAATGTACATGGTGCCAACCTGTTAATGGTAAAAATAGTGTTATATTCAGTGTAGCATTTCCATTAATGTAAGGAAGGAACATCTTCATCCTACATGAGAATCATAAGTTCTTCAAGCCAGACTAATTGATTATATATTAGACAACCTGTGACCCATTGGGTCATCATTTCAGAGATATTTTCTTACCTAAACAGAGAAAGAGAATGACCAAGGGCAAAAACGTAGTGTGGGCATGAGAGACTTACGACTTGCTGCCAACTTCCCCATTGACTTTGCTTGTGGGAAGCTGGCAGGGAGCATCAAAAATCTTCCTTCCTTCCTTCCTTCCTTCCTTCCTTCCTTCCTTCCTTCCCTCCCTCCCTCCCTCCCTCCCTCCCTCCCTCCCTTCCTCCCTGGGAGGAGTTGGAACAAAGGGAGCTGTGAACCATGAAGAAAACTGCACCCCTGCTCCCCATTCTGGCATGTCCCTGAGAAGCTCCTTCCTCGAGGAAGAAATAGGGCTCACCCATTGACCACTGGCACCCCCAGCCATCCCTGCTTCACCAACAGGCATCCAAGTCGCTTCCTCCTCCTTCCCTCAATGCCAATCACAAGAGATTGCAAATTTCTGCTTTATTTCCAAAGCAGCCAATTGCCACTTGCTGGTTGGACCTTGCTGCCAGCCAATTGGGCACAGGGGACAGATGGAGGCAGGAAAGAGGTTGGGGATATTTCCATGATGATCACATGACTGGGCTGACCACAGCAGTATGGTAGCACAGCAGTGCTGAAGCAGCCACAAATTTCCCAAATTTCAATCCCATGGGAGGAATGGGTTCCGGATTTTGGACACGTTCTGTAAGTTAGCTCATTTGGAGTACCTTGGTTCAAAAATTGTTGCCCTATGATGCACCATTTTGCCCAATTGAAGGTTACAGACACAAGAATTTTAGTTGTATGTAGATTCTGTTGAATGCAGGTTACTCCCAAGTAAGTGCATGCACCATTCAACCTTAAAAGAACAATTGCTGGTCATTTGGGATAAACGACCGTTTGCTCCTATTTGGCTCATTGCTTCTTAAGAATGTGTATTTTCTTTTTGGAAATTAAATGTTGGAGCTTCTCTTAGAACTGTACTTTCTGAAGGACCATAGTCTGGCCTTCCCTGCCATAAAGGGAAAATGTGTTTCCCGGCTTCTTCTAGCTAGGAATCTTTCTCCATCCAGGAACACTGAAACTACAAAGGCTTGATTCAATTCCTGTTGCCCTAAACTTGTGTGGGCAATTTGCAGCCCTCTGTTCATTGCTGAACTTCAATTTCCAGTAGCCTAAATGTTGAAAACATCAGGGCTCTGAGATCTACTGTAAATTATGCTCCACTTTCTAATGAATATGACTATGTTTGTTT
Organism: Liasis olivaceus; assembly: GCA_030867105.1. Classification (NCBI taxonomy): domain Eukaryota; kingdom Metazoa; phylum Chordata; class Lepidosauria; order Squamata; family Pythonidae; genus Liasis; species Liasis olivaceus. The sequence goes on along the minus strand of CM061350.1, from coordinate 43,194,440 downwards.
GCTTGTCTCAACTTCAGTTTCTCCTTATGAGGCAATTTATACTCAGTCTCCAAGTAACCTTGTTGTTGTTCACAATCTCTGTGACCTTCCTTTGTGTTTGATTCCTTAGCTCAACTGAAAGCCTTCCACTTTTGCTAAGCCTTAGTTCCTCTTTTGCTCAGTGTTATTTCTGTATAGAACAGCTTCTCAATTCCTAGCATGCTGGGTGGGGAATTCTGGGAGTTGAAGTTCATACATCTTGAAGTTGCTGAGATTGAAAATGCTGGTGTTGAAAGTTATAAACTTTTGTTCTTTGCGGTTCGGCTTGTGTCTGCTTGTTCCATTTGTGCTATTTAGATTTGAATTAGTTTTGTTTTCCTTTATCCCTTGTGGTTGGCAGCCTACAGACCTAGTGATTAAGGTATAGAGGGCTTGTGATCAATGTCCACATGTTCTTGTGGTAAAAGGTCATATCCTGAGCATATTCTGGCTATGTTGGGGAGCCACACCATTCTTTCCAGCATCCATGCAATATCCACTTATATGTTACACTTGTGCTTCTAGTTCTCAGGGATTTTATCAGATATGCATCCTAAAAGTCTATCCAGCAAAAGTAATTTTAATATTGAATTCCATGTCTCTGATCATTCTTTCTTAATCATTTCTATATGGATTGCACTTTTAGAGTATACCTGTGCTTCTGTGCCTCTTTCTTCTAACATGCAAGAAGTTACCTAGGTGGGCAATGAAACTTTCTGGTACATTTTTTGAGTAATTATGTTCTTTCATCAGAAAGAGGAATCACTTATCCTAGAAATGTTTAAGGCTAATCCTATCAATTATTATTTTTTAATTAATCATAAGCAGTACTACATCATGATCATGTACAACAGAGAGGTGGGGGGCTGTAATTCAGATATTTATATTTATCTATCTACCTATCAAATTTCTAGACAACCACAATTTGCAAGACTCTTGGTGGTTCACAATATAATCAATAAACCATTAAAATATCCACAGTATACAATAAAACATCCAGGGTAAATACTGATAATTAATTTAAAATTAAACTTCAATTCCTTAAAAATAATCAAAGCCCACATATAGACACAATCAATTAAATCACAAAAGATTCCAGAATGTGATCAATGTCAGGTCAGGCTGTTGTTTAACACAGGAGCCATAATGGAGAAACATTGCCTCCTTTTAAGTCCTTCTTATCTGATGGAAGATATGGCATTATTAGTACATGTTCTATGGACCTGCACTGTTGGGAGATGTATTTTGGGTGGTTATTGGAGGCCATTGTTGGATATATAAGTACCTTTTTAAAGCAATCAGGTCTGATTTCTCCTGATCCTGACTGAAGGAATTCCCCATCTTATATTGTCTGTGTGCCTTTTGTCTGTTACTCTTTATAAGAAGGAACATTTCAGCTTGCATAAAGCACAAAACCTTAGCATAAAATTTTCTCTGTTATTAATCAGTATAGTTTTAATAAGGTAACCTGTATTTGTGTGTGTGTATGTGTGTGGCTAAATGTAGCAACATCCACCAAATATATCTAGCAATCACACTATTTCCCAGACTGAGCAGCTGATAAAATAAACTGCTTAAACTAATTCCTATATCAGCCAGCATGATTGATGATAAAAGATGCTGGGAGTTGCATTCAACTCTAAGTTGTCACACACTCCTCTAAACAAATGACTGTTGGTGTATAATCCACTTGGGATGCTAGAATCCTAAAAGCATGTAGTTTAGGAGTAGAGCTGTGTATTAAGATATCTGGATGCAAAATACCTAAGAAATCGGTATGTTTAAACTCTGTAATTAAATTACAGTATACAACAACTCTGCATCAAATATCTATTGATCACTGAACGAATATTCTCTTGAGGTTTCCTAAATACACAAAGCATAAATTAATTTGTCAGGTAATTAACTCAAAATGACTGCCAAGGGAAATTAATATTATGGAATATTCTGTAAATGGTAATTTTAATAACTATGGTAAATGATGTATCAAACAGATCTCATAATAGTAGTACCAATTAAGTAGGCTTGAGGAAGGAAACAATTGTCCCTTGTGTTTCACAAACAGATCGATCACCCACCAGGACTTCCTGTAAGACTTTTTTGGCAATTCTTGTATTCCCCTGCATAACACAGATAGCACTATGCACTAGTTCTGTCATAACCTTGAGAGTACATTCCAGAAAATGCATGGAAATAGGACACTAAGGCACATTAGGAAGAGTCATCTATTTAAACCCTCATCTTTCTCCAGTTGCAGCCCCTTTTGGCTCTCTGGTGCTGCCCAATCCCCCACCTCCCACCAGGAGGTGGGAGCTATTAGAACAGCCTGTCCCAGGGCTAATGGATCCTGTGGGGCTCCAAATGGAGCCTGGGGTTTTTCCTGAGTATCTGACAGGTGGTTCAGCTGAGGCCTTGTTTATAGTTTAGAATGGGTGTGTGGCAAGAGCCTGGGATCAGATTATTCCTAGGCAGTTTCTCACTGTATGTCAATCCCCAAGTGCTCCTTGATTTTCTGAGGAACTTCATGAAACACCAAAAGAAATGCCTAGAATGCCACTGGAGGAAGCACATAAAGAATGAATCTGACCAAGGATGCATAATGGCCCATATTAGGGATTAATTTGTGGTGATGAAAGTAGCAAAACATAGCCATTTTTCTATTTGAATTGCATCCAGAGATGCAATTAAATGGCCATTTTTAAAGTGACAAACATGGGACTGTCTGTATGGCCACTGTGAGGAATAGTAAGGAGTCTGAACCTGTAACTCCTGAGGAAGAAGAGATGGTTCTCAGGACCTTTAACATGGCCATCTATTTACTAATCAATGCCCCTCCTGGCTGGTGAAGGCCACGAGGAAAGTACATGTGGTTCGGTCCATGCAGTAGGATCTGCTTTGTTGAGAAACGGGGTGCCTCCCTTGAAGATGATAATTACCCCCATTCTCAAGAAGTCTTTGCTCAAGATAATTTGCATTTACTCTGCAAAAGGGAAGGTTGTTGAGAAGGTGATTAGGTTATGGCTTCACAGGACCCTGGGACTTTCATGAGAAACCAACTAGTAACTATAGCTAGAGTGAACAAGTATAACAGTGATAGGAAGAGAAGCAGAGCAAAGCACATAGGTTTGGCTCTTCAGTTCCAAGGTCTCTGAAGTAGCAGATGATGATGTGAGGCCACAACAGTTATAATCCAACTGGACCCAAGTACTACAGTTACTCATCTCTGTCGCAAAGACGAGTTTTCATTTTCTACACTCTCCCTTTCCTCTAGCTTTTTTGTAGCAGAAATGTTAAAATAAAACATGCTGTCTTGTATAAGCTTCTTAAAATAACTAAATTATTAAGGTGTATGTTGGAGGTATCTATAGACTGATTGTAAGCAATGCTTCTCAAAATCTGAGATCAGACAATAAAGTGTGTTTGTGTAAATGTGTATCTTCTCCTGTTAAATGGTTCCTATGCTCAAATTATGAGAAAGAAAATCCACAAGCCATACGCATTAGTTTCTTGTAAACTAAACCAAATCATGGTGTCACTGGACCTTTCCAAAAGGGACCATCAGAGGCAAGGGGTGGAATCCCTACCTAGCTCCTTATAATTTGAACCCCCAAACTTCTGCTTATAATATCAATATTGTCTGAAACATTTTTTCCTGCTCTGGTAGACTATTCCTGCTGCTTGTTGATGGTCATGCTAGCTAGGAGTTCTGAGAACTGGCCATAGAATAGGGAAGGCTGTTTTAGATGAAGAATTCTCAGTGGAGAATATCATCACAATTTATCATTCAGCAAGAAGAATTTAATTTTGAACAAAATGTCCAAATATGTCAGCAAATTGAAGTCAAGTTTGTTCTGCAAGGAACTTTACATAGTTCTGCATGCAGTTAATTAACTGCACAATATGCCTTTGATATTCTAATATGTCCACAGAGTCTCCTAATTACTCTGCCTGTACATACTAAATTATTATAATATGAGGTGTATCCATCACGGTTTTTTTCTGGGGAGGACAGAAAGTGATTAATGAATTCTATTCAGAGGAAGGAAAGACCATGTCCATGTTCTTGTCAACTCCTAGTCAAATTATCTTTTTAGCTGGTGACTTCCCTAGTTGCTGGGTACAAAAATAGTTGGCTTATTCCCACCCCACATACATGCATATTTTTCATCACCCTGTAGATGGTTCTTCCTAGGTCAGGATCAAGCCATTAGCTAACATGGCCTTTTCATTGTCCAAGAAGTTCAGAAAAGTATCTGAACTCCTAACAAGCCTAGGAGACAGAAAAGGGCCAAAGCAGATGTTTTACATGCAGGAAGGATTCAGTTACAATCCTTGATATCTCCGATAGAGAGGTAATATGAAATACCTCTGCCTTAAGCCCCATAAGAGCCACTGTCAGACAGAGGACATAGTCTACTAAAATATGGTAACTGTTGAGGGAAAAAGTATAAACAGTGTTATGTATGCCTTCTTGGGCTCCTGAATAAAAGGCAGAATATAACTTAAATCAATCAATCCAGTAGCTAGTTGAGATAAAGAAATGCCAGTCGTTCAAGTGAGCCTTTCGTCTGAAGAGAAATATCTGCTTGGTTTAATGTATCTCATGCCACTATTTTTATCTCTATTTGTCCTCACTTGCTCTGGAAATCCTTCAGGGCCATTTGTACTGACAAAGAATTGTCAGTCCTAATGTACATAACCCCCCTTGATTTTGTGAGATTGCCCATTCTAATGTGGTGGGGGGTGGGGGTGGGGTTAATCTACAATAGCCTTCTGTATCTTTTTTTTTTCCCCCATGTTAAATCCATCTATTTTTTCTCTTAGAGGTCAGGATGATATGCACAAGCTTTCCTCCTCCAATTTCTCCCATAATTCTATGAGATTAGCTGGACAGAGAGACTGACCCCAACCCCTGCAAGAACTTCCATGACTAAGAGTGAAGTAGACGTGGAGTCTTCCAATTCTAGTTGAGCATTTTAACCATAACACTGATTACTCTAGATATGCTAGCTAATGAAAAAGAAACAATTTAAGAATCCAATTCTTTGTGGCAAGCTGGTAGAAAGAATGCAGGCCTAAGAGTGGGTAATCTGATACAAAAGAGGGCAAGATATGTGTATCTCTTCCTACCCTCTCCTTGATTTGTCTCATCTCTAATTTGCAGTATGGCTCATCCAAAGCCCTGCTCATCACAGCAGAAGGAAAGAGGCAGAAATCGGAGAAAGCAAACAAATGAAACAAGAGGAGGGAATCTTGAAGGTCCATCCTAAGAACTATTGTATATATTACAGTACTGTATATCCCAACACATATAGGAGAGCAAGTAAAAAAGCTAGTCAAGCTATGAAGTGTCACAACTTCCCACCAAAGGCCATACTGGGTTGAGATGACAGGAATTCTAGTCCAAAATAACTGGACACCAAGCTGAGGAAAATTGGAATAAATTGTCTCAGTTCTCACTGCAGAAGGGTTTCTCAGTCTGAATACACTGGACCCAAATCTATGCTTTATTTATTTACTAATTACACACTTGATCTTAGCCAAAAAACCAAGAATTGTTTAGTTATTTATGAGACTTCTATACCACTTCAATGTTTGGCAACAAATACATATAATAACAAACAATAGTAACAATAAAATATTTCCCATTACAGTAACTTCATTCAACTATGCAATTTTTATGATGCTACATCTCATTAAATTCTAGGCTTGGAAGGCATTTCAGAATAACCAGGCCTTGATACATCCTCAGATAATCCTGAGGAAAGGGACCACTCTTCTCTCCAAGTGAAACCTGTTCCATAGAAAGGAAGTCCCCACTGAGAATATCCACTTGTGAACCACCTAAAAGATGAAGAATTTCAGCAAACACTCTCTTTTTGTACATGTTGGGCAGGCAGATTCCACCCAGAATAAGCAGTTTTGAAGACACCTCAGTTCCAGGAGATAGGGAGCTTTGTAGGGGATGACCAGCACCTTGAATTGAATGTAGAAATAAAGTGGTAGCTAGTGCATGTTCTGCAGGAATGGTGTAACGTGGTAATAGCAGGTCTGTTATCACAAAGCTGTTATCACAATTTTCTGCACCAGCTGGAGTTTCCAGGTAGTCTTCAGGGGTAGTCCCATATACAATAAATTATAGTAATCTAGTGAAAAATAACAAGGGCTTGAGTAGACCACAGCTGGCACACCAGCTGATGCTGGCCAAAGGACTTCCCAGCCACAGCCTCCATCTGCTCTTCTAACAGGAATTGTTGAATCCAGGAAGTTCTCTAGATTGCTGGACTTTTAGATCCAGCCCTTGTATCCACATAACATAGCCAACTGGTAGCTGGCTGGAGGAGGCTGCTCTACATCTCTGGTGGACTTATAAAAAAGCAAAAAAAAAAAAAAAAAAAATTCTCGAACAAGATACATATCTGTATACAGAAGATCTTCAAGATTAATATTCAATCAAAACCAGAGACTTTCCTTTTCAGTTTGATGAATAAACAGTTGGAAAAAACTTATGGAACTTTGTTTTTATATATAACAGCAGCAAGGCTTTTATATGCACAGAGGTGGAAAGATAAGACATTACCTGCAGTGGAAGAATGGATGGTGAAGCTGATGGAGTTGGCTGAGATGGCAAAATTGACAGCTTTGATTTGAGATAAGACATTGTGTAATTTTAATGCTAACTGGAAACCTTTTTTGGACTTTTTGCAGGAAACGGAAAAAACTGAAATTGTGTTGTATGGATTTGACGATTAGAAATAATATGGGTTAATAGAAATAATAGAAGTTATGTTTGAAATTTAGAGTACGACTTTAATATATATTGTTACTTATATCTGTTGCAAGGAGGGTTGAAAGTCAATTCTTTTTTTTTTCTTTTTCTCTTTTCTTTTCTGCACTTTTGATCTTTACTATTTTCTTTTCAATTTTCTCTTTCTTCTTTCTTTCAATATTAGTTTTTGTTAGTTTTTATTGTTCCTTTTAAAAAAAATTAATGAAGTTATTATTTAAAAAAAGAGAGAAGGCTGTTCTAGTATCTATGCTTAGGACTATAACTTGAGTTTGTCTACTAGGGAGTTCAAGTAAGTCACCCTGCATCTGGAAAACCGGAGCACTGATTGGAATTACATCGTACACTGAAATATGGATTATTTATTTCAAAATACAAATCATATAAAATTTGCCCAACTCAGGCATACTTTGAAATGCACATCAGGAATGGGAAAAATCAATGCTTCCCAGGAAAATGCTTTCTTATGTGGAGGGGATTGTCATTTTCCTTTTATGCCATTAAATCTGTTGTTCTTAAAACTTGCTGTTCTAAATATTTGTTGCTAAGGTTTGGGCTAAGATGCTTGATTTGGCAACTCTCTAAATGTCACTAGTTCACTGCAACTCATTAATCATTCTGCTCCTAGCCCCCAAACACCATTTAGCAAAGTAGAAAACATCATGTGTGGAGTAAAGTCTATGTCAGTTCCTTGCCCCAAAGTAATATTTCTGTATTTTCAATAGAACTCAGACAATATAATCTAGTAATAAGATTCCAGGCCTGCAAAGCAATATTGCTGAATGTTTTGATTCCTCCACTAGATTGAATTGGTTGGTACTGATCAGTACTTTTATTTTAACACACGAGTGAGGAAGTTTAAAAGGAAGGCTAGAATAAAAGATTGCCCCAAATACACTTTTTAATAGAGCTTCCTTGAGGAAAAATAGTGCAATTTATTCTTTTTTGATTATGTGTGCTTAATCAAACCCTTGGCAAATTTCAAGGTAATTGACTTTTTGTTCCTGTTTAAATACCTGAGGGAATAACATAACCTGAATTATGAAACAAAACATTACATTTTATTTTTGCATCAGGATATTTTAATGGGAGAAAGAAAAGGTTTATTTAGAATGGCAATAAATATGCAGAGTTCCACAGCTAAGACAAACATTTCAATAAATAACTTAATTGAACTATGCATATTCAGTGATTGAAATCCGATTACTTTGTGGCTTAATTTGTGTACTGCTCGACTGCTCTGCAGTTGCAAGCAATTTAACATTGTTGGCAGTACATGAAGATAGAATGTTAAACAGTGGCTGGCGCACAGCAATTTTTTATTCATAGTAAGAGTACTAATAGTAGTAGCAGTAGTAGTAGTTTTCAGCATGCTGAACTACATGGGATATTGCAGTTATTTGAAAAACATAAATAAACTGAGGTTTAGAATAGGGGATCCAAGCTGGGATATTGGACACATACAAAGCTTTGAGTGCATATTTGGGGCATTTGCACAAAACTATTTAGGGAGTTTAGTAGTAACCACCTTTTTAGGATAGAGACATTACCATTTTAGAAGAAGCAGTACTATTGGCAGCAAAGAGATCATTCATCTTGGAATTGTCGAGCAATTAGGCTATAAAGCAATTTGTTTTATTCCTTAGAAAGAGGAGAAAGCTGAAGTAAGAACTCAGGACAACTGCCAAGGTGGGTGTGGACAATCACAACATATCTACATATCAGAAAGCAACCCAAGCACCAGGCAGAAGCCACCCTAAGAATTCCCCTGAAGTCTATGTGAAGCTCAGAATCCTTGTTAGAAATGTAGGTTACGCTTCAGGCTGCATCTTTGAAGCAAGCAGCTTCCCTTTCTTTCTTTATTTGAAATAAGCAAAAAAAACAAACTTAAAAGCTTGGCACACACCAAAGAACATGTTCCTTGGCACACACCAAGGCATGCACCATGTTAGATCATTACTCACGGTATCTCATTGGGCAACCAAATGTTAGAACAGAGTGGAGAAGCTGTGGCTTTGCAGAAGGTGCCAATCAATCTACCAGTTCCAGGATTTCTCACCATGATGGCTGGAACTGCTAAGAGGACCAAAAGTTCCCTACCTTTATAAAGAATTCCCATTTTCTGTTCTGCAATTCATGCCTTGCAAAGCTGACATCAGGGCCAACTAGTATCCAATGCTTGGGTGGGGGCTGAGAGAATATGCAAGCTTTAAGACCCAGCCTGGAGACACTTCAGTGCTGAAAAAAAATCTGCAACAGCTTTTACCTTTTACCTTGACCCTTACCTGTGTCTGTGAACTAAAATTTCTGGTCCCCATTTGCCTTGCTTGATGCTATGTGCTTTGCTATTCTGTGTTTCTATCAGCTGATAAGAGAACCTATTTGTGTATGAACTTGGGCTGAATTAGTTTACACTATATGCTGTCTGTATGTTGCTGGTTTAAGACATGTCAGGCTGTACACATCAGGACAGCTCTGAATGTTTGGGGGCTTCTGGAACAAGTTACAGGCTGAGATAAGGGACATAGGAAACTGCTAGAAGGAAGAATTGACAAAAGTTGCCTCCATTCCCTTCCATCTGCAGGAACCCCCAAAGCATTTGCATCAGTTCCATGAACAGGACAGCTTATTATACAAACAATATAAAATAATATAGAGTAGTGATTCACATTTATTCCTGCTGCTCCAATGTCTTTTTAAGTATCCATTTTAATTTGCCGGATTTTGAATGTAAATTGTAGCTTGCAGCAAAATACTTTACACGGTTCCTTAAATTGTATAAAATGTATGCATGGAAGATGAACCTTGTCCATTTTTAATTAACTTTCCCATTTCTCTCATCTTACCAAAATGTTTTCACCCAGGATCCATCACTGAAGAATCAAAGTTCTTCAGCCCACATATACCAGTAGCTAGTGGGTTGAAGGTGCCATTTATGTAATTCAGGACCAACCCAAGAACTCTAGGAGAGAAATGCATTCAATTTTCTACCCTTGGTTTGTCTGACCCTGAAAATGGGCTGAAATGTTTCTTTTATATATTAATTAGTTAGAGTTATATAGCCACCCACTCAGTGCATGACTCAGACCAACATAAGTAATCAGAAAATAACAATTATGACCAGTAAAAATACCACAATGAACAAATAGTAAAAAACAAAATATAAGGACATAAAATGCCAGGAAAGTTTCAGCCAACAGGATCATACCATTCTCTGACCCTCTATTATGGAAAGAGCTAAGTCTTTAATACCTTTTGAAAAGCAGGCAGGGTCAAGGCCAACCGAATTCCAGAGGTGACAACAGAGGAGGCATGTCTCCTGGGTCCCACCAGATTACATTGCCTAAACATAGGATTCAGAGTGCACCGATCCTGTCAGATCTTATAGGACAGGTAGAAGTGATTGAAGATGGATGGTTCTGCAGATAATCTGGCCCTGCACCATGAAGCAATAAATATATAAGGGGGGAAATGATTTATAATAGCACAGTTTTGGACTTCATTGAAATCCAGGACATTCAGATCATCTGACTGTGAAGAAACACTGCAAGGCATATCCTTGGGGTTATTTATACACTTGTTCTCACCATGTGAACTTCATGAATAACAATAACAATAACATAGATATCTCAGTTGCTTGAACTGACATTTCATTCATATCATTACTCTTTTGGATTAATGTTTGGATGTTTACTTTTGTATATTATGTTGTTGTTTCTTTGTTTGTTTTCAATCTCTGGGAGACACCCAGCATGACTGCTGTGAGTTGGACAGCTATATAGATTATTTAAATTAAATTAAGTAAATGATTAAATAAATGGCTCCTGAACACTGGATGTGACTATTACCAGTTTTCAATAAATGATTATTTGCTGTATTATTTTCTTCTGTATTTTGATTTGCTAGAATCATTTGCTTGGCTTCTATGTGATCTATTGTCCTGTTCAAAACAATAGCAGCTTTAATAAATGCTTTCCACTCAACCCATTCTCAGGATTTATATGATTCTATGAGAGAGAGAGAGAGAGACAGAGAGAGAGAGACAGAGAGAGACAGAGACAGAGAGACAGAGACAGAGAGAGACAGAGAGTTACCCTCCCATGGTGGGGGTCAAAGTTCTTGGCCTTATGGTGATCAAGGCTTTTGCACAGATCTATTCTATGCATCAATTGTGCCCATTCTAGATCAGGAGGCTCTACTCACTGTCATACCTGCTTTGGTCGCCTCCCATTTAGATTATTGCAATGAGCTCCACATGGGGCTCCCCTTGAAAACCATCCAGAAGCTATAGATGGTCCAGAATGCAGCAGCCTGTGTAGTTATGGGTGTGCTCTGGTAAGCTGATGTAACCTCTTCTTCACAAGCTGCATCAGCTTTCTGTGGACTTCAGGAGGTAATACAAGGTGCTATAAAGCCTTTCATGGCACAGGATCTGATTATTTTTCATCCCATAAAGTCTCACAGGGTGAGCATGCTCTGGATCTCCTCTACTGAACAATGTCATCTAATGGGACTTAGGAAGCATGTCTTCTCAATCACAGTGCCAGTCTTTCATAAGGTACTGAAGACCTGGTATTTCCCCTTGGCATTGGGCTAGGCCATTGAGTGAACCCATCTTGATACTGTATTTTTTAGTCATCCCAGGCACAATGCACAGCTTTAAAATATTTGGTTTATTATTGATTATTTTAAATTGTTAGCCACTCAAAGTTCTGTATTGAATGGGCAGCCATGCGTATTTAAATAAATAAATACATTTTTAAAATGGTGTGAGTGTCCTTTTATTGTATGTTCATCTCTTAGGCAGTGTGAACATTCCTTGCCTATCCCTACTTCAAATCCCAAATAAGATATCATGAAGGAATTATTTCATTGTTGCTTTTATAGATCAAGAAGCACAGGCAATGATGAAAACCAAAAATCAAGAACCTAGTTCTTCAAGTGCTAATGGTAAGTCCCAGCCTAAAGAAATTGATAGAGGAATTGGGTGAAATAGTACTGCCAATTTCTCTGCTGAAAACTAGCATACAACATTTTCAGAATCTGTCTGCCCCCAATTTAATAGTAATTATTCTAGGATCAAACAAAAAGTAGAGATGGAAAATTATTGAGTTAGGAAAAAGAATTTTGTGTTGCTTTGGCAGCAGGCTGACCATCCTTTGCTGAAAAAGAGAAACTGGGGGGGGGAAGTTGTTTTCAACAAAAGAACAGAACTGTTGCTAGATACCTCATATTCCATAATCCTTCCTTCAGGTTTTAAGTAATGCATTATAAAGTCATACTTTTAATTCAGGAAGCTATTCTTAATCTGACCCATCCATTGCTTTTGCACTAGTCTTTCAGGAGAGAAAAGGAGAGAAAATGCCCAAAAGTGCTGCACTTTGAAAATTCAAGGATATCATTTGCAGGTCTATCCGTACATGTGATTATTCTTTAACTATATATTTTCTAATCAAGATAGGCTCACAAGTATACTACATACACACACACACACACACATACATATACCATGCTCTATCAGCCAAAGCAACTCATCCTTGAAAGCAGGATCACATAATATATGGCATTCTGCCACAAATTCCACTGGGAGTAATGTGGCATTTTGGTGAATCTATGATGGCAAGAACATCACTATAAGAATAATCAAGCTAGCATTTGAAGCTGCTGTGGGGCTGGTGAACGGGAGTGGATTTATTTCGTTCACTTACAAGGTAACCATGGCAGCATCGGCTATTCACAAAATCACTGTCTCTCCCACAGTGCTTTCTGGAGTGACCATGTGAACACGTACTATCATGTGGTTGCATGGTTATGTCAGGAAGCACTGCAGGAGCAACAGCGTATCTGTGAAGAGCCCCAACTTCCAGGATTTTAACTTATAATAAAGGGGAGGAAATGGAAGATGCATATATTCCAGCTATCTTATCCAGAAAATAAACTAAAGGCTATTTTTCTAGGGAGTTTTAATTTAAAATCTGTAGAGAAATCTGCCTCCAAATGCATGCCATAGAATGGGGCTGTTGGGCTGTTTTTCCTTAATCCGCACATTCTTGCTAGTCATGAATGATGGCTAATTATTTAGTGATATCAGGAGAACAAATGTTTTGGGAAAATAGTTCTGTTTTAAGTATAAAACTGTATCCCATTATTGGGAGGGCAGCATCCAGCAGTCTTGGAAGTGGGAGATGTGCTTGGGAACATGGAAGGAATGGCTTTACTGTGCCTTGATGATCCTCACCCTGAAAATAGGAAGTGTTTCCTTTCAAGACCTTTTGTTCTTCAAGCAGCCGCCTTTGGGACACTTGTTAGCTCAAAGAAAATTCTGGGAAGTAATGAAGACATTCAGGAATAGCTCACTAGATAATCTGTGGGGAGGCTTCAGCATGCAAGATGTTCAGAATGCAAGATGTAACTCGCAATCCCAAGTGATTTTCTTGATACACCACCCTGGGGAAACTCTTTCTAGTTTGGCATCCCAAGAGACAGCCAGAACCAAAGGTAAAGGACTGACAATGGGATGTGCCTTTGTAAGATGCCTAAACCCATGACTGGGAGGACAATTGTCTTTCTGTGTTCTTCAGCATGAACAAAACTTTCCCTCTACTGGTAATGAATAAACTCAGGTTTTAGTTTTGATGATGCTATAAGATATTTGCTATGTGTTGGAGGAAACACTGATGAGTGTCCAAACTCAGGTAAACATGCCCAGCATTTTCTAGTTTTGCTTTTCTGTCAGCCCATACCAGCCAGCCTTCAAACAGTGAGGCTAAGGAGAAAAAACCTGAAGTCTTAACAATATTCAGTGAACAGAACATATTTGCATATGAAAAGCATATGCTATATATTAAAAGGATATATTAGGGATTTTTTAAAAAGCACATATTAGGATCCATAAGGAATTACAGCATTTAAAAAAAAAAACTACTTCAGGGAGGTTTGGGTATAAACCTATATCTATTAGGAATAGTTGCTTTAAAAAAAAAAAAGCATGTATTACAATGCATTATGAGTTGTAATATTTATTTAAAATGTACTTTAGAGAAGTTATGGATACAAAACTAGATATATTAGGGAGTAGTATAGAGAAAATTATGTGGAAATTAAAGTTGCATATAAAACGATGTATGTAAAAGAAAATTGCCAAAGATAATGAATGCAGATTGTCCACATAGAGTATGTGAAAAAAGATGAAGCAGAATAGGTAAAAAAAATTGTGATACTGACATGGATAAGACTGAGATTAATCCACACATCTCTGCTGGGTAAAATAGATCCTCATATGGACTCTGGCAATTTTGTTGCTTGCTTTACATATATCGGATATTAATTCTTGGTGTATGAATTTAGCCATTGCTACAACACTGTTCATTTTTATCCTCTAAAAAGTAAATCTAGTGGGTATTTACTTGGGGCAACACTTCTATGCTACAGTGATTTTGTGTTGGCACATAGCAAGTTATGAATTTCTAGTATAATTATGCTTTTCCTAAGTATGCCATTACAAGCAAATTAATATTTTATCACAATAACTCCTAGCATTTATAATCAAATTAGTGCCACAGTAAACTGTGTAATAACTATGAGTAATGTGAGCTAATAGTTAAAGCTAATAGTGTACAACCCCCATATATCCTACAATTGCGGTTAAGGGGCAACTTAAAGAGGACTTAAATCCTTTTTGAGAGCTTTAAATTAAATAAATGACTAAATATGGCTAAATGAAAAGCTCTCTGTATATTTTATGGCTCTGAATACCATAAAAGATCATTTGTGGCTTACCTTCTGAAAGTAGGGCAGCTACTGCCAAGAAAAATAGTGGAACTTCATGCAATTATGATTATACTTACAAACCAAACTTCCTATTATTCTCATCCAGATCCATTCATGAAATCCAAAACATTTGAGCAAGCAGACTGGCTTCATTAGGCAGGATAGGTAATAACTCATTAATCTTATTCAAGCATTCTCATTTTTATGCCTTAGAAATAGATCGTATAGTTTAAGTATTATAAAGATATGGCTCAGTGCCATGACCCTGGAAGTGAGACAAATAACAGAAACCAGACAGCAGTCCTTCCTTCAGAGTGTGAATGGAATGGTGTAAAGGGATACAGATACAATAAACAACATTGTTTATTGTACATGCTGATATTATCTAAAAGGATTCTGCTAGTGTGAAAAGTAACAGAAAGGTCTACTAGTTTATCAGAAACAAGTGTAAGAGTCCTATTGTAACTGTAGTGTTCCTTTTATCTTTCTTTCTGTAAATGTAACAAACCAAACGTAGATAATCTGTAGAGTTGCTTCAACCGGAGCTCGCTCTCCCACAGTTTCTTGTCGAGAAGCCGGGTGGACACTGGAGCATGTTCCAATAAACAGTATACTTCATTGCATCTAACTCCAATCATTTTGGTTTCCTTATTTAAAGTGAACATTTTTCTCACACCAGCAACATGCACAACAAAGGATGGGGCTGTATAAATGGTTGCCCTTTATGAGAAGCTTCTTGGCCTCTCTGTCCCAGAGGAAACTTCCATAGTAAATATGAAGGCTTTGATGGGAGTTCTGCTTTATCAGGTTCAGTGCTCCTCTGGAGAGGTCTATCTGCATTCAAATGAACAAGAATAAACTTCTATTTAGGTTTCCTGCTCAGCATGGAAAGACTTGAATTGCAGGAGTGATATGCATTTCCTCTGCTCTGAGTCCTCTTGCAAATCAGGAGAAGGCCCCAAGAGGATTTTATTGTTGGAATGGTTTCAGGTAGGTTTTCTGGGGGTACAGCGGTAAATATATGTGTGTCTATGTTTGTGGGGGGAGAGTATCAATGAGAACAACGTGTGTGAGAGAGAGAGTTTTGCCCATCACCAAAGTTGTCCTTTTTCAAAAAAAGATAAATCACCATATCTCAGGAAAATACAGCCTTAAAGCAAACCTCATGCCAATAACGATGACCCCATGAAGATAACTGTGTTCCCCTTTGGCTCTTTATTGGATACTGAATATTGTATTAAATTGTCAAAAAATAATTTTCCTCACTTTTTCTACTTCCATTTTCAGGGTTTTGTCTTCTTCTGTGCCATCCCCCATTTTTCCTGTTCTATGCCCAAAGTTCCAATGATTTATTTGAGAAGTTAACATGGCCCTTTCATTTCCCCATTACGTTTTGGTGTCATGTGTTCTCTCTTCAATTTCCAAGATTGTTTTTAGCAGTTTTGACACTGTTCTCTGTATTATGTTGTTACTAATGATATTACAATGCAAGAACTATGATCTGGCAATGAAAGTATTCAATTTCTTAGACAATTGTATAATATTTAAAGTTTATTTTAAAATGTCACTCACTTGCTTTGTGTTTCCAAAGCATGCTTATCAAAAATTGCCCTAATAATGCTCGCGAGAGCACATTTGTCTTTAAAATTGTTCCTAGCTTTGTTGTTATGAGATTGGGTCACACATAGATATTTGTAGAATGGTAATTCTAATGGAATTCTACACTCACATGAAATGAAGGGAAACTAATGAGTAAGTAAAGTGCCTCTTATTTATTCTTCATCTTTTTTAAAATGTTACAACTGCTCGCTGAGGTAGCAAACAACTCTGCATGGTTTACTTAAAACAAACAGATTGGGAATACTGAATAGATCACAAATAAACAATGGCTGAGGTTAGTTCATTCCGTGATAATTCTACCATGAGTTCTCGCATGCAAACAATATGGAGGGATAGATCACCATTGTGCCCATTGTACAATTAGGGAGCAGATGCATAGCCCGCCTATGATAACAATCCTTTGGAAGTTTAAGTTGGCCTCCACTCTCTCTGCATTTAAAAAAAAAAAATCTGTAAACAAATCCCTTTTTGCCAGACTTTTAATTATTCAATTAAAATCAGTTGTAGAAGTACTTGTGCATTTAATTTTTTTCTACTATTAAAAAAGAAATGTGAGTTACCCTAAATACTCACTTGAGTAGAAGGGCAAAGTGTAAACTGAATACAGAAATAAGTCATTTTTGTTAAGATATGCACAACCAGCCTGAGTCTAAGACATTTAGCTCCATCCTCATTTTTCCCATACCCCTGAAAAAATTAGAAGCTGCTTATCCATCTTACTGAAAACCTCACAGCACCAGCTTGGGGTCTGATAAATTTGAAGATAAGAGATATACTTTAATCAGCTGGACTGGACTACAGTTACTGTATGGTGCACCCATTTTAAACCATTTTCTAAAGTTGGACTGTCAGATAGCCAAACCAATCAAATGGTGTTTTAATGGATACTTGGCCAATAAGGGCACTGAAATAGTTGCATTTGTGAATGTGTATGAAATGTCCTGCAAGTGGAAATCTAACCTGTGCAATGATTAGTGAAGCAGGTTTATAACTATAACATAAAGATTTGTTTAACAAACTACATAAGGAGAGGCAAAGCCTAACAGCTAGCTAACTATATCCTACCAAGAGAGCAAGAACTCTGCCCTGTGCATGCCTAGGAACAAAAGCAGAAGGGAGTGATCCTGGAATTAGTGATCACATAGACAAAGAGTGGGCAGAGTGATAATCCAAGAGGGTTAGGGCTACCCACACCCTATTGCCCCTAGTTGTCAGTGGGTTGTGAGTTGCTGAAGAGTCAGTGCAAACAAAGTCACACTTCCGACAATAGTGATAAGCATGTACTCCTGCCATTCTGGTGTTCTCATTACTATCATCCCTCAAATATATTTATAAATATGTTTATATTTAATTTATATAATATAATTAATATAAATATATTTATAAATATATTGAGCAACTTGCTCAAGATATATTGGCTCCTTTATTTAAAGAGACAGGAGAACAGCTGCTTCAGCCTTGACCAGCCATATGACCAAGTATACTGTTGGTCAAGTGGGAAGGGGGAAAAAAGATGAAAAGTAGGACCTAGGGTGTCACCAGTATCTCTAGGAAAAGCAGGGATGGTTGGAGAATGAGGTCAACAGCCCTCAGAAGAAAATTGCCCAAGGCCCTGCAAACCTGGAAATATGGCTACACACAAACTTCTAATGACTTCCTTTTATACGTGAAAGAAGGAGAAATGATTGCACAAGATGTTTGCGTAATGTATAATGGTATTCTGTAGTTTGCTATTACATCTGGATATGACAATAGCTGAGCCCAAGAATGTGCTGCAACTTAAATTCACCATCATTGGACTTGATTCTGAATTAGTATGGTTCAATGGCTAGGAATTCCAACCAATTTCTTACCGCTTACAACAGATAATACTATTTTCCAAGGGTTTCCTCAAATCCTAGAAAGCTTGCTCAACATAGTTCCTGATGGACAAAAGGTCCCCAGCCCAATTCAAAAATATCTCAAAGGACTTATTTGATGGCATTATGTGCTATTCACTTAACAAGGTCAACTCTTAGGCAAGATAGCCAAGTGCCTAGCACCATCACCACCACTTTCACGGTCCGAAATACGCAGCTGTCTCAACCAGGGAAAAGCAATCAGTATTTCTTGCCTGGAGGAAGAAAGATTCCCTCAGTCCTCCCTTGCTAGTAGGACAGGCCTTACATTTGTAGGCAGGGAATACCCCTACATCTCTTTTGGAGAGAGAGAACAATGGTTTAATCGTTCTGGAATCCTAGCCTGAAGAAGGGAGACGGGAATAGGAGAGGCTTTCCCAGGCAAGCCCAGATGGCTCCAGCCTTACCCAGGTCATTCCTTCAGGACTGTGAATAGCACTGGAACTGCTGGTAATTCACTATTCAGAGTCAGGGCTGCAGAACAGTAGGACCCAGAGCACTTGTAGAAGTAAAGTGATGAGACCAGACCTGCTCAACTCTTTCCTACCATGGCAATGTATACGCAGGTTATCATACTGGGAACAGTAATTTTGTTTCACCTACCATCTGCCCTTCCACAGTTCCAGCCATAATAAATGATGATATAAAAATTCAAAAACTTCATCTAAACATTCCTGAACATACCGGAACTAAAAACTGGTGGATTACAGCCACATAAAGGTTTGCAATTTGCCATAGAAAGAAAATACTTGAGAAAAAGCTCAAGTCAGCCTTTTGCTTAAAACAAAAAGGGATTGTTAAAGACTAAGGGATGCACTTTCACACATAAACCGAATTATTTTAAAATCTGGTGCACTAAGTGATAGTTAAGGTCTTGTTTTAGCATTCCTAGGCAAACAAAAACTTCTCAGGGAAATAACGCAACTCAGCATTACAAACTGAACAACTATGTATAACAAACCAGGTAAACACAGTAGATACAAGGCAAAGTAGAATTGTGCATATCTTCAAAATGATGTTTCTCTCAGAAAAGGTTCTGAGCAAAATGCTCCTTGAAAGTGCCTCTGCAAAGTACCATTGTAAAACATCACAGCGTCCCCCCTTGACTACTTAAGTAGCCACTTGGCTGGTAAGAAGTGCACGTGCAGAAGCCACTTATTTTAAAGGAAAGCAGCTAATGAAAGTAGACTCATCCTATACCAGTATTTTGCAGAGACAAAGGGTTCTTCACTGTGTTGAAGTAGAGCAAGATGTCTCATTGAGGCTAATCAACCAGTCTGCACAGGCCTAAGATTAATGACAAAAAGGATATGAAAATTAGATTTAAAATATTTGAGTGTCTATTCTTAGATAATGATTTCTCAAACCATAGGCTATCTTTCTAACTGACCACTGTCTAAATGACAGATGCCACCACATCCCTTTTATGGTGTTCCCAAGATGCTCCCACCCACTTCTATTATTTACAGGCCCATGGATGTATTTTCTAAATACCTCTAAACTCAGATCTCAATTCTGTATAGCCAAGGCAAGGCCCATCACTATATACTTACTGATCCACTCTTGCTCTTCTTCCCTGACCCCAGTATAGCAAATAAGAACCAAGTATCCTAATCTTTCCCTATAGATATCTTCAGCTCTAGGCATTGTCTCTTGATCGCTATCTTTAATGCAGATTTTATATAATCTGGGAAAGCTTGATGGAAAAAGCTGCCTTCTCAGACAACTACATGTGGCTTATGGACATTTTTTGAAAATCAGCTATAGTTCATATGTGTTTGGCAGATAGAATAGAGTGATTTTTCAGCATCTCATTCCAAGGCACTCATAAACTCTAGTTTAAATAATTAGCATTTATTTAGGAAAGCTGGTATTTTAAGTCAAAGAGAGGTACTTAACTTATCATTCTATGTGTGCCAGCCTAAATTCTGACTGCCACTTTCTGCAAATTTAGACTCCTACAAAGGATTGAAAATTAAGAAGTAAATTGATTTAACTGACTGAAACTTGATTATCTACTAGAAGGACCTGAGTTTTTCAAGTTCAGTACAAGGACACCCACTGGATTAAAAAAAAAAAAAAGATGGCTTCTTTTTGGTCCACTAATGAACCTTAATTCAGAAAAATCATAAACAGAGAGAAAAATAGTTTGCTCAATTTTTAGAGAAACATTGTCTAAATATAACTGAAACCTAGGTGTTGTTGCTTCTTTCATAGAGTTTTCTTTCTTGAAACTTCTTTCAAGCAGTTTTCTTCTGAAACTGCTCTTTGGTGCTTCTCTTTCACATGGATTTGGTGGGGTATTACAATCCTTTTCTAGCACAAAGATTGTGCTAGATTATCAACAACCGAAAGAGATGATTGCCTAGAATTGATCACATGTGAGCATCTTTAC
Source organism: Liasis olivaceus (assembly GCA_030867105.1). Lineage (NCBI taxonomy): Eukaryota > Metazoa > Chordata > Lepidosauria > Squamata > Pythonidae > Liasis > Liasis olivaceus. Next base: position 43,173,952 of record CM061350.1, on the reverse strand, counting down.
TCATTCAGCTGAAATCCAGTGTGGGCTGTAATAAGGGTTTACAATGCTATAGCTTAAACAGCATCCTATGCTGAGAATTTATGATAGTTACAAATTCCTTAAACCTATTAATCATTCAAAGTATTCCATGGCCTTGACCCCAGCCAGCCAGCCACCCCCACAACTTTGGTTTTCTCTCCATTCTTACAGTCTGGCTCAAATCTATCTGTAATTTTTCTTTCTCTAGGGATACCAGATAATTTAATTTGGTTGGCATTTTGAAGCAATCTAACACAAGACACTTCTCAGACGGTTGCAGTGTATGGCTCTTCTTTGGATTCTGCATTCCTATGGATTTTGTGATGCATTTCTTGTGACAGCACCTGGCTGACTTATTCTGGGTTCAGAAACTAAGCAGGGTCAGGCCTGGTTAGCATCTGCATAGGAAACCACCAGGAAATTCCAGGGCTGGAAAATTGAGAAAATATCTTGGAAGGCAGTATACTATTGCCAACTGTAAACTTCAGTGAGGTGTCCATGTAATCACTAGGAGTCATGTTCAACTTGAAGATTTCACTGTTATACTCTTAGGTAGAGGTAAAACTGTATAGGGGACATTTTGATGGACAGAAGCATAATGGAATTCACCAAAACTGAGTCTAACTGGATACAAACCTCAGTATAGGTAGTCCCCGGCTTAAGAACACCCAGTTTAAGGACAACCCATAGTTAAGAACGGAGCCTATTGTAGCAAAATTTGAGTTAAATACACAATGATTTGGGTTAAATACACAATGGTTTGAGTTCATTACACGATACTACTTATACAATATTATATAATAATATTATATAATACATATAATATACAATATTATATTGTTCCAGCTTACATACAAATTCAACTCAAGGACAGACTTTGGGAACAGAGCTCGTTCTTAAATTGGGGACTATCTGTACTTCACACCTTCAGAATTTCTCCTACTCCGGGGAATGAGGATGTGGAGTGCATGTGACTGCAGGGAGGCCAGGGAAAGAGGGCACAGGGTATGCGCATATGCATGTACAATCACAGGGAGGACCTGGAAAGAGGGCACAAGGTGTGTGTGAGTGAAGGAGAGAAGGATAGTGCACTGTGTTTGACCAAAGAAAGCGGGGACTTACCCCAGTGACTTGCAACCTTCCTTATTGGCTTCCCATTGACTTGCTTGGGGGAAGCCAGCAGGGAAGGGCACAAATGGTGATCTCATGACTGCAGGATTCTGCAACTGGTCATAAGTCGAGCTGGTTGCCAAGCACCCGAATTTTGTTCACATGACTGCAGGGGTGCTGCAGTGGCCGGAACCTCAAGGACCGGTTGTAAGTCCCTTCTTTCAGCACCATCATAATTTTGAATGGTCATAACTCAAGGACTACCTATATTAGGGTAGACTAATTTGAAATATCTGGGAAAAATAACTGTTCTTGCTATCTATTCAGACCCAAAATGAAATAATATTGATCAAATGAGCCCTTCTTGAGTTTATAAGTTTATTCTATGGCCACATGATGGCAGTATATTCCATAAATTGGCTTGTTAATGGCTAAAATGTAATCAGACTTAAACAACTGTGTTCTTCTGAGTGATGGTACCCATGTCTTCTGGGTTGGGTATAGTATTGGAATAAAATATTAAAATATGTACAAAAGTAGAAAAATATAGTTAATTTAAATGCTAAACTATTCTCTATCCTCTTTACCCTTGTTACAAACCTCCTGACCAAATAAGACGGTCATCAAGTACCCCTGCAACAAATGTTTACATTTCAAGTCAAAATACTTATAAACCCTGGACTGAGGAGCAAGCGCATCATTCACTTTTCCCTCCTCTCTCTTCCTATTTCCTATCTCATTAATGCTTTAATTTAACAGTTCTGATGATGCAATGTTTTTATTTGATTTTATTCTTACAAATAACATCATGCAGAAATTCTATTCCACCCAGATTTTGGCTTTCAATATGCTTATGCTAAATGTTTTTAAAATATTTTTTTTCAGCTGTGTTGCCTTGATGGAGGCAACTTTTGGTTTCTTGCTTGCTTACTTTAATTAATATTGGGTATAGAGATGGGTGTTTAGTCCCTAAAGGATGGATATAGTTTGGGATGGTTATATGGCTTCTCCTTTTTCAGACAGTATGGAAAGAGTTAGGGTGTGTGTGTGCATGTACACACATGCCTATACATTCCTTTCGAGCTTCATCATAGTCTACACACCTTCATGCAAATCCTTAGGCATGAAGAATTTTGGAATCATCAGTATTGGCAGGAGAACTAATAAACAAAGAGATTCAATTACCTATGTAGACAATCTAGAGGAGCTTCCTTCACAACCTTCTCTTACTCTTAACAAATTTGAAATGAACCATTTTTTAAAATAAATTGCAGCCGTTTTCCTCTTACTGGTGCGTGTCTGAACAAGCATTCCATATTGGTCTGAAAGCAACTCTGGGTTTCCATGACATCAGCAGTATCAAAGAACTGAAGTGATTTGTTTCTGGCTCCATTGTGTTGTAGCTTATTTATTTATGTTTATGAATTTATTTTCCAGGGCCATTCCAATGAGAATCAGATGTGAAGCCTGTGCTGTGGCTCCATTCTCCCATTAGAGTCATTGGCAATTTTTGCTTCATCCCTCCTTCTGGCTACTGAGTTTCAGGTCCTGGTAGTGAAACACTTGCTTAACAGCTTTGTAAATACTCTCAGTTCTTCAGACAAAAAGAACAGTAAAATTAACTATTGTGTTTTCTCTGTTTCCACTTTCTCTTAACCCTTGAGCAACCAAAGGCCCAGGCTGCTATGACTCTGCCTGCCTTTCTTTCTTTCTTTCTTTCTTTCTTTCTTTCTTTCTTTCTTTCTTTCTTTCTTTCTTTCTTTCTTTCTTTCTTTCTTTCTTTCTCTCTCTCTCTCTCTCTCTCTCTCTCTCTCTCTCTCTCTCTCTCTCTCTCTCTCTCTCTCTCTCTCTTTCTTTCTTTCTTTCTTTCTTTCTTTCTTTCATCAGGTTTTTGCTGGAAGACTTGTAGAACTTGAGGCAGGGCAGTGATTTGGGCTCCTTGTTCTCAGCATTTCAAATCAGCAGAATTGAAGACAATCATCTCCAGACTGTTTATGAGAGATTGGGGAGTAAAAACGATGATGGCATGGAAATGCCCTCACTCACACAACTACTCTTGTTCTTCTTGTCTTCCTGGCTGTTGAGCAGGATACTGTGATGCTAAAATTACTATCAAAAGAGGAATCCTTATTATATAGCATTTAAGGAATGAGGTCTCTGTTATTTATGGGCTAAGCTATAATGAGCGTCTGTGAAAATTTAGTGATATCACAATTACTCAGAGAATGTGCTGCAATGGAAGAATTGTAATCCAGGTGCTTTAACTAAAGGGAATATTTTGCTGGATTTAGTGTCTCACTGAGAAGAGAGTGGGGTAATTTTTTTTCCCCTTCTTTCTTTTGTTCCTTTTTTGCAGGCTGAAAAATGGGAATGTACGTAGAAAAGAGCAGGGAAGTTAAGAAGGCAGGGAATGTAAGAAGCAGGAATACCAGAGGCAGAATGCCTGAAAACCATAGCAACTGATGGTCAACAGAAAATAATTTAAGAAAATGTAATGTGAAGATTTAATTGGTTTTTGTTTGCTTTTTTAAAAAGTACAGTGGAGGTTAAGTTGAAAAACTAATGGTAGCAGAGGTTATAAAAGAGGCTCTGATTCATTCAATTTCAAATATTGAGATTTGAAATTTGATTCAAGTAAGCTTCCCATAAAATTATTAAATCACAGTTGACAAATCTTTATGATAGATAGATAGACAGACAGACAGACAAATAGATTCCCCCTTTTTCTTTTTCTTTTCTTTTCTCTGTTTCTCTCTCTATATCCCCTTTAATTAATGCAGTGTTTTGAATTGAGTTGTGCAGAATTCCATTTTAACTTACACAAGGACCCTGGGACCCCTTCATTTTCCATCTCATACTGACATCTTGTGGCCACTTCTTGCTATAAAAACATGAATACTCTGATAAAATTAGTCATCAAATTATTATAGGAGAAAAGGGAAAAATCTTTGTCTTTCCAGATACAGTTGAACAGTAACTTCTGGCTTTCCTCATCACTGACTTTTCTGATTTTGATTGCAAAGAGCATAGTTCAGCAGAAGAACTCTGGAGAACTATAGGTTCCATGGCTCTGTTTTAAGATACTCTTCATTATAGAATTCAAAACATATATAGGCAAAGCTGCCATTTATTTATTTGCCTATTTATTTATTTATTTAATTTGTATGCCACCATCTCATATTCCCTTCAAAACTGGTGCCAAATCATTCTATATGAAGTGAATTTTCCTCCTGAAAAACATCTGTATTTATGTTTTTGGTAAATTTCACGTCCATTGGAGATTTGTAAGAGAACAGTGGAAATTTCATCAAATGATGCACTATGAAGAAAGCTTTGGAAAACTTCTTAGAGACAGCTGGATATGAAGTAGCTTCTGAAGCAGAAACAAAAAGAGCCTGAAGGGTATTGCGCCTGTTCTTCTGGCTCACACATGCACACACATAGAGTTTCATTTGCCTGGGATACAAAATACTTCTAAAGAGAAATTTGGCAGTTCCTGGGTGACACTCCCATGCTGATACTTCCATAAATGTGATCCAACCCTTCCTGGAAGGGAACATTTCAGTGAGTGCATTAGCATTCTGTTCTCACCTTCCCAACACAGTCTTTCAGCCACGTATTGATTACCTTTCTCATACATTCTATTTGCCCAGTATTGGTTCCGGAACAAGATGTCAGGTTTTAATTAGCAGGTAAAGTCCAATAATTGGTTTGACCAATAAATGTTTATTAGTGTCATATTTTCTCCACAACTGCAAAGATTTATCTGAATTTTTCACCTTTAACATGAATCCTAAATGAGAAATTCATTTTTCTCTTACTAGCTTTGCCCTAAAGATTCTATGCAACAATTTTTACATTTGCACTTGATAGTTAAGCTGTTCATAATCTTGATAGTTAAACTGTTCATAATCTTGAAGTGATTCCCTTCTCCATTGCCTGTTGATAGGACATTTTGTTGAAAATGGTCTTGCATAATCCAAAGTAGCTAGATTTAAAAGCAGGTTAAAGCTACCATTCCTTAAAGATCCTCTTTTAAGATACCACCTAACTTCAGTACTGTTGAAAAAGTAGATTCTGACAGAATACTTGAAAATACCTTCCTAACAGTAAGAGCAGTTTCATAATGGAAAAGATTGCCTAGAGAGGTGGACTCAATTATCTAAATGTCCCTTTCCAACTCTATGATTTTATTAATGTAGGAATTCCTCTGCCTGAAAAATTAACACAACAGAGAACTCTGAAAAGGTCTGCAATGAAGAATAAATATATTCAGGTGTTGATTGCCTATGATCAGCTATGTTAACAATTTTTTCCTAATAGTTATCTTTATTTTTAGTAATGTCATTCTAGATAGAAATAATGAATATTACTGTTTCAAAATGTGTATTTCTACATCTCAGACAAAATATGAGTTATGAGCATTTACTGTCTTTTGGAGGAAAGTTTTTTTCTTTGTGTTCGTTTTTATTTCCAATTTATTTTTCTTTTTAGCTTGATTTTTTTTTTCTTGAAGTTTTACTTCTTCAATGAAAAAGTCAAAATTAAATAATAAAATTAAAGTTCAACTGATGGATCATACAGGGAAAAAAGAGTATTCAATTAGGGCTTCATCCCCTTTCTATTTTTATTTCATATTTATGCATTTCTCCAGGGATTTCTCAAAAAAGCAAAATAGTAGCTGGGGATGGGGAGAGAGAAACTGGAATTCCACCAAGGTATGACCCGTTTGAACTATTTCAATAGCTGTAAAATATAAAGCCTTAGCAAGGTGCTATGGTAGCTGAACCGATGGGAATGTGGACAGGCTGCATTTTAGCCCAAAGTTAAATGGACACCTTGGATCCCATCAGGAAGTGGGTTATAAGAAAATTTCAGGTAATAGGAAACCAGTCCAGCCACAAGATCCTGAGAGCTTCGGTTTTACCCACAAGCTTTCCACAGCTTCCTTTCACTAAGAGGGAAATTGCTGAAACTATAATTTGAGGTATACCACAAGTTGGAAATCGATGAGTTCAGCTGAACAGAAGGCTGATGTGCTCTTTCTGCTTGGCTTATTACCAATATAAGGCACTTGCTGCTTCCTAAGTGCAGGAATAGATGACGCTGTCCTTATCCCACTCCTGATCGATTGATTGATTGATTACGGTCCATCAAGTGAGTGTCAGTTCTTAGCAACCTCTCACTCCTAGCCCATTGCAAATGTACCCTGCATCCGTGTTTTCCAGCTTCAAATCAAAATTGATGTTTTCCAAATCCAAGCTGTCTTAAGCACTACAGTAAGTAGTAGCAGTCCCAGTTCTAATAGAAGCAAATATGTGTAGCTCAGGGTTGAACTGTGGAGTTAGGGTTAGGGTAATTAAATGTTTGCAAGAAAACAACCAAGCTCAGAGAACCCCAAGGACTCCACAATCCCAGTTCTGATTAGCTGCAGTGCCTGTACTCACCATCTCTCCCAGCCTGGGGTGCGAGGCTGCTATGTTCTGTACTGGTCAGCAGTTGCTATTTTTTCATCTAATTTTGTAGTTAATCCAACAATGGCTCATTAAATCAATGAACTATCCTCACCCCTAGAAACTCATGCTCTATTCAACCCCTGTATCTCCTAGTGGGCACCCTTTCTGTTCCTGTCCAGGCTTGCTTTTCCACTCTCTGCTCACAATACTGCAAAGTCCCCCCCCCCTATTTTTTTAACAAGAATAATCATTTCCAACATAGTAATGTCACTGCTTTCTTTCCAGGAAGCCAAGCTATCAGTTCTTCCTTGCTATAAAATGTCCATGGAGCTACAAATCATCATAGGAATGTTCCTATGTTCCCACCTGTTCCCCTGTTGGTCTGATTACTGTAGCATCAGAGCAACAATGGTAGCATATGGAGGAAAACAAAAAGTCTGTGTTGGTGTTAAAGAAGATAATGTGGGGAGGAGGTTGAGAGCATGCATGTGTGCAAACATCTGGAAAGCAGAGGAAAGTGGGCTAGTGAAGACAGAACAGCCCCTAAAAGGAAAAGGCAGGCAATGCAAACCAGTCCACACAGAAACCAGCAAGTGAGGTTTGTCTTCCCTACACAGGTGGGATGGGCAAGAAACAAGGGAATGATCAGTCAGGTCCTGCAGTGGCCATAATCCAGACTGAGCACTAGTGTGGTCACATTGCCAGCCCACAGCAATCCAGACTGGTATTTCTGCAGTTGGCTTAAGAAGCAGCTGGGAACAGCACATGAGATGAGCAGTGTGGGAACTGCCCAGAGACAGTAGCATGGAATCATAAGTTTCATACATCTAGCATGGAGATGTCCAACTTTTATCAGCACGGTAAAAGTAATTTTTCTTTTTAGAAAACGTCTTTTTCTAGTCATGTTTGCTTACTGGGATATTTTTTAAAAAATCTGAAGTTCATAATGTAATATGGCTGTGTTGCCCTACTATTGATATATTTCTTACATTTTGTGCCTTGCGTTTCTATATAGACTATAATCAAGATAGTCCAGAAGCAATAATTTTAAAAAATGTTATTATAAATAACAATAAATAATATTTATTGTTAACTTATTTCAACAATAACACTTTAGGCCATATCATAATACCAAAAAAAAAAAATGGAATAAAACCATCCATAACATAATAACTAAAAACAAAAACTCAACTCATATATTCTTATCACCCTTACAATTACCGCAAGCTACATATGTGGCTCTCAATTGCACTATTTTATTCAAAAAGGAGACCATTTTATCTGTAATATTTGTGTTCACACATAAAGTATGTTGCTGTACAGTACAGGTCTCAGTGAGCCATTTGTCTTATATATGGCTGAAGATAATGATATCTTTCTATGCTACAGAACTAGCACTCTAATAATATATATGCTACATCTTCAGTCTCTAGTATACCACACATACAGGATAGGGGACTTGATTAAACCTTCCATATTTTATCATTGGATCTAGCTGTTCAAATCTCGCATGGGTAAACACTCTCTGAAGATACCTGAGTATTTGGGTAATTAAATACTTTTCTTTTTTTATCATTATAAATTTTATTATGTTTTCAAAAAAAGTTAAAATACAGAAAAATCAAGAAAAAGGAAAAAATAGGGGGAAAGCATAGAAAAGAAAGAGTAGCTTCCAACTTTCCTTGGTACAGGTATAGATGTAGCATATCTTCGCCTCTTACTCTTATATCTAAAAGTTTACATCATAAAAAATAGTGTTTAATCTAATATTCAAGAAAATTCCTAAAATCAATCTATTTCAATAATACATGTGATTTGTACAAGATATTTCTATAGGTACAACATCAATCATCAAATCCCAAAGTCGAAACTGCATTTTTCTGAGTGTCAAGCAAAAAGTCTGAGTGGTTTCCAAATAGAAACAAAGGTAATGAAATACTTTTCAATTTGAAAATTGCATTTGTAGTGGCTCATCTATAAGCCACTAGTGAAAGTACCAGCCTTAATGAGAGCAGCTTTTTTGTTTTTGAGTTTTTATATCAAAGATTCTTTGGGCAATGATTTTCTTAACTTGCTGTAGAGGTACTGTCCAGAGGCAGGAAGCCCACAGCTCCTTATGTATTTTGTAAGTTGTACTATCTGGGAGGAGTCTAACTGAAGCTTAGTCTGTTCTATCAAGCCCAATCTTGGGAATCCATCAATTTCCATAGAAGTAATTTTTCACAAATAATTATATGTCCTAATATTTGAGTACAATGTGTATATATCCCCAATTTAGCTCTAACTGCAACAGCTGGGCTCCTTTTATCTGCACCAAATATACTCCTCAAGTCAAATGATTGTGTTGCTGTATTATATGTTTCTGGGGAGGGACAGGCTGCAGGATCTTTTCCAGGGCCAGTGTGAGGAATTTTCTTGCTATAGGCAGATAAAGTAACTCAGATGTTCCAGTTGAGGTGCCTGGGGCAGGGTCTTGTGTGGTTATCTGGAGCAAGTTTCCTTCCTTCTGAGGAAGTGGACAGTGTTCTCCAGTCTGTTAGTTCAGCCATCAGGGGTCTCTGATTGGTTAAAGCCACCTGAGAGATGACCTTTGATTGGGGCCATGTGGTGGTGTCATCACATTTGTGGGGGGGGGGGGTTCCATTAACCTTGAAGGAAACTGAGGGGCACCTTCTCCTCAAGAAGCCATTGCTGGATCTGACAGTCCAGGACAGTTACTGTCCAGTCTCCAACTTCCATTTTTAGGGAAGGTAGTAGAGAGGGTAGTCAGACTTCAGCTCCAGAGGACCTTCTTTAGAGGAAGCAAATTATTTGGATCTGTTTCAGCTTGGATTTTAGCATGGTGACAGCATTGGTCCTGCTTGTTGATGATCTGTGGCAGAACCAGGATGGGGGTACATCCATCTTCATGCTCCTTTATCTCTCAGCAGCTCTCTTCCCTTCTGTTGAACATCAACATGAAACCTCTGTGTGAGGTCATCTACTGGTCTGGGGCCAGGCATCATCAATATGTGGATAATACACAGTTATATATCTCAATCCCTGGCTAGCCAAGCAATGCAGCCCAAGTCCTGATGCAATTCCTGGAGACTGTGTCAGTATGGATGGACTCAAGCTCAATCCTAACAAGACCAACTGGCTATGGTATTTGGGTGCCCTGGATCCAGAGGTATTTCATCACTGACTCTCAGAGGGGTTGCATTTCCCTATTCAAGACTTACATGCAATCTGGGGGCCCTCTTGGAGTCTTAGCTCCTGCTTAAAGAGCAGATGGAAGCTATGGCTAAGGTACATCTAGTGCTCCAGTTGCACCCTTTCCTGGATCCAAATGCCCTTCAGACAGTTGCTCATCTCTAGTCACCTCAAGTTTGGATTACTGTAATGCATCCTACTTGGTGCTACCCTTGAGAACCATCTGGAAGCTATAGCTCACCAAGGATATAGTGGTGCAGGCAGTCATGGGAGCACTGCTGCTTCACCAGCTGCACCGGATACCAGTTAGTTTCTAGGTGCAATTCAAGATGCTGGTTATCACCTGTAAAACCTTAAAGGCCTAGCTATCTGAGGAACCACCTATATCCAGTTGTCTCTGCCTAGCTAGTACAGTCCAATGCTACAAATTCTTCCCATATATACACATTATCAGTTTTCCCATACCTTAATTGCAGCTAGTGTTCTTCCTTGTTATAAGACTGAGTGTTCAGCAAGGTCTGATCTGAGTCCACAGACTCTGTAAAAAAGGGCTCAATAGCTGCTAGAGGTGATAATGAACTCAAATTGTCCCTCTCATTTACTAAATACTGAGAGTGCCAATTTCTATTTTTTTAATATAGTAATTTTATTAAAAATTACAACTACAATGATAAAAAACTAATACAAACTAAAAAAATAAAAGAAAAAAATAGAAGATGCAGAAAAGAAAAATAGAAAAAAATAGAAAAGAAAGGAAAAATAAGAATATAGTAAATAAAAAGAAAAGGAATATAGAAAGAAATGAATTCTCCCTTTATCACAACTAGTATAAACAATTTTAGTAACTTATCACCTTCTCTTAAAATACAACAAATGATCTCTTCCTCACCCATCCCGTCTTTTATTTATAAATAACTCCTTAGAAACCTTGTCATTTCAGTCCATCAGCAAAAGTCTATTAAGGGATTTAAAAATGACAAACTACAAGAATGATATGGGAAAAGATGCTATACTGGACATACAAAAGAAACTGGCTGATGTCTTAATAATTAAAAGAGTGCTGATTTCTTAAAAGCATAGTTGGAAACCTCTTGTTTCTTAGTTGAGCTAGAAATCTTTCATCTCTCAAATCTTCCAGATGTCACTATTTTATCCCTCTTTGCCTTTATTAGCCCATCGCGTCTTGACCTTTTGGCTAAGATTAAGTGTAGTAACTTATTTCATTGCTATTGCTAATAGATTACTGTCGATAACAATTAAATAAGAATTGAAATGTTCTGCAAGTATTTGTGAGAAGGTCAAGAACAATAGCAATAGCAGCGAAATCCTTAAGAAAAGCAGCATCTGAGGAAATCCCCTGAATTAAAGCCATCTTTGTTGCTTGTTAAAAAGTGAGGGAGCAGAAGAGTCATTGGGGAAAAAAGTTCTCCCTCACAACTGTACCTTGAACTGAGCCTAGAACCATAGTTGGGAATCAGCCAAGCTGACAAAAGTTTACCACAGCCTAAAACTTTCTAGATGTACTGAGATAACACTCAGAATTCCCAGCTAGCACAACATATGGGAATTTGAGGAACTGCAGTCCCAACATGTCTGAAGGGTGCCAGGTTGGAAAATACTTGCTTGGTAGATCCAATCATCTGCCTCTAGGGGTGGAAAAACAGCCACCTTTTGAAACAACTGTCAAGACTGACTGCAAGGGCAGTCTTCCACAGAGCAGGTTACATTGATTTAGCCTACAGCCTGAGTTATTGAGAATAAATCATTCCTGGTTATCACTAACGCCCAAGCATCCAAAAACCAGCCAAGATCTAAGAAAATCCTGAATATGAATCTGCTGCAACAGGGTATATAGGCATGCAACAACATCTGGAATAGGCCATCCATCTAGATCTAGATTGTCAGATGTTTCCAAGGGGCCCTATTTTATTTGTTATTCCAAGCTGAAATAAAAAGTTACTCAAGTGTATGCATTCAAAGACAGACTTGGAGCCAGGAATACATGGGTTGAATGCAAAATGCTGGCTTGGTAAAAGGGAGAGAGATTAATGCCATGGCTAAGCAAGCTTTAGCAAAGATATGCATGCTAATTGAGCATATGTATATTAATCAAGTGGGCTCCTCCCTTTTATATTTGGTAAAGTTTCATCAATCTCTCTCTTTCATATTCTCTTCTCCTTGTTGAAGTCTATTAAAAGCCAAAAATCCCTACCTGATGTTACATGCTGTCCATGCATTCCTGACTAAGTTTCCATAAGAACCCTTGAAAATGGTAACGATTCTGGAAGTTTTATTTTTAAGAAAGCTTTGAGAAAGTATCCCTCACATGACAGTGACTAGGATTAGTTACTCAATGTTCATAACCCTTGTTTGTTCTTTGGAGTATGTTTTAACTTGTCAGCAAGTGAGTCAGGTTGAAATATTATTTTGTAATCTTTGTTCTTCAGAATGTTAGTAGTGTAATCATTTGGACAGATAAAACATGTTTGAACAACCTCATGAGTCTTCTTTCTCACAGAAGGGTTGAATCACACTAAACATGAAAAATCATGTACCAGTATCTGCATTTTCAAACATGTTCTATGGGAACTATGTGTAGCTCTGGAATAATGTCAAAACTTCCAGAGTTCTGATTCTGTTTTTCTCACTACTCTTTATTCACTACGCAAGCACTACCCACTGCTTGGTGGGTAACTTATGAGAAGGAACGGGAGGGAGGAGGAGAAGGAGGAGGGTTGTTGTAAAATCAGTATCATGTTCTGTTCTATAGTTTTAGCTACCTAAACTAGATAGGACTAGTTTCCCTCCCAGTGACCAACTTCGGCAAAAAAAAAAAAAAAAAAAACCTAGAACATTTATCTTTCTCAGACATTGAACAGTATGAATAGCAGCATCCTTTATTGTCTTTTAGACAGTTGGGGGATCTTGTGAATACTGTAGGAAAGATTTAGCATCTTGGGGCATCATGAAATACTGTACTAATGTTGTGTCGTTGCACAAAATATAACATTAAATAACAGTGGAATTTAGAGGATTTGCACTTTGCAATGACACACATAACTGAAAAATAAAAAAGTATTTTACTATTTAGTTCCTAACAAATTATCTAAATTATTTCATCCTTCTAGATCTTGTTAAAAATGGCTTATCAAAATAGCAAGGGGCTTTTTTAAGTGATCAGAAGCAATTCTGCAATAAAATAAACAAGAGCAAACCAGAGAATAATCTTCTAGCTGCTGAGATTGTATAATATCAGTTTTCTTCCTAGTCCCCTAGGTACCAATTATCTGCTAAAACAGATCAATTTGATGCTTTTTGTTTTTTAATAAGTGATAATAATCCAAGTGATGTTTTAACTATACTTAATGTAGCTTTATATAACTACCTAAAGAGACAGGGAATAAATATAAGAAATAAATATAAATATACTATTAAAAAGCAATTCTGCTTTTCTAAGAATTACTGGTAGTCCTCAACAACTGTAATTGGGACCAGCAACTCTGTCACTAAGCAATGTGGTCATAAAGTGAAAAATCATGTGACCACACCCACTTATGATGGCAGATCCTCAGTCCAGCTATGGTCATTAAGTGAATCACTGCAGGTCATTAAGTATGACATCATGTGACCATGACTTGCAACTTCCTGTTGGCTTCCCCATTGACTTTGCTTGTCGAAAGCTGTCTGTGAAGGTCACAAATGGCAATCACATGAACATGGGACACTGCAATTGTCTTATATGGACACCGGTTGCCAAGCACCCAAATCACAATCACATGACTGTGGGGACACTGTGACAGACACAATTTCAAGGACCGGTCGTAAGTCTCATTATTCAGCACCATAAAATGGTTGCTCAATGAGCAGTTGATAAGCGAGGACTATCTATATGCAGTTTTTAATCATCCTTTCTGATATAAAATTTTTCTCATAAAAATCTGTAGTGAGATGGCTGGTGACAAATTTGAAATATAAAGAAAAAATAAAAATAAACGATCTAGAAAAGTAGCAGAACAGGTAGTTAGTTTCCATCCTACTTCTTTGCTACATATTTCCTCTCCTTCTTTCACTGCTGCAGCATTGGGGTTATAACGTAGCCTATAGCAAACATAGAACAAAACATATAACCCTGGCAAACTCTTGTAGTGGTAAGAAAAAAAATAACAGTGTACCATACTCATTCATCAGGATCTAACAAACTACTTGACTTCAGAGTTTTTTTTATACTTTATCTTCTGATAATTTGAAGCAGTGTTTTTCAAACTTGGTAACTTTAAGATGTGTGGACTTCAACTCCTAGCATCCTGGCTGGGAAATTCTGGGAGTTGACGTCCACACGTCTTAAAGTTGCCAAGTCTGAAAAACACTGGTTTAAAGCCTAAACATGGATAGAAAAATTGGCAAAAAAAAGTTCTAAATTGTAAGAGAGTTATTATTCTGTGTTTGTTCTTTGTACTTTTTATAAAACTCATTTGTCCTTCTAGATCTTAAGTATCTATTTCTAGATACTCTAAATGGGTTTGGTTCTAATCACACAAGTATGCTCTACTACATGCTGATCCTGTGCATGAACTGGAAGATTCCATCCAAGCTTATATCAGTATTTTCTCTACACACTGCCTAATCTATCCCTACTACATTTCTACACCATTCCCATTAAGTTTTCTGAGGCCTTGGTGGCAAAGAAGTATGTGAGATGATGTTTACAATCTTTGAATGGTCTTTTTGCTGGTTTTACCTTTGATCAAAGATGCAAAAGACAGACAATAAAGTTTGCACAATTCTAGCTGTCAGAATTAAACTGCAGGATTGGGATCCGCAATTTAAGATGAATCTTGCGAGAGCATATGTTGACTGTTGCCTTTGCTTAAACATTTTACTACTTTGCCACTGAGCCAAAAAGAAGCCAGTACTCCCCCATCCCATGCACAAAGCCAGACTGATGTCCAAGCTAATCTCACTTCAGTGCTGATAAGAGTCTTATGCAGCAGCTATCATAGTGTTGCTGGGCAGGCTGTACAGTCAGCATGCGACGCCATCTTCCAATGATGCAGACTGCCTCTCCCCCAAGCATCCATTGTCTCTTGGGACAGTTGACTCACTCCACCTATTGGTAGAGCAAGATTAATGACGAAAGGAATGTGGGTTGGTGCATGAAATGACTCTTCTATGCGATTGCAGTAACAAAGAGTATTGCGCGACTTTTCTGTTTGTTCAGCATGAAAGCTATAATGAAAAGTTAAATGCTTGAGCATAATGGTGGGTATATAATTCGGAGTCCCCCCACAAACAAATATTGCACAATTCCTGGGGACCTATAACTTCAAACAGTAATGGGCAACCTGTACATGGAGCTTCAATTTTATTTCATGCAGCCTTTAGCCTAATTTCAAAACTCATATGCCACACATATCATCATAATTCTGGTAAGATTCATCTGTCCTTTCAATCTGTTTGTGTGAAAGAAAAAAGGATGGCAGAAAGAGCAGGGTGAGGGGAACAGCGTCTTTACCTACTTTAAGCTCTTGTCCTACCCACTACTTGCTTCATTCTCATTTGGGTGCCTCCCACTTGATTACCAAAAAAAAAAAAAAAGTTGCTCACATTTGAATTAAATAGTTTCTTTGCCTTCTCAATCCATTTATGCTCAATAGTTAGCCAGGTATTCTATTTGTGCTGAATCAAGATTTTCAGTTTTTTCATGTTTCAGTTACTACAATCATCTACTTGAGACTGTGTTTGAAAGCAGCTTAGTAACTGGACTTGTATAGAATATGGCAGTTCAGAACCTCATTGCAGCTATACAGGTGCTGATTCTTAATACAATTGTTCAGATTGCTCTATGTATTTACATGCCTTCTATTTCACTTGAGATTTGCTAGAGATCTTGGCTTAAAGCACCTGTTTGATTTTATTTTGGAAAAGGGTTCCTTGGTAAGAGCAGCATGAAGACTTGGCAAGAACAAAATTTATTTCGTTGGGTGTTCTGTTTCTGTGTGCATAACTGAATTAAGGAGAAGAACTTACATACTGCTGCTGCTTAGATTCTGGATAATTTCTCCAAGGTAGTAGAATTATGCCTTGCATATCTAATTAAAATCCACCACCTTGCTTGCCAACCCACAAAGGCTAACTTTTCAATTTGCCAAGCCTGGCAGCAAAAGCAATGCAATAATTAAATATTACTTCTGCTAATGGCAGGACAATAGCTGCAAGCATGTTTGCAGCAATGCTTCATTTCTAGCCTTCTTCCTTTATTAGGCAAACCTGCAGAAAAATAATTACTATTTTCTTTTCACTGATCAAGACATTCACCAGCTATTTCTGAGTTTGAAATGAGGGATGGGGAAGAGAAGGGCAAAGAACATCCTCATGACCTTTACTAAGCTATCTAAAAGCCAAATTAACAATTTATTATAAACACATTAAATGACTATTTTTCATCTCTTTAGAGAAACATTGATATAGGCAATGAAGAGCTTCCAAAAGCTAGGAAGGACATAAAGGAAACTTAGATATGGAAATGGTAGTAGTTGCTCAATTTTTCAATCCTGTCCCTTTTATTTCCTTAGATTTTCCTTTGTGAAACAGTGTAGGAGAAATTATGGAAATAGTTATCAATGAATTATGGAAAGCATCTGGATGTTTATCCGTGTATTTGTTTGTTACGTAGATTTTTTTTGTCCAGAAATCCTGAAGAAACTCATGATCCTATGAACATGTTCCAGAGGAAAATAAACACTCAGGGTAAGTCCTAAGTACAGAGTAGATAATTAACTAGTTAACTGTAGCATGCACAATGTTTAGCCAGTGCATTTATAAACATAGCTTTCTAAACACACTCCTTTCGAAACAAAATTTCTACTTAAGGTAGATTTTACTTTTCCAGATTAATTTAGGTCACCTCTTTATTACACTTTCCAACCTTGCTTTACTCATGTTCAAAAGTATCATAAAACCATTTTTAATCACTTATTACTAGCAATCAGATATGATTTATTGCTGATTGGAGAAAACAAGCATGAAACAACAACAAAAGGCAGCCTAATTATTGCCATCAACTTCTAACAATTAAACCTTCTGAGCTCACATTATCAACTTTTTTTTTTTCTTTTTAGAATCAAGGATCAAGAATCCAAAGGGATGAACTGACTTCAGGTAACTAAATTGCAGGCAATATATTCTTGGGGAGCAGAGCCATTCCACAGCATTCACATTGGCCCAGATGTCCTTGTCTGGAGTTTCCCCAATATACGCATGGAAAAATACATGCACAGTCCCTCAGAATTACTCTTACAAGGACTCCAAGGCTTCTCCAGGATTTTGCAGAAGGCATTTTAATGTACTACAAAAGGGCTATTTTACCAGTTTTGTAGAACAAAGGGATTAGCCCTTCACTAGATATGGTATAAATACAATGTGTGAATGAACGAACAAAACATCAGCTCAGATATTCACCCAGAAGGAATGAATTTTTTTCTCTGCTTCTTGTTTTTCCTTCAGGATAATTAAAATGACAAAGGAATAGTCTTATCTAGATATGTTAAGTGAAATTGTGTAAGATGATAAAGATGCACAAGAGTATATTATGAACTGATCAGATCACAATGATTAATCTGAGCTGTATCTGCTTATATCATTGCTTAAGTCAACATTTGTTGAAAGAAAAATGTCAAACCACAGCAATTTCAAGTGATCTGTGAGAATGTAAGTATTTCTAACTAGAGTGTACAGAACTCCAGTGTAATTGGGCAGGAATGAAATGACTCCAACTTATTTGCCCCACCCCCAACCTCTTAAAAATTAGGGCTTAGAAAAATACCTTAAAATGTACATTTATGCTTTTAATCTCATTTGCATTACAAAATGTTTTTACAGGCAGATGGATTTTACTGTATCATTTTATATACAATTGTCTAAATGCAAATACAATATGGCTGATATACAATATTGAGATACAATACCTGATAAATCAAGGATGAAATAGGATTTGTTAACAGAAATTACCATGTAGTTATATGAGTGGGGGTTGTAATTTAAAAATATTCCTATGTAAGAATCGCATCCTGTCACAGTAAGAACCATTCTAGCTGTATTCCTAATCTACCATCCACCATAACTGAACCTGATAAATTCACACTATCAGAAAGTTCTAGAAAAGGTTTCATTGTGCACTTTGCCTTGTGCATAGAATTTTACACTCTAGGTAATATCAACGCCCATGTATAAACTGTTTTTGCATGACTTCATATTCTCTTCTGTAAGAGTTAAATGCCTTTTGACTGGTAATAGTATTAAAAGCACAGTGTAGTTATTATATAGCTGAACAACTCTGACACTTGGAAAGGCTGTTGACTGTTAATTATTTTTCTGCATTGCAGACAGAAAAATGGTAAAGCCTGAGCAATAAATAAGCCCCAGATACAACCTCAAACTGTGTCTATTCCTCCCAGTGAACATTTTCTTTTTAGATAGAACATAAAAGAAATAAACAGGTTTTACAGAAGTTCTCTTTATTTTGACCCAGAAGCCATTTTATTGTTCGTGTAAAAATTCATTTAAGATATAAAATTATACAATATGTTTACGCAACTAGAGACTACTTAAAAACAGTATTGGGGGAAAAAACAACTCATTTTAAGTGAGAACATTTTTGTTTGTAAATTGTGATATTTCCAACTATATTTTTGTAATTTAATATGTAAAATCTCAAATTTACACATTAAGATTTAAACAAGCATTATTTCAATCTTTACCTCTTTCCAAATGACAAATTAAGGACTACCATGGCTTTTAACATTTTTTTTAAGGGAGGTTTTTCCTATTAGTTAGTCTGCCATAGATGCACAGAAGTGGGATGTTTGCTTTATGTCTCACACATGGTCTCTACCCTGATCTGTTATGCTTCAGCATTGCTGTGTGAGCTGCATCAGCAAGGAAATCTGGATGACAACCAACAATTGTCTTTTAGAAAGAGGTTTGTCTGCTATTGACCTTTAATAAAGGAATCCCCAATTAAAAAAAAATACAGACACCCTAAACCAGAGTTCCTCAACCTTGGCAACTCTTAAGCTGTGTAGAGTTCAACTCCCAGTATTCCCCAGCATGCTGACTGGAAGATTCTGGGAGTGAAGTCCACACAGTTTAAAGCTGCCAAGGTTGAGAAAACTCCCCTAAACTTTGCACCCATATCAATGAAGAAGCCTTAATAATATCATAATTAAATGACTTGCTAGTACTAGGCAGTTATAAAATGGGGGGGGAAAGCAGAGAAAACCCATGTCTAAGCTACTTGAAAACCAGAAACTGTAATAATGTATGTACAAAACTTTGCCAGAATATTCAAAGCATGTAAAATACAGTGTAATACTAAGTTAAGTATTATCCCTATGTTACAACCGCAGGGCTCAGAAATGAACAACTTGGCTTAAGCCAAGTGGCAATTTTAAAACCAAAAAAGCTTTTAACTGAAGAAGTCTCAGTCCATATTACATGCTTTTGACAAGTATACTGCATCTGTTCTTATCAATTTTATCCATACTGAGTCTGATTTTGAATTTATATTTTATATTATAACATTTCATGTTTACTACAATTACTTTTTTTTCTTAATTACAACTATTGGCTTTTACAATGACCATAACTTTTAAATCGCCAAAAATTGGACTTTAGTTTCAATAAACCATTTGTAACACAAGCATTGACAAAGTCATGATATGGAGGAATAAATTCAAGCCTAATTGCATTTTAAGACAATGTAGCATTCTCAAGAACATGTATTATTCTGGAGGGTTTTATTTTCTCTAACATTTATGAAGAAGATACTCTTAAATTATAAATGTCATATCTCTGGGAGGAAGGGGAAGAGGCAGAAGATAGATGAATTACAACTATCCTCAATAGCTATAGTCACATAACAGTTAAAATTTACATGGAATACTACAGAGTCGCCCAATATCGCACCCTCCAGTTATACTGGACTAGAATTCACAGAATTCCCACCCAGCATTTTTGCAGAAATGATACATATGCTGAGCAAATAACTAAGTATACTGTAGGTTTTTTTTAAAAAAAACTTTTTCTCAAAACTTACAAGGCAATCCATCCTCCATTATCTCTGGAAAAACAGAGTAAGAATGAAGCTTTGATAAAGTCATTTTTTCTTGCTTCAGCTTAATCTTTGTTCATATTTATTCATATTTTGCCCTTAGTTTATAAACATATGGTTCAGCTAAAATTAGTCAAGTCTATCACATTAAAACCAATGCAAAATGCAGCTGCTATTAACTTGTTCCGCTGCTTTGAATATGGCTTAGTCACATTAAGTGATCATACATGAGATAGACTGTGAGAAAACTCTGTAACATTTCAGAAATAGGAGTCAAGTCTGCTTACTAAAACCTTGATCTGTAATTTATTTCCTATTTTTCTGAGATGTTTCATTTTAATATTTAAGATATTAAGTGCACCAGAAGTAACAGCCATTTATGCTTTTATATCCAATTATATCAGACCTGGTCACTTTCCTATTGATGCACTTAAATGTTCATCATCACCAAGCTGGTATTAGTTAACAACAGCAACAACAACACCTTTCTTTGAAGCTATATAAGTGTGCTAGTAAATATAGGTTATCAGAACTTTTATTTATCTCTTATTAAAAGTTTAGTAAAATGTATCCAGACTTAATTATATTTAGAGCACAAGAGAAATCAATTGGGTAAATTGGTTATAATTTTTCCCATTTACTTACTTTAAACAAGACTAAGTCTAGATCCAGCTCCACATTTAGGCTACACCTGTGAAGGGTGGATAAAACTATTATATGCCTCTTGCCATTTTTTATGATTTCTAGCATCCTATAATTTCTCCAATTCCCTAACTGAAGGCATATAAATATACTGAATCTATATTACACCAGAATAATGAGGATCATGTTTGTTCATGCATGAAAATTGCAGAGCATGACTCATTACATAAAATGAAGAGTCAGCATACATTGTCCCTTATCCAGTTTGGCTTTGTTTCTATTTTGCCTTTGATGAAAGAAAACAAAGTTCGGTGTCTGATATTAGTAGTTCCTCCACTCCCAGGTTTTACCTCTACTTATGATGTGATTAAAAATTACAGTAAACAACTAGTAGTATTCCTCAGATGAACAGTAAGGCACATAATACTGGTATACTTGTAATTAATTTAAAAATTTGGACAAAGTTGTTGCCTTTTCACTTTGCAAATTCATTTCTATGCTTGCTTCTGCAATGGCATTAAATACATCCCTTTATGCTAGCAGTACTGGTGTTTAGATAAGATAATATATATACTAAATCATTTCTGCTTTTCATTCTGTGTATTCTCTAATTAAAGAGATTTATTTAGGACCAACTTATTTTATTATATATAAGCAATTTCTTTCATAAAAGATCTTTATTAGTCAAAAGAACAACATCCACATAAAAGACAGATGCATTAGCAGGGGGAAATCCAAACTTTGCCACCACCACTCTCCAACTCCTAAAGAAGGTGGTAAGGCCCAATTATGCTCAGTGATCATGAAACACTGGGTGTCTACTAAGGAGAAACATACAGGAAAACTAGAAGAAAGGAATGGAAAGGCAGGCCCTGGGAAAAAAATGTCATCTTGTCACTGAAAACAGAAAAAATCTCTGTTTTCATAAGATACAAGAAATTAATAACGGCAATCCTTTTTCATTTCTTTCTATGAAACTAAAGATTTAGATTTAGATTTAAAGAAAGCTTGTTAACACCCAGCCAATGATAGCTATTTTTAAAGCTTAGTCCCTAAAATAGTAAGTAATGTACCTCCTATAGTCATTTTCCCCAGCTGGATGTGATGAGGCTGCAGTTTCCAGAATTCCTAATCCTCACGGTGGAAGCCTGAAAATTATGAGAGTAGCAGCCCCAAATAATCTAGAAAGCCCCAAGTTGCTGTGAAATGCAGATGCAAAAAAATAAAAATAAAATCTGGAAAAGCAAGTTAATTACAAATTGACTTAACAGCTAAAGATAGTCTAAAGCGAAACAACACAGCACCTGAAGTTTAGATACAGAAACCTTACTCCTGACAAACCTAATGTTAAGATGTACTTTTTGATTAACCACACTCATTAGAGGGGAAAAAAGAAACATAAATCTGGTGTATTCAAGCTTTGAAACAGTATAGAAAGAGTGATGATTTTCCACTCTGTCATCTATTCTTATCTCTTCACGCAAGTTTCTGCTAATGTCCTAAACTTCGGTTCCAGCTGATCTAAAAAGTCAAGTGCCTCTTCTTCTTGCTGATCAGTGCAGCAGCCTACAGAGCCCGCTGGCGATCCTCTTCCTTCATAGTTATATGAAAGAATATAGTCATCTGAATGCTTATGCTCTTCGTCTTGTCCACACAGATATACTTTCTGCATAGGAAAAAGAAAAAAAAAGTCATTTGTTTTCTTAAACTAACCTAAACATATGCCATAAAATTAATTTCATTGATTTACCTTTTAATGTTTAATTTTTAATCAGAGTGTGTCCTCTAATGGGTTCCTATATATAAAAAATGCACATGATTGGTCTATATCATTCAATCTATGAAGACTTTAACAAAAAAATCAGATTCCTACTGATCACAAATATACAACTTATCATTTCTAAAGCAATTGACAAATAAAAGTTAAAAGTATACTTGTATATAAATTACTAATGCTACACTGGTGGATTATACGGGCTTAGATTTATTATTCACATTTGTACCTAGCCTTTCTATCACTAGGGCACTCAAGAAGGCTAACAGGTAATTTTTTAAAAAAATCACCCATTCCTTTAGGTCAAAGAAAGAACGAACAGTATGACATGGAGGGACAAAGCAAAGCAAACAGACATTACAAATCCCAAGTCCAAATGAACAATCTTTCTAAACAATATAGTAATTTATAAACAGAGCAAAAACAATTTGTCTAAATCCAGAGACAATAAGGCAACTAAAAAGCAGATTCTATAATACTATTCCATGTCATAGAATTCAGTGAGATCCCAAATAATTAACCGTATTGAATCACCCCCCAGGTGTAGATGGTTAAGTTTACTTCTACGACTACATGCCCAAGGAACTGGTTAGCAACCTTACCTCAGTCAGACGAGGGTGTGTGAAATTCTGCCATTCTGAATAACTGTATCTGTACGCATCCATCATGGTCGGCCCATATCCCCTTCCGGATTCTAACGTTTGATGCCCTACTCCTTTGACAGATTCCAAGGTGTGCTGTCCTCCTCCCCTGACTGATTCCATGGTCTGGTGTCCTCCTCCTTTGACCATTTCAAAACATTCCTGTCCCCCAGTTTTTACTCCAGAAGCATTAAGAGTAGCCCCTTGGTCAGAAGTAACCATGTTTCCTGTTTTTACTGGAAGTATGTTGGGATCCTTAAAGGGGAAAAAATGGCAAAGCCTTTTTTTAGAATATTTGGAGACAACGTGATGAAGATTTAGAAATAATCTTACAGTCGATTTAGATATCAGCAGTACTGTGGAAACAAGAAATACAAACTGTGCCTCTTTTTGTCTGATGTTTTAGCTTTTCCAGTAGAAATTCCACTTCTCTATGTAGATTTTACTATGTGACCAATTCAATTAAGCATTCCTGAAGTTGCTTAATTGCAAGTAACTGTCATCTGTTTATCCTCCTCCCCTTGTGTATGACAGAATCTAGAGAGTTCTGTGGTATTAGGATTATGACATTCTTAAATGAACACATCTCATTTCTATTCAGGCTGCACAGATATTTGAATTCCTCACATGCCACCCACTGTAGAAAACCACTCTTGATTCAAAAATCATAATCCAGTGGAAGCTGAGCTTACATTTCTCAATGCCACATGCATTCAGAAAACCATCAGACTAATGGCCAAGACTGAAAATGCTGTTCAGCACGGCCAAATCTATTTAAAACAGGACAGTATATGGATAAAAAATAAAACCTGCATTAGAAAGTAACATATTGTATTATTCTTGAGCCATTAAAATCCTTTTACTGAAACAGCAGACTCCTATTCGATATAAGAATTCTAGTTGATACTCCGAATATAAGAATTGTTTAGTGAGTTGAACAATATTTTAAGTGTACTTTTCTAATGTCAGCTAGTCAAGAACAGGTTAAATGTTGATTGCTGCCTTTTCCATGAAACTTCCTTTTATCCTTTGATGTCTTATAAAGTTCTGATTTTCATATTAAAACCACAACTAGCAGTATGTTCACTTTTTTTAAAAAAGAACCATGAAATTAATTAATGGGAATATTACAAAATATTTATTAAATCCCAGCCATAAAGCCATGGCTTCCCCTCCCAGGCACTGGGATCGCTCTGCAACTGTCACCACCACTTCCATTTTCATCTCCAGAGCCCTTAGGAAGAACCCAACATTGCATCAGTAGTGCCAATTGGAAAAGTTGTTGTTGCTGTTGATATTGTTGTTGTTTTATTTTTAAGAGGCTATTTAAGGGTTTCTTCCTCCACTGCAAATTTCTCTGCCCCAAAACAGGATTCAGAATTTGGGAAGGCTATTTATACACAGCTGAAGTTGAAATAATTTTTAAAAACATTTTCACTCTCTCCGTGCATCTTCTTCACTTTCTCCTTTCCCATATTGTCCTGTGACCGACTTGCATCTTTCAATTAACGCCTGGGAGAGAGGCTGCTTAGAGAAGCTAACTCTTCCTATTTACTCTTGCAAGCTGTGAGATAACAAACTTCCAGCTCTAACCCCAATCAGATCATTATTTCCCTCTTGTCACAGCAGGAGCCCAGTGCCTGCTAGACACTTAATCCTCATTAATATCTAACCTTCCTTTGCTGATGGCTAAACTGAGCAACTTTGGGGGTGGAGGGGGAAAGAGAGGTTGCAGGGCTATAAAACTTGCCCAACGAAAGCAGCCCCTCTCTGAGTTGAATTGCAGAGACCATCCTCGCCACTCAGGTACACTGTGGCAGATGGAGGAGCGGCTCCTGGTGCTGTAAGGAATTAATAGGGACAACCTAAATAAACATGATGCTGTTTGTTTTAATCCTGGCACCCCTTTTAGTACCCTCCTGCTTCAGTATCCATCCTGCAAATTCTAAATTAGCTGGCAATATAAGAATTTCAGAAAACACACATGTACTGACTGGAAGGCGACAAGCAGGCCCACATGGCAAGCATCATAGTGTGACTCACCATTACTTCTTCTCCAGGTGCTTCAGTATTAGATATGATTAAATTCTGATTGGCCAAATCATCACAAACATGCTTAGTACTAGTCATGGGTGCACCACCAAAACATCCACAAAGCGTGATCAGGATTACTAGAGAAGGACAAAATAAACAGTTGTAACAAGATATCAGCACACACTAGCTGTTATTAGTATTTATTACATCCACTACTCATCAAGAAGGGTAGTGTTATCTCCTCTGCCTCCCTCCAGAACAGCCATTTCAGTCCAAATGCAGCTAGTCTTCATTTAGCGACCACAATTAGGACTGGCAACTCAGTTGTTAAGCAAAGCAGTCGCTAAGTGAAACTGTGACTGTGCTTATGATCTTACTTCAGCTTTCCTTTGTTTTACAGACCTGCAAAGGTCATAAATGCAAGGTTTGGTCACGAAGTTACTTTTTCATCACTGTAATAACTGCAAAGAGTCGCTAAATGAGGACTACCTGTATTTCAATGGGAAAGTCTGGAGGTTGAGTCATGGCAACTGGACTTCTCTTCTTTTTGGTTAGAGACCTTTCACTACTTGTCCAAGCAGCTTCAGTCTGAAAAAGTTGGTCAGGGGGACCCCATCAAAGTCTTCCAGAGTGGCTATGTTTCTTACTAGCATAATAGGCTCATTGAAGGGACAATTAGTAGAGTCTTTGAGATGTAGATGTCTTACTCCTAATCCCGCACTCATCCCCAGGGGGATGTTAAGTGTTGCCTTCCTGGTAAACTTCTGACCGGTTCTTAATCTTCCTGGGGACTGTTGAAAGGGCAGCCTGGAAAATGGGAGACAAGTTGTGTCTGAGGCCTCCACCTCTGTTGAGGGAAGGATTTTCCACTTTGGCATAAATGGATTCCTTCAGTCCTCTCTCAAACTACCTATCTTCTCTGTCCAAAATGTAAACATTATTGTCCTCAGATGAGTGTCCTTTTTCTTTTAGATGAAGGTAAACTGCTGATTCTGGTCCTGTGTTATTGCTCCTCCTGTGCTGGGCCATCCTCTTGTGTAAAGGCTGCTTGGCTTCCCCAATGTAGAGCTCTGAGCATTACTCACTGCAGTGGATTACATATACTACGTTGCTCTTCTTGTTTTGGTGTTCGATCTTTAGGGTATACAAGCCTCTGTCTCAGTGTGTTAGTGGGTTTGAAAAACACAGGTGTGTGGTGTTTTCCAAAAATCCATTTTATCTTCTCTGACACCCCAGCCATGTAAGGAATGACAAGATTCTTCCTTTGACTCTGGTTCTCAGCTCTGTCTGCTGTTTTTTTGCTGGATCTAGAAGTAGATTTGATAAGGCCCAACTTGGATACCCACAGGCCTTAAGAGCTGTCCTCATGTGTCTGTTTTCTTTCTTTTTGGCATCTATGGTGGTGGGGATGGTTTCTGCCCTGTGGTGTAATGTCCTGATGACTCCTAGTTTGTGCTGCAGGGGATGGTGGGAGTCAAACTGCAGGTATTGGTCTGTGTGTGTGGGTTTCCTATAAATCCCTATTTCTTGCTTGCCACAGGTCCCAATTAGAACCTCACAGTCTAGAAAAACCCTAGAAAAGGACAGTTTTTTAAAAAAAAGACTGGTGAAGCTGTTATTAACTGGATGTTTACAGTCTCTGGCCTGTTTAAATATGAGTCTACTATTTTATTTTACAGATTTGTAAATTATTGTGTTCTGTGTTGATGTAAAGAAAAGAGTGAGAGTGGGAGAAGTCTGGAATAAATATGCAACAAATGCAGCCTTCATAAACAGCAAATTTGACAGAGTAGTCTCCCATACACCCTGATCTACGTACATCACACTGACCTTCCCTGCATCTAGCCTTTAGGATAGAGACATGCAAAGGCAGGGTTCAATATTGGAGCATCTAAATAGGTTGACGTACAGCTGGATTTTTATTTTTTTTTACTTGCTTCAAATATCATGTCAATGGGCAAATTTATATATAAATGAATTAAATAAACAAACTTATTTGATTTGCAGCCTTAAGAGGTCAAAAGTGTTCCATAATTTTAGTACCTCAGTTTTATATTAAAAGGAGAATAAATAAGCTTACACAACAGCAGCAATGATCCCAAAATCATAGCAAGGATGGCCCAAATACCAAGAGTAACATCTGGGGCCACACGCGGATCAGTTCTTTCTGGTGAGTAAACACAATCTTTAGGAACTGTACAATCGCACAATGCAACTTCGATTTCAGTAGTTCCAGAGTTGCCTTCATTATCAGATACTGTAACAGGAATTTTGTATTGACCATACTCTAAATTGTCTACTGGTTCCAGATATGCTGATCTGTCTGCAGAAAAAAAAATATATATAAACAAAGTAGTGAATATTATTTCAGATATAGCAGTTCGATTGCAAAATGCTAAAATTTTAGAAATGAGTACATACCATCATTCTGAGTTAATCTCCAGGATGGAAACTCTCTTTCCGGAAGGGAAAAAGTAAAGGGAACTGTGTGAGGATCTATATCAGCATCCACAGCAGTAAGACAAATTGGTTTTCTGTCTCTGCATATTATATACTTTGTTGGAGTAATGACTGGATAATTATCATTCTCATCTAATAGATTAACTACAATTGTTCCAGTGCCCGTTTTGCCACCTAAAAAATACAAGCAGTTTCAGGAACAGATTAACTTCAGAAGGTCTGGTGTTCCCTATCCAAGTATAATCCAAATCTAATAATGCTTAGCTTCTGATCTAAATACAAGTTTAATCAAAGGAGAAACTACTTCTGGGGATGAATACCATATCTAAAGGCATTTCACAATGGCACTTCACAAGGCATTTCAGGTTGACTTTTCAATTTTGCACATGATTGCTGGCATTAAGAAAGGTATGACTTTTGTAATCAACGTACGAATGACCAGGATTCTCCTTTTCACATGGAAGACTGGGAATATTATGCAAATCTCAAAAGAAGGCCGTGCATTACATCATAAAACAGGGTAATATTTACAAAGGCATTAACACAAAAGGCTGCATGTAATTACCCCAAACCCAAGTAAATTAACTTTTTATAATTTTAAAGTTTTTAATAATAATAATAATAATAATAATAATAATAATAATAATAATAATTGTTTTGTATATATTGTTTTTAGCTTTGTTGTATGCAGCCCAGAGTCACTTGTTTGTAAGGCAGGTAGCCATATAAATACGACAAATAAACAAATAAAGCAATAACAATACTATGAACATGACATCATTTGAAAATCTTTTTGTTCACTTCAGCTATATTTATGGAACTTAGACCTTTGCTATGCATTTTTACGCTGGCAGATTCTCTTTCTTTAATGAATGAAGCAGCACCGCACTGGGAAAGCCAGAGGATAGTAGCTGGCATAAGTATAGAGCCATAGAGAACTTTGGTGGTGGTGGAAGAACTGGTGCCACTATGTCTTAAATGCTTTTGACTTTCACTTCGCAAGCCTACATTTTGACTTGGAAGTGTGAATATGTGCAAATGAGAGTAAATTAGTATCTTTGATTACGAAAAGTAAGAATATGTTTCAACATTCAGAAAGTACGACACACTTGACATTTAAGAATGGAAACAGATCATGTTATCGCTTGATTTGGAAGGGTACATTTGTTTAGGATTAGGCACAATAGTATCTAGACAATGTTAGTAAAACAGAAAAAGACTGCCAGTGTTCTTATTAGTTCTTACAAAACTGAAAGGAAAACATCAATTCTTAAAACAATGGTTAGACAAAACGTGACAATATGCTTTGATAGCAAACTTAAGTTTATGATTTTAAGAGAAAAAGAAAATTGGTCAGATTAATAACTTGATGCTTTTTATCAATTTTTGCAAGATCAGTCAATTACATGCATATGAACATTTGCTTTTAAAAGTTGATTTAATACATACTGATGTCTGCTAAATGGGTAGAATAAAAATTCTTAAAATAAAGTTCTGAATCTCCAAATCCAGTTAACACTAGCCTCGCTGAATCGTTGCTTCAAACAGACTTAACACAAGAGAAAATAAATTAGTTCATGTGCAACACTGCTGTGAATTCTAACTTAATAGTAAAGATCAGTGTGGCAACATATCCTGACTGATTTCTCCCAAACTGATCCCTCCTTCTTATACCACTATATGAATAAACCAAGAAACACAGCATTATGTATAAATTTGGATTAGAAACAACCAAAGCATCTAAAACAAAGAATAGATCCTGGCTTCATATTCCAGTCGCTAGGAAAGCAAACACTATGAATCCAGTTTAGACATAATGCTAAAATTGATAAACAAATAATGCTGGAAGCTTCCTGAGCGAGGCCTGAGCACATTAGTAAAGAAGAAATGATGAGATCCTGATTTAACCACAGTTAAGCAATCAGATGAATAGGCAACAGATTTTTTAAAAAATCAGAGAAATTATTTGCAATTATCTTGCTCTACCCATTAAGCAAGAGATTTTTTTGTAACGATCCTGATATAAAGAGAGTGGAAAAAGATACATACAGTTGAGAAAAGGTGAAAAAAAAAAAGATACAACATTCCAGTAATGATGGAACAAAGAGATTCAATCCAGGCAGGGAGGGTAATTTTGAAGTAATCTCTTAAAAATCTCTTTTCACTAAATTCTATGTTCAAATTGATCTTTTTAAACATATTTAAAAATAGACTCTAGAGTAGTGACAACCTACTGCTGAAGTAAAAAAATTCTAATCAGATTTTTTTTTTCAAAAAACAAAGCTCAGTAGTAAATAAGTACAGGTAGTCCTCATTTACTGACTGCCTCATTCAGCAACCATTCAAAGTTACAACAGCACTGAAAAAGTAGGTTTACAACCAGTCCTTGAACTTGCAGCCATCGCAGTATCCCCATAGTCATGTGATCATAAGTTGGGTGCTTTGCAACTGGCATGCATTTATGACAGTCACAGTGTCCCACGGTCACATGATCACCATTTGCGACCTTCACAGCTGGCTTCTGACAAGCGAAGTTGATGGGGAAGCCAGCAGGAAGTTGCAAGTCACAGTCACATCATGTTGCTCTTAACAACCAGTGATGATTCGCTTAATGACTGTGATGGAACTGACATTTTAAGTCCAGCACAGTCACGTGATATTTCACTTAACAACCACGTCACTTAGCAATGGAGTTGCCAGTCCCAATTGCGGTGGTAAATAAGGACTACCTGCATATCCAATATATTTGAAAACTATACTTTTATGCTGCTTTACCCTTATGTTTCAATCTTGTTAATACTCTTGTCATTCTTTAAGGGAGGAGCTTTCGTAGGAAATCATAGTAATCAAAAATATAGTAGAAAGTGATATAATAAATCTGTAACTTGTGGCATTTGTACTCACTTCGGTCTACTGCAGCAACTGTTACATTACACTGATACAACTTTAAATCTGGTGCATCTCTGTCTAGCATTCTAGTGGTGCTGATCTGACCTTCATTATTAATGGTAATCCAATTACATGGATCATTTATTATTTTGTAGCTGCAAGGGAAAAAATAACATACGTTAGAAACAAACACATGAAATGACATTCTTCATAGTATCTTAGATATCTTTAAACTGTTTGAAAAATAGGCTGGTGTAAATGTACTTATTATACCAGTCCCACAAAACAGCTAATTCAAGAATACATTTTTACAGTAAAGGGTTATATAGGCAGAAAAATAATTATTCTGAATTTTTTGTCAGCAATTTGTCTCAGATGTTCATGATGCAAAACAACAATTTTTCTAAATTTGACCCACCCCATTGGTATTTGGGAAATAAATGAATAGGAAAGTAAAACTATGAAATCTGCAGAGAAACTATATGCCAACAGTAATAGAAATGCACATGTAGATAATCTCACCAACAGGATGGAATAACAATCCTTATCTGAGAATGAGATTTTTAATTCAGGGGTTTTAAAGTCAAGTGGGAACAGCCTGCACCCTAATCTCCAGCATGCCATGTTTACGCTACTGAATTTCTGGAACAAAATGCCCAATTTTGTTTTTTTAAAATAATGTGGGAAATAAAAACAAGAGGAGGCCTGTGGAAGTGGGATTCCGTGGGAGGGTTGATGGCAGCTGTGACAGAGTGATCAAAGTCCCACCCCTTTTTACACGGGCATTATACATGCTACCCATGGTAAAAAGGGGCAAAGTTTCAATCACCCAGTGATGCACACCATTTTGATATCACTAATCCACATCCCCTTGCAGGTGCCCCTGCTCTGAGAGGAAAATTCTCTCATTTTAACTCTTAAGCTTTCTCCCAATCCCCTCCCCGCATCCCAAACTGAATTTTGGATCGTTGAAGGCTGTTAGAAGACTTTAAGGGTGATAATGGAAGCAGTTTGTCTCTTCAAAGTTTCCTGCTTCCATTCTCACTCTTAACACCCACATAGCACAAAGTCGGCTCTGCCACTTCCTGTAATGTCACTACCTTTCCAGCAATAACAAACCCTGCAGCCATCCAGCTGCATGAGAAAGTTGCCAATCTCTGCTCTATACCTATAATTCCACAATAGCAGAATTTGTCCACAACAAACAGGACAAGAAACAGAACTAGGCAACAAAGTACAATACCGTATGTCTTCACTATTTCTGGTCTCTGGGTCGCTTGCTGAGTAATGGCCAACCACTGTTCCAGCTTTCAAACATTCTTTGATATTTAAGATATATATAATAGGGTTGAATACAGGCCCTTCATCCACATCTTGTACTTTAACAACAACAACACAAGTACTTGTAGAAATTGGTCCTGAATTTGGTGCTAAAACGTAAGGTACTTCATTATTCACAACAATTTCTAATCTTCTCTCTTTGGTTCTTTCATAGTCCAGACCCTAGAAAATATATTACAAGATTTGCTACAAGTTAGTAGTGTTCCATTCTAAGCTATAATCATGAAGTACAAACCAGCAATTTTTTAAATCCCTCTTCTACCTCTCTTCTTTCTTTTTGCTGATTAGAAACTCTGTGGAAGGAAGAGTTTTCATCTCTATGCTTCCATTAATACAACAGACTCAGACCAAACAGCAACACAGAATCTCTAACAGTACTATCTAGAATGTCAGCAACTTTTCCAGTATCCTTACCTCTTTTGATTTTAATGAATAATCTTGAGATCAGGGGACATGCATAATAGCTCTTATATCATCACACTGGCCACTGAGGCCCTGAGATTTTAAATAAAAAGCTTAAATGCTGCTGGTTCTATCTTTTTTTGTCTCCCACTTTTTGATTTATTGTAAAAAGAACATTTCATAAATAAAATGTTTTTATTTGTCCCTAAGAAATCATAATGGTTAGGAATAATAGAAAGCAAACAGCAGGCCACCTATTTAAGTTTAATAAGCTACCTTGTGAAGTTCCCTTGGCAAACACACTTTCTACAGATTGAATTTTGCTCCCAGGGATATTGCGCAGTATCATCAGAATAGTTTACATACTATTTACTACTCTGCAGCCAATTCCACCCTATACATTTGAGAGTGGCAAATAGATACGTAACTTTAGAGATACAGGTAGTCCTCGCTTACCAACCATTTGTTCAGTGACTGTATGAAGTTATGATGGCGCTGAAAAAAGGAGATTTATGACAAGTTTGCAGCCGTCGCAGTGTCCCTGCAGTCACTTGATTGAGATTCAGGCATTTGGCAACTGACACACATTTGCAACAATTGCAGCATCCTGCTGTCACCATTTGCAATCTTCACAGCCAGCTTCCGACAAGCAAAGTCAGCAGGGAAGCCGGCAGGAAATTGCAAGTCATGGTCACATGATATGCTTAATAACCCGCAGTGATTCGCTAACGACCGCAGCCAGAACTGCTGTCATAGGTTGGCACGGTCATGATATTTCACTTTATGACTGCGTCACTTAGTGATGGAGTTGCCAGTCCCAATTAGGTCATTAACCAAGGACTACCTGTACTTCCTTGTCCTGCTTGTTCTCTTCTATAGTTTGCACAACCAATGCCCAAGCATTCAAATACAAATAGACTGGAGGATAGGATAAATTTTGAATTCACAATTACAGATTCTATTATGTAATTCATTCTAATATTAGTACTATTTAGAATACTTTCCAGTAATTTTTAAAGGCGTTAAGCTATCTTGTGTAACTTTAGTGCCCAGGATAAAACACATCGAACCTGCAACAAAACAGGATAGCATAAAGAGGGTGCCATTCAGGACTCCTTTTCCCGCTAGTCAAATTCAATGGCTGCCAAGCAAGTTCAGGTTTGTTTCCTTATTATTACTTTGCACTTCTGTAAACCTGCTCCTATTTCCTCTTGGGCATAGCTTTGTGTAATGAAAATGGCACAGCTATGGCATTCAAAACCTAGTACTGGAAATATAAAGTACTCAGCCATGAAATTGGAACAGCATGTGTAAGAGAACCCAGTGTGTATTCAAAAGTTCATAAAATAAAAACTATGTCAGCTTTATAATAAAAATAGCAAGAAAACTAAAATATGTAGTTAATACAACAAACAACCACCTGGAAAAATTCACTGCTGAAAAATTATTGCAACCGTAACTTTTAGGGAAAACTATTCAGCTATAGAGTCAGTAGTGTTAAAATATCACTGAAAAACCACTGCTACTTTCAGTACTGGAAAATAGGATTACAACTCCTTATACAACTCTAAATGAAGGTGGAAATATACCCTGTAACATTTTGCAGTCCTTTCCTTAGTTACCTTTTGAATACATAAGGAAGCAGTGTTTGAATCCCGGTTTGTTTCAATTTTGAAAGCACCATCTTCATTTCCCTTTATAATACTGAAAGTAGCATGCCAGGCTGGAGTTCCCCGTACATCTTTGTCCACAACACCAATTTTCACTACTTCTCCACCAGCTGTGTTTTCGGAAACAAATACTTCATACTGAAATTAGCAAAATTTTCATAGATTAGTTTTATTATGCAGAGCTTAACAGTATATTATTATTCCAAGATGCTAGAATCCCAGGTAGAATTAGTATATAATATCCTATTTGGTTTTTTACATAACTATACATAGTATACTGAAATCAGGAGACTGTGAGTTCTAGGCCCACCTTAGGCACAAAGTCAGCTGTGTGACCTTGGGCCAGGCACTCCCTCTCAGCCCTAGGAAGAAGACAATGGCAGACCACTTCTGAAATCTTGTCAAGAAAACTGCAGGAAGTTGTCCAGGCAGTCACCATGAGTCAACACTGACTCGAAGGCACAAAAATAAATGAATGAATGAATAAATAAAATAGAACTCCCAATAATTGCTACATACACTCCCCCTCCTTTAGTTAGATCTATTACTATGCTCAAATTTTAGTTTTGTTATATTCCAAATTAAACAAGGAAGTGGTTATGGAAGAGGTCATCTGTGTTTTTCTGCAACCAAGAGGAGAACAGAAATCATGGTTTAATAAACACATTAACTTGTAGCTGTCCTTGGAGCAATCTTTTCCTGTGAAGTTTTTCTGGCATGGCCAGTTTATGAGTTAAAATACAATTCAATAATCAAATCAATATTTAAGTGCCTCCCACAGATTTCAATTGTGCTTATTTACTTTTCCAGTAAAAATAAATTGGGGGTAGGACACAAAGAGCTCAGTGTAACAACATTGCTACACCATCCTCTTACTAGGCATAGAAAGTAAATTCCCATGGTTATAAAAGAGAAGGGAGGAAGAGCACAATCATACTTGCAAGATTGTTACTATAGCCAAACTAAATTAGTTTTTACTCCTCTATGGAGTTTATTTCTTCGCCTGATCTGCTTCATAGGGCTGACATCAATCTTGCAAGTCTGGCTGTGCTCCCCTTTCTCTCCTTTTTTATAACTGTGGAAATTAGGGAGGTATCTGTCTGAGACATTTGCACACACTTTTATAAGTGCTGTACATAATCTATGTTTTCCTTCACATCTCTTTGGTAACAGCTCTCCCCTCTCTCCTCAAGGCCATCCTCTTTACCCTCTACAGTAGCTTTACCTTCTCTACAGTAGGTTAATCATACCAGAATAGATTAAAACATGCAGGTCTAGACTCATTATATATATATATAATCTCCATAAAAATCGAAAACTCGACTCTAGACTCATTATATGACTCTAGTCTAGACTCGACTCTAGACTCTATTATGACTCTAGTCTAGACTCATTATATATATATATATCCATAAAAATCAAAAACACATAATAAAAAAAATTATAATTAGTTTGAAAATGTCAGACATACCACACCATGTTCACACATCGGTGCATGATCATTTGCATCACCAACTTCAATTACAGCTGTTCCAGTGTTGCACAAACCAAAACTCTGACCTGCCATATCTCTTCCTTCTATTAATAACGTATATCTATCTGTTTTCTGAAAGAGAGCATTATAGACATGGATATTGTTTATTCATTCTTGAAAGCCAAATAAATTACATACAATTTATAAATATAAATAGAATGACGAACCACAATATTTTTTTAATATTTAATTTAATATTTAATGTAATGACTATTAAAATTACATTGTTTGCCATATCTGTCCATATAAATGCTTTTAAGGCCACTTATGCAGAGTTCTATAAATTCATTTTCCTGCTTATCAGTGATGAAGAACTTCTCCCTGACTGATACATCTACCCTGCATGTCCAGAAAAAGCCCATGGCTGGAAGAAGTATTTGCTCTCTTTTTTCTTTGTGCTCTATGAAAAAAAGACAAAGTAGTTTCTACATTTTCCAGAATACTAGCAGCACTTGTTGAAGCCTCCTGCCAAATCACCCCTCCCCTTTCCTTCATGCTCAGCTTTTTCAGGCTGTTATCCTTCCACTTTATTGAGATTTTGTGGGGGGTGGCTAGAGTAACACGCTGCTTGCACTTTCTAAAAAATCCTGCACAAGGGGAAGCAATCTTTCATAGATTTTAAAAATTCACAGATGGGTATAGGCAAGTATGCTGTCCAAATATGCAGATTTCTGACATTAGGCAAATCTTGGTAAATCTTAGCAAAACAGGTTGGACTTTGGAGTGAGGGAGGGGGGCAAAATCCCACATATCAAAAAGGGGTCAAGTTGGGGAAGGCTGCAATAATTTATATATATCATTGTACCACCAGTTACATATTTATGACAATTTCCTGTGACCCATAAATACATTTATAACACATCTCACTAAAAGGGTAGTATGGCAAAAAAATAAAATGGATTAAAGACAACCTATAAAAATAGTTTTTACCAATATATTATCAATTGACACACTCATCTATTCATTCTGTGGCAACACAGTCTTACAACACACTTAAGAAATGGTCCTCTTTTAACACTGCAGTTGCCTCAAAAGTCTAAGCTGTCAATAATATGGCAAATTACAATCTTCTCCCTCAAATCACTTTCTGCTGGGCATTTCTTCTTCCAGTTCTATGTCCTTGGCTAGCAGCTGACCATATTATCAATCCATTTTCAAGCTTCCATTGCTTCCCATACTCTTTGCAAGTACAGTCCAGAGAATTTTCATATGCCCTTGACTGTACTTCGTATATGAACATTTTATCTACCATCTTTCAGTCATGTTAAGATAGAGGACATGAATCCAATTTTATTAGTATCATCAATCAAAGCTGCAGCATGCCTAAGAATTTTGCAGTCGAATTGGCTCGGTAATCAGTAAAACTTTTGTTACAAGGAAACTACATATTCCTTATAACTAGTTCAGATCTACAGCTTGACTGCAGGATTCTAGTTCCGAAATACTCTTCAAAGCTTGTCCCTGAAAGATGCAATGGGGAAAAAAAGCAACATTAGGTTTCAGAAAAAAATTACCTCTCTATCCAAGGATGGGGTCTGCAAAGAAATATCACCACTATCTGGATTGACAGCAAATAAAGTACCACCGCGAGATGAAGTAGGATCCTGTCCCACAATTCTGTATTTCAGCTTAGTGTGCAGGGTGCCAGGTTCATCTCTGTCTGTTGCAGTCATCCGTCCAATCAAGGTCCCTACATTAAAAAAATAATAATTTAATATTCTACCATAATATGCTTCTTACATTATTATTATAGAGCTAGCTTCCAAATAATACCGCATACATGCTACTTATCAAGCAATACTTAAATTAATGCAATAAAAAAAGTTCTGCAAGTCACCTTCAAGTCACCCTCTTTCCATACAAATGTCTACAATTTCTCATACACATTTCTACAATTTATTCTTGCTTGTTTCACTTTATCATACTGTATAAAGTTGTTCATGTCTTTAGCAGCAACACTTAAGTTTAAAATGATTAAAACAATTTTGTGGGAAATATTTATTCAATTACAAGCACGCAATGCTTAAGGAAAGTTCTACCCACTTCTACCTGTAATTTCTTTATAATATTACAGTGGTTGTTTAAAAATTTTTAAAAAATGCAGCAAATTAACAACAAATTTGAATTTGCTGTTCATATTAAAATACAACACTCCAAACATATAATCTGAATACAGACTTTCATGTTCTAACTAGAAAACTTTGGAAAACAAAGAGAAAATTTCATAGATTGAATCACATCTTTTAAAGAAAAGGTGCTATCACCCAGATTAATCCAAAGCAGCAGCACTGAACAGAAAATTCTTCCCACATTCCCTCCAGGAAGAAATCTGCTACCTTCAATTTTTAGCTCAAAACACCAGGCAAATATGAACAGTATAACCCTATCTGTATCTACCAAAAACTAAATTGTGAAAAATAAATCCCATTTACAGGTAGTCCTTGACTTACGACAATTGGGACCGGAATTTCCATCACTAAGCAATACAGTCATTAAGTGAGTCACACCCAATTTTATGACTGTTTTTGCCACAGTCATTAAGCGAATCCGGCTTCTCCCACTGACTTTACTTGTTAGAAGTCCCCTGGGAAGGTTGCAAATGGTGATCATGTGATCCCAGGATGCTACAGCTGTCCTAAATACATGCTGGTTGCCAAGTGCCTAAATTTTGATCACATGACCATGGGGATGCTGTGACAGTCGTAAGTGCAAGGACCAGTTGTAAGTCCCTTTTTAGCGCTGTTGTAATTTCAAATGGTCGTAAGTCAAGGACTACCTTTACTTCTAGGGATCTTATGTCTAATGGATATGCAATTTCAATAAATTCTCTCCAAAGGCATCAATAGGAATTAAAACAACAGAATAGTAAACATATCTCTGATTGAAAATTAAAAGCTATTAACATAGGCCTCTCTGGTTTTTCATTTATGGAGTCTGGAAAAGATTCAGAAATGTATCAAACTGACCCAAAGCATCAGAAACAAAACCCTCTTGAGGATCCAAGGTAACTTCAAAGCAGTAGATCACTTTGCCTCCAATCAGCACAGATATAAGGTGCCTCAGACATTAATATTAAGATAAAGATATTTTCAAGGTAGAAATATTCATCTCTGACCATTTCAAAGGTACAGAATTTTACTGGCTTCATTCCACATAAAAATATTAACAGCTATATACAAATAGTGTAATCTTATTTGGTAAACTGTCCAGTTCAAAAGGGTTGATGTAGTCAATTCTTTAGAAACCAATTTCAGTAACTGTTCACTCTATATTGGATGAATCTCATCCATCAAACTGCACTCCAAACAAGGGATTAAACCGTTAACAGAGTATAAAACTAAAATGTTTTCAAATTATATATTTGCTTACCAGATCTGCTATTCTCTAGAATAGTAAAAGTAACTGTATCAGGATTAAAAATTGGGGGGTTATCATTATCATCCTCAATTCGGATTATATGTACAAGTGGAATCTCTGGTGTGTAGCCATCTAATGTCTTTGCATAGCAAATTATCTGTAAAAAAGAGAAGTATTTTCATTTGCTACCTATGCAAAGTTGATTTTCTTTGCTAATCCATTTGAGCAATTAATGTGATTAGATTCCTTGCACTGTAGTATTTATTGATTTACTTATTTAATTTTTATACCACCAGACTTGCAGTAACTGGGCAGTTCACAAACTAAAAAACCACAGAAAAATTAACAATAAAACCATATAATAATAAAGACAAAGGAGCAAAAAGATGACAATATTGTGCAACAATGAAATCATTCCTAGTGTACAGAAGGGGCTTCAACAATCCTAGCCAAAAGCCTCGGTGAAGAGCCAGGTTTTCACACTGTCTGAAACATCAGTAATTTGTGAGCCATCCAGATCTCAGGACAAAGGGGGGGCTTCATTCCAGAGTGCAGGTGCTGTGACAGAGAAGGTGCATTTCCGGGGTCCCAATAGACGGCATAGTTTAATGGAAGGAACCCAGAGTGCACCAACTCTGTCAGATCAAATTGGCCAAACACATACTATGAGAGACAGTCTCTCAAGTAACCAGGTCCTATACCATATAGGGCTTTATAGTGACTAGCAACTTGAATTGCACCTGGAAGCAAACTGGCAACCAGTGTAGCTCGAGAAGCAGGGGTATTACATAGGCATACCCAGGCATACTCATCACTGCCCACACCACTGCTTTCTGGACCAACTGAAGCTTCTGTGTGGTCTTCAGGGGCAGCTCCACATACAGCATGTTGCAGTAATCAAGCCAAGAGATGACCAGAGCATGAGTGACTGTCTGAAGGGCTTCTTGACCTAAGAAAGGGTGCAACCGGCATACCAGATGAAGCTGTGCAAAGGCCTTCCTGGCCACAGCTCTCACCTGGTCATTGAGAGAATCTGTGAGTCCAGGAAGACCCCCAGATTGCACACCACTCTTGAATGGGGAAGTGCTACATCACCAAGGTTAAAGATCGAATATCCCCAGATCCAGGTGGCCTAGACACTTACATCCACTGAGCCTTGGTAGGATTGAATTAGAGATGGTTCCTCCTCATCCAAACCTACACAGCCTTCATGCACTGGTACAAAACCCCAACTGCCTCACTTGGCCAGACTGGGGTTAAAAGACATATTTGGGTATCATTAGAGTACTGATGATACCAAACCCCCGCTGACTTCACCCAGTGGTTTCATGGAGATGTTGAATAAGAGAGGAGAGGGAGAAAAACCCTGTGGCTCCCCGCAAGGTAGAGGCCCAAGAGCAATCTTTTTCCCCTGGCCTACACTGACTGGAACTTGCCTCCAAAAAGGAAGAGAACCACCATAAAACATTCCCCCATCACCAACTCATGGAGCCAGCTCAGAAGGATATCATGGTCAATGGTAACAAAGCCATTGAGAGATCAAGCAGCATAAACATGAATGTACAACCCCCCCCCCCCCATCCTGGCTCTGCCACAGGACGTTACAAGTGCAACCACAGCTGTCTCAGTACTAAAGCCCAGCCTGATACCTGACTGAAACAGGTATAATCTGTTTCTTCCAGGGCACTCATCAACTTTAGACCAACCACCTTCTCAACAACCTTCCAGAAAAGGAAGGTTGGAAACTGGACAATGGTTATTGAGAACCACTGGGTCCAAGGACAGCTTCTTGAGGGGGAGATACATGACTGTCTCTTTCAAGGCAAGAGGTACCACCCCTTCTGTCAAGGAGGCTGACACCACAGCATGGACCCAAATGCAGGTTACCTCCCTGGTCGCTTTTATGACCCCAGAGGGGCCCTGATCCAGGACACTGGTAGCTGAGCTGACAGCACAGAGAACCCCATCTACTTCCTCAGGAGTCACTGGCTGAAACTCATCCCAGATCACACTGCCAAACCGTGCCTCAGGCACCTCGGCTTGACCTGCCTCATCAAATCAGAGCATATTTGAGTGATTTTATCCATCAGATAGCCTGAATATTCCTTACAGTGGCACAACACATGTTCCAAGGGGCCCTCCCTTCCCAATAGGGACCAGGTGATCCTAATCAGGGCTGCTGGATGGCTATCAGCAAATACAGTAAAGGTGGATAAATAATGATGGCTCGGCAACCAGGTCCTTTCTGAGATGTACTAGTAACATTAACTTTATGTAGAATCTCTAAGAAATGAAACTGCTTTTCTGAGTTTCATAAAATCTAAAGTTTGATTTTCTTTCTAACTATTAGCAATAGCATTTATCCAGCAAAAAAATTACTTTCTTAGAACCAGCAGTTTTAAATGTTAGCAGAAGAGACACATTGATATAGATACTATTTTTCTGTTCCATGTGCATTTCACTTCATATTATATACAGGTAGTCCTCGGTTTACGACCATTTGTTCAGCAACTGTTCATACTTGCAACGGCACTGAACGAATGGTACTTATGACTGATCCTCAGAGTTCCAGCTATTGCAGCATCTGCACAGCCACGTGATTGTAATCCAGGTGTTCAGCAACTGGCTTGCAATTACAATGTTGTAGCAACCAGCAATCACCATTTGTGACCTTTTTTGCTCGCTTCCCACAAGCAAAGTCAATGGGTAAGCTGGCAGGAGGTTATAATTGGCGACCACATGATGTCCTCGCTTAATGACCCATGGTGATTCGCTTAATGACAGCAATCAGGACTGCCAGAATTGCCATCGCTAAGTGGTGTGGTCATGTGATGGTGTGTTTTACAACCACATCACTTAGCGATAGCAATTCCAGTCCCAATTGCTGTCATAAACTGAGGACTACCTGTATTTTAGAAAATGACAAATCTATCACTCTTACCTGAAATTCTGCATACTCTTCCCGATCTATTGGGCAAGTGACAAAGAGATTTCCTGTTTCCTTTTCAATGTAAAAATAATTTAGTGGTGGTTGATCAACACCAGGACCACTAATAGAATAGGTAATGTTGTACTTTTGAGCTGTATCAGAAGATAGCTATATAAAAAGAAAAAAGTGGGGAACAAAAGAAAATCATCACTATATCATATATCCTAGAACTGAAGCATTGCAATCCACCCCTGCATAGAAAATATCTAAATATTTAAAAAGTATTCAATGTATATGCCAAAAGATGGTAATATAGTCCTACAGATGTTGTTGGATTAAACACTCTTGTTTCTCGCTGCTTCAGATGGCAGCTAAACTGGATGGGAACTGGAATTTAGTATCTAGAGGGCTACATATTGCCCATTATGCATACATGTATTAATTATATACTGTTTGCTTTGATGAATTCTAAGAAGGCAAACATAAACACCTACGGTATGATTTTAAGGGGATTTAAATGTTCATATACACTGCAAATTAGCTGCAGTACAGAGAAGGGGATAGTTAGAGATTAAATACCTATATACCTTTTCCAAGTATCTCGTTTTTTCTTATCCCTTTTTCCCTTTTTTTAGTACTCGTAAATAATAAATAAAGTGGAGATGCTAATACTGAGTTCAAAGATATAAACTTTTTTCATATTACAAAATAATTCAATGCACTTTACAACTTTTTATCAATGTTATATTAAGCACCAACTGTATAATATAAGCAACTTTATGTTCATACAAATATCAGAAATTAAACATTGATATGCATTTGCTATTTGAAAGGTTTAGTCTACTTTAACCATCACAGCATTAACAGCTTTCAATTTCTATTATATAGACATCACTGCGCTTAGTTTTTATTTTTATTCTACAATATATTATTTGTATTCTATAATAAATATATGCTGGTCTATGACCAAAATAAAATTGATTGATTCTATAATAAAACAATTACTGTATTTTTCCGACTATAAGACAATACTTTTTTCTAAAATCCTTACGCTAAAAATTGAAGGGCGTCTTATGCAAGGAAGTAAGCTGAGGAGAGAACCACGCGGTTGCAAAACTGCCCATACTTTGTCTCTGCAAACAGGCTTCCTCCTATTGCTAGCCTCCAATCACGAGTGAAATAGCTTGACTCTGCAAACAGGATTCCTCCAATCACGAGCCTCCAATCACAAGTGAAACTGTCCATACTGTCTCTGCAAACAGACTTCCTCCAATCACAAGCCTTATGTAACTGACGTCAGCTAATGCTGAACAAACCAATTGGAGGAAGTCTGTTTGCAGAGACAAGCTATCGGCAACTTCACTCGTGATTGAATGTAACCAGTTATGCAAAAGAACATGAAAATAGAGCTGCAGAGAGACGGTTTGGACCTCCTCCCAT
Source organism: Liasis olivaceus (assembly GCA_030867105.1). NCBI lineage: Eukaryota > Metazoa > Chordata > Lepidosauria > Squamata > Pythonidae > Liasis > Liasis olivaceus. The sequence continues at coordinate 43,130,955 of CM061350.1, read as the reverse complement.
CGAGTGTATCAGGTAAATGTTACCTAATTACTAAATAAAAATGTGTTCTGCACTATCTTTAAAATATTGATTTCTTAATTTTGGTTTGGAAAAGTGGGGGTCGTCTTGTACATGGGGGCGTCTTATTGATGGAAAAATACGGTAATTTGGGGGGAAATATATATTGTTTAGATCACGAGGACATTTTCTTGCAAGTCCTCTTTGTTTTTAGGCAGCTGACTTTCAAATACTGGTACTTAAAATCATCTAGTAGAAATGACCCTCCAGGTATGCTGGAAAGCTATAATATGCCTGTTATGATGATTTTGTCACATCTACCTATTTGTGGCCAACACAGCATCCTAACTCAATCAAACCCAGATAGAATCTCACTCTTCAAAAACAAAATAAATTACAAAGATTATTGGTACACTATATAAACAGACTAGTTTTGCTGCTCAACTTTTCTTTACTGTGTTTGAGAGCTATTTTGAAGTAGATGTTTACCACACATCTGCAACAGAAAATAGTCTAAAACTCAACCTCTTACAGAAGCTCTCAGGAATCTCAGTAGGCACTACACACATATAGCGACTAATCACATTCCAAACTGCAAAAACAATTTAAATTATTGTGCTGTTCAGTCTCAGTGTTTGAATAAGGAGATGAAGTCTGTGAGCAGCAGAGATATAACTTCAACTCATGAAACACCAGTCAGATACTTCATATATAGTACTGTTTATTCAACTGGGACACATGAAGCAAGATAAGGAATCATAATGCTTGAACAAAATGCAAGCCTAGAAGTTGATGCTAGTACAAGCTTCCATGATTAGGGTGCCAACTGTAATCTAAGTAAATATATGACACTTATTTTGAAGATACTGCACTGGCTATTAGACTGCTACTGAGTCATATTCAAGGGACTTTTCACAACATACAACTTAGGTCCTGGACATCTGGCAGAGCGCCTGCTTAGTTACATACCTAAAATTTAAGAAATGTCTTCTTGAGGGTGCCAGATCTACCTCTAAATATACCTAATAAATATACTCTAAATACCTCTAATATGAAGACTTGAGAGTATTTTTCTGTTTAGAAAGTATTGTACCCAAAATGTTAATTGGTATGTAGTTTTAAATATACATATTTCAGAGGTTTTATAAGCAGTTCATTATTTAAGTATGTTAAATATTATTTGTTCTGTATTTTTACTTTGGGATTATTAAAAAAATGAAAAATATGTGGTATTAATTTTATCAATAAAGAAGTTACTTTCTTAAAATAGCTCACATAGGTTTTATTCTACTTATTACTGATTAAATTTATATTATACCTTTCCATTGTTTACATAATACGTACTCCTAGTGAAAATAGGAAAAGGAAGTAGCTTATTCGCTTACCTGCTGAATTTGCATTGGGAAAGGTCCCAGTGAGTTTTCCATTATAGTAGTTGGAACAGGAGCCCATCTTCGTTTACTGCGTCTAAGAACAGTCTCTCCTCTTTTGTGTGTCTTGAGTTCAAGAGATATACAAACAAGCAACAGCAATACATTCATAAAATGTATAATTTGCTATTGTTTTCAACTGTCTTCCTTATTCATATTTTTCACTGCCCCAAATATACTTTTTTCCTTGGAATGTCTTTAATAACAACATGCTTTCTTTGCCACGCTAATTCTAACAGGGGAAAAAGAGATTTACCTTTCATCTATAGCTAAAAGAGAGCTAAAAGCTTGTGCTAGAACTGTATGTTCTGATGACATCTGTAAGGGCAGAACTAGACATTATAGGAACTGCAAGGCCGTCAGAAGAAACCACATAGTGTTTCCTCCCCATTCTTCTCCTTTATTTATTGTGCTTTTAAATACATAATGCTACAGGTTTCTTTGCTCTCACTCCATTTCATTAGTCAAAACTCCTAGAACATTGTTGTCATGTCAATCATTTTGACTAATTCAGATTTCTACAACATGATGCATGCCCTCCAGGGACTGGCCATGTTGATTAAGAATTATGGGATTTGAAGTCCAATACATCTGGAAGTTACCAGATTTGGAAGGGCTAATTTACATATGAATGAGGATACAGTAGCAAAAGATCAGGATTTTCTTAGAATTAATTACAGTCAATTAACTTTCATAACACCTAATTCCAGGCCACTTACTTTTGGGGAATGTGACAGCAAATTGACATGTATTTGCTTTTGTTGATTATTTTGCAAGTTCTTGAGCAATATGATGAATGTTTTCTTTCCAGAAAACAAAGAAACTGCATTTGTTGTAAATATAGAACCATCTTCCAGAACTAGGAAATCAGGGTCACTTGTACTGATCAGGTCAGGAGTTCTAAGACACCGTTTCAGATTTACTAGTAAAAAGACAAAAGAAAGTTGTAAAGAATCACTCCCAATATCACCCACATAGACTATAGATACATATGTATACCTTAAACAGTTTACATTGTGTACATATGTGCATTAGATAAATCAGAGGATAGCAAAAATCTGCCATAACCCCCATAGATAACTATATGTGAAAATCCAAAACTAAATAAACTGGCCAAATGTCACAAGATTTTAGTTTTCTTACATGAGACTGCAGATGGGGAGGGGGGAGAAAAAATAACAACAGATATTAGTTTCTAACGATTATACTCAAGAAACTCTAACAGTTTTCTCACCTTGGCCAATTAGAGTGTCTGCATCTAGTTTCGGAGGCACATTTAGGGTAACTTTTTTGCAAGCTTCACAAAATAAACTTAATATCTAGATTGGGAAAAAAGAATTAGTATTATATTTCAATTATATTTGTATTACAGAACTATAAACAATGGAAATAAATATAGCCATGTAGCATATCCCTGCTTGAGAACTGTGTCTATTCTCACTAATTTTTATTGTAAAAAATGTTTTTGCCAATTGTCTATTCAAACAGAAAACATGAATTGAAATACCTATAAAGCACTTATACACAAGAGGAAGTCTAGCCTTATTATTTATCTTTCCTGTATGGAAGAATTTGATGCATATTACATCACCATGCATAGAAAGTTCTTTCCAACACTATGCAGAGAGTAGATTAAAAATCTCTGGTGCGTTACTGGCAAAAATTGCAACATGTGTCAGTTGTACAGGCAGAACTAGTTAATGGGATCCCATGATACCCTCACCCCACATATTCTTTCAAAATGTTTGAATGGCTATGTGAATCCCTTTCAAAGTTTAATAACATTGATATGATACATGAAGAAACAGAAGTTTTACAAAGCATCATTACCCACATAAGTATTTCCACAAAATTGTTTCTGTTATGGATCAAGCAATTGATCTACATTTGTGTTCAATTAATCCATGAACATTTATTAGGGTCTGCAAACCACATTACAATGACATACGACAGACATCACTGGGAAATTAAGTTAGGATAACATAATACAGGTAAGGAAACCATGTACAGCATGTTTGGGCAAGCAGGTGAAACCAGTCAGTATTCAAGCAACATATTTCACATCAAGGGACACAATGCAAGGCACAAATAGCAAAGCCTCCCTCTTCAATAGATTTGGAAGAATATGTTCAATTCTTAGTTGAACCAGAACTTATTGTTTCCCCTTCCTTTAGGGAAGCTTTGATTACAGTATGAGTCATTTGAGTAGACCCACTGACTGGGGTCAAAGAACCTACAAACTTCTTCAACTACAGTGTAGCACCTAGCATACCATGATCATGCCCCATTTTTAAATATATTTTATAAGGCAAAACTAATCAACAAAAGAGAAATACAAATATCTAAAACAGCATCAAAGGATCAACAAAAGTCTCGTAATTAATAAGCATAGGTATTCTCTTTTTTAAAAAACAAAGGGCAAATCTGGAAATTGTTATAAACAAAACAAAAAAAAACCCTGATCATATTGCTCAAAAGTCTTTTTTATTGAAAAAAAGACTATTAAATGTTATATTACCAAATATTGGCAATATAATGCATATCAAGAGTCTACTGCTGAAAAATTTGTTTGTATGTCTTCTTCCTAGGTAATATAGTAATTCTTATAGCCAATTATTTAGTCTGATCACTCTTCTAAATATCTTGACAGATTTCAAATACGGGATGTACCCAAGAACATGTGCATCTTTAAATTAAGCTGGATGCACGTTAACAATCCTGTTGATGTTCACCCAAGATGCAGCAGTAACAGGAAAAGATAAACCATATAGGTTAATGTTGTAACTGAAGTGGAGTGGCCAGTGGAGAGGGATACAAGGAGTTGCAAGTCAGCAACATACAGAGGGGTCCAGATTCCCCACATTCACTCTCAATCAGTGGTTCTCAAAGTGTGGTCTGGGACCCCTGGGCTCCGTGAAGTCAGATAATATATATTTTGGAAATTCTCAGTTTTGATTTATAACACAGTTAATACTTATAGATATAACCCACATAAACCAAAGCTCTTTGGGGTCCTCAATCATTTTTAAGAATGTAAAGGGGTCCTGAGACCAAAATGTTTGAGAACCACTGCTCTATGTCAAAGATGCCAACTGTAGTGAATAATCATAGTTGTAATGCTTTAACAGGTTTTCCAGGGAAGTTTCTCAAGATGTTTTCTTGGAAGAATATCAATAGTGTAAACTATCATTAGATCTGGGAGGTCACTCCACTGCGAGTGCCTATAAAGATATAGTTAACAAGATGGATGTAAACAAGGTCATCATTCCAAAGCAAACTGCAATCACTATAGACACAGACCTCTCATCAGCAATACAGGTAGTCCTCGCTTAACCCGGAAACTCCATTGTTAAGCAAAGCAGTCTTACGTTGAAAAACCACATGATCGCACCACTTAGTGATAGCAGTTCTGGCAGTCCTGGTTGCCATCATTAAGCAAGGACCATGCAGGTCTTTAAGCGAAGACCTCATGTGACCCTGACTTGCGACTTCTTGCCAGCTTCCCTTTTGTCTTTGCTTGTCAGAAGCTGGCAGGGAAGGTCACAAATTGCAATTAGGTGACTTGGGGATGCTGTGACAGTATGAGGACTGGTCACAACCACCACTTGTTCAGTACCATCATAAGTTTGAACAGTTGCTGAATGGTCATTAAACAAGGGCCACCTGTATTTCTTCCATAATAAAATGCTCTGCTATAATTCTTAGAATTAGGAATTTAGGGTTTTCTAAAGGAAATAGATGCTAGAAAACTGTAAGCAGTAAAGAACATTACTGGGCAAATGCACTGAAAAACTTTGACTTTTATAGGGAAGAGATCAACACTCCTCCTATCAACAACACCAATCTTGTTCACAACATGATACATCTGTAAAATATGCTTTTGTTTGTGTATATGTGTGCACATTTCTTCAAGTCAGTCTTGACTCTTGGGGACTGCCTGGACAAGTTCCTGCAGTTTTCTTGGCAACATTTTCAGACGTGGTTTGCCATTGCCTTCTTCCTAGGGCTGAGAGAAAGTGACTGGCCCAAGGTCACCCAGCCAACTTCATGCCCAAGACAGGACTAGAGCTCTAAGGGTTGTTCTAAGAACAGACCAACCAAGTGACATACAAGTCTAAACTGAGCAGATAAACAGCCAACAGAATCAGGCAACATAATCAAAAGCTGAAGTTGAATCTACGGCACATATGAACGATCTTTAGGCTTCTCTACATAAGATTTGTGGAGATGCAGCCCTAACACTTCTAGCAAGACACTAGCAGGCTGGGGGGGGGGGCAGCAAAGTGTTGCTGTAAAATGTTGAACAGCTACAGCAGATGGCCGTGATGACTTTACACACTTAAGTAAGGCCAGTATTTTTGCTATAATCATTCACAAAGATAAGGCTACAAAGGGTACTGGGATGGGAAAAGAGAAAACACATAAAAGGTATGCACCACCATCAGGAATAGAGGCTTGCAATCCTGTACTGTTATGCAGCCCATTGTTCCATGGTTGAGTAGGAAGGTTCAATATTCATGCTATTTTAGGAAATATTAAAATGACTGCAACAGCACACATTTATGAAGCATATTCAAAGGTGTACAGTGGACTGTATTTTAATATTCTCATAGATTTTAATATGCTGTTGTAAAATGCTAAACATTTATGTATTATTTTCTACTCTTACTGAAAGTAGCATGCCTCATATTTTCTTCCTTCAACATGTATTAAACAATTAGCACTAAGGATGGAGCTCAGGAGATCCAGCTCTAACCAAAGGCAAATCCTTCAACCCAATTTTTTGTGTTGAGATAATTACAAAAAAGGGGGGAAGGGGAAATTGCAAGTTGCACATAAACCACTGAATCCAAGGGAAAAGAGGATGCATGCCACTAAGACCAAGCCAACCATTCTTGAGCAGATGGTTCTTCCACCCTACTTAAACATATCCAATAAATGAGAGCACCATTTCTGGACAACTGGTCCTATTGCTCTTATTGTTAGGAAGCTCTTTTCCCCCTAATATTCAAGAGAAATGACTTTCTGCAGCTTAAATCCATTATTTCTGGTCCTAAACTCTGGAATGATAGAGAATGACTTTTGACCTTTTCTGTGTAACATCCCATCTGGTATTTGAGAATGCTGTTCTCTCTCTCCTCAGTCTTCTCAGCTCAAAATGTAACATGCCAACTCCTTTAATCTTTCTTCACATAACTTAGTTTCCCGTTTCTGATAATTGTTTTATTCTTCTTTAAACCCGTTTGCTTGTCTATTTATCTGAATCCTTCTTAAAAAGTTATGTCAAGAAAAGATACTGTATTTGGGGAAAGTTTGCCTTTGTTTTTTGGGTGTTACTGTTATTTTGTTTTTTGCTTCCTAATCTAGCAGTGGTATTTTCTGGTCTCCCATCAAGCACAAATTAGGCCCAACTTTGCTTAGTTTTTCAACATCAGCCAAAGTTATCTAAGGTTGTTCTAAATATATTGTTGGAAACATAAAAGTCAGCAATTCATACTAACAAGCATTGTTTAATATAAAGAGTATATATACGTTCTCATTAATAAGAACAAGGAGGTTCCACTGGCATTCTTGGTATGTTGCCAAGTACTGAATGTTAAATCCAAAAGCACCCAGCAACTTCATTAATTACTATTAACACAGATTACTTGTTTATAATATAAAATGCTATCAAGAGCAAGGTATATTAAAAGCTTAAAAAATAAAGCACCTCAACATAAAAAGAAACATTCTATCATCTTGAAAGGGGAATAAATGGACTGAATTATTTATGTATTTGTTTATTAGATTTATATCCTGCCTTCACAACAACCCTGTGAGGTGAACTGGGCTGAGAGAGAGTAACTGGCTTCTGTGTCTAAGGAAAGACTAGAACTCATGGTCTCCAGCTAGAATAGTAGTAGTAGAATAGTACATACAAGCTTTTGAGTAGAAAAAAACCTTAAAATTTCACATTTTGGTAAGAAATGCATCAGTCCCCTCCCCACAATCTTCGTGAAAGTGAGATTTTTTTCCAAATCTGTACTTGGAAAAGAATACCATTAGCACATTATTATTAAACATCATTCCTTGTTTCAATACAAAATTATTCATTATGAAATCAGTTACCTACAAAGTTAGTGCTCTTATATGGACCATCATATTGGAAAATACACCAATCAGTAAAAAGTTCAATTTAGTAAAATAATTATTACATTCATGTTTTATCAGAAATAAATATAGATCTCTTTGAACTATGAATTACTGGATTTAGAGGGTGACCCAGCTCAAACAATGTGATGGCATACAACAAAAACAAAAACAAACAATACCCTCCCCCAAAAAAAACACACATTAAAAAAGCTAGCCAACATGTAAAATATAAAATGGCAACCGAAAAATAATTAAACAACCAAAAGAAACTTCACTCAATTGGACCCAAACCCCTGGAGAAAAAAGCCAAGTCTTAAGAGTTTTTTTAAAGGCAAACGGAGTTGGGGTCTGTCATATATTTGGGGAGGGGGATCATTCTAGAGTACAGGGGTAGCCAGCTAACTGGAACTGTCAAGCTATGCTTACTCTTAAAACTTAAATATAGATGTGAAATTCTGTGATTTATTCTTAAGGCATAAGCAACCATATCCACTTAATTGAACAACCTGTATTTTTAAGTTTTGCTTCTTATTCCAAATAAATATAAGTAAAATGTACTCATTACTTTTTAAAATTCACTACTATTTGAGCTCATTATGACTGCAATGTATTGAAGATCCATTCATTACTTTTTGAAGCTATCAGTTACTAAGGCAGAAGCCAAGATATTTTGTTCAATTCTATCTTGAACAAAGGAGGTTCTGCAATAATGTACATTTCTTAAAATAAGAAATTTTTAGGCATATATAAAGCCAGGGAAAATCAGTACACATATTCTTATTCAAAGGAATAGTACTACAAAATGATTAAATGTCCAAATTTCACCAAACTGTGCCTACACAACTGCCTCTTTTTGAAAATGAAGCAGGATCATCATAAACAGTAAACTGAATTTCTAGAAGTTGACTAATCAAAACTTTCCTTTTCCTTTTTGTCAATAATGTAAATATTGTATTTCATAACACATTGTTAATTTATATGTGTTTCTATATTTTGATACCTAGAATTGTCATTCATGACATATAAATACAATTCACTTTCACGTGTATTATGAAGTTCATTTCTCCAAGGAAGATATGGAGAACCACCTAAACATTACAATAATCTTTCACAATTACTCCACTGCATTTCTCATATCCCACACTTGATAAACTTAATTTTTTGTTAAAAAAATCTTGCTTATTGAAACAAGATGCTAGAAATATTAGACATTTGCTGGAAAACAAAAAAAATTATTCCAAATTAGGGCAATTAAAAAAGAACCCAACTTTCTTCTCTCCAGAGACAGAAGAAAATATCTCCTGAGGTCTCAGCAGAGGAGTATGCAAGGAAATTAGCCATCTTATTGGTATGACAGAAAAATATTTGCTTTCAAATAGGAAAAAGGAAACATTATTTCCTGAGACCATCAGACAAATCAGAGAAACAAATTATCTGTAGTGTGGCAAAATCTGCAAAAGGCAAATGCCATTCTTCCAAAGATATATCCACCCTAAAAGATGAGAGCCATCCAGGACATGAAATATATAGCAATTGCTTCTGCTTTCTCTTATTTGTGTTATTTCTTCCCCACGGCCCAGAAGCTGCTCAGAACAACGTTTTGCAGTTCTCCCATCCGCCTACCCATCTCCCAACCTCTGCATCAGGTCAAGGAAAATGGGGGCAAACTTTTATTCGTTTTCTTACCATCTTTTGTTCCTGAGGGGGAGGGGTGTGAGGCGGCGTTAGGCAGCCACCTTATTATAAAACCAAACTCATCGGAAGGTATAGTTTGATCCTCACTTCCAAGTAAAAGTCGATGCCCTTCTTTAAAGCCAGCCATATTATGCTACAGAATCGGCACCGTGAAAGATGACACCTTCCACCCAACCCTCTTACTTCGCTCTCCTTCTTCACAGTTTAATTTATCGGATTTTTTCGCTCTTCATTTTCCGAGCGCACGCGGAAGAAAAAGGAGGAGTGAACAAGGTTAAGCCTAGAGGTTCTTGTTTTTAACTGCGTAAGAAATTTCCTTTAAAGAAAAAAAGAAAGCAAAGCAGCATTTTTCCCCCAATGTATGCTAGGAATAAGCCTTTTATCTCTCCAAAGAAAAGTTTCCACCAAGCCAGGGCGCTCTGCCGCCTCGCGGCACAGGCGCTTCTCCAGAAAACACTCCACACCGGCGCAACCTTAGTCCTTTGCCACGCGAGCGTAAATCCCTCACGGTCCCGCGTGGGCCAGCGACGGGTTCACGGACTTTCCGCCTGCCACTCCCGCCACCTTCCTGCCTCCACTCGCTCCGGAAGGCGCAGCCCCCTTTCCCAGGAGGGCCCCACTCACCAGGAGGCCGAGGACGAGCTGGAGGCGAGCGGCTCCAACCGGGCCCCCTCTGTGCCTTGCTCTTGCCAGCGGGACCATGTCCGGGGGCGAACGGTTTGGCGGGAACTGCGGCTACCTGGGTTGTGCGCCGAACTCCTGGCGACTCCGACCAGGTGAATCTGAGGTTCCCCGCCCGGCTCACCAGCTGCAGCTCCAGGGGCGGCCCTAATGAAGAGGAGGAGGAGGAGGAGACGGCTCGATGTGTTTTCTTTCTCACTCTTGGTTCGCTCAGGCTCCGGCTGGCTGGCTGGCTCCTCCCGTCCACTGCAAGATTTCGCTTCTAGCCAGGGTGGGGCAATCGGAGGGAGGAAGGTTAGTAGCAACGGCACCTTTGAGATAACCTAATTAGTTTCCCTCGTTCGTTCTTTCTACTTGACCAGGGAGTGGAGACCCAACCCCGCCCGGTTCTCTTTGGTAGGAATTACATGCCCGCCCCGGCTGTTTTGTCCCTGACTGTACAGGAGGAGTCTGTGCGCTCGGCGTGTGAGAGAAAGCGATTCACACCGGGTAGGCGAACGAGAAAGGCGTCTCCTTGTTCAGCTTGGTTACCTCTTAATAACTGCCTTTGCCTTCGGGTGGCTTTACTCTCTTCTTCTACACGCCACCCTCAAAAATTCCTTCACGAATGGACCCTCTTCCCTGGAAGAGTTTATAGAACTGAATGTTTGTTCCTAAATCCCCATTTGACACAGGGCATTGTTGGCCCCGCTCCCTTTTTCAAGCAGCAACTTGAATTGTTTTATTTCTCTTTGCCTCTGTCCTCCTACAACTCAAGAATTATTTCTCCAGTGGTGTTTTTTTTTTTTTTCCTGTTCCAAACATAGGTTAAATGTACATCCTACTTACAGAACTGGATTATCAATACTGTTTGGAATTTTGCACATATAAATTGTCCCCTCCCCAAACAATTCCTTCTTCAAAAGAAATTTTTTAGTACTCACAAAGGAGTCTCTGTGTTGGCCTGAGAAACTATTGAGAACATTTTAACATTCGAAATTGTGACAGTACTGAATGTATAAACATTTATGTCTTTGAAATGCAAAGTTTAAAAAGCATATTGTCAGCCCTTCAAGGTAGTCCAGAGAGAAAACCAAGACCATGAGTACTAATACTACAGTACCTTTATTGTAAGGTTACAGTAACAGAATCTTGCAAGTCTGAAAGCACTTCCCCCTTTCCCTGCCTTTACTTTCCAGAGAACTAGGGAGGGTCCCTTCTGAGACCCCCTTTCTCCACTCCCATCCCTCCTTTAGGCTCAGATTTCTCTTACCAGACCATTTCCTAGGCTACTGCTCTTCCTCATGTCTCCCAAGGTTATTCTCACAGTCCATTACAATATAGAAATGTATGTTTGGTGAAAAAATAGTATCCGAAAATGTTTTAATGAAGGCCTTTAGACAACTGCACATCCTTTTCATCTAGTTCATCTGCACTAGTGTCAAAGCAAGGGTATTTTTTCTTGATTCAGGTCTTGGAAAGACAAGGGAATTGCTACGGCAGAAAATACCCCAGTGAGCAAGAATGGGTAAATTTCTACAATTGCCAACTTGAAAGCAACATGAACATCATCTGAACATAGAATCTTATTTCCTTTTCTACAGAGTTGTGAGGAGAGTCTAAAACAAAGTTGGCTATCTTTTTTGGAATGGGAGCCATATTTGGGGGGAGATGTTTAAGGGGTGGGAAAGAACTACGCATGTGATATAGCACCAGAATCTGTATCATTTAATTGTCAAAGTCCTGTAAAATACAGTGGAAGTCCGTTGTAGATGAGCAGGATGGGCAGCTTTAAGCACAAGTAACTCTTAAATAGGTTGCTGTGGAATTTGGAAACTTTGGAATACATTCTTGACATCTTGATGGGGCTTACCATCTTATGAATATTTTGAGATCAAGCTTTTGTCACTACCATCTTAAACAGCTTACCTTTCTAAAGTATTAATGGCTGAATGAATCACAATCTTGGCACACACCCAGTGTGTACTGTAAAGAATCCCTCCATCCCATTTTCTAATCAACTTGAAATGATGTCAACATGTAACCAACATATTAAACTGAAATTAAAGACCATATTGAATAAACGGAGCTCTAACATCACAACTGGATTTGAATTTCCATGAGTGCATGTTGATATTAATTGCAAGATAGTTTTTAATATAATGTTTTTCAGATAAATATAATTGCTGTTATTCCAATTCTATCTTTACATCCTACTTATAGGATGTTATATTTTGAAGTTATAGAGATGAGATTTAAGAGGTCTATTCTTTGAGAGCATTGATAGGTACAATGTATTGCTCTAGTTTTAAACATTTTGAAGCAAGTAGGAAAAGCTGGACAAGCCCAATGATCAAGGTGCAAATCTTTTAGATTTGTACTAAAACCATTGCTCTAAAAGATCTATACAAGTTAGATATTAAGTTTGCAAAAAGAAGAATGTATAAACAACATATAAAAAAACATGGTCTTACCTAAGAAATCAATTAAAGGTTTTTTGGGTTTTTTTACTGATCATAATCTTGGCCAAGTAAATAAACATCAGTTGTCTTTAATTCTGACAATTATCCCTAATAATTTTTCCTATTCTTGTTCATACTATTGGTCTCCTAATTGACTAAGATCATCACATTTAGTGTAATTATTTTATAGACATTCATTTTCTTGTAACAAATTACATAAGTACATTTACGTCGCAACCTTATATTGGGTGTGTGTGTGTATGGACATTTGCAGTATAAGGGGTAATGTCACTGAAGCGGCAGCAGAATCCACAACTATTGCAGTTCCCTTAAGCTGTCCATCATTAGTCATTCCATTATTAAATATTAGAGAACTGCCTCTTTATTATGGCAAGTGAGCTGTAGATGGGAAGGTGCTGAACCGGGTGTTGTCTTCCAAGTGCTGCATTGGATATGGCCGTAGTCTCATAATTGTTATCTAGGCAGCCAGAGGCAGCCACTGAAGTCAGCAGTAAGAAGCTTTAATTATGGCCATAATTTTTGTTCCTATTCTAAGCAATTATTTTCTGGTTCAGCAGGCAGATGTAAGGATCCAAAGAATCACAGAGCCAGTTTTGTGAGCCCAAGGGGTCTTCAGGTTTATTTCTCCTCAGATAACAGCCAGCATTGGAAATCTGAGGAATTTGCAAAAGCAATTTATGATGTCTCATAGGAATCAGCTGTTGAAAAACATTTCACTGAGCTACTTGAAGCCCTTTCTGTGACCAAAGCTGTTCTTTATACTCTGCCCTAGGGATTTTCCAGAATGTGACTAATTTAGACATTTCCTATATAAAATTGTTTTATTGTACGTAATAAAATAAAATGTCCTATTGTATTTGAACCTGTGGTTTTTTGGACTGTATAACATGTGTCTTGTAATGAATTTTTGTTCACATTTTATAGTCATATGTTTATAAATGTTCTTATATTTGCAGATCTATAACAATCAAATTGACTTTTCCTTTTATATAAACCCTCATAATGGCTGGGCAAGAACAGGTATTATAGAAATATGTTGATGTGGTGTAGTAGGTCAAATATTGGAACTGAATACAGGGAACCCAGATTCCTATCACTGCTTGGCTAGGCAACTCAACAAGTATCCTTTGCCAAAACATTATCTGCAAGCGTCATCTATTGCTAAGCTCTTTGTATGAAGATTAATATTCACATTTTTTCTAAGCTAAATTTGATAATGGCAATAAAGATGAATATTGGATCCAGTTTTCACAGTTGGCAGCTAATAGATAAATCTGTGCTTTAAGTGATGTTTACGTTTCAAGGAAAAATAAGTCTCCCATCCACATCTAAAATTATGTAATGCAGACATATATTTGTTGCCCACTCTGCTGTTTGTGAGAAGTTATCCCTCGTTTTTAAAGTAGAAATTTTCTAATATAAAAACAATTAATTTCAACAGAAGAAGAACCTGATTCCAGGAGCGTGTGTTTTTGTTGCTACAATTGTTGTTGTTGTTGTTCAGTCGTTAAGTCACGTCCGACTCTTCGTGAGCTCATGAACCATTATTTTATCATAAATTGTGATATATTCTAATGTATATTTCTGCCTTTCCAGATTGCTGTAACAAATAAATAATATTTTGAAAAGATGCAAGGCTAGTAAGTAGTAATGGATGTGGTCTAAAGTATACTTTCCATTATAAAATAAAACAAGGAAACAATAATATTAATTGGACACACAAATTATTATTGTTATTATCATTATTATTTCCTTCCTGGAATCAAGGAAGGAAAGGTGCTAGAAGAATGAAAAATCACCTCATTTCTAGGGCTTGACATGCTTTTGTTGTTGAATACAAATTATTTGAACATAACTGATTTGAATTTAGGATTAGTGATATCAGCTCTAATTCTAATTATTCCTAGTTCCATTCTTAAGAAAGCTTCAATTTCCATGATTGCATTTGCATGAATGTATCAAGTAGTTAACATAATATTAGAAGATTACAATATTTTATTATATTTGAAATAATATATTCACTTAAAAAAACCTTTTTTTCCTTGAAAAAGAAATCCATAGTAATTTGAACATAGTACAAGTAGCCCTTGACTTGTCACAATTGGGACTGGAACTTCCATCGCTAAGTGATGCAGTCATTAAGTGAGTCACACCTGATTTTACTACCTTTTTTGCCATGGTTGTTAAGTGAATCACACAGTTGTTAAGCGAATTCAGCTTCCCCCATTGACTTTGTTTGTCAGAAGCCCTCCGGGAAGGTTGCAAATGGCAATCACTTGACTCCGGGATTTACTATTTACAACCGTTGTAAATACATGCTGGTTGCCAAGCACCCGAATTTTAATCACGGGGACACTGTGATGGTCATAAATGCGAGGACAGGTCATAAGTCACTTTTTTCAGCACCATCATAACTTTGGTCATTAAACAAATGGTTGTAAGTCAAGGACTACCTATACTATGTTAGGGTTGAAGTTTGTATAGTTTAAGAAATTACATGTCATATCCACATTGTCTTAAATCTCTTATGGTATCTCAAAGGTATCTTTTGATAAGGTAGTAATTCCAGTGTAGGATGGAAAATTCAAAGCCATGAGTCATTGGAGGACAGCTGAAAAATATGAGTTCAATATCTATGAAATGCAGAAATGTAATGAGAAGAAATTAGATGGCATTTTTTATGGGAAACTATTTTATGCTTTTGAATTTTTTATCAACTTTATCATTTTATATTCCAAGTAACAATATGCCATGATAAGCCATAAGATATATACTTCATTCATTTGTTGGTAGTGGTGGTCCAGATGTGTAATTTTAGTAGTGGTGCATACTATAGTTAGAATTTATTCAAGGCAGAGAGACTTATCTGAACCCTCTCCATTCTGATTCCAGGCCTTGAAGAAGGTTTTCCATTTTGTGCTATCAAACATGCAGAATACCAAAGGAACTTCTGCTGTTCATAGAAAATGCAGTAGTGGAAACAGGATGGGTGAAGGGTATAAACTCAGTGTTGGAAAGGCTTGTCCTTAACTCAGTTGTTCTTGTAACAAGAATCTAATTGAAGGGCTGAGAAACATATTTCAGTTACCATGCATCCCATCTCATTTTCACTCTGCCTCTTATCTAGACCAGTACTATGACTGTATTTTATAAGCTACATTAGACAGTTGGTTTGGCTTTATAAATTAACTGTGTTATGATAAAGTAAATCAACAGTGAGCGATTCCCTTATATTCCCTCCAAAATCAGTTCTACCACATTCAGTATTGACATCAATTTTATTTACAAATACCCTTCTCTTTGCACAATCTCTTTTCAACATATTGCTTGAAATTTGGTAGTGTTTCCTACCATAAGGGCTATCATTCCTGCAAATGTCATCATATTTTGTCTTATACGAAGTTACAAGCACTTTAAAATCAGATTTTAAAGGCGTGTACAGTGGTACCTCGGTTCACAAACTTAATTCGTTCCGCGACTCTGGTCGCAAACCGAATTGGTCGTGAACTGAATCAAATTTTCCCATAAGGTTCAATGTAAGTACGGTTAATCCGTTCTGACCCCTACGAATTTGGTCGCCAACCGATTTTTGATCGCGTCCCGAATCAAATTTCCCTATAAGGTTCAATGTAATTACGGTTAATCCATTCTGAACCATATGTTGTTGTTTTTTAAACAGCAAAAATATGACACAAAGTACAGTACGAAGAGAGAGAACGCTAACCTTGCTCGAGGCGACTTCTGGCGTGGAGGACAGGAAGGCGGGTGGGGAGGCGGTTACTGCTTGGAGGGAGAGTCCCCCTCCTTACAGGAGGCCGCGACCACGTGTCACAGCAGGGAAAATGGCCGCGGATCCTGTTCGTAACCTGATGCGGAGTTTGCGAACAGAGGCAAAATTTTGCGAACGGAGCTGTTCATGAACTGAATTGTTCGTGAACAGAAGCGTTCGTGAACCAAGGTACTTAAAAAGTCCAGGACTTCCATAAAATTTGGCATATTAATCCCCTCAGTACTCTAGCGTGCTTGCAAATCTCATACTACCCTGCTGAAGCACACACACACACACACACAGAGTTCTAGTTTTACCTATAACAGATTATGGAGAAGTTGAACTTTTTTTTTTAATCTTGCTCCATAGCCAGACATTCAGTTGGACTGAAAACCTTTTGGAGTGACCTGGACTGGATCAACTGTTTCTGCAGCTTTAAATCAAGGCCCAAAATCACAGTGAGTACTCTCTGCATATAACTTAATTAGTAGTTTATTTTGTAATTATATTACTTTTATTACTAAATAGTAATCTATTTATTCCAGTAATTAAAATATGGTAACTAACGAAGTATTTATGCACCCAGACTGTTCTTGAAAGTAACTTTATTGAATAAATAGAAATGTTATTTTATTCTGATCCAGAGTAATCCAAATGCATAGCATACATGTATTAAAACATAAGGCACTGTGCCCAATATACCTTCTTGTATCTCATGGCTTTTTCACCCACTGTTTCTGTTTTGTTTTCTGTATTCATGTATTTATGCATGCTTATGTATGTACTGAAGGTAGATATCTGAAATCTTGTTAACATAGTTAATATTCATTTTTCTTCCTTCATATTATCTGTGCTTATTTGAAGCTATGTGGTAAATGAAATATTTAATTTATTCATCTAGCAATAAATATCATTTACAATAACAGTATTTAGGTTAGTATTTACTACAGTTAAGAAGGTCAGACATATGACTAATGGTGGTATGTGTGTTTGTATAAATATTGTAGGCATGGATTTGTACATTCTGATTTCTGCAATTATTTCTGAAAGGAGTTTTCAACCTTTTAACTTTTTAACACCAGCAACTTTAATGACCAGAAATTTAAAAAAATATAATTTTATATCTAATTAAGTCTAATGTATCATTGAACTAGCCATCAGCTCTTATTAGTTTTGATATGTTAATGCCTCTGTCTAATAGTAGCTTATCTATGGCAGTCTTCGGTAATTTTCAATCTATTGCAGGAAAATATATAAAAACTGAAAGGGAAAGCATATATTCACACAAACACTTTGTGGAAATCAGAACATTCCAAAAAAAAAAAAACTACAAAGAGACATGTTAAGCAATATATTATGCTACATTAGCTAAATTTGGATTTCTACAGGATTTATTAAATGGTCAAGTACAAAGATTGGAGATCAAGTGTCCTCCAGTCTAAACCGAAGATCTTTTTTTTAATCTCCTTTTCACTGTAAAGGTACCAGAGAAGGATGCCCATCTTCTCCTTTGATTTTTAATGTATGTTTAGAGCCAGTCTGTGCTGTCAGACAAAATCATAAAGCACATCCCTTCTCTAAAAGTTCATTAAAATATAAATTAGTATTTAGGTTGATAATATTGTATTGCTTATTTCTGAATATCAAGCTTCAGTTCTGGCCTTGGTGTATCACAGATAAGTAAGATGCTGAGTTTTATGCTAATTTAGGTTAAAATTGATGCCAATAGCCAAAGATTTGTTTTTCAATATATTAAGAAATGTACATATGTACAGATATGTATTGAATATATTAATTGTTCTTAAAGCATAGTGATATTTGTCAAAGAAGTACATTAAATACGAATAAGATCTTAAAGATATTTGTTAGAATGATAGAAGTTTTTAAACCTTATCCTTTGGGATAGGGTAAACTTTCTCAAAATAAATGGAATTCACAGGATATATTATATTTTGCATGGAATTAATACACAGGTACCACACACACAGAAGACATTTTTAAAAACTCAGTACATTGTTCCACAAATTTCTATGGGGTTCTTCAATTCTGAAGATATCCTTGAAAATGTTGCAGATTTAAGTTAAAGAGGAGGATTTGGATTTTGTAAATCCTGAATTACATTCTTTTTCTACACTTTGGATACCACTGTTTACCCCAAAATGGAATAGTAGGATGGGTATGGAAACCCTTGTATTTTAGATTTTTTAAAAAAAATATTCCAATTATAAGCACAGATTGAACAAAATAGTTATTTAAGGATGTAAAAATAAACATCTAAATTTATAATTTAATTATTCATGCAAGTCTATTTTTATAACAGATTTCAAGTTCTTAATAATTTAAACCATTTTTTTGTACTCGGTTTAAAATAATTCCAAAAATTTCCAAAATCTCCAACAAAGAATGAATGGATGGACACAACTGTGGGGAAGACTTTCTGTTCAAATCCTTATATAATTA
Source organism: Liasis olivaceus (assembly GCA_030867105.1). Taxonomy (NCBI): domain Eukaryota; kingdom Metazoa; phylum Chordata; class Lepidosauria; order Squamata; family Pythonidae; genus Liasis; species Liasis olivaceus. The sequence goes on along the minus strand of CM061350.1, from coordinate 43,112,329 downwards.
ATTAGAACTTCTCAAGAGCATTCATTCACTTCAGTGGAATTTGCACAGGAAAATTTCCCAGTGAATTGGGCCAATGATTAATCAGGAATAGATTAAACACAATCACTTCTTTACAAAGGCTTCAGCTAATGTTCGGAATGGAGGCTCTGGCTGATTTAAAAAACTCAGTTCTTCTTCTCCTGACTCCCCTGTACAGGAACTTAAAGAACCAGTTGGTGAGTCTTGTCCTTCATAACTATATGGGTGTAAATACTCTTTAACCAGGTTATGTTCTTCATCTTCTCCACAAAGAAATACCATCTAGACAAGGAACAACAAAAATATCACCATTTTTTAAAATGTCTGTATGATACAAAAATAAGTTGTCTTCTAATTGTCTGTTACATCTCTGAACATGAAGTCATCTGTATCATTCATACTATATTTCACAAATATAATAAAATGGATTTTTAAAAACAAAATCAAATCTCTTTTTTGAAAGAATATATTGTTTGTTTATTTATTGGAGAGAATAAAACTATAATTGTCATTTACTGGGAGTTGAAGTCCACATATCTTAAAGTTGCCAAGGTTGAGAAACACTTTTCTAGGTGTATTGTCTTCAGCTCTCAGATTCCCTATGGCTGTGGGAATTGATATAAATGTTTCTGTCTGTGTGTGCTACCAGAATGGGGAAAGATAGATTAAGATTTTCTTGGCAGTTGCCCCAAAAATCTGGAAACTCCTGCTGAGGGAATTTCATCATGCCTATAGCCTCTTGCTTGATTAGCTGTTCATATTGTTTTAGATGTTTTTTACATAAATGGTATAATATTTTTGTTATTTGTACAATACATTGCCACCCAGTTTGGATTATTTTTAAGAACTATGATACTAAGTACTACCTAAAAATTGTATAATACAAGATGTTCTGCCCATATGTATAATACTCAAAACTAGAAAATTATATGCTAATAGAAATCAAAACTAGAAAATTATATGCTATTAGAACTTACTTCAGTTAAGCGAGGGTTAGTGAAATTCTGCCATTCTGAACAGAAATCTCTGTATGAATTCCTTAAAGAAGGCTCACAGTCTTGTAAAGGTTGTGCCACATAGTTCATTTTTTGTCCCTTGACTAATTCTGATGTGGAATGCCCTCCTCCTTTTCCTGCTTCCAAATCTTCTTGCTTTTCAGTTTTTCCTTCATCTGTGTGCATCCCTACAGCTTCATTCATTGTTGTCATGGGAAATATATTTAGATTCTGGAATGTGAAGAATAATAATAGAATTTCTGGGAAAAACATTTTGGAAAAAAGATTCCTGAACAGTCAGAGCCCAGATCTAAATGTATATCCAGTGTGCATACTAGCTAAATAATAATCCACTTGCCCCCAAAACTGTTATCCATTTCCTCCCATTTCTAGCCATTGCCTACACTCAGGATTCATGTAGGTTTAATAGCCCAGGGTACATAACAGCCAGTGGGTTCAACCTGCAACCAGCATGTAGTGTTGCAGTTAGCTTATTACTCACGTCATCTGGAACTTCAAGGCCCCAAGGGGTATCTACCTTTTCCGGATTCAGCCAGAGCAGTTTTTTATGGATGGTTTACACTCCAAAACATTATTTAACTATAAAATGATGATGGTAGATAATATGCTTCCATGTACAAAAAATAGTATTTCGCTTTAAGCATATGGACACATCAAAATCCCCATTTTATTGATAAAAATGGCAAATTATTTTGCTTTCTAAAACAATAAGCCAGCATCTTTTACTCTTTGTCATAATATATACCAAATAAATCTGTTACATTTCCTACTGTGTAGGGCAAAATGTGACTTACTGTAGGTTCTTCACCTGGTGCCTCGGTGTTTGATTTTGTTAAATTCTGAAAAGTTAAATCATCAGATGCTTCCTGAGGCTTACGAAATTTTCTATGGAGCCAAAGACCATAGGGTGCACCAAAGCCTACTGCAAGAAAGAAATACATAAAACAAGACATGGTTTATTTATGTGTTTTAAATATATATATGAAGAACAGTTTATTTAATAATGAAAGTTAGGGTTTAATTTTATAAAAACAGGAGGTATAGGTAAGAGAGAAACAGAGAAAAAAGCTTTAAAGAAAGAATATTGCTTAGGTACAATGGCTAAACAGGTAGTCCTCAGGTTACAACAGCAATTCGGACCAGGAACTCTGTTGCTAAACAACACAGTTGTAAAAGCATGATGTCACGTGTCGTGTTGCTTAGCAGTGGCTATTCTGGCAGTCCCAGTTGCTGTCATTAAACAAGGACCATGCGGATCATTAAGTGGGGGCCTCACATGATCATAACTTCCGACTTGCTGCTGGCTTTTCCATTCACTTTGCTTGTGCGAAGCCAACAGGGAATGTCAGAAATCATGATCACATGACCGCAGCTCACTGTGATGTCATAATCACAAGCTGGGAACAAGCACCTAGATCGCAATCCTGTGACTGCAGGGTCACTGCGATGGCCAAAACTCCAAGGATCCATCATAAGTACCCCTCATTCAGTGCCATCATAACTTTGAACAGTCACTGAACAAATGGTCATAACCCAAGGACTACCTGTAGTGCAAAATCCTCTATTTTGAATGTAGACCAATTGTTAAGTTTTTGTTTTTGTTTTTTAATAACTCAGTAGCCCTGATACAGAGCTTTATTTCCCACAAACAGCAAACATGATAGGAAACCTGTATCTGGGGTACTGAAGACTGAATTGTAAAATTCAGACCCACAAGTTGTCTGAAAATATATACACAGGCACACAATTCTGGTCAAGAAGAAAACCAGACAACACCTCTTTAGTATCCTAGACAAAGGTTTTCCTCTTCTGTGTGAAATGAAATTTTATTGATGGTGAGGGCTGACTGTGGTCTAACATGGTTTTCCCTCTTTTATAGCACTATATGGAGCTTATAAAATAGGAAAGGCTATCTTCTGGGAGGAGGAATTATTGGCAATTTTTTCAGGGAGAGTACTTTTGGAGGGGGGAGTTTAAATTTAGTACTCAAAACTGAAACTACATTTTCCCTTTCTTTAAAAATATGCAAAGAAGATCCAGTTTGGATCCACTCATTGTGGTACTGGTACTCATGAAGGTTTGTAATTTGCATTGCCAAATATTTGAGAAAGTGGATTTTCTGGGGTGGTGGGGAGGAGGGCAATGGGCCACAAAAATGTATAATGGGACTAGAGTGGGAAAAAAGCAGATAACCCCAGCTTTCCCCTACATTAGGATCTAGGATTTATCCTCTTTAGCTATATATATTGAATATATTTTTATTGAATATATTTTTAAAATATATTCAACCACTCTTCACTTAGCAACCAACTTCTGTTACAACAACCATGTTGTTAAGCTAAATGGTCGCTAAGTGAACACGTGACTAAGAGAGACACTGTGAAGATCACTGGTTGCTATCATCTCATTTAAATAAAGTTCTTATACAGCGGTGCATTACTCTCACTCTGGCTTTTGTTGTTAGGAGCACAAAACTTGGTCAGAAACACAGGCATTGGTCGGAAAATGAATTTTTTATTACCATTTATTACTGTCGTATTTAAATATGGTTGCTAACTGAGGTAGTTGCTAAACAAGGAGAGATGTAGTTTGGTCTTTCATAGTTCATGTTGCTTCTTCAAGACACACATATACTTACACAGCATTACTAATGATCCCATGACCATTGCAGGAATACTCCAGGCACCTAAAGCAGATGCTACAACTGGACTACGCTCCACCTGAGTGTCTAAAGCAGAATAACCCAATGAGGTGTTTGTCTTGGATTCAGAGCAGTCAATTGGAATTGCACAGTTGCAATAGTGAACTATTATTTCACTTTTTCTGCTGTTACCCCCATTGTATATTCTGAGAGGAATATAATAGTAGCCATAGTCTATATCTTCAACTGAAGAAAGCAGTACTGATGCATCTACAAAAGAAATAATTCAAATTCACAAATTACACTTTATATGATAGTTACATTCGTCACAATTTCTTTTGTAGATATTGAAAACCAAAAGCATACCATCATTTGGTGTTAACTTCCATTTTGAGTTCATTGGATTCTCTATTTCAAAACGAAAAGGTATAGTGGAGGAAGGCAGATCCATGTCTCTGGCTTTTATACAGATGGGTTTTTTGTCGTTACACATGACATAGTGTTTACTAGTACTCACTGGATAATTGTTCTCAATCATCAGTTTTATCACAATTGTCCCAGTTCCTGTTTTACTACCTAGGAAATTGAAATGCTTAATTTTAATACAGTAATGAATGTAACTTGACAAAATCATATAAAATTACAAAGATTTTATTTTTCTCTCACATCAGTGAAGGATAACTCTAAAACATCTTGCTGGTTTCACAAATTGTGCTAATCCATAATATTGTTTGGTTTTGGCTTAGCACAAGAAATGAATCCTTCCATTGTAGTTTGTTAAACTTCAGAATTATGCATTACTAACAGCATGAATTACTGCAAAGTATATTTGCTCCCCAAATTCTCAGAGGAAAAGTGAGATAAGTATCTAATAAATGCAAAGGTAAGTTTTGAATAACAATCAATACATGGTTTTCTACATGGTAGATGGGGTTCTGTAGAGACTGTAGGGTGGCCAAGGATCTGTTCTGCTGATCCTTGGGTAGATTTAATAATAGAATTCAGTTTGTACATCTAAAAAGATGATTTTTAAAGAAAAATGTCAAATAACCGTCCCAAATAAATATTGTAAAACAATTCAAAGGAGATTGATTTAAAAAGAGATATACAATTAATGGATTTCAAATATTAGAGTTGCATGCATAGGGCTACAGGTCAGAGTTGCAAAAATTTTGATGACCGTTAGATTATAATAAAAGATAGAAAATATTTGAATTCAATGCAGTCATCAATAGCTGATCATATTTTTGCAGCCCAGATCTGGTAGCTTTATGCATGCAGCATAAAGTACCAAAATTTCACAGCATTTGATACTCACTTTGATCAGTTGCAGATACGGTTACATTGCACTGACTGTATTCTATATTTTGTGAATCTCTTTCTAAAATGTCAGTAGTTCTGATATTTCCTATTTGATCAATGGTGATCCAACTGCATGGGTCATTTATTATTCTGTAACTGTTAAGAATAAATATTTTAGGACCTCAAATTTATTCCAATAATGTAAGTCAGTTATAATTGCTTTCTGATGTTATGCACAATCTGTAAACAAACTAACCAATATAATCATGTTGTACCTTAAATGTTCATTATTTCCAGTTTCTGGATCCTTTGCTTGGTAATTACCAACCACTGTGCCAACCAACACGTGTTCCTTTATGTATATGATATATTCACAAGATTCAAATACAGGTCCTTCATCCTGGTCCTTAATTCTGACCACAATACTGGCCACACTTGTTAAAAGAGCTCTTGAGTTTGGAGGTGGAACATAAGGTACTTCATTGTTTATAATAATTTCTAATCTTCTCTCATGGCTTTTCTCATAGTCCAATCCCTGGGGGGAGATAATTTCTATTCAAATCAATATACTACCACTAAGACACTTCACTATTATGGTTTTAAGATATTGATGAAAATACAATGCTTATTAATATTTTAAAATTTCATTTGAGTTTTCTCTCCCTCCTCTGCCCCAAATCATTTTCATGAGAAAAAACATTCATAAAGAGAAACATTTTAAAAATACACATCTTTAGAAACTTGTGAAAAATATATTTCAACAATAGTTATTCACAGCTTAAAATTGAGTAAAATTAGCTTCACTTTTAAAATTATTACAGTAACTCTTTTTACTATCCACAGTTACCTTTAAAACACTTAAACACCCAATATTCTGCTGTCGATCCACTATAATAGAAAAACTATTGTCTTCGTTTCCTTTAGTAATAGTGAATGTACCCATCCATGAAGATGTTCTGGGTTCATCTTTATCTTCAACAGGAATGCATAATACTTCTGCATGTTCTATGTTTTCATATACCTCCACTACATACTGAAACAAGCACAATTTTCAACTGTTAGTTTATGAACAGTTCTCATGACAGACAAGATTCACCTAATAATCATGTCATCCAGCCCAGATTTATCTTGCTTGCTAGCCAATTGCTCAGACCCTTTCCTACTTTTTTCTAAAAAAGCAAGGTACAGCATTTGCTCTCCAGTCATTTGGCAGTTTATCCATCTTCAAGTATTTCCCAAAGATAATAACTAAACTTTAGACATTAGCAAGTTCCTTCAGTAGTATCAGACAGGATTCATCTCACCCTGAAAACTCTTTCAAAGTTAACAAGTATTTTCTGCCTATCTCAAACTATAATCCTTCCCCTTTAACCCCCTTTTTCACTCATAACCTTCTTGTTGGAGAAGACTAAGTCAAATACAAGTTGAATAATTCTACTTCTTTGTTACCTTCTAGGATGTTGTAGTGTTACTGAGCAGCTTTTTATCTTGTATTTTAAAAAAAAAACATTAATTTGTTAAACATCCTTAATACTTTTTTGTTCTCCAACTTCAGCTCATTCAGAGCTTTAGCCTTCCTGATACTATCCCTGTTATTCTGTGGGTGGATTCTGATCCAATAGCAGGATAAATTTTAATCCTTCCAACTCCATGGCATCCCCAAAATCTGCTCTGGAAGGTTGGAAACATCTTCTGGAGCAGATCTGGAACATGAATGATGAAGTAGGGAGAAGCAGTGTAATGGAAGTCCCAGAGTGTAAATAGAATTTCCCAAATCATTTTTCTTCAATTTAACATTCACTGTATTAACACCATAAAAATGATCATTAAGAGATAATAAACATTATAAAATCCTCAATAGGCTTTACTATGATAGACTTACCATAGTTTGTGCTATTTGAGGGAGGTTATCATTTACATCTCCAATCTCAATATGTACTTCTGCTGTAGTCCACAAACCAAAGACTTCACCTCCCATGTCTCTTGCTTCTATCTGTAGTGTATATGTTGATTCAGTCTGAAGAACATTAGAAACAATATATAGACATAATTTTCCTGGCCTGATTAAAAATATTGTAATTTTTAAAAGCGAAATCAAAGATCATGGGATTATTCACTTAGTTAAGTATTTATAGAATATTGCCATCTCATCCAAAGATTACTCTGCAAAAAAAAAAGCTTGGCATTGTTTAATGGACAGATGCTCAGAGCTTCTTTCCCCCACAATCCCACATCATATCCTCATATCTTATGAAATAGGTCAGACTGAGACACTGTTCCAAAGTTACCCACTAGATTATTTGAACTTGGCTTCTGCATACCCACAATATCTATATAATTCTTGATTACCAAAACGACTTTTGACTTCAGCTATATTGCAGCTACTGTATCTAAGACCAATCTATTATTTTACCCTTTGTTAGCTTTACACTGTTGCTCTTATGATTTCACAGTTTTGGTATAGAACTAAATGGAAAATTACCTCTCTGTCCAGGTGTAATGCTGTGGTAATACAGCCTGAATCTGGATCTATAACAAATTCCTGAAGTTTCTGGTGATTCTGGGATATAATTCTGTATTTCACTTTGCTGTGTGGTGTATTGAGCTCATCTTTGTCTGTTGCAGTCACTTGTCCAACTAATATCCCTGCATATGGAAGGCATCAACTTTAGGGTTTTATAATACTCAGATCTTCCTCCTTTAGACAGAAAGCTATGTTGCAATTATTAAAATATCAAAGTGAATTACATCATTTTTTCCTATCTAATATCACTTTAAAGAAGAGCCAGTCTGGTGTGGTGGTTAAGGTATTGGTCTAGAAACCAGGAGACTGTGAGTTCTAGTCCTGCCTTAGACACAAAGTCAGCTGGGTGACCCTGGGCCAGCCACTCTCTCTCAGCCTTAGGAAGCAGGCAAGGGCAAACCACTTCCAAAAAACCTTGCCAAGAAAACTGCAGGGACTTGTCCAGGCAGTCATCAGGAGTCCAAAACTGACTTGAAGGCACCCCCCAAAAAAAAAATCACTTTACTGTCCTGTATTTCTCTCTGTTGCAAATATCTATTTAAATTGGGGATTTTTTTAAAAAAGGCAGCTGCAAATCTGGGAGCAGAAAAGGAAATTATAGCTTGAATGTGTATGTATACATATGGGTCTGCATGTGCACGCACACATGCACACACACACATTCACCTCTATGTATTACCATATTCATAATCTCTGCTTCAGGACATTGCATATATTACTAGTTGCTGGGATGCAGGTGACGGTATGGTGTCTTTCAAGACAGTCTCCAGATTAGAGATCCTAGTTTGCACAGAATGTCCTATGGAAGGATAACAGTGGGCTTTCATTTTGCTTGTGGCATCCTGGCCAAAAAGTGCCAAGACTGACTGATACTTATCATAAGCTGGAAATGCTGCATGTGGCACAGGTATGGCTAAGGCTGGTAATCTACTCTACACCTCTATCTGACTAAAAACATTGTGTGAAAACCTCAGTTGAACAAAGACATGGTCCTGGGCCCAATGCTGTTCAATGTTTTTATAAATGACATGGATGAGGATGTTGAAGGAATGCTTTCCAAATTTGCAGACTATACAGAGCTAGGAGGAGTGCCTTACAAATTGGAGAAGAGGGAAAAAATTCAAAAAGACTTAGGTTAGAACAGTGAGTAGAAACAAATAGAATGAAATTTAATAAAAGAATGTAAAGTCATGCATCTAGATAAGACAAATAAAAGAAACATGTACAGAATGGGGGAAGTCTGGCTCAAGAAAGCACATGAGAAAAGGATTTGCTGTATAGTGGATCACAAGCTCAATATTTCCCAACAGTATAATACAGCTGCAAAGAAGGCCAACAACATCCTGAAGAGTATCAAGAGGAACGTACAGTCCAAATCACAGGAAGTAATTATCCCACTCTGCCTTTGTAAGATCTCACTTGGAGTACTGCATTTTAGTTCTGCAAACCCCAGTTTAAAAAGACATTGATAAACTGGAGCAGAGAAGAGCTACCAAGATGGTGAAAGATCTGGAAAAGTCTTATGAGGAACAGTGAGAAGACCTAGGTTTGTTTAGCTTGCAGAAGAGAAGGGGACATGATAGGGACATGATAGCCATCTTCAAATATCTGAAGGGCAGTCGCATTGTAGAGGGTTCAGATTTATTCTCACTTGCTCCAGAGGGTAAGACTAGAACTAATGGAATGAAATTTCAAGGATGTAGATATAGATTAGACAGTAGGAAGAACTACTTGACAGTAAAAGCTGTCAGTCAGTGGAACAGGTTACTGCATGGTGTGGTTTCTTTCCCTTCACTGGAGGTTTTCAAACAGGCTGCGTAGTCATACATTGGGGATTGTGTAATGAATCCTGCAATGTGCAGGCACAATGTGCAAGCAGTTGGACTTGATGACCTCTTGGGTCCCTTCCAACTCTCTGATTCTCTGATGGGTAGCGAGGTCAGTAGCTTTAGGCCAGTCTGTTGATGATCATGGCATACTGAAGATTGCAACTTCACAGTGAAAATTATAAAAGAGCATGAATTAACAAATGAAATTTAAAAAGAAAGTAAATACTTGTTATACTTTGTTAAATTCAGAAACCAAGAAAAGTGGAAAGAATTCAATAAATCTGAATGAACAGAGCCTTACCTTGAAGAGTGGGGTTGATAACGCCTGCAGAGAAGTAAACATATGAGTTTAATTATGAGTGAAAAAGCTAAAATGTCTGGCAGAAAGTATGAACTGGTGACATCAAAATTGCTGTGGATGCATATGAAAGTATACTATAGTTCTCTTCAGATCATATAAATCTTAAGAAAGAAGGAATTCATAAGGTGGTGATGTTCCTGTGATTGCTGATAATAGAAAAAACAGGAACAAGTTTGGGAAACATTGTGCAACGTTCTAAACGTGATTTAGAAGAAAAGGATGACCTAAATGGATAGCTGGGAACAAGACAAGAGAGTACAAAAAAGTGAAAATCTTCTGATCATATAAAGAGAACAAAAAAATCAAATCACAAAACAAATATATGAAAGAAGAGTAATTAGGTCAACAGGAAGAAAAAGACAGAAATATGTAATTGGATGAAGTTGGTGAGAATCTCAAAAAAAGGTGAGACATTTAAAAGTATAAAAGACAACATCTGAAGCAGTGTCTGGATCTGCAGATACAATTTGTAAGCAAATACAGTTTGTAAGAACAGAAAGGTACGCATAGTGAATGATGTTGTATCACCTAATTTTAGCTAATTTCATTTTCTTTTTCTTATCTTAAACTCTACCTTACCTTTCTTACCTTAAAACTTACTATTTCTTACCTTTACTTTGCATAACATCAAAAGGGAATAGTGTAATCGTGTATTTTTGGATCTCTGATTTTCCATTGCAAATATAATATGGATTATAATATTAATGTTAATGTTAAAGAATGAATGGATAAGTGTCACACATTTCAATTATGTGTATTTAAACACATCTTCCAAATTCAGAAATAAGCTCTGAATTAAAACAGAAAAAAATGTATTGAATTTAATCTTTCTAACCTCTGAATTTTTTTCTACCTTAGCAAGTTAGAACTTTTGGTTGCCCTGAAACTCATCTAATATCAACTGATATAACAATATTTGTGACATGTATATAAATGTAATTGCACTGAGGAATCCAAACACCTTATTTAGAAATTATTATTATTATTATTGTTGTTGTTGTTGTTGTTCACAGAATCTGCTGAATTCCAGATCATGAGACTGAATGGGTAATGTATGTAAATGCAATTGCACTAAGGAATCCAGAGTTAGGAATTAACAATTCCAACAAACACTTTATTTAGAAATTAGTAGTAGTAGTAGCAGCAGCAGCAGCATTATTTAGATATCAAAAGAATATGTGCTTGGAGTGTAAATGGAATCTGCTGACTACCAGATGGGATAATTCAAAACATGTTCCCCGAGGCAGAATAGACAGATCTGAACTTGTTCCATTCCATGTAGTTCTAGTCTCAATCTGTTTCTCTGCAGCTCTTCTGCACTATAAAAAGCAGTTCTGCAGCAGCTGTCTGTGTAAAAACGTGCACCTCTTGTTATTCACACATGATATAATGAAGGAAGGAAGAAATTCAGTTTAGTGGCAAACAGTTCTGGCCTCACATCAGATTGATTCTTGCAATCATACTTCACTAGGTCTCCTCAATGACATCCTTGCAGACTTCTCATCTTCAGCAGCTGTGTTAGCATACTTGGCCTAATAATTTACTTGTTTTATTTATTTATTTATTTATTTATTTTGCCTCATTGTTCTCTGCCCAGAGCCCATTAGGATTCAGGTAAGCTATAAATATTATCCAATTTTAGCACATTATATTCTGCCCCAAACAACAACATTAAGAGTACTTTCTTAAACAAATAACATTTTACAGGGGTGTAGCTTGAAACTCCCTACACATATCTCTGTGAAGTGTGGTATGTAGATTCCTCCCTAAAGCTCTGATGTTCTTGCATGTCTCTGTTAATAATCTGCTAAGAAGAAAGCTAAAAAAGTGTAGGTGTGCACTCACATATGTATAAGTCACACAGTCACGATAATCAAAACAGCCAATATGTGCAAAGACTTCACCATTTCCAAATACACTTACATACACAAACTATTTGACATATTATTAAACGTACCCATCTCCTGCTACCATTATATTTTCTTATTAAAATGTTTTGAACTTGCATTTCTCAGTAACAAAATCTACACTCACATTTAAGTAACTGATGAAACAATTTCACACAAAACATATCAAAATAGATACAAGTAGTCCTCATTTAGCGCCTGTCTTGTATAGCAACCATTCACAGTTACAACAGTGATGAAAAAATAACTTTGCGACCAATCTTCACATTTATGACCTTCTCAGGTCTGTAAAGCTGAAATAAGATCATAAGCACAGTTGCAGTTCCACTTAGCAACCACTTTGCTTAATGACCAAGTTGCCAGTCCCAATTGTGGTTGCTAAACGAGGACTACCTGTACTCCAAATCTGTGAGCCATTTCAATTAGCCTGTTATAATGTATTACAAAGATTGATTTAAAAGTTCAATTACCAATTCTACTGTTTTCAAGTACATGAAAAGTATAAATATTATACTCAAACTCTGGAGCATTATCATTATCATCTTCTATTTTGATGATATGTACAAGTGGGATCTCTGGGGTATATCCATCCGACGTCATTGCATAGCAAATAAGCTGCAGAAAAGGCAGTAGAAGAAACATTTACTCCCCTGTAGCAGATGAAATTTTTCTGATAAATCAGGATACAATTATTTAATCCAGGTACCCATGCAGAATTTGTTTTGATGAGTAGGCTGTTAACTATATTTCTCTGTGCATAGGATGAATCCTCCTGCAGTAGTAATCTCCCTTCCTTACAGCAAGGCATGGTACTAAGTCCCAGGGATGCTGAAGAGAATATCTAGAGATCATACAAGTATCAGACATAAAGATAGGCTAGAGATAAAGTAGACTAAGGGCATAAGGGAAAGGAAGTTAATTTAATATAAAATGGCATAAGAAACCATAGACATAGACATGTCTCTTTTGAGACATAGGAGAGTTGGTGTAAGGAAGAATCAGCAGAAGATATCAAGTATATTCACTGCCTTGTGTTGACCAAATATTATTATTAATAATATTAATAATTTTAATTAATTATTAATAATAATTAATTATTAATTAATTATTAATAATAATATTAATAATAATATTATTAATAGGAACTGCTGAAAAAAATCAATATAATAAAGGGACCCATTTAATGGCCCAGGAAAGGAGAAAGATGCAAAGGTCATAGAAAGGATGTCTATGTGTAAGCACAGAGACTTGATGGAAGAAGACTGATAAGACAATGGCTAAAGTGATATAAGCCCAGAGAAAAAGAGATAAAGGGAAGGGATAAGAAAAATGAAAATTCAAGTGGGATCAGAGAAAGAAATATAAGGTTTACCTTCTCTGCAACCCATTATTATAGCCATAAGATTGTTGGTGGACCTTGATAGCCTCTCACTAACATGTTCCCCATGTCCGTGTATCTGTAAACTCTCTATTTTTCACTGGCATGATTGGATTATAGGGAAACAACTGGGGGTTTCTGAAGGAAACCAAAGTCACCAAAATACTCTTTTAGACTATTTGGCATACGTAGACTAGAATGGTTTTGTGCCATCAGCTGCCAATAAATCAGATCTCATTCCATATCTATTTGTATGCCCAGGAAACTTTGTGACTGCTTGACTAACAAGTGAATGCCTCTGATACAAAAGGTTCTTACAACCAAATTGTTCTCATTGTATATGTATTCTTTTTGGGTATAAACACAACAGGGCTCCAAAAATTGCCCTCAAATAATAATTTTTCATGTGACGGGAGGTAAATATTATTAAATAGATGGGGAATAATTATATTAACACAATTTAATTAATTTCAAAATAGTCGTGTCTATTTATGGTTCTGATTCTTAAATATAAATTCAAAGAATGTTGACAGTACAAAGTCATGTATCAAAGTCATGTGTCTGTTCTTCTGAAACCTATGCAGTGTATACAAAGTTATATCAGTATTTGTGTAGTGTGTGTATGTGTCTATGTCTGCATATAGAATCACATACCTGAAATTCTGGGTATTCTTCCCGATCTATTGGGCAGGTAACAAAGAGATTTCCAGTTTCTTGCTCAATGTAAAAGTAATTCAGTGGTGGTTTGTCAACACCAGGACCAGTTATGAAATACCTAATATCGTACTTTAGTGCCATATCAGAAGACAGCTGTGTGAATATAAACGCATATGAAATTGAAATAATTGACAAATATAATTCTTTCCTTCTTGCCTACTAATTCAGTTCAACAGAACTGAACTAATTCAGAATTCATTAAGAATCTTTTGAACAGCAAAGGATTGTTGCAAAGGGATTCTTTCCAGATCGTTAGGGTCACAATATGCTTCAGTGTGCAGTAGGCACTATATAAGGTGTAATGGTCGTAACCTGCTTGCCATGTGGGTAAGTATTAATTGTACTAGACCAAACCCATATTCAATTAAAGATCTGTAATTCAGGATGCAACTAGGCTATCTCAGTCTCAAAAATGTTCAGCAATGGAGAGGCCATTATGGCCTATCAGTCAATTCCAATGACAAACAGTCATTTAAAAATTTAATGGGCAGTTTGTAATTCTTAGAGTCTTATATGGAGTCTTATCAGATATTACTGCATGTATGTTAATAGACTTAGTGCATACTGCATTTCTAAATGGACTTAGTAGCAATTACATAGTTTTCATTTCTGAAATTAAATATAATACATTTCACATATCTACTTTGTTGTAACTACTGTACAGACTTCTTTAGATGACAGCAAAGGAAATATTATCCTCAATCCTGTGCCCTTGCAACAGTGTCAATATTATGCATGTGCAGTTTTGCAAGTGATGTGCCTCGGTGGGGCACTTCACCTCATGGAGGTAGATTGCCTTGCTCCAGCACTGCAAAGGATTTTGCAGAGGCACATTGTTCCACCTTCAACAAGAGTCTCCCATTGCTCTAGAAAAGTATTTAAGGGTTGGTAGCAAGTTTATATGGGAAAATTGATGGAGAAAAGCCTACATTATGAGAGGAAGTCTATTTCTATGACAACATTTCATTCATTAGCTGGTGTAATTTAGATGTGAAGATAATTTGAGATGTCAAATGAAGATTCCATTAAAAACATGCCTGTTGAATTTGCATTGGAAAAGGCCCTAGTAAGTTTTCCATTATAGTAGTTGGGACTGGAGCCCATCTTCGTTTTGTTCGTCCCAGAACAGTTGTTCGGACATGTCTTCTCTTAGTTTTTGAGGTCTGTAAGAGAGAAAAGAGAGATACTTAAATACCCATAGCAATCATGCTTTTGTTTTTAGTTACATCGTCTAATCTCTGTTATTCCAAACACTGTAACAGGTAATATGAATTCCTAACATGACTGTAGTGTGGGAAAAAATGTTATTCTTCTGCTTTTTTAAAAGATTTTAATACTTTACACCTCACATTATGCAATTAAATTGTTGGTTCTCTGTTTCACAACTATTACTTGGATTGTTAAAACATTAATGCCCCTGATTAAGTTTATTTGATATTCCATTTTTATTTCATGGGAATGTTTAGCTATAAATTGGGGAAAATGCTAACAGTACATTTTCATCTTCTGATTTTTATACCAACATCATGTAACCAAATGTATAAAATTAAATAGTAATGCTAAAAGGTGCAATATAAACATGAAAATAAAACATATATACATATGCCTAATATTCTTGAGGAGTTAGCAGTATTATGCAAAGCACAGAAAACAAGTAAGAAATAGTAAGCAATAGAAAATGAGATAAGAAAAAAGGAAAGGAAATATAAAATCTAATTTACCTAACACCTTGGCTACAATGAGCTTAATTATCTGCCCCTTACCACTATTATTATTATTAGATTTTTATCCCACCATTTTTGTATATACTGTATATAACTCAAGATGGCAAACATACCTAATATTCCTGTCTCCTCTTTTCCCTGTGAGAGGGGCTGGGCTGAGAGAGACTGACTGGCCCAAAGTCACCCAGGGCCAGTCCTAGAACTCTTTTATGCCTAAGGCAGGCCTAGAACTCACAGTCTCCTAGTTCCTAGGCCAGCACCTTAACCATATTATTGTGCCTCACATAGAAGGCCACATATACTGGCATGGCTAAATTACCAGGTTTTGATGGTGTTAATGGGGAATTTAATAATAATACTGTACCAAACTTGTTTATGTATATGGATAGATATTTAAATTGAATCAGTTG
This sequence comes from Liasis olivaceus, assembly GCA_030867105.1. Classification (NCBI taxonomy): domain Eukaryota; kingdom Metazoa; phylum Chordata; class Lepidosauria; order Squamata; family Pythonidae; genus Liasis; species Liasis olivaceus. The sequence goes on along the minus strand of CM061350.1, from coordinate 43,096,502 downwards.
CTCATATATCATGGAGATCAGAGTTAATCTACCATTAAGCATAAGCCACTTGGACTGTTCCCATCATGCATCTGTGCATTTCTTACTAAATGATCATGTTCTGAATTTTCCAGAAAAGAGATCAAATGTTATGCTACAGCAATTATTGCTAGAAGTTGCTGAATCTAAGCAATCCAGTTATGATTACTTTCTGTTATGAACAGGGGTTTTTATATTGGATGCTTTGTGTTTTTTGGTCTGACACACACACACACACACACACACACACACTTTCTCTCATAATTAAATAATTTGTACCAACACTGTTCTGCATACTTTGTTCTCCTTGCAAACTATCCTTGTTTTCACCATGATTATAAATTGTTTCATACATTGCCTTTTGTTCTTTAAACTTCTCACCTCTCCATTTTTGAAAATCTCATTAACTCCACCCAACCACATATTTTGCCTTCAACCCATCCATTCTTCCTTCTTATATTTGTTATGCAATTCAATCCTTATTCATTCTCTCTACATCACTAAGCCAGCCAAACATACTTTTTTCTTACTGGTCATTCATGTTTATTCATCACCTATTCATTCTTGAGCATATTTCTTTTTCTTTTACCAACACACACTTAACTATCTGATTCTCACTGTATTAAATTTACTTTTATTTCCTCTCAAATAAAGTAAAATGAACGGTGAGATTTGTGTGACAGTGTGTGATAGAGTCAAGAATGAAAGGAATACCCTGTTGTAATTACAGAATACATTGTTATAATTATATCTACCTTTTGGGGGTATGTTAGCAAGCTAACATATATCCGCCTTTGCTCATGTTCATGAATGCTTTTAAAAAATATAGTGATGATGCTTTCATGAGAAGTCAAAGAAATAGCATTTTTGGCATACAGTGAACCATCTTCCAGAATTATAAAATTGGGATTGTTTATGCCAATAATTCCAGTATCGTTAAGACAGTGTTTCACATTTACTGTAAGAAAAAAAGAAGTTCAAAAACCAGCTGAAAAGAGAAAAGCCATCATTGAAACAGGTAATGTCTTAAACAAGGATGCTCAAACCAGTAATGAGTGCCTAACAATTCGATCCCAATTCTATTAGAAGTTTGCCTAGAAAGAAAAAGATGGGGGTAAAGATTCATTTCAGCTAGATCGCTTTCCAAGAGAGAGAAAGAAGTTACTTCCTGGGTAACTTCCAGTCCATACATAAATCCATAGATGTATCCTTCCCATGGCAGAATTCCGTCTGATAGTATACCACCTTCAAAACTGCTGAATCCCAAGATGCTCCAGAATTGAAGTACTAAATTATAACAGATGGCAGCTGGTGTTTCTAAATTCTTTTTATTTTAATGAGAGGCAAAATTAGAACATCTACCAATAAATCTAACCACCTCAAATACGTATTAATAATAGATCTTCTATCTCCGTGTTGTTTCCTGCTGATTCAGAATTGCTCTTGTTGGCTTTTTAAGCTGTATTTCAGGATTCTGCTTTTCCTGGATTTTAGTAATTTCTAATATTTACTTATTTATCAGTTAACTCCTTTTTCTCTGAGGATTCAAGAAGGCTGATATGGCTCACCCCTCATTTTATCCTTACAAGAGATGTAAGAGAGAGAACCCGAAATCACCCAATGAATATATCTGAGGAGGATTTAAACCCTGACCCTCCCACTCTAACAACTACATTGCTTGGCCCAATTGTACAATTTATTTTATTTTTTTTAGAGAATATAACTCTTAAAGCCTAAATAATTTAAAGTAAATAATACATAAATAAAACCAGCTTATATTATTCAGAGGAGTCAGAATTCTTCTAGCCACCACTTACAATGATGACATTGTTAGCCTATAGCAAGCTGCTCTTCCTGTAATAGACTTTTGGAAAACTCAGATTCAAATTCCAGTGCCTACAAGCAACTTTGGTTAAAATTAATTGAACGTAAATATTACATACATGCCAAAGCACGGGAGGGGGGTTGTTATCTCACCTCTGCCAATAAACATCCCCGTCTCCAGTTTATGAGGCACATTAAAAGACACTTTGCTGCAAGCTTCACAAAATAAGGCTGACATCTAAAAGGAGAAAAAGAAACAATACAAAAGACTTTAAAGAGTTATACTAAAACACATCTCTTCTAATACCAAAGTTTTATTTATTAACTTACAATATATTTATTTATTTATCGTGTTTATATAGCTGCCCATCTCACATAAAGTGACTCTAGGCAGTGTACAACAATTAAAAAGAATACATAAAAAACAATTACAAGTAAGACACTATAAAAACACTCAGAACAGGACGGGATAATATTAATATGGGAGCCATCGCAAGATCTCCCCAGTCCCCTGTGACCCCCAGGCCTGATCACATGGCCAGGTCTTGAGGGACTGGCAAAATGTTACGAGGGATGGAGCTAATCTCACTTCTGGGGGGAGAAGATTCCACAAGGCGGACGCCATGGCAAAGACCCGCCTCCTGGTACCCACCAAATGTAATTCCCTGGCAGATGGGACCCGCAGCATGCCTTCTCTGCCAGACCTGAAGGGATGGTCAGATGTAATCGGGGAGAGGCGGTTGCTCAAGTAAGCCAGCCCCATGCCATGAAGGGCTTTAAAGGTCAAAAACAGCACCTTGAATTGGACCCGGAAGCAAACTAGCAACCAATGCAGCTCACAGAGCAGGGATGTAACACGTACCACTCTAGGGGCACACATGACTGCCTGTGCCACTGCATTTTGCACCAGCTGAAGCTTCCAGATGCTCTTCAAGAGCAGCTCCATATAGAGAGCATTATAGAAATCCAAACAGGAGGTAACTAGGCCATCAGTGACAGTGAGTAGGTCCCTCTGATCTAGGAATGGGTGCAACTGGCACACAACATCAAGCTGTGCAAAAGCCCTCCTAGCCATGACTGCCATTTAACTGAAAAGACAAGAGTAACTTTCTCCAAATAATTTGGTTTAAGAGTCACCTTAGATCAGTATTTCTCAACCTTGGCAACTTGAAGATGTGTGGACTTCAACTTTCAGAATTCTCCAGCCAGCTTGCTGGCTGGGGAATTCTGGGAGTTGAAGTTCTCACATCTTCAAATTGCCAAGGTTGAGAAATAGTGATCTAAGGTAACTTGCTGGCTGGAAAATTCTGGGAGTTGAAGTTCTCACATCTTCAAATTGCCAAGGTTGAGAAATACTGATCTAAGGTAACTTGCTGGCTGGGGAATTCTGGGAGTTGAAGTCCACACATCTTCAAATTGCCAAGGCTGAGAAACACGGCCTTAGATTCACCGAGAATATGGTAATGGCAGCAAGTTTTTGTTTGTTCATTTAATATTCCATTTTAAGAGGGTGATCTTGCATTGAGAGTTGCCTTCCTTTCAAATAATGTAATTTAAACACATGTTCCACAAATAATGTATAATTATCTTACTAGGAAGGCAAAATCTGTTCAAAAGGTATAGACAGCTGGTTCTCAGTCCTATAATCCTTTTTCAGCAAATGTGTTTGTTCTCCCAAATTAGAAAGATTTGCCAAAGATAAAAAGCATGATACAAAAGCAGAACATCCACTAATTTTGTTATTTCTCAAATATTTTCAAAAGACATCGTTTCATTTCCTTCTCTCTAAATACAAGAATTCTAAATGTGTTCCTGTGCCTATGTGTGTGTGGAGGGGAGAGGAGGGGAGAACTTGTTGTATTTCTTTAGTCCAATCAGACTATGTTTGGATACTATTTGTTTGTTTGTTTGTTTGTTTGTTTTATTCAATTTATATGACCACCCATCTCAAACAAGCCAATGTTTGCATGTTCAATTTATGTGTTTTGTTTTATGCATCACAGCAGGATACAGCAATTAAAAAAATAATGCGTTGGCTAAAACCTCCATGATGTTTACATAAATACATAAACTGTAATTAAAATCACAATCAAAATATAAAGGCTACCATAGGCAACATCGGAAAGTCAAGGGGAGGTATCCCAGAGAACTGGGGCATAGAAAAGCAGTATTTCCTGGCCTTTCACCTCCTGAAAATGGGGCACCACAAGTAGCTTCTCCAAGAATGAATACCTTGATTGTGTTGACCGTGGCTGGAAAAGACCAGAGCACCTAGGAGCCAAGCTGCAGAGGACTTTATAGTTTAAAACCAGTACTTTGAATTGCACCCAGAAAACCATTGGCAAGTCTGCAGAATGGGTATGATATGTTCATGACAATGAGTGCCAGACATCTTGGGGGTGCTTCATTCTGCAGGAATCAGTATAGTTTCCACATAGTCTTCAAAGGCACCTCCCCTTGACATTTTAACTTAAAATTTGGAAATGCCAGCCTAATCAGATCCATGCACCACCTTCTAGTGGGGTTTCAGTTTTTTCTCTGATGCACCTGTTCACTTGCTTATTAAGACTGCTGCCATAGGCATCTGCACAAAATGAGATCGTGTAAAATAATTACTTATATTACATAGTGACATCATGATGCAAATTCCACCCTTAACTTGCATCCTTATGGCTGTTGTAAATATTTAAGTCACAATTTTTTCATCAGGACATGCCTTTCATTATTTGCTGCCCATAAAAGTCCCTGGCTACTGCTGTACCAATGAGGCTAGTAGAGGAGCTTCTTCTAAAGCTATAGAGAGGCTTTAAGATGGAAAAAGGGGGAGAGAACTTTCTTCTCTGTATTGTACCATCACTTGGGCATCAAGGAAGTAAGTAGATATGTAGGAGAGAAAAAGGAAGGAAAGCTGTAAATTCTTCTCCAATTTTAATTTTTATTGTGCTCGCTTTTTGTGTCTGTGGATCTCATCTTTGAAACGAGCACATACAAACCAGCAGGATTTGATTTCTAAGCCAAAGAACAAGAAATTCAGTGAATTCACTAAAGTAGTGACTCTCAAATTAGTAGTCTTACAGAGGTATCTCTCACTGCCTCAAAACTCCACCTTTCCACTTTCACTGCTAGTCAGCTGGCCAGACCACAGCCGCTCATCAACTCAATCCTTGCATCTCTATGTTCACCGCCAAACAGCAGCTCAGAGCCCACTTCCACCTAAGACTTTGCCTTTCCATGTTCACTGCCAGTCATCTGGCCAGAGGATGTTGTTACTGGTTCAACATGGAATTGGATCAGACTGGTTCATTGAAGCATACAGGTGTTAATCCAGTATGAATACTAAAAATCAGAAAGCTGATAATAGTGGATGGGTCTCAAGAGTAGCTACTGATTTTGAATTAATGTTCTGTGCTAAGTTAAGCTGTGTTCTTGCCCAAACAACCCAAAAAGATCAGAAAGAGGGCAATGGGATTTCACTGGACTGGAAACTGACTTGCCCTTAGCCCCTTTGTACTCAGAGTTTTCATTGAAGAACATTCTTCAGCTGTTCAGCCTTAATGCTAAGAGCTGTTGTCATATAGCATAAGGCACATAAAATAATTCAAGTAGTAAATAAATACTTAATTTTGGATTAAAACTTCATTACATTTTGTTCTAAAACAAACTTCCTAAATTAGCTCTCATGTACTAAAGACAAAAACGTAGAGGGGAGTGTTTGTTTAGTTGGGTGGGCTCCACATTTATTTAGTGTTCCATGACTGTAGAAAGTTTGAGAAACTTTGCATTAAGGAGACAGATTTAGGAGCTATTAATTGTAATAAAAAGAGGGAACAAAAGCCTGTGTAATGAAGTGGCTAAGGTGTTGCACAAACATGAGATACAATTCCACTCAGCAATCAAATAGGGAATTTGAACCAACCACTCTTTCTCAGCCTAACCCTTCTTGCAAGTATAAAATAAGATTAGACACCACACATACCTAAAAGTAGTAATACATAGATACAAATAAATAAGAATTTACTGGAAAGGACTAGGGTTTGTTGTTGTTGTTTTGCCAGCATAGAGATTTAGCAAGTTTCTCTGTTTCAATGGCCCTATTCAGCCTGTAGAAAATTCCACCACCAATGAGCCATGCTAAAATGGGCTGGATTCACAGGCCTGTCCTGCACTCCCATTTGGAGTCTGTGACAGAATTTAGCACCTAAGCACTGTCAGTCCTCCTGTCGCATGAATTCCCTGACAAATAAGTTGTTCTTCTCTGATAATGCAGTCTAGGAGAAGAGCAGATTACCAACTTTTCTCATAGGTAGAAACTTTCCCACAGGAAGGATGATAGGCTGCCAAAAAGAAAGGAGGGACTGGCTAGACTTGAGGAAAGAATTTGGGGGAAGAAGAAGATGATGGCTGATGAACCAAAATGGATTCTAGATGCTGAAGTGGTCCAGAGAAGGAGATGATTGGCAAGAGGCATGTCTTCTTGGCACAGATATCTCAGGGAAGCCTCAGGGAAGGATGAAGAAAGAAGGCCACATCTTTTAGCTCAAGAAAGAATGTCAGCCTTGATAATAATTAACACCCTTGCTCATCTCTAAGTACAGACAGCATCACAAGGAAAGCTGTAAATAGCCACAAGCTTAAGATAACTACATTACACATAGAGAGATAGTTAAGTTAGGGACTCAGCACAATAAGCATTTTACAGGAAAGAAACAGTAGGTAAAGAAAAATGGTTAACTTATCAAGAACAGGAACAAGAAGAATATAACATGAAATCAGAAAGGCAATTGGCAGCAGAGGGATTTCATTTTCAATGGTTTTTGCATGCACAGTTGAGAAAGATTAATAGGACATTTGGAATTGAGCAGCAGAAGACAGAATTCAAAGTTGAACTTTGTACAAATGATGTACATATAATTGCTAAAATGTATAAACTTGTATTGAAATTTGAAATGGAAGAAGAACAAGTAAAAGAATATATGATAATATGGGCTAAGAACTTTGGACACAATATACTGATGGAACAGTGGGAAAATATGTGGTTAATGGGATTGAAATTTTCATTATGTTATAGCATAAAAGAGAATTTTTATAAAATGATATACCATTGGTATATGACTCCAGAAAATTGTCTAGAATGTATAAAAATACTTCAAATTTATGTTGGAAATGTGGATGACATGAAAGGTCATTTTATCATGCCTGATGGACTTGTGAAAAAGTCAGGAATTTCTGGGTTCAAATACATATAATGATGCAAAGAATTTTAAACATCAACATTCAACTGAAACCAGAACTTTTCTTGCTGGGATTAATGAACAGTTGATAAGAAAAGAGCCATGGAAGGTTATTTTTATATATGATTACTGCTGCGAGACTATTATATGCACCAAAATGGAAAGACTCTGAAATACCCACAAGAGAGGGATGGTTAAGATGACAGAACTAGCAGAGATGGCAAATTAACTTGTTCGATTAGAGAAAGATCAACAACTACATTTATCAGTGACTGGAAACCCCTTATGGACTTTTTGCTGAAAAAAGAGAAAAATGAAGATTTATGGGTTTGAAGATTAGAAAGGATAGCTTATGGAAAGAAGGAAATTATGATGTAACCTTAGAGAGAGAGGGTAAAATATAAATGCGTTTATAACTAATGTCAAAAAGATCAGAAGCCACTTCTTTATAATCTTTTAATTTCTTTTCTAATTCTTTTCCTATTTTTTCTTACTTATGAACTATTCTTTCTTATTTTCTTTCTTTTCTAATATCTGTATTGTTTTTATCTTGTTAAAAATTTCTTCAATAAAATTATATTTTTAAAAAAAAAGAGAAATAGTTAAGTTAGATATATTAGCACAATTAGCAATAAATCACTGCCACAATCCTACTCAGGAGGAAGAGGAGCAGGATGTGGAGGAAGAAACCAAGTTGGTTATCTGCCTTAACAGTATACTGCATAAATTGCTTTAATGCCTAAAACTAATGCCTATTTCTGTTAATAAACAGAGAAAAAAAATCAGAAGGAGGTGTTTGCGGGCTGTGTTGTCGATCATTTCCTACAAAGCAGAAGCCCTCATGAGAGGGTCAATATTTTGCCCTTTCAATTATATGAGCCTGGAGCTTCACATACCAAACTCCCTACCCCTTTTGTCCTTCTGTCTTGGCCGAGAGGCATTAGAACTTGGTCTGTGGAAATGGTTCTGCCTCTCTACTGTTCCTCAAGTCAATGCAGATTATTTTGAAGGTTATTAACCATGTCATCAAGTTCTAAGAATCACTGATAGCTATTAAAAATAGATTGTAGTACATACTATCCAAAATTTCCTACTATGAAAATATATTACTCAAATCCTATACTTACATTTTAACAATAAGACAACAAAGGTCCAATTCTGTTTTACTTTTACTCTAAGTTGATGTTGGAAATCTCAGTTAGCCACATTTGATGACAGAAACCATTGAGACCAGTTGATATTAGTTTTGAATTAAAAAAGTGTAAAGTAAACCTCAAACAGTTGCTAATACAGTGGTACCTCGGGTTACGAACGCCCCTCCTTACGAATTTTTCGAGATACAACCAGCTCCAGCCCCAAAAATTTACCTCGACATGCAAACTCCGCCTCGAGCTACGAACCAGATCCGTGGCCATTTGCCCTGCTGCCACGCGGTCGCGGCTTCCTGTGGGTGAGATCGCGGTAGCAAGGAGACGTTCGGTGAGGCTTGTGGTATGTTTTGTGGCGTTTGGAAGGTTTTTGGTGTGCTTGTCAGCATGGTTCCAAAGAAAATGCAGAACAGGCTTGGCAAGAATAAGGCTTTGAAGAAAACCATATGTATTTACATTGAACCTTATGGGGAAATTTGCCTCGTGGTGCAACCAAATTCAGAGGGCGGAATGGATTAACCATATTTACATTGAACCTTATGGGAAAATTTACCTTGAGTTGCAACCAACTCGAGTTGTGATCAGAGTCACGGAATGGATTAAGTTCGTAACTCGAGGTACCACTGTATTTGATTGTTCGAACAGGTAACAGCATCACAATTATTTTTCCTTTTAGCCTAGTTGAGATACAAGGACTTCCCCTACCTTCTAGGCCTCAGCTGAAACTATAAATCTGTTCTTCTGTTTCAGATGTAGGGATGCATTCAGACAAGCAATGCTTCCCCTTTCATTCTGAAGTGCTACAATTCTATGGAGAATCTCTCTTTCAACTGACCTAATTAACTGAAAAAATTTCATGGAATTTCCTGGAATTTTCCTGGTAAGTATGGAAATATGAAGTATAGTGACTTTATCATATGACTTTTAAATTTTTTTTAAGAAGTTTATGTTCCTGCTAACGAGTTTATGTTTCTCTAGCATTTGACATCTTGCATAAATACTGATAGCTATTTCAGTACTGTAAAACAGTGTAAAATCAACATGCTATAAAACTACAAAATAAAATTCCTCCACAGTTCTAATGTCGTTTTTAAAAGATGTGCAAGTTCTAACAACTAGTCAGGATGGAAGATCAGCAACCAGTTGCTGTACTGATAATACATTTGTATAGAGAATCAAACAAATGCAAGAGAGATGAATAAAAAACAGAAACTGTTTTTACTTAACCCCTCCCCCAAAAAGCAAATATTAGTTCATTTGCTTAATCATTACACAACACACATTTCCTGCTATTCTATTTCACTGATTCCCTTACATTGTTACATGGAATGAAAAAATAAAATACATAACATTCATAGTGCAGTTCAAAAATAGATGGACCAACTTTTTCCAAAGTTTGTTGAATTAATTGTTAAATTATTTTTTTTTTAATTGCAATGGATATCTGATTCTAGAAAACTATGACTTGCTAGAACTGTCCCAAACACTTGGGACTGTATACTGTTTCTATGTTAGAAAAAATGATCTACACAATCATTATTTGAATGCAGAAGTGTGCAATTTTTGTCACCTTGAAGATCACATAAGCTTTGTATGGCAGATTAAGGCTGTGCTCCCAAAGTAGGCAGGATCAGGCACATCTGGGGAAACTGCAGAAGCTTTAACCAGTGAACTGAGAGATGTAAGCATCCACAAGGCTTAAGGCTCTTGTTTTGTCCTTTAAAATCTCCCAAATCCCCTAAACACAAAATATTCCAATATCCTGTCCCCACAAACATTACAGAGCTTTGGATACCACAAAATTATTGTGGTAGGCTGCATGTAGGATGCCTGCTATGTAGGATGCCTCCTACACAAAGACAATGCCATATATATAAACTTAGTTCTCCATCATTTTACATGTACAAACTATTCTGCAATGTGGTGGGTAATTGGTAATGCTATTGTTACATCATCTGGTCCAAATTCTTTTCTACTCACCAATAGGCTTAAAAAAAGTTGTAGCCAGATGAGTCTATGAAAGATGTTGCCTTTATCCATCACTTCAGCTGGTAGTACCAATTTCAGTGCTCAGCAACTCAGCTTTCCAGACTATTGAGCTACAGATCTGTCAAGCCCAATGATGTTTCACTGGGAAGTGAGAGTGAAATGAAAAAGTAAAGCCCAGACTGGCAAATCAACAGCAGGAAACAACAGGTTTATTATGTAGAAAGTGAATGGAACTGCCTTTTTTTTTTCCTTAATTCAAGCTTTGACTATCTAGGTAAAGTACTAGGTCATTAACTCAGTTCTTCTGCTAAATTTGAAAAGGGCTTGTCCTAAAAGAAACCTGTGGAACGTGCTCAGTTTCATTTCAGAGATCTCATCCTGTTCTAAAATCCTGGAGGGAGGAAAAAGCAGGGTGGATTGGGGCCAGAGTTTGCCCTTCCCTCCTTAGTTGCTAGAAGGAAATTGCTCTTCATGTCATACAATCCCACCAATCTATTTGTTGGAGAGAGTGCGAGAATGAGCCTCCAGCTGAAGTTGTTTTGCTTACCCAATAATGCCATTTGCTTCTTCTCTACTCCACCTATTTGTTGAATATAACATAACTCTACCCTACCCTACCCTACCCTCTCAACAGCTTTCCTTCATCCTTTCTCCTTTTTCCCTATCTAAGCTTTTTGGGTGTTCCTCATTAAGCACTTATCAGTTATTTTAAACATCTGCCTTATAAATCTATTGCTTTGTAAACCGTAAGAAACATCCCTTGTCTCAGATTTTTTTTTTATTACTCTGCTATGGATCATCACTAATTTCATTTACGATGCTGCAAACAATATGAGGATGGATTAAGGGAGAGGATCTCATTGTGCTCTAATGCAACTTTCCCAACCTGATATTCTCTATTTGTATATTTGATTTCTATGTCCAGTCCATTTTAGTTTGCAGGTATTTAATCATTCAGTCAAATTTCCACAACTTTTAAATTAAAAAATATATACATTTTAGGAATGCAGATTTAAATTATTTGGTCATTAAAACAAAAGAGGTGTTCTCTGACCACATTTCTGACAATCTCAAGCTTCAATCCTGCTCGTAAAAGTTTCCTGACCATATAGTGTTGTGTTTGAGGAGACTGAACCAAAGTAGGAGCTGAATAGCAACACCTTTTCTTTGTAAGCCAGTAGCATTTTGCTATCTTCATTGACCAGCTGGTCTGCTGATTCTTTTATTCTGCTTTTGAGCATAGCTAAAAAGAGCCATTATTATTACTGCTGTTATTATTATTACTACTAATATTATTGCTATCATTCACTAACTTCATCTCATTCTGAGCTTTCACCTTTCTAACACTTAACTCTACAGTTTCCTCTTGAAAGAGAGGAGGGGGTGAAAAAGAAACTCTAGATTGCCCTGCCTTCATTTTCTTTGGTATGGGGGTGGGGAGAGAAACTCTTTCAGGGTTTCAATATTCTATTATATCTTGCAACAATAAAAAAATTACAATAATCCTATATATTTATATTTATTTATTGTCAAGTTTGTTTCCTGACCTAGCCTATCTCAAATGGCTGGCACTGCACTCTGGAATCCTTTCCCTTCTGAAATAATTGGTTCTCAATGGTTTTATTCATCAACCAGAATTTTCCTGTCTCTCCAGTTCACCTTCCAGTTATAAATGTGTACATATTTGCAAGACATACTATACAAATGGAACAATCATATTTATCTTGTTATTCTTGAAAAGCAGGTGGTAACCATGGCCAGGAGGGCCTTTGTACAGGTTCAACTTGTGTGCCAGTTGTGCCCTTTCCTCTACTGGGAGGCCCTTCAGATGGTCACTCATGCCCTGGTCACCTCATGACTGGACTATTGCAATGTACTTTACCTGAGGATGCCCTTGAATACCATCTAGAAGGTACAGCTGGTACAAAATGCAGTGGCATAAGCAGTAATAGGCACTTCATGGTATGCCCCTGTGTCACTGCTGCTGTGTGAGCTGCACTAGTTGCCAGTAAGCTTCCAGGTGCAATTCATGGTGCTGGTCATCACCTTTAATGCCTTTCTTGGCATAAGGCCTGGTTACCTGAGGGACTGCCAATCTCCAATTGTCTCTGCTCACTTGATACATTCACACAGAGCAGATACACTTCAGGGCCCCTCTACTAAACTTTGCCATCCAATGAAGCCAAAGAAGCATCGCTTCTCTATTGCTGCCCCTGCCCTCTGGAACAGCATCCCCCCAGAGATACGATGTTGCCCACTCTCTTGGGGTTCTGAAAAGTCCCTAACATCTGTCTCTGTTCCCAGGCCTGGAGTAAATGGGTTTATTGAGGTATTCGTAGAGTCCCTGTTGTATCTGTAGGATTTATCTGGTTGTTTTAGTCTGGGCTGCCTATGTATGTGTATTTATGTGTGTTTTAATTGTTTCTGGATTTTGCAAGCCGCCCAGAGTCTAACAGAGTGTGTGGCTATAACAAATGTAATAAATTAAAATAAAATAAAATAAAAAATTAAATTAAATTAAATTAAAGAAAAGAAAAGAAAAGAAAAAGAATTTTAAAAAACATATTTTTTTTTATTATAGGGAAAATTCCATCAGCAAATAAATAATCAGAGCACTACTTTTTCATATATGTACAGTTTAGACAGATATATTAAAATCAATAAATTAAAAGCCTGATGAAAGAGATGCATTTTTATAGATTATCTACATCCCAACAGAGCAGAAGCCAAATTTAATTTGTGTGAGAGAGAGTATTCCATAGTCTGGGAGCAACACAGGTGAATTGCCTCTCCCATATGCAGAAATATGTAAAAATATCTTCAAAAGGGCCTCTCCTGCAAATCTTAAAACCAAGCAGGTTCATAACTGGAGTGACAATCCCTTAGACAGTCAAGCCCTAAGCCTTTAAGCTTTAAAGTCTAATATGAACACTTTAAATTATGCTCATTAAGCAATAGAAGTCAATGAGGAATTTTCAATATAGATATCATACAATCCTGGATACCTTGCCCCAATTAGCAGCTTAGCTGCCTCAACTTGCAAAACTGTTTTCAAAGTCAGCCCCACATATAGTTTATTTCAGTTATCACACAGGATGTAATCAAATTGTGGAGTGGAACTCCAAACAGTCTAGCTTCCTATTTACCAACAGCACCACTATCTTGTCTAGATTTCATTTCAGTTGGTTCTCACTCATTCAAGCCCAATGAGCTAAGACAAGATTCAAGGGGATTGATTATTTCCTTGGAGATGGACAATAAGGATGACAATACTCCAGTCCAAAAGTTTTTGTGATCTTCCCCAGCAGTTTCATACTAATTGCTATGGGGCACCAAAGGTCAATGGCCAAATGTTGAACAATGGTCTCCAAGCCCCACTTCTGGAAAGGCTCAAAGTCACCATAAAACTATCCAATGTATAGAAGAGAAAGAAGTTTTATGTTCTGTAATAGCCATGTGCAGAATTTATTGATTCAGGAACCAAACATTCTGGACAACTTCATAGTGCTTCATTTCCCTCAGGACCATGTTGTACCTCCTTCATGCATTCCAAGGACAGTCAGGGGTGGGGGGGAGTGTTTGGAAGTAAATCTTCCAAACTGGAAGTGGTTTGAGGAATCCAGGAATGGTATGGCCTGCAAACAGGCCTGTTGCAAACAGAACTCCATGTTAAGGATACCTCAAACTGCTTCATATTCAAACAATTTACTTCTAGAAACTGCCAAGATACATGGAATTGTGTATTTAAATATTGCTTCCCCACTTTTCGATTCATTAATCAATCAATCAATCACACAATCAATCACCAAGACAGTGTATGACCTGGTGATTGAAATATATTCCTTCCTTAAAATATTCCTTCTTCCTCCAATAGAAAACTTCTTGGAGGCCAACCTTTTTCTCCTGGCAACTATTCCCCAGAACATGTAGTCAGTTACAGCATTTTGCAGGAATCACAATGTCTCTGTGATGCTTGTTCCTCCAGCTGGCAGTGGAAGTATTTCTCTCCAATTGCCACTACTGAAATATTGTTCTTTGACCCTGAATGAATTAGTAAGCATAAGGTTAAACATAGCTTTGCCTGTGAAATGTAATGTACAAAGTACACAATGAAAAAGTGAATCTATAATTCTGCAATGGACAAAATATTGGCATGGACTGTGAAGAGCTATGGAACCTCAAACTCTGCCTTAAAGTTCTCTAGGTGAGATGTGCATGCGACATTGCTCAACAGGATCCTAAATAGGATTGCTCAAATTCAGAGCAAAAACCTGTCCCAGAAAGAAAAGAAGCAAATACTTAAAAAAAAACATAATCCTTTAGTTACTTCTCTATGTTAAGATCACAGAGCAGATTCAAGGATTCCACATTTGGATTAAACTCAGCATTGATTAAACAAAGGTTTTGCCCCTGTTGCACCAATCGTCACCCTGTAATTGCTGTGGAATGTTAGTGCTGATAATGACCTTGAGCTTGGCATCTTAAGAATCATTTAATGTCCATGAATAGAATCATTAGTACAGATTTTGAAAAAGAAATAAATGCTTGGATTTGTTAATGTGCTTCTTCCAACTTTATTACAGTATATGAAACTGAGAGTTGGATAGGTCAGAAGAAACATAATTGTAAATTGTAACCCATGGGAGTGTGCTACTTGAGAGAGAGACAGTGTTTGTGTGTGTGTGTGTTAAAACAAGAGTTCAGTCAAGAATGCTAAATTAACATGGATCACATACAAAGGTACATGACTTTGAGGTGAATATGAGAAAGTTGAATAATGATGGAAGGGCAAAACAAAGGAAACAGGGAAGGATGAAGGACTTGAGACGAAAGGTGTAATTGTATGGAATTGATGAGATTCTGAAGAGAAAGGTGAGAAGTTTAAAAATTAAAGGCAATGTATGAATCAGTAAATGGATGTGGTAGAAGCAAGTTTGAGTTTGTAAGAATAGAAAGGTATGGAAAGGTAAAAGTATAATTAATGGTACTGTTGTGAACTAATTTTAGCTGTGTTTCCTTTCCTTATCTCATGCCTTTAATTCCTTTGGTTTACTATTTCTTATTCATTTTCTGTAATGTTATTTATCCTAAACGGGTAAAAGTGGGATGAGTATGTATGCATTTTTATGTATTCAATCTAGGCTTAGTTTAGACTGCAAGGCAATGATATAAACTTGAAATTTCCTCCTTGCATTTGTATAGATCCATGCATATCTACAGATTATTTGGATAATGTGTAATTCGCAGAGAAGGAGATTATTATGCACAGAAGGAACTGGTCTTTAAGTACAACATACTTCCTGAATCTCCTGTCTCTGGCAGTTATTCTGATGTACACACAACTTTTCCCTAATTGCAAATACCACATATCCTCACATGTATTTTGCTTTTTCAAGCTTTATTGAACTGACATTCTTGATTTTTATGGTTGCCAGTTAGACAGCAACATGGTTCACAAATGTGAGTAAATCATAATGTAATTTATTTTTTCCTCATTTTATGTGATTTTTCTATTTTGTGAATTGACATGCCATCCCCATCATATATGGCTCTGAGCAGCTTACAAGACCCACCTTTTATGGTTAATGTTTTTATCCAAACCCATGCTTTATAGTTTAAAGTTTTATGCAAACCAAGCCACCTAGGCTTGTTAAACAAAATGTACACTAATTTTATACATAGTATCCAGCCATTTGAAAGAAATTCTTAGAATTACAGTACTGGAAGAAGACAGTTCATTGAATCCAACCTTCTGCTTAGGATAGGAATACAAATCCAAATTAAAACATCCCACAGATGGCTGTCTAGTTATACGCCCACAATGAAAGGAAGCCCATAACCACTATGGGTAATTGGTTCCATTAGTGAACTGATCTTATTATTGAAAGGTTGTTCTAACATTTGAGTAAAATCCACCTTCCTGTAACTTGAATCCATTATTCCAGGTCTTATACTCTGGAATGATAGAGAGTATGTGGAAAGTTGAATCCCACAAACCATATGTCCTTTAAATGTCCTTTAAACATAGGGGGGGGGTTTTAGCCCAATGGTGTGCATTAACAACAAAATTTTGTTTGGATCCTGATTTGGTGTTTTTAAAAGCATCTAATTTATCTTGGATTGATTTGGAGGTTACTCTGTTTGAATCAGTGGTGAAAATCCAAATTTCAGTGTGTAAATCTGTATCATCATCATTAATAACCAACAAATGGCTAAAACTCCTCTTTTCATTCCACTAATTTGATTACATTTGTAGGCCTCTTACAAAGAATAATTCCAAGCCAACAGATGGAGGCTAGAAAATTTTGAATGTTGTATTTGTTTCTTCTGTTTCAGTTGAATCTCACACACTTTTCTGAATCAACCTCATTCAGTTCTGAATTCAGAAGTTGGTCTGCATACCGCTAGGCTTTTCCCCGACCTCTTCCTTCCTAATGTCTCTAAAATGCCACTCTTGAGAAGTGAACAGCTGTCAGGAATTGCATGTAATGCAGCATAAGTGATATAGCTTTGCAGGAATCAAGAAAGCAAGTACACCTCTTTGGCTTCCATTTATGCAAAGAGATCTGGATTAAAGTTAGGACCTATTAAACAATAGGATATTTACAATTCAATTTATTTTTTCAGTTATACATAATGTCAGTATTAAAACAAATTTTGTAGCACTGACTCCATGAACAAAAATGTAGTTTATCAAACTGCACATTTTATTTCTCCTGGAACTTTTTTCTTGGGTGACACCTGACAGAAAATACAATTTCTGTAGTTTTTATCCAAGCTGGTGCCTTAATGTTGGCTAGGAATTATAGTCCAACACATCTAGAAGGCACCTGATTACAGAAGACTGCTTTAGACCCTTCAGTTCAAACAGATAAGACTGTAGTATGCTGTGATTCTATTAATGAGTATAGCTATATAAACCTAATATTTGTATTCTCTTTCTCTATGGTTAAAAGAGTTTACAGTAGCAATTAGCTCATGGGCTTGTAAAGAAAGGATCCTTATGACAAAACAAGCCAGAATTCTTTGGAAGCATAATTCAGTGTGAGCGAAACCCTTCTCTCAGAAAGGAGTGCAGGTTTTGAAGCTGTGCTTGGGCTTGTTCTAGTTCATGAATATGGTGCTAAATCATCCCTAAGAATAAAGGGGAAAGGAATGTCAGATTACTAAGAAACCCAACCAAAAAAGGAATATACTGCACCTTGAGCAAAGACTAGAAGAGCAGGTTGGGCTTGCTCAACATTATTGCTTTTTTGTCCTAATCATGAGTTGTTTCTTAAGTTGGGCATGTTTGGTATCTGAGTGCTCAGCCCTTGAGTGTGCCTCATTTCATCCTGTAGAAACACCTCTAACATGCTGAGCATCACCATTAGCAAGATCCAAAGGGGTGCCTTTCATTTTCAACTCCTTGAGAAAAAGCTTAGAGGAAGCAAATTTCCTGAGTCAGAAAACAGTGTCTAAGAAAAGGACACTCACAGTATTTTGGCTAGGTAACAAGGAAGAATAAAGAGTTCTTTCAGACGTTAATACACCCTGTGCTGTCTGGAGTCAAGTGGTGACAGCTTTGGCTCTATGTGATCATGATTTTAGTTGGACAGAAATTCATTCACTGAGTGATTTGTGAAATAATATAGGGTGTTTGTGCATTTGGAACACATGTTGCCCTACAGAGATTGCAAAAACCCTACATTACATAGAAACTGTAAAAATAAGTGACAGAGAAGTCATTTAAACTGGCTTTGCTTCTGTCTGGCTTTAAGCAGTAGAAGCTAGGTCTGTGTGGTACAATATCTTTACCAACTATTATTATGGATGGTGAAATAAAGAATCGTAGATGCCGTTTACTTCTCCAGTTTCAACTTATTTCATGACAAATTGGGATTTTGGGGGAAAAAGTGCAGGGGTACCACTTTTTTGGCCACGTCTGTAATAGATATGCTGACAAACATGCTTATCTTCCTAAAAGGTGATATTAGGGCAACTAATCAAGCTACATTACTGCTGCATAGTCTAATGCAGTGTTGTCCAATCTTGGCCACTTTAAGATGAGTGGACTTCAACTCCCAGAATTCCCCAGCCAGCCATGCTGGCTGGGGAATTCTGGGAGTTGAAGTCCACTCATCTTAAAGTGGCCAAGTTTGGACAACACTGGTCTAATGAATATAGAGGCTTCAGCAGGTGCAACTCTCTTATTGAGACAATGCCCTGTCAAGACCCAGAAAAAGAGAAATACAGTATAGATGTGGTAACAGCAACCAAACCAACTCCTCTTTTAAAGGAGATTTCCTAGTGTGGCACTAGCAATACATACTTACAGAATGGAGAATGCTGAGGCCAGCAGGCAAAAAAAAAAAGCAAAACAAACACAAAAAACTACCCACATGTAAAAGGCATGTTTCTAAACCACCCAGAGTTGGTTTACAATTATTATTATTATTTATTGCTGCAAAATGTGCACATGTACTCATACACAGGAATAGCATAGAATTGTCTACCACAAAATAATCTTGATTAGACCAAGTCACACAGAAGCCATTCAGGCAATTAAAATTATAGGCCAATTATAAATGCATGATTTCATTGCCATGTGTCACCAAGCTCAAACTCAGGGGTGGTCAGAGAAAGGATATGTTAAAATACTGAAGATTCTATGGCTGATTTATGCTAAGCAAAGGGTCTGCTAGACCAAACTCTGTCTCTACCAAATTCTTATTCATAAAACAACAATTGCTCCTTTACCTTAAACATGTTTAAATTTCCACTTTCCACAGGAATGCTAGAGACCGTAGAAAATGTCAGGTGAACATCATGGAAACATATCTTGTTTATCATAATACAGTTTGGTGAAGACCTCTGAAGTATTACTGGATATTACATGATTTTTGACTAATGAAGCAAAACAAAATCATTGCAAGCAATTCACAGCAGCAATAGGCAAAGATAGGTTAGCTTTGTTTCATTTTAATTTTCATCGTCATAATTAACCATCTTAATGTATGTATAAGATAGATAACTCATTTCCATGAGGTCACATGGTGAGCACTCCTAAACTTGGATCAGATTAAGAGAGACATTAAGGTTTTCCAAGACCATACAGAAAAACAATCTGTATACCTCCTACCCCAAAATTCATCTCCTACAAATCTCAATTCCATAAGTATTCCATTTCCCTGCCTTTGAACCAGAAGCAAAAACAAGCGGTGAGGGTGAGGTGGGACTAAAATAGGTTATGAAGCTTAAACACACCCATTGGATTTGGAATGTTTACTGATGGGAGGAATGGAATAAACTGAAAACGGGTATAAATAAAGGCTAGAACATAGAATATGTTTATTCCTCCTTTCTGCAACATTTTGTTACAAGTACCACTTGTTTAATATGAATCAATTTATCATTGTAGCCTTATTGGAAAAAAAAGATCCCTTCTTAGGGAAAAAAATAGTGATTTGTTCAGAAACATTCCAGCCTGTGAGCCAAGTCAGCTCCAAGCCCTTCAGTGATCATGCCAATGAAGCAATCTTCCTACCACTAACTAAAAAACACTGTTATCTAACAAGCAATTGTAAAACACTCATTTTAACTGCTAGGGAATCCAGATGTGCTGACATACCGGTAAATATGTCTGTGTGGGAGAGAGAGAGCTTTATGATGTTGAGTTGTATTAAGGGATGTTACTTGTGATGAGTTCCATAAAGTTGAGTTGTGACAATTGAATGTGAAAACTAAATCTCATCAACTCAGTGCATTTTAATGAAATTTGTAAAACTTGCAGAACAAGTGTATGCAAACAGTATGTTCTAGCCAAGCTATAAGTAACAAATAGTAAGGGTTTACTTTCAATATAAGTTCATACCACCATCCCCCAGAAGGATGCAAGAACCATCATAACTGCATCTAAAACAGTATTTCTTTTACAGGCGTGATCCACGAACTATATTTTCTCCTGTCTTAATCTTCCATGAACAAGATGTATATCAGTAGGGATTCTAAAGCCACCAATGGCAGCATGTAGTAATTATCATAGGTTGTACAGTACATATAATTATTTAAAAATATTAATCAATGCTCTGAGCTATCCCCAACCTTCCCACATTTTCTCTAAAAGTTCCCCTAATTGTCTGAAGAGAATCTGGGACAGCATAGGGACTGCAGAAAGAAAGAGACCTGATTTTGAGGACAGTACAGAGGAAGATAGAGATCGTTGAAGACACATTTATAGCTACCTGGCTTGCAATAAGGAGAAAATTCATCCCTTCCTTTCCTGAAAACAGGAAGTTGGTCTCAGAGACTCCTTAAGTTTCATCATTCTCTATAGTGATAAAAATATAAAAGTACAATTTTAGGTGTGTTTTTTATTTTAACAACCTAGGTTAAAATATTTATCTGATCAGTAATGTGAATGTTGGCCTGAATACTTGAAGGAAAATGAAATGTTTGCCCAACAAAAATAAAACAAAAAACTTGCTTATTAACTGCTGCAGTTTTATTCTTGACAGATTTTTTTCAAAACGTTGTTTCTGTATATAACCTATTCTTTGACACTGTTGCACTTGGCTGCAGAACTGAAAATTCTAAGAATTAAACACCAATGGAAATCTGTTGTTTTTGTAATGAAATAATGTTGATATTTTTATCTGGATTTCTCGTTGGGTTGGCAACATGGTGACCTGTCCCTAGCTAAACAGTACTCAAATGCCAAGCCCAAAGCTAAAACCTATAAACAGAAGAGGGGAAAAAAATTAATTTACAATTAAAAACATATAAAGATTTAATATTGTTTATATTTTTTTCATTGTTTGACCTCCAACAAGACTGTTTTCAGATGATAGCATTTTATAATCTTGGTTATTTCCATTTATCTGAATGCAAAATACTAGAAATGGGAGAAGACAAAACAAGACTTACTGTGCATCTTTCCTGGTTTATCTTTCTAGGGAAAAATAGGACCTCATTCCCAGAAATGTAGTGATAAATGTTGGTTACATCTTCTCATCCTTCAAAATGATTATACAAATATACTTTATTAGCCATATTTGAAACATTTGTATTTCCTCTGAGTGCTAAGGACTTATGGAATGTTTTGTTCTTTCTTCAAAATAGTTTTACCACTTACTAGTATTCTAGAGGTAAAGATGCTGGCTATTGTTCACAGAATATGTGAAACTACAAGACCCTGAGCCAAAATCCTTTTGATGTGTTTTGCCAGGAAGGTTTATTATCCAAGCAGTCAATATTAGCTAAGAGTCCTTGTTTGTTTCATGTGCTTTCAGGACCCCAACTGCTGTACTACCCTTCAGGAGAAGAGCAGTATCAGCAGCCAAGACATTTGTGGCTGAAATGCCTTTTCCTAAACCTCTCCTGCCTCTGTCTTTTCCTGTATAACATCATGTCATGGAAAAGGTCCTGTTACGACATATCTGTGCTCAACAGTAACAGCTATATTTGTGGCTAGCAGCATACCTGTACTCCTTGTTCTCTCTGGCCTAGAACACAGGAAGATTCAAAGTCATGCACAGACCAGTAGTCAATGAAAAGATGTTCGAGAAATTATTCCAATGGAACAGACGGTAAGCCATTGTAATGTGACTGAAAATATAATCTGATTTAGCATAAACATAGATATCAAAATTGTCCTTTTTCTCCTTAGAAAAGAAAAAGCAAAAAAGCCCACCCCACAGCAAGGACTGCTGGAATGACACTGGGAGCAGGGGTCCCCACCAGACCCTTTTAAGTTTTCCCTTTCACCATCCAAATATATGCCTTTGGAGCAGCTCCTGATAATTGCCACAATATCCTATCACCCTGTTCATGGACACATTTTGGAATCAGAGGTTCACAAAATAGTTGTCATGGACGAGATTACTCTCCCCCACTTCCTTGATTCCCTAAGTATGTTGTCTGTCACTGCATTTCTCTCTTTTGTGGCAGGTGGCACATCCAAACAAAGCACTAACTTTGGTCATGTACCATTTTAATTTCCTAAGGATGCCTACAAAACCTAGGCATGTTTAGATCATTCTTGTAATAAAGAAAATGTTACAGGCTAGTACTTTGCTTTGCAACATACCGTCCTCTCATTTATTTATTTTTAATTAAAGTAACATTTTTAATAAAGTCATGGGTGCCAAGGGAGATATCTCCAGGCACACTGATGCCTACAGGTATCCTGTTGCCTATTCCTGTTTTACAAAGCACCAAAGCATATCTAAAGCTTTGGCACCAGTCCATTTCACTTTGAACCTACCTTGCTTCAGAGTGCTAAATGCCTACAAAGCCGATGCTTTTGTTCAGCATTTGCTGTCCAGGTTTCCTCTTTGCTGGTTTGGGTTTTAATGTCACTTTAAATTTTAATTTAGGTGTATTTTATATTGCAGTCTAACGGCATGGATCATACTAGTTGGGTTATATTTTAAAGCACTCATCTTGAAAAGTGGGATACAAATACCTGAACATATGACGACTTCAGCATCTGCAACTTGTAAGGCAAGTATTGAGCATGGGAATAAGTGAGTAAGAGAGGGAAACTTGAGAGAAGCCACCTTAGATGTGACGTGGAGTTTCCTGGCTACCTCTTAGATCTGCTGCTGCTGGGCTATTCCTAGCTCACCTTGAAGACACTCACCTTCAGGTGTACCTGCAGACTCTCACATTTTGTTGTGGTTTAGCAACATGACTACTGAGAAATCCTTCAAACAGTGAGATTTGGAAGGAGCAGCCCTGAAGTGCTGAGTCATTTGAGACTGTCAGAAAACTTTCATTCAGCTCCTTTTAAAGAATCTAGTCCAGGATTTATTATATGCTTTCTGAAGGCTGACATCAAACAGCTATATCAATAAAATAAGCATTACAACTTAGTTTTGCACCCAATCCTAAACATGTAGAGAAATTATATTAATGGGAGTTGTTTTTTTTTCCTTTCTCTATATGCCCCACCCACAAATATGTCTTGGTGACAGCCAGTGTTTATGAATGGTGCTCAGTCAGCATTTTCACACAGTCACCCTGCCAATTAAGAAAGGGCTGGGCATTGAGTTTGCAAGTTAATATAAATACTCCTCCTTCAGGTAAAGAAATGCTTCAGGGGAGGGTGGGGCAGGTACTTATTTTGTACCAGATGTCACACCTGTTTGGCTAAGACTCTGTGATTCATCCATGAATTGGCCTTGGGACTGCAGAGTGGTTTCCATCTGTTCTCTCCCAGGCTCATGATTAAACAATAAAGATATCAGACTTGTGTTGTGTGAAAGGATGCCCTTGAAACAACATTGTCTACTAGTTTCTTCAATAACATTCATTCATTCATTCTATATTTGTTTTAAAAGCCTCATGCATTCTGAATCTCTCTAAATCTATTCTTGCATAAGAAGTAGAATGAATGAGCTGTACAAGGGACTGAGAGAAGAATGCAGCCGAGGGAGCAAGTCATGTATGCAGCCATCTCAGAAAGAGCTTATCTAGTTTTCGTGCGTGAATTGTAGCTACTGTCCTGATTACAGGTGCACTCCCAATAAGGTTCAGTTTCAACAATTCAACAACCGGACTAATTCAATAAATGATTCAACAATTGGACTAATTAGAAGCTGCCTGGTTCAACTCAAGATGTGAGTCAGAAGCAATTCACAAGATTCAGAAATCCAAAATGTTGTGCCTCTTATTCATTAGTATTGGAAACCCACAGATGACTGTCATTATTAGTATGTTCTTTAACATTTTAATCACATGGAAAGATATTTGTACCTGAATTAGAAGGGTGCATGCAAATATATCTATTAATATATTAATATGTTGTCTCATTAATATGTTATCTCCTTAACATGTCCATTTGGCTAGAAGAAATGATGATGGTTTAGTTACACTCATACTACTAATCAGCCAGATAATCTCTCTTATATATTTTAAAAAGGTAATTAATTAACATATGCAGTTTTTTAGCATTAACTGTCTGCTTTACTTTCCATTATAATACCACAAATAAAACCTTTTTGACAAAGTAGCAGTGCTGTTACTTCAAGTAATTATACTAATTATACTTGCTTGTAACTAATAATCTGATAGCATTTAGAAAAGTACCTGTTCCACCCAAATGACACAAACAGCAAAGAAAAGACACTGTATGTCAACCCTTCCCACTAGCTTCTCAAGTCTCTGAATCTCTATATAAGAAGAAACATGACTTGTTTGATCTGTTGCTCTGTGCAATACCCATCATGTAGCATCATTCCACACAAAAATCCTCTAGAAGGAATTATATCCAAATCTAATACATTTGGTTTGGTTCATTTTGGTTTTTCAGCTGCAAAGTAAATGTTTTTACTCAACCACTTTTTCGTGAGAAACCAACCTGCTCCACTCTTTTGGCACTTCTTTTGGCTGGTTTGCATCAATAATAATGTTAAAATAAATGAATGGTCTTGTTTTTTCATTGTACTGGAAAATTTCTCCTCTGAAATTCTGTTATCCCAGTAGTTCTGAAGTGTACCAGGTTGGTCTGACATACATACATAAAACAATATCCTTACTGCATATATATTTTAGTATAGAATAAATCTCAGGGGCAAATGTAACAAGAGTCATCTGAAAATTATGAGCCAGCACATGTTTAGAAGTCTACAGAACTTGCAGGGAATAGCCAGTCAACCAGCCTTTGCCTTTTTTGGCCCATAGCTGAGTACAGAGATTGTTAGCCAATCAGTGCTTACTTGCCCGCCTATAACTGAGTGCCTCCCACTGCTCTGGGCATTCCAAGAATCAACTGAAAGTGTTTCCTATGCTTCTCTGTGTTTTCCATGGTGACAAATCTCCTGTACCTCCCACACTCCTAATGTTGGTGTGCTGGCATTTCTGCACTTGGCTTCTTCATGTACTTCTTCCAGCATGCTACTACATTAGGAACTCAGGAGATGAATCTAGCTAGTTCTTCAAACACAAGAGAGGGACAATGTTGCCATTTCTGAAGCAGCATTCACACAACATCCATCAATCCATGGATGCAGCAATTGCATAAGAATATCATGGCACAAACACAAGGTTCTGGTTATACCACAACATGAGATCAACTGTAGGCTCATCTTGTACACCTGGAGTAGTTCTCTAAAAATGTGAATATAGATCATACGGTTCATCTAGACCAGTGTAGTCCAAACTTGGCCACTTTAAGATGAGTGGACTTCAACTCACAGAATTCCCCAGCCAGCACGGCTGGCTGGGGAATTCTGGGAGTTGAAGTCCACTCATCTTAAAGTGGCCAAGTTTGGACAACACTGATCTAGACACAGCATGGCAGCAAGTAGGTCTGGACCTTCTTCCTATGGGCAGCCCCACCAAGCCAGCAGTCCTGACCTAAGGATGCAGCAGATCAGATGGAAATAGCTACCCACCACCTGCCAGGTGCCCTCTCCTTCAAGAGATGGTGCTTCTGTTCTGCCAAGGACTAGGATAAATCCAACCACTTCCATATGTTGCCATTCCACAGTCTATCTGAAATACATTGAAGATGACCATAGAATTATCTAAACTTCCGCCATGGCCGAATGCTGAGAACAGGGAGGGAACACCATGAAAAAATCTGTGCCCCCTCCAGTTACCCACTGGAAGAGATGCAAAACTTATCAATCACTGCTCCCCCCGCCCCAAGTTACGGTAGTCCCTGAAGTAACAAACATCTTTCATACATGCTCTGTAAAGAAAGGGGGAAACTAACACACACACACACACACACACACACACACACACACACACGTTTAATTGGCTGATCGCTTCCCCAAATTTACAAGCAGGGGGAGATCTGGCTAGCTATTAAAAAATCATTCTTCTTGCCACATATAATTCCCACTGAAAAGCCATGATGATGGCATGAGTGTTGTTTTTATGTGAAACACTTTTCCTAGCAGTTGGAACAATGCTTGCAGAGCCTCTGTCTGTTTGGTGGGGAGTGGCTGGAAGCAAAAGATAAACGCAAATTGCTTATGTAAGCAGGGAAATTCCAATCATCCTTTGTAGAGGGATTGTGAAACTGACAATAATGATTAAGATGGGGATCTCTGCTAAAGAGAGATCTACTACTGTACTTTGCTCTGAGTTCAGGCAGCAGGAGGCAGAATGTTTCTCTTTCTTCTTGAAAACAGGCATAAGGAATCAGATCTTTTGCAGCCTGTAAGATAATCTGAGTGTGTGCATGCCTTAAAATAACAGTGTACTGCTTATGGCAGTGTTTCTCAACCTTGGCAACTTAAAGACACGTGGACTTCAACTCCCATTTATATATTTATAAATAAAAGAATTCTGAAGAAAATAGATTAGATTAAAATTCGAGCTCTTGTACCTCTCTAATACTCCTTTGTCAGGGTTATCTTCAATGAAAATGATGAAGTAGTGTGTGATCTATGAAGGCTCATGCAATAATAAATGTCTTCACAAATAAATGATTTAAGGCATAAGATTCTGGTGTTTCTGCTGCTAAAGAATAATGCAAGTATTTTTCTAGAAACTTCCACGTTTTCTGTAATGGCATACAATTGTCAGCCTAAAATAGTACAGTTCGTAATAATTTTTATACAGGTAATTGTTTTAAAATATAGTTTTGTTGATGTCCTTTTTCACTCTTTCATTCTTCATCTTGAATGAACACATTACAGCTGCCGCAAGACTCCTCCCGCCCACTGAAGTATTTTCATTCTATCTAAAGGATGACTGAATGGTTAAAGGCAGCTAATATCAGTGGATTATCACATTCCTTTCCCTTTTTCTTTTATTTATTTATTTATTTATGTCTGCCTTGCACAAGTTCCCAGAAATAAATCTGGCCAGTTAAGAAATCTGATTTCTACAAAGCCAGTTCCCTCCAACGTAATTCACTGCTGAGTTGAATTGAACTTGCTATAGATTCATGGACAAAAAATAACCATCCCTGCTAGAATATGATTCAATAAACAATGTGATATTTTCTGAAGAATGCAGAACCAGATTGCTTGCTTGCTTGCTTGCTTGCTTGCTTGCTTGCTAGCTCGCTCGCTCGCTCGCTCGCTCGCTCCTTCCTTCCTTCCTTCCTTCCTTCCTTGCATTTAATGGCTCTATTTAGTTTTTTAACACCATTATCTTCCTCCATTTTTCTTTGGCATCCAAATTCTGTAAAATAAAACTTTAGAAAGATTTTGCTCAGAAAATTTGAAGTAATGTTGATGAGGACAAATATATTCTGATTCAATATCTTCCCTCTTTTATTCTGTAAGTCCAATATTTCAGAGATATGCTTCTTTCTGAGGACATAGCTTTGTCTGGACCATTTTTACTGTTTCATTTAAAGGTCAAATCAGCTACCTTCCAAACTGGTCTTAAATATGACATGTAGAGAACCATTTTGGTGTAGTGGCGAAGGTGCTAGGCTAGTAACCAGGATACTGTGAATTCTAGGCCTCCCTTAGGCATGAAAGCCAGCTGGGTGACTCTGGACCAGTCACTCTCTCTCAGCCCGGCCCATCTCACAGAGTTTTTGTTGTGGGAAAAGAGGAGGCAGGAGAATTAGGTATGTTCACTGCCTTGAGTTATATATAAAAAAGGGATAAAAATATAATAATAATGTTTAATTATCATGTGTATTGACAAATGTGTTGGCAAATACCTGTTGAACTCCAGGTTCTTTACTCTTATACAGAGCATTCTGTGGTTCAAGAAAGAACTATGTATATGGGAGGAGGGATATTTAAATGTGGAATAGAAATAGGAGTCTTACACATTTTCTCTGCCCAACACACCTACCAATACATTTTCAACAATATTATGGAAATGGTAAACAATTCAAAATATTTGATCAATCCTGTAGAATTAGGAGATTTACTATACATAGGTTCCAAACTGATCACATAGGTCCTTATTGTACATATATTTCATGTATACTTATAAACATACAAGTTTAATGTACTGGTGTATGCACTGTTAATGCTTATAATAACAGTGTTCTTATTGGATAAGAAATGATGATGCTCAAAATTCACACCACATAGACTTGGAACTCAACTTTTAAATTGCAATTATGTTTTGAATGTATAAGTAATATAAGTAGCAAAAAAAAGATATATTGTAGTTAGAAAGTATTGTACAATTGTATTTAAAAAGCATTGTACTTCAGTAATTACTATGAATCCGGAGTGTCTCAAATGGGTCTTTATGAAAGTGGGTGATTCACCATTAGAATAAATTTAAAAGATTCCTCATTTATATGTAAGTTAGGATGCAGTTTGCCAAGCATCAGAGGAGGACAACCTCATTGTTCTCTAGTGGACTATTATATTTCACCTATTTGGGAATCTTACTGCTTTTACCAATAAATTGCAGCTGGGAGGAGGGGTTATGATCAGGAGCTGGCTTTAGGTATGCAGGGAGAGGGATAATCCTTCTCCAGTCACAATAAAAGCTGCTATTTGATCCAGAAGATAGGTTGTTATTGACACCAGCATGAGCTTCTCTCCCTGTGTGAATAGCATCATAGCAAGCAATTTGCAGGGAAGATCTGGAGCCCAGGAGCTGTTCAATCGCTATGAAAGAAAAAAACAGGTAGATGAAAATGGCAGATTTTTCATATAATCAAGAGGCAGTTTGGCAAACAGTGGTTAAGGTGTCAAACTAGGACTTTGGAAACCCAGATGCAAGTCAATCTTCAACCATGGGAGTTCATTATATGGGCCAGACACTTTCTCTTAGCCTAACCCACCTAATCCTCACGCAGTTGTTGTGAGGAGAAATTGGGGGGCTGTTATACATGTTGCCTTGAGCACCTAGAGGAAAGTGCTCCAGAAATGTAATTAATAAATAAAACTATATTTGGCCCTCATTAAGAGGTACTTGAAAGTGATGCTCCCCTATTGCTTGCTAAGCCACATACATGGAGGCTTCAAAGCATCATTCTTGATAGGCTGCATTTTTATAAGCTTTTCTGACTTGCATTCTAAGCTTTAAAGGAGAATATATTTGATCTTATCTATTTTTATTGTAAGCTACCCAGAGTCACATATGTGAGATGGGCAGCTATATAAATCAAAATAAATAAATAAATCTTTCCTTATTACTTATCACAGATGAGCACAAAACTGTACTGAACCCATTGGACAAAGATGTAGTGAAATGAATATTGTGAATGCCCTAAATATTTATCTCCTATATTAATACTATCTGTGAATTAGGAGTGGCAACAGCAGCTGGCCTTCACTAATGGATAGGCAATGCTTCAGGGAACAGGCATGAAATCCTGGGAAGTAATGTGGCCAGCCATGCTTATCTGCTCCCAGAACTAGCTTTACTGGTCTTACCCAGAGAGATGAGAATGCTATAGTTCAGTTCTATAATTCGACAGGCTCTATATAACTTAAGGAAACATTGCTTTGAATCGTGCCATCAGGACACACATGTAAAGGAATGTGCAATTGAAGCAAAAGATAATTCAAGGAGAATATAATCTAACTGTGTGTGGTGGAAGGAACAAGAAGGATCCTAGCTGAAGGAAGAGAAGGAAGAAATGGCTTTCTTTAAAAAAAAGTTATTAAACAAGCTGTACCCAAAGTTTATTTCCACTCTAAGTTTTCTTTTGACCCTTTCAAGGAAGAGTTCTACTTGGCTCTATGCTTCAAAACTCTATATTGGGGCACCTATACATATTACATGGATAAGTGGAGATTGGATGGATGGATGGATGGATGGATGGATGGATGGATGGATGGATGGATAGATAGATAGATAGATAGATAGATAACACTGACATATCTTTCCAAAGTGTAGGCAAAACAGATATATATTCCAAAGCTCCTGTATATATGGTTCTGAAACCATCAGCAGGGCCAGAGACCCCAAATACATATACCTGTAAATGCATAAAGATTCATGTATATACATATCTGTCAACCACAATGAATGTGCTAGCTCAGGGGTCCTCAAACTTTTTAAATGGGGGGCCAGTTCACGGTCCCTCAGAATGTTGGGGGGCCAGACTATAGTTTGAAAACAACATGAGAAGAGGAGGAGAGCTGCCGGACCCAGCATACCTGTCTTGTAGAATAGCCCGGCCCTGAGATCTCCCTCCTCGTGCATCGCCTGCGGCTCCCAACACAGCCCCGACACTTCTGCTTCTGACAGGCAGCAGCGGCGGCCAATCAGGTGGGTGGGCTGGATAAATTACCCTGGTGGGCCGTATCCAGCCTGCAGGCTGTACTTTGAGAACCCCTGTGCTAGCTGAAAGAAACAGCAGTTTAACAGTAGAATACTGTACACACTGCAGAGCATTTATTCTTCACCAGCAGTATCTGGCAACCTTGTGTAAGCTGGGAATCAAAGCAAGATCACTAATTAGTTCATGAAGAAACCACTGGCAGGCCTCAAAAAAACTGCAGGGATGTATCAATGAAATCACCAGGAGTTGAACTCAACCCAAAGGAGATCTTACTTTATGAGGCCTGTTTAATGGTATTTCTCCTTTTTGCTCTGCATACCAAACCTGGTTACCAAAACAAATAGCTCTCCATATCAAGGCACACACGGAGAGCAGGGGTCAATCTGCCACTAATGTCCTTTAATATCATCAGCAATTGATTTCTAGAAAACAGAAGGGCAACAGCACATAGAGAAACCCAGACTGTAAAATACCACATGAACCTGAAATCTAAACAAAGGGATCCGAAAAGAAGAAATGGCTATGGGGAAAAAGAACGACTCACATTCACTGAGGTTATTCTGGTGCACTGATTTGGAGGGGGGGGGGGGGGCGGGAATAGCTCTTAGCCAAGATGAAAGGTCATACTTTAGTAGAAGAATGGACCGACTGTTCTAATAGTACCTCATTAGGTTTATTTAGGTATAAGAGGAGTAAAACTGATAGATCTGTATTTTCATTTAAGCTTGCTTTGCACCTAAAGGAAGCCTAGAGGCCACACCTGTGCACACCCACATTCTTCTTCTTGGAGGAGATAAGCTTCATAAAAGAACCTGATGATGATTTAGTATCCCTAACCTAGTATTATAAGCAGACTAAAAGAATAAACAGGGACTATTGCAGCACATACACACAAAAAACCAAGAGTCAAAGAATGATATGACTAGTTTCACTCATCTGCAGGAGAGTTTGAACTTGGATTTCCCAAATGGCACACACGTCTGTTATCCATAAGGTATGGAAAATCTCATTTTTTGAGATTGAGTGGAGTTTCAGAATTGGTTGTAAAATGGCACAGAAAAGTCTTTGCCCAAAGAGAAATATTAAATATCTCATTAGTAATTGCAAAGTCCTTGAGTACTTATGTATGAGAGGGAAACTTTCCTACTTCCCAACCATTTATTATGGGGTCTTTGGAGTATATATGTAATGCTATATATATGCACAAGAGCAACTTTAAGCTAAGGCCAAGTAGGCACTGGCCTGGGGTGCCAATGCCACCCCTCCTTCTGAAAACAACGGCCACAAGAAAAATCACTTACTTTTCATCGACATTTGAAGCATCAAACCTTTCATACTTTTGATACAGGATTTTATGTATTTTTGATTGACGCTTAGCAATTTTCAGCTAACTATAGATGGCAACTCTGCCATCTATAACTCATAGTGGCAGACCAACTTGTAGTTGCCAAGGTCACATCACGCAAAACAAATGTTAAATTAATCATTGTAAATATGCAGATCTTTGTATTGGCAGGAGGGGATGCCATCAGTCAATGTGGCCTAGGGACACCATAAACCCTTGAGCTGGCACTTTATATACACATGTGCATGTCATATAGGCTGCAGAGCATAATGGCAGCCTAGCAAACTCCAGAAACAGCCACTACATTCTCTGATCCTGTTTTAGATTTCCAAAAGCAAAAACATGGAACCTTATCATGTCTTTGACATCTAACTACAGTTAAAAATAACTCTGTCACTGTATTTGTTTGAAATCAAGTTGTACTTGCTTTTTTTTTTCTCTCCCCCCTTGCCCCCCCAAACTCACTAGTGTTGATTCAGGAACATTAAAGCCATTTCACTTCCTTGTGTAGTCTTTTCCCCTACATGCACTATATAGAAGAGGTAATGGCTTACAGGTCTACTATGACTGCAAGTGTGGAGTCCTTGGGGTTCTCTGAGCTTGGTTGTTTTCTTGCAAACTTTTTGTTACCCAGCGTACGTTCTCTTCTATTGGATGACTGCAAGTGTTTACAGAAGCAGCATTGAAGGTCTCGTCTGATTCCTGCAGGCTGTGAGAGGCTTGATGGGTCAAAACAAGCTTAGATTAAATCCCTGGAAAATGGAGCTGCTTTTTGTTGATGATTGATCTGGCTTAATCCCATTTCCAACTTTGGTTCTGGACAGGGTCATATTTCTCCCAAAGGAGCAGATCCATGATTTAGAAGTCCTCTTAGACTTATGGCTCCTGCTAGAAGAAAATATGGAGGCCATGGCTAAATGGGCCTTTCCCTGGCTTGGGCTGGTGTGCCAATTACAGGCCTTTCTGAACCAGAAAGCCCTAATGACAGTGACTTTTATCACCTCAGGATTACTGCAACACGCTCTTTATGAAGTTGCCTTTGAAGATCTTGGAAGCTTCAACTAGTCCAAAATGTGATGTCCTATCTGCTAACTGGGGGTAACAAATTTAGCAATGTGACTCTGATGCTTTGGTCTCTGCATTGGTTACTGATTT
Organism: Liasis olivaceus; assembly: GCA_030867105.1. Lineage (NCBI taxonomy): Eukaryota > Metazoa > Chordata > Lepidosauria > Squamata > Pythonidae > Liasis > Liasis olivaceus. The sequence continues at coordinate 43,063,637 of CM061350.1, read as the reverse complement.
ATTTCTGGGTTCATTTCAAAGTATGGATTATCACTTTAAAGTCCTTTATGGTTCAGTTCACAGGTAAAGAACCAATTTTCTTGGCAAGATTCAGCCTGCCCCATGGTTCTTTGATGGGGACAATGCTGAGAATTTGACTTCCCATGAAATGGGGAGGGAGGTGGTTGATTATTCATTTTCTTAATGGCTGCCCCCATACTCTGGAATCCCTTGCCTTGTCAGGGACCCCTAACCCCCTTATCTGCAGAAAGATGTTTATGATCTTATAATTCTGCAAGACGTTTGAGATTGATGTTAAAGGGCTAACAGTTCTGTGGGATTTAATTGTGTTTTAATTTTTTTTTCTGCTGTTATTGTAAAGTACCTTGCATCTTTAGAAGTATGTAGCATATAAAACCTTGTCTGTATGTTTATGTATAATAAATAAATAAGCCTGACCTTCTGAAAATCCTTACTAAGTAAGTATAAATATAAAAAGATATATTCAACTGGAATGAATTGGGTGACATTTGGCAGTTCAAGAGGGTACTCTTATTTTGGAGGAAGAGCACAGTCATTGATGCAAAGTGGGTAGGACAAGATTTTTCTTTTTATTCCCTAAGATTTTAGGGAAAGTTGGAGGGGCGGGGGTCACTTTTTAAAGCATATTGTAGGACTTATTTTTCATGTGTTTCCCATCTCAAAGCAACAGAACATTGTATTCCAATGTCCAGTCATTGCTGGGACTGGAGGAAGATCCAAAGGCCACATAAAGGAGCTCAGCTTCCCCACCCTTAATTGGGACAACCTAATCAAACTGTCAAACCTCCACAAAAGAAACCCCCCACCCCCCCACCCCCACCCACCCCGTTTTCTGATCCAGGCAAATTGAAGAGGCCCATTTACAAAATTCACTTTTCCACTTAAGAAGCCATATGAGCTGTGTTTGTTATATGTACTTTATTCGTGGAAACCGTAAGGGCACAAATTCATTAGTAGCTACTTTTCAGCATATCACACTGATTTCAGTGGGGTTTGCCACAAGTAAGCAAGCAGAGAAATGCTCTATGAAAGAACAAAGGGAGTCAGAGAAGAGTGAAAGGGCAGAGTCACTGCTACATCCCAGGCCCTCCTGGCTTGCATTGGTCAGGACAGAAGCTGCGGGTTAATTATTCATTATGGGACCCAATCAGAAAATTCCAGGGGGTTTACATCCATATTACTATGCCTCTGAATTACCCCATTATAGAAAATGTCCATGGCTTTCACCAGTAGGATTGCTAGTAATGGTAGCTTTCTGCTTGTGGAATTTCCCTAAATGGAAAGGACATCTAGGAGGAGTGGAGAACTCTTTCCTGCTGAGCAGAGCAATTCTTTACTAGTGGCAAAGCTAACAGAGAAGGCAGCTTCCCCACCCCCACCCCCACCCCCACCCCCACCCCCATGCTAGCCTTCTCTATTATGCCATCTCTGGAGATTAGGTTTGCAGTCTCAGAACTCAATGGGTAGCCTTTATCTCAAAGAGTATAAGGCTTCCGATAGCTTCTTTCTAATCTACATTTATCTCAATATCTTTGACATGGGAACCCCCCTTCCAATTCCCCCCAATTGGATGAAGAAAAATAAAGCAATGAGCTATCAACACTGGATTTTTGTACCAAGAACACTCCCTCATTTACCCAATCCAAAGTAGATCTTAAGATTATTAATCAGAAGGTAGCTATTAAATGCAACTATCAGTTTTGACATGTTCAGTGCCTCAGGGATTCAACTGTTTGTATGTTGGAAATAAGAATGCCATTGTCATTTAGCCAAGGAAATAATTATTTCTGTAGCTGATGATTTGTGTAATGACTAGTTTAAAAGGGATGTACCTGCTACAGAAGCTCATGAATTCATTGAAGTGCTTGGCTTTCATTTTGTAACTCTTTGATGGGTTAAATTCTTCCAGCATGGATGCTACAATGAATGTTATTTTAATAATGTTTACCATATTAGGTATTTTATTTACAATGTACCCTCTAACCAGCCTCAAAAGCAGACAGTATCAATAACATTTAATTTGTGGGGGAATGTGAAAATGCAGGCAATAAGAGTAATCAACTGTGAAGCAAATCTTACAAAATCCTTTCTCAGACCTCTTATTTTATGCAATATTGCATGTTTCATGTAAATGTCACCAATTAGTAGCATGCCCTTTGTATCTTAGGGATGAAGTACCTATTCATCTTGAAGGATGCTAGACTGGGGCTAATTTCCCGGTTATGTTCACAGACATTCCAAACATAATCGTATTTTCATCCGCATCAATGTCATTCATAAGTCTCAAAGGCAGTCATTTGTTGGGAACCTACATTAACACCTTCTGCTGTAGTTCATAGGCAGTAGCAAAAGTATTGGGAGAAGAGCTATGGAAACAGCTTTGCACAACTCTCTTCTCTTAAGAAGAGATAGGACATCAAAGAGTTCTTGTGACCTCTGAGTACTCCATGTGTAGGAGTAGGAGGCAAGCTTCTCACTTGGCATCCCTTCAAATCTTTCTTTTGTTCTGGATACAACACAAAATTCCATAAGTGGGACATCATCAAATGCCTCCATCATGTGTCTTTACATTATCTTAGCAAAATTAGATATTTTTGGAATAAATGGTTTAAAATCTTTCCAGAAAGAAGAGACGAGATAACATTTCAGATGGGAAAGTTGCCCTAATAAACTTTTTTTTTTTTGCAAGAAATGGAAAAAAATGCACATATGATTTGCGGTTTTGATGATTAGAAAAAAACTGGATAATAGAAAAAAGTTATTTTTTTTTTTGTAAACATAGAGTAAGAGTTAATTTTGTAATTGTACTTATATTTGCTGCAAAAGAAATTGGAAGCTTCTTTTTTTCTTTTTGTTCCCTCTTTCTGCACTTTTTCTTTCTTCTTTCTTCTTTCTTTGCTTTTTTTACTTTTTATCAGTTTGTGTTAGTTTTTATGTTCTTTGTAAAACTTTTCAATTTTTTTTTTAAAAGAAAGTTGCCCTTCAGTCTACAAAAGTCCTACCAGAGTTTGGAGGGAGAATTTCTGGCAAAATGCTAACATCAAATATACTTTAGGTGTTGTGAAAATGAATGTATTGTATATTTAGTGAAAGAGATCCAGTTGGTGTAGCAGTAAGGCTAGAAACCGGGAGACTGTCAGTTCTAATCCTACCTTAGGCACAAAGCCAGCTGGGTGACCTTGGGCCAGTCACTCTCTCCCAGCCCTAGGAAGGAGGCAAGGGCAAACCATTTCCAAAATCTTGCCAAGAAAACTGCAGGGACTTGTCTAGGCAATCACTGAGAGTTAATGCTGACTCTAAGGCATGCGCACACGCACACACATTTAGTGAGGAAGACTGAAGTCTAAACTACATAAAAGTAAGTGTCATGAAGTTGCCTTGTGGGGCAATACAAAATGCTAATACTCTAACCTCCCTCCAAAGCCCTTTATTTAGGAAAAAAAAAAATCACCAACAGTTCCCCTTGTGGGTGTCTGCACAGGGTTCTGATTTTTTTTCCCAAACAAGAACGGATTATGTTCATGCAATAGCTTCAATCCAGATCAGTTCAAAGGTGGAGAATGGGAAAAGAGAAGCTGCACGATACATACATTACGCATTACAGTTTAGGTCTGAATTTCTTCCTAATAAAATGCATCTTGTTTTATCCATGTCATATAATAATGAGAACTACCTATCTTTCAAAAGGTGTGAAGCTGTTTTATAGAGGGCAATGTGCTCTCAAAAATCATTTGGCTTGGTTAGCATGTTTTGAGGGCTGTTGGCAAAGTTAAACCAGTCAGACAACTTTTCTTGGGTGGAGAATTTTGTGAATAATTAGCCTTGGGCTGTGAAACTACAGAGCCACACCTGATTTGACTCTGACTTCTCTTCTTATATCTGGAGCAACATTAACACTGGGATAGCCAAGTTCTGATCATTCTCATGATAAAAGCTTTGCCATTGTTCCTGCACAATTTACTGCCCTACATTTCAGCTGTAAATTTTAAAAATTCTTGGGTAGAAGTATGGCTGGTAACATTACTTCCTTAATTATGTTGAAAATAACACTTCTCTTTGGCATGCTTTTTTCTTTCTTTCAAGTACTCCTTCATTGTTTCCAGACTGAACAACATTGTTTCCAAACAACAATTTTGTCCATCTGAACAAACTAGACTTCTGTGACACATCCTTCTGTGATAACAAAGAATGCTGATGCACAAAACGTGTTTATCTGAGAAGCACCCTGGTTTTTAACATTAGAAATAATAGAGAAATCTTGTAATGAGACAGTATGCAACTCATATTACCATGCCATTGCGATATCTTCAAGGCGTTAATCTGCTTTAAGAGGGAAACTGAAGAAGTACTGATCTTCACCTGTTCTAATTATGTTGCTAAATGTTCTCCGGGAAAAAACAAGTGCAATATTGTGGTATCTATGGCATTCTTATTTTGTGATCAGGTCTGAGCTCTATTTACGTTTCACATTGGTGAATGGGGCAGCTTGGATCTTCTTTCTGCTACACAGTTGCCTTGTGGTATATCTCTGACCTGGAGCCCATCTACAACATTGGTTGTTTGTTAGGCCAGAGCTTGGAAAGGTATCTGGAAGGAGAAGTTTCCTCTGTTCATCTCCTAAGACATACTGTATACTGGATGCCATCATGTGGCTTCCAGCCTCTCTGAACCCACACTCCATCTTCATTTTTCACCACTGTATGGAAGTTAATTGTCAGTTGGTAGCCCCATGCTCTCATAGGGCAGGGCATTTGCAGGTATAGAGCTTTCCTTGAATATTGTTGCCTGGATTGTTACTTGTATTGCAAGTTAGATCTTCATAGTTGAAGGATAGGAAGTACTAGGCTGGATCAATAAGGGACAGAAGCTTTAGATTGTTGCAGCCTAATTGCAGACAGCCTTGCCTGCCACACCTCCATGTTGCAAAAGCTCATATTTTTTGTAAGGCCCCAATTCCTGCCACTCCCAATCCTAAATCAGCATATAGGCTAAGAAGCAAACTCACCAGCAACTGGGCTGTCCAGTGATTTGATCTGTACTCTGCACTATAACAAAATCAGAAGTCAGTTCTACACAAGCTCTATGTTGCATGTAATTTTAAATTCTGATTCTGTTTTTATTATATCTGAAAGAAAGTGATTTGGCTCTCACCACATCCCCGTCTACATAATTATATACGAAAGTAGGAATAAAGACTTATCTCAGCAAGTTCATATTTCATCTCAAGACCTCATGGATGCTGCAGTTTGCCACAGTCTAGAAGTTTTAATTGGCTAACTTGGAAACCAATCCTTGAATTCCCTGACATTGTGTAGTCACTAATCAGATATCAGAACACAGTTCAGATAGGTAATAGAATAATGTGTAAAACATTGGCAGCAGCATGACAATTTTGGATTAGCCAGTCCAGTATATATAGGGCAAATTCAGCCTTCTTTCTCCCCTAATGAATTCTCTATCACTAGCTCTAGTAATTTATTTCAACAACCTGGGCTAAAAAAAAAAAAAAAAAAAAATCACCTTTCCTGATCAAAATTCAAGCATAGTTTGCTATTCCTTTGACAATATTCACACAAAATAAGTTGATCAAGAACAATAATCCAGTATGAAGTCTATTATCATTACTGTAGCTTTAGGCTCAGTAAAACACCCAATATTGTATTTTAGCATGTGGTACATCAAGCTGGGAAACTGAGGTTTCGTGCAGCCTTTGGATATTTTGCAGCCCTCTGAAGATTCAGTTTAAACATTCCAAAATGAGCTGCTGATTAGTCTATGGGACTCTGTTCTCACACAATTTAAAGTACAAAAAAAAATTCCTTTGCATAGGAATAGCTTATTGTGCAATTCTTTGTTAATTTATTATTTATTTATTTACACATCACATTTATACTGTGCTGCAGTTGTCCACCCCCTTCATGGATCACTGCCTTGTCGTGGCGAAGGGGCTTGCATAACTCAGTAAAGCCATGAGCTATACCGTGCAGGGCCACCCAAGACGGACAGGTCATGACAGAGAGTTCTGACAAAATGTGGTCCACTGGAGAAGGAAATGGCAACCCACTCCAGTATTCTTGCCAAGAAAACCCCATGGACATTGTTAAAAGGCTAAAAGATATGACGCCGGAAGATGAGCCCCTCAGGTCGGAAGGTGTCCAATATGCTACTGGGGAAGAGCGGAGGGCAATTCCAAGTAGCTCCAGAAAGAGTGAAGTGGCTGGGCCAAAGCCGAAAGGACGTTCAGCTGTGGATGTATCTGGAAGCGAAAAGAAGGTCCGATGCTGTAAAGAACAATATTGTATAGGTACCTGGAATGTAAGATCTATGAACCAAGGCAAGCTGGATGTGGTCAAACATGAGATGACAAGATTAAACATCGACATCTTGGGAATCAGCGAATTGAAATGGACGGGAATGGGTGAATTTAATTCAGGTGACCATTATATCTACTACTGTGGGCAAGAAACCCTTAGAAGAAATGGAGTTGCACTCATAGTCAATAAGAGAGTGGGAAAGGCAGTAATGGGTTACAACCTCAAAAACGACAGAATGATCTCAGTGCGTATCCAGGGCAAACCATTCAACATCACAGTAATCCAAGTCTATGCCCCAACCACTGATGCCAAAGAACCTGAAGTTGACCAGTTCTATGAAGACCTACAACACCTTCTAGAACTAGCACCAAAAAAAGATGTCCTTTTCATCATAGGGGATTGGAATGCTAAAGTAGGAAGTCAAGGAGTAATCGGAATAACAGGCAAGTTTGGCCTTGGAGTACAAAATGAAGCAGGGCAAAGGCTAACAGAGTTCTGTCAAGAGAACAAACTAGTCATAGCAAACACTCTTTTCCAACAACACAAGAGACGACTCTACACATGGACATCACCAGACGGTCAATACCGAAACCAGATTGATTATATACTTTGCAGTCAAAGATGGAGAAGCTCTATACAGACGGCAAAAACAAGACCAGGAGCTGACTGTGGCTCAGATCATGAGCTTCTTACTGCAAAATTTAGGCTTAAATTGAAGAACGTAGGGAAAACCACTAGACCACTCAGGTATGACTTAGATCATGTTCCTTATGAGTATACAGTGAAGGTGATGAATAGATTTAGAGGATTAGATTTGGTAGACAGAGTGCCTGAAGAACTATGGATGGAGGTCCGTAACATTGTACAGGAGGCAGCAACTAAAACCATCCCAAAGAAAAAGAAATGCAAGAAAGCAAAATGGCTATCTGATGAGGCTTTACAAATAGCTGTGGAAAGAAGGAATGCGAAAAGCAAGGGTGAAAGGGAAAGATATAAGCAACTGAATGCAGATTTCCAGAGAACAGCAAGAAGAGATAAAAAGGCCTTCTTAAATGAACAATGCAAAGAAATCGAGGAAAACAATAGAATGGGAAAGACTAGAGATCTCTTCAAGAAAATTGGAGATATCAAAGGAACGTTTAGTGCAAAGATGGGCATGATAAAGGACAAAAAAGGCAGGGACCTAACAGAAGCAGAAGAGATTAAAAAGAGGTGGCAAGAATACACAGAAGAAATATACAAGAAAGATCTTAATGTCCCTGATGTCCATACTGGTGTGGTCACTGACCTTGAGCCGGACATCCTAGAGAGTGAAGTCAAGTGGGCCTTAGGAAGCATTGCTAACAACAAAGCTAGTGGAGATGACAGTATTCCAGCTGAGTTATTTAAAATACTAAAAGACGATGCTGTTAAAGTGCTGCACTCAATATGCCAGCAAGTTTGGAAAACGCAACAGTGGCCACAGGATTGGAAAAGGTCAGTTTATGTTCCAATTCCAAAGAAAGGCAATGCCAAAGAATGCTCAAACTATCGCACAATTGCACTCATTTCACATGCTAGCAAGGTTATGCTCAAAATCCTACAAGCTAGGCTTCAGCAGTACGTGAACCAAGAACTACCGGATGTACAAGCTGGGTTTCGAAGAGGCAGAGGAACTAGAGATCAAATTGCCAACATTCGCTGGATCATGGAGAAAGCACGAGAGTTCCAGAAAAACATCTACTTCTGCTTCATTGACTATGCAAAAGCCTTTGATTGTGTGGATCACAACAAACTGTGGCAAATTCTTAAAGAGATGGGGGTACCAGACCACCTTACCTGTCTCCTGAGAAATCTGTACACGGGCCAAGAAGCAACAGTTAGAACCGGTCATGGAACAACCGATTGGTTCAAAATAGGGAAAGGAGTACGACAAGGCTGTATACTGTCACCCTGCTTATTTAACCTATATGCAGAGTACATCATGAGAAATGCCAGGCTGGAAGAATCAAAAGCCGGAATAAAGATTGCAGGGAGAAATATCAACAACCTCAGATATGCAGATGATACCACCCTAATGGCAGAAAGTGAAGAAGAACTAAAGAGCCTCTTGATGAGGGTGAAAGAGGAGAGTGCAAAAGCTGGCTTGAAACTCAACATTAAAAAAACTAAGATCATGGCATCTGGGCCCATCAATTCCTGGCAAATAGAAGGGGTAGAAATGGAAGCAGTAACAGACTTCATTTATTTGGGCTCGAAGATCACCACAGATGGAGACTGCAGCCATGAAATTAAGAGACGCTTGCTCCTTGGGAGGAAAGCTATGGCAAACCTAGATAGCATATTAAAAAGCAGAGACATCACCTTGCCGACAAAGATCCGCATAGTCAAAGCTATGGTTTTTCCAGTAGTAATGTATGGCTGTGAGAGCTGGACCATAAAGAAGGCTGAACGCCGAAGAATTGATGCCTTTGAACTGTGGTGCTGGAGAAGACTCTTAAGAGTCCCCTGGACTGCTAGGAGGTCAAACCAGTCAATCTTAAAGGAAATCAACCCTGATTGCTCATTGGAAGGATTGATAATGAAGCTCAAGCTCAGATACTTTGGTCACCTAATGCGAAGAGAGGACTCTTTGGAAAAGACCCTGATGCTGGGAAAGATTGAAGGCAAAAGGAGAAGAGGACGGCAGAGGATGAGATGGTTAGATAGCATCACTGAAGCAATGAGCATGAAACTGAGCAAACTCAGGGAGGCAGTGAAGGACAGGAAGGCCTGGTGCAATATGGTTCATGGGGTCACTAAGAGTCGGACACGACTTAACGACTGAACAACAACAAGCAGTTGTCCACAAACTCTCAACAGTTTATTATTGGCTATTTTTGTTGTTTTCATCTTGCTTTCTTATGTAGAATTGTAAGCCATTCAGAATTGTTTGGCAGTTGGAATATCACATAAGCCTAGTAAAATACCAGTGTATAAGAACTTGACTTCCAAGATTGCACAAAATCCTCAAGAGTATGATAACCATAAACAGATACACAGAAAGATTTTTTTAATCACTCTGATCAGTTATTTCATATGCAATTTTTGTAGCAAATTTGTGTGCTATCAAAGCAGTCTATTTCTAGAATTATTTCTGGAAAATATTGAAAGAGACTGGGAAAAAAAGCTTAAGAGCCAAATCATATTCCAATCCATAAAAATAAAGAACTTTTAATCCTTTTTTTCATTATCATAATTATGCTTTACAGGGTGCGTCAGGGCTCCATCCTTTCCTTGATCCTATTCAACAGCTACATGAAGCTACTAGATGTGGTAATCTGTCAATGGGATGAGGCATCATCAAAGTGCAGATCATACCCAACTGTATACCTCTGTCTTGGGCTGACCAGGTAATACTGTCAAGATTCTTTCCCAGGGTCTCAAAGTTGTATGGTCTGGATGCAGAAGAACATGCTTTGTATCAGTCCTGGCAAGACTAAGCAGCTGTTGGTTTGAGCACTCCCAAATCTGCAGATTTTCTATCTTTAACTCTGAATGGAATTAACCCAGAGTTGGCATGCAATTTGGGGGTCCTCTTGAATTCGTGGCTCCTTTTCAAAGAGCAGATGGCAGTCTTGGCCAAAAAGACCTTTACACAAACCCATCTTGTGCATCAATCACACCCATGCCTAGACTGAAAGGCCCTGCTCATGGTCATTCATGCCTTAGTCACCTCTTTTATTTTGAAATAAACATATTTTCAATTTCTAATTGAATAATATTAAAAAGAGGAAACCAAGAAGATCATCACTGAGATGATATTTCTGATCCCTGACATCACCACTGAAAAAAAACTTTCTCTCATGCTAAATGCCTGAGGGACAAGATGAAGACACAGAAAGCAGATCTTCTGAGGCAGATCATGAAGCCTCAACAGGTCTATATGGAATCAGACAATTCCTGAGATCAGATTATAGTGCTCAGATTGCAAATCCCTGTCAACAAGAATTGTTGCATTATTGTGTCTATCTTTAGCTTTCAATTCTAATCCAGACATAGCCATACTTGTATAATCAGAATGTGGTGGCATTACATGATATTAGTACACTAGAAGAGAATATAGCATAATGGCTTTATGTTCTACAACAATCATGTCATCTAATAGACAGAGGGACAATCATAATTTACCATTTATGAATTTATTAAACTTACAAACCACTTTTCAATAAAAAAAAAAATATCTGTAGCTCAGGGTTGAACTGTGGAGTCCTTGGTGCTCTCTGAGCTCAACCAAGCTCGAAGAGCACCAAGACCTCCACACACCACTTTTCATTCACAAAAGATTCCAGGAGAGCATACATATCATTTATACCATGGCCAAGTACAATATGATTACAAAAAAGAGGCATACAAACTATTCAGCTAGAAAAAAAAGGAAACAGATTATTCTGTTTTAAAAAAAAATAAATCAACATCTGTGGAGTCTTTGGGGTTCTCTGAGCTTAGTTGTTTTCTTGCAAACGTTTTGTTACCCGGCTAGGTAACATCTTCAGTGCTAGAATGGAGTAGAGTTTGCTCTCTCTTTATATACAGTGGCAGGCCCTGCCAGTGTTGGTTGGGGTGTGGGTTTTGTTTTGTTTTATTTTTTCCCCTCTGGTAGTTCCTTGATTAGGGTATTGTTTACTGCTGATTGTATGTCTGGTGATAATCTTGGTGTTAATCTCTGCTTATCTGGGTGATGATTGCTGGTGAGGAGATGTTCTGGTCTTTTGTTTCCTTTTTATTGTCTCTTTTGAATAGTGTGTAGATGTTGTTTATCTCTATGTGCCTGTTGATGTGTGAATACCAAGCTTCCAGGAATTCCCTTGCATTTTTGGATTTAGCTTGGTCTAAGATGCTGTCAGTTTCCCAGTTGAAACTATGGTTAAGTCTGTCCATGTGTTGTGAGATTAAGGAGTTTTCATCATGTCTTCTGACTGCTAGTTGCTGTTCATGGATGCGCTCTGCAAGCCTTCTGCCTGTCTGTCCTACATAGTGATTGTTACAGTCCTTACACTGTATGTTGTAGATGACTCCTGTTTTTTCTTCTTGGGCTACTGGGTCTTTTGGTTTGCTTAAGATGTTTTGGAGTGCTGTGGTTGGTTTTTGTGCTACAGAGATGCCATGTGGTTGTAATAGTCTGTTGGTTGTTTCTGAGATGTGTCTGATGTATGGCAGTGTTATCCTTTTCACAGCTTGTGTTGGTTGTGTTGTGATAGGTGGAGTGGTCAGGCACTTTTTGATAAAGTTGTGTGGATATCCATTTTGTTGGAAGATGTTTTATAGGTATTCTGTTTCCTTTTTCTGCTATTCTGGGTTGCTGCAGTGCATTTATGCTCATTTGAATAATGTTCTTACACAGCTCCTCTTGTGGGAGGTTGGGTTGTTACTTTGGTAATGGAGTACTTGGTTAGTGTGGGTTATTTTCCAATAGACTCGAGTTTCTAATTTGCTGTTGTTTCGTCTGCTGATGAGGATATCCAGGAAGGGTAGTGTGCTGTTGTTTTCTTCCTCTCTGGTGAATTTTATTCCTTTGAAGATGTTGTTGATAGTTTCATTTGTCTTCTCTAGTTGTTCCTTTTTTATTATAACAAAGGTGTCATCTATATACCAGATCCATACTTTGGGTTGTATGTGTAGAAGTGCTATAGTTTCTAGGTGTTGTATTACATTCTCTGCCATGAGTCCTGAGAGTGGCAATCCCATGGGTGTGCCTCTCATCTGTTGTTATATTTGTCCAGCAAACTGAAAGTAGGTGGTGAGGCAGAGGTTGATGAGGTCTGTGATTCTGGGTATTTCGATCCTGGTGTATTTGCTTAGGTCGGGTGTGTTGTGTAGTACTGCTGACATGGATTCTTTCGCTAGTTCTGGGTTTATGGATGTAAATAGTGCTGTGACATCAAATGAGGCCATAATTTCATCTTCACCTATGTGTACATCTTTGATTTTCTGGAGCTATTGTAGTGCAGAGTTGATAGGATATTCGCTCCTCTCTGTGAAATGTCCAAGCTTTTTTGTCAGTTCAACATTTAAAATACCTGAGTAAAATGAAGCATTCTGATTTGGGGCCAAAATAGAAGCAACATTGGCATCATTCTTGCCTTTATAAATGTAGGATGTCTTTCTCTGTTGATGATGTTTGGAGAAGCAGTTGAATCTTCTACTTAAGACACAGTTTTTATATAGGTAATACGGGATCCATATAGCAAAAATAAGCAGTGACCTTCCTACTCTTCTATTAGTCCCCAGTAATAACAGATATTGAATCTAAAATCATTATGAATTTGAAGGGCATTTGCTCAATTAAAGTTATAAGAGGAGGAGGATCTTAACTAATAATCTATAATTGATCATAACAAGCTGTAAAGAATGTTATATCCACCTATATTATTTTTTTAATAAATGAATGAGTTATCTTGCATCATTTATTTGCACTACTAAACCACAGCACACAGTTTGCCTTGCTTCTCCCTATTGTCAGCAGCACAAAATACAGAACTACATTCCTGCATTATCTGTGGTCAGGTTCAAAGAACAGGGCTGAATGTTTAGTAAACCTGCATATCAACAGAACAGTTCTACCTGCCTGATGCATCTCTTTTATATTTTTAGAAAATATCCATTCGATATCTATATCTAAAGCAAAATGATATTATTGCTCAAGCTGGAATAGATATACAAATAATTCTATAATATCTTGCAGAGCCAACAAGGTACCCAGTGCATATGATATAGGTAGCAAATTCCCCTAGTGCAATTACCATTAATGAGGAGTAGCACTGGGAAACTGCAATTTGAAGTGCAGGAGAGATAGGCAGAGTTGGTCCCAAAATGTGTATTGTATTATATTATATTATATTATATTATATTATATTATATTATATTATATTATATTATATTATAATTGTGTATTATATTACTTACTCTTGCAACTACATGCCAAAAAATGAAAAGAAGAAAAAGCAGCTTATGAAATCATTACCAAAGAGAAATGATGGTTTATGTGTTACATATTTATCTTACTCTTCATCCAGAATATTAAGGTAAATGTGGCCATCAGAGTCTCCTCCAAGATTCAGTAGAAAATTCAGTGGAATTTTCATGAGTATCAACTAAACCCAAGGATTCACCTGGTTTAAAAAGGAAAACCTCTCCTTACTTCAAAAAACTGGGCAAAGAACTAGAAAATCTCATACCCATTTTACATCATGACTACCTTTTGCAGCCTTCATGCCCATGATAATATTAAGCATCCGATCTCCAAAGGTTGCCAACTATGCTGCTATTTATGGCTAGAGAAACAGAGTGCAGGTTGTATGTACGCTTGAGGATAATTCTCAAGTCAGATCTCTCTCTCCCTGGGTGGTCCTTTCTGTTTAGCTACAGGCAGAGAAATCTAAAATGTTGACTAGCTGTGGGATGACCCACAGGAATGCATCCCCAAATATTTCCTTCCATTATTCATTATTATCTCACTTAGCAGTTCAAGACTTCATTGACTTGGTGATCACTGAATTTAATCTGGAGATCAAACTGACATTACAAATGCATAGTTATCTAGTTTGAACCTAATTAAATATATCTAATTAGGTTCAATTACTAGTTTGCATGGTGTAATAGAAGAAAACCTAGTTTTATGAACGTCAGTATCTCATAGCTATGTTATAACACAAGTATCTTTGATCTCATTTTTCTGTTTCTGGGGAGGGGATGAGGAATTCTTGTGGGGGGGGGGCAGGAACCACAGTTCTAAAATAATTGTTTAATACAGACCTATTAAGGTTGCATTGGTTTATGTTGTTACTTGGTGTAGATCTATATATTCTCATTCTATTTTTGGAAGCTCCATTTATCCTTCACTAAGAGGTTAAAAAGTATATAATGTACTTAATATTTTGTCTGGTTAAAATAAACATGCTTTTTGTGCTGTTAATAGTTTAGAGAGCTTTTAATAGTAAAATATTATTAAATAAATTACCAGCTTTAATCGTTTAGAGAGCTTTATTAACTTTTAAGTAGCTGCATCACAAAAATTATAAAACAAAGGAGCCATTTTTTAATCATGTGGTGGTTCTCCTTAGCTAAAGGTCTTCAAACAGAAGGTACTTGATCATCTGTAAGAAATGCTGTAGTGGATCCTGCAATGAGCAGGAGGTTTGACTAGATGGCCTCTACTGTCATTTCCAACTGTATGATTTTAGTACATTATAATTAAATATGAAATATAATCATAAAATAGTGACCATGCTTAAATAGTAAATGGATTTATCCCTAAGAAAGTCAAAATTCACTCATTTATTCATTGGATACCTCTGTGTTTTCTTTGTCATGCAAATACAAAGAAGTTGGTAATTTATATTTTACTATAGCAAACAATTTATCAGCAACTTAATATTGTCAAATGAAACAATGGTTCATAGAAGAACAAGAACTGGATTAGGAATACAAAAATGTAAACTGTTTATTTGCAAAACAGAGGAATCAATCCCTGTATATGACAGCCCTGTGTTTAAATCTTACACCTTTTTCTCCTGACTTTTTGAGTCAACAGACTTTTGACTGTTTTTTTTCCCAGCTGGAAGTCACCTACTTAGTATTTCCGCAAAAGTTCTGTCTGGCCTGAGCATCATTGGTTCCTGTCGCGCCAGCTTCAGCCCTTAATCTTATAAATCTAAAAGGCATTTTAAAGCCTTCATAATCTCCCTGCTATATAAAAAGGCTGTTGAGGCAAACAACTCCTATTGCCATAGGAGTTCCCTGTCAGGGATTAACTGATTCACTATAGGATTTATTTCCACATGGTTCCCCTAGTTTTTTTGCTGTAGGCTCTGTCCTGCTAGAGTTCATTTTCAACCTACCAAATTCCTCCAAGCCTCATTCCCTGACCAATGAGGATCCAGTTCCCCTGAAGATTAAGCCGCCTCAACCCTTGAAGTAGATCCACGGGAAACTCTAAAGAGAAGGGTATCCGTTCTTGGGCATAAGCACTGGCATATATTGCCTTTGATTCTCCCTGAATATATTTGTGTGACTAATTGCCACTTGATTCAGGCAATTGACAGAACAGTCAAGCCCTCTTGAAAGAAGAGCTTCACCACCCAAAGGAACTGAATGAATCAAACAATAATTGGGACAATCCCATTTCTGATTACAAATAAGCACTTGCTTAAAATTATTGACCAATATTGGCAGTCCACGTACTGTATGGTGCTTTAGTAGGCTGAATCAAGCCAGTTTACTGAGTAAGAGCAACTCTGCTAGCTAGATGGAGAGAGGCGACTACATTTGGGACACCTTGGGTAGCAGCCAAGAATCAGTACACTAGAGACATCTCCACTGTTGCTTATGTGAACAAAATAATGGAGCAGCAGTTGTGAGCAGAAGTGAGTGTCTTTGTCTCAGGAATACACCAAGGCTTTGTGCCTGCTCCTTCACAGGTGGTACAATCCAATCCAGAGTCAGAGACCTATACAATTTCTAGATCTGTGAGCTGCCAATTCACAATGCCTTTATCTTGGCATATCATGTCCACTGCAGTGTCCATTTAGTGACTGGACACATTACCTGACTTTGATAACAGGGAGAGAGAGAGCGGGATGTCATCAGTATAATGCTGGCTTCCATGTCCAGATCTTCCAATGATGTTGTCTAGTGATTTCATATAGTTATTAAATAACAAGGGTGACAGAATGGATCCCCATGGGACCCCCATAGCCTAGCAGTAAGAGGACTGAGTAAAAGTCCCCTGGTCATCATCTGGAGCAATCTTGGGATGGAATGGAACCACTAAAGAACACAACCTTCTATTCCATCCCTAGATATGATACAATGATCAATTATATGAAAAATACAAAAGCTTCCAAATGGAGGGCTGCCATCTTTAGAACAGGCTGTACCATTGCTTCTTTCAAGACAGGGAACTACTGACTGTTGTTTGTTTGTTTTTATCCGCACTCAATTGTTACCGATTCTGTGGTGACTGCCTGGACAAGTGCCTGCAATTTTCAAGACAAGGTGTTTCGGAAGTGGTTTGCCATTGCCTCCTTCCTAGAGCAGAGCCCAGCTGGCGAGCGCAGGAGGCGGGGTTTCCGTTGCTTCACGCCTTTTTCGGGTGTGTGCGGCTTCTGCGTTACCAGCAACTGCTCCCATCTCCCGTGCAAGCGCCGCCAGCATTTTTCCTCCCACCAGGGTGAGAGTACCCATTTATCTACTCAAGTAAGTTTTTGAGCTGCTGGGTTGGCAGGAGCTGGGGAGGAAGCAGGAGCTTGCTCTGCTGCGTGGAGCTGGGCTCAAACCGCTGAAGTGTCGACCATTTCTGGCCGACAACTTTCAGCGTCATTAAGCCACTGCGCCACCGCGTCCCACTGACTGTTGTAATGAGGTGTTTATGATTCTCTGGACCCATCTCATCAAGTCCCCTCTGCTAGATCACAATAGCCAAGATGGGCAAGGTCCAATACTATATGTGGCAGACTGAAGAGATACAAAACCAGTGTTCAAGTAATCTATCAGTCACTGCTACAATAGTGGCATCAAATTCCACATGGAATTTGGACTTTCTTCTCAAAGGGTGTAATGGTGTGTGGGAAAGACCTTAGGAGACTGGGCAAAGAGACACTGCCAAGGGAGCAGTCAGATAAGAGACAGCATAGCCTACAGCTGGATATGAGACTTGCAAGACTGATGTCAGTCTTACAAGGTAGACCAGACAGGAAACACAACCAGATGAGCCAATTCTACTTTACTGTAAAGTCACATTAAAACACTCTTCAAGTATGAAAGTACAGTTCTCCCCCCACATCTCTTTATAGCCCGATAAAGTAGGGAGGGTTGCTTCTGAGCCTCTTGCCCCACCCACTATCCAGCTATGGGCTATGTTGTCTCTTATCTGATCATTCCCTAGGCAGTATCTCTTTGCGGAGCCTCCCAAGGTCTTGCCCACATAACATTACAAAAGGCCTAGCAAATTCATCATAGTTGGCAGCTGAAGATTGAGAAGCTGTCATTTCTTGAGCTGGGGAGAAGGGAGTTTTCTTGCAGACACATATTTGGCACAAGTACCCAATGAGGTCCCATGAGACACTGGGGGAGGGGGGGGAGTTTACTCTAACATAGCAAATTTTCTATCACTAGAGCTTTGACAGAAGTTTGGAATTTCTCTTTTTTAAAAAAACAAAACAAAACCTAACACATTCCAGGGCCTAAAAAAGTTTGAAAATCCCTGCTGTAATCTTCTTACCACCCATTTTATCACTTGACATTGCTTCAAAAAACACAATTCATTCCAGGTTCTAGGGTTTAGGGGCAACTGAGTTGAATGGTGCTTGCCATGTCCTCTTTCTTTAATATGACAGGGTTTCCACAAGTCCTTTAGCCCTATAGGGAGGGACTGTCACTACCAGGGTATACCTTATGAATGAGAATTTTTTGACTTGTGAACTGAGAGGTGAAATTAGTCATTGTTGTAACTTGTCCTGTGGAACAACCTGTGAATTAGGTAGAGGTGTGGCTAAAAATGCTTGAGGGCAAGAAAGTTTGAAAGATAATGGGAGGGAGGAATAAAATACTTACTTTACTTTGGAAAGGAATGATGGGATAGCAAAAAGTTTCGTTCATACATTCCGTGTTGCAAAATAATGAACATAACCATGGAAAAACAACTTCATGTGCCTCCTAGTCCTTTCCTGCTGAAGTTCCCAGAGACCTAGCAGTACCCAAGGGGTGGGGAGGGGAGAGAGAAAGGCAAAACATTTTTGATTGTATGTTTGACATTGTGTGGCTGTATGACATCAGAAAAAAAAAAAACTTGAGCTACTGTCAAAGGAGAAAAAGACCCTGACTGCCTACTGTACTTTAATGTAATCTGGTAAAAAAAGATCCAGCTTTTTTGTATCTAATGGGTTGGGGTAGGGGATGAAACTGAACTAATGAATCTTACAATGAAAACATTTTCCAAATTCTTGATATTTTACAACTACCTTCCCCAAACCGGCACACTCCAGATATACATTACTGCAGTTCCTAAATATGACAGCAAGGGACCGAGGGATTTGTGATCCAGTATGTCTCAAGGGGAAAGTTGACTAAGGCTGCTTAACAATGTAGGCTTTACCTCAGTGGTTCATAACTTGACACCTAGAGGGGCAACACGAGGGGGTCAATGACATCAAAGTAGCGGGGACAACCTGACAATCAAGGTCACATACATCACATTTCTGTTTAAAAGGGGTGGAGCTTCAATCACTCATTTGCACCTAGCATTCTGATGTCACTGAATCCCCCCATGGATACTCTGGGCCCAGAGCCACATGCTGTTCTGAACTTCCAAACCTGTTGCCAAATTGTAAAACAGAACATGACATTAGGAGAAAGTTATTAAATACATGACTTGAAAGTAATCATATTCATTATATTTAATATTAATGAAACTTAAATGTAAAGAAAATGAAATATAATTTAATGTTTGTTGTTGTCCCAATGACTAGTTTTGGAGGGCAGCCCCCAACATACCTCTCAAAGACCAGGTAGTGTACCCATGGCTTATGTGAAAGGTTAAAAAATGATTTAGTGGCTAGTTAGGCTGTGTAACACTTCAGATTCAGATACTCCAGATTCAAAGCATGTAGGAACACAAATTTAGGACTTGTCTGCAGCTCTTTAAAGCAGCCACATCTTTTCCTGGGATTATCTGATTGCCTTTGCATCTGCCATGTGATCCTGGAAAAGAATGTGACCGTTTTAGAGTGTTGCAGACAGGCCCCCTATGTTCTGCATCTGTGCTCCTGAATGCTCTGAAATAGCTTTTTGGAACTGGATGGGAAGCACTGCACAGTTCTCATGAAAACTATTCAATTTTAGAATTCCTGCTTCTTATCTTGGTTATAATTTATTTGATTCTTACATTAATTGAAAAGTGGGGTACAAGTATTAGACCAATAGATACATTTTAAAAATTCTAGTACCAGAATATTTAAACAGATTAATTGCAGCCTATATCTTTCCTTCCTCAAAAATATCTGAGGAAGTTCAAAAAGAGACGTTGCACATGTCTAATACATACATGAAAGAAAAATATTGAAGTTCACTAAACACCAAGTCAAAACGCTGTGTTTTGTTGGCAGGTGGGCAGATGATTTCTTGCTCTATCACTAGGGATGTTCTAATACAGTTTTGACTCAGCAGGCCACACCTCCATTTAAGCCTTAAGAAGTCCCATTGCAAGTTGACTCATGGGACATCTAAAGACTGTTTCTCATATGAACTGTATGACAGCATGGGAGTGCTCCGCCAAATGACTCTCACCTCTCAAACATCACATGGGAAAAGGTAACCAAGCATGCAATGTATTCAAGTAAGAGTCAATAGTTAAAAGAAAGAAATAGAACTTGAGACTGGCTTCTCCAGCATTTCAAGAGCGTCCCTGTATTATGAATGATAAAGATACCAGGCAAAGTCATCTTAAATTAAATGTTATTTGTAGATATTTCAGACTGAACTTAAAATTAAACTTAGAAAAGGATCATTTCTTAACTGTAAATTCACAAAAGAAACATCTTGCTCAAAACCATCCACAAATTCTAAGCAACAATATTGTAATTTCCAGCCAATATCTCTTTTTTTCTTTTATAATAATTTTTATTAAAGTTTACAAATACAAAGATAAAAAACTAATACAAACTAAGAAAAATATAAAAAGAAAAAAGAAAAAGTGCAGAAAAAAAGAAAAAACAATAAGGAAAAAATAAGAAAGATATATCAAGAAATGACTCCTCCCTCCCTCAAGACAAGTACAAACAACTTCAGTAACTTATCACCTTATATTTCAATAAAAGATCTCTTCTTCCTATAACTCATCTCTTATAAAATCTATTCAATCCTAATCAGCAAAAGTCAATTGAATCCTAATCAGCAAAATTCAATCCTAATCAGCTAATTCAATCCTAATCAGCAAAAGTCCATTAAGAGTTACCAAAAGTAATAACATATATAGTTTTATAATTTAGTTTAATAATAACATATATAGTTTTAATATATGTTTAATATATGTTTAATATATATGTTTAATATATGTTTAATATAGTTTAATAATAACATATATAGTTTTATATTCTTTTCCTTTACTTTTAACTCAATGGCTTATCACTTTCTCTAAAAATACAGCAAAAAAAGGAATCTCTTCTGCCCATATCTATAAACATATCTTTAAAGCCTCGTCATTTGGTCCTAGTAAAAAATAAATCCATTAAGAGCTATCGAAATAACAACATATATATATTAACCTTGATCAAATAAGTCCATTTTGTATGCCTTCCACTTACTTTTAAGAAGCTTGATCTTTTATCCCTTCAAATAGTGTCCCACAAGTTGATTTTATAATTTTGTCTCCTCTCAGAAACTCCTTCACAAGTTTAAGATGTCTCTTTTGTAAATCCAAGATCAGAAAGCTATACAAGTCACTCTTCTGATTTATTATCTGTATGTCCCCATTAATTATTAAGACATCAGCCAGTTTCAATTGTAAATCCAGTGTAACATCATGTTCTTTAAAAAATAACTTTATTCGATTTTAAAATAAGAACAATATCATTTTCTATATCATTCTTGTAACCTGTCTTTTTAAAATCCATTTTCAGATCCACATTCAAATCAGCCTCAGTCTCTCTTTTATCCAGTAAAATCTGCTCCTCTTCCACAACTGCTTTTGAATCCATTTTTATAATAGCAAACATTCTTAAAAGCAATTTCTGAGTGCATTGTTCCCAAATATCCCTGAATTCTTCCACAGTCAAATAATATCATTCCATTCTTTATTAATAAGTCTCTTCTCCTTTCATTATAATCTTTAGCTCTCTCTGGTTCCCTCTAGTCAACCTTTAAAGTCCCCTTTTATCATTTTTTTTTTCTAATCAACAACTTTCCCATGGGAAGATTTCTTGCAGTTGCAGTTGCAGTTGGTTTCAAAATCTTTATATATATATATATATATATATATATATATATATATATATATGATTTTATATATATATATATATATATATATATGATTTTATATATATATATATATATATATATATATATATGATTTTATATATATATATATATATATATATATATATATATATATGATTTTATATATATATATGATTTTATATATATATATATATATATATGATTTATTTATATATATATATATATATGATTTAAACACCCCATAGGAAGATAATTATTTTCAAAAACTTTTCAAGTCCATCTGGCCCCTTAGTCCATTTATAACTTTCCAAAATCAACATTCTAGTCACCCTTTTGCTGTTTATTCAAAATTAAACTTTTTCCTTTTAAAAGCTTTAAACTTGCAAAAAACTTCTTTCATCAAGGATAGAAGGAAACTCGCCTGGTATAATGAAACTTGCCTCTCTGAAGATTCTTAGCATCCAAAAAGCCATTAACAAGCAATTTCCTAAAGTACAATACTGTGCAAAAGTTTTAGGTAGGTGTGAAAAAATGCTGTAAAGTAAGAATGCTTTCAAAAATATATAATGTATATATAAACAATATAATATATAAACAATGTAATTATTTATATGTAATGTTACATATGTACATTACATATTACATACAAAAAATATAAACAATGTAATTGTTTATGTTTATCAATTTACACAATGCAAAGTGAGTGGACAGAAGACAAATCCAAATCAAATCAATATTTGGTGTGACCACCCTTTGCCTTCAAAACAGCATCAATTCTTACACTTGCACACTTTGTACACTTGCACAAAGTCAGGGATCTTGTAGGATTAGAGTCAGGTGTACAATTAACCAATTATACCAAGCAGGTGCTAATGATCATCAATTTCATATGTAGGTTGAAACACAGTCATTAACTGAAACAGAAACAGCTGTGTAGGAGGCTTAAAACTAGGTGAGGGACAGCCAAACTCTGCTACTAAGGTGAGGTTGTGGAAGACAGTTTCATGTCACAGGTCATACACCATGGCAAGACTGAGCACAGCAACAAATAAGGTAGTTCTACTGCATCAGCAAGGTCTCTCCCAGGCAAAAATTTCAGAGCAGACTGGGCTTTCAAGATGTGCTGTTCAAGCTCTTTTGAAGAAGCACAAAGAAATGGGCAACGTTGAGGACCGTAGATGCAGTGGTCAGCCAAGGAAACTTAATGCAGCAGATGGAAGATGCATCATGCTTACTTCCCTTTGATATCGGAAGATGTCCAGCAGTGCCATCAGCACAGAACTGGTGGAAACCAGTGGGACCCAGGTACACCCATCTACTGTCTGGAGAAGTCTGGCCAGAAGTGGTCTTCATGGAAGAATTGTGGCCAGAAAACCATACCTCCGATGTGGAAACAAAGCTAAGCGACTCATCTATGCATGAAAACATAGGAAATGGGGTGCAGAAAAATGGCAACAGGTGCTCTGGACTGATGAGTCCAACTTTGAAATATTTGGCTATAGCAGGAGGCAGTTTGTTCGCCGAAGCACTGGAGAGTGGTACAATAATGAGTGTCTGCAGGCAAGAGTGAAGCATGGTGGAGATTCCTTGCAAGTCTGGGGCTGCATTTCTGCAAATGGAGTTGGAGATTTGGTCAGGATCAATTGTGTCCTCAGTGCTGAGAAATACAGGCAGATACTTATCTATCATGCCATACTATCAGGGAGGCTTGTGATTGTCCCTAAATTTATTCTGCAGCAGCACAATGACCCCAAACATACAGCCAATGTCATTAAGAACTATCTTCAACGTAAAGAAGAACAAGGAGTCCTGGAAGTGATGGTTTGGCCCCCACAGAGCCCTGATCTCAACATCATCGAGTCTGTCTGGGATTACATGAAGAGACAGAAGGATTTGAGGCAGCTTACATCCACAGGAGATCTGTGGTTAGTTCTCCAAGATGTTTAGAACAACCTACCTGCCAAGTTCCTTCAAAAACTGTGAGCAAGTGTACCTAGAAGAATTGATGCTGTTTTGAAGGCAAAGGGTGGTCACACCAAATATTGATTTGATTTGGATTTCTCTTCTGTTCGCTCATTTTGCATTTTGTAAATTGACAAACATAAACAATTACAATATACATTTTTGAAAGCATTCTTACTTTACAGCACTTTTTCACACTTACCTAAAACTTCTGCACAGTACTGTAGTTAAGAGAGGAAGTGGGTGAACCCAGTGTCCATTTGAAGGCACCAAACTATGGCTTAAGTGAGATGACTTTCCCCTGGCTCCCAGAGCTCTTAAACTGCCAGAGACTGCTGTTTTACAGGCTCATTGTGGGGATCCTCTTATGCAGCGCTTGTGGGTGATCCTGGTCCCCTCCTTGCTCCAAATTCCAAGGAGCCAATCCATTTCCTGGCTCCTCTTTCTGCTGTGGTCGTCAGCTCTGCTCTCCATCAAGCCGTCTTTAGTCTGCCATGGCTTCCCCGGAAGTCCCTTCCAGCCAATATCTCACTGCCAAATGTTGGTCATCATCCAGCCCAAATCATCTTAGCTTGTGTTCATTTTTATTAATTACATTTATTTGCATTAAAAATATTTCCACATCAATGAAAATGTCATTATGAGTTACATGATTAAAATTAAAAAACTAATTAGAAGTAACATTTGTTATAAAAACAAACAGTACTATAAAAATAAAATCATGTGGAAGGATAAATGTAATTAGTTCTCAGAGGTTTCATCGGCCTGATTTCAGAAAGCTAGGAAATAGGAAGCTGTATGGAATTCTCTTTCTTTTTCTTTGTCCCTCCCACCCTTCCTCTTGTGAAGTGGCCAAAGAAAAGGCCCTGTTCCTAGTAAAGGTTTATTAAGATAGAGAATCATAAATATAATTGGATTATTTTTTTTAAAATGTGTCCAATCATGTCAAAAAGAGGTGTGAAAAAGCTATCAGACAGCAGTAGCTAGATCGGCATCCCCCAGATCTTTTTATGTAAATAGATGTAAATTAAGTACATAAACTGTATACTTAGTTTTATTTGCATATAACATTTTCATTAAAAGCCCAGATCCCATTCCAATCACTCTGAAGATATACATAAGTCATTTAAGTTTCTGTTGCTGTTATTACAATTTCTCCTTGTCCTTCTTCTTCTTCCTATGGATTCCTAAATGCTCACTGAAAACTAGATAGGCAGGAGAAACTTAGCAAAAAGTGGCCAAATGTTTACCTAGTATAAGGTATATTCACATTAGATTTCAAACAGCATTAATCAAGTGCCCTTTAATGACATTTTCATTCGTAAGCTCTTTTGATTCTTGAGGGAGGACATGTTATTTATTAATCATTTATAATAGTTTCTAAATGATCAGTTGCTATGATGGTGTTATTTTATGTATAAAGATATAATTTTCCAGACTGAAAGGACCAATTGGTTCCAAGTAAAATCTTGAGTTAACAGCCGTTTATCAGGGATGTGCAAATTAATAATAGTTGTTTCATCTGCTTTAACAAGGCAGAGGGCCAATTCATTTGTCTGATTTCTGTTGTTTTAATCCAGCAAAAAAATTACAATCCTTTATGTTTGCAAATCTTCCAAGTCGTCTTATACAAATTACCTTAATATGTACTATTAATATTCTTAAGAAAGCCCTTTTTAATGCTCATAAGATTATTGTTCTTTGTGAATTTCTCAGTTGTAAGGTTTTGGTTTTAGATATTTTACAAAACAGACGCTACTTTGAGCATGTTTATGGGTGAATGGGATGCCTAGCAGATTTGGGGGGACAAATAATTGTAAGCAAATCCTGGCAGCCTAGAATTGTTTTCATGTTACACCTTTTTTGTGGAGTATGGAATTTCACACATGAAAAACATCTGCAATGAAGCTCTTTCACATCTTTATCTTTGACACTGGTCAGGTTTTACCTGTGAATTTGTAGGGCTCCTGAAGTGCAAATTAAAATTTAGATTAGAACACTAAATCAATCAACTTAATCATACCTCTGCATCTAGTGCAATGAAGAGCAAGAACTTAGCAGAATAAAAGGATTAAGGGGACTCATCTAAACAGAGATATTCGCTAAACAATTGATAATTTCAATTTTATTGAGTACATTAAGCTAAACTCCAGTTCTTACATAGCTGTTTATGCAGTTCAGCATTCTTCCACACAGTTGTCTGCACATGATGATTTTATGCAGACAAGAGCTACTATACATCTCACTAGCTATTCAGCACTGTCAGATCCATAGCTTCTCCAGAGTTTTAATTAGAAGTTCAGGTGAACATGTATGGGGTTAAATTGGCAGAGCACACATGCATACTCTGCTTTTGATATACCCTCATAAAATGACTTCACACCCAATTCTTCTGTGGTCCATGAAAAGAACTGAAGAGCTTTCCAAGGCCATTCATGGCATGTACTTAGAACTATGCAATCAAGAAATGTACTGTAGCTTCCAATGTACACACAAAATATGCAAAGGAAGTAGCATCAGTAGAGATATTCCCAAGGGATTTATGTTTCATGATTCTGCTGTTTCTCTCACTTTAATTCCTTACACATTTATCTGATTAGGGCTCAGCTATATTTAGACTTCAGATGAGAGAGAGAGAGAGAGAGAGAGAAAGAGAGAATCATTTAACATTCTTAGAATAAATTCAACTTCTTTCCATTAATTATTATTAAAAACAAGCTGATAAAAAAAATTACACATTGAGATTGAAGTATATAGTATCTGGGAGGAGGTCCCACTGAACATGAGTCTACTTTTGAATAAATAATATAAGATTGTACTGTATCAGTTTAAAACATCTTAAGATAAACCCCTTATAAACTAGTGTACAATGACCAATTTTTGCAGAGTCCATTGTGAATGAAACTCTTAAGGATGTTCCTTCCTACATACATTTAATTTCTCATGAGAGCCAAACAAGTTACAATGTCAAATTTGTAGGGTTGTTTTGAAATTAGCCAACCCATATATTTAGGTAAAATGTTAACTGCGAGTGTGGTTTCTTGGCTCACTGTACTATTAAAAGAGGCTTCTCATGATTTCCCACCTCATTCGTTGGGTTGTTCATTGTGCATTTACATGATGACTAAAATGAACTTAATAAATTGATAGTTGCTAGCTTACTAGTGCAGCATCATTTTTGTGAGGTCATCAGTTTCTTTTTAAGTATGAATAAGATCTGTTATGCCTTGTTGGTTTTGTTTTATTTTTTAACCATGCTCTTGCTGCCTAAACCCTTGGTGTCCACTGCACTTCTGGGTTGGAGACCAGCAGACAGAAATCAGCATGCAAAAATATATAGACCATCCATTCTGAAGAAAACCAAGTAAATTATACAATGTCAATATTGCAGAATCCAACAAAGAACAAGTTAAAAAGTACTAATAAGACCTTCTTCTCATCCAAATCATTACCAATTTACTGATATACCACTTTTCATTATTGTTAATGTGGATTGGAACCATGACATATGGTTCTAATCCACATTAGGATAATTTCATCAAGTAAAGCAATAGCAATTAACTTCTATAGCAACAAGTAAAATACAATAATAAATATTGCATCAAGATTCCAAGGTCTCCTAAAAAGTCTTATCTACATAATACTTCAATTACCGGGATGCGGTGTGGCGAGCAGAAAGTCAGACTCCCTTAATGAAAAATATGTGCACCCAGTCCCATCTTACCTAAATTATGCCATTCCGATGGTCTTTTAAAGCAACAGAGAAGCAAAGGCTGTCGAAAAAGAACAAACCCCTGGCCCCTTCCAGAATCCTTTTGTTCAAGCTCTGTGAAACATTTTCATTCAGGTGATGGGTCAGGCCCCACATTTCTAATATGGCTTTGTTGTAAATCTGAAAGAAATGCTAGGGGGATAAATCACCCTGGGGGGAGTCAAATTCAGTACCTTATTGCTTCTTTAAATGATTAGCAGAAGCAAGATGCAACACAGAGAAAGTATATGAAACTTTCAAGTGAGAAATTGATAATCTCTCTCTCTCTGTGTTTGGTTCTCAGTTTACCTTACCAAAGTCCAACAGCAAGACTTCCTGCAGGTTCACAACAAAAATACAAAATAGCCAGCTTTTTCCATTGGGTTCCATACAATAAACAACTTTAGTAGAGGACAGCCCACAAAGCCCATTCATATCTATGCTTCTAGCTCAATGGAAATATACACTTATAATACCAATTTGGAAGAAGTCAAGGATTACAGAGTACAAACATGTTATTTGGAGGATAGGCACCTCTGCAGGCAACACTCAGGTGCTGTAATTCCCTGCTAACATAAACCCATCTCAACTCATTTCTGATGATCTTCTGACAGCAGGCAAATATATTTTGATTCTGAAAAGACTTTGACCTGTGTATGGACTGATGACTATGCAGGACTTTATTCAAACTACTTCCTGTTATTGCTTCTATTTAGATTTTGTCTTTATGTTATTTCATATTTTATAGCGTAGTGTATTTTATTATATTTTATGGTATTTTTATTATTGGTGTTAGTTATCTGGAGCACCATTTGATAGAAAGGCAGAATACAAACTAAACAAACGGGAAAATAAATTGGGAATTAAACCGTATGGCGTTAGGCTTCACTGTATATGTTCCAAAGTAACTGGATAAAGATAAAGATTCACCAGCCAAAGGAACATAGACAAAATTTAATGTTTCAACATTAAACTGAACGACAGGAGCTTTGCAGCATGGAAAGCCCTACATTTGCGATTAGACCAAGCTTCTTTATGACCGTATCTTATGATGTAGTGGACTAAACAGTCGTTCATGTTAATGAAGTACCTAATTTAAGTGTATAACAGGAAATGAATATAAATGAAAAAACAGCTTTGATCAGCATATGAAAGATGTACTGTATTTGTGTGTTCGTACACACAATGTAATTAATGCCTATATTTCATATTTTTATGTCAAAATATATAAAACTAAGCACAAACCAGCAATAAAACTAAGCAAAACATAAATCTGAAAACTTATGTCTTCATAGCAAGATGATTAAGTAAATGTAAAGATTGGGCCCTGCAGGTTATTCGTTACAATAGCAAAGAATAGCAAAGAAAGCCCCTTGTGAATTGTCCTACCCCTGAAAAATCTCCTACTTTTGGTCAACAACAGAACATAAGCAGTGCCCTGCTGGATCGGCCTATCTAGTCCAGCAGTCTTTTCTCACAGTTGTTAACCAACTGCACAAGGAAGCCTACTAGTCTCCCAGCAGATGGCCTTCAGAGGCAGTCACAGAGGAAGAATTCTGATGCTGAATAGTGTGCTTGAAGGAACATATAGGTGAAAGACATCTTAATATATCTCATTCTCAAACATTTTGGTTTTAGAAATATCCCTGGGATATCAGTTGGTAATTAATGAAAAGCATTATGGAAGAATGTTATCTACATGGATATAGGGAACTAATTTTTGTTCACATGTTTAGTACAGTATACGTGAAATCACATTCATATTTCCAGATAATCCTATTCATAAGACTCTCAGTTTACTTGGATATAACCACCAATAAAAATTAAAAAGCTTCAGGAAAAATGTACATGTCCTTGTAAAAGGAGCTTTAATTAGATCAATTCCAGATAGGACTAAACCAATGATTGAAGCTTTCACGTTTTAATAACAAAAAATCAGAAAGAGCCTGGTAACACCTTTTCCAACTAACAAATGTTATTAAAAGGCATAAGCTTATTAGTCAGAAAAGGTGCTACTAGATATATATTTATTGTATATTTATATACAAAACTATACATTTAAAACATAGTTTTCTTTGGAGAACTTGTCGGTAGTTTCAAAATTTCTAGGCAGGCTATGCCTACATTAATTTTTGTGCAAGTGAAATGTATGAAGCCACTAACATTTCAGTTATGGAGATTCCATCCATGAAGAAATATTGAACATTGTATCTCTTCAACCAACGTGGATATATTCCTTCAGAATTGTTTCCAGGTAAATATGGTTTATCTATGAACCTACTGATGATCTCATTAATATCCTGCAGTGATTCTATACAGTCTTCATGCATCCCTTTCATAATTACATCTTAATTCAGTTAAACACAAATAAATCTCCTAGGATTAAACAGATTTAATAAAGTCATATTTTTCATTATTCCACCATTCAAATAGCATTATTGTGTGTGATTAGTTTGATAGGAATTACATTTATTATATGGGTGGAAAAGACAATATTTTTTAAAACAATCTGACTTCTCTTTATTTAAATACAAATTTATTTTTATATCAAACGTGTATCTTGTGAGAATAACCTGCTAACTTCTTTGTGATTCTGATGATCAAAGCAGGAGAAATGAGTTGGCTTACCTCCAGAGAAGGGAGATCCAGGTGAATTGCTGCCCCACCCAGAACATGCCATTTCAGGACATACTGTGGGTATGAACAGTATTCTTACTAAATTCACATCCACTCCTATCAGTTCACATAACAGGGTCTTCAAGGGTAGATGAAGATGCATTTACCCTTGTACTGAGCCTCCACTTTCTCATGGGGGGACTGCACTGCAAAGTAACCCCACTCAAATGGTTTCCAAGTAGAATTAGAATTCTTCTGTCCCTTTCAATTTCTATTTAAAGATTACCTGAAAACTAAATAAAGGAGAAATTATATGTTGTGTAATTGACTTTCAAAGCAATAAGACATCATGTTAATGACTTGGGAGCGGGTAACTATAACACAAGATCCTTCCACATTTCTTAAAAAATTAACAAGCTTAAACCCTGGTTAAGAAAGAATAGATCTAGCATTAAGCAGAATGCAACCATCTCTTAATTGCAGGTAAGGCAGAAACTTAAAGTGTAGTTTGTAGAGAGAAAAATACATATTTACACAACCAACTGCCACTATAGTTAACATGGCAACTGGGCATACTCAGTTATCATTGGTTATTCAGTGGTGAAGGGGTTTTTTTTCTCCCCTAAACATTTATTCTGCTTCTGCAAAGTTGGCTTCAACTTCCTTTCTCTTATTTCTCTGGTGGCACCATTTTTGGTAGATCACCATCATCATTCTGGATTCAAGCTTACAATGAATACAATGAGGCTGTGCTGTTGACAGAAATCCAGGACAAAAGATTATTTCTGAGGGAAGAAAATACTTCCTTGGCAACAATTTCATTAGATGCTTCTACGGCTTCTCATTTTTGTGAAATTAAACATCATTAATTATTGTTCTGACTACTGGACTTGCAGCAGGAACCCCACCCAGCGTCAGTACGCAACAAGGGTTTGTTCCTGATACCTGTTCACCATATCATCATGAATCTCCACCCATATAAATGAGCAGAAAAAAGTCCTGCAACAGCTGAAGTCATGCTGGCATATGAACTCAGCAACAACTCACAAAGGTGCAACAAATGCAAGAGAAAAGATTGAGTGAGAGGAGGAAGTCAGCATTTAACCTAATTATCATTCTCAGCTGACCACAGAAATGGTCTTGCCTTTTTATAGTAGTTCTAGTGCCTTAGGCAGTTTATCTTCAGCTTGACTTAACATTTCAAATAAAATTAAATGTACATGTGGACAAACATTTTAAACTAATACAAGTTATCTGAATGCAGATTTCTAAAAAATTATACAGTAACTTAAATTATATACTAATTTCAACAACATCACTATACCCTCCAACATATACAGTATATTGGATTTTTTAAAAAGACTCACTTGCATCCAAAATACTTAGAAATAAACACAAGGAAGCATTAATTTTTAATATTATAGTGGACTGTCTGGTCAAACAGTATGACATGAATTGTGGCTAAGAAGTCTTGCAAGTATTCCTTATAACAAGGTTTAAAGGCAGCACAATTTCAGAGTTCTCGGGGTCCCTTACTATAAAAGGCATTCACATGAAAGTATGGCAGCTGAAAATTAAATCACTGAGGCAGAGATTTTCAAGCAACAGAAGGAAATTTTAAATTGGATTTGAACATTAAAAATAGGAACCGTTAAATTGAAAAAATAAAAAGGTCCGCCTGATGCTAAAAAGGCTTTCTGGGACAGTGTTCCACAGCTAGGGTGCTATCATAAAGGGAAAAAAGCATCTTTTCCTTAGATACTGTTACCAGGGGTGTCCACAGGGTGTGATCAAAAAAGTCAAGATAGCGGCTGCGACACTGCAATCAAAGGTCCACCCAACTTTGATGGTGTTATATGTGTGCCACACACACAAAAAGGCAGACCTTTGATCATATCTTGACTTATTTTTTACTATACCCTGCAGATATCCTTGCCTATTACTAAATTCTTGGAGGACACACCTGGAGGGGGGACTCTGAATATAATGCCAAGGACATACTTACGTGAATATAAGTTGTTAGTTGTTGATCCCTTAGTGCGCTCTCTTTGCCTTCCTCCACAAAGACTGAAAGGGCTCCTTTAGTTTCCATTTATCAGTACTTCCTACGATACATAAACATTCACTGAAAATATTTACCCTTATCTTTTTGCTTCTGTGAGAAAAAATAAGACCTTTGTCTAGTTGTATTCTAAGTTTCAAAGTACTGCCAGAGATTATGCGACTATTGAACATACATGCCGCTCCCTAGTTCTAAATCAAGTTAGGCAAGGTTTCCCTGATATGGAGTTATCAGCGAGCTTGCCCTGCAGTTGCTTACTTGCTCAAGCTGGCCCAACATGGAGATGATGATGGACCCCTTGTAATTTGCTGAAGTTGAAATCATATTTCTTGCCAGTAGCTTCAAGACTGTCTGAGCACAAGTTGGAGCAGCTCATTTAAACCTGGATCATGCAGAATGAGAGCAGTTGTACCCATCTATGCTGCTATAGAAGAAGGTGGGAAGTCCTAAAAAAAAAATAGAATATTGTTATTTATAAAAGAGTAACAGAGAACTGGCGGCTTCCCATCTTTTGCTGGACTCCCATCAGTTCCCAAAGTTGCAGTCTGTGTGACCAGAGATCACAGAACTGGTTTTCAGCAACATCTAGAGGATCAGAGATTGCCCGTGCAAATGCCTGATCAGAAAGACCCAGCTACTTTTATTAAACATAATTTTATTGACAATTTCAGAAGATATTCTTGGACAAGAAACAGGGAACCCATGCTGGCTGAGGAATTCTGGGAGTTGAAATCCATACATCTTAAAGTGTCAGGCCTAGCCCAAGGAACACTAGGAGACCATGCAGATTCAGTTCAGCAATGTTTATTAGCTACAATCTCTATCAAGAATCTTCCCAGACTGAAACTAGTTCCCAGGGTCAGCCAGTAAACACAGAGTGAATTCCTCAGGGAGGTGCCAGCCTCATCCTCTTATCTCTTCCCCGTCCTTCAGGAGACGAAAAAGGATGCTTCCCTCCCTGAGTCTGGCCTTCATAATTCCATTCCATCACATAAAGTTACTGAAGGTGAGAAACACTGGTCAATCAACTTGGGTTTTGCCTGTTAATGTAGATATATCTGATTTTGTGTTTTTAAAAAGCATATATTAGAGGAAAGTCTGCACCAAAATGCATACATTAGTGAAATTATATACAAAAGCCACAAGAGAAAGGTGGGTTAATTGGATAGTTTGGGAATGGTTCCGTATGATTTGAACATAATGAATAACTTTCCACAATTTGGTGTCTTTGGGATATCCTGAACTACAGCTTCAACCATTCCCAGCCAGCATGGTAATTGAATACAATATTGGGCACTCTATGGTATAGATGGTTGTATCTACATCAAACTGTAGGGCAATCCTTATTTGGTTTATTTGTACAGGTAGTCCTGAGGTTACAACCACTCGTTCAATGGCCATTCAAAGTTACAACAGAGCTGAACAAGGGGGACTTACAACTGGTCCTCAAATTTGCAGCCATCACAGCATCCCCATGGTCACCATGATTACAATTTGGGTGCTTGGCAACCAGCTTGCACTTACAACAGTTGCAGAATGCCACAGTCACATGATCATCATCTGCAACCTTCCCTGCCAACTTCTCACAAGCAAACTCAGTGGGGAAGCCAGCAGGAAGTCACAAGTTGCTTCCACAAGTCACTCCCACTCCCGCCACTTTTTTGCCAATCTGCGCTTCATAGTGCCTGCCTGCTGTGCTCCATTGCACCCACCTGTGGCACCCACCCACGCTCTGTAGTGCCTGCCCGTGGCACCCACACACACACACACACACACACACACTGCTCACAGTACCCACCTACCTGTAGCTCTTGCCTGAGCTTGCTTGCCTGAGACTCCCACCTCTTCCCATGTTGTGGTCACATGTGATCCTTGCTTAATGACTGACTGGCACAATCCTGAGGTTACTATGGCAATTGAGACTGCCTGGATTGCTGTCACTAAGTGATGCGGTGATATTGCACTTTATGATCACAGTGCTTAGCAACAGAAATTCTGATCCCAATTGCCATTGTAACCCAAGGACTAGGTAGTTACACTTAATCACATGATTCAGGTGTAGCGGGGCTGTCAGTCCATAACAACTGTCAGCAGGAAAGCCTTAGTGCTCCTGGATGACCTATTACATGCCTCTTACCATCTAGTACAGTCTGGTCAATGCTTACAGTTACAGACTTTCAAGAATTCAGGATAGCATCAAAGTGAAAACTGTCACACATTGTTCAGTCACAATATTCTTGTTTATAGAAGAAGCCAGTATAATTCAGCAGATAGATAGCACTTTTCTCAGCCCCCTTCCCTATCCTTAAAAAGTGAATAACTGTCAACTATGCCACATGATTGCTATGGTAGCAAAATCCACAAAGATTGTAATCTATCAGAAATAAAAAGGGCTAAATATTGCTCCCGACATATTCCTTGAGTCAACATGGAAGTGAGTTGGAGATGTAACCGAACATTGAGTGATCCTGTCAGACAGAAAGGCTGTCACCGAAATGATCGGTGCTCGCTTGGTGAAAGCCATTTCCAACTCAATCAGAACAGTTCTTCCTGTGTTTTACTGTATCTCATAAAATGTGCTTGAAAGTAAAGATCTTTCTTCAGGTCTGCTGTGTATTTAAGTTGTAGTGTGTGCCACTTTAACTGACAATGTTGAACAAGTGAAGCAGAAAGAAGTCAATTAATTCTCATAGCTTTCAATGGTACTAACATCACATTTCACAAAAAGTAAAACTAATGGAGCACCTCCAAATTCCTGGCCTTAGGTACAATATAAATCAGTATACATATCTAGATAGAAAATATTTTCAAGTTCTTCAGATTACTTAGAGTGTAAATCAAGCAGTTTCCAAGAAAGTGAGGTAATCATCCAGGGAGCTGATATGAAGATAGTAGTGATGTCACAAAGCAAGAAAACTTTGCTTCCTTTGATTCTCAAGAGTCCAGTCTATAATGAAGCACTCATGTGCATCTTCAAGTATCTTAGCTGTGATTCTTGGTGTATCCCACAACCAGTGCATACATACAGAGGTCCTGACAGCATGGGTCAAGAAGGGCCAAAGGATGAATCCACCCCTTTTATACATGCATCATCAGGTTAAACCCACATATAAAAGAGACAAACTTTGAATCCTAACAATACAACACTTCATCATTTTGACCAGAGTATCAGCTCCTGCAAATACCTCTTCATACGTAGGTAGCTTGCAGTGATGGGACCAAAGAACAAGGGCAAACCTGAGGAAGTGTCATAGTTCTGAAATGGCACGCAGGCTTCTAATCCACTGCCAGATAAATTCAAATTATTAGTTTTGATAGCCTGGGCTTATTTATATCAGCTTTTTGCATCATGTTGCCCAGAGTCTGTTCTCTTGTTCATCCAAACAGACTAGAATCTTTAAGTAAGGAAGAGTTCAGAATCTGGGGTTTGTGTATGCCCAATGTTCTTGTGAGTACAAAATGAAGCAGGGCAAAGGCTAATAGAGTTCTGTCAAGAGAACAAGCTAGTCATAGCAAACACTCTTTTCCAACAACACAAGAGACGACTCTACACATGGACATCACCAGATGGTCAATACCGAAACCAGATTGATTACATACTTTGCAGCCAAAGATGGAGAAGCTCTATACAGACGGCAAAAACAAGACCAGGAGCTGACTGTGGCTCAGATCATGAGCTTCTTACTGCAAAATTTAGGCTTAAATTGAAGAATGTAGGGAAAACCACTAGACCACTCAGGTATGACTTAGATCATATTCCATGTGAGTACACAGTGAAGGTGATGAATAGATTTAGAGGATTAGATTTGGTAGACAGAGTGCCTGAAGAACTATGGACAGAGGTCTGTAACATTGTACAAGAGGCAGCAACTAAAACTATCCCAAAGAAAAAGAAATGCAAGAAAGCAAAATGGCTATCTGATGAGGCTTTACAAATAGCTGTGGAAAGAAGGAATGCGAAAAGCAAGGGTGAAAGGGAAAGATATAAGCAACTGAACGCAGATTTCCAGAGAATAGCAAGGAGAGATAAGAAGGCCTTCTTAAATGAACAATGCAAAGAAATTGAAGAAAACAATAGAATGGGGAAGACTAGAGATCTCTTCAAGAAAATTGGAGATATCAAAGGAATGTTTAGTGCAAAGATGGGCATGATAAAGGACAAAAAAGGCAGGGACCTAACAGAAGCAGAAGAGATTAAGAAGAGGTGGCAAGAATACACAGAAGAACTATACAAGAAAGATCTTAATGTCCCTGATGTCCATGCTGGTGTGGTCACTGACCCTGAGCCAGACATCCTAGAGAGTGAAGTCAAGTGGGCCTTAGGAAGCATTGCTAACAACAAAGCTAGTGGAGATGACAGTATTCCAGCTGAGTTATTTAAAATACTAAAGGACGATGCTGTTAAAGTGCTGCACTCAATATGCCAGCAAGTTTGGAAAACGCAACAGTGGCCACGGGATTGGAAAAGGTCAGTTTACATTCCAATTCCAAAGAAGGGCAATGCCAAAGAATGCTCAAACTATCGCACAATTGCACTCATTTCACATGCTAGCAAGGTTATGCTCAAAATCCTACAAGCTAGGCTTCAGCAGTACGTGAACCGAGAACTACCGGATGTACAAGCTGGGTTTCGAAGAGGCAGAGGAACTAGAGATCAAATTGCCAACATTCGCTGGATCATGGAGAAAGCACGAGAGTTCCAGAAAAGCATCTACTTCTGCTTCATTGACTATGCAAAAGCCTTTGATTGTGTGGATCACAACAAACTGTGGCAAATTCTTAAAGAGATGGAGATACCAGACCACCTTACCTGTCTCCTGAGAAATCTGTATGCGGGCCAAGAAGCAACAGTTAGAACCGGTCATGGAACAACCGATTGGTTCAAAATAGGGAAAGGAGTACGACAAGGCTGTATACTGTCACCCTGCTTATTTAACCTATATGCAGAGTACATCATGAGAAATGCCAGGCTGGAAGAATCACAAGCCGGAATTAAAATTGCAGGGAGAAACATCAATAACCTCAGATATGCAGACGATACCACCCTAATGGCAGAAAGTGAAGAAGAACTAAAGGGCCTCTTGATGAGGGTGAAAGAGGAGAGTGCGAAAGCTGGCTTGAAACTCAACATTAAAAAAACTAAGATCATGGCATCTGGACCCATCAATCCCTGGCAAATAGAAGGGGTAGAAATGGAAGCAGTAACAGACTTCATTTATTTGGGCTCCAAGATCACTGCAGACGGAGACTGCAGCCATGAAATTAAAAGACGCTTGCTCCTTGGGAGGAAAGCTATGGCAAACCTAGATAGCATATTAAAAAGCAGAGACGTCACCTTGCCGACAAAGATCCGCATAGTCAAAGCTGTGGTTTTTCCAGTAGTAATGTATGGCTGTGAGAGCTGGACCATAAAGAAGGCTGAATGCCAAAGAATTGATGCCTTTGAACTGTGGTGCTGGAGAAGACTCTTAAGAGTCCCCTGGACTGCTAGGAGGTCAAACCAGTCAATCTTAAAGGAAATCAACTCTGATTGCTCATTGGAAGGATTGATAATGAAGCTCAAGCTCAGATACTTTGGTCACCTAATGTGAAGAGAGGACTCTTTGGAAAAGACCCTGATGCTGGGAAAGATGGAAGGCAAAAGGAGAAGAGGACGGCAGAGGATGAGATGGCTAGATAGCATCACTGAAGCAATGAGCATGAAATTGAGCAAACTCAGGGAGGCAGTGAAAGATAGGAAGGCCTGGCGCAATATGGTTCATGGGGTCACGAAGAGTTGGATACGACTTAACGACTGAACAACAACAAACGTTCTTGTATACAATTATTCCATTATATATGCACCAAAATTAACCCATTGGTCCTTGACACAGACATCAAATTTGAAATAAAGCGTTTCTTTTTTTTTCTCTTTTTTGTTTTTATATATAAATATACATTTCATTTTGAAATTCAATTGAAAAATGCAGGCAAAAATATATTAATAATACAAGAATACTATAATCCCAACTCTATCATGTTGTGTTGTATGCCACCCAGAGCCACGTGTCCGTGAGATGGGCAGCTATAGAAATATGCTAAATAAATAAATAAGCATGTATATGCTTCTGAGACCATTCAAGCAAGTAAAATTCTAAGGAGAAGTGTATCGGCTAATAAAAGATTATATCTTGCACTTACCCTCTTATATTTCCAACACAACATAAAACAGAATAAAAATTATATATAAATCATTAGATTAATGAAAAGTATCTATAAAATTAGATATTAAATGGCACCAAGAAGTAAAATCCTACTTTGGTGAATACTTCAGCTTCAAAGCCAAAGTACATGTGAATAAAAATATGTCGGGCCTCCAGCATTGATTTGCCTGGTCTCCACTGGAGGGAATTTTAGTCTGGAAGCAGCCAAGAGCAATACTCATTCAAGTTCCAGCCAGAGAGGTCTCTGATTGACCTAAAAAGGCTTCTCCTGGAAATCTTTAAAGTATGGGTTTATACAGAGAATGTGATCTTTCAAGTACCTTGATTCCACCTGATCCACAGAGACATATATCCACACCTATCATGCTTTCCCTTTCACAGTAAGGGAAAGCATGATAGGTGTGGATATATGTCTCTGTGGATCAGGTGGAATCAAGGTACTTGAAAGATCACATTCTCTGTATAAACCCATACTTTAAAGATTTCCAGGAGAAGCCTTTTTATGCTTCTCCTGGAAGCTTCTGTGCAAAGCACAGAAAGTGAATAAGAAATAGTAAGCAAAAAAAGTTAAAGGCATGAAGTAAGAAAAAGAAAAGACAATCTAGCTAAATCTACTTACTACTACCATTCATATATTGCTTCATATTCTTCTATCCTTGCAAACCATTTTGCTTCCATCATGTGTATACACTGTTTCATGCACTGCTGTTTATTCTTTAAACTTCTCGGCTCTCTCTTTTTAAAGATCTCATGAACTCCATCTAACAATGGCTTTCTCCATATTCCCCTTGCTTTTGACCCATTTACTCTTCCTTCATATATTTGTTGTGTGATTTGATCATCATTCATTCACTTTATGTGACCAAATTATCTCTGTGTACTTATTTTATACAGGTCATTGACTTAGTTTTTAATTTACATTCATTCAACAGCCAATAATTCTTGACTATACTGTATTTCTTATTGTTTTATCACAAATAGTTCATAAGTACCCATTGCCATTGCATCCAATTTACGATTATGTTTTTCCTGACTTACCCAATTCTCACTTTCATGTAACAAAGTTACATGAAGCATGCTGCTATATAGTCATCTTCACTTCTTTTTGCAAACATTCATTTCTTGCAATGGATCATATTCTACCCATTACCTTTCTACTTGCATTTGCCGATCTTAACATTTCTCCACCCATTCTTCCACATTTAGTAGGCATTCACCAAGATATAGTCAAATTCATCTGTTTGCTCTAGTTTTTATCATATATGTATAATTCAAGAGCCAGCTTGATGTAGTGGTTAAAGGCACTGGATTAGAAGCTTAGAGACCATGACTTCTTATCCTGTCTTAGGTGTGAAAGCTGGCGGGGCCAGTCATTCTCTCTCAGCTCTAAGAAAGAGGCATTGGCAAGCTACCATAGACCTGCTTCTGTAGTCACCAGGAGTTAGGGTTGACTTCATGGACCATAACAACCACAATATATACGTAGTTTGCACATTTGCTCCATTTCCCCTTAATATACTTCCTACTTAATACTAAACCATTTGCTAAGCGTTCCATTTATTCTCACACATGCTTGGCTTCCATTATGTACTGCTCTTAGCAAATTCAGCAATCAAAATTCAACTTCATATTCATGCAAAACATTCCACAATTCAAGCCTATTCACTTTATCATGTTTTCTCTAAATCAAGAAATATACAAGGACATTTCTCACATTTCTCTTTGACTTCCTGAAGGGCAAAAATGTGGTCTACACATCCTCTGCCCAGTGTAAAGCCACACTGCACTTCTCAAGGTCTTTATTGTTATCTCTCCCATCCTTTCAGTCAGGATTCTACTTAACACTTTCCTAGGACGCTTGACAAACTAATCCCACTATCTTTTTTTTTTCATTCAGTCCATGTTAATTTGCTCCATGCTAATACTTTAATCTTCCAATCAAATTCAAATCTGGCAACCAATACTGTATTGCAGCAGATATAGCAGACCAGTAATGGTGCTATTTTCAATCATCAGGCACTATGCAATCTTCACACAAACATTAGGCAAGTTGCACAACCATTCCATAAGTAAGCCTGAACCATATTTTAACACTTCTCTAAATTACTTTTTATTTACTCTTTTGTCTACATCATCAGCCCAGCTCCACAAGATCAGATCATCTTTATTTAGATCCACTAAATCTTTTCTTTTAGTTTCACAATCACACGCCTACTTCTGAAATAAGATCCAAAGTAACCCAATCTCTAGTTGTTTTTTTAATTAAATCCATTAATTTATGCTCTTTACCATTTACTTTTCTCACATTCCAAGTCATAATCATATGCCATAATAATCACTAGATAGCCCATAGATATTGACCTCTGCCACTCATCATGGCTTTGGCTTTCACATAGCTCCTTTTAATAACCTAGAAAAGATATAGATATCAGCCTTGCTCGCATCCATGCCACATGCAACATTCCTTGGAAATGTAGGGATAGGTTAGTTTGGGCATATGTTGACCAAGTTCCCACAAATGCAATGAAAGCCCAGTTTTATCTCAACCATTTCATGCTATTCTATGCAAGCTAGAGACTATCTTGCAGCCAATTACTGATGCTTACATCCTACTGTCTCAGAAGTACATGCAATATACTGGCATGTATTCAA
Organism: Liasis olivaceus; assembly: GCA_030867105.1. Lineage (NCBI taxonomy): Eukaryota > Metazoa > Chordata > Lepidosauria > Squamata > Pythonidae > Liasis > Liasis olivaceus. Next base: position 43,023,086 of record CM061350.1, on the reverse strand, counting down.
AACTGGTAGGGTCTTATACAGTAGATCATGTATGATGCATCATGTTCTACACAGAGAAATCATATATATCATATGGCATTTATTTTATTTATTTATTAAATTTGTCCCCGCCCATCTCCCCCAAAGGTTATGGATATAGTCCATAACCTTCAATTAAGAGGCCTTCATCCTGCAGTGAATTGATTTTGGATGATGATGGTTTGCATAGCACAATGGGAAGAGAAATACAGTATTGGTTGCCAGATTTGAATTTGATTGGAAGATTAAAGTATTAGCATGGAGCAAATTAACAAAATTAACAAAAATCATGGTGCTGTTTTTAAGTGCTCTTTCCCTTTTGCTTCTGTTAAATAAGTTTGTACATAATAACAGTCTTCAAAGTTTATCAGTCAAGTCAAAAATGTTTAAATGGATACTTTGAAGATTTACAGCACTATGGACACAACTTTGTTGCTATATACAATTGCTGATAAATACCCAGTTTCTATCTTAGTACTGGGGATTTCTGTCCAAAGGCATTTCAGTATATACAGGAAGATAGGGATCCTGTTTGCTCATCTGGTTAATTCCTCAGAAGCTTTGCATTTAGTCATGACATATTCCAGACCCATGTCAAATCCTTTACTGATGCTTAATTCCAGGCACAATGTTTTTTTTAAAGTAAGCAGAAGGTTGCTGTTGGTTTTTTTCCCTGTCAACCTACACTTTCAAAATGTTTTTGTTATCATAACAAGCATCTTTGGAAACCTAAAGATTCATTTAATCCATTCCCAGTGGCCATATTCCAGCTATCCTGTTCTTCACAAGCAGTAGATTTGGGATAGGGGAGTTGGGGGCCACAGAGAAAAGAAGAAATTTATTTTTTCCAATAATAGATGTTTAATTTATGAAATTTACTATCAGAAGATGTGATAATGGGCAGTAACTAGAAGCTATTTTCTGAGGACCATTCCCCCAATAATCAGATGAAATCTCCAACCAGAAGCAGTTAATTCTTGGTGACTTTAAGACGTGTGGACTTCAACTCCCAGAATTCTCCAGCCAGCCATGTTGAAGTCACACTTCTTAATTTTGCCAAGTCTGAGAAACACTGAGTTGGCCACTGTTTGCTGGAAAACAGCAGTAGAAAAGAAAACTCACTTCAAAGCCTCTTTGAGGATTTTCTAGAGCCAACTGATCTTATCTGCGTCATTCCTCAGGCACACAGCATACACCCATCTTTTCTTCCAGCATTCTGTCCTCACCCACTCCATTGCTTTTACAGTCCTTTTCAGCGACTGCCAACTTTTGTGCATTACTGAGTGAAGTGTACTTCAGTCTTGAGAATCCATGCTCCCACTGGTGGGAATGGTGTTAAAATCATCACAAAAGAGTCAAAGTGCCTTGTTTGAATAAACAGATGGACAGAGATTGCATACGTACATGGGGGTGAAGGTCAGCTGAGGAAGAAAATGCAAGGAAAAGCAAATAAATTATTTCATCCAGTTGGCTCCGAACCAGAGAAACATAGAATTACTATTTCTAAAAGAAGAATTAATAGGAAGTCAAGAATTTACTCTGTTGGGTGGTTATCAGTTTTCCAACAGGAAATTCTTTTTTTAGACTGTTTTCACTGTTGATTTATTAAAGCATGAAAGTGTGAATTGAACTGAACAACCAAGCAACTATTTGTTACACCTGCATTCTTGGCATATCTGGAACAGGGTAATTAATGGCTTTTTTAAAAAAAGTATTATGAATGGTGAAATATATGTCACCTCTTATATTTTCCAGTTAATGGCCCTATGCAAATATTTCACAACTGTCATTGGTGTGTGTCCCTGAAACAACAAGCATGTCCATAAAAAATAATAAACACCCTGTATATGAGTACAGATACTCTCCAAAAAGACCTAACTAGCTACTGTGGAAATGGAATGTTGAATTCTATTGACCTTTAATCTGTTGATGTAGAAACTTTTATTTTATGACTCAGTGTAGGACAATTGGAGATGAAACACCCATCCCAGATTTTGATGGGTGTTTCTGATTCTGATTTTTAAAAAAAAAAAAAAAAGCCTTTATTTAATAAAACAGAACAAAGAGAAAAAGGAAAGGAAAGAAGGAGAGGAGAGGAGAGGAGAGGAGAGGAGAGGAGAGGAGAGGAGAGGAGAGGAGAGGAGAGGAGAGGAGAGGAGAGGAAAGGAAAGGAAAGGAAAGGAAAGGAAAGGAAAGGAAAGGAAAGGAAAGGAAAGGAAAGGAAAGGAAAGGAAAGGAAAGGAAAGGAAAGGAAAGGAAAGGAAAGGAAAGGACTTCTTATGCATGCGTGAATGTGAACTATATAGTATTATTATTATCAGCCTGAATCAATCCACTGTAGGATGAATGGCTCTTCCCTGAAGGTTATGGACTGCAGTCTACCACTCTGGTCCAGCGCAGATTGATAAAGAGATGTTTTTCAGCTTCCCAGTCTAGGGTTGGGAGAGAATAACTGGGCTAAAGTCACTCATCTGGCTTCTCTGACTAAAGGAGGACTTAAACCTGGGTCTCCCCTCTCCTAGTCCAGCACTTTGACCACTACACCACATCACACCAGCTCTCACATATATCTATGTCTATGAATTATATCTTTGTAATTTGCATGCATACCTTTATCACTGGACATCAGAGAAAAGATCCTTCTATTTTTCTGGTTGTTGTTGTTGTTTTTTAAGTCAGCATATTTAGCTTGATCTGTTGCTGCTGTTGCTCTTAGCATGTTGTTTTTGTTTGATTATTACTTAGAACTATAGAATCACAGAGTTGGGAAATGACCTAAAGGTCATTTCATCCAACCACCTGCCTATTCAGGAAATCCTCTACTATTCATTTGTTAATTGTATGTGTAGTTGAGTATCTCTCTTTGTATGTAACTTAATTTTGTTTTGTAAATGGCTTTGAAAGCAAATTATGAGAAGGCAGAATAAGGGGCAAGTCAGTTTTTTGCAACAGAAGATTCGGTGATGGATATCTCCACTGGGGAATAAAATCTCAGCTGATAAAACTGGGGGGGAAAAATCTCTGTCAGAGACATGATTCTCTGAATGTCTATAAGTATGCATAGTAATGTTGCCATGAGTTCATAACAGACTTCCTATGGCTTCTGTATACCCAGATTCTTCAAGATGTTGGCTTCCATCATTTTTCACTGTTCTTAACTGATGTGCTAGTGTAAATTCATAATGCAATGCAGAGGAGAGCTTCTAGAAGGGGATCTTTTGTACCACAGGCTAATGGCTGTCATAAAATGTCCCTTCAATGCCATAGTCATCCTCAATGCTATGTGGCCCAAATTAAGTTCTACCACATGCTTCCACCTGTCATCCCTCCAAGGTAGACCAGACAAGGAAACCAATGCCATGTAGATTAGTATTATTTTTATTGTAAAGATATAGTAAGAAAATCTTGCAAGTATGAATGCATTTCTCCCCTCCCTCCCTTTATCTTTGTGTGAACGAGGGAAGGCTTGTCAGACATTTCCTTGTGTTACTTTTTTGGCCTGGGCTCAGGCCCCTTTTATCTGTTGACTTGATAGGGGCTCTTCCTCTTGTCCTTTAAGGCTATTCCCTTTTCCCTCTACACCACCAGTACCCTTTTAATTCTCTGTTAAATAGAGCACTTGTTGCATTACTCCTTGTTGAAGAGACCAAGAGAAAGTCTTCCCCTGATAGTTGTATCTGTGAATTTATTTTATTTTATTTTATTTTATTTTATTTTATTTACAGGACTTATATGGCTGCCTATCTCATATAATGACTCTAGGCAGCTGACAACAATCCATAAAAACATGGTTAAAAACAAAAATACCCTTCCCCCCAGGTGTCAGACCAAACATCCTCACAGCTCAACCCCCATCCTAGCCAAATGCTTGGGGGAAAAGCCAGGTCTTCACAGCCCTCCAAATTATTTGTTTGTGGGGGAGAAATCAATTAGATATACTTTTCAACGAAGTTTAAAAGGTCTTACTTTTTTAGAAAAAATGCTGGACGTTTCTGATGTAAGAAATGTTGAACTCTAAGAAATGAAATAAACATAGTCAGTTCAGCTCAGGTATTTATTACATGCTGCAGGATTTGGAAGCTTCACTAGCAGCCCCATTCACTCTAGTGTAGCATGTGTTTGGCATATGCACCCGCATGTATACTAAGCTCTCAATCATCCAAAAGAATGGAGTTGTCTCCATGCAGAGACCCTATTCTGAGTGGAAGTCAGGTTTTTAAGCTCCTTTCAGAGTGTGGTCTTTTATTTTAAAAAAAAGGTAATGGGGCAACCTGACCAAGTCCTTCACATGGAGACGATCCCTCTCAAATTATTTGAAATGAGCAGATGCACCAAACCAGACCAGATTCAGTCTGTAAAGCTAATCAATTGAAATAGAATCCCAAGAGTTATTCCAGGGTTTCCAGACTCCCATGTATGCCTGTTCATTGAGCTATTGGTTTTGATGGATAAAAAACAAAGAAGAAAAAAATGATATTTGGTGATGGGTAGTTTCTGCTCTTTCTGTTCTCTTGGGTGCCAAGAAAGTATTTTATTTCAACAACTATCAAGGTGTGTCAGAATCTTTTTCCTTGGAGCAATAATGATGTTGTCAAGCATTTCGAGTCAGACCTGCCCAGAAGTTTGGGTGGAGAGATATTCTGTGTTATACAGCATCTTCAGTGCTCCCTTGTGAGGAAGCCAGAGGTTTCTTCAAAGCCTAGGTGGAAGAACATCTGTGCAGTGTCTTTTTGTAGGCATTGCCATTGGGGGGGAGGGAAAGGTACAGGCACCTGGAGCGTTATTGCCCCTTCGTTGGATTTAAAAGACTACAGATGAAATGGATTGGCTTCCTTACAGAACAGCTGCTGTGCTGTTTATTTTAATGGTAAGAAGGATTTTAAAAGCATTTTTAAACATTCCAAATATTCATTTTTAGCTAAGGACCTGTTGTGTGGAAGTGATTTCTAGTGTTGCATTTACTTAAATTAATGCTGATGATGCAGGTTTTTTTAAACTAATTATTGGCTATTCTTAAACTATGTGTTGAAAATCTGCTTTTATTTGATTTAAGATGAAGTTTGGGACAGAGAAGATTTTGGCTGCAATCCTCTTTCTTACTAGAGTGTAAATCCCATTGAATTCAAAACTTATTTCTGAATATATAAGCATAGCAACACAGTGTCATAGACAAAACATCAGTAGTCTAAATGGAATCAAGATTTAGATTTTAGGTTGAATTAAAGGATTCAGCTTTAATGTTATGCAAATATCAATACATTTTCTTCCCTATATTGAATGTTGCCTTCAAAAACATGTTCATATAGAAGAGTGAGTTAGCATGGTCCACCATCATAGTAATGCTTTTGGTTCTAATGCTTCCTTTCCTTAGGGAAAAAAATAGAGTTGATGGTAAGATCTGAGAGGTGTAGAATTCATCTTAATGCTCAGGCATTCAAAAATTGAAAAGCTGTAAAGATGCTGAGGATGTACATTCATCATCAGTATTGCCCAATTCATAATTTAATAGCTTTTCTGGTATTCACAATTTTTGCAATTAATAATAAGCTTTAAGAATGTAATACAACACTTTTATGCTTCTGTGAGATAGATAGATAGATAGATAGATAGATAGATAGATAGATAGATAGATAGATAGAAAGAAAGATTTTTTTTTCTTTTGATGTGAAATTGTGTAACTCATTTCTACAACAAATGAAGCCAGCTCTGTTTGCTGTTTTACTTCAGTAAAATCAAGCTCATCTGGGGAGACAGCTGTCAAGCATTGGGAAAAAGCAACAAAAAAGTTTGGTACAACATACAGGTCTCTTTAAATCTGGAGCGTTGCTTACACTTTGGAAATGGGATTAGACTATTCACCTACCATGTGCATTATTATCCATACTGCCACGATCAGCTAGCATACCAACTGCAGACTCGGTCAGTTTTATTTGCAGCAGTGGTGTCTTTTATCCCACAGTCCAGGTCCATTTTTAACATCTTCTTAGAAAGAGGTGGACCTACAGGCCTCAATCTAAACTACTTGCAACTCATACCACATGTCCAACAAGTTTTGGGCCCTGGGTATTTGCCAACAAGTTTTCTTTTGGGGCCTTCTTTGGGAGGACTTTCAATACTGCTTCTAGTATTTTATTGAGAGGGAAGCTGGAGAAAATGAATAAACTCACCAGGCATGTTGAATTTCTTTAAGGTACCTAACAGGTGAAATGATGTGGTTATCAAAAGCAGAAGCTACAAATATTTCAGAGGAACTTTGGAGATGTCATAGGAAGAAGTGAAATATAGGTCTTTGTAGTATCATACCATCTTCCAGATCACAACATAAAATACATTAGAATCTATTCATGATTGTTTGTCCATGGAAGGAAGGAATACACACTGCTGAACACAAGAAATCCAAATGGTTAACAGTTTATATACATGGAAGATTTAATATCAGCCTTATTCATGACAAATTATACCTTCTATTTAGGAGGGAGATGATACAATATTTCCCATCTGGCTTGATCCAAATGTTTATTTCAAGAAACTGAATTATAAGGTTGGGCTGGGTTTAGAGTATATGCATGGACTTGTTTTAAGAAGGCAAAGTAGCACGATGCTTTTGCCACCTGCTTAATGAAAACCGGTTTATTATTACCATCTTTGCTTCACTCAAATTGATTTGCAGTTGCAGCTAAATACCCTCTTGTTCTTTCCTAATTAAAGTTTGGATTACTTCTATATATACATTCATATTTTAGCAAACTTTAGAGGTCTAAATAATTTTCTCCAAGTTTTTTGTCTTTCTTATTGTGATCACCATCTGTACCCAATTAATTTAAAGGTTTGGAATACATAGGCTAGTCCAGTATCCTCCAACTTATTGCCCTATACTGCTGGCTGGGGTGATGGGAGTTGTAGTCCAACACATCTGGAGGGCATCAGATTAGAGAAGGTTTGTTTACTGCAAGTCAAGGCCCACCTTCAGGAACATTTGATTTGTGGGTTGGATTTTTTTTTCAGTAAAGATTAACAATATTAAGAAAATGAATTATTTCGATGTAAACCTAAATATAAAACAGGTAATAGCTTGTCACCAAAATGTTCAAATGTGGACTGAAGCAGCATACAAAACACTACTTTGTGCTTGTGGTAATATCACTGGTTTGTCACCTGATTCTTAAGAGATTTAGGAATGCTTACCCTTTTTTTTTCAGCAACCGAAGGGAAATAGTATCCACCAAAAATAATATACTATTGACCCAGAAGGAAAATAGTATGGATTTCCAAAGGTGGACATTGGCTGCACCCATTAACTTGAAAAAATATTGTAGGGTTTTTTAAAAAATAGACAAGTCATAGAAACATTAGACTGTCAGAAACTCAGAAGGGACTCACATGAAAGTTTGGCTAGGTTTAGGGTCCTGGGAAATGCTCCAGAATCAAAGAATGCTGAGCTGCTCTCAGCTCTTTTCCACAAATGCAACCTGCGTGGTTGATACGTAGATTAAGATTAGCAATTTTGCTGGCACAAATATTGTCCTTTGTATTGCAAGCAATGGAAGACAAGGGGTTAGGGAAAAAATAGGCCTGGAAAGGAGAGATGCAAACATTTCTCTGACTTCCATTAATAAACCTTGTCTGCTGGGCGGTAACCTGCAAAGCGTTAAAACAAGACAGAGCTTGCCAGCCTCTGAGGGCTCTAACTAAAGTATAGAACTGCTTTTCCCACCATGCTGCTGGGAATTTGGGGAGTTCCAAAGAAGAGACATTTGAAAACTGTTGATACTACGACTTTAGTACTCAGCCCATACTTGATTCATATTTGTTATGTAAAATGAAGAACCCAAATTCTTTTGCCAGCAAAGGACCTAGAAACACATTTCTATGCAGCAGAGCCAAACTGCCTTTGTGTTCTTTGTGGTCCCCAGCATAAAGAAAATGCAAAGGTCCTCCCATATGCTGTAGTTTGTATGAAGCTCATAAATGCTCATAAGGATGAGCATTCCCACCCATCTTAAAATACATGTTTAACCAGTTCAGTGGGTCTCAAGTGAATAATTACAAGGGAGATGGAAATACATCTCCAGGTGTGCATCTAGATTAGGATACAGGTATGCACAGAGCCCTGCATTCACTCAGAGAGCTCTTATCTTAGATCACATTCAATCACTTTATGATCAAATCAGCAATATGACACAGTTATACTATCAAAATGTAGTTCCTAGATTTGCTTCTCAAAGCTGTTTTAAAAACTTGAAAGTATTTTTTTAAAAACCAAAAGGGTTCTAGTATATGCAAATATACTTTAATGCTGATTTTAAAATAAACTTTAAAAAAGCAAAAAACAGATGGAAAGCAGAGAATCAGTAACTGGATCGGAGCATAAATTCCCATACAGTACACGTATGCACAATCTACTGATGTTGCAATCCTATCTAAGGATAAATCTCTTCCCAGGTCAACCTCAATTCCTGGTGAATTTATGGACACATTCACATTGGTTTTTGGCCACAATATTACAAGTGTTTTGATGCTGCCATCTTTCCAGTCTAGCCTACTGCACTACTTTGCTTAGCTTTTTCCAGATTGATGTGATACAATCCTACTTATCTGGGAATAAAGTTTAAAGGCCTTATTTCTAAGTAAATAAGTAAAAGACTGTGATGCAAGTTGAGGTTCTCTTCAGTGGAAATTCGAATATGTAAGACTATTTAGGCTTGAAGACATTCCTGCCAGGTATTTGATGGCAGAATTATAGAACTCTGGAGATAAATAATAAAAAGAACGATCTAATCTTGTACAGTGGGAGTTTTGGCTCAGGAATCAAACACCTAGCCCAAACTGCTGATACAACTGCATACTGCAATGACACAGCGATGACTAATAGCATAATGTGCTCGAATATCCAGCTTTGTTCACAGCAATACTCTGCTTATCTTCAAAGAGAGCAGACTCAGCTCCTAGAATGAACAGCACTGGGAAAGAGAACAGATCAGGAGTTAAGGGCAAGTTCAGTCATTTGGTTGCAAGTAGGTGGAGCAGGGAGTTCCATAATTGCATATAATATTGCTTTGGCAAGAATCATGGTGAATTAATTCCTGTTTGCAGTTGGCTTTGAAGCTGAAGTGGTAAAGCAGTGTGCTAAAGTTAGGGAATTGAAGCCACTCTCATTTATAGCATTTTCATCTTGAACAAATGCTCATGATTTGGTCCCGACAATCATCTAAAAATGACATCTTTATAGCACAAAATGGTCAAAGTCGAAGAGTGATGGAACTTATTCCCTAGCAAGTGTTTTTAGACTTGCAGCCCAAATAAGAAAAGACAGAGAATGGGTTTTTAAACCTCAGTAACTTCAGATGATTACTGCTAGCATTAAGGAATGCAATACAATTTAGCTGCAGTTGTTTTTTTTTTCCTGGTGTATCATGGAGAATTAATCTTTGGTTTTGCTAATGTAAAAATGGTTTGCATCTTCTCTGGTTAGCCAGAAACAAGCATGTTCCATCTAGCACCAGAGTCAAAATTGAGTCAGTCAGACTTTCTGTTTTCAGAAGGATCAGGGGATTAACCATGCCTGCTCAGTTCCAGGAGTGGCCATGGGGGTCTCAAGAAAAGTAAGGTAATAATCAAAGCCCCTCCCTTTCTTTCATGTGTTGCCACCTGCAAAAAAGTGGTGGGGCTTTGATGGCACAGTCACCCTGCCATCTTGCCTTTTGGGGCGTCCCCTGTGAAAGCAGCAGCTCAATTCCACAATGAAAGGTGTTATCTGATAGCTGCAACATTCTTTTCTAAGGTTGGATTCATTTGTTCAGAACTGTCTGCTCTAGTTGGCAGAAGCTCTGTAACTATTAACATTACCAGCAAGGCTACTAACTGAGATTCCAACTTTAACTTCATATACTGCATTAGATAAATCACTGAGCTACTCTTGAGAATTTGGTCAAGTGACTTATTTTGATTGTGTATTCTTCTCAACTCTGTGCCCTAGAAGTCATATGGAAATCACTAATTATACTCATGGGAGGTGAGCAGCCCAAAGAAATAGCCATGTGTTAATTGGCTTTCCTTTTTTGAGCTGTAGGAAATGAAAGTCTGCAGGCACCTTGGACCTCTCATGTGTGTTAATGATAGCTGGTTTTTAGAGAATTTATTTCCCAGTTATTTCATGTTGCATGTCCTGCTATCTTTTACAGTATTTGGTTGAGTAATTCACGCTGATCTTGCCAAAGCATGAACAATTTATTGCGCTGCATCAGAACTGTTATATAGCTATACACATTTCTTAGTCTCACCATACATAAAATGCATACATTTTTCCCACACAATTATTAGAAGCTCAATCACAGATTGTGTCATATATGTTTCAATCACTGCTCAGAAATTATGATGTTTGGTCTCAGACTGCTAAATTAAGGATTATTATCCAGTAAAACAAAGGGAGAATTATGCATGTTTCCTTGTAGTATGTGGAATATGTAGGTACATATTACAGAAAGACAGAAACACACATGCATTCACCTCTCAAGCTAGAAGTTCTTGAATAGCAAGAAGCAATATTAATGCTTTTTAATTCAGGCACGACACCATCTTCTCTTTTCTTTAACAACAGATTATAGCTAAGAAGGACCAGTGTATCTGCTCGTCTCTTCTTAAGGGGGAGGAAACTCCCATACTTTTTCCTTCAGGTAAAGAGTTCCTTAACAGGTATCACATAACAAACACAAAACACATTGATTGCAGTTAGTGCTTCTCTTTTAATGAAGAGCACAAGCCATCATGAACTTCTCTTGTGCAAACCTTATTTAAATATATCTGAAGGGGCTTCATGAACACTCTTGTGTTCTGATGCAGTTGCTATTTATTCTAATAAATAGTGCAAAAATTACTCAGGCTATGTACTAAAACATTAAATTCAAAAGTTATGTTCAATGGGATTACTAGGAATGTTTCTTTCCCAAAGGCAAATGTCATACTGTAATTACTAATATCCACTGACAAAGAATTTTGTATTTCTCTACTCTTATATGAAATAACATGTGATAGAATTTTGTGAGCAAATAAATAGCAATTCTAACAGGATCCCCAGACAATTCTCTTACTCTCTTAAGGAAACCTATCAATGAATAACCTATAGACTATTTATGATGGCTGATGTTTAGAATATGCTTTGTGTATACCAGACACAAGAGATATACCCATTTGGCATCACTGCATTTGAAGCCCTGTTCATGTGCCTCTTAATGATAGTATAGCAAGATCTTCATTCCACAGCAGTTGCAAGGGGAAAAAGTCAGACATATTCTATTATGTGTCATATAACAGAATATCTAGGACTATTTTTCCCCCCTGAAGCTGATATGGAATGAAAGTAACTTATACCTGTCATTAAGAGGTATGTAAGCAGGTCTGAAAGTACAACATTCACCACCCACCACACCCTGAATTAAGCTCTGACAAATTCCCAGAGGAGTAGGCTTTGGGGAATCCAGCACAGGCATAGTAACTGAGGTCAGATTGGTATGAAGTGGTCAATCACAGTACCCTTCCTGATCAAAGGAGAAGCCAGCATAATGCAGCTGAGGTGGGCCCAAATGGTTTTCTTCTCCCCCAAATGTTTTGGCAGAGAAATTGGTTGGATATATTCTCTGAATTTCTTCCAAGGAAAGAGAAATTCTCTGGTGATTTCTCAAGATCAGGATTCCCCTGTGAAAGTGGCATAAGCACTTCTACTTAAAAAGTCCAGTAGAAGAAGTTCTGTCTGTCTTCCTTTGGATTTAATTGAAATGTAGGAAGCCAAAAAGACCGCAGGGTAGACAGAGGAAGAATTGTCCAGGGAAAGACATAATATAGACACACACCTGCTCTTGGCTATCATGGAACTAAACAAGTACACTAATACTTCCTATTTGGATTTGTCCCAAATTCTCTTCTGCTTTGAAATAACGAATAAAGCAAATTGTCTTTCATTGAACTGAAAAATGCTGCTGGGGAGTAAGAAGCAGATTTTTCCTACCTGCAACGGAATGCAGCAAGCAGACTGGAACGTGCAGTTTGTCCTGTCTAGGGGCAATGTCATGCATCCACTATTTTCTCTCCCCAAACTTTTAGCAGCAGTTTAAAGGTCACCCACGATTGCTTTTCCTGCTGCCCACTTGGTATGCTGAGAACAAGGAGGGACCATAACTACTCCACCCTTAGTTCCTACAGCAACAAAAATCCCGTCACCCCTGCAGGACCCAAAAGGAAAGAAAGAAAACAAAACAGCCTGGAACTTTGCACTCCAGCTGCGAAGTTCTGCCAGGAAGGGGAAAACCAGCAAACTCTTGTCAGTTTCACCACTGCTTGTTTAGTCTGGGCTCCGGAGAGGAAAAAGCAAAGCCATTTTTCTGTACAGGAGCTGAACCTAAAGAGGTGGGAAGAGGGGTGAGGTGAAAGTTCTCTCCAATGGACAAAGGAAGGCAGAGCATTAAAAAAAAAAAAGCCCTTAACTTAGCAGTAATTTTAATTATACTGCAGTTGAACCAGAAATAAAGAAGCTCTCCAATACTGCTGATCTCATGGGAATGCAGTTGCCAAAAGTGTTTCCAAACTGGTTCAGAACTCTTGTGGGGCGGTTCTCTCTCTATCTGTAAGGAAGGGAAAGTCTACTCAGCATGAACACATCTAAGCAAGCTTGCAGTTCTAGGAACCATTCATATCATTGGACCTAAAGTAGAAGTGCTCTGGAGTTACAATCAAGAACCTTCTCATGGCAAGGTGAGGCAAAGACATAAGCAGATGTTGAAAAAACAAATGCCTCTTTAGTGCAAGCTGCACCCTTCTGCACAAGGAGAACAGCTCTTCCTTTGTTCTTTCTTGTCTCATAAAACATGCCTGAGTGTGAAAAGCTTTCTTCGGTGCTGCTGCGTTCAAAATCTGTTGACTTTAGCAATTGCAAACTGCCAGCTCTTTCCATCACTTCAGGAGTATGGGAGGGGCCTTAAAATCTTTTCTTTGTTATTAGCTGAAAAAAGAAACTGTTAGTGACTAACGACTAAATGACAAAAATTCTGATTTTTGCAAAAGGAACTGAAAGGTATAAGTAGCAATACAGAATAATCCTATCCTATTGAACAAATAACGTTGTAAAAAAATCTCTGGAGCTGTTTTTCAGGCTACCAATTCATGTAAAAAGCACTGAAAATATAGTCAAACGTGCTTCAGGAAGTTTAGCCTCCTGTTTTAAAATATTTTTGGACAAGTGATGGCCAATATATCCTTGCCCTTTTTTAAGTTTGTAAGGACAGCATTGCAACACAATAACAGATTTGTATCCTTAAGGACTATGATCCATTCAAGAAGGTTTGGTCAACATTTCTTCTGTCAATCCTGCTTGTTACAGCCATGTTCCAAATGGTACCTTGAGGTTGGAACTGGGGTTATCGTCAAAAGAGCCTAGGCATGGACTCCTCTCTTTAATTTCTGGCTAAAAAGGTTATTTTCTCTTGCAGGGTTTACTCCCCATTAGGAAGGATTGGTTCTGTGAGTTTACATCCGCCGAGAGATCAATTTTCTAGAATCTCCCCAGACTAACCAAATTATGTAGCCACCATTTCTACATGGCAGTTGTTAATAAATCCTTTCATAAGACATAAAGCAAGTAATATTTTAAGTTATGTGTTTAATGTGTTATCTAAACAGAGTGAGTTAGGCATAATTCAGGATTTATGGGATGGCAGAATCATATGGAGTTTGGGAATTTAAACTGTGTGCATGAATTTCATCTTTCTATATATGCTGGGCAAATGCCTATAATAAATAAACTATTACTAATTTTTTCTATTCTAATATATGTCTTTGACAAAATGATTCCTGAGAGAGGTTTGGGGATTTTTTGGCTGTTGTCCATCCATTCTTATTGTCATCACATTCCCAAAGAAGTTAAACTCTCCTGGAGCAATCGAGTACATGGCTCTTGATACAACACGTCCAAGATCCAAGACAGGTTCCTGTTCTGGAAAACATACAATCTAAAATTTATTGTAGGAGAAACCACAGCACAGCGTTAAGGGAAATAGTTATATTCCATTTTTTGTTTCTACTATTTCATTAATATTACCGCACAGCTGCCAATTTAATTGGACAAACTGTTCCAATTCTTTTTTTTTAATCATAAGCATAAGCAGATGCATATATTTATAAGTTTTACCTGCTGTTTCAACTCAAGCAGACTTTGGACAGTGTACAGATATAAAATTTAAAACAATTAAAATAATCCTTCTATGCTGTAGCATCTTTGTTCACATAAATGCTCAAATAACTATGCTGTCATTAAACCAAAATAAATGTTATGTAACTTATATAAAAGAATTTTGCTTGATTCTCACATGCAATTTCTTTTTTTATTTTTTTTAAGCACCTTATTGTTTTGTGGAGGGCCAGTGTAGTATAGTGGTTAAATTGCTAGATTAGGAATAGAGAGGTCCAAGTTCTAGTCCTCTCCAGCTGGATGATCTTGGCCAACCATTCCCTCTCAGCATCAGACTTTGTGACAAGAGAGAACTGTCACAAGCTTCACTGTAAGAACTTGGTGAGCCCAGTACAAAACAAGCAGGCTTTCAAACAACCTTATTGTTCTGTTGTAGAGTAACATAATTATCTTGGGGGGGGGGGGTATATATCTGCCCATTTTTCTTCTAAACTTACTTTCTTTTTGCTTTTATTACTGTGCCAAAACATGCTTAGTAAACTGTGGTGACAGGAGGTTTGGAGCACATCAACTTGCACTTATGCATTTGAGAAGTTTGATCTGAATGTAAAGTCCAAGGGAAAGGCATGGCTCTAGAGAAGTCTACATACATACATACCCAAACTGCTTTATTGTTTATTTCATTTAAATCATTCCTGTACCATATACTGTACATCTTCAGACAATGTACAACCTGTAAATATAGTTTATGTAATTTAAAATAAAACATATAAGTAATACAAATATAAAAATATATAAAACAAGCCAGCATCCAGGAATAATGGAATGAGTTCAGCCTTCACCTAAACTGAAATAAAGTTAGGACATATCCTATGCTTCTACATACACACCTGGATTCTTGGTGCTATGTGAAGAATCCTCTTGAGAATCCTCATATTTTGGGAGTGGCTTATCATTCCAGAAGCCTTGAGACATAGAAAATACCCCTGTGCTCCTTTATATGTGGAGCAAAATTTTAACTAAATATTTACTGCGAAGGCATGGCTGTGATATTTGTTGAAAATAGGGTAGCATAGACCATACAACATAACATCCCAAGAATCATGGATTTCATTTTTTAAAGCAAGTGTCTAAACCAGTGTTTCTCAAGCTTGGGAACTTTAAGATGTGTGGACTTCAACTCCCAGAATTCCCCAGCCAGCCAAGCTTGGGAACTTTAAGATGTGTGGAGTTGAAGTCCACACATCTTAAAGTTCCCAAGCTTGAAAAACACTGGTCTAAACCTTTGGTGTCAAGTGAATATCTGTTCCTACTAAAACTAGAAAGAAACTAAAGTAAAAGCTTTAATTAAAACCAAAATGGCAGCATTCCAGGTTTAGCAACGCTTTTGTGAGTGTGCACAAGAGAGAGATAGAGAGAAACTAATCTGCTGCTATTCCTTTTAAGTTTTAGGATTTTTTAAAGTGATTGATATTACATTTTAAACTAAAAGCAAACTTCATTTTATCAGTTTGGGGCTTTTTTAGTCATAATTGCACATTTGTTGACACTAGGAGCGGGATACTCACAGTGCTCTGAATGTTAAGGAACCAGCCCTAACTAACATTACCAATAGTCAGGGATGAGCAGAAGTAAACTTACACATGGGCCTTTTGGCAAGAGATGCAAGAGATGTGCTGATTTAAACTGAAGGAATCACTGATTCAAAGGAAAAACAGAGGTTGAGTTGTGAGAAAAGAAATATGCACAAGTCTAATTTCTACATTATGGCCTTGTGGAACCGGATTCTTCTTTTTCTTCTCCATATATTTTATCTCTCTAAAGATGTCCAAGTCAGAGTTAAGGAGAACATTATGCTTACCTTATCCTTGTTTCCTTTCCAGGTGTCCCTGGATTTCAGCATTGGTACTTTTCGTGTTGAGGTAACGATAACTTCAATTTATTTGCTAGTAGAGTGTACAGTAGAAATCTAATTAAGACTTGCTAGAAAGTACTGTCTATTGTAAATCAATATGCAAGACTCAGCCCTCCTTATTGCTTGAGCCTTTGCTAGACACAGGAAAAGCTGTTCCAAACATATGACCTTGTTTTCACACATGTTCCTCCCCTGCCTCCTTCAGGATCCTGGCCTGGAGTCACAAGTCTTCCCAGTGACCCACAGCTCTCCGTCTTGAGACAGTATGGCCCTCTTAATCAAATTCTCATATTAACAGAGAAGCCATTCTGACGTTACATTTCCTTCATGGTTTACAGCTCTCCATGATTAGACCATTCCTATTTAAACATCTGGATATTTGGAAACATTCTGTGAAGTTAGGAGAGTAGACAAGAAATGAGAAGCTGGTTGAGCAAAAAGCAACAGATAATGTGCAGCTAGCCTACTATATTTTAGATGTTAAACTGACTATTAGTTGCTTGTGATACTTGGGACATCATTTAGTTAGTCTAATAACATTAGTGTGTTTTTTTATTTAAGGTGAAAGAATGGAATGAGAAAGGAATGGAGAGATGGAAATCCTATCGGAGGCAGAAACGGGAATGGATTAAATTTGCTGCTGCCTGTAGGGAAGGAGAAGATAATTCAAAAAGAAATCCAATTGCAAGAGTAAGTTCCAAGCATTTTATATAGATAAAATTCAACACTTGTAAAAAGTTAAGTGAACAACATCTTAGCTAAGGGAATTTCCAGACCAGGTTTTATTATGCAATTGCTGTGTCTCATCGACAAAGTTTTATGTGGAGTTTAAATACTGGTGGGTTTTTTGTGACTGTGTGTCTCCCTTTCTATTCCTCACGTGTATGCGCTGAATTTTATTGCACCATTTATAGTTATTGTAAATTTTTTAGAAATAAAAAAATAGAAAAAAAAAAGATTCTGCCATAGATCCTGCTGGGCACAGAATTTGTTTTATTTACTAGATTTTAAAGTCAATACCAAATTGGTAGTGTTAGCTGGACTCAGCACTTGAGTATGTACTATTACAATAATTAAGTGAGGCTAAACCATACCATTCCCATGATTTTCATTCACTTAACTTTCACATAAAAACAGAAATCAGAACAATTATTTAAAACTTCCCTAACAAACCTTCTTCTTCCAAGGGTTCCATAATGAGAGATAATTACAATAGGTTGCCACTGAACTTTCTGATACCCCCAGTCTACCCAGCTGAGGAGCGCTTAGCCCTTCTACTTAAAGCTTCTGCCAGGTACCAATAGAGGTGAATATGTGGAGCTCAAGGTTGAACCCTAGCTGGGTAATGAAACATTTGCAAGAAAAAAACCAAGCTTTTGGTTCTCCAAGCATGGTTGGACTCCACGCTTCTCCCAGGTCTAGGAAAACAGAAAAGATGTTTTGGATTTTCCTGCCCAAAGGCCGGTGATATAGAACAAATTTGTGACAATCCATTAAAAAAAGGGCTAATTATGGAACCATTTAGTAGTCTTGCATGTGGGGAAGGTTTTCATTTCTATATAGAACTAAGGAAGCCAAATACATGGTTATAAAAAGAGTTTATTGAGAAAAGGGACATGCTGCAAAAACAAATGGAGGCACTAATCACATACACAGAATTCCAGATAAAATCGATACACTCAGCCTAATTACACTAGTTACTTAGTAGCTTAATCAAGGAGGATTTCAGCACTTGTTCACCATAGAGAAGAAAGAGGGAGAAAAATCATCTGGGCCTCCAGCTTGGAGTTTTATAGGCAGGTCCTTATTCTTATTCTTTCTTCTTTTCCCTGTGATCTTTCCTTAGCTCTACAGAACTGAAGGATATGTGAAAGCAGCCTCCTTGGGGAGACTGTTACTTTGCCTTATCAAGCACAACACTCGTTTTATGATGACCTGAATCAATCCAGCAAATCAGAAATTATTTAAATTAAAGCCACCTCCTAATGAATTGCACCTATCCAGGCCTCTCAAAATGGTGTCAGTTATCAGATGCCTTAGGATACTACTGAGCCATACCAGAACTAGAAGTTTATCACATTACTGAAGGTTAAAAAAAAAAAAAAAGATTGAGATATTTTCTGGTCTTGTTTCCTAATACAGATCCGATCAGATTGTGAAGAAACGCAGCCAATTATATATAAAATAAGTGGAGTAGGCATTGATCAGCATCCTGTGGGAGTATTTGTCATCAATCAGAAGACTGGTGAAATTAATATAACGAAAATAGTGGATCGAGAGGAGACTCCAATGTTTGTGGTCAGTACTATTGGCAAAATGGATCTTCTTTACCTATTACTGTTTATGATTACAATATCTAAATGATGATCACTCAGCCCCCCCCCCCCTTTATACAAGGTGGTTTCCTGAGACCCCTTGACATTTTAAGTATGTCTGTTAAGAACCAAAAAATATGCCTTTGCAGCAGCTGCTAACAAAACTTCCCCCTCCATGGAAACGTTAGTCTTTTTAATGGGGTTCCACTTTTAGTTTAAGAATGGATTTGGGGCTATACATCTTTCTAGGATGTTGGTGGTTTTTTAATATAAAACTGGGGTGTTTTTCTTGGTTGGTATACAGCTTTTTATTTTTGATTCTTTTGCTTTTATTCTTATATTATTTATGAGCTACTATGGTTATATTTAATATTTATCACTCTTAGCCACCTGGAATATGAGAAAAGTCAGGGATCACTTTGTAATTAAGTCAAAGATGACCTGAATTCTTGCAATATTGAATGAAGCTTCTTTAGCTCACTGTTGAAAGTATTTTGAATACTTTATACTCCTTTTGAATGAGGCTTTTTATTTTTTAATGTCTTAATCCAGATTCACTGTCATGCTATAAATGTTATGACTGGGAAATCAGTAGAAACACCTCTTGATCTTCGTGTTCGGGTTCTGGATATAAATGACAATCCACCAATATTTACACAACACATGTTCTCTGGGTCAATAATAGAGAGCAGCATGGAGAGTAAGTACTGGTAAATAAATGTGCCTATTCCAGAATAGTGACCAATATGTATAGTTACATGTATCATTTTCTCATCTGTATAATTTCTGATTTCCTGAAAACATAGATTTGAATGCAGCACTATCTTTCTTGGGAGTAAGTCTTAATTAATTTAATGGCACTGAGGAACATGCACAGAATTGTGCCACAAGTCCCATTTTTGTCAATAGAGAAATTAAGTTTGGGTTTAATTCTCTCCTATTGAACGCATTGGCACGTGTCACTACTCATTAACATTTCACTTTGAAAACTGGAAAAATTATTTTGTTTTCAGCTAAGCACAATATGCTATCCTCGTCAGTGAATAAACTACAGTTGATTTTATAACAGTTAGTCACATTTTTCCACTGTGATGAGCAAATGGGTCTGTGTGGCCTGTTTATGGTTTCCTGGCTTATTCTTGATCACATTTTCTATATCTCTCAATTCTCTAATTAATCCACAGTGGAGCATGTGGTCAGTGCTCCACCTGTCCAGCAAAAACCTCCAGGGCCTAACAGTGGTGGTTTATCTAGTATGGCATCTGTCACTATCACTGCAGCAAACTGAGATTATATCAAAAGAATCATATGCATGGAGATGTCAAGATGCATCCAGTGTCTGACATAGGCATGTAACTCACAGGTTTTGTATAATGGCACCATGATACCTGTTTCATCATTTAACTATTCCCCCCCCCCCCATGCTTGTGATCACTACCGCTTAATATTGCTCTATAGACAAACATTTGGGCAAATAAAAAATATAATATTTGTTCTGAGATAATTGAAATAATCTCAGAGTAAAATATCATGTACAACCTAAGAACACAATTAAAACAAAGCACTATATTACAATTAACTCAAATTGTTTGTTTAGATAGATTGCAAAATCTTTACCTTTTCATGGGGAACGTCCTTGAGAGCAGATCATTAGAAATCCATGAAAGTGCCTTCCCAGTATGAAAAATGCATTCCTTTTTCTTCTTTGTAAGCAGACTAAAATAGAGATTTTACAAATGACAGTGCTCTATGATTTTAATATCTTAATATCTTCAGCTCTTGCTCCCTTTTGTCCTTCCAGATACGTTTGTAATGAAAATAACTGCTATAGATGCTGATGAGCCAAATAATTTAAATTCCAAAATTGCCTACAAGATTGAAAGCCAGAATCCTGGAGGTCCATTACTGTTTATCTTGAACACAGAGAATGGAGAACTTCACATTGCAAAAGCTCTTGATAGAGAGGTAAAAACAAAACAGAAAAGAAAAACCTTTTGGAGGGACGTATTATTTGGTGTGGGTCTTCCGGGCTGTGTGGCCATGTTCTGGAAGTTTTGTTTCCGGCCACACAGCCTGGAAGACCCACACCAGCCATCATATTCCGGCCATGAAAGCCTTCGACAATACATTGACATATTATCTGTTGGGAAAACAGAATATTTTGTGGCCAGGATGTTGATGGAACTGGCATGGGGTGGTGGATGGATGAGTATGAGTTTTGTCAATTCCTCAATATTGTTTATCGTTTTCAAATGGTCTTTTTTAGTGTTCTGTGTTTTTGTTCTATTCTCTACCCAGAGTTCCTTCTGGTAGATGGGCAGCTATATAAGTTTGTTAAATAAATGAATAAATAAATATTTTCAAAATAAGTGAGATTTCTGGAATCTCAATAACTGTTGCAAGCAAACAATATGTAATGAAAATGACTAAAAAAAAAAAAAGGCATCCTTGCTCTTCTCAACCTCCCGGCAGCCTTCAATACCATCAGCCATGGTACCCTTCTGGACTGGCTCCAGGGGTTGGGAGTGGGTGGCACTGTATTGTGCTGGTTGTCTTCCTTCCTCTGGGCTGGTTTCAGTCAGTGTTGATTAGGAGAAAGAGGTCCAGCCCTTGGCCCCTATTCTGTGGGTTTCTGCAGGGCTTGGTACTCTCTCCACTCCTGTTTAACATGTACATGAAGCCACAGGGTAAGGTCATCCATCATTATGGGGTAAGATGTCATCAGGATGCTGATAATACCCAGTTGTACATCTCCACCTCTCCCCTTCATGGATCACTGCCTTGTCATGGCAAAGGAGCTTGCATAACTCAATGAAGCCATTGATATCCTGTCCTGGTGTCTGGAGGCTGTAAGGGTTTGGATAGGGATCAATAGGCTTCAGCTTGACCCTAGCAAGACTGAGTGGCTTTGGGTTTTGGGGCCTTCAGGTTCCAGGAACTTACCATCTTTGGTGCTGAATAGGGTTTCACTGACCCAAACAGACCCTGTGCACAATCTTGGGGTCCTCCTGGATTCACAGCTCCTGCTCAATGGGCAGATGGCAGTCATAGCTAAAAGGGCCTTTGTGGAACTTCAGGTTCTGCATTAGTTGCACCCATTCCTGGATCAGGAGGCCCTTCTCTCAGTCACTGATGCCCTGGTCACCTCCAGAATGGATTACTGTAACATGCTATACATGGGGCTGCCCTTGAAGATCTGGAAGCTACAGCTGGTGTAAAATGCAGCAGTGTGGGCTGTTATGTGTGCTCCTTGATCAGTACCCATTACACCTCTGCTCTATGATCTGCATTGATTGCCAGTTTGTTTCTGGTTTCAATTCAAGATGCTGATTTTAACCTTTAAAGCCTTACATGGCATGGGCCAGGTTATTTGAGGGACTGCCTCTCCCCCATTACATCTCCCTGTCCCATCGGATCTGGCAGAAGAGACATGTTACGGGTCCTGTCTAATAATGAATATCATCTGACGGGACCCAGGAGGAGAGCCTTTTCTGCCATAGCACCCACCCTTTGGAACATCATTCCCCCTGAGGTTAGACTGGTCCTGACCCTGCTGGCCTTTTGGAAGGCTCTTAAGACATGATTTTGTCATCATGCCAGGGGATCTGGTGGTGGCATGGAGCCTGTGAGTTGATTATACTGTTAGTAATTGTATGTATTGTACTGTCCCGCAGATTATGTTTTATGGTTTTAATTTGTTTTTAATGGTTTTTATTTTAGTTGTTTCACTATTTTTTTTTATTTTGTTATTTGTGTGAGCCATCCAGAGTCATGTATGTTAGATGGGCAACCATATAAATTGAATAAACAAATAAATAAAAGGGGGGGAAATCCTGAATATTTCTGAAGTGGTAATCCAATCCTTGATAATTTAGCAGTAAGTCTCATTAGTGCATTGCATTTAATCCAAACAATTATTTCAGTGAAAGAGCAAGGTAGAAGGAATATATACATATACATATACACACACATACATACATACACACACATACCAAAATATGAAATAAAATCCATATTTCATAAAATTAAAAAGCTCTGTTAGACTAATGTTCTTTATTATTTATATGAATTTTAAAGTATTTGTCATGTTATTCCCCCCTTCTTCTGTTTCTTCTTTCCCATATTTTTAGGAACAAAGTCAATATACTCTGGTTGTGAAAGCCACAGACAGGAATGGAGGGCCAGATGGAATATCATCAGAATGTTTATGTCAGGTTAAAGTTCAGGATGTGAATGATAATTTTCCTACTCTTTCACAGAGCTCGGTAAGCTTACTGATAGCCAATGTGATCCATAATTAGTTTCTTTTCAGTCTGGTAATTCTTGGTTTTATAATTATTCTTCCACACTCACTAACTGCAGTGGAGGATTAGTAGAAATCAACAGATCCATTTCCAGAAAAGGAGTAGCTTTAGATTCAGTGGATCCAAAGCCAGTTCCTCCATATCCTACTTACGCAATATCCTGTTTTCAGTCTTTGCCCCAACTACCAGTTCCTAACCATCTTCAGGACAAATATGACATCCTAGCTCCTTCCATAAGCAATAACAGGAGATATTGTAATTGAATTATAAATCATCAAGATAGAAATTATTTCTATATTTTCTAATAATCTCTGGGGATCAGAAATGGGATCTACGTAGGATTTTTATGCCTTTTGAAGTCCAAGAAGAAATGGATATATATTTGGTCCACATAGTTTCTCTTTTCTTTCCAAAGGAGAGAAAATAATTTAAAAGCTTGATCCAAATTTTGCTGAAGGCAAAACATTTAATAATGCAGTATTGGCTATGGTATCAAAATCAAACTAGGTAAGCTGACAACTTGTTAGACCAAAGTCCATGGCTTAAAATTTTCTTCACGCATCAAAGATTACATGTATTTTAAAAGAAAAAAATGTAGCTAATATAAATCAGTGTGATGGCATGAAAATAATTTTTGAAAGAATTATAAATTATATAAAATATGGTCTGACTTCTAAAACAGATGGGATTGGCTACATCTCATTGGAGAATCAACACTCAATGAAAATCTGTTCATTGCTGTGTAACTATGTATGAAATGAGTGTCTGATGAAAAAATACATAGGAAGTGAACAAGTGAAGCTATCATGAGTATACTTAGGCCAGTAGTACTGTTTCCACATCCCCGTGTAACAAATGAACTTTTTCACTAAAACAAATTATGCAGATTAGAATAGAAGGCTAGATTCTTCTTCCTGACATTGTAGTTGTTTATTCATAGGCAGTATTACTCTTAAAAACTGAAGAGCATTCAAAAATGCAATTTATTTCTCCCAATATTGAAGTAATGTAGCCCATGATGAGTTTTAGCAATTCATCTGTTCCCTGTATGAACTAGTTAGGAAGGACGATATAGCGTGGGAGGTTGTGTTGTCATCATGAGTGACAACATAGCTGCTGCCCAATAGAGGTAAAGAGGAGGAAATTACTGTACTCTATAAATTATGCTCACAGTATGATAGATAAAAAGAAAAGTGAGCAGGTGGGAGCACTATAGCAAGCTGAAGATGATCTTTGAGTTCATTGCATTTATTCACTCTATTCTCTTGAACATACATGCCAGGAATGGGGTCATGCTGATAACTGTTTTGGGTCTATAGTACAGACTTCTATAGTGAGTAACCCTTCATGTATGAAGCTGTATGCGCTTAGAAGCTCATTCCACCAATAAACAAATATCTAAAATAAATTAGATGTAAATTTCACAATAGCAAGGTGAAGCTCCACAGCCCAACCCAGCATTAAGCTCATACGTTTAACTGCATGCTTGAATAAGGTCTTTCCCCGATTAAGTTTTACAGTACTGCTGTCCTCAAGTGTATTCCACAACATTAAAAAGTGTCTTCACTTCTCCAGGTGGTTATCCTATTTATCCATGCACTTCTGTGCATTACCCAATAAGTAAGCATGAGGCACAACTACCTTGAATATCATAAGCTTATCATACAAGAACAGTAGTGGATGGTTAGTATTCGTAGCAAGTTTGAAATCACAGTGGCAATAGTACACCAAATTTCTTTCAAGTTGATGGGAATCTGATACATGTCTTCATTGCCAATTGCAATGTTCTTTCTTTTCTAGTTTTCAGTATCAATTCTAGAAAATTCACTGAGTCAGGAGCTGCTGAGGATACAGGTTTTTGATGCAGATCAAGAATTTACAGATAACTGGTTTGCGGAATTTTACTTTATCTCTGGAAATGAGAATCACAACTTTGAGATCACCATAGACAGAACAACTAATGAAGGTATCCTGAGTGTTGTAAAGGTATGAATTTCAAATATTCTTTTACTATTGTTGAAACTCAAATTTTGATTCTGAGTGTGTGATAAATCAATACTCTCCCCTGGCATTTTGTTTTTAACAGTAGTGCCCGGGTAAACACTTTTTTAAAAACTGGAAAATCATCTAGCTCATTACTGCTGTTTTTCCCAGACTGTGTCACTATGTGCCTTTGGCTGTGAATCAATAAAGGCTAAATTGGTTGTTAAATCCTCTGTATGGGATACAAGAAGTGGATGTAATGGGATACGGGAAAGAACTTGAGAGCCTGGGCGAAGAGACGCTGCCAAGGGAATGGTCAGATAAGAGAGAGCGTAGCCCACAGCTAGATAGTGGGAGGGGCAAGAGGCTCAGAAGAGACCCTTCCTAGTTTCTTGGGCTGTAAAGGAGACATGGCGGGGGGATTGTACTTTCATACTTGCAAGATCCTGTCAATGTAGATTTATAATAAAGTAGATTTAGCTCATCTGGATGTGATTCCTATCTGGTTTACCCCACAAGGGTTAGGGTAAATCTTAGACCTCAATCTTGCAAGTATGAAAGTACAATTCTTCCCCCTCCACCACCTCCTTTACAGTCCGAGAAACTAGGGAGGGTCTCTTCTGAGCCTCTTGCCCCTATCTAGCTGCGGACTATGCTCTCTCTTATCTGACCATCCCTTGGCAGCATCTCTTCACCCAGTTTCCCAAGGTCTTTCCCACATACCATTGCAGTGACATACCAAGGGCAGAGCAGGGATAGTGGTTGTCCGCCCTGGATGCAGTCAATAAGGGGGGTGGAGTGTGTCACTGCACTAAAGATGAAAAGAAAGCTAACAGTGGGTGTGAAGTGGGTCACTGCAGCCAGCACATCAATCAGCTGTTTGGCAGTTGTCAGTGAGGCATAGGCACAACAACAGAGGAGAGGGATGTTAAAAAATGATCCAGTCCAGGGGTAAAATATGCTAGGTACACTACTGGATATAAGTGTTATGCATATACATGGTTCAAAATAGTTTAAATTTGAAGAAAAAATGTATTAGAGAATGATGGCATAGTATCTCTGGGAATGGTCTATGCTCTCTGCTACAACCAGAATCTGACCTTATTTACATATTTAATTCTGTAAATATCCACGCTTGCCACACTTACCATTTAAGCTACTTCTGTCCTATGCTCATGCTGGCTTGACTCTTAAATGGGTTATGGCAATTCTACCCAGACTGAATAAATAAATAAGCAAACATCAGTGAATGTAATCCCCTTAACTCACAAGTCACATCATATTTTGGTGAATATGATCATCTTTGTCATCATCATCAAGCCAGCAAATTCTGCATTTTTAGTTTTAAATTATTTGTTATTCTGTAATCTGGATGGGATTTCAGTCACTCAGTCATGCTTACCATCATGACTTTTTTGATCCCTGGTTTCATTATGATTTGTATTTCAATTATTCCTTTGATTGATGAAATGACTTCTGATAATGCCACGTGAGATAAAAATAAGCACTGATATCACTGGCTGTGCAGCTAGCTTTTTCATAGCTAATCTGAAAATGAACTCAGCCATCAATATTGCAATATAGACGTACAGTGTTCTTGTATGTTGACTGAATTCTGTGATATGGAGACCTCACAACCAAACCCTGTCCATGCTCAGATAGCAGCCAATAGTTTTCCTTCTTATTTAAATGATCCTGCAGTTTTTGAACATTGTTTCCCTATCTAATAATTGCGGGGAAATATCTATTGCACCATATCAGGATGCCTATCTTTTTTGCCATATTTGCCTCTGCAAAGCCAATATTCCCTTCGTGTTTTTAAATTCTGCATTCTGTGGATTATTCAGCTTGTCTGAAGTAACTATCTCCACACTAGCAATTATGCAAGCTCTCAGTTTTCCATTTATCCTTATTAGGTAGCAGTTGTTGTATCCTGATGTTGTAATCATCCTGAATCTTACCCTTGTGCCTTTCTTGTCTATCATTTTTCTCATCCTCTCAACCACATCTGCAATGTATGGCAGATTTACATGCTGTTCATTGTTCTACTTTCATTGTCCAGATACTTTGCTCGCTCTAGTTACATCACTTCTGCTGTATCCATTACTTTGAAGGACACAGTATGGATGTTGAACTTCTTTTGGTTGAATATTGCTTTTTTTGCCTGGCCTGTTTATTAATGTGATGTTAAATTTATTATTATTAGTAATAATACTATGATAACTAATATTTATATGCCACATATTCTTCCAATGTTAGGCAGCTTACAACATCTAAAATTAAACACCCATAAAATCAATATATCAAACCAATAAATAGAAACAAAAGAATTAACAATTATAAGTAAATCCGTAACTGGTATCAAACAAGTCCAAATGAGCTCTTGAATAATTTTTTTTTCTTCATTTTCTGGAACATCATCAGGGTAGAGGTATACCTAAACATGGTGGGCAAGCTGTAATGAATCTTGGATGATGTACAGGTAGTCCACAGTTTAAGAACGAGTTCCATTCCCAAGGTCTGTCCTTAAGTCTAATTTGTATAGCTGGAACAGTATTATTGTACAATATTGTATAAGTAGTATGGTGTAATGAACTCAAACCATTGTGTATTTAACTTGAATCATTGTTTATTTAACTCAGATTTTGCTACAATAGGCTCCATTCTTAACTATGGGTTGTCTGTAACCTGGGAGTCCTTAACCTGGGGAACTTCCTGTATATCAGAAGAACCCATCATTTGTCTTTTGAAATATATAATTATTTGATAAGGTGTTTCTTTCTTGAGCTTTACAATAGAATCCTTTGGTATTTTTCTCTATATTTCAGGATCAAGCAAGTTCTGAATTTTATCACTAATTTATCCTGTTCATCTGAGGATGATAGTAATTTCATATCCCTAATGGAGTTAATTTGTTTCCTGATGATATTTGATTTCAGTAATATTGATCTTTTTAATATTCAGCAGAATCTCCAATCTGACCTCCTCTTTATTTGTAGTTAGAAGTTTTTGAATGGCTGGGTCTACTTCAGAAATGATTTCTTCCTATTCTTGGCTGATCTGAGCTGTCATTCTGCATGGACTATATTCCATATATCTGGATGTAGAATTAAATTAAGAGACAAGTGAATTTCTTTGTTCTATGTGTGCATTTGTGTGTATGTGTACATGCAACACACATAATGTACTCCTGCATGATGAATATATACAATATACTTAGTGGATATTTTAATTCAAATGAAAAATTCACATATGCCATTTCTTTATCTTAGGAAATTGATTATGAACAATTTTCATTCATCAACCTTAATATTGGTGTGCGAAATGTCGCTCCTTTCCACTCTTCTGTGGCTTCTCTTTATCAACCTGCTGGAACCCCAGTTGTGGTACAAATAACTAATGTACTTGAAGGACCAGCATTTAGTCCAGTTTCACTGACCATTACTGCATCTGAGAGCTTAACAAGTGAAACTATACTTACTTACAAGGTTGGGACATTCCAAGCCATCGATCAGGATACTGGAAGAGTTGCCACAAATGTCCGGTAAGATAGCCTTTGGCCTGAAGCTTATGTATTCAGCCAGATCAAAACAGTCTAACTGGAAGAGATAACCAGTTGCTTAGGATGCCAAAAGTCAGCCCCTTAAGCAGAGTTTTCTCTACTTCTTCAATTTGGTCTTCCCTTAATGAATTAAGCTTTTATATGGTTTTAGTATAAATATATATACTTAGAACTTTTATTTCTGAAATCCAAAAAACTGGATATTCATCATAAATCAACCCCAAGTACTATGTTCACTCAAGATTCTAAGCTAAATTGTGCCTGACTAGTGTGGGGCTCTATATGTATGGCAAAATGCAGCCAGTGAATCCAGAATTGGTATTCAGCCGTTGCAAGGGTTGCAGACACCTTGAGGCCTTGTGGCAAAAAACATGCATTAGAATTTTCTGCATTTCCAAATAATGCCTGCAATAGCACAGCGTTGAATGCTTCAGTGTGAGTAGTCAGTGGGCTTATTAACTGGTACTTTGTCAGGGAGAAAAAGCAATACATTTTATACCTGTAATGTATGTGGGAAAGACCTTGGCAGAATGGGGCAAAGAAATCCTGCCTAGGGAACAGTCAGATAAGTGACAGTACAGCCCACAGCTGGATAGTGGGAAGGGTAAGAGGTTCAGAAGAGACCCTCCTTAGTTTCTCGGGCTATAAAGGAGACATGGGGAGAATTGTACTTTCAGACTTGCAATTTCCTGTTAATGTAGCTTTACAATAAAGTAGAATTAGCTTATCTGGTTGTGTTTCCTGTCTGGTCTACCTGATAAGGCTGACAATACCTGTGCTATTTTAAAAAAATGTTTTCAATGGCTGTTAGGACTGCAGCTGTCAGAATTCTTCTTTTCATGTAAAAATCATTGCACCAATCAAATTGGGCAGTGCTCATTAGCAAAAAGTCTGGTGCCTGCCACTATTCTAGCATTCATAACTCATCCTAAGGCATTTCTATTGCTCAAAACACAGGTATGAGATAGGACGTGATCCTGCTGCCTGGTTTCAAATCAATCCTCAAACTGCTGTCATCACTTTTAAGAAACCTATTGATCGAGAATCAATTTATGTAGTCAATGGGGTATACACAGCAGAGGTGCTTGCTGTGACTATAGGTAAGAACATGGATTTTGTTTTAATATTCATTATTTCTCATAAGAAGTTGAAATCTACAGCTAATACGTGCTTAGAAATACTGAATTATTATTCCAGATATTTAAAACTAGCCGTTTTGACCAAGTGGGAAAGTGCCCTATGTTAAGTTTTAAATAGAAGAAAAAAGTAAATATTTCCCCTAAACATCTGGAACAAAGATTTTGCTGCTTGTGTTAAATCTCTTTGTCAGTGTTTCTCAAACTTGGCAACTTTAAGATGTGTGGACTTTCACTCCTAGAATTCCCCAGCCAGCCATGGAATTGTATTATCTAACAATTTGCTACTTAGATGCACAGGAATGCAAACAAAATTGAGTAGGGAGAACCACCACCACTTCTGGGCACATTTCAACCTTGTCCTTGCTAGTGCTTTGCTGTATACTTAGAGATCTGACAGACTCTGGATACTGTTCTTATGCGCTTTTAGTGTTATTCCCAGGTTTTATAACTGAAGTTTTAAATTACCCTTCATTTTGGAAGATGCATGTAAAATTACATGTGCCATTCAAGCCATTAAAAGCTGTCCCTTTCTTTCCCATCATTTCCTAATCTGCTCAAATTGACTGTGCCACATGTTCTTTGGGATCCAATTATGTATTGAGTTTATTGTACCTATGCAACATAAATTATTGGTTGATGACATTTACCTGCTCTTATTTTCCCTAATGGGTATTTTTTATTGCAGACAGACCTTACACAACAGCCACTGGTACTATTGTGCTCACTATTCAAGATGTCAATGATAACTGTCCCGTTGTGACTGAGGAGATCAGGAGAGTATGTATGGACAATCCAACAGTGGTGATCACAGCTAAAGATCTGGATGACTCTCCATATGGACCACCCTTTAAATTTAGTATACTGGCTCAGCCTCAAGGCAGCTCGTGGAATATCAGAATAGTAAATGGTGAGTGAAATTACATGTTCAAGGTTTTCCCATCTTAATAAATATGTTCTTTTTCCCCACCCACCCCTCCCTTCACTCATGTTCACACATGTGAAATATCTGCATCTGTATCTGCACACAAGAATCCACTGGTGGTAGCCTGGGCTTTTTAAAGAAGTATTGAGGTCAAATGTTCATTTCAGACAACTGCACTGCTCCCCCCTTTCTTTCTTCTTTCTGAATCTTTTGTCAGACTATATTTTCTCCATTCACTATAGGCAATAAGCCAATAAATAGGACCACACAAGGAAACCCAAAATAATGAAATAGCTTTGGGGATTATATTTAAACTGATATGTTTTATTGACTTGAATTTCAAGGGTTAATCCATCAGTCATATACAAATCCCAGCACTACCTGGTAGTGGCAACAATTACTTCTAGTCTCACTCGTTTTTAGAGAAGGAGGAAACACAGTCAGCAATATGAAAATGAGGAGGAGGAGCAGGAGGAGCAGGAGCAGGAGCAGGAGAAAAATATTTTGTGTCAGATAGTGTCAGTCCTTCAAGGTAAACCAGACTAGGAAACCAAAGTCATGCAAGCCAATACTACATTCATTACAAGATTATGGGAACAGAATCTTGCACATCTGAATGCACTTCCCCTTGCCCTCCTGTTATCTTTGTGAGAACTAGGGAGGGTCTTGTCTAAGATGCTTGCTCAGATTACAGTTCTGGCCTGGACTCAGATTTCTTTTATTTGACCATTGTCTTCATAGCACTCTTCTTCCTGTTCCTCAGAGTTATTCCTTCTGCCCATTAGAAACAGAAAAGTGAGCCATTGGCAAAGGTTCTATGCAATGGTTCAACATATTTAATGTAAGTGCCCCTTTCTAACTCTGAATAATTAAATTATTTGTAAAGTAAGTGCTAGGAAGTCTCTGCCTGCCCCCCCCCCCACACACACACACACCATGTTTTTGATCAACATAATGAGTGCAGTGCTGAGTATTTTCTCTTCTTCCCCATCCAAAACCACTTCTTTCAATTGCAAAATATTTTTGATACAGCAACACAGCTACCATGGACTGCAGGATATATGTTTGTGTGTGTGCATGTTCGTGTTTGAATTTTATTTTTCGAAGAATGTCCAGCACATGCTGGTAATTTAGGGTTAATTCAAGCTTTACCCCAAAGCCTAAGAATTGTCCAAAGAGTGCTAAATAATGTATATGTGATAAATTTAAATTTTTGAGGTTCTATTTTTTTCAGCTTTTTTGATAATTCTATTGTTCTAGCTCCTAAAATTCCAATAATTATGGGGAAACCTTTTGTTACATTATCATCTCTGTATGTCAACTGTTGTTGTTGTTATAAAATGGAACAGACTTCAGTAGTGAAATTCAACATTATACATTTTCCTCTTCCTCCCATCAGCCCTCTGAGAGATCCTTCAGATGAAGCTTAGAGAGGTGTGAGTGCAGGGCTGTGATAGAATGTCAGGTTCAATTCTGAAAAGATATCTTAGTCCTAGAAAAGTAGAAAGCATGAGAAACAAACTCCAAACAAGTTTGCCTTGATTGTATTATGTATAAATTGGAGTAGAGATGGGCTTTGACGGCTTTTAAGATTCTGCTACAATACCCTAACCACATTACGATACATTCCAAGACTTCTAGCAACTTCTAGCTTCCTGACCTTACCTATCTGCAGGGTTGACAAGGGAGAGGAGGAAGGAGAAAATGTATAATGTTGAAAACCATTGTTGTGATCAGTCTACATAGGAACCGAGAGAGAGAGAGAGAGAGAGATGGGTGGGTGGGTGGTTCATGCCTACCCTCCTGAAGACTTTTTGTTCCTTGAGTTTTCATAGTCAAATACACAATAACTGTTTAGGAGAATGAACTACTTTAATTATAGAAATTC
This sequence comes from Liasis olivaceus, assembly GCA_030867105.1. Lineage (NCBI taxonomy): Eukaryota > Metazoa > Chordata > Lepidosauria > Squamata > Pythonidae > Liasis > Liasis olivaceus. Next base: position 42,990,864 of record CM061350.1, on the reverse strand, counting down.
CAAAGCAGAGTTCTTAATATAATCCTTTCCCTTATTTCTCCCTACAGATACTTCTGCAGCTCTGTTCGCTAACACTATAGAGTTCGTAATTTATGAGATCCAAGTCAGAGTGATTGACAACAGTGGCAGAAGCTGTCAAAGGCCACTGGTAGTTCCTCTGCAAGCCTGTCGTTGTGATCATAATGGAATGTGTGTCAATATGGCTACTAGGAGAGTCAAAGTTATAATTGTTGGTGGAGGAACTGCTGGTGGAGGAACTGCTGGTGGAGGAATGGCTGGTGGAGGAACAGGTGGTGGAGGAACAGGTGGTGGAGGAACGGCTGGTGGAGGAATGGCTGGTGGAGGAATGGCTGGTGGAGGAACAGGTGGTGGAGGAACAGGTGGTGGAGGAATGACTGGTGGAGGAACAGGTGGTGGAGGAATGGCTGGTGGAGGAATGGCTGGTGGAGGAACAGGTGGAGGTGGAGGTACAGGTGGTGGTGAATTTGGAGGTGGTACTGACACTGGTACTGGAGGTGATGGTGGTACAGGTGATACTGATAACACATACATGCACGGTGGCATTGGTGGACATACTATTGACCTAGGAGGAACAAGGGAAACCGGTGGAGAAACTTCTCTTAGTGCTGCTGCCATTGGCCTGATGTTTCTTGGAGGATTAATATTTGTGTGTAAGTATTCTATAAGGACAGATTTATTCCTGATTTTTAAAAAAAAAATATTGTGTTTCACATATAATAAGACCTTTGGCCTCTTTTATTCAAAATTTTGTGGCAACATCTAATGGTTCTATAAAATACACCTTTTGATTCCCATTAATTAGGGAGGAATAATTGAAAACATTTCTGTTTACATGCCTAAAACTTTGCCTTAGGGTGTGACTGGTAGGGTAGGCTGACAACACTAAAATGTTGCTATGAACCCTGTCTCAACTTCTCCATGCAAAAAGAAAAAAACTCTCAGTTAAAAAGTGTTCTGCTCATGACGTCCATCTTTGGAACCTTGAGATGCATCATCTGTTGAATGGAAATGCACATGCTGATAATATTTCATTTCAAAAGTCTTCAAGTCTTAACATTATTATCCTGAAAAATGTTTGTTCATTTATTTAAGAATGTGATTGTGACTTTCAAAGCAAAAATTTCCCAAGAATATATAGCTTAACCCAAAAAGCAGCAAATCAAATAATTAAAATAATCAATAAAAAGAACTTCAAAAGCTTTAGACAACAGATATAAAATGACTAAAACACTGCATTATGGGAATTAAAATTTAAAAAGTACATGCCTAGCATCAAAAAGCAGCAATGTAGGTGCCAGGTGTGCCTCTCCAAGAAAAGCATTCCAGAGTTGGGGGAGCACAGCTGAGAAAACTGTGCCCAAACATCTACTCAGTGCAGCTCAGCCTGTAAGGGCACCTGGAGCAAGAGCCTCCCAAAATGATTATAGGGCTTCAGTAGAAATAGTAGACTAGAAATAGACTGGTCCCAGGTTATTGTGTGTTTCCATTTATATAAAGGCCAAATATTCAGTCTACTGATGAAAAGTATGTTACTTTTTCTTTTGTTTGGTTTCCAGTGGTACCAATTCTGATGTCACAGAGTGATTGTTGTGGTTATCTTGGATCCAGACATGCTGGTGGAGTGGGAGCTGGATTTGAGCCTGTGCCTGAATGCACAGAAGGAGCTATCCACTCCTGGGGAATTGAAGGAGCCCAGCCTGAAGATCGGGTTAGTTCATCACTAAAATACACCTAGACACAAGCATATTCCCATGTGTCTCCATGCAGATACATACTATTCCAATGTCTACCAACTGGTGCCCTCCACATGCGTTAGGCCAAGTCCCCACAAACCCCAACCACCAAGACCAAGGGCTAGTAGTTGACTACAGAAAATCTTTACCCCTTCCTAGACCAGGGAGCCTCTTTGCCAGTACCCATCAGTGGTACTCTTTCATTTTTTTCATGACCTTGGAGGCCAATCTGCACCCTGTTAAGAAAGAAGAGGGGAGGCTGCCTTTTCTTCCCATTGCTTTATCACTGACATACACTCAGAAAAAGACAGGGGAATAGGCAGAATCAGCAAGGAGGAGGACCAGAAGGGATTATTAGTGATGGACCCACTATTTGGGTATGGACTTCAGCAGGTACCCTGCTATCCCAGCCAAAGAAAAAGTTGTCCTCAAGTGTCAGCTGCACTAGGTAGACCAGACCAGGAAATCAATCCCAAGAAGGCTAACACTACTTTTATTGAGATCAGTATAATAACAGAATCTTGCAAGTCTGATTGTGCTGTACCTTCTCCTCCTCCTTATAGTTCAGTGAATTAGGGAAGCATCTGACTAACCTGTTTCCAAATGTTATTTCATTCTGGACTTTAAAAATGTTTTAGCCCCTTTTGTCTTAGGCAACAGATCCTGCATATCTCTGTCAATGTCATCTTCCTTACTCTACATCAAATCAAGCCCCACACATGGTGACTCTGTGAACCTAATCATGCAGGGTTTTTTGACAACTTTACAGTACTGGTTTGCTGTTGCCTTATTCCAGGATGGTTTTGCCCTAGTGGTCTCCCATCCAAGTACTAATCAGGTCCAAATCCTGATAGCTGCCAAGCCAAGATCACTTATGTGCTGACACCAAACTGGACTGATCCATTGGCAGTACTGGACATAGGCAGATAGATTCTATAAACCAACTAAGACATATATGCATGCAAATATAAGGTCTTGTTTGTACCAATCTCACTAACAAAGACTATTACTTTCCATTACATTTGCAGTTCTCCTAATCAGAGCAAAGTAATATCTATCTTAAATTTATGTTTCTTATTAAAAAGTATATATTAATAAGTTAACTTGGGCTTTCTTTCCAGGATGTTTCAAATATCTGTTCACCAGTAACTGGTGCAAGTAAAGGGGAGTTTGCAGACTCTTCAGGTAAACAAAGTAAATTTTAACTGACAAATTATGGTAATTGATGGGGATAGAAATGGCAGTAAAGTGGAAGAGTGAATTTGTCCTCACTCTTCTACATGTTAATTCTTAGCATTTATGGAAATAGAATCTCTGTGTGGACTCATGGGAATTTCACATAGCTACAAAAATTGTTATACAAAGAGCATCTACATAGCAGCAGAGTATGTGTTTCCTGTTATACTACTTAGATTGTAATATTCACAGCATCTCCATGGAAATTGGGCCTTCACTGTTTTACATTCATCTTTGCATTGATTAATTCATTAGACAATTGATCACTACTGTTCTTTGAATCCATCATGTATCATCAACATCATCACCAACACTATAATTATTATCATTATCACTGTTTTATGATGGTTCTCCTCCTTTCTCTGTGGCTGATTCCAATTGGTATTGACAGGTAGAGAGAGATCTTGCCCACAGCCCCTTACCTGTTGGGTGCCATAGGGCTTCACACTTTCTCCCCTTCTGTTCACATGAAAATGCTGGGTCATCTGCCAGTCTGCAGTCAGGTATCACTGATATGCAGATGATGCCCAGTTATATAACTTGAACCCTGGTTGGCTGAGTAAGTGACCCAGTGACTGGAAATGATGTGAGTGTGAATGGGGAGAAACAGACACACGCTCAATCCTGACAAGGCTGAGTGGCTGTGTCTATTTGGGTCCCATTGCTGACTCTCCATGGGGCTGCACTTCCCCATCTGAGATGTATGCAATTTAGGGGTCCTCTTGGACTCTCAGCTCCTGCTCAAAGAGGAGGTGGAAAGTGTGGTCAAGAGGGCCTTTACACAGGTACAAGTAGTGTGCCAACTGCACCCTTTCCTGGGTTGGGAATCTCTTCAGACAATCACTCATGTCCTAGTCACCTCACAATTTGATTACTGTAATGTACTCCATTTGGAGCTGCCCTTGAAGACCACCCAGAAGCTACAGCCAGTCCAGAATGTGGCAGCACAGGCAATAATAGGGGTATCATGTTATGTGCACATCACTTTGCGGCTTTGCAAGCTGCACTGGTTACTAGTAAGCTTTGGGGTACAATTCAAGGTGCTGGTTATCACCTTTACAACCCTTTGAGGCATAGGGCCTGGCTACCTGAGAAATTGCCTCTATCCAGTCATCTCTTCCCATCTGATTGGGTCCAGCAGAGTGGGTGTATTCTGGGTCCCCTCAATTAAACAATATCATCTTGCAGGACCCAGGAATTGTGCCTACTCTGTTTCAGTTCCTCCCCTGTGGAATGATCTCCCCCGAGAGAGTTGTGTGGCTCCCACCCTTATATTCTTCAGGAAACCTTTGAAGAGCTAGTTATTCTCCCAGGCCTTAGGGGCAGGGTGATTGTAGAGCCCCTTTTTGTCCTTTTGTTTTGAATAAATTAAATAAATAAATCATCATCATCATCAGAAATCTACACAACTAAATATGGTGATGGAGGAATGGTGAGTTCAGGAGTTGAAGAAACAACAGGACTTGGAGCAATAAAAGGCTATGGAACTACAGCTGGTTATGGGACAACTACAGGCTATGGGACAACAGGACGGAAAGAGACATTTGGAGGAATAAAAGAATACCGAGAAAGTGGTGTGAATATGGCTTTCCTAGACAGCTACTTCTCTGAGGTAAACCATTTCCTTATTTTCCATAAGTCCTCACATTGACCAAGGACCTTTCCCCAGGCATCATCCTCATCATTCTCATATATTAATAAATTGAAGAAAAGCCTTTTACCAAAGCCCTAGTTTTTGCACCAGTTAGTAATAGCAAACGGCAGAATCTAATACTACTACAGGTAGTCCTCGCTTAACAACCACAATAGGGACCTGAAAATTGGTCATTAAGTGGGACAGTCATTAAGTGAGTCACTATGTGACTGGACTGATTTTATGATCATTTTTACGACAGTTGTTAAGCAAATCACTGTGGTTGTTAAGCAAATCACTGTGGTTGTTAAGCAAATCACATGGTTATTAAGCAAATCCAACTTCCCCAATGGACATTTTTTGCTGGAATTTGCTTAACAATCACCTGATCCACTTAACGACATTGTAAAAAAAGTTGCAAATCGCAATCATGTGACTGCAGAGGGTGGTGCAACAGTTTGCAATGGTTATAACTGCGAGTACAGGTTGTAAACCCCTTTTTCCAAGGCCATCATAACTTTGAATTGTCATTACACGAACAGTTGTTAAGTGAGGACTACCTGTATTACATTCTTATAGTATTTTGGAAGCAAAACATGTAATACATTCAGTTGAAGTTTAGATTATGAATTAGGGAATCTAAATTAAGTTTTGATTCTGCATACTTGTATTTCTGCATCCTACTGGTAATAGAATTCCTCGTTTAATTGCTAACTTTGGCAAATACGAAATAGTACCTTCATTTCACATGAGGACACCCACTTTTTTCCATACTCTTCCACAGTTAATTAACAAAGTTTAATAGCAAAACAGAATTTTGTCATAGTTTGTTTAAACAACCTATGGTTAAAAAGCCATCATGCCCCTGACTGTACATAATGAGGAAAGTTTTTCTCCTCCCTTCTTTGGTGCAACTAAACTTGAGTTTCAGTGATCATGTGAATTTATAACCACACTAACAGTCTAGACTGGGACTAGGTTAAGACTGCTGAGATTTTGCTTTATTTTTTGCATTTGTTTCTTTAAAACACACACACACACACACACATAAAACATGGTAATCTTTATATAGTACCTACCAAAATATGGAGAATGGTGATAAGTAACTATTACGAATATTTGCTTAGGGTTCTGTTCAGATTTATGACAAGCCTAAACTGTGTTATGCAAAATAATGGTGGTGATGCATAGTGTCCACAATTTGCAACTGTTGACTTTCTTGGTGCAAAATTGGAAGTGCCTCTATACAGTATCAAAGAAAGGGCAAATTATCAATTTATCAAATGGGGCTGTGCAGCACTTTGGATTCAGTTTGAAGCAGCTGCTTCAGGGTATGCCAACATAAAAGCCGTCTGCACCTGCTTAAAGCAGCCCTGCGTTTTCCAAGGATCCCTGAGCAGCTGCAGAAGGCAGAGATGGGATCCTATAAAGGACGCAGCAGCTACACAACCCTTTTCAGAAGGCGCAGCCATTCCTAAAAGAACTATGTACAAGATGAAAATATTGTGCTTTGTGACACAAAATAGAGGGGGGGGAAATTATGCTTGTCTTGGCAGAAGGAAGGTGTCTGAATAAATCTAAGTGGCCCTTCCAGTTTTATAATTGATATCCAAGATAATCACCCTGCTTTTACATAGTTATTTTCTTAGATAATGTTTTGATAATCCCTCTCATGTTAATGATAAACAAGAATGCTAATTCTGTCTTGTTTGTTCATTTTTAGAAAGCATTTGCCTATGCTGATGAAGATGAAGGCAGACCTGCAAATGACTGTCTCCTAATATATGATCACGAGGGTATAGGCACTCCTGTTGGTTCCATTGGCTGTTGCAGTTTTATTGGGGATGATCTGGATGATTCCTATCTGGATACACTGGGTCCTAAGTTTAAGACCTTGGCAGAGATCTGCTTGGGAATAGAGATTGAGCCCTTCCCAGATGCCAACATGCCTCTGCCCAATCCTGATATTGAGGTAAATCTGCCACCACCTGGAACCACGATTGTTGTTAACACATCTTCATCTATGCCTCAACCTACTGCTGTTGGCGGTACAACAGTTGTTACAGAAAATACCTACACAACTACTTCCAATTTACAGCCTCCAAGGCCAATACCTGATCCTATGCTCCATGGTAACGTAGTTGTGACAGAAACATACACTTCAGGGTCAACAGTGAAACCCCCCACAATTAATGTTGATTCTCTGGGTGGATCAAATGTTGTGGTCAGAGAAAGAGTGCTTGCTCCTGCCACAGTCACTGATATGCATGGCATGATAGATATTCCCAAGCTACCAGATGGGTCAAATGTTGTGGTCACAGAAAGGGTAATCGCTCCTAATTCAAGGTTACCTGCTTCTTTGAGCATTCCCAATCTGGCAGAAGGGTCAAATGTAGTTGTGACCGAAAGAGTGATTCGACCAGCTGCTAGCTTGCATGGCAATATGAGTGTCCCTTCTGACATATCAAATGCACGCAATGTGGTTGTAACAGAAAGAGTTTTGTCTGGAACAGGAGTGAGTGGTGGCACTGGGACTCTAAGTAGTGGTCCTAACCCGCTGCTGGCTTCTGATAATCTTCTTAGTCAGGCAATTGGATCTGCTTCCCCTGGTACAACTCGAAGAAGGGTAACAAAGTACAGCACTATACAGTATTCTAATTAGTAAAAATCACTGGCAGCTATATGCTCTTGCAAAACTCCCCCCGCCCCCATTTTTTAGATTTGCTGCTAAATAATGTTTTTATTATTTAAAGATAGCAAATCAAAAATCAGAGAAAAATGATTCTTGCTTGAAACAGAATCTCCTAATGCTATTTAGTTATAAACCGAAATATAGGGGCACTGCCAATGTAAGAAAACTCTGATTTTTTTTTTTTTGGAAACATGATAGTGTACATAATGGAGGAATCACTGACAGAGTCTTTTGTATATATTTGCTGTTGAGCAATATTGGACCATCATATCACTTCTTTGTACTTATTAACATCATGGTAAGGAAAAGCAACTGTGATCAAAGTGATTTAGATGAACTGTTAAGTTCTGGAATTCTTTACCATATTTTAAAGCAGTTGCATAGAAGCTGTTCCAAATAATAATTCCATAAATTAGGCATAATTTAGTTTCATCTTAAAGCAGTTAGGCAGCACAAGCAACTAGACAAAAAAGTGCCATCAGAAAAACGTGGCAAATATTAATTCTGTATGTCTGAATAAGACCTTGTGTGAATTACAAGCAATCAATATAGCAGTCCTTAAGAGTGACAATATTCTGCTTTAACAGTAGAAATGTACAGGATGTTATCAGATTTAAGCAGCGTATCATGTATTGTGAAAGTATTTGTGAATGGACACGGTGCTTCATCTAAATTTCCATTTCAGTCATTACAGTCTTATGATCCAGTGTCCGACTACAAAGTCTTCCTACCCATAGAGACTACCCTATTCATGAATCTGTTAGCTCTTTCAGATGTCTTAAATTATGCAAGCACATTATATTGTTCTTGACCAGCTTTCTATTCCACATTAAATTTGGGCTGAAAAGAAATACATAAATATAGCAAACAACAACTCATCCTTCCTTGATTATCCAGAGATAAAGGTGCTATATGTCTTTTAAAAAGAAATTTGAATACCAAAATATTCTTTTCCCCAATGTTTAAACCGCAAATGCTGAGCTATTAAAATATAGAAAGTATAGACCTCATTGGCCAGAATCCAAAAAGCTATTTTAGACATAGAATTGACAGGAAAGTGGTAGAAATTTGGACCTATTCATTTTTCGATAGCAAATCACAATGCCTTCTTGCAACTCACTCTCTCTATTGATATATGGTTGTGAAAATAAAAAACATTTACGTTTCCATTCTCAAATAAAAGACTACAGATGATTTTCCATCAGTTTCTAAATTAATTTCACTCTAACAAAATCCTGCTGTTTGAGAGCAAAAGCTCATAACCATGTTTGGCATGAAAAAGTAACAACATAGTTCTTTGGAACCTGACCTCCATGTTTTAGTTATGTACCATATGTAAACTAAAAGTAGCTTCAATATAGAGAATACACTCTAATGTAAATATAGTTGTTAAACACAGGGAATTTTTCCCCACCAGATTATACTAATGCATCCTCTTTACCTTTTATGTACACCATTAGTTTTGGTAGAGAATTCTATAGAAAAGTAAGGATATGGGTTTTCATGTCTACTCCCAGCGTTAATTTCCTTCCCAATTTAACACGCATGTTGACCATCCCAAAAATACTAAATAAGATGTAAATACAAGAGCAATTTCTAATACATCTAGCAACTTTATCTAGTATCCACCCTTGGTTTTTCTATTGCAGAAAGCTTCACCTTCAGCTATTTTTTCCTACATTGAAAAACATGACAATGGAACCATAGCTTTAATTTGTTATTCTATCTTTTTTGGATCTGCCCAAAGCAACTTGAAACATTGCAAAATATTCAAAAATGTGCATATTGAAACTGTAATACTTTTCCCAAATATTCCTGGAAATCATGGTTTCAGATATGAGACATCTTTCACTTACTTCCCCTAATTACTAATTTGATTATTATGCCCTGTAATTATTTGATGAGATATTTACTATTATGTAATTATGTAATGACACACCCATTTTATATTTATGCAGCAATCACCCCCGTTGCTACTGTATTTTTGCACAGTTCAAGTATGAAAAGTTTTATGCCTATAGAAAATTAACACCTATCCTTTAATTAAAATCTCTATTTGGTTCTTGAGCTCGGCAGCATGCATGTGACTGGGCTGGTGTTGCAATGCTGCAACACTGTTTATGTTATCTGACCCACTCCCGTGCTCCCCCATGAACACTGCTGCTTGAGCATGATTTGGTTATAGTAATACAGGCTAAAACCAATGTTATGAAGCAGCCATTTGAACCCCTCTGTTAAAGGGAGCACCCTTCAACTGTGCCCATGAAAGCAGCTTGGACACTATAAAGAACTGCCGCAACACTGGGGCTGAAAAAAGAAAATTGTATTATTTGACTTTGTAAGCTAAAATCCATGGCAAATGTTTCCCCACAGGAGAGGTCTACCTGTAAATGGCCTTCTCCTAATATATTTCACATTTACATTGTATAATAGACGTTAGCATATGCCTTAAAAAAAGTTGTACTTCTTAAAACATGTATAATGATCTAAAATATTATGACATATCCTAATATTACAGGACTGTATTTGCAGTCATTTTTTAATTTTTATTCTTATGAAAGCAAATTTTATGTCTGAATTCATGTCATGGGATGCAAGTAACTCCGATTAAAACCTTTTTTTAATGAACATCTTTCTAGGTAGTAATTGTCTTTAACTGCATTGACTCTCTTTACAAATTTAACACTGAAAAAATGTAGGCTTTTTCCCTTGCCAACCAGAAACAAGTCTGTCATTCAAGTCATGATGTCTAAAGCCTTTCTAAATATAAGCTCCCATTCCTGGTTTTGGGTGTGATTGCTTTTCAGAAAGAATGTTTTCTTTGGGAATGAAATATCAGAGCTGTGGGATTACAATAAATTGGCACACAAGCTTAAATTTGAAGATGTAACATAATATTAATAAAATGTCTGGGCAAATTCTCTTTTACTCTTTTAATGTTTATTTACTGTTGAACATGATGTAGAGCTCCATGGGCTGAAATTTAATGGGCATAAGAGAGAATACAGTTCCCTTTACTCACTCTTCATACCAAACACGTGATAGTCAGTCAGTCTGATCTAGTTCAATGGCATTTTTGAAAAATATGCCTTTGAATCAGACTGACCTTCTTGTTTTTCCATTAACAATTAAGCAAAGGATCTTAATTCCTTTGCTTTTTTCCAAATAGTGTTGCATAAGTATTTCTTAAACAAAACCAACAATACAACGGGTTGGAAAGTCCTCCAAACTAGATTGCAATTGCAAGCGTGTTCCACCTGAAGGAACACAGGTTGCCTAGAAGGAAGCAACTGCCATCACTCTCTAGCAGCAATGAATAAAGAAGAATGGTGAGCATTTCAATGTGAAATGTCAAGCTTTTATCTCACATACATGCTACAATAAGCAAAGTGATTCAATCCTAAATGTGGGGTAATGTTCTCTTTCTTTATAACTCTCAACCTTTCTAGCTTCAATGACACCGCACCATAGAAGCTGGGTAGGGTGTGGCTATTTATGTGGCTCAAAACTGAGCTAACAACATTTCAGAATCATACAGTAAAAGCCAGGTGAAACCCTCCATCAATATTCTACAGGTGAAACTCGAAAAATTAGAATATCATGCAAATGTTCATTTATGTCAGTATGGCAACTCAAAAGGTGAAACCAATATATGAGATAGACGCATTACATGCAAAGCGAGATATGTCAAGCCTTACTTTGGTATAATTGTGATGATTATGGCGTACAGCTTATGAAAACCCCAAATTCACAATTTCAGAAAATTAGAATAGTGTGAAAAGGTTCAATATTCTAGGCTCAAAGTGTCCCACTCTAATCAGCTAATGAATCCATAACACCTGCAAAGGGTTCCTGAGCCTTTAAATGGTCTCTCAGGCTGGTTCAGTAGGAATCACAAGCATGGGAAAGACTGCTGACCTGACAGTTGTGCAGAAAACCATCATTGACACCCTCCATAAGGAGGGAAAGCCCCAAAAGGGAATTGCAAAAGAAGTTGGATGTTCCCAAAGTGCTGTATCAAAGCACATCAATAGAAGATTATGTGGAAGGGAAAAGTGTGGTAGAAAAAGGTGCACAAGCAGCAGGGATGACCGCAGCCTGGAGAGGATTGTCAGGAAAAGGCCATTCAAAAGAGTTGGGGACTTTCACAAGGAGTGGACTGAGGCTGGAGTTAGTGCATCAAGAGCCACCACACACAGACGGATCCTGGACATGGGCTTCAAATGTCGTATTCCTCTTGTCAAGCCGCTCCTGAACAACAAACAACGTCAGAAGCGTCTTACCTGGGCTACAGAAAAAAAGAACCGGTCTGTTGCCCAGTGGTCCAAAGTCCTCTTTTCTGATGAGAGCAACTTTTGCATCTCATTTGGGAACCAAGGACCCAGAGTCTGGAGGAAGAATGGAGAGGCACACAATGCACAATGCTTGAAGTCCAGTGTGAAGTTTCCACAGTCTATGTTGATTAGGGGAGCCATGTCATCTGCTGGTGTGGTCCACTGTGCTTCATTAAGTCCAGGGTCAACGCAGCTGTCTACCAGGAGATTTTGGAGCACTTCATGCTTCCTTCCGCAGACGAGCTTTATGAGGATGCTGACTTCATTTTCCAGCAGGACTTGGCACCTGCCCACACTGCCAAAAGTACCAAAACCTGGTTCAATGACCATGGGATTACTGTGCTTGATTGGCCAGCAAACTCGCCTGACCTGAACCCCATAGAGAATCTATGGGGCATTGCCAAGAGAAAGATGAGGGACATGAGACCGAACAATGCAGCAGAGCTGAAGGCCACTATTGAAGCATCCTAGTCTTCCATAACACCTCAGCAGTGCTACAGGCTGATAGCATCCGTGCCACGCCGCATTGCAGCAGTCATTGCTGCAAAAGGTTCCCAAACCAAGTACTGAGTACATATGCATGCTTATACTTTGCAGAGGTCCGATATTGTTCTATTTCCAATCCTTGTGTTATTGATGTCATGTAATATTCTAATTTTCTGAGATTGTGAATTTGGGGTTTTCATAAACTGTATGCCATAATCATCACAATTATACCAAAGTAAGGCTTGACATATCTCGCTTTGCATGTAATGCGTCTATCTCATATATTGGTTTCACCTTTTGAGTTGCCATACTGACATAAATGAACATTTGCACGATATTCTAATTTTTCGAGTTTCACCTGTATGTGTCCGGCACTGATCCAGCCATTCAGCAGAATAAAAGCAGGTATCTCAGATATTCAAGGACATGCAACAGAGTCAAATTGCCAGTTTGATCAGCTTCCTTCGATAGAATGGGATGGATGCCCTCTTGCTTCCCCTTGTCAGCAATCTTATCTATGTATTCCATATGTGAAGAAAGTTGGGATCCCATCCACCGATCCCACTTTCTTTCACTACATGACTGCCACAGTTGCCAATGAATATGTGTATACACAACCCAATACGTATGATCTCTAAGATGCAATCCATAATTTTCCAGAGTGTTTTGGAATGCTACGTACACTCTCTTGAGCACATTAGAGGAAAGGCAGGATATAAATGTAACAAATAATAAATTCCAAATTCATGCATTTGGAAAATATGCATTGTGATATAAAACATGCATTCCTATGAAAGTGAAGAGGTGATCTTCAACATACAGAACCAGTATTTCCTGGAATAACAGTAGTCAGATTTGTTCTACATACTTTTAGTAGGGATTCTCTGGGCTTAGGGAGATGAATAGCAAAGTAGAGATCATGTTTTTTGCAGATGTTTCACCCCGATTCCAGTGAAGCTACCTCAGAGGTGGGAATTGCTTTGCAGCATTTATAGTCTGTGTGGAATTTGAATAGGGGCTTCTGGGAAAGAATCAGTTGACTGGTGGTTGGAAATGGTGCCAGCTCTGTTATGCAACACCTAGAAAACTTTGCCCTTCCTAAGATCTAACCCCAAACACAAATAAGTTATGTCAATTATATATTTTCCATCCTAAAAGAAAGCCAAATAGAAAGCATTTTTCAGACACCAAATTCCACATGCCCAGGGATCATATTCACCATACAGATGTAGAAAGAGAACAAATGTTCATTTCTAGACATCTTCATCATTAAACTAAATGATGGCAGGCTGAAAACTCGACTTTACAGAAAACCCACCCACACAGACTGAATCTTAAACTTTCACAGCAACCAATGCACAACATATAAGATGAGCTGCATAAAACCTTCCTCAACAGAGCAAAAACACACTGCAGCTTACCAGCACTCATAAAAGCAGAATTCAACTACCTCCACAGCATATTCAGTAAGAACAAGTCTCCACTCCCCAAAATTCATCAAAAAATGCACTAGGAAACAAAATAAATACAGAACTAAAAGACATTCCAAGCATCACCATAACAACACTCCCATAAATAAGAAATGTATAAGAGCACACCAGATTATTTGAGCCACCAGGCATCATTGTGGTCCACAAACCCCTAAAAAACTCTACGAAAAATTCTGTATAAGCCAAAAACTACAATGCCATCATGAAATGCCACCATCACATACAGGATCAACTGTCTGGGTTGCAGCCAGCACTACGTAGGACAGGCAGGGCACCAGTTACACCAAAGAATCAAAGAACACATCACCAAGCAACTGATAATTCCCAGGAAGTCTCCAGTCACCAGCCAATCCCACAAAACAAAAGAAGTGACTTCAAGATTGAACACTCCTACTTCAATATTGATCTCTTTAAACCTGGAGAGCCCCAACTAAAATTACGTAGAGAGAATCAGGTATACTGTGGGGCCTACCCTTTATCTTTGCTAAAAGCTACTTACACTCAGCATCTGCGTAGGGCTCAAACAGAAGGGTGGCTAGAGAGATGAACATTTTTCTTGAGCAAATTCCAGCTATAATTTCCAGTAAAGAAACATAATGAGTTCAGTGATTACACACAGAGGAATTAGGAAATAATAATAATAATAATAATATGAGGAAATGGATTTGCGCATTCAGTCATTTCAGCTAACCTAGGATTCTGATGGAGCAATATGTGCTAATCATCATAAGTCAATCCATTCCAGATGGACTGAAAGCCTTTCCCTGGGACTCTCCAAGTTTACCGGACTCTTCTCCAGCTTCAGATGGGAAATGATGTCCAACCCAACTGGAAGACACTTGATTAGAGTAGTTTGGCTGCGAATTCATCAGGCACACGTAGCATTCACATATTATATGCATCCATAATATCATAGAAACACATAATGGAGCATCACCAGTCTGAATGTTATCAATATTGTACACATGCTTTATATTTGCATTTTTTGCATTAAAGGATTTGCAGATAGTCACATTGACGAGCCTTCAACCTTCACTTTTATACAGGACCAGGCAATCTTTGGGCTTCACGCAGAGGCTAAATCACATTTCTGTAGCGTCCCGAGCCCATCACCATCCCTCAAAAAGATTGTGCCACCAAACTTCAGGGGCCAATAGCTTAATTGTGGTGTCTCTCTCTTCAGTATTAGACAGAAAGGAGTGGAGGAGGGGGTTATATATAATTTTGCTCATACTTAGTTTTGTTTTTGCTTTTCTCTTCAACTTTGTTTTGTTAGTGAGAGATTACACTTTTTCCACTATGCACTATTTAAAAAGCAAATCTAGTTTATTTTTACCCTTTAAATTGTGGACTTGAAATTGTGCTTCCGTGTTCCAGCTCCTTGATCTCAGCCCCAGTACTCCCTTCAGGGCCCCTGGCCTCAGACTGCTGCTACTGAATGCCAGGTCGGTCTGCAATAAGGCTTCCCTCATTCATGATTTAATCATTGATGAAAGGGCCGACCTGGCATGCATTACCAAAACCTGCCTGGGTCCAGAAGGGGGAGTAGCCCTCTCTGAGCTATGCCCAGTTGGGTTTGGGGTGTGGCATCAGCTGAGAGTCCAGGGCAGGGGTGGGGTTGTAGCGATTGTCATCCGGGAATCCCTTACGGGTTTCAGGAGCACTGTCCCACAGGTCCCCAGATGTGAGACTCTATTCCTCAGGTTGGGATCAGTTGGGATTGTTGCTGTTGTTCCTGCCTCCCCGCTGCACAGCAACCTCCCTGCCTGAGCTCCTTGCCTCCATCTTGGGGTTGGCAGTGGAATTCCAGACTTATGGTTCTGGGGGACTTCAATCTGCCTTCTCTTGGGGTGGGGTCAGAGGTGGCTCAGCAGTTCATGGCTACCATGATGTCCATGGGCCTATCCCAGGTCATCTGCAGCCCAACACAGGATAGTGGTCACACTCCAGATTTGGTGTTCCTCTCAGAGCAGTGGCTGTGCTCTGAAATTGGGGGAGCTTTTGGTGTCTCCTTTGTCAGTATCAGATCCTGCCCTAATTTCCATGGGATTCTCTAGTGCCACTACCCACTGCAGGGAGGCTGGACCCATTAGATTGGTCCATCCCCAACGACTGATGGAGCCGGATGGGTTTCAGACGGAGCTAAGGGTTCCTTCTGCTGGTCTGCTGAATGGTCCATCTGAAGCCTTGGTTGCCACTTGGAATAAAAGGGCAGCTGGGGCCTTGGATTGGATTGCATCCATGTGACCTCTCCCCTCCCGTGGGTTCCATCACTCCCCATGGTTTATGGAAGAGCTGAGGGAGATAAAACGAGAGAAGAGACGTCTAGAGCATCACTAGTGCTCAAGCAAGGACAAGCTTGACCTGACATGGGTTAGAGCCGCTATTAAGGCCTACCTTGTGACACTAAGGGCAGCAAGGTGACAGTACCTCTCCATCCTTATTGCATCCGCAGATTGCCACCCTGCAGCCCTGTTTCCAGTGACATGAGCCCTCTTGGGTAAAGGGGGCCTGGAGAACCTTTTGCATGCAGAGGAATTTCCTCAGAATCTCTTCAATAAAATCACTCAGATTCATTCACAGTTGGACACTGGTTTTGTTGCAGGTCCAGAGGAGATGCCTGGGGTGGAGTCTTGTCTGGTTATCTGGGAACGGTTTGAACCTGTTGGACCTGAGGAAGTGGACAGGGTCCTTCAAGCTGTGAGCTCAGCCACCTGCTTCCAGATCCATGCCCTTCCTGGCGTGTGAAAGCGGCCCAGGGCGTGTCATGTGACTGGGCTGTAGTGGTGGTTAATTGAGGGAGGGAGTTGTTCCGTTGCCTCTTAAAGAGGCTCTGGTGCACCTAGATCCCACCATACTGGACAACTTTCATCTACTATCTACCCTCCCTTTTTGGGGTAAGGTGGTTGAGAAGGTGGTTATGCAACAGCTTCAGAGGGCCTTGGATGAAATGGATAATCTGGATCCTTTTCAGTCCAGATTCAGACCTGGGTATAGGACAAAAACAGCACCGGTCACACTTCCAGATAATCTCTGGTGTGGGCAGAATGGAGGTAGTGCATCCATCCTTGCCCTACTTGACCTCTTGGTGGCTTTCGATACAATTGACCATGGTATCCTTCTGGATAGGCTCAGGGGACTGGGGGTGAGCAGCACAGTGTTGTGCTGGTTTGCCTCCTTTCTCCAGGGTCAATTCCAATCGGTGATGATTGGGGAGGAGAGGTTCCACCCTCACACCTACTACGTGAGGTCCGCAGGGTTCAGCTCTCCCTCTCCTATTTAATATCTACATGAGACCTCTGGGTGAGCTCATCCATCGCCACAGAGTGAGGCATCATCACGCTGATGATACCCAACTACATATCTCTGCCCCTGGTGAAGTAAGTGATGCTGTGGATGCCTTATCCCCGTGTCTGGAGGGTGTGAAGGTCTGGATGGGGAACAACAGCTTCAATTGAAACCTGGGGACACTGAGTGGCTTTGGGTTTGGGGTCCTACTGGTTCTGGGACTATACCATCTTTGGTGCTGGATGGGGTGGCACTGCCCCAGACAGACCCAGTGCACAATTTGGGGGTCTTCCTAGACTTGCAAGTCCTGCTCAAAAAGCAGGTGGCAGTTGTGGCTAGGAAGGCTCGAAGAGCAGGTGGCATTCAGGCTAAGAGGGCCTTCGCACAACTCCATGTTGTGCGCCAATTGCACACCTTCCTCCTCTGCTCGCAGTCACTCACACCCTAGTCACCTCCAGATTGGATTACTGTAATGCACTCTACATGGGGCTGCCCTTGAAGAGTATACGGAAGCTTCAAGTGGTGCAGAATGTGACAGTGCAGGCAGTTATATGTACTCCTAGAAGAACACATATTATATCTCTGCTTTGTGAGTTGCATTGGCTGCCGAATTGCTTCCAGGTCCAATTCAAGGTGCTAGTTTTGACCTTTAAAGCCTTTCATGGCATGAGGCCAGGTTCTCTGAGGGACTGCCTCTCCCCAATCACATCAGCCCACCCCATTAGATCCAGCAGGGAAGGTATGCTATATGTTCCATCGGCCAGGGACTTGCTTTTGGTGGGTCCCAAGAGGCAGGCCTTCTCTGCCAAGGCTCCCTCCTTGTGGAACATTCGCCCCCCTGAAGTGAGGCTCACCCCTTCTCTGCTGTCATTTAGGAAGTCCCTCAAGACCTGGTTGTGTCATCAGGCCTGGGGGTCTTTGGGAACCAGAGACATTCTTAGATGGCTCCACTGTAGTTGATATTCTGCTCTCTCCATGGAATTTGTATATTTTAAAATCTAAAATTTTTAAAATTTGTGATGATGTTTTTATCTTAATAGTAATTTTTTACATTTTTATAATGCCTGTTTTTATTCACTTGTTATTTTGTTGTACACCACCCAGAGTCACTTTATGTGAGATGGACAGCTATATATGTATTTGTATTTGTATTTGTATTTGTATTTGTGTGTGTGTGTGTGTGTGTGTATAAAAAAATAAAAATAAAAATAAAATCAGGTATACTGTGGGGCCTACCCTTTGCTAAAAGCTACTTACACTCAGTATCTGAGTAGGGCTCAAACAGAAGGGTGGCTAGAGAGATGGATATTTTTCTTGAGCAAATTCCAGCCATAAGTTCCAGTAAAGAAAAGTAATGAGTTCAGTGATTACACACAGAGGAATTAGGAAATAATAATAATAATAATATGAGGAAATGGATTTGCGCATTCAGTCATTTCAGCTAACCTAGGATTCTGATGGAGCAATATGTGCTAATCATCATAAGCCAATCCATTCCAGATGGACTGAAAGCCTTTCCCTGGGGCTCTCCAAATTTACCGGACTCTTCTCCAGCTTCAGATGGGAAATGATGTCCAACCCAACTGGAAGACACTCGATTAGAGTAGTTTGGCTGTGAATTCATCAGGCACACGTAGCATTCACATATTACATGCATCCATAATATCATAGAAACACATAATGGAGCATCACCAGTCTGAATGTTATCAAAACTTTACACATGCTTTATATTTGCATTCTTTGCATTATAGGATTTGCAGATAGTCACACTGACAAGCTTTCAACCTTCACTTTTATATAAGACCAGGCAATCTGGGCTTCACACAGAGGCTAAATCACATTTCTGTAGCATCCTGAGCCCATCGCCATCCCTCAAGAAGATTGTGCCACCAAACTTCAGGGGCCAATAGCTTAATTGTGGTGTCTCTCTCTTCAGTATTAGACAGAAAGGAGTGGAGGAGGGGGTTATATATAATTTTGTTCATACTTAGTTTTGTTTTTGCTTTTCTCTTCAACTTTATTTTGTAAGTGAGAGATTACACTTTTTCCACTATGCACTATTTAAAAAGCAAGTCTAGTTTATTTTTGCCTTTAAATTGTGGACTTTGCCTTTCAGTGTTTCCTGCAGAGGTTCCAAATGGATCAAAAACTTTACCCCTACACTCTTTAGTGGCATTATTGTATCACAGTAGCAACCTATATGGCCTTCAGTGGCAAATATCTTTAGCCCTGCCCCCCAAAATGCTGTTTCTCCATGCTTTATTATTATAACACAGCCAGTCAATCATGATATGAGTACTTTCAGTGTTTTGTAGAGAAAATAGACATGTACATGTGCTTTTAGGACTCAAAGCAACCCTCAAAAGAGTGCAAGCAGAGTAAAACCCATTTAAGTATATTTAAAAGAGGAGCAAGATAAAACAGCCAAAACCTGATCAGCTGGGAAAGCAGAACTTTCAAAATATGCTAGATTAGAACTTTATCCCAAAATAATCCCTGAGTTCACACTGAGCAAAATCAAATACTAAATGACTTAGTCAAGATAGAGCCTTCCCAAACTCCATGTGAATGAGTTCATTGTATATACGTGCCTGTGCATGATTAATGTTGTTCTTTAGCTTAGTCAGCTCAACATGGGAGTGGAATTTGTGAATGAAGTCTGAGAAAGTTTCATAGGTAAGAATTGCTTCTTCATGAAGCAATTCTTCTAACTGAAAGGGAATAGAAGATGGAAAATTAGGCTTGATGGTTGTGCAAAATATTGTCTTAGATTTCATCATTGGTTCATTGGGGTGCAGGGTCTTAGATATGTTTTAAAAATTATTTTAAAAATAAATTTTAGATTCTATTTTAAAAAGCATCAACAAATATTTAAAAAGAACAAGAACAAGCACACAAATGAAACACAGAAGCAATCCTGATGTTATATATGCTCATTTAGCATAGTTTCAGGGATTTCAGAAATCAAATGGAATGCATTAAATGGACTCCTCAGGGTCCTTTGAGCCTACAAACTACTCCTGGAGTTGACAAAGCCATGGTTTGGGCTTAATTTTGGGATGATATTAGAAGAGTTTTAAGGAATAAACTAGTGCCTTAAGCATAAAAATCAATCCTGAAACCTACAAATTGGACTAATTTTGTTCACATAGGGGAATTTATGGGATCAGATTATGTTTCCTTAAAGTTTCCTTGAACTTCCACAAATCCAAGAAGCGAGCAGAGGCTGTGAACCACAGCTAATGTGGTTAAGATTTTGACTAAGATTGGGGAAATAAGGTTTAAGTCTACTTTCAGCCATGGAAGCTCACTAGGTGTTTTTGGACCAGTCAATTTTTTTCAGCCCACTATACCCTATAGAGGTGCTATAAGGGAAAAAATGGAGGACAGAGTTCCACATATATTCATGAGTCCCTAGCCATTGTCAAATAAATCAAGAAGGTTTAACATCACCAGCAATATTATATGCACCCTTAGTTACCAGGAACTGAGCTTGACTTGAAAGACATACGACCTTGATACAGGTAGTTACGCACATTAATATAATATTACATGTACAAAGAGTAGGTCGGTGAGCTGTATTTCCCTCGTCTAGAAATCCTGCCTAGGTTACTGGGATGATATTGGCACTCATCATCCACAGATAACAACTGGAACCCCATTAAGGCCTATCAGTGAAATACAACTTGCCCCCCTCCCTCCCATTGTTAAAATAATGTTTCACTCCACCTCTCCAAGAACACTGGGTAGCCTGATCTAGCTGCCATGTTAATTTCCCACAATGCCTCTGATATAAATTCATTCATGGTCATGTTAAAAGCAGTGTTCTCTAATGAAAGGCAGTGTTCCCCAGAAGGCATTTAATCAGCTCCCCCCTTCCTTCACACTTAGAACCCCTAGTTC
Organism: Liasis olivaceus; assembly: GCA_030867105.1. Taxonomy (NCBI): domain Eukaryota; kingdom Metazoa; phylum Chordata; class Lepidosauria; order Squamata; family Pythonidae; genus Liasis; species Liasis olivaceus. The sequence continues at coordinate 42,970,048 of CM061350.1, read as the reverse complement.
CAATACTCTACAAGATTCTCCTCTCTTCATTCACATTCCAACAGCAGCTGGTTCTCTTTCTGAATCTCTTTCATCATCCATGGTTTGAGTCATAGTGAGGAAGAGAGCAGGGATGGAAGTTAGATACTGACCTGGGAGTAGGAATTTAGAAACACAATATCCATAATAAAACAAACTGATCAAAACCTTTCAATTCATAAGCACAAATATGAATTCTTATGTTTCCAATCGCAAGAACTAACACCACTGCTCTCTCTTTTGTCTAAAAACCAGGACTCTGCTACACCCTTAAAAAGAATCCCCATTGGAAACATCATAACAAGTTTAAGCAAGTTTTGTTAAAATAAATTATTGCCTGACAGGTTACAGCTTGCTTCTGGCTTTTAATCATATATATATATATATATATATATATATATATATATATATATATATATGTGTGTGTGTGTGTGTGTGTGTGTGTGTGTGTGTGTGTGTGTGTTCTAAATTTTAAGGATGGATGCTGCAAAGAAAAATTTTGTACAATTTTTCAAAATAGATTAGTATAATATATCCATAACATTAAGAAGACAAGCACAAACTGTAACAAAATGTAGAAATGTTAGCATTACTGCTGAAAAGCAGTGCCTCACTTCAGGGTTCTAACAAGCCAAACAGAGTTTGCACAATCATGGTTAGTCACAAATGGCTAGATTTGCACAAAATTCCAAGCTTAAAATCCACCCACAAAATCCCAAATTTACAAAAACATTCTGTGGTTTACAAATCTGAATGTCAGAGTTCAAAAATCCCATTATACCATTGTGGTCTGCATGGTTTTGGCTTAATGTAATATGTGATCTCAGCTTTCTAAACCTAAGTAAACTAGGGTTACTATATCTAGGCTATACAACTCCAAATAACTTCTAGATGGCAACAGAGTTCACATTTTTTCTATCCCTTTGCTGCCATTATGGGTCAGCTGGATTTTTTTGCACCTCTGATATTGTAGCCCTTTATGACTTAGCATAAGTTTCTTGCCCAACACTTTTTAATTTTATCCATCCAGCAGGTATTCACAGTCTCTAAGTATCAAGGGTTCTTGTTCCTTTTTTGCTCACCAAAAAGTGTTTGCTCGCGAGTTCCGCACACCAGTTGATTACATCTGTGTATGTACCAATGCCATAATCATAACAAGATATCTTCAAATGCATTCTACATGATACATCTGTGCAATATTCATGTAACTGAATGGTTGATTAATAAAAGTTTGCAGAACCTGCCTTTACAAATTTATTTGCCATCAGTATAATGGTCACCAACATATCTTTGAATGTACTCTTTAGTTTGTATGACAGGCAAAATCGTTTTGAACCTGAGGTTTTATCACCAGTGCCAGATAAAAAAGAAACAAAAACCCTAGTCTGGGATGCATTTTTTAAAACTGTAGTTTTGTAAACTTCTCCCCTTGTTTTTAGTAGATCCATTTTGTTGTTTTCAATTCTGTTTGTCCTTACCACCCGAGCTGGTATTAGTGACAAAACATACAGGTGAAACTCGAAAAATTAGAATATCGTGCAAATGTTCATTTATGTCAGTATGGCAACTCAAAAGGTGAAACCAATATCTGAGATAGATGCATTACATGCAAACCGAGATATGTCAAGCCTTACTTTGGTATAATTGTGATGATTATGGCATACAGCTTATGAAAACCCCAAATTCACAATTTCAGAAAATTAGAATAGTGTGAAAAGGTTCAATATTCTAGGCTCCAAGTGTCCCACTCTAATCAGCTAATGAATCCATAACACCTGCAAAGGGTTCCTGAGCCTTTAAATGGTCTCTCAGGCTGCTTCAGTAAGAATCACAAGCATGGGAAAGACTGCTGACCTGACAGTTGTGCAGAAAACCATCATTGACACCCTCCATAAGGAGGGAAAGCCCCAAAAGGGAATTGCAAAAGAAGTTGGATGTTCCCAAAGTGCTGTATCAAAGCACATCAATAGAAGATTATGTGGAAGGGAAAAGTGTGGTAGAAAAAGGTGCACAAGCAGCAGGGATGACCGCAGCCTGGAGAGGATTGTCAGGAAAAGGCCATTCAAAAGTGTTGGGGACTTTCACAAGGAGTGGACTGAGGCTGGAGTTAGTGCATCAAGAGCCACCACACACAGACAGATCCTGGACATGGGCTTCAAAAGTCGTATTCCTCTTGTCAAGCCGCTCCTGAACAACAAACAACGTCAGAAGCGTCTTACCTGGGCTACAGAAAAAAAGAACTGGTCTGTTGCCCAGTGGTCCAAAGTCCTCTTTTCTGATGAGAGCAATTTTTGCATCTCATTTGGGAACCAAGGACCCAGAGTCTGGAGGAAGAATGGAGAGGCACACAATGCACGATGCTTGAAGTCCAGTGTGAAGTTTCCACAGTCTGTGTTGATTTGGGGAGCCATGTCATCTGCTGGTGTTGGTCCACTGTGCTTCATTAAGTCCAGGGTCAACGCAGCTGTCTACCAGGAGATTTTGGAGCACTTCATGCTTCCTTCCGCAGACAAGCTTTATGGGGATGCTGACTTCATTTTCCAGCAGGACCTGGCACCTGCCCACACTGCCAAAAGTACCAAAACCTGGTTCAATGACCATGGGATTACTGTGCTTGATTGGCCAGCAAACTCGCCTGACCTGAACCCCATAGAGAATCTATGGGGCATTGCCGAGAGAAAGATGAGGGACATGAGACCGAACAATGCAGCAGAGCTGAAGGCCGCTTATTGAAGCATCCTGGTCTTCCATAACACCTCAGCAGTGCCACAGGCTGATAGCATCCATGCCATGCCGCATTGCGGCAGTCATTGCTGCAAAAGGGGCCCAAATCAAATACTGAGTACATATGCATGCTTATACTTTGCAGAGGTCCGATATTGTTCTATTTCCAATCCTTGTGTTATTGATGTCATGTAATATTCTAATTTTCTGAGGTTGTGAATTTGGGGTTTTCATAAGCTGTACGCCATAATCATCACAATTATACCAAAGTAAGGCTTGACATATCTCGCTTTGCATGTAATGCGTCTATCTCATATATTGGTTTCACCTTTTGAGTTGCCATACTGACATAATGAACATTTGCACAATATTCTAATTTTTCGAGTTTCACCTGTACCTTGTTGGATGAATTTAAGATCTATTAAGAATACATGATTGTGTTGAACCTAGGAAGAGGGTTTTTTGTTTTGTTTTTTGGTCTGATTCTTGGAGACTGCCTGGACAAGTCCCTGAAGTTTTCTTGGCAAGGTTTAGGATTGAGAGAATGTAACTGGCCCAAGGTCACCCAGCTGGCTTTGTGCCTAGGCACGATTAGAACTCAGGTCTCCCAGTTTCTAGCCTGGTGCCTTATACACTACACCAAACTGGCTGTCAGGAATTAACCTAGGTCAATAGGCTGAAACAGTTTTCCTACAGAAATTGGGCTGAGTTATACTTCAGGGAAAAATCATAACTAAGCAGAGAAAATACCATTCAGCAAAGAAAGCTTTACTATCAACAGATAAAGTTTTCCTTCCTTAACTGACTTTTTAATATTAAGAAAAGCAGGCAGAGAACGAAAGGGGAGGCATTTTTCACTCCCAACTCATCCAAGGGAATTTATTAGCAGCAAATTCGAAACAGCAATGAGCTAAACACAGAGTCCTTACAGTTTGCCATGAAGAAATTACTTAAGCATCCAGCATCCTCCTCTCACTGCCGAAAGTGAACCTCTTTTGACCCGCAAAGTACGTTAACCCAGCCCTGAATTTATGACAGCCACAAGCATAAATGGAACGTTTAAAGAATTAGAAGTAAACTAACCATCCACGTTCAGATGCAGCGTGGCAACCCACTAAGGGCAAGCAAAACAATTTGGCCATCGCCCACAAGCTTTAACATTTTCAAGCCGCAGCCGGTACTACAAACGATCGTTAGTTCACCAAGACAAGGTCTATAATCTGAAAAAGAAGCTGCTATGTTTTAAATATCCTTTACGATTCCCATTTCTCTCCCCGCTCCCCTTCCCGGTTTGCATGAGACTGTTTGGGTTACGAAAGGCGGAGAGGAGCGCGCTGCGCGCCTGGGCAAGCACCCTCCGGGCGCTTCATCGCATTCGGTGGAATCGACTGAAGACGGAGAGGGACGAGCAGGAAAGCGTCTTTCTTGCAACCGAATAAACCTTCACAAAGCAGTAAGACGGCTCCAAACGCTCTATCAATGCGATCGCGGACAGGGAAGGGAACGGATCAGGAATTCCGCCTGGACGGTAAAGAGTAAAGCAGTATCAAGCGACTTGGAGAGCGGGAGAGAAAGAGGGAGAGGTCGGCCGCCGCCGGGCAGCCCTAGGCCGCGCTGGAGGCAAAAGGATCTCAAGTTGCACTGAAGCGCGCAGGAGCAGCCTCGCATCTTAAACCCAGAAAGGCCAGGCGTGCCTTCGCGCAAAGGAAGCCTTTCGCCGAAAGGGCAAAAGCCAACAGCTACCCCCCACCCCGCCTCCGCCCCTGGCAGTTCCGCAGACGCCTGGCTGAAGGGGCGGGGCGGGGCGGGGCTCCCGCACCCACCTGGTGCGCCCTTCCAGGCCGGTATTCCCCGCCCCTCGGTGTCCCTCTTCCTCCCCCCGCCGCTGGTGACCAGCCCTGTTTTGTTACTCCCCACCAGCAGGAAGGGGGTTGGCTTAAGCAGTCGCCAAGAGCCCAGGCTCTCCAAACGAAGTCGCTATTTCCCTTCCGGAGAGTGAGCGGAAAGGGGCGCTGCTGCTGCTGCTGCTGGCCCGGGGTGTAGGACGTGAAGTCGAGGGAGAGCGACGGGGGCTGTACCATGGCTGGATACCTCGGCGTGGCAGGGCCCGGCCTGTGGCTTCTCTGGGTGAGTTTGGAAGCCCACCTGTTGCTGCCTGGCAGCCAGCTCGTCCTGGCTCTTGAAAAGGGGAGCTGCCCGAGATGGATGCCAAGGAAAGAAAAGGGGCGATAGGGAGACCCTAATGTTGGAAAAGGAACCCCAGGAACGGGCGAGCTCTGCGCTGCGGGCGAGTCGTGGGCTGAATGGGGCGCCGGAACAGTCGAGCCGCGCCGCGCCACGCCCTGTGAACCCAGCGCCGGAGTCTCGGGAGGTTCACCCGCGATGCTAATCGCGCTTATTGCAAGGTGGAAAAAAAACTGCCTTTCGGGGGGGAAAAAAACCTTGTGGGAAGATCTGGAGGTGTCGGCATTGCGAGAAAACATGCTTAAGCTGCTATTTTATATATGCGCTTTCTTGGAAGCAGCTGACCTTAAGCTCGATGGGGTTGTTCAGTCGTTGGTTTGCAAGGGAAACCTGGAAAGCTTGGAGTATTTTAGAAGCTCTGCTTGCACTTTAATAAGAAGGTCTTAATTTGAGAAGTTCTAGCGACAGATTGTTCCCTGCTTTGGGGATGGCAAGAAAGATTGGCCATCGGATTTCCGGCAGTTGAAATCGCCTGCCAGAGTTCCTACTTCTACAAAGGCTGTCAGGTTGCCCTGGGACTTGGCGCCCTCCAGATGGCTTGGGAAGAGAATTCCCAGAATTCCCAGCCGACTGGCTGTTGGGAGTGGTAGTTCCGGAGAGTACTAGACTGGCCCGTGATAGGCAACCTCTTGCTTGGTCTGGTGGGCAAGCAACTAATCACATCTATAGGGAAAAAAAGAATAAATTGGAAGGGGAAAAAAATGCAAAGTTGCCAAGGAGTAATGGGGTGGGTAGGTATAATGTGGCATTTGGAGCTGAGTAGTAATAACAACAATAATTTAATAATAATTAATAATAATTAATGGGAGATCATCCTGATAGGAAGGGCAGGATTTATATGCACATGTTGTATTTAAAAGCAGGCTTAATCCTCACCCTCCACTTTATAGGGGACAGCTCATTCTTTTACTCTTCCTCTGACAGCTTTTCAAGGTTTCTACCCACCCACTGGGGGAAATGGGATGCTGGTTTGGCAGGGCTGCTGTTGTGATTAAGAGAGTTATACATGGGATGGCAGCCAATAAAACTTGTTAAAGTAATAATTTTTGGAGAGTTGCTAGGCAGTTGTAAAGGTAAGTGGTGACAGTATTTCCCATGATACTGATGTGCAAGCAAGTTAATTGTGTATTACCTGCAATTGTGGTAACATCCCCATCCCCATGGAAACAGACATCACTTCATTTATATAATTGGCTTGAAATTGACAAGTAGAATTTCCCCATCTTTAAAACAGTAGGCTTTTCCAAATAAATATTATGCTTTTTTCAGCTTTGTTTTGATCAGCTTTCCCTCACCGAGTCCCATTCAGATTTCGGACTTCAGAAACACTGTTTCTTAAACAATATATTCTGAGATATATTGACTGGGATTAATTTGAGCCTGATCTCTTTTGAGCTTTCCCTGAAACCCTTTCTGGATATAAGGCTTCAGCCCTGGGGCTCGAAGTGATCGTAAAGATGTTTCCAACATTTCTGTGGCCATTTTAAATTTTGAAACGTGTCCAGGGTGCTAAAAATAACTGCTATTGGAAAAGACAAAAATAAGTGGCAAATCACCAAATACTGATTCCCCCCCCCCCTTTTTCTTTCTTTTTCTTTTTCCCTTTGGATTTCTCTGCCTGTGCTTCTCTTGCAGCCATGATCTTTTTTTTTCTTTTTCTTTTAAATAAGTTGGGGGAGATCAAGGAAAGCAATTGTGAGCATATTTTTCCTCATGGGCACTGCACTGAAGATCGCTGAAGAGAAATTTTTATCAACAGTCATTTTCATTTCTTTCTCCTCATTATACCCATGGATTTTTATACCATTATGAAGAAAATCTGCAATTAAAAAGTTTTGAAACACAGCAGTGAAAAAAAGAATAATTTTATATTAAGCTTCTATTGCATACATTGAAATGGTGTTTAATTTCTAAAATGTGAAGTTCCAGACCTGAAAAGTGTATTTAAATAAATATAAAGACCAGAATTTGACCAAAGGAGAATGTCCTATTGTTTTTGACCCTGAAAGGAGTCAAGTAGACTTTCAATTCATGTTGGTTAGCTCACTGAAAGCATCCAAACCTGTATCCACTTAACTTAGGAGGAATTCCTACTGAGATTTTATTGTGAATACCTATATATACTTTAGGAGAGCCAGTTTGGTCTAGTGGTTACATCTCCAGGCTAGAAACCAGGAAACTCTGAGTTCTAGTCCTGCCTTAGGCGTGAAAGCTGGCTGGGTGACTTTGGGGCAGTCACCCAAATCAGTCATGATGTCAGGCTTGGGCGACAAGCCAGTCAGTCAATTCCCGTCATAACCAATAGATCAACATTCGGTTGAACCAAAAAAAAAAGTGGATCCTGCACTTGTGGGAAAAACACTAGGAAGAAAAAAAAAAACTATCTACATTTATTGCTCAATATCTATCTATCTTGGCTGCTGGTTATGGGTTTGGGGGGGTTGGTTGTTTTTTTTTTTTTACTGTTGGTTGTGTTTTTAACTCTTGTTAGTTGCCCAACGTCACCATGATGAAATGGGCAGCCATATAAATTGAATAAATAAATAGAATTGCATTGTTTGTGGGCAAAACAGACACATTTTATGCTAGAAGTTAGCAGGATTACAAATAAAAATCTATTTCATGATGTTGTTAGAGAATAAAAAAAGATTTAGAAAAAGGCAGCTGGATACCTCCTTTATGAGGAGAGACTCACTGTATTAGAAAAAAAAGACTGAGAAGGACCACACAGTAGAGTGACTGCCTAATTTGATATCCTCCAAGACAATCTACAATATTCTTAGTATGCTAGCAGAGACATACTAAGAATAATGGGATATAATCCAGTACAATGAATGGAGCAAGTCAAGGAAGCTGATAATAATTTATTAAACTTGTATGCTGCCCAACTCTCAACAACTCTGGTAGGATTATATAAAATCATGTACACTGTGAAGAAAGATGGCTTTTTACCACTACTATCTCTCCTTTACTAGAATTTTCACTCTTTCCATGAAACTGGCTGGTAGTAAATTCAGGAGAGACAGAAAGGAATGCTTCTCTACACAACATGGAATTTTTGGAATGCACTACTATGGGGTATGGTGTCAGCTATTCCCTTAAAGGGAATTTAAAGTGAATCAGTTGAACTCATGGAGAATCAGTTCTATCAGGGGATATTGGCCAGAACAGCTAAATAAAATACCTTGGTTCAGAGAGATAAGTTATTTGATGGGGAACAACAGCATTGGTGGACTAACTTGAGGCATCTGGCTAGCCACCTTCAGAAAGTAGTTATTAGACCAGATGGATGCTGTGTTTCAGGAGGCCTTTCAAAGTCCTGAGATGCAACTGCCTGGAGTCCTATTCAGGTATTTTCAGTCTGACTTAAGCACAAATGAGTGAGAAGGTAGAGTGAACATCCTGCATGCTCTCTTCCGTCTTGGTTTCACTGCCCTTTCCAATTTAGGGTGAACATCTGAAATGGGGAAACAGTCTGTGAAGGTATTCTGTATAAGGTATAATACATACAGAAGAAGCTTCTTGCTTCAGAAGTTCATTATGAAATGCAAAGAGCTGTGAAAATGGTGACCGAGGGATAGAACCATCATGCTACTTCTTGCTGCCTTCCTTGTATGTTGCTATCAGGAAAGTTAATGACACCTGTAGAGGGTTTTTGCTTAAAAGTTAAACTTTTACTCAATTTTAGCTTTTTCATTGTCGAAAATCCCTCCTCCATACAAGCTGCTTTTAACCTTGTTGAAAAAAAGAGCTATCTTTATTTTTTTTTCCCAAAAGTTTTAAAAAAAGGAAAAAATGGGTAGGATTTTAATATGAAAATGGTATAAGTGTTAAGCCCCATTGTTTCTCCAGCACAAAACTCAGTTGCTTTTAAGATGTGCTGTCAGTCTCTCAAGCATTTTCCTCATTCCTGAATAGGTAGAGAGGATCTAGTAGAAAACCTTTTTTGGATGAGCCAATTCTTTGTACATTTATTGCTTATCAACATCTTTCATTTCTAGAATGTCTCAGGTCTTGAGGCCTGTTTTGCACAACAACAATTAAAAATAAACCTCATTGCATAGTTGCTACCTTTCAACACCCAATATAATAAAGGAACTCTTGACTGGAAATTTTGAAATGTTTTAAATTCTTTTTTGCATGCTAGTAATTATAGAAACAAAAACAGAAGAGCGGCTGGGCACAGAAAGAACTGCTCCTGTCTGTGCTCCTGCACTCTGAAGATGCCGGTCACAGATGCTGGCGAAACGTTAGGAAACAGAACTTCCAGAACACGACCACACAGCCCGGAAGATCCACACCAGCCAAAAACAGAAGACTAGATTTTCTTTGCCTAGATTCGAAAGGTTGCTGGTTTCAGGATGTTGTCATATCAGCCTTGTTAGATCTAAGGATGATTAATTTTGTTTCATATAAAGAACATTTTTCCATAATACTCCTGGAGGAATGGGATTCCGCCTTAATCTGATATGCTTCCTCCTCTCATGCTTGAACTCCAGTTTTTTCTTGTCTAATGCATACTGAAGTTTACCATTGCATATGATTAAGCAAGGCATGTTTTGTCCTTGTCTTGCAAACCATGTCTTCAGAACCAGTATGAAGCAAAAAAGCCAAATGCTGTAAGGACTGGGGAATTTTAGATTGAAGATGCAAGTGTGTGATTTTTTTAGTCTCATTTTCCCTCTCCTAAATTATTTTGTTTTGCTTTTTGGTATTCTGTTTCCCATTAGTGCCATCTTCAGATTGACAGTGGCCATCTTGTCAGTTCTATTAAATGATGTGTGTATTTGCCATAGCCAGTTTACAGACCAATCTACATACTTATTCTCTTTGACTTCTGTTTCTAGATAATTACTCCTGTAGTTTTGAGTCTGAAGAATTGCTTAAGCTGCACTCCTCAATATGCTTTTTTGGAAATAAGTCCTATTTATTTCCAAAAAAGCATATTGAGGAGTGCAGCTTAAGCAATTCTTCAGACTCAAAACTACAGGAGTAATTATCTAGAATTATAGAGGTGTGCTACCATGGACATTTTCTGTCTCAGGAAGTGCTTGGAGGTGTTTTGATTCTTTTACTGGTAATAACATTGGGTTTAACACTGAAATAATGCTTGTGGAAGTAAAACTGTCCATTGTAAAGGAGTCCTACCATGTATTCAGACTTAACTGAAAACACCTGCAAACACCAGTTAATTTCCTTAAATGCCGTGTCACTTAGGAACTGGGGTTAAACAAGTTCTACGAGTCTCAGAAGCCTACCAGACTATTTTTATTTTGCCTGCTTTTTGTCGTGGAAGATGAGTATCTGCACTAGACAGCCTCCACTGCCTATTGGAAGCTGTTCTTGGAAATGAACATTCTGGAAGAGGCATAAATAAAGACAGTCTTCATGCAGACACATGTAGAGAGATTATGAACAGGACTAGAGATCCTAAACATGTTTACCTGGGAATATAAGGAAATGAATTCTTTGGGGTTGACTGCAGAGTAAGTATGGTTGCAGGCCTGCACAGTTTGCTTCCTTGCTGCAAACTGAAGGGGGAAATGGCTGAGGATCTCAAGAACTTAGTCCATCCCGTTTTACATGAAGGAAACGGCTAAACAGATCTCCCCACCATTTCAGCAGCATATGCATGCTACTTGAAAGTAAGCACTTGAATTCAAGGGCCTTACCACAGAGTAACCATGCATAGGTTTATGGATCATCGGCCTGGATTTCTGAATCGTTGTTTTCTGTATGTAAGTGTGTTTGTGGACTAACCAGTGGGAGAGAATATTTTGTGAAAAGAAAATAGTTTGTGTATATCAGTAGATGGAACATCAGTTTTCAGAATAAGCTGTATATTTCTTACAGGAAGTTAATTTTAATAATTAATTGAATCAAGTTAAATTTTCATTTTACTATTTTTGAGCATAACTTATGGCCAGTGAATATATTCACATAGATGCACCAATGTATTTTGTTTGGAAGAAAAAATCTCCACAATTTGCTTATCAAATTTTAATTGATAAGGCAAGGGAAGTTGGGCAGTGTACAGAATTTGTGTCTTTATAAACATTTTTCTATTTAGCTTTCTTTGGAGGGAAGCTATCTTAAATTCATGGTAATCTTCCTTATGTTTAATTATGGTAATATGTATTATTGTCTTGGTGAAGTATTGGAATTCTCCCTAAGCTCCAAAGAAATTGTGGCTATTTCTGTTTGTTATCATTTTAATCATGTTCATAATTGTGCTGTAGAGCATACTGTATTTGGGTGTGGAGCTCCTTTTGTTATGTTTGTTCATCTGTGGAATTGCTTGATTTTTTTTTCCAGTTAGCCAGGGTTCGTTCTTAATTGTATCTCCATACAGTATGTTGTTTTTCCATTTTATTTGTAAGCCACCCAAGTCGAGTGGCTTCTAAATTTGGGTAAATATTTGGAAGGCAGAATTCTGAATGACCACTAGATAACAATAGATACAGAAAGCTGAATCTTTTCTGCTATTCTTTGGTAACCTGGAGTTTTATAGCTATACATTTTAGACAACCTTCCTCAACCTGATGGCTTTTAAGCGATGAAAACTGAGTTCTCACACATTTGGAGAACGCCACACTGAAGAAAGTTAGTTTAGGGGATTTTGGTGATGAGTCAGTTGACTGAGTTCAATAAGGTCTATGACTTCTGTGCATTGCAGAAGCAATTAGATCAGCCTTTTCCAGTCTGGTGCCTTCTAGAAATATTGGGTGTTCAGTCCCAGTGTACAGTCTGCATGCCCAAAGGAGTTTTAGTTGCAACACCAACTATAGGGAGTTCATTGAGTTCAGCAACGGATTGCTACATGCAAATAATACTTCAGCTTCAGAACTGAATATAACCAGGATATATATAACAAGGGGAAAGTGCATTCTTATCTCTACTTTCCCAGAAGTGGGAGCATCAAATCTGCATGCAGGAAGATTCAATCATAGTAGATAATGCTATTCTCATAGAGCACTGGAACTGTCATTTCTTGCAACACACACAACTGTTGTTTCTGCTGTACTGATTCCAGTAGCAAAATCTAGACTTGGTGTAATCAACACAACTCAAGATAATAAATCTTTGTTTTTTTAGGTAATTGGCATGCTAATAATCCCCAAAGTGCAGCATTGGCTAGAAAAGTCCTCTGTGTGGAAGCCCTGGGATACTGGGTGAAATGGAGTTCTATACATCCAGAAGACACAGACTAGGTGGATCGAGTGTCATTTTGAGGATCCCACATTTTAAAATGTTTTGTTGCATCTAGATTCTGGAGAAGAACAACTAATATTTTACTACAATAAGGAAAGCTGTTAAGGAAGAAAAAGTGTTATGTGGTATGACTATTAAGTCAAGAAAGCACATTTAAATATTTTTAATTAGCCCCAAATCATTACCTGAAGACATATAATAAGTGAAATTTATTTAATTTTGCCAAGTCTTTTGGGTAAAGCTGCCCATAATAACAAAGAAACTATCATCTGCATCCTACTGGAAAGATTACTCATGGAAACTATGCAGATACTTCTGTTAGAGTGTTAAAAGTTTTACAATGTTACCCTGTTCAGGTATTATACCTGAATAGGACACAGCAGCTTACTCAAATGGTGCACAAGAGTTTATGCTGGTCATGCCTCTGATATTCCCAATGGACTGGCCCTGTCTTTTCCAGACATTTCCAAACTGGAAAGATCTGATTGATTGTGTGATATGTGCCATCAAGTTGTTTTCAGTTTTCTCCATGAAAGATCCCTGAATTATCACATATAGGATTATCACATATAGGATTATCTCATATAGGACATATTATCACATTCAGAGATTATCTGTATGTGTCCAACTGAACATGAGCAGAAGCCTTCACGCAGGGTTTCCACCTCAATGGAAACCTCCAGTAATGCTTAACTGAATGCACATCGAAACCTCCAAGTAGAAGGACCTGGAGAATTGGGAGAATGTGTTCTTATATACACTGTTGTTTCTTATTTGACTGGAAAGCTTAAATAGTGCATATGATTTGTTAGCTTTCTAAGCTATCTTTCCCATAGTATCTGCCCGGCCAATTTGATGTGGCAGGGTTGGCACATTTCCAAGTTCCTTCAGTTAAGCAATGCCATCTATTGGGACTCTTGAAGCACAGTTTCTCTGTTGCAATACCTGTCCTCTGGAATGCGGTCTCCCCACCCGAGTTCAAAATGGCTCCCACCCTGCTGGCATTTCAAAGGGGTCTGAAGACTTGGGTGTTTGCCCAGTCCTTTGGTGGGAATGACTGAAGCCACCTTAGGTTGTTTTCTTTTGCTTCCACCTGGTTTGTTATTCTACCATCTCTCCCCTTTTTGTTCCTTGTTTTTATTGTCATGTTTTCATGTTTTAAATCATTTTAAGCCACCCAAAGTTGCTGGAAGTCAGGCAGCATATAAATTTAATAATGTCTGATAGGTCAGACTTCACTTCTGTTAATCTGAACTGGAAGCAGGCCAGTGAACAAGTCATCAGAGTTCTGATTGCTAGTATTTATTAGAAGGAAGATGAAGGTTAAAACCCAATTCCAGTGAGTACTTTGCAGAATTTGCAGGTTGGCTGGTCATATAAATTGTTTAAATAAATGGACAATTTATGGTAGCAAAACTCTGGTATATTTTCTAGTGCTCTGAATGATGAAAGTGACTGGATGCTTCCTTTTTTTAAAGGTGGGGCAATATGCATCTGCTGATTGTTTTTGTGACTGCTACAACTTCTCCCCCCCCTCCAAAAAAAATCAAAAGAAAGATTATTTTAGATTTTTTGGAATACTTTAGAATTCAAGATGGCTTGAACCATGGTTTGGATTTAAGCCATTTTTCAGCCAGTGTGTGATATGTAATGAATCATACTATCTTAAATAGCAAACTGAGAATCCAGTGAACAATAGTGGTTTAATACTAGCAGTGTTAACTCGAAAATAAATGTTGATCGGTTTCATCAACTTTCTTTAGTGGACTTCCTTATCCCAAATGCAAGAAGGACTAGAGTAAAAGACTTAAACTATACTCTGTATGGAGTTCCATGACTCTTTCATCCAAAGATGGATAGATGAATCTTCAAAACTACTTGAGCATGTTGTGTTTCTGTGAAAAAGTGGCAGGGAGAAGCTATATTGACCCCTATATCTTTCTAAGCAAGTAACCAGCTGGGGGCACGCAGAATATTAATAGACCTGGAGGTTACATGTGAGGGAGTTTAGCTTTTTTCCTGCAACGATCCTGATGCTGCTGTTTATGTAAGTATTAATGGGACTCCATCTTCTGAGAGCCAATAGCAGCTTTGGAGACAGGACAAAAAGGGCATGGATTATTATGTATAACTGATACTTATCGGCCCTATCCCTGAAGTTGTTCACATTAAAACTCACAGAGGAATATACGTCTATTATGCCTATTAAGAATTTGCCACTTAAAGAGAACTTGACTATAAAAACAGAGAAAGAGAATTTGGTTGTCAGATAGTCTGAACTTTCTAGAGACAGGAAGCTGTGATGTCTGAAGGAGAATTTGATATTTAACTACTGGCCTTTGTTCCAATATATTTTAAACAGTGGACATTATCAGGAAAACAGTTTCAGGTGACAGGGTATGGCCAGTCTATTTTGTTTCTGTGTTCAACAACTGAATAAATATTGATTTTAATACTGAGTCTCATGTTGGATAGCATAGACAACTTGCTTGCTCTAGAGCAGGTGTTTCTCAGCCTTAGCAACTTTAAGATGTACTAGACAACCCATGACCCATTGGGTCATTGTTTCAGAGGTATTTCCTTACCTAAACAGAGAAACAGAATGACCAAGGGCAAAAAAGCAGTGGGAGTGGGAGCAACGTACAACTTGTTGCCAGCTTCTCCATTGACTTTGTTTGTGGGAAGCTGGCAGGGAGCATCAGAAATCCTTCCTTCCTTCCTTCCTTCCTTCCTTCCTTCCTTCCTTCCTTCCTTCCTTCCTTCCTTCCTATAATATATGCTTGCGCTGTTTGCCCTCCCCTCACAACCCTCAGGAGAGACCCAGTGAAGCTGCCGCCGCCTCCTCCTCCTCCTCCTCCTCGGCTGACCCACAGAACTGCCTGCCACTTTGCTGGGGGGAGGTGAAACAAAGGGAGCCGTGGACCATGAGGAAAATTGCACCCCCGCTTCCCATTCCGGTGTGTCTCTCGGGCCCCCTCCCTCAAGGGAGGAAGAGAGCTCACCCATTGACCACTGGTACCACCCAGCCAGCCCTACCTTGCCAGCAGGCATCCAAGTCTCTCCCTCATCCTTCCCTCAATGCCCACCACTGTTAAGAGATTTCAAATTTCTGCCTCCTTTCCAAATCAGCCAATTGCCTCTGGCCCATCGGGCCTTGCCGCCAGCCAATTGGGCACAGGGGATAGAGGGAGGTGGGAAAGAGGTCACGTAACCTGGGCTGACTACAGCAGTGTGGCAGCACTCCATTGCTGAAGCAGCCACAAATTCCCTAAACTTCAATCCCACATGAGTAATTTCCCAAACTCTAACCCTGGATTTTGGATGCGTTCTGTAAGTTAGCCTGTTTGAAGTATCTTGGTTCAAAAATTGTTGCCCTATGCTGCAGTGTTTCCCCCAGTTAAAGGTTACAGATATGAAAGTTTTAGTAGTATTTAGATGGGCTTCAACTCCCAGAATTGCCCAGCCAGCAATTCTGGGAGTTGAAGTCCACACATCTTAAAGCTACTCAGATTGAGAAAAATGGCTCTAGAGATTTAGATCCCAGGTCTAGTTAATGTGTTTCAACACCTGAGAGACAGCTGTAAGGAAAGGAGTCCAGAATATTCTTTATAAGTATTCACACACTTCTGTGCCACTACAAAGTTTTTTGAGGAAACTTTGATTTATACCTGCAGCCTTCTGACAGAGACATGAAACAGGTAACTATCATATAAGGGTATGACTGGCTTTGTCATGGGAAAAGAAAATGCATTTATCACTCAAACCAAAGAAATCCACCTTAGAACAGAAACCTTCTCTAGACTAGAAATACTTTTCAAGAACATTCCATGACTTGAAAGACAATTTACTGTGGATATATTAAGGGCAGGGAGTTTCCCAGATGAATATTGTGTAGCTTTTAGTTTCCTTAGCACAATGGTGTCCTCTGTTCACAATTTATAAAGGTATGTGGTTTCTCAAATTGAAATCCCAAATGCGTTCTTGTTTGCCAATATCTGCAATATTAAAGAAGGTGGATATGTCAGAGGGAAAAAACCACAGTATTTAAAAAAAAAAAAAAGCTTAGCTGAACTGAAGATCTTAACTAAAAAAGCAGATTAAGCCAAATTGCTTTTTAAAATGTACACTGAGTATACACCATACTGATATTTCTGGATCATCTTCTGTTAATAAAATCTTAATTGCGTTTAGCTGACTTGCAGCACTAACACAGGCAGTTCAAGTGCTACATAGTCCCTGACTACACCTGGCAAACCATTATTAAAATAAGTGCCACATAGTTGGCTACGTATTCTTACATGCTGAAATGTAATTAAGCCATTTCAAGGTTTGTTGCAAGAGGAAAGTGGAATTATCACGTCCCTGGAACATGCTTGAAAAGATGTCTTTGCTCTCTCTTTTCTGTGAGTGCTTGCCTAAAATGTAGAACTAACAAAATTGATCTATTAATGCTGATTTAACTGTTTTCAGATTTCATTTTTATTCACTTCTGTGGAATTCCACAGCTTACTTCCATTTTATGACCGTATTAAATGTGGAAATCTAATGTTGATTTGGTTTTGAATAAGGCAATTTAAATATACATCCATTTCATTATTTTTTAAAAAAATAGTCTAAAAATGTTTAATATTGTCTGGGTGGAGTAATATGTGCTTCTGTAATTGAATTTCACTGATGCCAAAACATTGCACAGTATTAACTGTCTTAGTGGTTTATATTGGGAGGGCTAGTTATATTTTTAATGGCTATATCTGTTTGTTGCAGAGCTATGTAATCTTTGGAAATGGACTTCATATAGAGGTAAGAGACTATTAATTTTCAGGATATTTTCAGTGTAGATATAAATATCATTGTTGCATAACATATGGGAAGGATAGTAGTTTCTTGAGATGAGACTTTACCAAACTGGCACCTTCTAGATATCTTAGACCAACTTGTAGAATTCTGAGAATTAAAGTCCCACCATAACTGGGTGGTGCCTGGTTGGAGAAAGGTTAGATTACTAGGAAGATCTTTAAAAATTTGAGGCAGTGTTTCTCAACTGTGGCAACTTGAAGATGCGTAAACTTCAAATTGCCGAGGTTGAGAAACACTAGTTTAGGGAAAGGATTCTCCTAGGTAATGTATTTCCGAAACTTGTATAGTGTGTATGTGCTAAGCATCCATATGTGATATTTAGAAAATAATGCAATTGCTGTGAAGACCATAGATTAGAACAGTAATTATTACAACATCCCTATTGACAAGATGATGAACAGTGCACAAGATCAGCAAATATTTTTCTTTCCTATAAGTGTTTACGATTTTTCAGAACATACATACTTTATTAGAAATAATGTCAGTTCTCATACATGCAAATGTTGTGTTGTTGCTTATATTGAAATGTGCCATGTATTTTCTGTTACAAATCCCACTAGGGTATTTATATGAAAAATAAGTGCATTTAAAATAGCAGGATTCTTGATTTTGGTTTGACAGCATGGCAATAAGAAAACTTGCAACGCTGCAAATGAAACTTGATTTTCTAACAGATTCTTGGCGGAAGGTATGACCGAGTGCTCCATCAGGGCAGCCTAATCCGGCAAAAGCGAGAATGGATTGTCCCACCTGCCATGATCTGGGAAGAGCGTGACAATTCCCAGAAGAATCCAATTGCTAAAGTAAGTCAGGCTTGGAAACAAATATGTCTTTAGTTTTGCCCTTAATAGTCTCCCGCAACTTGGGCTGGAGTTTCAATCCTATCAAGCGTGGAAGGTGCCAGACTGAGTAAGATGACCATATAATATCAGTTAGGTTTATCATTGGAAAAAAAAATTGGCAACAATTGTTACTTAGTAAAGCTAAATTATAATGCAGTGGTCTTGTTAAGGGGATTTAATATATTTCCTTTTTCTCCCCTCCCAGACAAAATTGAGGATTAGCTAAAAGAAATCTGCCTGCCTCTATGAAAATTGCTTTAGAATCAGAATTTAATTATACTCAGCCAGATCCTGTGTAGTGGAGCACAGGAGAACATCATTACAAAAACAAATTTATACTATTCTGCTTCATTTGAGATTTTCTGTTCTGGTGCACATGCAAAAAGGAGGTCCTATGAGACTCTTTTCTTTCTCCACTTAGTATTGTGGGGAGCCTTTTCCACATAGAGCAGTTTGTATTTTGGAGGATGAGCTGTGACTTTTGTTTGCTGATTAGATTCTACTTAATTTTGTTTTAAATTTCTGCATTTTCTTAAATTTAATAATTTAATTTAATAAATTACAATAATGTAATAATTTAAATAAAATAATTTTCTTAAAGTATTGACTACTTTAAATTTATAGAGGCTGGTTCGTACAAACACTTAACTTGGTTACTGAATTAAGCCACTTTTTTGGATTTGTACAGTTCATTGATTCAATAACTAAATAGACCACATCCAGAGCAGTGCAAACCACTTCATCCAGAAGATTTGCATCCAGGAAATTGCTGGACCAGCCTTGAAGCAGATAGATTGGAATGGTCCAGAGGAAAAACCAAATGTACTAGAGTTTCCCAGAATGTTATATCCTCAGAACAAAAAGTTTTGCACATCTTTACTTAACAGCTAGGAAAACTGAAATAACATAAAAGTTCATCTTTCTTTTTTAAAAAATTAAAACATATTTTGTATTAAGTTTCAGAGACAAACTCAGTAAATATTGTTTCTGTTCTCCTATTTCGTATAGATACGGTCTGACAAAGATGTTGAACCAGGAGTAATTATTACTTACACCATTTCTGGCCAAGGAGTCACAGAACCACCATATCATTTGTTTGTGATTAATGGGAAAACTGGAGAACTGAACATAACTGGAATAGTCGATCGGGAACAAACACCAATGTTACATGTAAGTGGATGAAACTCTGTCTCTCTTTAGTAATTAGATTCATGTCAGTTGTCAACTCTTGATTTTTACTGTATTTACAGCAATTGGTTTTTCTTAACCTGCTTATGGAAAAGAGTGAGCGGTATAATTCAGTGATATGGTTATTTTTATTTTCCTGTTTATCATTAATGAAATTAACCATGTGGATGACGTGTTAATGTTATTTCAGCTGAAGGGCTATGCACTGAATCAAAAAGGTGAAAACCTGGAAAGGCCACTGGATCTGCGGATTAAAGTTCTGGATATAAATGACAATAACCCAGTATTTTCACAGGCAGTTTTTATGGGTTCTGTTGAAGAACTGTGTAATGTAGGTAAGTCCTAGACTTTTATTTACATTTTCATTCTGACTCAGTATCAGCATTCATACTCTTTTCTCTGTACAGTTATATTCAATCCATTCCTTCCTTCCT
The DNA here is from genome assembly GCA_030867105.1 of Liasis olivaceus. NCBI lineage: Eukaryota > Metazoa > Chordata > Lepidosauria > Squamata > Pythonidae > Liasis > Liasis olivaceus. The sequence continues at coordinate 42,950,529 of CM061350.1, read as the reverse complement.
ATAGCCTCTGCGTCCTTGTCACAAATGAGTATTTCATTGATTTCAGCATCCAGGATTATAGTATTGCAAGAGAGTAGAAATATCACACACTTCTATTTTATAGTATTGCTGGGGTGGGGCATTAGAAAACATAATTGAATAGTTGAGAAGCAGTGCTTGACTGGCAGCCAAAATATTAGGTTCAGTACCCCAAAAAATCCTGTTTCAGTTTTATGTTACTTTCTAAAGAAAAGAATATTAGGGAGTAGAGAATACATGTGCCTTACTCCTTAACCTTGTGCTTCTTACTATGTAGTAATTAAAAAGGCAAAATCTTGTAGACTGTAAAATAGCACATTGCAGGTAGAATCATAACAGACTGAGGATAGGGGCTGAGCTAAGTTTATGCTTAGGGTAAATGTTTTATGGTGATGCCTTTATCAGGACCTCCGCTCTTATTGTATCATAATTATACCTTCCCTTTCCATTTATTTAATGAACCTGTTCTGCCTCTGATGCCACTGTTTGTTTGGGTTTATATATTCTGCTTTTCATTTAGGAGTTGGAGGTGGCATACATCGCACCAATGCCCTTCCAATATTCAGAGGCTGAGATTACATTGGATTAGTTTGCTCCCATGTGCCTTCAAGAATAACGTGCCCATGATGTTAAAAAGCAGGACAGTTGCAATGGTCAGGAAGGAAGTGTGCACTCTTGGTCATTGCCATCTGTTAAGAATATACACTTGTAAAACTCTTATTTTTCTTAGGTACTCTTGTGCTGAAGATAAATGCAACTGATGCAGATGAGCCCAATACACTCAACTCCAAAATTGCTTTTAGGATTATTTCACAAGAACCTGGTAACCCTCCTGCATTTGTAATTAACAAAGCAACAGGTGAAGTTCGGAGTGCAATATTCCAGCTTGACAGAGAGGTATTTTTTCTCTCTATATATATATTTTAATGGTTTCTTATTTATCTAGTTTCTTATTTACTTAGTATAAGTGTAATATATATTTTTAATATATTCTGCAAAACACTGGCTTGCATCCAGGTTGATTGAATTGAAAGGGTTCCTTCCATTTATGGAAGATAGTAAGGTCTCATGGAGATTCCTTGATGAAATAAGGGAGGGAGAACCAGTCTCCACCAATTTCCCTTCATCTCTGTGTCACTCCTCTTGCTGGCCTGGAACATCTTCCAGTTCCATGGAATAGTTTTTCAGGAGGTTGGGTGTGCTGCAGGTAGAAGGAGAAATCACAGTTGCCTTCTTGGTCATTTCCAGTAAGCTAAACATCACTCACTATTTCTTTGGATCCAGCCTGGAGAATCTAAGATTTTAGTCCTAATTGTGATTTAAAAAAAATATATATATTGTCTTTCTTCTTACCTTTAGTTTACAAATAAATAATTAAAAGATACAGAAATTGTTAATAAACAGATCCAACCTTTTAATATTTTAAGGTAATAATAGTTCACAATGAGTGGCAAGTAATTAACTATAGTAAAATGTCATCATTAATAAAAGCTTAGTTTTATATGATTCACTTAGCCAAATTTAAAGAGGACTTGTTTGATATTTATGTAATGATCCAGACCCAATTGATCTTTGAACCTCAACTTTGAAGCTCAACATGTATACCTGAAACAGGGGCGGGGGGGTCTTCCCCATGAGACCTGGAGCACATTTTGACTGGATTTGTAGACCACTAGGTGGCCTAAGGTGATAATTTGTTAGTCATTGGTATATGAATTTAATAAATAAAATATCTATTTATGGCGTATATGCACAAACACAAACATACACAATTGAATATTTGAGTATTTTTCCAAGGCCTTGTTTCACTTTGGCTAGATCTAAGCTCTTATGAGTTCACTGAACTTTTATGAAATATTTATACATAGTGGAGGTGCTGTCTTTTTATGATAAGCCTTGTATTATCACTCTCCCACAAAGTCACAATATGGTTGTGAACCTTTTTGATTTTGGAGGGTTAGAAAGAGAAAATGTCCTTGTCTTCTGATAAGGACCATAACGTGTAAATGGCTTATCTCTTTGCATCTTGTTTCTATGGCCTTCTGCTTTCCACTACTTCAGAATAGTTTGCTTACTTCTACTCCCCGGCACATGATTCTCTGTGTTTGTACCTTGTACCAGCAAGAAGGAGGTGTTAAGTTTCTGCACTCCCCACCACCGTAAGCTTTCAAAAAAAGAGTGGAGAAGTGTGGCCTCCAAATGTGGCCAGAAGTTACAAATACTGGTGGTTGTAGTTCAGCAATCTCTGGGATGGTATTGTGTCCCCACTCTCTCTTTAAGGTTTCCCAGGTTGGGGCACAATTCTCTTTCAGCTATAAGTGGTGGCATTAAACCTTTCACTGTTTTTGTATTTTCTAACTTTCATGCTATTTGACTGCTCTGCAGGTACAAAGTAGTTATTCTTTGGTTGTGGAAGCGAGAGACCGTGATGGAGATTCAAATGGGAATGGTCAAGAGACCACTGTACAGATCAAGATTCTGGATGTTAATGACAATATCCCTGTCCTTGAAAAGGCTGTGGTGAGTAAAAACTCTGCCAGCTACTATGTGGATAGTTTTTTTCCAATTATGATCAGAACGATGTGTTATTTTAAAAGGCTTGTTTATTTACAGTATGAAGGAAGTGTAAAGGAAAATATAGCTAACGTGGAAATCATGCGCCTGAAAGCCTTTGATCGAGATGAACAATTTACTGATAACTGGCTGGCAAACTTCATGATTGTGTCTGGTAATGAAGGAGGCTATTTCCATATAGAAACAGATTCACAAACCAACGAAGGAATTCTCACTCTGATTAAGGTTTGTAGATGTGGAAAGGCAGTATGCTTGCTACATTGGCCTCAATCCGGTGATGGTACCTAGCAAAAGAAGAGCAGCAATGAGAGCATATAGCCCAATGGCAAGTTGATCTGATCTGTATGAATATTCTGCACAGATTGCTATAATCTCATCTTAACCACATCTCTGTTCTATGTTCCATTGTGATGAGATTTTACAGTATTTTATAGGATGGTAGGATGGTTTGCACATAGAACAACTGTATTCTGCGTGCCTACCTACAACACATACCCACAAACAGCATCCATATAGTTCAGATTCTCATATTTCATGATAATTTAGACAGTTCATTTTCTATTCCAGAAATTACAATTCTTGTTTTATCTTAAAACTGGGATAATACATCATCAGATTTTATATAATGACAGGAAGCTGAGACATTTAAAAAGGGGTTGGGAACTGTTTCATCCCCTGTTGTCATAGATTATTTATGCCTGAGAACAGGGTGGATAGAGCCTCCTTACTCAGTTGCTTGATGATTTTTAACATAGGATCTACTGCGTATGCTCTATTCTCTTCTGTGCCTGCATCTCAGTCTGATACAATGACATGAAAACTCAAGAGCCTTTTGTGCATTATATTGACAGGACTCTTGACTCTGAGTGGATTTTCATGTGTAATTCAAATAATATTAAGGTTACAATAGTAAACCTCTCCCAAGAATCCAGAAGGATATGCAAGTGGGTTAATTGCAATTACATTCTAAGTTATGACTTTTTTCATTCTCTTTGCAGGAAATAAATTACGAAGAATTGAAGACACTTGACCTGAAGATAGTTGTTTCTAACAAAGCAGCATATCACAAATCAATTATTAGTCAGGGTTACCAAGCAAAACCAGTTCCTATTAGAATTAAAGTGGAAAATGTGAGGGAAGGCCCCATATTTAAGCCCCAAACTTTAGTGATTCAAACAAGTGAAACATTGAAAATAAACCAGCTAATTGGAAGCTTTCAAGCTTATGACGAAGATACTGGAAAAATAGCACAATACATCACGTAAGAGTTATTTTTTTATTTATTTATTTATTAATAATAAATAAATCCGTATGCCGCTCAACTACCAATGACTCTCGGTGGCTCACAAGAATCAAAACAAAAAAATTACAATAAAACCAATTAAAGGGAAGGGGGAAAAAAGATAAAAGATGGTAAGAATGACAGACCAGATAGAAATAGCACAAAGGGTCTCACTCCCCCTCGCCAAAGGCCTGGGTGAAGAGCCACATCTTCACGCTCTTCTAAACAACAGCAGATCTCAGGGGGAACCTCATTCCAGAGGGCGGGTGCTGCTACACAGAAGGCATGCTTCGGGGTCCTGAGAGATGACATTGTTTAATCAAAGTATTATCAAGTAACCCAGTGATAATCAACTGATTCCAAATGAAGATAAAACATAGGGGAGCTGTGCTGAACCAAACCAAAGGCTTGTTTAGTTGAGCTTTTAGTTCTTAAAATAACTTATAAGATGTCTCTAGGAAACTCACAAGCAAGACGCGAGTACAGTAACAGCCCTCCTGCTTACATTCCAGAGCAGTGAGTATTGAGTGGCATAGTGCGTCTGATACCAGAGGTACTGTTATCCCAGTACATAACCACTGATAGCCTTATCCTCCATAAAGCTGTCTAATCCTATCTTGATGAATGACTACACTGTATGATGGCAAATTCAGCAAAGCTGAATCTCCCACCATTCAGCTTCATTGATAATTACTGCATTTTAGAGTTATGGAAGAAGGAGAAAATTCTGTCCCTGTGTGCTTTCAACATACTAAACATAATTTCTCCAGTATCATGTTCTATCCTTGCTCATCCTTTTAAGTTGAAAAGAGGGGTGCAATTTATCCCTTATGCTTCCCGGTGCTTTTTGTTTCAAATGTCTTTGCAGTGACAGCTTTGGATAATAAACATGCGGTATCTATATGATGTAGGTATATGATGGCTCTCCAGCACTAATGGCATACTGGAAAATTTAATGCTCACGTGTCATTTTAAGGGGTGGTTCTACCCATTGTTTTTTGAGCAAACTAGAGTTAGTACAAAAGAACAAAGCAGAAATGGATTGTTGGGCCAACTTCTGGTTGGTTTCCCCTTTTAGTTATTCTTGTCATGTACCTCTGTGGATTGGTTAGAGATTTGAACAGGGCACAATACCAACTAGAAATACACCAAGAAACTACAATCAAACTCTTCATTTATGCATTACGCTTAAGGCATGGTTTTAATCAGAAAGCCAATAGCAAGCATTAGTTTTGGTGTGTGAATTTACTACCGTGTTTTCATGTCAGACAGAAACGAGGTCATTGTAGCTTAGTGCAGTTTGTGAACCCAATCAGTGTGTAAGCAAATTAAATGGCACAAATTCACTTTTTTATTGTATGAACCCAGAATGTCGTCATTTTTGGAAATAACTACGATAGCTTTAAAAAAAATGTGTGATTTCCTTCAGAAAGAGATTCCTGTGTTATCTTCTGCTATTTTTCTGTGCGGTGTCATGGCTTTTTTAAAAGAAGTATGAAGCAACCCTGGGATGTTGGAGGAAAAATGGGAAAACAAATGGGAAGAAAATTGCCATATTCTGGAACAAACAGCCCCATGTATTCACTTTCTGAAGTATTTCTGGCCTAGAATTTTAAATCTATTTCAGAAAATCATCACCATGAAGCTATTAAGTGGCCTTGCACTTGGCTGGAATTAAACTATATACAACTTTGGAGAAGTAAATTTCATCTTTGTTTGGATCAGTGGGGTTTGATTGTGTGACAAATTGCTCTGTCTGATAACACAACAATAAACAACTCTGAAAACCCCAAAAGAAAGGATAAATGTATTGAAATTTGACTGTTGTTTATTAACTATAAATAGAAAGATCGTGTGTAGATGTTTAAAAAGTTTGTGTGTCTCCTCAGAAATACATATTTAAGTATGTATGCTTAGTCTCAAGTTTGTATGCTTCTTTTCACATAAGTTTAAAATTTACGCAGGTATGCCAAAGGTACTGATATTGCAAACTGGTTGATAGTAAATTCCAAAACAGCTGAAATCAGACTGCTTAAAGTCCCAGACTATGAATCACCATATGTCATCAATGGTACTTATACTGCAACAATTTTGGCCATAACTACTGGTAAGTAGTGAATATTTTATTTGTTGTACCTTATAATTATTATTAATTGCCAAAAGTTGCAAGATCTGGTGGGATACACATTTAATAAATAATTAAGCAACATTCTTCCCATTCTTCCTTGAGAATGATCAGCATGTCACACTAGCCAAATTAACATTAGTTCATTTTTATTAAATCCCAGAACCCACCCAAACTGCCTGCCATATATAGTTAGAAAGCAAGTAGGAGACAAAACTTTTTAATAATCTGTAGTACCCTACTTTTCTCTTTTCTGTTTTCTTTTTTGGGTGGTTCGTAACACATAAGGCTTTGGAAAAATGCCAGTGAGTGGCATAGAGAAAAGCATGAAAAAACTGAATATTCCTACTGTGAAGAAATTGGTGTTGGTCTTAATTTCATCAAACTACAGCCAAACTAGTGGTCTAGGATAGTGTTTAGATGAATGGGTAGGATTGAGATTATACAACATTTAAAGATCTTGTCATGCCAGCCAGAAACTTACTCATTTTTGCATCAAGATTAGGTTCCAGTAACCCAGAACAACTGCAGATTAGTTTTGAGTAATTTACCTTAATATGGCTACTTTATGCTCAAACCAGGAGAGAGCTTTAATGTAGGGTAATTTTCTTTTCCAGCTACCTGCAGAGAAATCAGTGGCTAGAATGATTTTCAGAATGAGATTTCTCTAAGCTTTCCATTTCTTCGATTTTCTTTGCCTTGGTGAATGTGCAGATTGCTAAATAGGTGCAGAAAGTAGTTGAGAAAAGTAAATCCAACTCTCTACTTCATCTATGCTGGTTCTGACTCCATCTTTCTTAAATTGCACCCCACCCCCTTGGTAGCCATCCAGATTCCACAAAACAGACATGGATGCTGCAAAATAACTGCTGCCTTTATAACCAAGGCAGATTTGGATTCCATTGGTCATCTGCCACTGCATTACCAGGTGAATCCATTCCCAGAGGACAACAGCAGAGTGGTTCTATCATGTCATGCACAATCAAAATATTTCACAACATTCTGCTTACTAGAGAGCCAAGATCACTTTTCCCCCTTGTACAATCATACCACTTTTATGTTGTGTGGAATATCTAGTGTGACATTCGTACTAAATGGATGCAGGAGGAGAGACTTTAGTAAAACAGTTGCATTGTACAGCAAGAATTACTAATCTAAAACTGACCACGATCTAATCTGAGGCTCTGAATTTTTGAATAGTTGTCTGATTAACTACAGAGGCCCAAAGAATGGACTAACACTATAGCAGTAATCCAAAACATTTTCATGCGTATGAATTATATTTTATATTCATTCCAGCTACGTAATCTGGTGAATTGTAAACTTCTCAAAATTCAAACACTGGGCTTACATCTAAAATCTCATACATGCTTAAAGAAGCAAACAAGTTTCTAATTCATCAGTAGTTTGTATAAAAATAGATGTGCCTTCTGTGCTTTACAGACTACCCTCCAAAAACAGCTACGGGTACCATTGTTCTTCAGATTGAAGACACAAATGATCACTGCCCAATTCTTGTGTCTCCAAGAACAAATTACTGTATTGATGCAAAGTATATTAATGTCACCGTTGAGGATCGAGATAGACATCCAAATGGCGGCCCTTTCACTTTCAAGATCATTGATGAACCTGAAAGAATGTCAGACAAATGGAGAATTGGTCAGGTAGTTGGTAAGTAAGAGTCAATACCACATTATATAGAGATTGGAGTGGCTCCAATCCACAGGTTTTATGAGAGCAGAACCTTGTGGCTTGGCTCTCGCATCATGCCAAGCAGTCATGTGGTTGGATTGGGTTTAGCTCAGCTGAGATACATGAACCCAGTTATTTTAATTTGTAAATCCCATGAAAAATGGGTAAGCTGGCATGGCATGAACCCACTCTACGGCAAGTGTTCCATTAATAGATGGCAGTTTGCTGCCTACCCGCATTTATAGCTGTTCCTGGAGATGAGAGAGAGAGAGAGAGAGAGAGCGCACTGATGGAATTCTGACCAAAAATTGGTCAGATAGCTCAGTAAAGAGCTATCTGACCAATTGGGACCAGTTAGCGTAATACGTGCTGCCATAACCAATGCTGTTTTAAGTAACTAGCAAACTGGACTTCATCTTACTGGGGAAAGGGCCTACACTGAACAATTGAGACAGAGGTTTGTGCAGTGATAAGCTGCTGCTGTTTTTTGTCCTGGTGCACACATTATACTGACCCTGAATATGGTTGGTTTGGTTTTGACTTGAGACATTTTATGTGAACTAGCCACTGTGATTTATAAACCACCATTTATTATTTAATTTAGCCATGTATGGTTTGCTCACTAAGCCATGGTTAAATGCCATGTGTGAATCCATCTTTCATTTTGACCTTGATAGCCAGATCTCATACCAGAGAGCAGCAGAGCTGCGTCTCTACAGTTTTATCTTTTCCTTTAAAAAAGTGGGCAGGAGATGTTCCTGATTTCTTTTCTACTCTGAAGAACTGGTCAAAGCCAGTGAGAGAAATATTAGTGGAGCTCCTTCATTGTAGATTAGACCAGATGTTTAGCACCAATTAAATGGAAAGTAGGTTTAGGAGGACAATCCAAAGCCTGCAGGCTTCATGGCTAGGAAATCTTTTCTTCTCATGACTGACTGAATTACTTTGAATGGATTGAACTTCCACAAATATATTGTGGATGTGGGATTACAGAGTAATAATCACCTTAGAGAATTATAGCTATGTACAGAATGTGCAATTTTCCAAAACATTGTGCAATAGTTATAGAATCTAGAAATGTATAGTTGTCTGATAATAAGAAAGCTTTCGTTTAAAGCAGCCTCTCCTAACTTGGGTGTGCTTTAGAAGTACAGATCAGCTCCCAGTGACCATTCAGGCTGAGGAATCCTGAGAGCTGAATTCTGCAAGGTTGGGGAAGACTGCTTTAGATATCAGAATGGTAACCCCAAAGGTAGCGAGACTTCTGGTTTCATTCATTTCAATCACTTTGCTGAACTCTTGTTGTTTTTCTTCTTCCCCACAAAGGATCCAGAGCCCAGCTTCTATCCCAGGATGTGATACCTGGCATATACAAAATTCCTATTTTAGTGAAAGATAACCAAGGCTTCAGCTGTCCTGACCAACAAGTTCTGGAGGTGCACGTTTGTGATTGCAACAATAGCGGTGGTTGCAGAGCAACAGTTGTCGGCTCCTCTGTTTTTCTGGGACCTGCTGCAGTTGCACTGATGATCTTGGCATTTTTGTTGCTACTCCGTAAGCTTTTAATGTTATTCCATAATGTCTAGTGGCATGATTGGCTTGAAACAAGACTCTGACACAAGGGCCCCTTCATTTAAGAGCTTGCAAATCTCTCACTTCATTTAAAAAAGAAATACTGTAATTATCCAACCATAATTAATTCCTACTGAAATAAATAGGATTTAAGAAACCCACCTTTTTATTTTGTTGAATATAATGTGGGATGGAACATTAGAAAAGGCATAAAATGTTAGGGTGGAATTGTTTTCTTTTCATTCCTGTCTATTTAGGAGCTGTTGTTCCTCTTTCTCTTTGATTCTTGCTCAAGTTATCCTTGGCTTTCTTCTTAAGAAATCCATATTGGTAGCTAAGAAGCTTCCAAACTTGGAGCAACAAGGTCAGATCAGGGCAGAGTGTGTGAATGTGTATGTGTATATACACACCCGGTCCTGACTTTATCTTGCTATTCCCAAATATATATACAGACAGTCCCCTACTTGTGAATGTTCGTGTTGCAAACTTTCACTGATACAAACAAGATGGACCCAGAAGTCAGGGCCGGAAGTCGGGCTGTAAGTTGGGAGAAGGCGGGAAAGGGTTAGTTTGCAGCACACCTCCACTCCCTCTCCCCTCTCCTCCACTACCACCCCCTCTCCTGCCTTACCCAGTGACACACTGGCAGCAGAAGACAGGGCTCCTCTGCCCACACCACTGCCCTGCCTCCTGCCTCCTCTTTTTTTTACTTTTTACTTGGTTGGACTTACAAACAAAACAGACTTATGAACAGCCTTTTGGAACGTAGCCCATTCATAAGTAGGGGACTGTCTGTATCTATATATATATTTGCTTACTTTTTTAAAAAGTTAGGGTTTCAAGGTGCTAGTTTTTACACCTAGCAACAAATTCCGTATTGGTATCTAACCTTTCTGGAATGTGCAGAAACCTGAATATATGAAAGATACTTAAAAGCAAGCAAGAATAGAGGTTCCTTTCTGCTGATAGTACTTGATGCTCTGTTCTTCTCGTTGGAATGTAAAAAAACTGTTGAGCTGTTAGAAAACAAGGATCAGGGCTGAGCTGGAAAAGTGCCTGTTTATCATTGTGTAAGTGGCTCATCTGTCCTGAAAATTTTTAATAATTTTGTTCTGACTGTGGAATGTTGAGATGAATCAGGTTGCACTTGCAGATGCACTCAAGGTTTTTTCCCCTGGCATTTGGTTGCTCACTGCTGCACTATGTTCCTTTTTAGTTGTGCCTCTCTTACTGCTGGCCTGCGGCTTTGGATCAGGCGGTGAAAAAGGCTTTGTAGCCATACCAGATAACAGTGAAGAAATGTTGCGTAACTGGAATAGTGAAGGAGCTGCACCTGAAGACAAGGTATATTGCATTTTGCCCTTTCTTTCCCTTACTTCAGTTTCCCATTCCTTGAAATACGCAGAAGCTGCTTGAAAAAACAAGCTACTTTAAGTAAGGCAAGTGTTTTTGTCTTAAAAGGATATGCTAAAACTAACTGGCAAAATTAAAAGGACTACTATATCTGAGGCAGTGTTTTTCAAACTTGGCAACTTTAAATGTGTGGAGTCCTTGGGGTTCTCTGGGGTTGGTTGTTTTCTTGCAAACGTTTTGTTATCCGGCTAGGTAACATCTTCAGTGCTAGAATGGGATGGGGTTTGCTCTCTGTTTATATACAGTGGCAGGCCCTGCCAGTGTTGGTGGGGGTGTGGGTTTTGTTTTGTTTTATTTTTTCCCCTCTGGTAGTTCCTTGATTAGGGTATTGTTTACTGCTTGACTGTATGTCTGGTGATAATCTTGGTGTTAATCTCTGCTTATCCGGGTGATGATTGCTGGTGAGGAGATGTTCTGGTCTTTCATTTCCTTTTTATTGTCTCTTTTGAATAGTGTGTAGATGTTGTTTATCTCTATGTGCTTGTTGATGGCTACCTTGTCTGAATACCAAGCTTCCAGGAATTCCCTCGCATTTTTGGATTTAGCTTGGTCTAAGATGCGGACAGTTTCCCAGTTGAAACTATGGTTATATCTGTGTTGTGAGATTAAGGAGTTTTCATCGTGTCTTCTGACTGCTAGTTGGTGTTCATGGATGCGCTCTGCTAGCCTTCTGCCTGTCTGTCCTACATAGTGGTTGTAACAGTCCTTACACCATATGTTGTAAATGATTCCTGTTTTTTCTTCTTGGGCTACTGGGTTTTCTGGTTTACTTAAGATGTTTTGGAGGGCTTTAGTTGGTTTGGGTGCTACAAAGATGCCATGTGGTTGTAATAGTCTGTTGGTTGTTTCTGAGATGTGTCTGATGTATGGCAGTGTTATCCTTTTCACAGCTTGTGTTGGTTGTGTTGTGATAGGTGGAGTGGTCAGGCACTTTTTGATAAAGTTGTGTGGATATCCATTTTGTTGGAAGATGTTTTATAGGTATTCTGTTTCCTTTTTCTGCTATTCTGGGTTGCTGCAGTGCATTTATGCTCATTTGAATAATGTTCTTACACAGCTCCTCTTGTGGGAGGTTGGGTTGTTACTTTGGTAATGGAGTACTTGGTTAGTGTGGGTTATTTTCCAATAGACTCGAGTTTCTAATTTGCTGTTGTTTCGTCTGCTGATGAGGATATCCAGGAAGGGTAGTGTGCTGTTGTTTTCTTCCTCTCTGGTGAATTTTATTCCTTTGAGGATGTTGTTGATAGTTTCATTTGTCTTCTCTAGTTGTTCCTTTTTTATTATAACAAAGGTGTCATCTATATACCAGATCCATACTTTGGGTTGTATGTGTAGAAGTGCTATAGTTTCTAGGTGTTGTATTACATTCTCTGCCATGAGTCCTGAGAGTGGCAATCCCATGGGTGTGCCTCTCATCTGTTGTTATATTTGTCCATCAAACTGAAAATAGGTAATGAGGCAGAGGTTGATGAGGTCTGTGATTCTGGGTATTTCGATCCTGGTGTATTTGCTTAGGTCGGGTGTGTTGTGTAGTACTGCTGACATGGATTCTTTCGCTAGTTCTGGGTTTATGGATGTAAATAGTGCTGTGACATCAAATGAGGCCATAATTTCATCTTCATCTATGTGTACATCTTTGATTTTCTGGAGACACTGTAGTGAGGAGTTGATAGAATATTCACTCCTCTCTGTGAGATGTCCAAGTTTTTTTGTCAGTTCCTTCGCTATGTTGTATGTTGGAGTCCCTGGTAAACATACGATTGGTCAGAGAGGTATGTCGGGCTTATGTATTTTTTGTCATCTATAGAAACGTAGGAGGATGGATCCACTGCTTTTCATCCGCCACTGTTCTTCTTTTGTAATAAGGCCTTTCTTGGTTAGGTAGTTAAGGGTTCTCTTGATTAGGTTGTCTAGTTTCTGTAGTGGGTTGGTGTTAACTGGGATGTAGGTTTCTTTGTCCTCTAATAATTTTTTGGCTTTTTTGCAAGTATTGTGATTTTTCCATAGTAACTGTGTTTCGGCCTTTGTCTGCTGGGAGGGTGATGATGGTTTGGTCTTTCCTTAGGCAAGAAAACAACCAAGCTCAGAGAACCCCAAGGTTTCCACAATTCAACCCTGAGCTACACATATTCTCTTCTATTTAAGATGTGTGGACTTCAACTCCCAGAATTCTCCAGCCAGCCGTTCTCCAAGCCATGTGCTTATAGGAGGGGCTTGAGAGGAACACACAAGTAGCCACAGTTTAGAACCCTGTGTCTCCCTGTTTCCTTTTTCTCGGAGTAAGAAGTACCAAACCATGCCAATTCACATAGCAATCTAGCAAAGCCATTCCTTTCATGATTTCAGTGTTGCTCCTTCCAGGCCCATATTTGCTTTTTAATTGTTGTCTTTGATGTTAGGCAATCCTGAACCTCCTTACTTCTTCTGGATTGGAAAAGAACGTGGGAAGTGGAGCAGCAGTCGTGGGTGCAGGAGCAGCAGCAGGAGCAGCAGCAGGAGCAGCAGCAGAGAGCGGCTACTTCTCTGCAATCAAGGAGCAGAACATCAGCAGCAACACAGTCACAAGATGGCAGAGAGAAGAGCGAGAAGCTCTTCTTTCTGGTGCAGAATTTCAAGGCGCCTCAGCAGGGGCAGCGGGGGCAGGCTTGACAGCAGGTGGGACAGTACGGATAGGAGCTGGCAGAACCTCAGCCATGGGAAGTGGCACCATCATGAATCAAGAATTCTTACGGGATTACTTCAGTGAGGTAAGAGTCTACTTTCTGAATTCACTCCATTGATCAACATTTTCTACCTTTTGATGACATATATTGACAAAGGTGTTTATTAATCTTGTTAGATTTATCATTGTAGGTTGGGGTATGTATTTTTGCAGGGAGGGCATCTTTTTCCCAATTTGGGGAACCGTAGCTTATTCCTTTGGCAGGCCAGCAGGCTTAATTAAGAAATCTTCTGTTTGGTGGCACAAGGGTAGGACGAGGGGGTGGGGGAGCGGGGAGGCATATGGCTGAAAACATTCAGCCTGTCTTTGCATGCTTTTGAGGAGGTGGGGAGCACGGGGATAATTAGGGCTGGAAGAGGCCTTCTTTTTTTGCCAAGCATTTTCTCATTGTACTTTAACTATTTTTCTGCATAATTTTTGGAGGACATTTTCATGGATTTTCAAGAGAGTTACAATTCATCATATCTCCAGAGAGCAAGGAGCATAACTATATCAAACAAATCCTCTGCCTCCATCCCCTTTGTCTCATTTCCTTTTTAAAACTAACTTCAGTTGCAACTGCAGCTGTCAGTATTTCTCCTAAAGGTATATCAGTTGTCCATTATTTCTCCCATATTGCTTTGTTTCACATGGTGCCCTGCCCCCCATGTAGCATGATTCCAGACTATGCTCTGGAAAGATGCTATTCCCGAATGTAATCAGGAGACAGGGCAAGCTACTAGGAAGAGATCCAACCTCACTTTAAAGAGAAAAGAAGGAAGGATTGGGGGAAATGCCATTGATACTTGTTTAATTGATTAAAAAGATGTCACCTCCAAAAAATTCTGATCACTGTTTATCATGATTACCAGCAATAATTTTTGAATCATATATAAATAAAGGTGACTTATTTATTTAGGTTGTTTGTTTATTATATTTTTAATCCATCAAATTGTAAATGTTCTTGACGTGAATTACATAGAAGAATAAAGATAATAAAAATGCACTATAATTCAACCCTAAAGCCACCCCTCCCCCCCAAACTAAGATATACTCTACGATTAATAAATCTAAAAAGATTGCTTGAGGGGAAAAAGACAAAGTTTATGAGGTAACTATACAAGGGACTAAAATTGACCCTTTTAAATCTAATGTCCTGGAATTCTGTTGCCAAAATACGACTGTGGGGATCCTTGCTCTTTTCATCCAGGTAGAATGACTCTGGGTTGGAATATTCTGCATATGAATGTCAGCAGCTTTGTAGTTTGAAAGTATTATGTAACTATGATCTGTGATCTAATCTGATCTAGGGGCTTTAGTTAAAGAAAATTATAACTTCTGAAACATGAGTGCTCATTATTCTTGTTCTTCCACATTTTAGAAAGCTGATGCTATTGCTGATGAGGACGAAGTGCAGCTTGCCAAAGATTGCCTACTCATTTACTCCCAGGAGGAAGAACACGATTCTCCTCATGGTTCAGTTGGCTGCTGTAGCTTTATTGAAGGCGACTGTGATGAACATTTCCTGGATGACTTGGGAGACAAATTTAAGACTCTGGCTGAGATCTGCATGGGCAAAAACACAGGTTTAGAAGCAGAGCAGTTCACTTCTCATACCCAGAAAGATAGAACTCCTAATCCTGTAATGAATGAATCCAGCCTGCAGTACTCACAGCAGCAGAATGCACTGAATGCTAAACACACCTATTCTTCAGGGTCTGTCTACAATTTACCTGAACCTGTGAAAGGCTTTGGTTCAGAAACGGTGACTGAGGAAACAGTAACTGAGACAACTGTTAAAACTAAGTCTAGCCTCCGGCCAGTTAAGCGCATCCCAGACCCTATGATTAGTAGCAGCAGCAATGTTGTAGTGACAGAAACATCATATGGGGCAGTACCATCAACAGTCATCCTTGACCCTCAGTTTAAGGAGAATGTGGTAGTGACAGAAAGGGTCCTCGCCCCTGCTTCTAGCTTGCAGGACATGTTAGAAATGCCTGCTGGCGTCTTCCCAGACCTCCCAGATTCAAAGTATGTTGTTGTGAGAGAAAGGGAGCGGGTCCTTGTGCCAAGTTCTGACGTAAAGGCCTCTTTAAGCATCCCCAATCTGTCAGAAGGGCAAAACATTGTATTAACTGAGACAGTAGTGACACCAACTCCTGGTGTGCGGGCCACAGCTGAACCAGGCACCTTTTCTGGGAGTGAAAGGCAGGAACAGATTTTAATCTCTGACTCCTTTAACCAAAGTAACCCACAAGAAGTATTTCCCACTGGTTCAACCTTGAACAAGTCTTCAAGGGTCAAAAAATACAGCTCTGTCCAATATGCACGCTCATAGGTGGTGGATTTCCACCCATTACTTCATATTAATTCCTATTTAACATTGATAGGATTGGTGGATTGCCTTCTCAAAAGCTTGAATATGTTGCCTCGCCTTCCTAACAGTGCTTTTAAACAATCCATAAGGATGCAACCTTAAAGCCACTTACTAGGAGCAATGCCTCACTGAGTAACATAGGGCTTATTTCTGAGAAGTTACTCATAAGATTGCTCTGTTAAAGAGCACCTGTGAGAGACTCCTCAAGCTTGCACAGCTAGAAAAGAATATTGCTTATCAAAAGAGTAACATAAATCTCTATGACATCAAAGCTGGTGTATTTTTAGTCTGGTGGATAGTCCAATTGAAGTCAGTTCAGCTTTGCTCATTGTGCTGCAAATTCTACTGGCCTGGACCATGAGCCTAAACATGGTACTTTTGATTTTTTTTTTTAATGAATTCACTGGATTTATTGTTTCACCAGTGTAGCTAATATTGAAGTATATATCAACCAATTTGTATATATTTCAGTTTAGTCAAACTGACTTCAGAAGTGTATTTTTAAACAGCGCAGTATTCACAATCAGTTTCCACTGAGCTCTGTGAGGTTTATTCAGTCTGTGCAGTCAGGATGCAGCCTTAAAACTACAACTTTAACTGGTGTGTGGTTCATTATATAAATAGGTATAGTATTCATATTCTTTAAAAGAATGGACCTCACTTCATTTTTTAAAAAAACTCTTCCTATAGATTTTTATAAATTCTCTACCAATAGAGACCGAGTGAAATGGGATTTTGTCCCTTGTATTTATATATCCTTTTCAAGATGAATTAGTTTATCTGCATGGTTGGTTCAAATACTGTATTTGAACAGGATATTACATTTCTGAAGGCAAAATTCCATCGGGGGGGGGTTCCCCCCCCAGATGCCAGATATCATCACACAATCTTGCTCAATGCCATGGCCATCAAAAGAATTAACATTTGTCAATCTCAAGATTTCTGCCATTTAAAAAAAAATTAAATGTTTAATTTTAAAAAATGAGGTTCTGCAGTCTGGATGCCTATCCTATATTCTCCTCTGAGTTTTCTTTCCTGCCCAAGAGTTCCACACCCCATTGGACAGGCCCAGGCTTGGTTAGTCTGTTTTGTGGGAGGAGGATTCCCTAAAGATGATTCCCAACAGCTTCCTTCAAGTCTGCTGATCCCTCCCTCTTGTGCATGGGGAATGCAGTTTTATTAAGTAAGAATCAGCCTGTGGATACTTGAATGCGCTTGTGAGGTATGGAAATCATCTTTTGCCTTTTTTGTATGAAATGAGTTCCTGTGTTGCACAACAGGAGATAGACCACTGGAGAATGATCAAATTAAAAAATGTATCCAATGTGGGATGCAGAAATATTACTAGTCTTAAAGAAGGAGAGAATTCAGCCTTGCAGCCAGTTTGATATCCTTGTACCATTGAAACATATTTTTGTTAGTTTCACACACTTTGTAAAGGCCTTAAGTTAAAAGATCCAAATAATGACCATAGCACATTTGAGCTGGCCATTTTTGTACATAATATGTTTGATAATTGAAATGATAATATGAGAGGAAGTATAAATACATATGTTTACGTTTTGGGATGAATAATGCATTCATGTAAAGGGGGTCAGATATCAGCTGATTTTAAGTTTTCTTTCTTCTTTCTAAATCCATAGTTTTGTCTATGGCTGTTGTATATGATCCCGTGTTATAGTGAATTTAAGCCACTTCAGTTAGTCCACAGTGGACTTAGGGTTATTTTCATATTTTTCTCATCTGGTATGGGAATGCAACCTGCTTGATTTCAAAATGTAGTTAACTGATTTCAAGGTTCTTAGCTTTCATTTTATATAACTTGACTTTGCTGTTTAAGCACTAGTTTTGTAGTTGAGGAATGGGCTGGATATGCTGGAATTTTTTAATGGAATTTGAAATAAAACCAAAAAACTCTGTAGTTTGGGATTCTTTTAGCTCATTTTAAAGGAGGTTAGTATGCACATTAAATTCAAATTGCTGTCAACATTGCTGCCAATTAGCTCCACTGAAATCTGTGTAATGAGACATATCCTACATGCTAGATGGTGTTGATTCAAAAATCAGTCCCATAAATGCAATACAGTTTGCTTCAAATAAATGAGTTTAAGATTGCAGCCTTAACTAGGTTTTGTCATAGATAGATGTGCATTCTGTTATCATCAAGGCAATTAGAGAGGGAAGACCTTTTCTCATGAGAAACAAACTAAATTGAACACTTGGTTAATGAATAATGAAAGGGTTGAGACATGGAGTCGGGTTCACAGTGATAAGCCTATGATGACAAAGTGGGTGCTGGGACAGGAGACTCTCACATGAATAGTATGATTTGATGTGTGTTTACTTGAACATAAATCCTACTGTTTTTAATGGGGTACACCGTGAGGAATAAGTACAATGAACTCAGTTGTGTTTATTTCTGAGGACATCTGAAAAGGATTGCATGCCTTACAATTTTGTTCCTTTTTTTTTTCCAGGCATGGTTTTTGTCACATTCCTGCAGACTAGGTAAACAAATAAGGGAAGAAATAAAAGTTTTGGACTAACAGTGGTCAGAAGATGAGCACACATCAATTCAGTTCATCTATCACTCAAAAATACTCTTCTGTCTAGAAGTATCACAAAGGGAGAAGCTCTGTATCAGTGGATAAAGGATTGTTAGTCTGAACTGGGATAGGGGAAGATGTAATTTTTTTCTACCACATAGATACAAATGCAAAGAGAGAGGAACACAGTCATGAATATAAATGGCATGGTTACACACAACCCTGTGGTTAGAAATATCCTCCTTCCATCATTGGCACCATCACTTTATAGGTGGCTATGTTTAGGAAAACAAAGACCTTGGGTTGGATCTCCTCAGTCCTCTTCAATCAGTGGGTGTGCTATAAGTATGATAAACTTTGTATTGTGCTTTCTGATTAACAATTGCTTTCAACCCAGGGGATCATAAATGGAAAGGTTCCTACTTGTGTTAGCTAATCATTAAAAATCAGGATTTGCTGGAAATATTGATTCTTGAGCCCTTTATGTCAGTTACTGTAGATTGGCTCATATATTGAAAAGCAGCAAAAAAAAATCAACTGATATTCTGATGAAAGCACAAATTACAAAATGTAATGCTGTCTAACCTAAAGCTTTGCCTCAATTGCAATCCTAATAGGTATACCAGCGATGGCAAACCTTTTGGGCTTGGCGTGTCAAAAATTCAGAAAATGCCTAACTTGAATCTGCTGGTGTGTCACACACCCCCACCCCAAACAAAAGAGAAAAAATTCTTTACATATTCATTTATTTTAAAAAATACAGTCCAATCATATGTGGTATTATATGTATTATATAAAGAAACATCAAATAATTAACAAAAGTGAAATATGAGTAAAACGAGCTTGGATTCTTTGGTAACTCAAACAGGGAGAATAGTTGTTGGGTGTTGGTGAACACTGGTGTGCCAACCAAAACGTCCTTCTGTGTCACCTTCAACCCGCCTGTCAGGTTCACCATCACTGCTCCATACTGATCACATCGGTTTTTCTTACTTTACACCACCAGATGGCACAATTATCACACTTGTGAAAATAGTTACTGCAAGCTAACCTAGACAGCCTCTTGTATATCAGCTTTCAGTGTACAGCTGTCAGAGATGCTCTATTTTTGAAAGTGAAAAGAAACTAAAGGACTAAACTGACACCTTGCTTTGTTTCAGCAACCTTTGTTTCAGCAGACAGAAAAGCTGCTCCTTGTAAAAGCGGGGAATAAATTCTTGAAATAAGGAGACCCTCAGCTTTTAACCCTAAACCAGCAGTGGAAGCATTTACATTGTGGGGAAGGGCTGTTCAAAACTGTCGCTTACACATTTAAGACACTGTAATACTGTGTAATATGTGCTGTAACATACTTGGAAGAGAGCCAGCTTGGTGTAGTACTTAAGGCACCAGGCTAGAAACTGGGAGACCACGAGTTCTAGTCTTGCCATAGGCACAAAGCCAGCTGGGTGACTTTGGGCCAGTCACTCTCTCTCAGCCCTAGAAAGGAGGCAATAGCAAACCACTTCTGAAATCTTGCCAAGAAAACTGCAGGGACTAGTCCAGGCAGTTGCCAGGAGTCAACACTGACTCAAAGGCATACACACAAATAGCCTATAAAGCCACTAAATTTTGAAAGCCAGTTTGGTGTAGTGGTTAAGGCATCAGGCTAGAGACTGTGAGTTCTAGTCCTGCTTTAGACACAAAGCCAGCTGGGTGACCTTGGGCCAGTTATTCTCTCAATATATTCTTAGATGGTTTTAAAGGAGGTTTGGGGAAATTCATGGAGCATAGAGCTATCAGTGACTGCTGGTCCTGATCATTCATTACTATTTCCTGAATCAGAGGCAGGGTATCTTAAATACCAATTGCTGGGAAGTAATCAAGAAAGAGGAATAGCCTTTTCTTATCCATGCTTAGGAATTCTCTGAATGCGGTATGGGGCCACCCTTTGACACAAACAGAAATAGATGAGTGCTTGGTCTGATCCAGCACAACTGTTTTCACCTGTGTTCCTTGTTTATTGAACATGACAAGGAAGAGATATGATTTTCTTAGCATTAAGAAATCTGCATACATACACCAGGACCACATATGGCCTTTGACTGTCCTGCAGAATTTCCAGTCAGTGATCACTGAAAATGGATTGCAAGGTTTCCCATAATTATGAGTTGGACCTAAAAATGTAGCATAAACCTAAAGCAAACATCCCAAATTTCCTGACCCCCAAACACAGGGAGAAAAAATTGAATGTGACTCCATCTGTTTTCTTCACCCGCTACAGCCCTTGGCTACCCAAGAAATACAAAGCTTGGCCATTAGTCGCATAAGCTGCCACTCACTATCTTAAGATTTAGTTTCTCCCAAAGCAAGCATTTGTTTAAAACAAACATAGCCATAGTAAAAAGAAAAATAAAAAAGAAATAAAAAATCCACAGTTGGCTGTATTTTTATCAGAACTGACTAAAATGCAACAGAACATTGTGCAAGCTTTCACGTTCTCTAGAATACTTTGCCATGCAGGTACATACATCAGGAGACAGGCAAAGAAGCAGAAGATAGATAGATAGATGATGGAGATGATGATAGATGATAGATATAGATGATAGACAGACAGATGATAGATATAGATTTATCAATCAAATTTATATAACCGCCCATCTCACTGACAATACTCTGGGTGGCAAGTATTCATAATTTCTGCAGCTTAGAACCCATTTCAAGCTAGAGAATGTGGACCTTAGATTACACCTACCTTTCTAGGTTTCCCCCCCCCCTAAAAAAACCCCTTTCTTCTGTAAGTACATCTCAGATCAATCCTACCCTGAGCAAAATACACAAGCTTCTGATTTGGCAGAGGCTTTATAATTGTAAACCTAGACATTATCCCTAAAGTTGCAACAAGTCAAATGACAGGCATCTGTGACAAAGTTCAGAGGTAGGTAAATTAGTCTGTTGCAAAGAAACAACAACAACAAAAATACCAATGTTAAAGCCTATTATATTTATTCCAGCATAGCTCCTGAGGAACCAAAGCCATTTGGTCAGATGCAAAAAAATTCTTCATTGGCTGATCTACTCATCCATGCAAACTCCTACACAAATCCATGAGTATGTGTGTACAACCACATACATATACATAATAATCTAGTCAGATTCCATCTGGACTGCAGTTCTTCCTCTCTTGAAGGTCAATTGCTTGGGAGAAACAGATTGGGGTAACTCCTTCCCATCCCCCTCCTACCAGCTGAACTCTGTCCCAAAGACTTGGTTCTGGGGAACTTGATTGGCAACCAGATCTTTTAGTCAATTTTGCAATGCCTACCCAAAACTCCTAGCCTTGAACCTCATTGTTCAGACCCATTTGTTCCATCTGCAAACAAGTGAAACTGATAGTTCAACAACTTGGAAACATATTATTTCAAACAGCACAAAGAAGTCCAAAATAACCATCATAAAAGCCATCAGGGCACTTGAGGTTTTTGAGGGAAAATAACGGAGGATGAGTTGATGCATGTGTCATGAGTTCCAAGCAAAAGACATTTTAAACATTAGTGAGATATATTATATTGCCCCCAGCCCCAACCTCCATGTTCTATCTCATCCATATATATCCTTAAGAAGTGACAATTATTTTTTGTTGTATGCTAGATTCAGACTCTCTTGTAGCAGTCTTAAGATTTGCAGCTTAATTCTAACTCATTGGCCAGATATTTGGAATTTGCTCTGGGAAGTCATTTGTGTTAGGTTAAACTACAATGACTTTATGGATCTGTAAACAGTATTTCAGACTTTGTGCCTATGAAAGCTTATATTACAATACGTTCAAGAAGAATAGCTGGGTTTATGACTGAGGTGGCATACAACAGAGTTTTTAACATTAATTTCAGTAAATAAATTCATTCTGGCATAAACTTTTATGGATTATAAGTGCAGTGCATCCAATGTATGAAGTATGTTCATGAAAGAGAACAGTTGGAGGTAGGAGCAGTAAAAGAAAAGGCCAGAAAGAAAAATGAGGTGAGAAATGCAGATGATGATTGCCAATAGATATGGGCAATTTTGCAAAATAAGTATTGAATGTGAAAAATATATCATTGCATTGGTGAATTGATTAATACTTATCATACTACATGTACTAATTCATCAGTGTATTATGTGGCCCTCCAGAAGCTGTAGGACACCAACTCTCATCAGCCAAAGGTAGCATGGCTAATAATCAGGGATGATGAACTTTATAGTCCAGTGTTTTATGGGCCAAAGTCTCTCTGCCCTTGACTTAAAAGCTATGCACACATAGCCAAATTTGTATTAAAAGCAGGAAAACAAAATAAGTTCCTTTCCTTTTTGAAGGGTGCTTCAGTTACTCATTTGGAACGGCTTCTGGACCCTTATTTTGCATAATCTCATTCAATGGATACTGAGTAGACTGTGAAATGCTTCAAACTGCACTCCAAAATGCTGATCTGGAGCATTTTTGCAGGTCCAGACATAGCTCCTGTTTGCAGCATCTCAAGGCAGCTGCCTCTTTTCTAGCAATCAAGTGGCACTGCCATAAAAAGTTATAGGCAGGTGCTGTGTTTGCATACCTGAGCACTCCCAAGCACCTTTTCCTAATTATTTCCAAAGTGATGTATAGTTCTAAGACAGATCAGTGCCAGATTTAGGCATAAGCTAAACAAGCTACAGTTTAGGGCCTCACAATCCACAGGGCCTCACAAAATTACAGAATATCAGTTTTCTGATTTTGCAAAGGAGTTCATTATTACTTATATTAATAAAAGTGATCCCAATTACAAATTTTGTCTATATTTTGTCTGTCTGTATGTGTGTGTGTATGTGTGTGTGTATATATATATACACACACACATATATATGTATGTATGTATATGTGTGTGGGGGGGGGGGTATTAATATATCCTAAAATTATTTTTAAAATTACATTTAAGTATTGTTTCCAGGGTATACTATATTATAATCTATGAAAGAGATCAAGACAGCCAAATGTAAGGCTGTATTTACTGATAGATAATCAGTAAATGCATTCATTTGAAAATAATTTGTATTTTTCACTTTAAATACCTTGCTATTAAATAATTAAAAGACTACCCTTTGGCTTCAAACCAGCATCAATTCTTACACTTGCACACTTTGTACACTTGCACAAAGTCAGAGATCTTGTAGGATTAGAGTCAGGTGTATGATTAACCAGTTATACCAAGCAGGTGTTAATGATCATCAGTTTCACATGTAGGTTGAAGCACAGTCATTAACTGAAACAGAAACAGCTGTGTAGGAGGCTTAAAACTGGGGGAGGAAGAGCCAAACTCTGCTACTAAGGGGAGGTTGTGGAAGACAGTTTTGTGTCACAGGTCATATAACATGGCAAGACTGAGCACAGCAACATGATACAAGGTAGTTATACTGCATCAGCAAGGTCTCTCCCAGGCAAAAATTTCAAAGCAGACTGGGCTTTCAAGATGTGCTGTTCAAGATCTTTTGAAGAAGCACAAAGAAATGGGCAATGTTGAGAACTGTAGATGCAGTGGTTGGCCAAAGAAACTTAATGCAGCAGATGGAAGATGCATCATGCTTACTTCCCTTTGACATCAGAAGATGTCCAGCAGTGCCATCAGCACAGAACTGGTGGAAACCAGTGGGACCCAGGTATACCTATCTACTGTCCAGAGAAGTCTGGCCAGAAGTGGTCTTCATGGAAGAATTGCAGCCAAAAAGCCATACCTCTGATATGGAAACAAGGCTAAGTGACTCAACTATGCACAAAAACATAGGAACTGGGGTGCATAAAAATGGCAGTAGATGCTCTGGACTGATGTGTCAAAATTTGAAAGATTTGGCTATAGCAGTTTGCCAAAGGGCTGGAAAGTGGTACAATAATGAGTGTCTGCAGGCAAGAGTAAAGCATGGTGGAGGTTTCTTGCAAGTTTGGGGCTGCATTTCTGCAAATGGAGTTGGAGATTTGGTCAGGATCAATGGTGTCCTCAATGCTGAGAAATATAGGCAGATACTTATCCACCATGGCATACCATCAGGGAGGCCTGTGATTGGCCCCAAATTTATTCTGCAGCAGCACAATGACCCCAAACACAGCCAATGTCATTAAGAACTATCTTCAACGTAAAGAACAAGGAGTCCTGGAAGCGATGGTTTGGCCCCCACAGAGCCCTGATCTCAACATCATCGAGTCTGTCTGGGATTACATGAAGAAACAGAAGGATTTGAGGCAGCCTACATCCACAGGAGATCTGTGGTTCTCCGAGATGTTTGGAACAACCTACCTGCCCAGTTCCTTCAAAAACTGTGTGCAAGTGTACCTAGAAGAATTGATGCTGTTTTGAAGGCAAAGGGTGGTCACAGCAAATATTGATTTGATTTGGATTTCTTTTCTGTTTGCTCACTTTGCATTTTGTAAATTGATAAACATAAACAATTACAATATATATTTTTGAAAGCATTCTTACTTTGCAACATTTTTTCACACCTGCCTGAAACTTTTGCACAGTACTGTATATATGTTTTCAATCTTTTTGTGGTGACTCAAGATCCTGTTCTGGTATATACCTTAGTGAGACCTTCTGGTGTAACTTTTTTAACAAGGGCCCCCAAGCTTTATGTAGTTTCGGGCCCCTCACCAAGTCTAAATCTGGCATCCTGAGACAAAGAGTAATTGAGAACATATTTTCATTTCTGCGGTGTGGAACTGAGTATGGATCTGACACACATTTGGAATATGTGCTTTGCAAGGCATGAAGAACCTCTCTTCAAATCCTTAAACCAGCTGGATCCTCTGCAAGGTTTGCGTGGTTACTTGGATGTTCCTTCTTGCTTCTCCATATGAAGGCCCATACAGTATAACCACTTGCCTGTGTAGGGAAGAATGGGAGGAAAGATTATTGTGAACTCACGCAGGGAAAGCTGAATCAACTTCTGAAGTGGCTATTCAAGCCGTGCAAGAGACAAATATGCTTTAAACTATTCAGAGAGTGGTGCTTCATTTGCACTCCCTTAAGTTGCAAAGCAACTCTTGTGAATACAACACACTGCTAATACACAGAAAGATCTAGGCCTGGCCCTACCATTAAGCCAAGTAAAAAGGTGATTGTCTCAGGTGGAAGGTAGTTGGGACATGGTAAGGGAGCATTAGAGGACAGAGTTCTGTCTTCAGGGAACATGTCCTGCACCCTCTAAGGCAGTGTTTCTCAATCTTGGCAACTTTAAGATGTGTGGACTTCAACTCCCAGAATTCTCCAGCCAACCATGGCTGGGGAATCCTGGAAGTTGAAGTCCACACATCTTAAAGTTACCAAGGCTGAGAAACACTGCTATTAGATAACCTGCTGTCTTCTGTTGCTGTTGTTGAAATACTATTCAGCGGCCAGTTTGGCTGGCTTTTGAAGGTGGAGTGGTGAGAAAATAGTGTCTGACAAGAAATAGAAAGTCTTGCACCAGCCCTCCCAAAATGTCTTGCGACTTCCAGCTTAAGAAGTTGCTGCACAGCTTTCTTAGAGATCAAATCTGTTGGTTGAAAGATTAAAGTATTGAATTTGTTTAATAATTCAAAATGAATATTAAATATTAATACTGTGCAGTTTGCCCTCAATGTTCCTTCCTGAGATGCTTCATCTCTTAGGGGCAAGGAGCTGCTTATCAAGCAATCTTATTATTGAACCCAAGTGTTTGCTTGAGTAACTGCTTCGCTTCTGTCTTTTGAAAGGCATCTGGTTGGGAAGGGTGACAGAGAACTATGTCTACCTTTTACAACTAAAACCAACACATTTATGTTAAAACATCAGGACAAATTGTGATTTGGTCATATCTGCTCCCAACGTGTGTGTGTTCCTATATGTGCAGCTTCACATTATTCTTTTTCTTTTTGTGCAATCAATGCATCAGTGCAAAAGGAACTTCTGATCATTTATGATTTCCAGTAGTCAAATGATTGGTAGTGTAAGTTGCAGCTTGTTCTGAATTCTAGGAAGGCAAGGGATACATGAACCAGCACTCAGAAGGATCAAATGCTCATAAAAAGTGGCTTCTTCACTAAGATTGAGTGGAACCTAAACAAGCAAACAAAAAAATAAATCTGTCATCCTGGCTTCCATTTGTAAGTCTGTTGCTAAGCACCAACCAAAGAAGATTAAAAGATCATAAACTGAATTAAATTGGCAGTTGATACCATTGGGTAATTATAAATTTCACTTGTTATTAGCAGTTCCCCTTCTTTCATATAAATGGAATACTTTTGCCCTGGGATAGGGTTACCAGACATCCTTATGTCCTCCATCCAGCAGGCAGAGCCTTAAAATCAAGTACTGCCCAGCTTCTTGAGTGTCTTGCGGTTTAAAAAAAAATCAAACTTTCAAGTATTGTGATTTTGTAAATTGTCTGCTTCTTTCTTTCCCTCATCTGTCAAAATTTGATAGCCTAGATTTACGTTATTGAATTTATTTCCGGATTCCAGCAATCAGCTTCAATGTAGCCCCTTCAAATCCATGATCACCGAAATCTGTAGATCACATGATTCGTCATACATTTCTATGGTGAAATTTAAAAAGTGTGTCATCATTGATTCTGTATTATCGCTAGCATATGTTCTTGAAATAAAGATTTGTTGGAAAAATATTGCAATTGAAAAACCAGTGTTTTTGATGCTGGAAAATATAATTTCATATATATGTAAGCCCAAGTACATTTTCATGCAGTTTTTCTCTGTAAATATTGTTGCAGATGCTTAGAAAGTGAATAATTAGTGTGTCCTCCTTTCCCCCCATTTGTCCTCCTTTCCAATTGTCCATGTCCTCCTCTGTCTGTTCAGATATCTGGTATCTCTACTCTAGGATAGCTTAGGTTTTCTGCTGTCAGCCTGATTTTTCTATTTTCTGCCTGCAGAACAATTGCATAAAATAGTGGTTGTATTATTTATTTACATATTTTGACAAAGGAAGTTGCTGCCTGCTGAGCTTCTGGAATAGCTGAATGATCCACTGGCTTGTTCATCTGTGAAAGTGTGCAGAATAAAATAGTATTTGCCTTCAGTTTCTATCAGACACTTCTGCACAGTCTTTGCACGTCTGACACTGTTTTGGTAGGTCTCTGTCCTTGCAGGGGGAGGGCTAAAAAATCAAGATGGCACCTATGACTACACAATTGAAGCCCTGCCTCCTTATTGGCTGTTTTTGTTCTTTTGACACTCCCATCCCACCCCACAGATACCCCTGGCCATTGCAAGGCAGAGCCAAAGTAGTCTCTCTGGCTACTGCACTGCTTCTCTGGCAACTTCTTCTAGAGTTCGAGACATCACTTCAAAATGATGAACTTTTCTCCTTGAGATTCATGAGCCCTTTTCCCCTCTTGCTTCTGCAGATTAAAACACAAATAAAAATGCCAGCTTTTCACCTCTAGCAATAGCTGTAATCCTTTTTTAATATACGCTGAGCTGGCTTGATTGCGTAGGAATGCAAGAACTAAAATCTGCAAATTAAGATAGAACCCTGGAACTAAAATATATACAAGAAATGACTTTCAATCTTGTAGAGAAAAGTAAAGTCATAGCAGTAGAGCAAATAAGAATTTGAAATGATTTAAAGCCACCTTGTGAATGAAGCATTGTTTTACCAGGCACCTAAAAATGCAAACGGAAGGACACATACAGAAGACACAGTCTCGGCAAGAATTAGGATAAGGCCCTGCAGCAGGTAAATTAGAAGGCAAGGTAGATGGAATATTAAGGGTCTGCAATACAGCATGTTGAAAGCATGACATTAGCCCCATCAAAGCATGGCTACTACAGTGGGCATCGTAAATAATTAAAACTGAACAAATTGCTCCCTGTCACTCATTTTAGTCCCATAAATTACTTTCAACTTTTTTCTGAGCATGCTTCCAAACAAAACAAATGACAGCAGCCACTTCCCCATTTTCTTAATTTCTAAAAATGTCTATGGAGGCCTAATGGGGTCCAACATCATTCTGGGAAATAAAAGTAAATTTCAGCATACTAGTGTCCCATTTGATTTTTTTAACTACAAGAATCTAAAAGAAAAAAATTAAGTTGGACAGGGAGTCTGGCAGGCATCAAAGGGAGATTCTACCCACATGTTGAATACCCACTTTGTGGGCCATCCTTCATGAATAGCTAGTTGTCAATAAGGTATTTGTGGAAAGGTAACTGAGTACATGGCAAACCATGAACCAGGGCTATGGCAATACTAAACCATTCATCATGTGACCAATATTAATGTGAATCCCCAGTCTCCAGACTGTAAAGATCTGGACACTTAGAAGCATGCCCTGGAAAGCACAGATTCGTTTGACCTCCTCCTATGTGAAAAAGGAAAGAAGGCATTATTTCCTAGCCAGATCGTTTGGCAACAGGGTGGCCAATTTTACTGGCAAAGTTCTCCAACGTGGCAAAGAATTATTCAGCAGGTGTGACTTCTGCTGGAGTCAGCTGTATCTTCATTCCTGGCTACTGGATCCATAAAAATGCCTTAATGAATAAATCTCAATGCACAAGTCTTCCTTGGATTCTGGAACACAAAAGCAGGGTCATGGTTAAAAATTGTGACCCTGTTGATCCTTTAAACACTGTTTGCCCCTTGACAGAAGTAACATATGAAGAGGGCTTATGTGTACAAATGAACAATGCTTGCCAGTCTGCACTGATTGGGGCTCTTCTATATACGGTATTCTAGATATACATTGTATGTGAGTGCACACATATTTGCTGTTCTCGTGAATATCATTTGAGGTTAAAACATAATATATCTTAGGTATACAACTGCAACTATTGAGTGCTGTCTACTAGGAGAATTCTGGTACAGGCTAACCAAAGAGCTGTATCTATACTTCTATAAGTTATTTAAGGTATCTCAGTGTTACTCAGTTTGAACCAACATTTAGATAAACTGAAGGATGGAAATACTAAAAAATCAAACAGACATTTCCACAAAGTTATTTGTACTTGCATTAACACACCAGGAAGGAATACCCAGCAATAATCCATAGGCTAAGATGTTTATGATCTTAACCAGCACAACAAATAAGCAAAGTGCAGAGTTCCAATTCATCTTCCATTTCGGCAAAGCATGAAGATGATAAGAGTAATTTGGCACAGCATAATTGTATAAATGGAAAACCAAAATAGTCCTTGCAGTTAATCATCTCAGAGTGTGATGTTATACTTATGTATACTTCCAGGGAAAAGGCCCTTCTGAATTCAGGGGCCTACCTGACAAGAAACATGGTAATAGCTATAGATCTAATGAGATGATCTAATGAGGTTTAAAGAGAGAGGGAGTTCAATCATGGTGCTGGTGTAAAGTGCCCCACAGTCGCTTTCCTTCCTATATTTCAATATGATCTCCTGGAAGCTGTTGGATTTTCAGTAAACAGTTCAGTGCTAAAGAGGTCTTTCCAAAAGGATCATATGCCTTCCTTCCCAGTGGAGATAGGATTGCAGACATTTCAGTTTTGTAGCATTTTATTGTATCCCACCTAACTCATTAAATACTAGAATGCAGTCTCTGTTGCTAAGGTGAAACACTTAAACTATTTAGATTTAAAGTATGACCTGCTTCTGAAACAAACACATAGATCTTAAGATGAGAGTTAACATAAATTCAGCTACAATGCAAACTGATTTACATTTCCAGGTCATTTGTCTATTTAGACTGAACTAGTGATTTCAATATTTTTTAATTTAAAAAATTTAAAGTAAGTGAATAAGATATTAACTCTAATAAACTTATTAGGACCAGGGAAAAACAGATCCATTCAAACACAGAGTTACAAGAAAACAGTTGCTCTAATGAAGTAAATCCCACTGGACATATGGGAATGACTTCAAAGTAAACTTGTTGAAGATTATGCTGTTATCATGAATTTAAATATAAACTATTAACATCTGTTAACATCAGCATTACAAATATCTGCTAAGAAGTTCCTCACAATGAGTTCAGTGGGGGTTAATTCTACATAAGGGGATTCAGATTTGCAATCTTCTTTACTTTGTGCCTTGAAATAAAGTAACAAGAACATGTTTGCCTATAATTAAAATGAGTGAGTATCTCAGTTCTAAAGAAAGTTTCTTATGGTGTAATCTCATGCATGTCTATTCAGAAGAAAGCCTCGAAGTTCACACAGAATTGTATTTGTGCATCTAGATGCAAAACATTGATTTAAGCAATGAATTATGTGAAGGTAATCGTCAATGGGAGAACAAAGTAACCTGTCTGAGGGTGTGTGGAAGAAATGCACAGCAATGGGGAAACAGCATTGATGTAAACATGGGTTTTAAGAGAAAATCATTCATTTCAGGAGCAATACTGACTTCCAGAGAGGCCCTTTTATTAGAAACTTGTATTTTAACTAGCAGCGTATGATTTGTAAATGCTTTGGAATCCAGATAATCCATTAGGTGTTTGAATGTTTGCAAATTAATCTGTTACCATGAGTACCCCTGCCTTTCCCCAGTGAGAATGCCTGGCTTTCCACATTTATGCTTTGCCCTCCTTTGGCTTCCCAATGTGCCAGTCTTGAAAGTGCTCTCCCAGCAGCAGACAACCAGGCCAGGGCCCTTCTTTGTACCTTTAGAGCAGGGGCCTCTCAGCGGGGACCGTTTCCACTGAAAATTGGCAGCAGTCATTCCCACCATTCTAAGGCAGACAACACAAAGTAACTAAAATATAAGCCCTTAGAAACAGCCTGTAAAGTCCCCATGGAAAGTTACAGCTATATAGCTAATCTTTTACTTGCTTCTTTCCTACTGGGACAGAGAATGCAGGGCATTCAGAAAGTGGAGGAACTGCAATATGTATGTGTAGATGATGGTGATGATGATTGAAAGATGAATGTAAGTGTTGAATTCATAACAACTAGTGGAACAACTAGCCTAGGCACCATCTTGCACCTAATCCACAGCAGTCTTTCTCAACCAGATATTTCAGTGTTGGAAGTGCAATTCCCAACAGTCAGCAAGCTGGGAATACTGGGAACTATAATCCCAGTGCATCTGGATGATGTCAAACTGGACAAGATTGATCTACATCTGGGAGATGATTATCATTTACTAGTATCAGTACATCAATCTATTTTTAAAAGCTAATGGGATAAGGGGAGAGGTTTCAATTTAGAATAGATGTCAACTGATCATTGGGGAATGGAATGAAAAATTCTCCTGGGCTTTCACAGTCAGTGGTATGGCACACGTGAATACCAGTTGCTTTGTGAACTATCATCTCCTGCAATGCAAGCTGCTCCTCTACATTGAATATGGATAGTGTAACACAAAACAGCCCAGGAATACTTTAACTCCGAAGTCTGAAGTGGGCACACCCAAACAAATCACAGAACTCTTTAGTTTGAATGAATGTCACAGGCATGCCCATGGACTCACACTGTGTGGTGGGCTTGCTGGGGTCAGTAAAATCTAAGCAGACATCAGTTGCTTAACACGATTTTTTTCATGCTTATGCTAACAGACTAATCCCAATAGGCAAGGTTCATGTTTGTGTGGGTTACTGATTCTCTTACTCCCAGCACCTGTGTAGTCCTTCCTTCCATCTACCTACTGTAATCCTACAGATTTCAGCAAGAGGCCAATGGATAGGAATTCTGCACAGTGGGATGCTTGCTAAGTAAATAATCAGAATCAGCAGGTTTCAAGTCATACGGGCACCTGATAAGTAGCCTGTTTTGCAGGAGGATGGAGTATAAAAACCCAAATCCCACTAACTTGGAGCTGCTGGTAGAGTCTCCCATTCTGCATGCACAATGGCTCCCTCTTCTCTGCTTCTCTTTTGCTTGGCTACAGTGGTGTATTTCATTGAAGCTGCACCAGTGGTAAGTATTGTTTAAGCGGCACAACTGATTAATGAGGGCAGACAGAAAAATGCCTTTGCTTGCAAGTGTTATGAAATAATTGCCATAGGAAAATCCATAGCATTAACTGCATCTTTTGATGGTTACTTTTTTAACCAAAGTATCTTAGGCATAAATTTCTTTCAAATAACTGAAATAATCTAAGGTAAAAAAAATAATCTAATGTGTAAAATAATGTGCATTTTTTTCTTTTACACATTTTTAGAATATATTTATTTTTAGTAACACGTTTCAATTGTACTTAAAAGGATTTAAGATGTTGGCACAAAGATGAATATCTTACATGCTGAATCAAATCCCACGGGTAAATTTGTGAAATGATTACATTGCATTTCTAGATTAATACAGTGAAATTGGTTCACTGTAGTTCAGCAGAGGTCTGAAAAAAGCTTGTATCAGGATTTTGTATGACTGTGTGCTTGCATATGTTCTAAATATTAATGTATAAACAGTATCTCAAAGTTGTATTCTATGTCTATGCTAGTTTAAATGTCACTTATACAAAATCTTAGCTCAAATTAAGGGTTCCCCAATATCACCACCACCATAAAAAAAACAACCCTTAAAAATGCATGAATAAAGCAACATCTCCATTCACAAAACAAGCTGTGTACTACCAACATTCTAATAGAAATCTCTTTTGCTATATCAAGGGAACCCATAGTTCCGTTGACTCTAAGTGTCCTCTGATGGTGAAAGTCCTTGACGCAGTTCGAGGTAGCCCAGCTACCAGCCTCCCAGTAAAAGTATTCAAAAAGGGTGAAGATGGGACTTGGAAGGAGTTTGCTAATGGGTAAGACCACATGGAAAGTGTCTGGGGAATCTGTTAATCATGCTGTATTTTCCTCTCAAATGGAATGTATTAACAACACAAGCTTATTAGCCACAAGCTTTCACTGCTTATTATTTTTGAAGGATTGTAGATCCAGTCCTCAGAACAGTGCCATTTTAGCATGGTAATGGCACTATCTCCTCTCAAATCCTGATTCAGTGAGGAAGTAGGTACAACAATGGGATGTGAGTTCTTATTTGTTTATATGAATCATCATACTTACTACTTTTTTTTTAGCAATGTAACTCATGATAAGAACATTTTAAATTTAATATAGTCAGACATTTCTGTATGTAATGATTCTCAGAAGAACCCTGGAAGCTATATGTGGTATAACAATCCTCACCATTCTAGAAAATCTGGAGTTCTATCAAGTAGTTGTAGATAGATGGGCGGTACAGTAGTTGATCAGCTTTAATTTAGCCTTATAGACAAATTTGTTTTTTCAGGGTAAAAAAGATTTGAACAGATTCAGAAAATACAGTGTGATCTAACATTAAAACTTCACACACCTATTTAGAAGTAAATCTGAATGCTTTGCTACCAGGTAGTTGGGCATATATCTTAAATATAAGCACTTCTGATTAACTTACATGATTTTTTTGTTTCCCTTAGTCTCAACTCCAAAGCATTATGAATGTTAGTTCAACATCCACGTATAGAATTATCCCCTCTGCATTTGGTTTCCCCATTAATTGAAGACAAAGGTTAATTCTCCAGAAGTAGCACTTTGGAGCACTGACAATTTTGATGGGAGTCCCATTCTTTTCAGTGTGTATGTTTTAAGTATGACTAACTCTGAATCCAACCCATGATTAGAATAAACATATATGCCATTTGCTTTCAGTAAAGCTGTTGACTGTGTCACTCTCGTATATTTATTTAAGGAAAACAAATGATTTTGGAGAAATCCATGAGCTTACAACAGATGAATTCTTTATAGAAGGCTTGTACAAGGTGGAATTTGACACTAGCTCATACTGGAGGGCACTTGGCGTTTCCCCATTTCATGAATATGCTGATGTGAGTATTTGGAAATAGTAAAATATAAGGTAAACCACTGGTGAAAAACTGTTTTATCCCTAATGCTTAATTCCTAAGTATTATGGTGCAGTTTGATCCAATAATTCCTGCTATTAAGTAAACATAATGTTTGGGGAGGGGAGAAATGTAAACTGAAGTCCTTGGTAAGTTTAAACTGCAAGACCATCTATGTTTATTCAAAAATACCAAAGATTCACAATATTCATTAAAATGTGTGCACTTTCATACATGCATATGTGTCTGTTTTTATTTGATCTCCATATCCAGCTGGATTTAAAAGTGTGGTAAGTGTATTTTCAGTAAAATAAAGTAAAGGTAAAATTTCAGAATGAAAGAGAACGAACAATGGATTTCCTTTAATGTCGGTCTATCTGTCTTTAGCACTGCTCACTTTCAGGTCATTGTGTTAACTAAAACATTCCCAAACTCCTTTTTTTTTTTCTTTTTTCATTTTACAGGTGGTTTTTACTGCTAATGATTCTGGTCATCGTCATTACACTATCGCTGCTCTTCTTAGTCCTTTTTCTTATTCAACCACAGCAGTTGTCAGCGACCCAAAGGAATGAGACCGTGCATAATTCATCCAAAATTCTCTCTCTTACACTTGTGTAGCAATATTTTAAAGGAAGTAATTAATTTGTACTATCAATGGCTTGTTTCCTACAATAGCTTGTAATAGCTACTACTTGGCTAATTTTTTTAAAATGCATCAATAAATATTTCTTCTCTAAGTATTTATGTGTATGCATCAAACACAATACAGTTCTGCTTAAAGAAATATGAAATACTTTTTTTTTTCCTATGTTGTATTCAGCAGCAGGCTCTAAGACATTCAGCAAGTACCAGTTTGTGAACAATTGTGATTCTTCCTTTGCTTCATTTATATCTGTTCAGAATTTGTCCTGTTCCCAACCAAGTAGTAAGGGTAGCTGGAGAGAAGTGGAGCCACTGGCACAGGGTAACATTTATCTGGAACAAGGAGGAGAAAGATCTTTAGGCATAGCACAGCAGCTTTTTCCAGCCTGCTGTCCTTCCAGTGTGTCTGACTGTCATTTTATCAATCTCCCAGCCAAGATGTGAAGTAAAGACAATGAGTGACTTGAGATTGGTCATGTGCTCTGAAGAAATAAATTATCCTTTGCTTGGTAAAAGGAAGACTGAGGGAGACAAAACATAAAAAGACAGGAAGATGGAGCAGATGGAAAAACCAGAAATTGAAAGGCATTGATATGATGTTGTGCAAAGGACTGCACAAAGCATGGGAGGGCTAAGGCTATCCACTAGAAAGAGAAAACAGCAAAGAAGTATGTGCGAGTGAAAGTCAGTATATTCAGACTGGTGATTCTGAATGGAAGACCTGTGGATTTGTGATTAAAGACAGGCTCGCCTCTCTGGCTTCAGGCCAAATTCTGGGATGTATTTCTTGGCATTTAACTTCTTCAGCTGACTTTCCTATGAAATGGGTTTTATTGAAACAGAGTGGCTTCAGAAGAAGGGTTTTGTGTTCTGAGGTTCAGACCTAATCTCTGCTTTGCATTCTTGTGCCAGTTCCCTTTCTGTGATACCACAGTACATGTGGTTAGGCACCACAGAGCCCGTTTTGTTAACTTTCACCTCTACAGCAGCCATTCTGCAACAGCATCCATGACACTTTCTCAAGGTTCTCATCCCAAGAGCCCCCAAAGATTAGAGGTATGGTTAAAAACAAAACCATAGTCTATAGCAGATGGTATTTTAGAAAAACAATGGATTTAAAAAATATTTTAATGATTAAAATAATAGGCGATAGCATAATTCTGTACGGTACTCAGAATTTGTTAATATATTTAATGTGCTTCTTACACCTGAAAAAGTAAAATCACATTAAGTACCCTTCCCCTCATATGCTATGAGTACCATTCTCATCATTTATATATAAATATCAAACTATGTTTCACTCAATTGAAGAACAGAACCTAAAATCCAAGACAAAAAGATAATAACACTACAGATACATCAGTTGCTCATTTTAGCCTAAAATATAGTGTTGAGGGAACTAAGGAACAATCTAAAGCAATTAAGGTTTTCATTAACTAAAAGCAAGTTCTCCAAGCTGAATTTCAGCTCCTAGTGATTTCGTCAACACACTCATGTACTTTTCATGGCAGCACCACTCGTTCAGCAACTGTTCAAAGTTATGACAGCTCTGAATGAGACTTAAGACCAGTCTTCGAAGTTGCAACCATCGCAGCATCCCCAAAGTCACATGATCATGATTTGTGTTTGGCAACTGGCACATATTTATGATGGTCACAGTGCCTACAGTCACGTGATCACCATTTGTGGCCTTCATTGCCAGCTTCCCATAAGCAAAGTCAATGGGGAAGTTGGCAAGAAGTCGCATGTCATGGTCATGTGACATCGTGCTTAATGACTGTGGGTGATTCACTTGACCATAGCCAGAACTGATGAACTGCTGTTGTACGTCAGGCACAGTCATGTGATTTTACACTTTATGACCTCGTTGCTTAGCAACGGGGCTGCCTGAAGTCAGTAAGTGAGGACTATCTACACAGAAGTGATTTGCTATTGTCTTCTTTTTTGATTGGAACTTTCCCATTCGAGCACTAACCAGGACTTGCTCTACTTAGATAGTAAGCTTAGACTAGGTGAGCAGCACACTACCACTTACTAGGCCTTCAGTATTTGCATGATTTTTATTGCTTCAACTGAAATATATTTATTTATCTTACTCTTGAAAAATCTATTCTAGAGGGCATTCTGTCCAAAGCCAGAGAGCAAAACCAGGCTGTCAATGGTTCTACATTATGAGGTCATAAAGAAAGTGAATGGCTCCCAGCTCCAAGTGCAAGCTAATTTAAAGGATCATGGCATATAAAGATCTATTACAGAATGGTATAATTGAGCAGGAAAAGGTATGCATTATGTCTTGTTGTTTTTTCCTGGCAGGTTAAAAATGTAATTTCAAAGGCGCATGCGCATATGCACACCCCCATATACACTTTTTATAAAACGTATGCATCAAGTTGGCAATATTTAAGACAAGCCTTTCCATTCAAACCATGTCACCATATTGAATTAGGATAGGATGTTATAAATACTATGTTTAGCTTTGTAAAAATCCATTAACTGGGAATTGAGAAAAAGTATACAGAATATGGTATCTAGATTTAAAAGTACAGGGTTTTTTGCATGCTTGATTCATGTAATTTAATCAAAATTATGCATTATCAGCAACATATTTCCATTTTAATCTCTTCAAGTTGTAAATTATTTGGAATGATAGACATCAATTTTTATATTTAAAGAGCAGCCTATAATCAGTTGTTATGCTGAGGCTGTAAGCAGAAAACAAAGATAAGTAATTTTGTTATCCCAAACAATGCAAGACATCTGCAGAAGAACTAATCCATAATGTAAATGAGATCTGTATCCATTTTACTCTTGTTGTAGATGTTGAGCAATGTATTTTCCATTCTGAAAGGAAAAAGAAGTAATTCTTTGGTTCTCAAATTTTTTAATCTTGATTCATAAGTACATCCAACATTGAAATGCCTGTATTAGAACAGAGTGATTCACTCTGTGAAGATAATTGCTCAAGTATTCAAAGAATAGTATTCATAAAAAAGGATGCTATATGTCAATCATCATCCAGTCCAATAAAAACTAGTTATGTGTACTGGGCACAAAAAAACAAGATCAAAACAACTTTGTAAAATGGTGGGCATGTTCACCCCATGTAGAAGTCATAAACAGAAGAGTCTTAGCTTGTTGCAGAAAATGCACTGTTTACAAAGGAGGGGAAAACTTTTAATACTGATGGCAATTGGTTTAGGATGAATTTCAAGATATTTCTCCTCAGGTTGACTCCAGTTCCAATGACTTTCAATGAGAAAAAAATTGACCAATGATAATTACTCTGAACATTCCACTTGTTACTCATGTAAAACCTTTCCACCATCACTTCCTCCCATTAACATTCATTCGTCTTCTAATTCATTGCTCCTTTGATTTTGGATGGAATGATGATGTTGTTTATTACAAAAATCCACAAAAGAGCAGTATGAAAATAGACTAGTTAGATATAAATCTGACATTAACACTACTGGCACATCAAGAACGATAATGAAATGCAACATCATGAATGGATTCCCATGCAAGCAAAATGCCTGAATGATATTCTTTCAAGCATGTTCGGGGAACTGCCCTGGTAATAAGTAGAATAAAGATTGAAAGATTATTTCTCATAGGTTTGGTGGCAAAATCACAGGTATACATGGTATATAGAAGGGCTGTAGCTCAAAATTAGCATAAAAGTTTATAGTAACAGCCAATATTTATAAATCAGCCTATAAATCATTCAAAATCTTTGTCTAGATTCAATTGCATACATTCCATGCCTAAATTCTGGAAATACTGAACACAAATACTTCCAAAACATGCAGAATGCTACCATAGTCGAAAGCCTGCTATTTTTAACAGATATTTATATGATATGGAAACATTAAAAAAATAATTATTATAATTCATTGAATGCATGCTTTCTTAGAGAAAGAGATTTTCCTGATTTCTAAGCATGCTACATTTGTTATCTACAGAAAAGCTAACAAGGCTTGAATACTTATTAGTTTCATAATGTGAAACATTCACTAATTGACACATGATTGTGCAGTCATTTGACTTTTTAGAAATACCTGATTTAGTATTTTTCCAGTGTTACAAAGTTTTGATCCAGTAGTTTATTCTGCTGTTCCATCAATAATCTTGAACAGGAGCTAGTTCTGGTACCAGGTTTACAGTGATATTAGTATACAGTTTACTGGCAAGAATAGATGGCAGATATACTAGATTATTTAAACCATCAATAAATTGACGCTCTCGTGAATATCTTAATAGTTTGTATCTGTGGAAAAAAATATTCAGAGCATTGATAAAAATGTAGAAGGACATGTCATTTTGCACAACAACAAAATATTTTCAACCTCAGAATGAAACCAACAATTGTTTTGAACCCAGACTGAACACAAGTAAAAGTTCAACAAACATTCTGTAAAAAGCACACTGGATAGATTTTTTGCAGAATATTCAGCAAAAACATTTATTCTGCAATAAATACGCTGGACAGATTTTTATGCAAGCAGAAACCTTATCAAGATGGATAGGTCCTAAACTCCAGCAGAGCTGGAAGATATCATGTTAGAAAAGGCTGCTTTAAAGATACACAAACATGTCCACACATCATATGATATCATAATATTTAGCAAATGCAAGAACTTTAAGATGTCCTATGAACACCTATTCGGAAATAAATTCCAGAGTTCAATGGGGCTTACTCTCGGTTGGACACCACTCTTCTCCTCGAAAGAGAGAAAATGAAGAGCTGAAGATGGGGATGTTGGATAGCATCCTGCAAAAGCAAATCTAATTCTTTGCAGAAATAGGAGTGTCCTATTGGCACCTCTATTGTGTCTATGAATGCTAATCGTCTCAAAGTGATCGCAATAGTTCCTGCTATCTTCTTTATTATTTTAACAAACAGTACAACAGCAACAAAAGTAATTGGAAAGTCTGACTTCCAACAATTTATCCCCAGCTACACTACTCTCTTCTTTTTTTTATGCTCAGAATATGCATTGAGGAATTGTTAAAAAAATATGATTGATACTTTGAATATGCGAGTTCTCTGTTAAAAAGCATTAGTTCAGTTACATTTGCAATTCTAGAATTGTTGCATAGTAGGGTTTTTTTTTTAATTTTGACTGATTTAAACCAGGACAAGACCATGGCTGATTAGACAGAATATGGAATTTAGTCAGTCAATACTAGTCTGAATCAAAAGAACTGTTCTCACATATGATTTATTTGCATGAGCAAAAGTACATTGCAAAAGCAAGCTGGTTTAAAGTTATATTTCCTTATCTTCCAGGGGAAAGCATTTTTTTTCCACAGTAAAAACATGCAACATTGAGTTGGTAGTTCTGATATTATGGCTTAAGAGACATCTTTATCTCTGATTGTTGTGAGCCACCCAGAGTCATTGAGAGTCGGGCAGCATCAAAGTTTAATAAATTGTTGTTGTTGTTATTGTTACTGTTATCTGCAGCAAGCTGAAACTTCATCAAAATGATATTAAATGTGCTCCCTTTATATAGTTGCATGTAACATGATGACCCAAATACATAATATAGCAGGAGTTTGTGTCAGAACATCATGTCACATATTTCATAATTTGCCTCCCTTTGCCCACTCTGCAGAAACACATATTTCACTTGTATTACCTAATTTTCTTTTAAAATTTGGCTGCTGGCATATTATCACAGCAATCTATTCCAGACTTTGCTGAACCATAAGGGTATTGTATCAAACTAAATATAGTATTCAAGCAGAGAGAGTTCATCATTTATAAACTGGGAATAATAATGAATATTCTACAGTGGAATTTTTAAGAAATATTCTGAATGCTAAAATGTTGCATATGAGTAAATGAATCAGTTATGTTTAACTACCAGAAACACAATATTACAGTAAAAATACAAACTTATTTTAACATTTTCATCCTTACCGTCCTAAAAATTGAACTTCTCCTCTGTGGTGATGAGGAATTGACTTATACTTTCCAAGTTCTCCTTCTGGTCTTGTCACATTAAATCCTACAGAGTGGACCCTATAATTCAAATAATTAACTTGTGTAAGAAGAAAAGACTTTGAAATATAAGCTCAGCAACAGAAATCAGAGACAACTTTATAAATAAAAAGTGTCTTATGTTTGGTGGGACAGGGAGGTTCCCACAGTTGATTTCATGACTCTTGAGTTCCATTAAATAGATCCAGAGACATATGCTAACAAGGAATTCCTTTACCTGTGAGCTGTTGTTTAAAGCTATTCACATCAGTATTAGCCAATTACTTTTATGAGTGGGTCCAATAAGTCTCTACATCTCATGCCAGCAAAAAAGAGCTTGGATATTACTCTCCCGTTTATCCTACATCTACTTTGAACCCTCATTTGTTCCATCTGCTATGAGCTGTTGAATTCTGGTCAATGACTTAATAAAGTTAATACAATACAATACAAATACCTGTTCCAAAGGTCATCATCTTCTCCTCCCCATCCCCAGAAAGCATTTGGAAATCCATTGATTTTTTTGAACTGTTCTACTGTTAATCCACTTACACCACCGAAAAATTCATTGTATGGAAGACTGAAAATGAGAGAAGGTAATTTTTATTATGGCTAGGACTTATAAAGATAAAAGAGAAGTCTTCTTTGAGTCAAGCTCAACTCCTGCTGCCTTCATGGAAATATCCATATTGGGCTTTGGGGGGCAGTGGGGGAGGCAACAATTTAGCACCAAACTTGGCTTTAGTACATTTTTATAATTCTTTTTCACTACAAGAGTTTTTGTATCTTACCTATAAGTAATTTACATTAATAAATATATTTAAATAGGTTTAGAATTTTGTAAACGGGTAGTACAATAGAGAAGGTAATGTTATTTCTGTAAAATAAAGTGTAGCTGTGACTACAGAACAACTAAATAGTGCATTAACAATCTACTTTTCAAGCAGCGGAGGTAAAAAAAAAAATCACACTGGTGGGCAATGAAAGAGTATCTTTAACATACTTCGTAACATTTTAAGACTGTCTTTTTCCTAAATAAGAGAACTTGCTCTTTGTAAATGCTAGAAAAAAGGGGAAAATAAAAAGAATAATATAAAGGGACAGAATACCAAACATGGAGAAAAAGTGAGAAAAACAGATACTCAGGATAGCCACAGACTGAATGTGCAGTTAGTTGAATTAGAAAGGCTAGGAGTAAGATAAGAAGCAAAAAAACCAAGCTAAATTGCTGCCAAACTCAGCATATGGACAGGTTCTGAGGTGGGAGAAAAGAGGAATCAGACAAAAACACAGGATATTTGTGGGAACAACGTTTAGCAATGGGGTGTTGGAATGAGAGTGGGGAGACTCAGGTTCTTGTCCCCCTTCAACCATGAAAGCTCATGGGGTGACTTTGGGCACTCACTCTCTTAGCCCAAGGTTACTTGTTACGGGGCTAAAATGGGTGAAGGTCTAGGTGTGCCATTCTGAACTCCTGAACAAAAGGCAGGATATAAATCTAACCCATAAAATTAAAATAAATATATTATCTCAGTGCTATAATGGGACTTCCTCCTACTCTTTGCATACCCTCCAGTGTGCTCTAGAGCAGTGCTTCCCAACCTTTTCTATGTCCCACACCCCTAGGAAATGTTTGATTAATGTTCGCACCCCCTACGAAAGTAATATCACATTTGAAGATGTGATGCTCAAGGCACAAGGGCACCTGGCTGAGTGATGACTCAGCACTCATCACTAAGGGACACGAGCCACTCTTTGTCGCACCCCCTGGAATTCCATCTTGCACCCTGTGGGTACGGGCACCCCAGATTGGGAACCCCTGCTCTAGAGGAAACCTTTAAACAGCAGAGCAGATTTTGGATGTCTGTGGGCACAAGACACAAGAACTTGAATCAAATTCTTTCTGGTTCTGCTCCTGGATTTCACTGTTTGAATTCACAGTCAAAATTGAACTTTAATGAAATAGGAGAAAAGATATATACAAGATATGTAAATTGTGGTTGCCAGATGTATTGTGTATACTGGAACATTTTTATTTACCCTTCTCAAAGCTAATGGTAACGATTATAAGCATGTGTGTGTGTGTGTTTATGTGTGTGTGTGTGTATATATATATATATATATAAAAATAAAATATGTGCATTTTTAAAATTGACATTTCATCTTCTGAACTTGGCCTATATGTTTTCTTTTGTTCCATGGACTATTTGGTAATACCAGTAAATATAGTCATGGAATGTGAGAAATGATTTCAAATATTTTACAAAACTGCTTACTTTGACTAATTGCACAAGGTCAGAAATATTGTTCTACATATTACATACATGTACATATACTTATCCAATTTTGCAGCAAAGTGACGTGGCATTTCACCACATCCGTAATAATTCCTATCATTTTCTGGTAAATGATCCACATCATGAAAGATTACACAGTCCCAATCACCATCCTTCATAGCTTCTTTGAAGCCAACATTAAACAGCATTGCTCGGTTAAAAGGCTGTGTTCCTATCTTAACAGAGTGAAAAACAGAAGAATGAACTGTTAAAGAAAGTTAATTAGAATGTGCAGATTAACTATTGGAACACAGTTGCATAATGCTATATAACCACTGAAATCAATGAACCTGAGCTGTGACAGCTTGTCCCATTAATTTTAATATGTCCATTTTAAGTTAAGTATATTATAATTTTATATTATAATATACTTAATATAATATAATCTATAATATTAGATCCAATCCTTGGTTAATTACACTCCTACTAATAGGAGAACAATAGAAACAATATTTTAAAGTTACTCGGTACACACAAGAGAAGACATGGAAGATTCCAATTAAGTTGACATATATAATAATATTTAAAGAGCTTCTTTTGCTGATCTGGGATTCAAGTTATGGAAGTAATTCTATTAAAAAAAAATTGCCCAAACACAGCAAGAGCATTGCTAAACATACACTGGCAGACACACACTGTTTATTGTTGAATACA
Organism: Liasis olivaceus; assembly: GCA_030867105.1. Taxonomy (NCBI): domain Eukaryota; kingdom Metazoa; phylum Chordata; class Lepidosauria; order Squamata; family Pythonidae; genus Liasis; species Liasis olivaceus. Next base: position 42,906,860 of record CM061350.1, on the reverse strand, counting down.
TTCATCCAAATATGTACAATAATATAATATCTGGACTTGTTCTGAAATAAATTTTTTAAAAAGCTCACCTGTTCAACAACATAAAAAGCAAATTCTAGCCTCTGCTTCTGTAGCACTGGTATTAAGTGTCGAAAAAATATAGGAAGGTGTTCATGACGATTGCGAAAAGGGATGAGTATTGCAACCTTTAAAAACAGAAGCCCATCTGAAAGCTGTTATGCTAGCAGACTGAACTGCAGAAGTTACGCATAAATCTTAAGAAAGCTAGTTGCTGGCGGTGCATGGTTCAGGTTATGCAGCATGTCCAATAGCAGAAAATTAATTTTAATTACTTTTATGCAAATCATTCTATCTGTCTGCTTCATCTGAAGAAAAGTAACCTCAAATTTCAATGACCTCTTAAGAAGCAACCTTTTTTTTAATCTTTTACTGCTAATTTTCATGACTTAATAAACAATGCAAGAAGTACATTGTTGTCTTCTCATTGACATAGCCAACTGCCTTCTGGATAATACTTCAGATCATTACTTGAAACTAGACAGACTGCAATCACCATACCTTAGGTAATGCCTGATTTTAATATATGGTTCTGGTATATCTGAGATAAAGTTATGCCCTATTCCATCAGTTTGTCGGATTAAATCATTGAGAACATAGCCTTTTCAATAGTAGCACCTTAGAAATTTATCTTCCAAAGACTGCCATCTATGTTCATTTTAGTAAACACATGGAGGAGCAGTTATTTATTAGTGTTTTTCAAAATGCCATACTCAATGCAACATGGACAAACACATTTACTGTTGATATAATGGTCCCATTCATTTATGAAATATAGGTTTAAAGACTTCAGTTTTTGCATCCAGAAGGATACGTTGGCAAAAGAAGTTGAACTCTCATTCCTTTTCCCTTAGCCCACCTCCAAGATGAGGTAGAGTTGCTCTCTTAACTCAATATTGATTTTCATGTGAAAACCAGTCCTATCCCTCAGTCCTATCTTACATGACAGATGTGCAAATAAATGCAGTTGTCCTTATCACATTTAGTTATGATCTGAAGTTTATCACTGGCTAATGATTTGGATTCTACCTAAACTGAATACTACCAAGATTCTTATAGAGACTGGCAGGCAGGTAAAAAGATATATTATTCTGTCTTTATTGTAGCATGCTTTTCAAACTGCAGTTCATTATGAGCTTCCTATATGGATGAAAAATAAAGATAAATTATACATAAACATGTATAATTGAAGATATATTCCAACCAGTTCCAAACTTTAAGAAAATCACACAGGTCCTAGATTACTAGAAAAATAACTGTATCTTACCTTCCAACGTGGTTTACAGTCTTTTGGCTTCCAGTGACCACCTGGTTCAATGTCTAAATCTTTAGAAAACATCTGTTGAATTTCATCCAAACTAATTTCACTCATATTGGCTTCAATAATGCCTCCTAAGTAATGGGAAGCATAATATAAATTTTGATTAAGATTTCCCCCACATTTAAACCTAAGGTGTGTAAATGACATAGATATTATTATATTTAACAGCCAGTAATATGCTGATATCTGACACAGGTTTTCAAATGCTGCCACATAATATAGTTAAGAAAAAGAGAATTTCTCTTGTCAGGTATAAAAAAGCCCCTATGCTTAAACACAAACCCATAAGAAAGGAATACATTAATGAAATAATAGTTAAATATACAAGCAGTGGATCTGAAATTCAAATTAAAATCCAAAACACTGAATGTGTCATTATATCTCCTGACTTATGAGGCAGAATGAGACCTAAACAAAACAGCATAATGTGTATATTTGCCACATGCAAGCGTTAAGATTTACACACCATAATGAAGCTGAGGTGCATTTTTTTAAACATGCCCCAAGGAACACAGCCAGCTCTGCCACATAGCAAAATACATTCCTTTCCTTTTCCTTCTTTCTTTTTTACTTTATTATCATTGCAAATGTTGGCCTTGTTTAGCCAAATCACACTTTCGTTTCCAGTTTGCTTCTCCCCTTCCAGCACAGTGCTAAAGAGATGGACAGCATTTGTTTAAGTTTTCAACTAACTGTACTTTGGTGCTCTATCTAAACCAGTGTTTCTCAACCTTGGCAACTTTCAGATGAGTGGACTTCAACTCCCAGCATTCCCCAGCCAGCCATGCTGGGAGTTGAAGTCCACTCATCTGAAAGTTGCCGAGGTTGAGAAACACTGATCTAAACAAATGTAAGATTAGTTAAATCAAAGTTTATTCTTTAAACCAGTATCATAAATCATGACTTGGAGCTGGCTTTTACAAATAAAACATACCAAAACTAACACATGTTTTGGTCCCTGTTCAGATACAATGCAAAGCTGGTTTGTTGAAAATAGAACTAATATTTCCTAACCTCCTTAGGGCAAGGAAAAGGGGAAATGCAGTTCATAGGCCTGAAACTCATTTTAATAGCAAGGGTGTGGGCAACCTTTGGGGTCAGTGTCACATTTTAAATTTTGAGAGTATGTGATGGAAACGCTCACAAAACGGCTGTTACTGGGGAACATGGTACAGCTGACTATAAAAAACAATTTAGTAGAAGGCACATCTGTGAGTGTATTTCTTGACCCTCAATATAGCCTACGGGACTCTCTCTACCATCCAAGCTTAGCACTTTTTTTTTTTCCCTGAGAAAGTGGACATACTTCCAAATAAAGCACTGAGTTCTAGCCATCCATCATTTTTATTTTCTAAGAATGCTTAAGGGGATTGTGGGGGGGCTTCAACCCATTCCTGCACTCTCCAGGCTGCAAGTGACACAGCCCTGATTGGGAGGGGGTTCACCTGCTTCTTCTCCCCTTCCACCCAGGCCAGGAAAGAAAGTGCCAACTGCATGTCTTTTGATGACTGTTTTTCTAAAAAAAAAAAAAAAAAAGTTTTAAAATCTTTTTGTCATTTGGGCTAGAAAAGAAATCTTGCCAATTTCACCCATTAAAAAAAAATAAATGAATGTAGTCCTTTAGTTAGGAAGGTAACTGGGACCGGAATTTCCATCACTAAGTGATGCTGTTGTAAAGTGTGACGTCACATGACTGTGCAGATTAGCAACGGCAGTTCCGGGAGTTCCTGTTGCTGTTGTGAAGCAAGGACCACAGATTATTAAGCAAAGACCTCATGTGGCTGCGACTTGCTACTTCTTGTCGGCTTCCAACAAGCAAAGTGGATGAGGAAGCCAGCAGGAAGTTGCAAGCTGCAGTCACAACAAGCCTTTCCTTCTTAGGTGGCTCACAAGCAGGCCGGCAGGCAAGCGCTATGAATAGGCAGGCAGATGGGTGCCATGAGCAGGCATGAGTGTGGGCAGGTGGGTGAGCGGGTGCTAAGGGGAGGCAGGAGTACAGGTGATTGCACAGGTAGGTGTTACGGGTGGGCACAAGTGCAGGTGGGCACTATGGAGTACAAGATCCCCCTGCCACCCAGGAGCTCCACAGTAGAAAAAGCACTGAGAGCAGGAACAACTTGCGGGAGTGACTTGTGACCTCCTGCCAGCTTCTCCATTCTTGTGGAAGCTGGCAGGGAAGGTCGCAAATTGTGATCATGTGACTGCAGGAAGTGCCTAAATCGCAATCATGTGACTGTGGGGACACTGTGATGGCCGCAATTTTGAGGACCAGTCATAAGTCCCCATGATTCAACACAGTTGCAGCTTTGAATTGTCACTGAGTGAATGGCTGTAACCCAAAGACTACCTGTGGCCAGCATCTCAGATTCTCTCCTGAACTATTGCAAACAAACAAAAAAGGGTCAGCATTTCACCATTCCACTACTGAACCCCCGAAAACAGGAACCAAAGGCCCAGCCTTTCCTGGGAGCCATGCCAGCAGACCAGTACAAAATGGTGGTCAAAGACAAAGAGCAAGGACTGGGGCAGGCAGAGCATCCAATGGGCAACTGGAGGAAGAATATTTGCTTCATGTGGAATGAAATGCAGCAGGTGGACCAAATGGCTCTTCTTGCTTCAGCAGAGGGAGAAAAATTCAGCTTTTGATGTAGAGCAAGAATATTTGGGTGGTGGTCACTTTTCCAGCAGCCTAGAGGAAGGCTGAGGAGTGGACAATGTCATCTGTCCCTTCCCTTCTGAAACGGATAAGTGGCTTCTGGGCAAGCGCGTAATCAGAGAGTTAAACCAAAATGTTATGTCAGGCACTATATCACACTGTTTCTTAATACTTAGATCTCAGTTATGAAGTTCATGGAAAACCTTGGAATAATCAGTGGCCTTATTCATGCACAGTAATATATCATGTTTATCATTAGACGAATGAGCTACAACAAACCTTGAACTCACACAGTCCCCCACCTTCTTCTCTAGTGGGATGAAGCAACAATTATACTGATATGAATGTTTTAAAAAGCGTAATGCTATTAAAGAGCTTTATTGAAAATAGTGTTTCAAAACAGTTTGTAACAGGTTTAGGTTAACAGGTTTGCTGTTAATGTGAAAATAAACTTACTCATGGAGGGCAGTTTTTCTGGACAAGGTTGAGAAGGAGAATAAGTGAAGTTTTCTGGAAGATACATCACTGTCTGAGCGATACTCTCACTTGTACTGTTGCCTTCAGGATAATCTTAATAGAAATAAAAACATTCCCCATTAATTATTTCTATAATGTTTATAAGGTTGTCTTCCCAACTCATTTTTATACAGTCATATAATTTTATATATGCCCAATTTAACATATTAAATACATGCCTCTGATCTTAAATAATGTGTTGGGGATTTGACTCAAGAATTCCTTTGGCCCTGAGTATTACTAAAAATAATTTACATAATTACATAAACATTCAAAGTATTGTATAATATTTCTACCTGTGCCATTTAGTGTAGCATTCTTGTTGGTGTACAGTCTGATCATATGTCCTATTGTTTTCACATTTTCTTTCAGCATTATACCTCGTGCTTGTACCATAAATAAATATGTATTTGCTGTAAAAAAATCATTCAAAATTAACTTCAATATAAAATGTAAAGTTGGATATATAATATCCTAAATCATAGGCAGAACGAATAATTTTAGGATAATTATTATAGACAGTTCAAATAAGCTAATCATTACATAAAATTCAAATTGACAAAAATACAACATGGGGAATCTAAATATTAAATGCAATATCTTGAATAGCTTTACACCACCACTTGAAAGCTGTATTATATGCAAAGCATATTCTACTTGAACAAAAGGAATAATGAATTAATTAATCATAGGTCTAACTTCTGTTCTTGTCTCCAGTTTCATAAGTGATTGATGCTAATAGCACTGAACATCTGTCACATAATCAGTCTGCAAGTGCAACAAAACCTCACATTACTAAATGTGCTTTTACAAAGTCCCATTCCATGTTACTCTTTGTAACACTGGTAAATGAAAAGCCACCAGGGTTCAACAGCTTGCTAAAATGATTCCACCCAACACCAAATTCACCAAATAGATCACTAGTGGAGATGAGGTATTCAGAAAGGATTTTCATTTCTCGACTGCTATGAAGCTTCATTCCCAATCTGTTTCTCTGAAGCTCCATTATGCTGCAGAGGGCAATACCATAGGAAATATACCAAGGGGGAAAATCCTTTTTGTCATTTTTGTAACACTCCAGAGTACAAAGGAGGAATACTGAATTTAGTGAATAACACAACAACCCAATTATATCTTTTGACTCTAGGCTATTGGAGTGAGGCTGTTGAGGTCTTGTCCCACAGCCTGGGGCTGTGCAGGTCTAGATAGAGAGGAACCATCCCAAATCAATCTTACCAAGATCGAGTTGCTGTTGATGTTGGGGTCACCTAGATCTGGGGATATTACATCTTTAAGCTTTGATGGGGTAGCACTTCCCCATTCAAGAACTGTGTACAATCTAGGGGTCTTCCTGAACTCACAACTCCTGCTCAATGAGCAGATGGCAGCTATGGCAGGAAAGGCCTTTTCACAGCTTCATCTTGTGCACTTCAGGTCAGAGTGATTCTTCCAGTCAGGTCACTGTTGGTCACCCCAAGGTAACATATTGGAAGTTGAGAGAGACCTTAGTTTTACTATTTGCCCAACCTAACTGTCATGCAATCTTTCTTCCTGAGATTTGTGCAATGGTATTTTGTGAGCTATGTCAAGTACCTGGTATGGCTTAGTGGCTAAGTTATTTTACAGGAAAAAATAGTGAATTACTCCCTTATAATTCTAGCTCAGATATCAACAGTTGATTTAACCAAGTCAGGAAGGGGTTTCATCAGTCATTATGAACAGTTTTTCTCTTGCACAAAATCTCAAAAATCATATAGTTGGGCAAAAGTGTTTCTCACTACAATATATATTAATTCCATATTTCATTATATTCTGTCTCAAAACAACAATGCTATGGACACTTTAAAAAAAATAAAAGTAGCGTTGTCTGAAAAACTTGTTCTAGTTTTTATGGATACTGTTATTGTTCATGTATTTCAATTGTATTTTATGAATTTATATGCTGCCCTGTCACAAAGGGTATAATTAGGGTTAGGGTTATGAACATTAAAACCCCACAGCATACAGGGGGGAAAATGCATGAGTAAAGATACATTATAAACTCCTTTGAACCCACAAATTCAACTGAAGTTCATTCCAAATATAGACTCTGCCTTAGAAAAAGCAAGTTATCTATCAGTGTTAAACATATGGGACCTGCAAAAAACATCCCACTGAAGACCTGGCATGTAGGATAGACTATAGGCAAATTATCTAATTAGGTGACCACCAGTGAGCTAGACTTAAATAACTGTATACTTAAATACTTAATCTTTCTCTCTAGAATTAATCTCTTCTTATGTACCACACTATTTATTCTTGATCTGAAGAGGGACAAAATCATCCACTATCTTCATTTCTTCACTGCAACTGGCTGACATTACCTTTGGCCTCCTGAACTTAATTTTCAGCTTCCATTTTTACTTTCACAATGAACATTTCTGAATCTTTGCTTTCAACTAGTAAGGATGAGCTGTGTATCTCAAACTGTTAGTATCTCTACCTCTGATTTTGATATCACCTGTCCAGTCTTGGCATTTATATATGAACTACATAAGTTGAACAGATATGAGGACAATATACATCTTTATCTCACACCCTTTCATTTTCTACATTACTCTGATTCTCTGCTTTCCATTGTTACAGTAACTGCTTCTTCACTGTAAAGTTTCCTCAAAAGAATAATCAGGAGTTATGGCATATGCATTAGCCTTGATATATTCCATGTTCTGGCATGATTTAAATCAAAGGCTTTGCAGAGTCCTTGGGGTTCTCTGAGCTTGGTTCTTTTCTTGCAAACGTTTCATTACCCGGCTAGGTAACATCTTCAGGCTTTGCAGCAATCAATAAAGCAAACTTCCTTCTTACCTTTTCTTGCTGTCCCATTATTCATTTTGCATTAACTACCTGATCTCATGTTCCTTTTCTGAGGAATTAGTACAATTCTTAGGCAATGTACACATTCTCTTACTTCTTCCTTCTCCAATATATATCTTCTTCTAAGAGTCTGGTTCTATATTTACTTAGAACTGTTAACACTTCAAGTGTTTCTTTTGCTGCATCTTTAAACAGTTTAGTGGGCATTTCATATGTGCCTACTGCTTTCCTATTGGGTAGCTTCTCGTACCTCACTTTTTAGTGGGGTCTGTTCCTCAATACATTGTTTCTCCATGTTCTCCATGTTTTTGTAATCCCATTTGTAAAATGTTTCAGTAAAGTATTTCCATCTTCCTTTAACTCCCTTTAGGTCTATTAAATCTCTTCAGAGAGTATCACTTAATTAATGTTACAGTTACCTCCACAACATCAGGAAGTTATATATCCTTTAATGAAACAAAATAGACTCAGAAATATGGATTGTTCTTTAGATATTTCAATCCATTGCTTTCATATTCATAGTTTATCTTGCTAAAACCAATAAGATAAATTTAGCTGATATGTAACCTAAACTGTAAAGTCTGTTTTTGGTTGTATGACATGCAAATCCACATATTAAATTTAGTGTTGTGTGCAAACTAAGCTACAATGATTTGTCCAGAAGCTATAATTTTAAAAATCCTGTCAGCAGTGGCTGTCCATAGCAAGCCCCAATGACACAAAAATGAAGACAATGACACACATGCAGTGACATTGTTATAGGAATTCTGCCATTGCATATTTACATTGTTTGATGATGTGATGCAGACATCATGATTTGCCCTCTTGTCCCCCCTGGAGATACCCATGCTGTCAGGTTCATGGCTGGATACAGCCTTAGTTTATAATGGAATTAAATACTTCATCTAGTGGTGGGAGGAAGATCAAGTCTCTTGATGTAGATGACTGGAAAATAGAACCACTGGAAGGAATGAAGCAAAGTTTGCTATTCTGTCATGTAAAGAACTCTAATTGTGGTTAAAACAGATGCTGAGTAACACTTGCTGCATATTCATTCAGTGTGTGGTCTTGGCTTTTAAAATCAAACATGGTTTCAGATCAGCTTATCTGAAGGGCCATTCGCCATCATATGAATCTGCCTCAAGCCTGGGAGCGGTATTTTTGACCCTGCTTTCTAGCATGTAAAAACTATTTCATCAAGCACAAGGCCTTCATAGTAGTGGCCTCATATATTTGGACCTCCTTTAGGGAAAGAATAACTTCCCCTAGAAATATCACTGCTCTTTTTTAAAAAACAAAACTCTGGACATTTTCCAAAACAATGTTAGGTTGAAGAACTTTAAGTGCTGCTGATGTTAAATTAATGTTTTCAAATTCATGGGTAAAATACTATTATATATGCTGCAAAATGTTATATGAATTGCTTGTAAGGGCAGCAAACCCTGAAAGGCACTCTCTATATAAAAAATATTGACTAGTTTTTCCCCTTGAAATAAATCTCTTCAAAAGCAGCTAAGATGCACCTGAATATTGTAAACACTAAGCAAGCTTTGTAAATTCAGCATGGCATTCAAAAACATTGCTGCAAAGAAACCATTTTTATTTGTTTTCAACACACAATCAACAAGCAATCCACAATAGACAAAAATGAGTCCTATAAAGGAATAATAATATTTTATACATAAATATTTTAAACAACAAAAAAAGATAAAATAAGAGATAGACACACTGTTTTGGTAGAAGAAACTGTTCAAAGAATTCGAAGAATTATTACAGAGAACTTTGGAGGAATAATTAACTCTTTGGGGTGAGCCATTCAATTACAAATTAAGCCACATTGTCCAACAAACCCCATAAGTTTCAGTCACGTCACACATTCAAGCATCACCACTGGGGAAGTGTATGTGATTTTGCCAGCAGCAACAATTTCTATCTGGAATGCTGATTAATTTCATCCCCCTGAAGCAACATATGATCACTTCTAGAAAATTGTGCATTTCTCCCAGTAGGACACAAGAACATCCAGGTCTTTCAAAAATGTAATCCACAGAAGCCTCCCATATTCTGTCTACAAGCAGCAAAGAGAAGTGAGAGAAATTATTTCCTATTTTGGTATTCTCCCATTAAACTATGGCATGTGGGAACTTAGACATTGACACACACAAATTCATCTAGCAAAAACTGCACCAGGATATAGATACACATGTGCATGTGGGAAAACAGTTGCTACAAGCTCATGTCACCTTCCATCACTTCAAAGACAGTGTTTGTCAACCCTACTGAGGTCGGGAAATGGTAATGTCAGCGATCTCGGGGGAAGGTGGTCCACGACCGGGTCTCCCAGCCCATCTGGGAGAATCAGCCCCCAGTGTTTCCCGTTGGGGCAGGCAGCTCTAGGGCGGCGCCTCTTTTAATCCCTCCCACCGACCTTGGAGGAGGGCAGGAGAGCTTGTCTTACCTATGCCAGGAGCCACATAGATGAAATAAAGGCAAGAGGAAGAAAAGGAGAAGAAGAAGATGAAGACGAGAATGGAGCGGTTGGAGACTCTCAGCGCCGTCCTGAAGAGAGGCATCCTCCTCCTTCCAGGGCAGGAGGGACCGCTCCCCGAGGCCCGCTACGCTGCCCGGGCAAAGCGCTGCCCGCGGAATGGATTCCGAACTAACGCCGGGGAAGCGGCTTCCAGACCGCCGGAGGCAGCGTGGAAGCAGCAGCCGCAGCAGCAGCAGGGATGACTCATGGCATCCCAGGGTGGGGAGGCTCTCCTGGGGAGGGGGCGTGTAGGATGGAGCGGAGCCACGCGGGGGTGGGGGCTCTCGGTGAAGCTTTAAAGCCAAGGATGGTGAGTGGCGACGGCCGCGGAGCGAAAGAGGGGACGCTTCGTGACGCAGGTGACAAGAACGAGCAGACCGTACCACAACGGGGTGGTCGGTGGGTACCGCGGCCACTGGCGGCGAAAGGGCACCTCGTCTCGCTCTGTCCCCGCTCAGTCAGTCAGAGACTGAGGGGCTCCGACCAGTCAAAGCGGAGAGTGGCGCCCGGCGTTGCCTGTTCAGGTGTGGCCGTTCCTGTTGATCGGCTCCGCATCCACTCAACCACGGAAATCCCGCTGCTTCCCCGGCCCTCGTCGCCGCCGTCGCCACCCCTGTTCTCCTCATGGCCGGGAGTCAATCGGCGGCGTCGGCTCCTACTCCTGCTCTCCCGCCCCCAGCCCCAGCCCCAGCCCACATAGCCCTCCCCACTTCTCGTAGGAGCGAGCGGGCAGGCGCCTGGACTGCGACGATTGTGGGCGTGCGCGCCCCGGCTTCCCTGCGCGACGAGGGACTGCAGAACTGCGGGGAGCGAGCCGGAGCGCGCCGCTTCCTGACGCCCCGGCTGCCGACCCGCTCGAGCGGGCAAAGTCCGCCGAGGTTATAGCCAAGCCGAGGAGGCAGCTGGAGGAAAGAAACTGTTCGTGGCGTCCGCCACAAAAAAGAAAGGGGGGAATTGGGATGTTCCGGTGCCTTAAAGAATAGTTAGGACCGAAGCTTGTCTGCACTAGGAGACCTGGTGGGAAAGAAGCTTCAGTCTTGTTATACACAACCTTCTAATAAGCTGCTGCGATTAGCAGAGGGGAAATAGCTATTGTACAGGGTGGACTGGGGAAGACTTTAATTTACTTCTTCTCCCGGGGATCAATGAAAGGCCAAGAAGCCAGCTGTCCCAATATGTAAGCTGAGTCTGTGACTGGCTCATACAGTGCAGTAAGTCACAGTATGGTTTGTATATAATTTATTTGACAAACCAAAAACAACCTATGGTTTATTTAATGGCAAACACAGTTTACAGGATTGTGTGTGAGAGAGTGGACATTTCTCCACTTGGACCTAACCACAGTACAAACTTGCCTGAGCAACATCTTTTTTTTGCTAAATTTCAAGATATTGTTTTCCTCTTGCCCTCACTCCCTAAATGCAATAGGTTTAAGTCATCCTTAACTCTGATGGCGTTAAAGTAGTGTTTCCCCCCTAAGATTATAGCATTCAGTGATACCACCATGTGTAACAGTTGTTATGCTTCCCCTATTACACCAGAAGCAAAGTCAGATGATCAGCAGGGCATGGGATTAAAAGCCTATTGGCCATTTCAGGCTGATGCAGCCATGTTACCTCCCTTCCGGTACCCAGTCACTTTCATTGCCACCATTCTGCTGTTGACACCCTAAAAGGCTGGATTGTTGGGGTCCCTGAGAGCAGCATGAACTATGCAGAAACTCATCAGAGGCACACTTTAATATGTATTGCTATATTGGAACAGCAGCCATAAAAGATAGTGTCTGAGTAGGCAGGAGAGAAAGTACAGAATTTAACCCAATCACCTTTCAAAACCTATGCACATTTTTGTAGGGCCACCACCATGGAGTTTCTTTTCTCTCACTCCCTCATCTCATCTCTTGGAGACAGTTGCATATATAATATAAGAGTTAGTTCCCAAATGGATAGAGACTCAAGAGACAGCCATCTGCAAATCTCCATTATAAATGAAGATACTTGCCTCCTTGCTGGTTCATTGGAAGGCTGTTAGAAAGAGAATCAGAAAGTTTCTGTCCTGATGAACACAGGGCATCTACAGGGTGGGGCTTCAATTGCTTGATTGTAGCCATCATCCTGACTTATTTGAGTCACCAGCACTTCACCCCAGCAGACATACCTGTACACAGGGATATATTCATTCTAAATAGATATTTAGGTAGTCCTCAGCTTATGACCATTTGTTCCACAACTGTTTGAAGTTACAGTGGCACTGAATGGACTTAGGACGAGTCCCTGAAGTTACAGCCATTGCAGCGCCCCCACAGTCAGGTGATCAAAATTCAGGTGTTTGGCAGCCCACCTGCACTTCAACTCCCCCTGCTCATCTATCTCACCCCCCCCCATCTATGCCTTTTTGGCCCCCTGAACTCCATGGCCTCTGCCACCCTAGCTGACCTTCACTGTCTTCTTGCTCCCACTGCTGACCAAGCATGCCTGGCCCGGCCCTTTGCAAGGCAGCTTCTAGTTACACGAGACTTTCTTCCTAAGGTCGCATATGGCAGTTTCCTCGTGAGACCTGGGGAAGATGGCCTCACATGGCCAGCAGCTGCCTTGTGAAGGGCCAGGTTGGGCACACCTTGTCAGCAGCAGAAGCAAGAAGAAGGTGAAGGTCAGCTGGGGTGGTAGAAAACAGGGTGGTGAGGGTGACCACAGCTGGGACTGGGCTGGGGTGACTGTGACTTCCCAGCGTGAGGCGGCTTCACACCACGCTGCTGGGGTTTCCCAGGGTGCTGCAGCTTCACGCTGCACTGCTTGGGCAGCTGAGGCTTCCAGGGGCAGCTGCAACATTGCACTGCACTGCAGCTGAGGGGCTTCCTGCAGCCCCAGAGCTGCAGCGCAACAAGAAGCGCCTGAGCTGCAGCAGGGCAAGCAGCCCCAGAGCCATGCAGTTCTGGGGCTGCTTGCTGCCCCACCAGGCAGGGTGCAGAGCAGCCAAAAGGGCAGAGATGGGAAGGGAGACAGGTGGGTGGGGGGAGTTGAAGAGGAGGCAGTCCATTACCTTACCAAGGCTCAGGGCTGGGAGGGACCAAGCCCAGAATGGCTTGGATTGGGGTGGGTCCTCGGCTAACAACTGGTGGAATTTGGTTAATGATGGCAACGGGGAGTACCAGGATTGCTATTGCTAAGCTATGTGCTCACGTGACATTGCACTTTACGACCGCATCACTTAGCGATGGAAATTCCAGACCCAATTACCATTTTAAGCTGAGGACTACCTGTAGTTCACTTGCTAGAATTCTTGTAATCCCATCCCGTCTATCGCAATAACTCTTGCTAAAACGAACTCTGAAAATCATCCTTTGAAAAGAATCACTTTAAATTTAGGCAGCTGTCAATGAGCATGACATTTACATTTTCTTCATTCCTGCTCTCCTGTTTAGATGATTCCTTCCACTGGGACTTTCTTGTCAGGACACAACCTGGAAGTGATAATGAACCCTGACAGGGATACAGCAATGTGTGAAATGTAGAAGGGTGGGTGAGCATGCCCAAGGAAGACAATAGTTTGGAGAGGCATAAGGAGCAGGTGTGAGATGGAAGAGAAGAGAAAGCAGGAGAAAAAATAACTGGCCATGTGAGGGGAGTCAGAGATGAGAGAAGGCAAGGGGAGTGGCTGGCTGGGGAATTCTGGGAGTTGAAGTCCACATATCTTAAAGTTTCCAAGGTTGAGAAACACTGCTCTATAATAAAAGATAATATAATCTTGAATGAAATGTATGTCACCTGTCAGAAAGCTCCAACTTGACAGTATTTGCACTGTCTGTTACCTGTCTCTCATTATTGAGGATCGGGATCACCAGAATGTCTCTGCTCCTGTGGCCTCAATACAGCATATTTTACTGTACTGCAACTTACATGCCACCCTAATCCCTCCTCTCCTAAAGGATCTACCACAGAGAGAAGATGAAGTATATATCTTACTTCTTCAGGCAGACATCAGGACCAATGTTACCTGCTCAAGGGCTAAATTTTGTTCTGCGGCTGTGAAAATCCACTGCCAGTTGACGTTTGGTGCTCACCAAAGCTATAGCATCCTCTGGATTGTTAATTGTGCTGTTTTGTTTCATTTATAATGTCAAAGACAAATGTATTCATTTTTTTTGCATAAGTATGCCCAACCATGATCCTAAGGGAAAGCAACATTTCATTTCGTTTTGTTTTAGGACAACGCTAACAACTTTATTATTTGATTTTAGGCTTTGACCAGGTAATATATTTTAGATAGCTTCTATAGTCCTCATAGTTTGATGATGTGTTACATATTTTTTGTTATATCATTTGTCTAGTGTCTTTGTAGTTATGTTTGCCACATTGACTGCTAATTGATTGCAATAAACAATAAAACAATGACCAAGAACTGTCACTCATTCTCCCAAGATTTTAACATTATCCTATTTATGATATAATTCACATCACAGAACATTAAGATTGAATTCTATCTAGGTTAGCTCCATGTCAGTGTCAAAGATCAGTAAAACCCTGGCAACCAGGTAAACGTGAGTCTGATTATCCAGTAAGTTTAATCAGTTATTTTTATATAATTCATAACCTAAGCCTAAATAAAAGTTAAATCAAAATGCCATTTAAAATAATGGTTGATTTTGCTTTTGTGGAATTACTTATTTAAAAATTTAAAGTATTTAAAAATTGTAACTCATGTCTCTCAAACCAAAATAAAATAAATAAGAAATAATTAAATATTCAGAGCATGAATAGGTAAGAAATAGTGAATGTGACACAGGCAAAACACACAGCATATTGATTTACAGTGATACTTATTAAATCAAGAAACACTGACCGATTTGCAAATCTTTGGAGTCAAAATATTTGTGCATGAAGGACTATGAAAGTCTAGCCATCTGGGTCAAAAGTTTATTTTTTTAACAATGGTCAAGCCATTTTGCTTAGAGTTTTGCTTAAGAGTTAACATCTAATAATACATTAAGTTAAAGAATGTAACATATTAACTAGATTTAACTTGGGTTATTTTTAGAGCACTTTTAACAGGACTTTGTAAAAATATCATTAATTTGAAGTCTTTCTCTAAATAAAGTGCAGCTATCTTCTTTGTGCCTTATCTCTTAAGAATGTTTGATAACAGTTAAGTCTGTGACCCTATGTCACAGCTAGCTGAGGTATGCCGTGGGTTATATGACATGGGTATATGTAATACACAAAAAAATTACAAATGTTCTCTGTTGTTTGGGAATAGCAGCTTAATTTCATCAAAATGGTGTACTTAGAAACTAACTTATTAGCTGATAAGAAAACTGGTGCTTAGACAAGAACACCTATTGAACTATGAACTATGTCAGATTATGTTGTCGTATTTATAATAACTCTGCTCTCTAATGAAAAAATGAAAAAAATAGCCTATTTAGAAGTGTTTAATCTTCACTTTATATTAATCAGCTTTAGATAATTAAATGGAACACAGTATTGTGGGGAAAATGCCCACTCAATAAAGAACCAAGAGCCAGTTTGATGTAGTGGTTAAGGCTACTATGGCTAGAAACCGGGAGACTGTGAGTTTTAGTTCTGCCTCAGGCATGAAGCCAGCTGGGTGACTTTGGGCCTGACACTCTCTCTCAGCCCTGGGAAGCAGGCAAAGGCAAACCACTTCCCAAAAACCTGGCCAAGAAAACTGCAGGGACTAGTCCAGGCAATCACCAGGAGTCAACAATGACTTAAGGAACTAAAAAAAAAAAAGGGGGGGGTGAACCAAAGCATTGGGAGATAGATGCAAGTCTCTTTTATTGGTATGTACAACTACAGTGATCACTGGGCTTCTGGAGAAAAGAATGCCAAACAGCCCTGAACTAGGCAAGGTTGTCATAAAAGTGAAGCCACCTTTCAGTCAAGTTCATATTACCAATATCTTCAAGACAAATGATAAAAAATTGACACAGGAACAAGAAACAGACTAGGGAAGTAGTTGAATGAGAGGGAGTATTAAGGAGAAGAGTGCCATCATACAAGCTATCAACTAAAAGGATTTTTCAATAGACTTTGTTGCCCTAAGACTTTGAAACTGTGTTTTTTCTCAATTTCCAAAGGGTTGTTACCAAATAATTTGCAGTTCTCCTACAATAAGATATAAAACATCTTTTAGTGCCAAATGGGTACAGAACTCTACTTAGAGGTTGATTTTTGAGGTCTACTTGAAAGCATTTAAAGGGAAACATTAGTCCAGCAGTACCTTTGTGCAGAGAGTAGAACACCCATGAATTTACAGCCCCCATTGTAACCCGGTTCAGGAGAGATCCTTACTGGTGCTATTCACAGCAAAATGTATTATATTGATATGCAGCAACAGCCTCATTTTAATATTACACATATACTCAAGCCAGACTGTATCTGTTTGTATAGAACTATAAGCAATCTACATGTACTAGCTTTTCAGGAGTAGGTAATAGAGGATGGCTACACTTTTAATGTAAATAGTAAATACACTTTGAAAATTGAGCTGCAATTCTCATATTTGGCTTATCCTGAGTTCCTGGATAATATTTATGAAGGCAGGTTTTCCACCATCACTGTGGACATCTACAATAAAAGTATATTCTGTGCTGATATGCATCTAGTGATTCTCCACCTAAGACACCTATTGGAATTGTTAAGAGTGCAACAACATGTAACAAAGGCCTCTTAATAGACATTAAAGTAAATAATAATTTGATTTATTCAATTGATCAGAATCTGTATGATCCAATGTTCTTTGACAGAAAATATTGAGAACAGAAAATCTCATTGCGACCTATCAGTTTTTCTTTAGTAGTAAATATGGTCTGTGGCCAGCAGCTTCCAGGTGGAATTTATGGTGGACTAGATGTCTCCGAAGAAGCAGAGATGGTGCTGTGATGGTGGCTGGTGGCCAGAGCCAGTTTCTGGCTGGCGGAGTCTCTCCAGATAAAAGAAAGACTGAGAGATTCCCCACCTGCACCCTGGACAGCTGCTCCTCATGAAGAGACCATGGGAATTGGTCTTGCGCTCTTCTTATGGGTAGAGCAGCTGGAGAACGAGGGAGAGACAGCGTGCTTGCAACCGCAGCACAGCCTTTTAAAGGACACTAGGTTCGCTCAAACCCTCACTTCCTTTTCTTTTCTTTTTCATAAGAACTTTATTAAGTTATAAAAAGCATAAAGGTAAAAGCAAACAAGAACTAATAATCAAGGAGAAAAGTAGAGAACAAGAGAGAGATAGAGAAAGAATGCAGAAGTGATGGAAAGTAAAGGAAAAGAAAAAATTACAAAAAGAATAACTTCCAACTTCTTATACAACAGATGTAGATAAATCATATAATAACCTCTTGCTCTAAAACTACATCTTAACATACATATTTTGTATAATCTATTAATTAATCATCAAATCCATATATCATAATTTCATTTTTTTCTGTCTCCTGCAAAAAGTCCAAAAGGGGCTTCCAATTGGCAATAAAGTTAGTCAATGTTTTTTCTCTAAGCAAAGCTGTCAATTTTGCCATCTCGGCTAACTCCATCAGCTTCACCATCCATTCTTCCATTGTAGGTAATGTCAAGTCTTTCCACCTTTCAGCATATAAAAGTCTAGCTACAGTTAGCATATATAAAAACAAAGGTCCATGAGCTTTTTCCAATTGTTTATCCATCAATCCCAAAGAAAAGTCTCTGGTTTTGATTATTTTGTTGTTAGGTCGTTAAATCATGTCCGACTCTTCGTGACCCCATGAACCCTATCGTGCCAAGCCTTCCTGTCCTTCACTGCCTCCCTGAGTTTGCTCAGTTTCATGCATATGGTTTTGACTATATATTAACCTTCAAAATATTCTGAATTAATATGTGAATTTGAGTCCAAAATTTTTTAGCTTTATTACATGTCCACCAAAGATGGTAAAAAGTCCCTTCTTGTCGTTCACATTTCCAACATAAGTTTGAAACCCCTTTAAACATTTTTTATAATCTTTCCAGTGACAAATACCATCTATACATCATTTTATAGAAATTTTCCTTCAAGTTGTAACATAGTGGAAATGTTAACCCTTTCATCCACATATTTTTCCATTGTTCCATCTGTATATTGTATCCAAAATTTAGCCCATTTTATCATACAATATTTATCTTGTTCATCTTCTATTACAAATCTCAACAAAAACCTATACATTTTAGCAATAAGATGTTCATTATTAGTACACAATTCAGTTTCAAAAACAGCTTTGTTTCATTCAAAACCATATGTCTTTTTTCAACTTTGAATCTTTCTCCAAGCTGTACATATGAAAACCAGTGCATGAATGTCCTTGTGATGTCAAATCCTCTGATTTTATTTTAATTTCTCCTTGGTGAATATCAAGAATATTGCCATAAGTTAACCATTTCTGCTTAGTTATCATTTCCTTCCTATAAAATGCTTCTTGTGGAGATAACCATAGGGGTATTTTTGGACACCATCTAGGTTTATATCTATTCCAAATTCTCAGAATGGCATGTCTAATAAAGTGATTCTTAAAATCTACATTAACCTTAACTTTATCATACCATAAATAGCTATGACACTCAAATCTCAATTCATGTTCTTCAAAATTCAATAATCTGCTATTTCTCAGAAACACCCATTCTTTCAACCAAACTAAACAACAAGTGGCAAAGTACAATTTGAAATCAGGCAAGGCTCCTCTTTCTTTAGCATCTTGCAACACCTTATATTGAATTCACAGTTTTTTATCTTGCCAGATAAATTTAGTTATATCCTTCTGTCATTGCTAAATGATAAATCAGTAATCAATATTTTACATTCACTCAAAGTATATAAAGATAAAATTTTAATTAAAATTTAAAAACTATGAAAAATTGACTTTGCGATCATTTATTCAACAAAAAATTAACAAACATGCCATTTCCTTTTGTGGACACAGTAAGTACACCCTTGGTTCTAATACCAGGTATTGCCCCCTTTACAGAAACAACCTCAAGTAAGCATTTCTTATAGCCGTCTACCAGTCTCTGACATCAACTGGAAGGAACTTTTCCCACTACTCTGGGCAGAATTTTTTCAGCTGTGCAATATTTGAGGGGTTTCTTGCACGCACAACCCATTTCAAATCACCCCACAGCATCCCCATGGGATTTAGATCTGAGCTTTGACTTGGCCATTCTAGAACCCTCCATTTTCCTTTCCTTTCCTTTCCTTTCCTTTCCTTTCCTTTCCTTTCCTTTCCTTTCCTTTCCTTTCCTTTCCTTTCCTTTCCTCTCCTCTCCTCTCCTCTCCTCTCCTCTCCTCTCCTCTCCTCTCCTCTCCTCTCCTCTCTTTTTTTCTTTTCTTTTCTTTTCTTCCAGCCATTTCTTGGCGGATTTACTGGAATGTTTATGGTCATTGTCATATTGCTGGTCCCACTTTGGTTCCGCTTCAGTCTTCTGACAGATTGTCTCACATTATCCTCAAGCACCCTCCGATACAATGAATTCATTTTTAAAAATATTTTATTAGAATTTTACAATACAATAAAAGTATAAAAATGAAAAGAAAAATAAAAAAGAAAATTAGAAAAGAATTAGGAAAGAAGTAAAAAAAAAAAGAATTTTGACTTCCTCCCTTCTTTCTATCAAGTAATTGCTATCTTACTCTTTCTCTTCCCTCTTCAACCTTTTGTAATCCCCAAACCTATACATCTTTAGTTCTGTCTTTTCTGCTTTCAGCAAAAAAATCCATATGAGACTTCCACTCTTTTAAAAAGTCTTAATCATTTTTTCCCTGACCAAACTGGTCAGCTTTGCCATTTTCACAAGCTCTGTCAATTTTATAATCCAGTCCTCCATGGTGGGTATTTCATTATTCTTCCATCTTTGTGCATACAATAATTTTACCACGGTTACCATGTACAATATTAGTTTCCCATATTTCTTTTCTAGTTCAGGATCCATGAAGCCCAATAAAAATAATCCTAGTTTCACTATAATATTAATCCACAGTATATTTTACATCATTGTATGAATTTGCACCCAAAATTCCTTTGCTTTTTCACAAGTCCACCATGCATGATCAGAAGTCTCCTCTTCCTTTTCACACTTCCAACACGATATTCCTTTATATATTTTAGACAATTTAGCCAGTGTCATATACCATTGGTATATCATTTTATAAAATTTTTCTCTTTAATTATGACACAATGTAAATTTAACACCAGTTTCCCACATTTTCTCCCATATATCCAGTTATACTATAATCAAAGTTTGCAGCCCATTTCACCATACAGTCTTTAACCTGTTTATCCTGTTCAAACCTTAGAAATGATTTCTACATTGTAGCTGTTATGTGATCATCATTTGTACATAACTATTTCAAATCCAGTTTTCTTCTCAATTCCAACTGTCCTTTTTTTGTCCTTATGATCTTTCATCTAAGAAAACCATTGAAAAGAATGTCCTTCTGTCACTGTTCTCTTGTCTTCATCTTCATTTCTTCCTTATGTTGTATGAATAATTCCTGATAGGTTAACCATCATTTTTATATAATTTATGCAGTTTCTAATGGTAGACTCATGCACCTTGACATTGGTAGTGGTGAGAGCTACCTGTAGGTCACTAATGAGATTCTGAGGTCCTTAGAGACTTCTTTCAGCATCTTGCATGCCTGAGCTGGGCAACTTGGCAGTTATTTGAAATTTTCTCCACTTGTAGACGATCTTCCAGACAGTGGAATGATTGATCTCCAATTGTTTGGCAATCTTTTTAAAGCCCTTCCCAGACTCCTAGGCATCTATAACCTTCTTTCTGAAGGCCTCAGGAAACTCTTTCAATCTAGGCATGGTGATACCACCCCCTTCAACAAGAGAGAACAAATCAAACTAAATGTCTGATGTTTCAATAAGACAGGTTCCTCCCAGATGCTCTCTAACAATATTCTAATCAATTGTATCCGATCTGGTGCAGATAATTCTAATTTTAGGTATCTGAGGCAGTGATACATGTAGAAGTACACTAACTTTTTCTACATTTGAAATTTGAATTTGTGTTTATTTAAATTAGGCAATGGACTACAGAATGTAAATGATGTATGATATTTGTTATATTATATGCCCTTTATCTATCAATATTGTTGAAAAAAAGATCAAATATCTGTATGTTGAAATATGTTGAAAAAGTAAAAAAAGTCAATGGAGTCATGTCTGCATGCGCGCACACACACACACACACACACACACAAATATAATACAAATAAAAGAGAAAAATAAAGAGAGAAATAAAAGAAAATCCTGAAAAGGCAAAAAAAGGATAAAACTACAAAATGAAAGAGAACTGGTCAGAAAACATCAGCAGCACAGGATATACATGTTTTTCTTCCAATTGAGATAGCAACTGACTAAAAACGTATTTAGTCAGATTCTACAAATTCTATTTGTAACAGCTGATCCTGCAAGAGGAGGATGCAGCATGTATCTGAAGGTGAGAATTTATTTCTATCCATGAAGAATGTTAAAGGGTTAGAGAATTGGCTATCATGGAAGGGACCATGGAAGAAAAATGGGGGCAAGGGTTTCAACTTGCTTGGATCACAAGAGCAGACTGTTTCTACAATAGCAATCCAACCTATCATGATTTTGGGGTATATCCTCTTCTCTTGCATTATGACAAAACATGGATTCCAGTACTTGAATTCTTAAGCAATAATGGCAAATTTGTGGCATACATTTCTGCTACTTTTGTACCGCTTGGAATGAAAGCAATACAAAAGCATGACTGCCTCTTCATTGAAGTAGAAGCCAATTTTTTTGAAGTGGGGGAGGAGCAGCAGCATAGAAACCAGGCTAAAGAAGATAGCGAAAGTCCTGAAGTTAGAGCCTAGCTATTCTGCTACAGTCCTCTGAATGATATCGTCCCTGTTTGGCTAATGGCATGCCAAAGGAAGATAGCAGCAAAGCCAGAGACGAAAATGCCTTGCCTATAACAAGTGATACACTCACATATCAGAGTGACACCATTCAGCAGTGACTTAGATTGATGCAGTAGAAGCAGGATAGGGATTGGCAATGGGGACAGCAGATTGCCTGTTCACGTGCAAACTTGTAGAGAGTAAGGTGAACCCTTCCACAACTGATGCCTTCCAATACTGTATGACCAACTATAATTCTCAGCCAGCCTGATCAAAGACTGTGGATTATGAGGCAAAATGTCTTGGGAAGTTATTCGGTGAAGGATGACTCCTTATCTGATAGCCTTATTATTTCTAAGACCAGAGATAGATTGGAAGTTATCTATCTTTCACATCTTTTTTTCTTTTACTTTACCTCACTTTTTCTTTTCCTTTTCTTTATATTTTGTATTTCAAATTTTTTTATTTCTAACTTTTAAATATGTATCTTTAAAATCTTAATAAAATATTATAAAAGACTCCTTATCTTCAGTAAGAGCACATTTAGCACCACAAAGCTGCCATTTTGCCCAAGAGAATTGCAGGCCTCTTCTTGGTACCCCTCCCCCTCAGAGCCATAGTCTGCCAACTGCCTTCTAGAACCACTCCAAGAACAACCGTTGCAAATGGAACCTCAACGGACACAATGGAAGTGACATTATGCCCTTGTGCATTACGTTTAAACTGACTAAAGGAGCAACACCATGTTATTGTCCCTGTTAGTGAAATTTTGGCTGTGCCCAATTATGACGGTTGACTCCTGGCCATGCAGCTACGAGCAAGTGATTTATTCAGTTCCTCACCATTTGGTCCCGCCACTAACAGGTTTGCTGCTTAATTTCAGCCACAATTATCCTCGTATATTACACCACCCATGTGGAAATCAATTTTTCAGTGGTATTTCCCCAGCTGTTTACCTTGGTGAAAGGTTATTCATCAGTGATGATTTGTTTGAGAGCACCATTCTTCCTCTAACCATCCCCAGCAGTCATACAAATCCACCTGCCATTGTTAGCGCTGCTGTATTTGTGCAGACATCTCATATTGTGCTAGTAGTGAATGGAAACGTCTTTATCTATCTCTACTGGACATGGAAGGCATGGGTGCAGTCAAAGGGGATTACTAGTCCAGTTACTGAACTTGCCAGCTACGACTGCTGTTTTGCTCTAGAAGATCCTGCCTGTGACAAGATCAATAAACTTGTTCTGGCATTTGACACGGGCAATTTGGCTAGCAACAGTGAAATCTTTTATTCAGAAGATGGGGCCTACACATTTGCACCTTTAAAAAGTAGGCCACTGAGGGATGGCATTCTACATGGGGTCTATGTTTTTGCTTCCTCAGCAGATATCGGAATGCTCCTCAACAATGCCAATCATTCCAAAATTGCGTACTTCACATATGGAGATGTTGAATCCATGAAAAATGGAACAGGAACACCCTTTAACTTAGACTTCCCAAAAGATCACAGAGTTGAAAGCATACTTCCCCCTGGCATGAGAGGTTTTATCATAATATGGACCAAGGAAGCATTTATGAGCTCCTCAAATGATGGACTGACAATAAATATTGTTACTGTACTTCCCACAGACAGCTATCGTAATAACTCTCTCCCAAAAGATATTTGCTTTATAGCTGCCACCTACAATGAGATTGCGGCCCTCACCAAGTCTCAGCTTTTCTACGGAAACCTGGACATGGTCTCTAGCCAAATGGTACATCTTGGGGAAAAAAATATTTCCTTATCCCATGACTCTTGTGAAGCTATGTTATTTGAAAATACTGGAATGCTTAGCATCATCCGTCCATTTCCCAGCAATATATCTGATTATCATCATTTTCATAAATGCATCATCAACATCCAGGCTAGGCTGATGAGTGTGCAGCCACCATTGCAATCCTGTCCAATGGAGATCCTCACTGGTGATTTCCATAACAGGATGTATTATATTGATACAAAGCAGCTTCTTCATTTTAATGCCACGTTTGTACCGAAGCCAGGAACTGGTGCCTATCCATATGTAACTCTGAGCAATCCACATGTACTGGCATTCGAGGCACACATTGTGGAGGATGGCTATACCTTTGATGGAAACACTAAATTCAGCTTGCAAATTCAATTACAAGAGCAACAATTAGCAAGTATGATTCAAGAAACACAGACTACATCACTCTTAAGGAAGATATCATCTGTTACTGTGGACATCTACAACAAAGGGATATTCTGCATTGACATGCATCCATTGACAGCTCTTATTGCAGTGGAGTGTCCACCTAAGAAACACATCAGAATTTTAACGAGTACAACAGCTTGCAGCAAAGGTCTCTTTGAGCCAAGACTACTACAGAATTTTGTTTATTTAATTGATAAGAAACTATACGATCCCTTATTCCTTGGCAGAAAAAATTTAGAACAGGAAGATCTTAATGTGACCTATAACTATCACTCTTGGGGATGTCCTCTTCTCTTATATTACAATAAACCGTGGCTTCCAGATCTTGAACTATGGGACAATGATAAATTTCTGGAATATGTTTCTGCTGATTTTGTACTGTATGAAATAAATGGAATGCACAATTACGATTATCTCTTGACTGAAGCAGAGGCCAATTGTTTGTCAGAGGCCCAGAACTGGACCAAACTATTAAAAGAGCCTGATGCAATACCAGAAGAGGCATGGTCTAGATATAATTATGTGAGTTGCAAGGAGCCCAGAGGAAACAAAACTTTACCATCACTTTCTTCGAAGTACCAAGTTTTAAACAGGAATGAAAGAAATAGAATACTTTTTCCACAGTACAATGGCTTTTATGTCTTCAGAGTTATTGTTGTAGATAGCTTATATAGTTACTGTAACCTTAACACAATTGTCAGTGTGTATGTTCATGGAGCACTCCCAAAATCTGAGGTCAATGCCGGAAAAGCACTGATTAGTTTTCTTGTTCTCATATTTGGTACAATTCTAATGGTTTATTATTTTCCTAAATTACTACAGGAGAATGCAAGAATGAAATTAGCTTAGTCATAGCATTTCATCACCATGTAGAACAATAAATGTGGGTTTAATTATACTGACTAGGATTTTTTGTTTGTTTTGGTCACTGGCTTTGAAATAGGAATATACTGTAATTAATGGTAAGTTTATATGTATGCATGTATGTATGTGTCATTCTCTTTCTCTCACTTCATCAAATTATTTTCAAGAATATTTATTACATTAATGGTGATAGGAATAACCATCTCTCTTCAGGCCTATTGGTAATAATTGAAGATGAGAAGTTTGGGTATTTTTCTAATTGTATACAGTAAATAATTAGTAGCTTTCTGTAAACATGTAGCCATATTCCAGGCATATCTGAATTTCAAATACTTTCAACTTCATTATGGTCGGATATGAATTTCTATAGGCATACGCTTCCTCTTCCAAACTTTCATTAGGAGGGAATGGTGGCCCAACACCACAAAGGTTTATGCACACACATCTACGGTGCATAGAAGCTGTCTGTATTAAGATCTGTGTGAACATAAGAAGGTATCCTAATTAGGCTCCTAAGTTGATCCAGCTGTTGTGGCTTGTGCACACACAATCCTATTACAAAATTGGTGGTAGTTGCTAGAACTCAATGCTTTGTGTTGCAGCATGCTAGTTTCTTTGTTAAGAGAATTAAAAAAAAAAAAAATCAGGTAGCAAAGAGAGCCTGGTAGGTACCAAGTGTGAATAACAGAC
Source organism: Liasis olivaceus (assembly GCA_030867105.1). NCBI lineage: Eukaryota > Metazoa > Chordata > Lepidosauria > Squamata > Pythonidae > Liasis > Liasis olivaceus. The sequence goes on along the minus strand of CM061350.1, from coordinate 42,881,269 downwards.
TGCAATCACAAGTTTATGTTCATAACTTAGGTAAATGTTATAATTTTATTTCTTCTTCCTTTTTAATGGCTGACAGTGGCATTATTTTTTTCCCCCACTTTCCCCACCTCAAAACCTCAACTTATAAGTATATGTGTTTCAGGTTGGACACTGATCACTGAAATAAGTTATTCTGTACAGAAAATGTTTGAACATCCTAATACCTTAATTTCACAGAGTAAAAAAAAAAAAAAAGTGTGAGGAGTATAGTGAATATGATGCACATTTTATTTTATTTACAGCACATTTGTTATAAATATAATACATTTCTTGAAAAGCTTAACTTTCTTTAAAAAAACAGATCAACTGAATTGCTCTAGTTACATAATAAAGTGAATGAACTTAAATGACAAAACATTTCTTTGTTTGAAACAGTGCATTTTGTACTGAGATGAATGACAAAATATTCAAACTGCTTTCAAAATTGTAGAATATTAAGTGGACTTATATATGCAATTGCAATGAGAATTGCTTATCAGTATATGAGGAAAGTCTCAAATTCACCTTTTTAAAAAGTGAAAATGAAAAAAAGAAGAATTGGACTGGAAAAAAATTGGATCCTACTAACTTCACAGAAACAACATGATATAATTATCAATCTATGGCTTAACCAAAAAAAGCCAACAAGGAACTTTTTCCTAAATTGCCATCTAATACAGCCACAAATATTAACACATGCTGTAAATTTTTTCTCAGCAGTAAAGGTGTCCAAGGATTTCCCAATTTTGTTATGAAGAGTCTTAAAAGTTATGTGGTTATTTCCATTTAACTTATGAAACATTTTTAAAAAGAAAGAAACTGGAATCCAATATGCCTGGTATTATGAAACAGAAATAGGCATGTAATCATATTATGTGGGAATTTTATCTACAACTTTTTAACAGGTTATATGCCAAGGTTGCAGTTTCAAAGAAATAACAGTACTTTTTTGTTTTGTTTTTAAAACAAACCATAAGTCAAATACCGTTGATAATAATGAGGGCTGGCACTGAATTCTGTTGACTTGTTTCAAATAAAGTAACCTGATTTGAAAGCTTGGCAAATATTCGTGGGGTTCCAAGATTATACACGCCAGTATGAACAAAGCAGGCCTTTAACTGCAGGCTAGATATTTCATGAGCTTTTAGCTGAAGCTTGTATTGTGTTTGCCCAAGCCAAGTAAATGAACCATGGGTTTCAAGGGCTTCCGGACTGGAAAAGAGAAAGCAGAGAAGTCACATTTTCTTTCTGCTTATACCCCAGGTGTAAACAATGTATTATTGGTCCTCATGGCAACATTTCTGGATGTTAACTGAGAATTTTCTGTAAAACATTTCCACTGAGTAGAAAACCATAAACTGAAAAATTCTAAGAAAACTATTACTGGTAGTCCTTGGCTTATGACCATATGTTCGGCGACCGTTCAAAGTTATGACAGTGCTGAATGGACTTGCGACCCATGTCTGAAGTTACACCATTGCAGCACCCCCCCCCAGTCACGTGATCAAAATTTGGGTGCTTGGCAGCCTGCCCACACTTACGACTGCAAGGGCACTTTAACTCCCCCCACCCGCCTATCTCCCCCCATTTTGGCCATCCTGCACCCTGTCTTGTGGGGCAGCAAGCAGCCCCAGAACCATGCAAGACAGGGTGCAGGGCAGCCAAAAAGGGCAGAGATGGGGGGTAAATAGGCAGGTGGGGGGAATTGGAGGCAGTCCCTTACCTGGGGCTCCGGGCTGGGAGGGACCAAGCCTGGAATAGCTTGGATTGGGGTGGGTCCTCAGCAAACTACCCGCAATTCTTGATTAATGATAGCAACCAGGACTGCTGGGACTGCAATCACTAAGCAATGTGGTCACATGACATCTCGCTTTACGACCACATCACTTAGTGACAGAAATTCTGGTCCTAATTGTGGTTGTAAGTCGAGGACTACCTGTACCATTGCATGAAAAGACTTAAGCATCCCAGGTCAAATTGTATGTGAACAGAAGCTGACACAAGTATGGATGCATACTTACTCTTAATGTGCAGTTTCTTACAGAATTAAAATATGAAAACAGCAAATGTGACAGAGAAGGTATTGAAGTCAAAGAGAGGTTGAATATTTTAGTAAGACAACAATTAGAAACTTACTGCCAAACTGACCATGAAGTGATTTCAGAAAAGGAAGAGGAACGGCTTCAGAAAAGGAAGAGGAATGGCTTTGAAATGGCCTTCACAATCCCCAGAAAGAGAGGCTGAATATTTCAGTAAGACAACAATTAGAAACTTACTGCCGAAATTGACCATGAAGTGATTTCAGAAAAGAGGAATGGCTTTGAAATAGCCTTCATAATCCCCAGATTTGAACACCGAAAATTGGCAGAGAACTGTGCACACAAGAAGACCTAAGAAGATTTCTAAACTAGAAGTATTTTGCAAGGAACAGTGGTAAAACATTTCAAAAACAAGAATAGAAATACTCTTAGCTAGCTACAGGAAATGACTGGAAGTGGTTATTTCTGCTGAAGGTGGTGTTACAAAGTATCAGGTGAGAGGGCATCCAAACTTCTGCACCAGCCATATCCATTGTTTTCTTACTTTGAATGTGTAAACAGCTGCATTTAAATGTTAAGTATGCATTCAAACTTGCAAGAAGATGTGTTTAGCTTTGTCCCATATATAGGCTCTGTTGTCAGCTTCTGTTCACTTAGAAATTCGTTGAAACATAAAATTTGACCAGGGTGCCTAAAGTTTATATGCAGCTGTATGTTGTTAATGCTTGTTTCCTCCAAGGAAATTCCCCACCCATTCTATTCTAACCATCCTGAATAGTAGCTTATGCTGAAATACACTAACCGGGCCAAGACTGTTAGGAATCGAAGCTGACTAGAGATTGAGCCCAGGCTTCTCCAATTTAAATCCAACATACTATCCATTACTGTACTGAAAATAGGTATTACTCAATTTCTTCCTTGTAAACTGGAGACATCATCAGCAATTATCAGTGTTTATTTAAAACTAGCAATCCAATCTTGAGCACACCAGATTAATGGTATTCCAGTAAGGGTTTGGGCTAATAGCTTAAGGCTGACATCCTGCAGATTTATTTACTTATTATTAAATTTCTCACCCGCCCATCTCCCCCCCGATGGGGGAACTCTGGGCGACTCACAACAAACATTAAAAACATAAATATATATAAATACATAAAACATCAGTTAAAAGCATTACTAAAAAAGGGGAAGGAGAGTCCAGGAAGATGACAAATCTGAGGCTGAAGACAGGAGGCCCCTATGGGGCTAGCCATCCCCATGCTTGAGGTATTCCCTCCCCACCCCAGGCCAAGTGGCAGAACCAAGTCTTCAAAGCCCTACAGAAGGCCAGGAGCGAGGGGGCCAATCGCACTTCTGGGGGCAGAATGTTCCAAAGAGTGGGGGCTACCACAGAGAAGGCCCGCCTTCTGGATCCCGCTAACCGAAGTTCTTTTACTGAGGGGGTCCGAAGCAAGCCCTCTCTGTGTGATCGGGAGGGACGGGTTGAAGTCATAGGGGAGAGGCGGTCCCTTAGGTAACCTGGTCCCATGCCATGTAGGGCTTTAAAGGTGATAACCAACACCTTGAATTGGACCTGGAAGCAGACTGGTACCCAATGCAGCTCGCGGAGCAGTGGCGTTACACGGGCCCTCCTTGGGGCTCCAAAAATAGCCATTCTGGACCAGCTGTAGCTTCCGGATACTCTTCAAGGGCAACCCCATGTAGAGCGCATTGCAGTAGTCTATCTGGGAGATAAGAAGGGCCTGAGTGACTGTTTGAAGGGCATCCCGATCCAGGAAAGGGCATAACTGATGCACAACCCGAAGTTGTGCAAAGGCCCTCCTTGCCACGGCTGCATAGATTTAGGTGTAACAGTCAATAAGTTCTAACTAAACATGCACCATGTGATACTCCACCAGTCTGAAACTTGTAGCAACATTAAATCAAATACAAATTAGAAATATGCTTTGGTAAGGTCTGCCATTTAAATTTCTTAGAAACAGAGAGAAAATAATACTCCAATAAATCTTCTCCAGGAATCTAATTTGATGATTCTTCTCCAAGTATAAATGGCTTATAGACTGTAAAAAATTACCTTGTTGTTTTATGTCGCAGATCAATTATCACATCAACATCAGCTTCAGAACAATTTGAAAGTAGAAGAGTAACTGGAACTATACAAAGACTGCAAAGAAAAGTTGTATCAATCGCAACTGGATCAACTGATCAGCTAAATCAACTGCAAAGCACAACCACCCCTTTTTAAAAAACAGTGAAAAATGCTAGCTTTAAACAGGGTACATAGCTGCAGTCAAACACCAAACTGAAATGGACCATTCTGGGGGAAAAACTATGTTTTATTTGGGGGATGAATGGAAGGACACTTTGTTTGACAGGTTTCTATCAGAATTCCAATCTGAAATATAAACCAAACACCAATTTGGACATCTCCTTTAAACAAGATACTATGTGTTAGATCTAGATATGTTCATCCATAAAGGGAAGGGCTTCTTTCTTAAAAGGAATTGGGATTCACTAAGCATTTTCTATTGGAAAAAAGGATAGGGTGGCATTTTTTCTCACTCTGCTTAAAGCACCTAGCATAATTTACCATTCTGCCCCAGAAGGCGTCTCCTAAGCAGCTTCCCAGAAGGCACAGGACTACAGCAGCAAGGAAGGATCTGCAGCACATATTTGTAATTGAAGAAAAATTTCCCCCAAATGTAACTTTGGATCCAATCCACTGACTGCAAGCCTCTCAGGAAGTAAAGTACTTCTATCTTATATTTATACAAAGACTTGTGTCAATTACTGTTTGAGCTGTACCTGGGAAGTATTTCTTAAGGTGAGGATAGGGAACAGAACAGCTAGAGCTATGAATTCTTAAAAATTAGGATTTCAAAGTAACTCCAGAAAGTATCATGAAGGTTAGCTGAAAGTTATTTTAGGTCTTTTGAAAGACTTGCAGACCATAATGCAACAACCCAGGAAATTGATTGTGGATTTTCTTGTTAAGTGTTCAATGTTGTTTCAGAAAGGAATCAAACTAGGGCCAGTACTTGAAGTAGCATTCAAACCCTGCAGAGAAGGAACTTCTTCTTCATCCTTACCAACTCATCAGCACAGATATACTTCTTTAGCAATAGTCCCCAAGCAAACCACTCCCTAAGCAAATTATTTGTTCACATTCAATGGAGAAAAGAGGTCTCACTGTTAGACTTATATAAATAATACTGTATGTTCTGCAGTGAAATGTTATGTCATACTATCATAATTCATGCCTTATTCATAATTCTGAAAGGAACGAAAATGGCTAGAAGTTGATGCTGGTTATAGTCTAGAGTAAAAAGAAGAAATATTCAAACCTTTTCTGATTAAAGGAGTGATTAAATGTTTCAGGATAATGAAGGCTAGTTTTAATAAGGTTGGAAAAATGATCCAGAGATGGCTTGGTTGGTACTGTTGTACTTTCTGGGCGAAAAAGATTTGAGAGACCTATTTCTGAGGATTCCTGTAACATAAAAAGTATTCAGAAAATATTATTTAGGTTCAAGAAACACTTAGAATTCTACATATGACAGAAGGAGATTATATCATATAAATGGGAGAAAAAGTCAGTCAGTGGGTTCTACTTATGAATCAAGTGCAGCAGATAAAAAAAATACAAAAATGTGTAAGACTATATCTGTGTGGTCATATATCTGATGACACAACTTCAGAGTATTGGTGAAAATTCACATAATTAAATGACTGCCTCTATAATGTGCAAAACACTTTAAATTCAAATCATTTTGGAAACGTCTGAAGGACAAAAGAGCTCAGTTTCAAATGCAACATTCTTTTCAGCATGAAATATTTTCAGTATGATTGAAACAGCCTGTTTCTAATATGAAATAGCTGCTTTCAACTCAAAATGAGGCGCTTTATAAATTCAAAATAGTTTAAATTTAAAATTCTGCACACTCTCCTAAAAATATCCACCTGCAATTATTTGATTTCTATTTTATACATTATCTTATTTATTTCTAGACCTTCAGTACAGTTAATAGTACTAAAAAATATAATATCATATAAATATTTGTGGAGACTTCATTTCATCAGGTTGGAGAAAGGTTAACCTCCACTGGCAAATATTCATTTATATGCAGACATTTAAATATTCCTGGTCAGTGTATATGATTCACTAACCTGGCACAATCTCTACATTGTACAAAATTAAACACAAGTATCTTTCTGCAAATATCTATGCGTACTTATTATTGATATCACTGTGGGAAGAGAACTGTGTTAGTCTATGGTAGCCAAATCAGTATCATCTTTTCCAACTAACACATTTTATTAAAAGGCATAAGCTTTTGTGAGCTGCAGCTCACTTCATCAGATGCACAGAGTGGCTCAACTGATGTAGGATTTAAATTAAGGTGAGATGGGGGAGGCAAGGGAGGGGCTAACGTTAGGATTAGGGTTGGTAATGCATATGCAGGTTACACTTGAGAAAGATTTCAAGTATCTTAGCAATTAACAATGATAAAATGTTAAAAACCCATTATGTTTGTTGAGATAGCACTGGCTACCAAAGTGTAACAGAACCAGCTCCATGCTTAGTGGTTGACATAGTGTTTTTTATTTCAAATGCTCCATACTCTTTTATCCAAACGCGTCTTGCATGGTTGTGGCTAAACAGCTGGATTTTTTAAAATCAGTCCAAACCAGAACATTCCAAGGCTATCAAGGATTTCTTCTGCATGATTTTAAAAAATGATGTCTGTGATGAAGTCAGAAAAAACGTTACCCTCTGACATTGTTCCCATACAGATCACTGTTGCATAAGCAATTCTGTATTATGGACATGTGGATAACTACTCCACTGTCAGCTAAACCTTTTAGCAGGACATTTGCAGTGATCTGTGGGTTCTGTTTAGTAGATCTAACCAATTTTTAGGCAGTTCTAAGGGTTAGGGTTAGGGTTATCTCTAAGGGAGATTTTTCTTAGTCTTCAAGCTAATATAAATCAGGAAAAGAGGTTGGGTAAGACAAGATCCGCAATATACCTTCAAATCAACCAAAAAATTGAATGGACTTGGAATGGTCTTCACAGTCCCCAGACTTGGATATTATTGAAAATCTGAGGAGAGATTTCAAACATGCAGTCTGCCAACAAGACTTAAGAATATTCTGAACTTGAAGAGGAGGTAAAAATTCCAATAAAAACAGGAAGATTTTTAGCTGACCACAAAAAATGTTTGGAAGTGGTTATTTCTGCCATATTTATGTTTTTTTCTTATTTTGTACCTGTAAACAACAGCAAATAAATAATAAGTATGCATTCAAAGTTGCAGAAAGAGGTTGTCTTTAATTTTGTACCATGCAGAGTTTGTGTCAGCTTAGGGTTTCAGAGAAGCCAATAATTTGATCAGTTAGAAGCATTTTTCATTTTTTTTCCTATCTCTTCTATACTTATGATTATATCAACCTGTAATTTGGGATAACCTTTCATATAGTTCAGTTTAGCCTCTACTCCATAAAGTGTTGTCATTATAGTGCAAGTGCAAATAATTCATACATCCCATTTTTTGCCAATCTCATATGAAAATATTTCCACATGAAGACTAAACATTTTAAAAATAATGCTAATGCTTTTCAAAGTAGTGGGTAACAGATTGAAAAATCAAATTTATTAACAAGGTAATTATTCAAAAGCAAGGAATTCACATATATTGAACAAGCCCTCATGTTATGATGGAAAGCACTGAAATTTGCCCAGCACCCTGCCCCATGATTATAAAAAGCCTCATTCTTTCTTATCCTACAAGTAACCAGTAAGAGAAATGGACCATGTACAGTATATACAAATGTATTTTCCCCAGAATTTCAGTACCTGTTCCAAGTCATCCCAATCAGAATTCCCAAGTATTTTTTTAAAGCCCTGCGAAACATAAAAAACAAAAATAGATTACAGCAAGAAGCATCAGTGTATAGACTATAGTCTTATGAAATAGTGAAGATAGTGGTGGAATATTTTGAAAACAAAGTGCATTTTCTTAAACTTGACTCAGAATTTGGTGTCTGTAATTGAAAGAAGCAATATATGCACTCCAAACACAAGAGATAAGCCTCGATCACTCTTAACATATCCCATTTTTATGTGTTCCTCCAGAATTGTTGAAACCTATTTCACAATGGTGGGCCCCTGCACTTGCAACTCTCTTTATCCATAAAGATAACAGAGCATAAAGATTAGGGCTTGCAATCATTATCCCCTTTCACAAAAGGGGGAACAAAACTCACATGCCAGTTAGACCAATCACTTTACTGAGTGTCATAAGTAAACTTTATACTACATATCTGCATTAGAAATTCTTAGACCAGCTGGACAGAGAGAAGCTCTTATAGATGAACAGGTGGAATTTGGGATTTAGGTCAGATCAGGTAATGATAAATCAATGTCTGATTCTATTTAGCTTATTTTATTTTAAATATATTTTAAAATATAAAAATACACTTTTCTGTCATGGCCCAGCTCTTTGGAACATTATCCCCCTTGGAGATCAGATCAGCCCAACCCTGACGGCCTTTTATAATGCCTTGAAAACTTGGTTCTGTCACTGGGTGTGGGGTTGGGACATATGGCAGAGCCTGTGGGATGGTTGTGCTGATGGTTGTGGTGGCTTTTTTTTACCTTGGTTGCCAATTTGTATTTATTGTGATACTGGATTTTGCTGTGATACTGTGCTTTTCAGCTGTGGTTAGCTTCTCAGAGTCATGAAGCTGAGATAAGCAGCCATGTAAATTGAAATAAACACATCTACCAGAGTGACTCTACATATAACCACTGCAAACTGCATCAGATTCCAGTCCAAAGTAAAGTCTCTAGAAGAAACTTACATCATCATACATACCTACCCAAAAGGCAGAAGCAGCCCCAACAAAGAAAACTGTGAAACAAAGCTTCCCTTCTATTTAATTTCTATATAAATACACTGGCTGTAAGTTACTAACCTAGGACATCATTTTGCTAACTTGTCTAACAAACCGCTATCAGTTTTACTATGTAAGGCCATACAGTTATTCTATCAGTATCCTTCTATACTGTAGAAAGTGAGCAGAGAAGCACAACCCAGCAATGTTTACACTGTATCAGACAAGAGGTGGTGTTTCTACTCTAGCAACTTTAGATATATGAACCAAAAATTGTACTTAAGCTCTTGTAATGTGTGCAATTATGTACCTCTACGAAAGTGGAATATTTATTTATTTTATTTTGGGTGCTTTATGTTGCTACAGTTGTATGATCAAGGTACGACTTAAAATTAATAAAACATTAGAATATAAAACCGATATCCAAATCCACTACTTCATTCCATACCTAGGACTTTATTCCTCAACTACCGACAAAGTCAACTGTTTCCAAAGCAGTCCAGATAACTGATGCAATTTATATCAATTTTTAATATTACATTGGTGCAAAAGATATGTCAAATATGCAATTATATAAATATGCAAATACAGATTTAATGGATATTTAATCCACATGGTCTAATAGACTATGAGTCTTTTGGACCATGTGCAATAACTCACTAATGTTGGCTTCTATATAAAAGGATAGGAAAACAGCCAGTCTAGTATTGAGTTTAGAGCCAGTCTGATATAGTGGTTGAGGGATCAGGCTAGAAAGTGGGAGACTGTGAGTTCTAGTCCCGCCTTAGGCACAAAGACAGCTGGGTGACCTTGGGCCAGTCACTCTCTCTCAACCCTAGGGAGGAGGCAATGACAAACCACTTCTGAAATCTTGCCAAGAAAACTGCAGGGACTTGTCCAGGCAGTCGCCAGGAGTCAAGAATGATTCGAAGGCACCCCCCACAAAAGTGCTGAATTTAGAGGAAAAATCCATGGGACTATTAAGAAATTATAGACTACTTAAAAACAGTCCTATTTGAGGCACTAGGCAACCTGGAACAGAAATCATGTTTAGGCCTTAAAAAATCCCTTCTTCAGAATTCTTTGTACAGCCCTACTCATAGTTTAAATTTCAGGAAAAACTGGTTCTAAAGTGGGTTGAATAATTTTTAAAAATGGGAAAAATATGGAACTCCTTCATTTACTTTAGCTCTTTTTGTTGAGCCTCAAGTACAAATTTAAAACAATTATATTTTGGAGGACTTCAGTAACCTTTGAAACATTTATATCTGCTATTTCTGCTATTTTTATTTTGGAGACTAAATTATTATTGACAGTTTGTTTTTAAAGTGAAATTGTATCAATTTGATACTGTTGTGAAGTTTAATTTCAACCTGTTTTATTAGCCTCTTTGAAGATCCATAGCAGAATAATACATTTAACAAACTTAAAAGTAATTAAAGCCAAAATCAAACGGTAACAAGAAAGTACCATGAAGATCAAATTCAAGAGAATAGCTTCAACACAAAGTAGTCCACAGAAGAATCAAGGGGGGGATAAGGACTAATGTGATGCAAGCTCCCCATATATGTAGAACAGTGGGGGGGGAGCTAGCATCACAATTGTATGACACTGATTTTGTCATTTTGATATAAATGCAGACTTAGACTGTAGACTTCTCTGCTTCAACATGTTAATTTTCTACAGTAGTCTTCCCCAACAACACCTACCAGGTATGTTGAGACTGAAAAATCAAGAATTCTGATTAAGAATTTTGGGGGTTACATTTCCAACACATTGGTAAAACTGTTCTATAGTTTATAACAAACTGACTTTTCTCTGAAGTGAAATTCATTTCCAGCTTCCAGCTCTGGCATAAATGTTATAAAACATACAGTACTTCAATTTTCATTTATGCCTGTTTTGCAGTGGTCTTGTGTGAGATTTTACTGGCTATTTTTAATTTTGTGTTTTTAAGTTCTAGAACATTATTTATTTATATTTTTGGCATTCCTAATATTGTCTGAAATCATACAATGCATTGCTTTCAGCAACAGATTAAAAATTGAATAGACTGGTGGTTTGCAAAACAAAAAACTATAATACAGTAACAGTTATTTTGAACTGCTATTTTTTTAAAACCCAGGCGTTATTTTAGAACATTTGAAATATGTTGCTTAATTTACTAAACAAAATCAGTAGTGAAATTTTCCATGATACCTGTTTTTGAGGTAAAGAAAATGCATCTTTCCCCACTGCATGAAGACAGACATGATGCTGGCCTTCCAAAATGAGTTGCTTGTTATCTTCTACAACATATGCCTGTAGGAGGATAAAGTTGAAATAGATCATAACACATTAAATTATCCCAGATAAATGTGTTTTCCCCCAGATATTAACTAATAAATAAGAATTTACCAAAATAATAGACAAATACAAAGGAAATCAACTCTGATTGCTCATTGGAAGGATTGATAATGAAGCTCAAGCTCAGATACTTTGGTCACCTAATGCGAAGAGAGGACTCTTTGGAAAAGACCCTGATGCTGGGAAAGATGGAAGGCAAAAGGAGAAGAGGACGGCAGAGGATGAGATGGCTAGATAGCATCACTGAAGCAATGAGCATGAAATTGAGCAAACTCAGGGAGGCAGTGAAAGATAGGAAGGCCTGGCGCAATATGGTTCATGGGGTCATGAAGAGTCGGACACGACTTAACGACTGAACAACAACAACAAAACATACTGTCATACTTGGCTTCAGTATTTTATTGAGCTACTTTTACTATTATTTTTTACTATTGTATTATCTTAACTTTACACAAGTTAAGAAAATTTGCTTTTGGAGGCATCTTATCAATGTACATAAAGTGTGATACTTATAATATTTGGAAAATGTCTTCAATGTTATTTTACAAAGAAAATTCTCCAGATATAATTATTAATAGCAAAAACAAAAAACAAAAAACCCTAAGGCTTTGTGTCTACACAGATTAGCAGTACTGGCTTTCCATACTTCACCTATTATTTTGGATGCTTTTTACCCTCTAAATATCAAGGAGGTAGACTATCACTTGTTAGCTGATTGAATCAGATGGGAATGGGACTAGACCCATAGTTAAATGAGATTATCACTGCCTCCTTATGGGAGAGACGTGTTCTCCCTACCTAAGGAGGCAGTTATAAGCACTTTGCTGTAGAAATCCTACCTTCACTTAGGAGATCTGTGCAGTTATAGGCTAGACTTAAGCATTTTATTTCTGGGCAAGGTGATCAAGAAAATGGTGACGTTGCAGCATCTGGATTATACTGATTTTTTGACCCATTTCACTCAGGGTTTTGGTAGGATGAGGTACTGAAACTGCTATGGTTACTTTGGTGAATGACTCATCCCAGGAACTGGATGCAGGGCAGCATGGTCCTGCTCAGCAGCCTTCAGTACTATCTATCACAATATTCTTCTGGTCTCTCTCATGGGATTGGGCCTTGAGGGCCCAATGATTCTGGTCTGATGATCCTATGATCCTGGTCTTCCTATTGGGCTGTGTCCAGAAGATAGTACTGGAGAATTACTGTTCAACATCAAGCTAATTAACCTATGGTATTGTCACAGCCCAGGACTCAGACTCAGATTCAGACTCAGACTCTGAAGCTGCTGCTCCAGGTGAACCTGTGGAATGTCAGCCTCAGGAGATACCAAGCCAGGAATCACCTGAGGCTAATCAAACACAGCCCTGTCTGCTGTTATCTGCTCAGCCTTGAGTAAAATGCTATTCTCACGTAGCAACTGTGAGAGAAAATCTGAAGCCTGAAACAGGACAGGTATACCACAGAACTCCATCTTGTCCCATGCTGTCCAATATCTACATGAAATTGTTGAAAGGAGTCATCTGGTGCTTTGGAATGGAGTGTAATTAAAGTTGTACTGTTCTTTTCCATTCAATGCCAAGGAAGCAGTAAGTCTCCTTGACTACTACCTAAGTTCATCAATGGGCTAATTAAAAAAGAACAAGCTGAAATTAAATCTAGACAAACCAGAGGTATTTTTGGTGACAGGAAACTGAACTCAAGAGTTGAGGTTTAACCAGTTTTGGATAGAACTGTCCTGTCCTGAAAAGAGGAGATCCACAGTGTACAAATACTCTTTGATTTTCAGCTATCATTGGTTCCACAGGCAGTTACAAGAACCACATTTGCACAATCATGCCAGCTTCCTGAACTGCTCTTATTTGGCAACAATTATCCATATCTTGGTTTCATTTTGTCTTTATTATTGCAATGTGTTCTACATTAAGCTAGCTTGAAATATCTGAAAAAAGCAGCTAACTGTTGCTGATATCTGTACTGATACACACAGAGACACATACTGACCATTAATTGTTTACTGCACATAATTTAAGTAAAAGCAAATTAACCTTTAAAGCCATAAGCAACTTAGGACCGGATTATCCAAGAAACTGCCTCTACTTTTATGAATCCTATCTGGACATTAGGTTCCCCAGAGGAGCCTCTTATAAAAATGTTCCTGCTGACTTATTTATCACATTGGAGAAGGCTTTCTGCAGTGCTGTTCCCAGGTAATGGAATACATTCCTCTGGAAGTTATGTTTAGCCACCATTTTCTCAATGCTTGGAAAATCTGTAAAGGTGCATCTCTTTCACAAGGTTTTTTCACTGTTAATCAATTTTAGTACTAATTTTCATGCTTGCCTCAACTTTTCAAATTGTGTATGTACTTTAACGTTTGTTGAGTGAGATTCAAATTTCAATTGAGTGAAAAGGTGGGGTATACATAGAAAAAATAAAGATAAATACCTTGGCTTATAAAGCTAAAATTTGGTCACAAGAACCAGATTTCACTGTAATGCTAGCTGCCCTGAATTGAGAGTAACAAAGTAGATATGAGATAATAAATGTAAATTGATTTAGACTACATAGAGGCACAAATCAATTTAGTAAATCAATACAGATGTGGTATTCAAGCCATTCTAAAAAGGCTGCATATACATGCATACACACACTCCAAAGTGGAGTTTTATAGACTTGATTCAGAATATTTAAATGCAAAGTTCTTCCACCTTAAAACATTAAAATTATCTGGGATCAATCAAGAACATAGGATTTTTTCCCCTAAAGGTAGCCTAGCTGTTCAGATCATCGTCTAAGACAGATCCTTTTATTTTAAAAGTTGGGTGGATACAAAAACACGGCCTTCTTTGTAATGTCTCATATGCAAAAAAGGTCATCTTTCGGCATCACTAGGGCTGATAGTACTTTCCCTAGGAATCATTGTAAACTGTCCCATTCTCCTTGGTCTATGATAATAATACTAACAGTCTATCTCTATTGCACTATATGCTTAGTTTTTTAAGTTGTAGTAGATTAATTGCCTATTATAGTTTTGTTATACATACCTTCCAAAGTACAATAATATTCAAATCCACTTCACTACATTTTTGTATCTGTCTGATAGCACTGTCACAAGATCCTTGCGAAGTGCTGTGTTGAGTCTGTATTCTTTTTAAGTCAGAATATAAACTTCGGAAAAAGAAGTCAGCACATGGACTGGTTGAACTGATTATCTATTAAAAAAGAACAACACAATTTTATCTGGAAAACTTCCACAAAAGTGTAATTCTAAATACATATTGTGATGTGCATTTATATGATGATTCACCAGTACCTCAAAATCATTCACCAAGTTAAAAAAAAGTATAATTTCAACCTTAGTGCAAAATTAATCCCTGTCTTCCAATCCCAACTGTCTACATCCCAAATAGCCAGTTTTTAAACATGCTAGGACTGTTTTTTGTTTGTTTCTTTGTTTTAAATTTAAGAGCAGTTTATTCTCAGAGAAAGCAGGAAACAATTTTTTGAGGAAGATTTAGATCTATACATTCATTTTGACTACATTCTATACAGAATACATAAGTAACAGAATATACATATTCTAAACTCATGTACATACACATACACACACATTTATGCATTCTAAATGTATGTATGTCTTTTTGGATTTTGTATGGATAGAAAAGAAAATGCTACTGGATTATTAATTTTTAAAATGTTCGGACTCATCAAGTTTTCTGTGCTTTCTAGATCAGATGTATCTTTCACTGTTTTGTTTTTGTTGTTGCTTTATATATTGCACAGATGCTAGCAATTTGTCACTGAGAACTATTGTGTATTTTCCCCCTAGATGTAGGATATTTCTCTCAGGTAAGGTCGCAATTTTTATGAAACTAAACAACACTTATGAAACCAAAATATCATATGCATACCTGTTCATTTCCGAAAACAACATCTGCAAAAGTATAATTTTCTGTGGAATGAAGGAGAAAGGAAAGTGTAAGTCCCCCAAATGAGAAAATAATTAATTGTAATGAAATAATGAAAAAGAAAAAACTTGGTTATTTACCTACTGATTGTTTGCATCTGACTGCTTTTAAGCACAGTTTTCCTTTTTCTCTATTAGCCAGTTTAATATCTGGTAGAAGGAATGATAAAATATGAATTGCTTCTCTTGTCAAAATACTTTAACATGAACCACCTGTCCCTCCAAAACACAGGTTTCAAGGTAAATTAAGAAAATACATTCCTACAGGTTGCATTATTTATTTCAATACCTAATTCACATAATTCACAAAAATGCTGTATACAAAAATTACATTACATAAATGCTATAGAAAGATGCACGCTATGTATAATTTGTGTAAAGTATAGCCATATTAAATAACATTAAGGTGCAATTAGATACCAGAAAATATAGATGCAACTCTAATAAAAGGGAATTTTTTAGGATATTGTCCATCTAGATATTATGAAGTAATAGTGGAAGAAAAAATGCACTATTTGTGTTTTTGTGACCATAACTACAAATGCGATCTGATTAGAGAGATATATTAGCAAAATTTCAGTGGTTGGTTTAAAAGCTACGGTCTCCAAAATACAATTGATTATTTTTGGATTATGATTGCTCTTTCCTAACTGTTTCAATTTGCTCCATATAACAGATTTTGCCACATTGTCAAATGGCAAAAAAGGAGCTTCACATCAGAATCAATGTATTTGCATGCCACACACAGGGTTCATCAGTAACAGTTTCAACAGTGTAATCTCCACAATTTGACATTTTATATACATCTATTTAAAAATCAATCCTATTTTCAGTGGGACATACTTCTACTAAGGAATATAGGACTGCAGTTATACTATAGCTATCTGCAAGCAGCTGCCAGAAAAACTGGAGTTAAATGCCACAAAAAGGCTATATGGTAGTTCAAATTCAAAAAATTATTTTAAATGTTTAAAGGTTTGCATACCCACTGTTTTCAATAGCCATTGTTTGCAATACTATAGAAAGGAATAATTTTTGGATTTTTACCTTGGTAATTAAAGATCTTAATGTTTGCAATATTTCCATTTTTAATACTGATGATAGGAACCAGTTCATCACTGTGCTGTTTTATAAATTAATAAACTTTTAAAAATTATTTGCTGTATTTATTAATAGCTCTGATCTTACAACTCTAGGCAAAACGCAAAACCTATGTCCTTTTTCTAAAATAAAAGAGCATTAATATAGTAATAAGCACAGTGTAAGTAATGATAGTAATATATGAAATTAATGTACTATCTAAACTAATTGAACTATGGCTGAACTTTTTTTCTTTTTATTAAGTTACACTAGACAATTCTATGTATAAAAATCAGTTAAAATATCACTCTGATTTGAGTGATTACAATACTCTGCAACAGAACTTCTCTACCAATTCCCAAACAGATTTACAGCACTCCACACTATAATAAAATTACAAAGATAGACAGACAGACAGACAGACAGACATTGCATAGAGTCACCAAACTTTCAAGGGTGACTTTCCAAATAAGGGGCTGCAGCCAAAAGGCGGTAGGAAAATAGTACTCAGCGTGTGGTTATTAGGATCCAAGCCTATCTGTGAGAGAACAGTTGCAAAGCAAGAACATTCACACAATTTCTTCTCATGTGCTTACCTTTTTAAAAAATATCTCATGCACTTGCCTTTTTAAAGGCTAGAGCAAGAGACTGGCTATTTTAAAAAGAAGCTTGGCTCTTCCAAAGGGAGGTGGCTGCTGCATCAGAAGAGGAAAGGGAAAAAGATGGTGGTGAGGGTTTGGAGGCTGTGGTGTGCTTCCAGAAAGGAGGAGGAAATAAGAAGAAAAAATAATAGAAGAGGGTGGCCTGAGGGCACATTATCCAGCCAGGGGGCAAATGGGACCAGTCCACAATCATTAACAGAAAAGGCTACTGAGTCCCCAAACTGTATATCCATTTCTCAAAAGTCACACTAGATTAGGACAGCAGTAGGCATTGAAGAGCAGCAACTCCCTGAACACAGCACCCTCAAGGGACATTTGTTGGGGCTGGATAAGTTAGGCATAAGGGTAAAATAGAGTATTTTTAGGACAAGATTCAAGAAAAGTTAAGATATATATGGCCATAATAAAATGGAAAATAGAAATAGAAGATAGAATTATCAAGTAAAAACAGAGAAAGGACTACATGCTAGAATAAAGGAACGTACTGAAATAAGAACGCAAAACAAAGTACACAATTACAGGCTAAGAGAAACAGATTAAGGAATGAGACCTTAGAACAGTGTTGTCCAAACTTGGCCAATTTAAGATGAGTGGACTTCAACATGGCTGGCTGGGGAATTCTGGGAGTTGAAGTCCACTCATCTTAAAGTGGCCAAGTTTGGACAACACTGCCTTAGAAAGATGAAGACAGAATAGAATGGTTGCAGGTTAGTACATGAATGCAGAAGATGAGTTGGTAAGAAAAATAAACATAGAAACAGCACTGGGAAGATCTTATAGATAAAGGCAAACCCATAAAAATTTTAGCACAGAAATAGAGAATCCAAAAAAAAAAAAATCACACCACTGTTACCATGGAACAGGGGTTATTTTTGTATAAATCACTTTTGTAATAAATTACTTCCTTATGGATGTTGGTCTGTGGGTCCTGTCTGGGTCTGTACCATCCCTGAACCTATGGCAATTTAATTTGAACTGTTTTATCTTATTATAAATTTCACAAACCTTTGTCTTCAGAGAGATTTATGGATTTTTGTAACTTCCAGTTTCTGCTGTTACTAGACACTTGAACTATATGAAATTCTTTCACACCAGCTTCACTCTAAGAAGGGAGATATCAAAATGAGATATGCAAATCATTCATCTTATCCCAAAGATAAAATTTTATCTCAAAACTAAACTTTATAAAATAAAGAACTATTCTTCTGTTTATTAGATATCTGGTATTTTTACGCATGATCCTGGGGGGGGGGGGGGGGGGGAGATCAGAGCAGCACAGTTCACAAACCAGCCATATACAACTATTTAAATACCCATCTAATTGGGTCCAGCAGGATGGGCATGCTCCGGGTCCCGTCAGCTAAGGAATGTTGGCTGGCGGGGACCAGGAGATTTGCCTTTTCTGCTGTGGCGCCTGCACTCTGGAACATCCTCCCTCCTGAGATTAGGATGACCCCAACCCTTTTGGCTTTTTGGAAGGCCTTGAAGACCTTGCTTTATGCCTGGGCCTGGGACCCCGAGTGTGTGAAGAGCCCCATTTCATGATTGTGCTGACACCAACGTTTTTTTAAGATCTCTTGGCCGTATTTATACTTAATTTTCTGTATTGTTTTGCTTGTTTTTATTATTGTTAGCCATCCAGAGTCACTGGTCTGAGATGGGTGGCTATATAAATTGAATAAATAAATAAATAAATAAATAGCCAATGTTCCTAATTCAATGAAAGTTGCATTTGCTCAGCACCTGTGGCATTGCAAGAACCAATAGCTCATTACATGTTCACAGAGAAAAGGGGAGGGGTTGAACCTTTTTGCTGCAATTGCAGATTTCATGATTCACTTGGGGTTTGAAAGCAAAATAAATTTATTCATTGCAAAATTTAAAGGATGTAACTCAGACCAATCACTTTGTACTTTCCAAGGAAGTACACAGGGAAAGGGATTGGCAGAAGATGCTTATACTAAATTTCTCTTCCAGTAGGTCCCCCACTTCTTCAGAGAGGGATTTTGAAATTTTATCAAGAGAAAAAGGAAACAGAAAAGTTACTTGCTATTAACATCTGTTGGGGGGCAAGAAGAGGTCAGAATGACAAAAACAGTATTATAGCATTGTGATGTAAGCCCCACCTATTTGGATTGTGTATTGTGATATCATATGCACATACAAAAGGGGTGGACCTTGCAATCAACGCTGCTTTCATCATTTTGTCAAAAGCAGCTGTCAGCCCTATAAGGTAGACTAGACTAAGAAACCAATGCCATACAGGTCTATTTTTATTGGAATAGCTATAGTAACAGAATCTTGTAAGTCTGAATATGCTTCCCCATCCCTCACTTTATCATGGTGTGAATTAGGAAGGGGTCTAAGACATTTACTCAAATTAGCTTCTTGGAATGGGCTCAAGCCACACTTGTCTGATCATCACCTTGGTAGCAGCTCTTCTTCCTGTACTTCAAGGTCATTCTTTATGCCCTCTACATCAGCACAATCCTGTTGATGCCCATGTCCTAGCCCCTTTTCCAATAAGTTTATATCTATCCAGCTAACTGTATTTTAACCAGAAATCTCTGTGGGAAGATTAGAAATAAGCTCTGATCTTATCCACTCCTTCCTCATCTCCCCTAACTGTGATTAAAAACAGACATCTGGACCAGGATATTGAACATTTAATTTTGCACTGCAGGAATATACTAGCTTTATAGAGGTTTTATTCTTAGACAATTAAAGACACAGGATCTCTAGGTTTGGTTGCTCATTTCTTTCTGCAGCAAATCAAATGAGGTAGAGATGAAAAAGAGCATGTGTTTGAACTTACTTGGACTTCATCCCAGAGAAAGAAATACACAAGTTAAAAAGTTGTTAAATAAGGATTTTTATATGAATGATAGCTGAATACTACAGGGACACTTTAAAAGCGTATTTAGATGCCTTTCAAAAGTTAATTATCTGAATCTAGATACCTTTCAAAAGTTAATTATCTGAATCCCAAAGCACACACTAAGCAGTTAAAAAAAAAAAGGCAAAACACATAATGGCAGTAATGAGCAGCAATTCCTATTAGAAGAGGTTGGGAAATTACACTCGATAAAATAATTCTAGATTTCTCTATATAGCACATTTTTATTTGCAAATTTCATGAAGTCCTCAGGGAGGAAAAAGATTTAAAGTACTGACTTTTTCTAAATACTTTAAAGAATTAAATAGATATTTCATAAGAGGACAGAAAGCTTTAGTTTAAAAATGCAATCAATTTTACTCCCCAATTCTGAGAAGACTTACAGTATTGATATTTTCCACATCCACAAACACTAGCATATTGTCACCTTCACCTTTTTCATCCTCAAGAGCATTGCTTCGATACACAGTAGCTCGCACAGTCAAAGATCGGCTGGTGCAAATAACTGCAGTGTGTCTCAATACTCTGTGACTGGAAAGAGGAAATATCTCACAGGGTCAGATTTTTTTCAAGTACAATTCAGCAGCTATCATATAAATTGGTGCTCACAATTAAGGCTACAAACATTTTTTAAAAAAATTAAGCTTCATTTTACTATAAGAATCTCCAAAAGCTTGTTGCAAAATCTGAATAGAGCATATGCACAACAGTTCTTACATACCCAAAAAGATGAAGTTGCATGTGTAAAAGGTATCAGGTATAGACATTACATAATAAGAATGGTACAGGCTGGTCATATTTCCATTGCCCCCACCGTACAATTTTTGTGAACTGAAAACAGAACTTTTATAGAACGATTTTCTGTGCAGCTGGGAGTCCAATCAGCATTTACATTATAGTTTCCAATACCAGTACTCATTGCAGATAAAGTATACAGTATGGAATAATTATTAATCACTTTTGATTTTTGTTTTCCACTGTACTGGATTACATTCTAGCACTGAAGATGTTACCTAGCCGGGTAATGAAACGTTTGCAAGAAAACAGCCAAGCTCAGAGAACTCCAGGGACTCCACAGTTCAACCCTGAGCTACACATATTCTCTTCTATTAGTATAAGCTTATTAAACATGGTTTTCCTTTGTTTAACTGTCTTCTTGGAAGAACTTCTACCTAACTTTCAAGTCATTAGGTAAAAAAAGAAAATATAGTTTTAAAAGACTTACCACATTTTTGAGTGCTTTTTAATACTTTCATAGTAAAATAAGAAATTTATTTCATGAACTCCTTCTTCATCTGGCCCACGTAGCCACATGGGAAGCTGTACTGATACTCCAGGGAAGAGAACTGAGTCAGGAAGCGGGACATCTATTATTTCAGGTTGACTTCCTGTTCCAACCCCAAAGTCCGAAGCAACAGCTGATGATACCAGTGAACATACAGAGGTAGAATGTGTAACAACAGTCTTATAAGCGCTGCAATGTTCAGATGCTGTTGGGCTTAGTGGAGTTAAAACGGCATCTTTACTACCAAAAGTAAAGAACTCTGGCTGTTTAGAAACAACTTTCACTCCAGTTAGGGGACACTGGCTTACGTTCATGAATTCTACATATGTCTTTCGTATTTCTCCACAAAGCAGCAGTGTTGGAAAATTAATAAAAAACACCTGCATTTAAAAAAAAGAAACAGATCAATATATTTTGATTATCTTCCAAAGTTCAAGATGCTAGCTCTAACTACTCCAACTTTAACAGATTCATAAAATGAGAAAAAGGAAAAAAAAGAGCACAATACATTTTTGATTTTAGAAAGGTCTCTTGTCATTCCAAAATCCACAAAACATAATGAGTAAGTTTCATATAGTGCTATTTTACACTTACATGTTATTTTAGTCTAACAAGTTTCAGAACTACACTGGCTTTGAATATAATATACAAATTTGAAACTGAAGTACAGTGGAAAACAAAAATCAAAAGTGGAAAGATGATTCATATATTCTGAAAACAATTGTTAAAATATCTAGTATTCATATCAAATGTTGCCAGCTGTTGAACTGTACCTCAAGCAAAGGCATCTCTTCTGTAATAATAGGATCTAAACGTCGATCTGGTCCGTATTTAATAGACGTTTTCTCTTCTTTGGTGTTGTTTAAGCGAGGGCCCTGGATTTCCAAATCTTGCCGCCCTCGCACTGACATTTCATTAGAATTATATTTCTCTAAAACAAAGTGCAGCAAATGTTGGTAATCCAAGCTTAGTTGTGGTTTAAGCCACAATTTCAATGGCAATTTTAAGATGCCATTTAAAGCAGGTATAAAAATTGTTAAGATGTATCTCAGATACCGGAAAAAAATAAGGTTTCCGCAAAGAAGCAGAAAGAAAAATCAACACTACTGACAAGCTAGCTTCATTAGGCTTTCTTTTCCCACAATTGCCATCCAATAGCTTTGTATCAGGCCACAGCAACTAAGGAGATCTACTCCAATGGGTGTTACACACCAGCAATTCTGGCTCTGCCTCTTCTATTCTACCTACTTGAGATAAACCATTTTTAAAAACAGTTTGGATGTGTTACAGTTTTGTATCTGATCAGGTCAGATTCTGTATTATATTAAGAAGTGGTACCCAAATATTGTTGTTTCCTTTTTGCTGTTCCAATCTTTATTCTAGATTGCAAACTTGAGGCTTTTATTAATTTGAGGGTCATTTAGTGAGCTTTGCTGGCTGAAGAATAGGGTACCAATATTTCAAATGAATAAAGTAATCCAAACCTAGATTACAGTATATAATTTTACTGATCAATTATCTGACTGCTAATTAGTCAAAATGTCAAGTTTTTGCAACATTATCACCCCATTCAGTTGAATTCAAACTTATACAAACTTAAGGCAGCTCTTCTACCCCAGTCCATGCCTTTTGAGACACATAAAAGCAATTTTTCAGGTACCAACATAGGCTACAGAAGATACAGGAGCACGTGAAACAGCAGGAAAGCCCCCTAAATGATCAAGACTGCTAGTAGAAGTACAGTTCTAAGTCACTGTAATATATTTTTGTCATGTTGGCTAGGTCTACATGATAAAAATAAACCCCAGTTTAGCATCATATGTATTATCTTCTTAATCTCTAGAAATGAAACAGAAAGAAATGGAAAGGAGATCATTTCTACTATTTTCAAATTTACATTTTTTTACATCAAAATGTGAACAAAGTAGTTAGTATTAACATACAGTATACCTTGATTTTCCAGACCACCATTCAGCAAACTTTGGATGCAACAGACAAAATTTCACTTTGGACTTCACCACTAAACAACAGATAAAGTTTGTTGTTTCCAAAGATTGATGTAATTTGTGTCAATTATACCATAACATAAAAACATTAATTATATAATTATGCAAAAGACACAAATTATATCAATTACATGAATTCAAATTTCATGGACACCCTTCTACCCTAATGATCCAATATACTGCAGTTTTAATGTAGCTTATTGAAATAAAAGCTATAAAACAAGATTCTTGATCCTGCTTGGCCTAATAAACTATAAACAATGCTAGCCACTGAATCCATTGTCTGGATTCAAACTAAATTTACTTGAACACAAGGAACAAATGTCTTCAATCTCCACATGACCAGATCAGTAACAATATAAGTAACCCAGCTAGTACAATATCAAATATGGGGGAAAAGAAATATCACGTAAGATTCTTGAAGTGTGAACTAAAAAAACAGATTTTGTTTTAGGATTTTATCTCCTTAAACGGAGAAAAAAATCTTTCCTATTAAACATCTGCTGATATTTGTTGTTGTGTTTGGATGATCAGATCTCAGTGCATTCAATCAAAATAGGAATTGCTGAAATATTAAACCACACTGATCTGTTTTATAGAATTTGTGCTATTATTTTCATATTGATTAGCTTGTTTTCAGTATTTTAAGTTTGTTGTTGTCTTGCTGGATATATTAGCCTCTTTCAATGGTGTAATAGTGGTGAATAGGATTCGTTTAATTTGAAAAGTACATGACATTATTGAAATTCATGTTCTTTCAATATATGATGCATTGAAATATGGTGATATATAATCTTTGGGAAAATATGTTGAGTTGCAGAAATCAGCTCTTTGTAATAAATGATATGCATTATAAATCCTAGCTTCTGACAGCTACAAGCTTTTCTTTCTTATTCCAGATAGCAACTGTTTCAAGTACAACAGCTTGAATTTATATAAGAATCTAACAATATGCTATGGATCTTACATGAAACGCTTCAGTGTAACGGAAAATACAACACAGGCTTACCTCTCAGCAATCCAATAGAAGAGTCTAATCCATCTAGCACTGTAGTACCCTGCATAGTGCCAAGATTGTAAACGACTCCCAGAATGTGTAGCTCCCCTGTTTGATGGGGAAAGAGCTTTAGTCTTGCCTGTGGAGATACGTTAAATTTTTGTTGTTGCTACTGTAGTTATTTTACATTTGTAAACCACTTTTACTACATAAAATCAACCACCTATACTGCACATTTAAGGCATGGAGTCTATATTACTCATTAGAAGAAGCTACACATAAACTTACAGCTATGTACAAACTTTTGCATGTTCTCTGGACCCAACTATTCTGAACAACTTTTGTCCATTTTCCATCCTTCCCTTTTTGGGAAAGGTTGCAGAGAAGGTGGTGTGCAATAGCTCCAGAGAACTCTGGAAGAAGCAGATTATCTGGAGTCATTTTAGTCAGGATTCAGACCCAGGTATGGGACTGAGATGGCACTGATTGCACATCTAGATGATGTCTGGTGGGAGTGGGATGGGGGTGGTGCATCCGTGTTTGCTCTTCTTGACCTCTCAGCAGCCTTCTGGACCTGCTCCAAGGGTTGGTGGCACTGTACTGTGTTGATTTTCCTCCTTCCTCCAGGGTCAGTTTCAGTTTTGTGGGGGGAGAGAGGTCCAGCTCACAGCCCCTGCTTTGTGGGGTGCCACAGTGCTCAGTGCTCTCTCCTCTCCTCTTTAACTTCTATATGAAGCTGCATGATGAGGTCACCCAATGTTCTGGGATGAGGTATCACCAGCATGCTGACCCAGCTTTATAGCTCCACCCCAGGCTGTCTGAGTTATGCCGTGGAGGTCCTCTCGATGTCTGGAGATTGTGAGGGTCTGGATGGGGAACAATGGGCTTCCACCCATCCCTAGCAAGACTGAGTGGCTTTGGGTTTTAAGATTCCCAGGTTCTAGAGACCTCCTCATTCTGGATGGAGTTGTACTACCCCAAATAGAACCTGTGCACAATTCGGGGGTCCTCCTGGACTTGCAGCTTCTCCTTGAAGAGCAGGTGGCTGCCATGGCTACTAGGGCCTCTGCATAGCTATGTGTTTTGTGCCAACTGTGCTGATTTCTGGACTGGGAGGCCCTAATCCCAGTCACTCATGCTCTGGATGCTTCCCGACTGAACTACTGCAATGCGCTGTACACAGGGCTGCCCTTGAAGAGCATCTGGAGGCTTCACCTGGTGCAAAATGCAATGGCACAGGCAATAATATTTGCCTTTCGTTTGGCACATGTGACACCTCTGCTCCGCAAGCTGCACTGGTTGCTAGTTTGCTTCCAGTTTCAATTCAAGGTGCTAGTAACGGCCTATAAAGTCCTTCAGGTATGGAGCTGGGTTGCTTGTGGGACCATCTCTCCCCAGCTGTATTTATATGTCCTATGAGATCTGGAAGGAGAGGCATGCTCTGGGTCCTGTCCATTAGGGAGTGTCACCTGACAAGTCCCCAGAGGACAGCCTTTTCTGTCATGGTATCCCTGTCATGGTATCACTCCCCCAGAGATTAGACTCGCCTTGACCCTACTGGCTTTCCATAAGGCTTTAAAGGGTTCTGTTGTCAAGCCTGGGGCTCAGGGTGTGGTTGAGCCCATATTATGATTATGTTGATTGTGCTGTTTTGTTTGATCTTGGATGCTGCATTTGCTATTTATTGCTTTGTTATGTTTTTATCTTGTTTTTATTCTCTGTTAGCCACCCAGTCATATGTTTAAGATGGGCAGTCATATAAATGGAATAAATAAATACACATTTTTTGTGTTATTAATGCACACGTTATCCTCAACTCTTTTTGTGAGCAACCATTCCTGAACTTTTTATTTTTTAAAGTTGGGAAACAACCTACCTACCATTTTAGTTTCTTCACTGTTAATCAAAAATTCTGATATCACTTCAGCCCCAATCATATCTTTTCCACATGTTTCCTAGAAAGAAAAGAGGCAATTATTTCTTACAATGAACTTTTGCCATTAGTACTTCTCAAGAATACTGCATTTGTTTTCATGGTTGACATTTTCTGATGAAAGAAATGTATACCTAAATGCCCTACATATACAGCTTTGTTCACAGGTTAATAGGAGACCACAGCTTAGCACCACAAGAATACAAACTGGTGAAATTGCTCCCTGACATGCATTCTAATCTCTCAGATGCAGTCTCTGATTGTCTTCATTTCCTAAGGATGCCTATGATAAGATGCTTTGTTTTGCATCATTCCTGGTTCCCAATAATTTTTTAAATTAATGTTTTAAGTTAAAGTAGGTGGGGACAGGGATCCTGACAGGCAACAATAAAGATGTTCTTCTACACATGGTGCCCATGGTTAACACTGGTTTAGGGTTGGTATGAAATGTTGGTCTTTTGTTAATTTACATATAAGCTCTGAATCTCCTTCAGAGGGAGGAAATGTGTGAGTACTGGGGAGAAGTATGATTGAAATGTTTAACTCTGGTTTAATACTATGCCTTAATGCCATCATTATCTAAAAATTAAAAAGGAAATCATCAATAAAATGTGGAAAACTATATTTATTATGTTTTCATTGATATTACTAGTATTTTACAAATTCTTGCTATAGATAACTTCTAATTACTTACAAATTCCTTTGTTTCTCCATTATTCTTCATATTGAAATCTTTTGGTTGGAATTTCCAAAGTAGTGACAGATCACTTAACACAAGCGGAACTTTCAGTGGATTTCTAAAAGCTACTTCTACTGTTATTGGTTCTATTAAAAAGAAAAATTATTACATATTTTTAGAAAGGCCATTTCTACCAAATGTATGAATAAGCCATTTGTAAATTTTAGATTAAAACTGCCATTGCTAAAATAATATTATGCTATATATTCCTTATCCATACATGTATACAAGTTTACCTTCTACTACAGCAAGTGGAAACCTAGAGTTATCCGAATATCTGTTCAAACAATACTGCGTTGGCTGGAAATTAGGAAGTGTTGTGCCTCTGTTAACTGTAGACACAACTTGCTCTTCAAGGTCCTTCCACTGTTGTGAAAATTCCAATACATATTCCTGATCAAGGCTTATGTGTGTTGCTGCCTGTTTTTCACCTAGTTGCCAATATCAAAATAAAAATAAAAGAACAGGTTTACTTTTTATGCTATAATTCACCTGCTTTTCTTTCATATGATATTATGTTTTTTGTTTGAAAGTTCATATGATTTCTCTGATGCCTATTTTGTACATTTTTATGTTATTATCATCAGGAAAGAAGCAGAAATCCATAATTAAGTCATTGACTGTGGGATAGGAAATAAAACAATTATGTGGGCAAGGAAGTTAAGGAAGTAATGGAAGGGCCCCAAGTTTCAAATAATAAACCCAGTAGGAAACCTATAGTTTGCATGCTGACATTAGCTTCTTTTTCTTTTAATAGGCCCTGGAGCTCCCCAAGACTGCACTGCTAAAATTTGAGAGAAAGCTCATGAATGACAGCAGCATTACTTTGTTTTTTTTCATAAAACAGGAATTAAAATGAGTATACTAAAGTTCTGATATGTTATTATGCAAATTTGGTTCCCCCCCCCCCAAAACAACATTAACAAAACAGAACTCTCAACTTCCTCAAAATAGGGGAGAGAAAAAACAAAAATTCTGCTCCTGCTCCTTCCTTTGACATCAATGTCACCATCACATCTCTTGCCATTTATACATTGGTTAAAAGATGCAACCCAAGCCATAAAAAAGGTTGCCTGCCTCCTCTTAAACTTAAATTCATTTGATTTAGGCAGAGCACAGAGATAAATAAATACATCATAAATAAATATTCTATGATACAAAATATAATTTGAGCTATGTATACAGAAGAATTAGAAGCCACAGTTCTGAAAAAGTAAAGTGGATTGCACCTTTTCAGCCCACAGTGGAGAGGACATAAAATGTTAATGACCTCCAAGTTATAAGTAAAAAATGAAGAAAGTGGAAATAGAAAAAATATGCAGCATGGAAAAATGCTGGGTAAGAGCCTTTCTTCCCAGGGTTATAGTTTTCTAATTCTCTATTTGCTGGGAATTTTACATGGGGGATATTCAAAAATAATAATCCCAGACTGTAGGATATACCATGTGTATTATATTTTACCACTTCATTCTGCTGGAAATATAAATTTAATTTTACAGTCTTTTACATAATATCTTAACAGGCTCATAAAATTAAAAAAATAATAATAACCTTCTGCTGGTCGTCTGTCGTGTCCAAAGAATACACGTGTTTCAGAGCTATTAATATAGGGTAAAGGAAGCTGCGGTAAAGGACCATCAGGTGACAACTGACTTACATTCTGCAAGAAAACAAACAGAGCTTCATCCATGTTTAGCAAGTAAAAACTGTATACCTTTTCAATTACTTAAAAAATACTATTGGGAATAGGATATCTAACCCATTGCTTGAATGAAAAGTTATCAGATTACAATATAATCAGGGATAGTATTAATGGAATATTTGTCTATTTTATGTAGTACATTTTAGTTGCTATACAGGTGAAACTCGAAAAATTAGAATATCATGCAAATGTTCATTTCTGTCAGTATGGCAACTCAAAAGGTGAAACCAATATATGAGATAGACGCATTACATGCAAAGCGAGATATGTCAAGCCTTACTTTGGTATAATTGCGATGATTATGGCGTACAGCTTATGAAAACCCCAAATTCACAATCTCAGAAAATTAGAATAGTGTGAAAAGGTTCAATATTCTAGGCTCAAAGTGTCCCACTCTAATCAGCTAATGAATCCATAACACCTGCAAAGGGTTCCTGAGCCTTTAAATGGTCTCTCAGGCTGGTTCAGTAGGAATCACAAGCATGGGAAAGACTGCTGACCTGACAGTTGTGCAGAAAACCATCAATGACACCCTCCATAAGGAGGGAAAGCCCCAAAAGAAGTTGGATGTTCCCAAAGTGCTGTCTCAAAGCACATCAATAGAAGGTTATGTGGAAGGGAAAAGTGTGGTAGAAAAAGGTGCACAAGCAGCAGGGATGACCGCAGCCTGGAGAGGATTGTCAGGAAAAGGCCATTCAAAAGTGTTGGGGACTTTCACAAGGAGTGGACTGAGGCTGGAGTTAGTGCATCAAGAGCCACCACACACAGACGGATCCTGGACATGGGCTTCAAATGTCGTATTCCTCTTGTCAAGCCGCTCCTGAACAACAAACAACGTCAGAAGCGTCTTACCTGGGCTACAGAAAAAAAGAACTGGTCTGCTGCCCAGTGGTCCAAAGTCCGCTTTTCTGATGAGAGCAACTTCTGCATCTCATTTGGGAACCAAGGACCCAGAGTCTGGAGGAAGAATGGAGAGGCACACAATGCACGATGCTTGAAGTCCAGTGTGAAGTTTCCACAGTCTATGTTGATTTGGGGAGCCATGTCATCTGCTGGTGTTGGTCCACTGTGCTTCATTAAGTCCAGGGTCAAGGCAGCCGTCTACCAGGAGATTTTGGAGCACTTCATGCTTCCTTCCGCAGACGAGCTTTATGGGGATGCTGACTTCATTTTCCAGCAGGACCTGGCACCTGCCCACACTGCCAAAAGTACCAAAACCTGGTTCAATGACCATGGGATCACTGTGCTTGATTGGCCAGCAAACTCGCCTGACCTGAACCCCATAGAGAATCTATGGGGCATTGCCGAGAGAAAGATGAGGGACATGAGACCGAACAATGCAGCGGAGCTGAAGGCCGCTACTGAAGCATCCTGGTCTTCCATAACACCTCAGCAGTGCCACAGGCTGATAGCATCCATGCCATGCCGCATTGCGGCAGTCATTGCTGCAAAAGGGGCCCAGACCAAGTACTGAGTACTTATGCATGCTTATACTTTGCAGAGGTCCGATATTGTTCTATTTCCAATCCTTGTGTTATTGATGTCATGTAATATTCTAATTTTCTGAGATTGTGAATTTGGGGGTTTCATAAGCTGTACGCCATAATCATCACAATTATACCAAAGTAAGGCTTGACATATCTCGCTTTGCATGTAATGCGTCTATCTCATATATTGGTTTCACCTTTTGAGTTGCCATACTGACATAAATGTACATTTGCACGATATTCTAATTTTTCGAGTTTCACCTGTAAACAAGTTTGACTGAGGGAGAATACTTGGATTGTGCTGTCTTAATTACTGAGAGGGAATTGCTATTTGGATTTTCTATCTCAGGCATCAAAATACCTTGAGCTAGGACAAAATTCAGTATTGTCAGTAAGCCCTCAAAGCATCAGAAATACGTTCAGAAAGGAACATACTATTATAACTAAAAAGGCAAAACTTCAAAATTTAGTGCAAAACAGCTAACTCACAAATCAAGATTCCACTGAGAATAAAATTGGTGACTTACCTTATAAACATAAAGATACTCTCGGAGGAAGGCTCCTTGCTGAGCAGCAGTTTGCTTGCTATCATTGATCAAAATATGCCTGAAAGCCGATACAGCGTTGTCAAGTTGCCGAAGGGTAAAAGACTGGCGGCCAATTGTGAAGTTGATATGGTCTTCAGCAAGGGACCATCCTTTCCCTTTATAAACTTGCATTGCTTGACAGTAGCATCGTAGAGCATGTTTTTTCTGCAAACATTATAAACGTTAAGTACAGTTCCACATGCCACATATTGAATGATATAATAATATCAATGAAGAACACACAAATCTGCAAATTTCAGTTTTGCTTGATTTCTCATTATTTGAAGCTTGTTTTGTCTCCTAATCACTGTTCAACTTTTTCTTAATATCTGTATGGAAATCTGTATACATTTTCTTATGCATTTCTCCAAATATATGTATCTGTACATCCAGTCTTCTCAAATATGTATGCTTTTATGAGTGGTCTAGGAATGTAGTACATTTGTGTTCTTTCTGCTGATGCACAGACATCTGTATGGACTTCCCCTAATATATATAGTTTATATGCATTTTTTCACTAGTGAACTGCATCACAACATTTGGAAAGGCAAATACTGGATATATTTGTTTTGATTTGCCTATGGTTCAGAAAGTACAAATTGGTAAATTAACATTAAAATGCAAACCAAACTAATGTCTTCCTTATCTCTATCAATATTTCTTAAATTATTAAATACTGGGGGAGTAGGAGTAACAGAAGTTAACAATATTAATAGTTTTAATAAAAGAAATGCGTCATTATAAAGTTCTAAATAATGTTTATAATAGCTACTTCACATTTCAGTCTCTTTTGCTAGGATTCCAAAAATAAGGTGATAACAGAAATATATTTCTGTAATTCAATTATCCAAAAATAAAGGATTTGAGGTTACTGGAAACACTTAGAACTAAGTCATCAGATGATTTTATTGATCTATTTTTCATTCCTGATAGGTTAATAAACAGAGATAGAAAACATATTACTACAATTGAGAAAGCAAATATTTAACTTTAAATAGAAAATATACTAGAACAAATATTATGTAACATATGCCCTGACCTGCATTATCACGAAACATTTCTTTAGCCTCTTTTCCTAGGTAAATAATTTTGGGAATTAATTAATATTACCCTGAGTATTTATATAAATATTAAAAAATATCTAAATTTGTTAAGTATGAAGCCACAAACTGACTATAATTGTACTTCTTTCTTCATCTTCAAAAATTCTAATGTTAATTAGCAGACATATTAACTTAATAGCAAATTAAAGAACATCCTGCAAAAAGAATTACATTCCTCTAAGACAGAAGTATGAAATTCGAAGCTATTACAAGGGATATATTTTGAATAGTCTTAAGAAAGAAGGATTTCAAAATAATTTGCCAAATTTTTTTTAATTCAGGTCCTTTTATCTCCATTATCAGAGATAAAGCATGTGACAACTACTCATAGAATGAATTCTCTGCTATGATGAGGCACTTATATAATTCTCTCTTCAAAGATTAGTCAACTTTGTTCTCTTTTTCAGAGGTTTGTAAAAACTCTACTTATTCTTCTAGATCTTTTAAGGACATTATAACTCAATATGCTATAAGGTTTTGCTATGACTGTCTTTATATAGCTAATATTTTAGACATATTAATTATGTAAGCTAAACTGGGATCATTTTTTAAATATGAAGTATGATATTTAAATCAGGACTGGGAAATCTGTGGCCCTCCAAATATTGCTGAACTTTGCAAGAGTTCCAGCCATCTGATGAGAGATTCTAGGAAATGCAGACAAACATACAAATGAGCAAAGATACCTTATTTTTGTAGACATAAATAAATAAAAAAAAGTATTCATGGTAACAATATACACCGATACTGATTCAGATCAGGACCAGTTATAAAGGAAGAAGTAACTATTCTGGTGGTTTAACATTTCACTTTTGGGGAATGCTCTCCCAAGATAGAAATACTAAGCCAGAATTTCCTATCAGGCTCAGAAGATCTGCTCTCTCATCAATTTTGGCATGTTTTCCTTTGCATAACGAAGGGGCAAAGGTCTTCCCTTCCTTTTTCTAAGCTTAGGATTTTCTTTTCCAGTGGCTATCTAAATGTACTTCCTTCATCCATTCTACACAAGAGATTTTCAAAGCACTAAATCTTTAGTGGTACCTATCCCTGGAAACTGTGATAAGTGTTCTCCTATTAGTATATAAGAAGAAAAATATAGATTCGCCATTTTTGAGGTTTTCAGAAAGGAATGATTTATTTTATATAATTTACTGCCTTGCTGATGTGAATTCAGCCATAACTAAACTAATTACTTTTTTATAGTCATGAAATGAGAGCTCATTCGTTGCTAATGCATTTGCACTAATTTTGTTATGCTAACTTTAAGAATGATACATCAGTTGTATAGTTTATTTTGTATTTTCTTGATTGCATTTGTTGAATGGATAAAAATTCATTCATTCAAGTAGAAAGACTACCATTCATTGAACTGGAATAGGAAGTAGTCCTCGCTTACCGACCATTTGTTTAGCAACTGTTCAAAGTTATGACAGCACTGAATAAGGAGACTTGCGAGCGGTCCTCAAAGTTGCGGCCATCGTAGTGTACCTGTGGTCACATGATCACAATTTGGGCAGTTGGCAACCAATGCAAGTTTACAATGGTCGCAGTGTCCCATGGTCACATGATCACCATTTGCAACCTTCACAGCCAGCTTCCAAGTAAAATCAATGGGGAAGCCAGCAGGAAGTCACAGTCACCTGACATCACGCTTAACGACCTGCAGTGATTCACTTAACAATTGCTACCAGAACTGATGAACTGCCATTGTAAGTCGGGCGCAGACACATGGTTTTTCACTATGCGGCCATGTCACTTAGCAACAGAGTTATCAGTCTTGATTGTGGTCAGTAAGTGAGGATTACCTGTAGTATAATGTATAATATTAAATAATAATAAAAAAATTGAAACAAATCAATCCAACTGTAAGAATTGTGATCTGACAAACCTACCTGTCCTGCTTTACTATACCTATGTCCAGCCAGTATCATATGAAAGGCAAATTTTCTAACCATAGGATTTTTCATGTTTATAAAACAATGTGCAGCTTGCTCCAGCAACAGTGCACTCCGAAGATCTGAATCCTATTAGAAAGAGTGAATAATGAGACAACTTGCAATTATCCTAAAAATATCAACAAGCTTTGAAGACTAGAACCATGCAAACACCCATTACCAATGCAGTAAAACTGTGTCTGTTTTACACGTAACTAACACTGAACAAATTATCTATAAAATGCCACTGGAAATGACTACAATAGATCACATGCACAGTTAAATCCACTACATGATCAAACATCATTTTTTATCTTGAACAGAAACATCCATCAAAGAGGGGGAAATATATCTCAGAAAGGGTTTTTTTAAAATAATGTAGGGTTCTTTTACTGAATTTAAAAAATAGGTCCATAATTTCAATTTCCCAAAACAGAGCTTTTAGTGTTGTAAATTATTTCTAAAACATTTTAGTAAATATTTTTTCAGATTATACTCTTATCACTCATATTTAGTTAAGCATACATTTTCTATCCTCACAGTTTATTTCTCTGAATGTAATTTTATATATCTATTTTAAATACAGTATTGTTTCTCAGTGATTACTAAGAACTGCTACTGAGTGAAAAGACTGAGCATGTTAAAAGGCTCATATTTCTAGTTGATGTTATATTTCTAATTGATTTAAAAACCAGTGAAATATCAGTTAAAGAAGCATATTAGCTCATTGTTTGTTAAGCATTAGTGACAGGATAGACAAAGGCAAAGAATGTTTATAGGAAAAAAACTATTTCAAAGCAAAACTTTATAATAAAATGAGTTCCATAGAGAGATTGATTTAGATTATGATGTTTTATTCTTATTCATCTGTACCTCAACAAATGTCCATTCTGTAGCAACCACAATAATGCTTTAATGCCCATATTCCATGTTCTGAACCACAGACATACATCAATATCAATGAATTACTTAGTACACTAAGTTTATTGTTACCCAGAAATCAGAAGAAATTAGCATAATGATGTTACAACATATTTAATGCACTATCTAATCCTCCAGCTACTCCAACTGACATTTCTAACACTCACCGTTCCCATCCAAGCGCTCTGCTGCCATTTTTTTCCACAGAAAAATTAAAAAACAAGAATGTAAGCTTTAAAATATTTCAATTAAACAAAAAGAAAATGAGATTGGGAACAAGAACTAAATATTGCAGCCTAACTCTGAATGTAATTCTGAAATGCTCATTAAAATCTGATTAATAACTATGTTCATTAATATACAACTAAGGCATCATTTATATAGTTTCAAAATATTAATACTTTCCGAATAATTTTAGAATAAGGTTCCTTATGATTCTATTGCCAATAGGAATATGCTTAAATAATTTCAAGGCCTTGCCTTGAAACACTTATATTCATTATTTTTCCTTTTAATTACCTTATGATTTCTAGATAGAAAATTTTTTACTCTGCTATTATCTGAACATGCATGATTTTAAAAGGCATAAAATGTGAAATTGCAAATCTTCAGCACCTATACTACATCTACCAAGTCTCTCTATATGAATGTGTTTTCTTCTTCCCAGATATGAAAATACACAAATGTACTATAACTTATTAAAATGCTATTTTCCTTTAAAAAAAAAAAAAACTCTTCCAGTGGAATCTATTAGGATGTTGCCAATATGAGTAGTAAGTATAAGGGCTTATTTTGTAGCTATAGCAGAGATTAATGATTTTCCTATACAGGTAGTCCTTGCTTAATGAATGTTAATTTAGCAACCATTTGAAGTTACAACAGTGCTAAAAAAACTACTTACAACCAATCCTCACACTTAAGACCATCGCAGCGCCCCCAGGGCCACATGATCGCGATCCAGGCGCTTGGCAACCAGTTCACACTTACGACGGATTCAGCATCTCAGGGTCACATGATCCCCATTTCCAACCTTCCCAGCCAGCTTCTGGCAAGCAAAATCAATGGGGAACTGCGTGGCTTAATGACGTGATTCACTTAACGACTGCCACAAAAGGTCATAAAATCAGGTATGGTCATGTGATGCCTCGCTTAATGACCACCCTGCTTAACAACAAATTTTCCAATCCCTATTGTGGTCATTAAACAAGGACTACCTGTAAACAAATAAATGTAGTACAGAGTACATGCAATTACATGCAGAAAAAAGTATTACTTTACATCTTACAAATCTTTCTTCCAGATACCAGTCCATCTACTTAAGAAATTTATGTTTTTAAAACTGGCTTTTTGCAACATAAAAAAACAACCAATTAAAATCTCATCTACCTCACTGGTTAAACGAATAAGGAGAGCAGCTGCTTCTGAGTATTTTGTTTGGCTTTTTAGTATTTCAGCACTGAGGAGCACACATCTCTCTGCCAGCATCATATTCCTATGAAACACAAAATAAACTCAGTTGGTATAACTTAATATCTCATGAGTTGCAACCTGATAGAAAATATGTACTTACATTTTAATTAAACAAAATTGATAAAAAGGTTCTTTTATTTTCTCCAATTTTGACTATGAAAACATGAACAATTCTAAACACTATAATAATAATCTTGCTGTATAGAATACTTACTGAGGATTTAACCTGGTAAAATAATGATAAAAACTTACAAACTGCTGTAGAATAGCATAAAGTTATTTAAAATACGCATTTGCTTTTGCCTTCAGGAAGGCAATAGTAACTTTGATTAAGTTTAAAGAAAATAATTTTATAGTTAAACTATAACTGCTACTACTTCTATTGTTGATATTTCACTAATTAATCAATGCATCATCACTGAACAGTGGAAAATGTTTAATAAGATTGGCTTATCTCCCACTGAGAAGAACCAAAAATAAATAACCACCTACTTGCAGATATCTCTATAGGTCTGAATTGCAGTATCCATGTAATGAGCAGGATATGGTCTTGGTGCTCCTGGCTGAAGAAAAGCAGATACCGCTGCCATTTCCTATAAAGCAAAATGGTTATTATCAAGTAATTTTGCTACAATTCTGTAATCAGAAAAGTTTATTTAGGCACAAATAAACATATGCAACTATGAATCAACTACATTTTATGGTACAATAAATGTGGGTTTCCAAGTATAATGTACAGGATCAGTATAATTCACAATGATAAGCATGACAAAATCAAACAGTACCACAGAATCTCCAGGACATCCATTTTACTTTTAAAGTCATTTTGAGAACTTTGACTAAAAAACAGTTGGTACATTTATTTTAAACTGAGTTGGCAAAAATCACGTTAAAGATACAATCAAGGAAGGAAAAAAAAAGGGGCAATAGAAGCATCCTGCTCCTATACTCTGGCTCTCTTCTGTATCTGCATGAGACCTGGGTTACAGTCTTCATACTTCAAATGTAAACAATAATCTCATGCCAAAGATTATGCGTATATATACTTCAAAATGTTCCAAAGTATAGAAAACTGACAAATTATTTGCAACAGGTGACACTACAAGAGAGTATAGCTAGGCTAATGCCCATGTCATTCAAATCAGGAACAGAAGATGCACTGATTTGTTTTTGTTTGAAATACTATAATATATCAAACAAATTCCTCTACTCTTGAACTGAGCTATTCTTTTCAGACCATTTGTTCTCTCTCTCTCTCGCATCCCCCATCCCCAGTGACAACTTTGTGATGATTTTGGTCACACTAGTTTAAAAGGGTAACTGGTAAAGTAATTTCCTCATATCATAATACTGGATCAAGCACTGCCTGTTTTTAACATAAACTATACCTAGTAGACTCAAAAACTAGCTATTAACAGCTTTGGAGTTTTGCTTCAACTCAACAGGAAATTTCTAACTATGACACAGCAATACATGGAATACTGAGCAAAATTCTGATCACGTCTCAAAATTTATTTTAAAGGACTAGAAAAGATATCAAAACGGCACCCAAAATGATCAGCAGCAATTTCCCTATGAAATATTTGGGCCTTTTTACCTTAAGGAAAAAAGGTGGAAAGAGAGGGCATGAAATATGATGTGGGCGTATTAAGTCATGTAATCAGTAGATAAATTGTATAGAGAGGTGGTTTTTTCCCAGGTTCACAATGCTAGAATTCAGGATAATCTAATTAAGCTAAAAGGTTAAAGTTTTAGGACAAATACGTTCTGGAGCCATTGCAGTTGGATATCAGGCCAGGATATACTACCAAGACAGTACTTATTGCACTTGTGGATGACTTCTGGCAAACTCAGGATGGGGGTGGTATATCCAACCTGCCCCCCCCTCCCAATCTTTCATGGTATCCTTTAAGGCTGTCTGATATTCAGTTATACATCTCTGGCCTGGGCCCTCCAAGTGATGCACTCAGTGTTTTCCCTGTGCCTGAAGGCTGTTTGGTTTTGGATAGGGAAGAACTGACTTCAGGTCAGTGCTGACAAGACTGGGTGGCTGTTGGGTTTAGAGCCTCTTATATCTAGTGATTTGCCATCTTTAATGCTGCCTGGGGTTACACTTCCCCAGGCAGAGTTAATGCACAATCTGGGGGTCCTCCTGGACTCAAGGCTCCCGTTTAAGGGGCAAGTGGCAGCCATGGCCAGGATGGCCATTGCGTTTATTCCTAGATTGGCACTGCTTACATCATTTAAGCCTTAGTCATCTCCCAATGGGACTACAGTAATGCACTCTACATAGGGCTGTTCTTGAAGGACATATGGAAGCTTCAGCTGGTCCAAAATGCAGCAGCACATGCAATAGTGGGTGTACCACAGTACACCAACAAAACATGCAGCTACATGAGCTGCACTGGTTCTCAGAAGACTTTCGGGTGCAATTCAAGATACTGGTTGTCACCATTAAAACCCTACATGCCATGGAGTCAAGTTACTTGTGAGACTGCCTATCCGCAGTGGTTTCTGCCTAACTCAATCTATCAGAATGAAGCAGTATTGCCTGGTAGGAGCTATGAAATGTACCTTCTCTCTCATGGTACCTGCCTTACCTGGGTGGAGCAGTCTTCACCCAGAGATACAGATGGCCTCAAGAGGGTGATGAAGACCTGCCTTTTCCCCCAGGCACTGGGGCCAGGATGTTAATGGAGTTTTGGCATGGCTCAGTGTGATCTATGGATGTTAGTAGATTTTATTGAGACCTCAATTTTGTCCTTTCTCTTTTTATTTATTTGATAGTTGTATTATGTTTTTATCCTTGTTCACTGCTCAGTGTTCCTCTGATAGATGGGCAGCCATATAAATTTTTTAAATAAAAACACAGAAGTATTTCTTCATGTAGCACATTGTTCACCTTTCAAATTACTCACACAAGATGTCATGATGGTCATCAATTTGGACAGTTTTAAAAGGCAATTAGACAAAATTAATGGAGAATAAAACTATCAATGGCTACGCAATAATGCCATATTTCATTTGCAGTAATAGAGGGAGTATACCTTTCAATACATATTGTTAGAAAACATGAGTAGAAGATATTGTACTTGTGCCCTGCCTGTTAGCTTCCTACTAGTATCAGTGTAGGAACTGATTATCATACCACATGGCATTTTTCTTGCTTCAACAGATCAATTTTATATTCTTATGCAACTATTTTTAAATACAGACATTAGTTTTCATTCTAAGGCATTCACACAGCTTTTAAATAGGTATATCTCATTTTGAAAAGGATTAGAAGCATTATTTATTTAATCAATTTGTATAGCCAGCCATCTCAACAAGTGACTATGGGCATCGAACATATTAAATAAAAATAAAAATAATTATATTAGTCTGTTCTAGGTTTTACTTAAGTCTACACTGATTTCAGTGCATTTACATTAGGGATTAAGTAAATCATTTAAAAAAGATGAAGGAACAATATATAAAAAAGCGAAGAGTACAAAATGTCTCACTGTCATTAATGGAATACAAGCAGCTTTGTCCTAGGTTCTTTTTGTCTTATTTAAAATTAGCCTAGAACTTACTGTTTTCAAATACAAAACATCACTCTTCTTCCTAAAAAGAAGAATATTTTGGCTCATTTTTAGGTTGTTACCATGTAACTGAAAAGTTTAAACTTTAATCTTTTTCAAAATATTTTTACATTTTAAAAGTTATTAACTTGAAATCTGATAAATTTACAGGTTTCATAACTTCACATAGCTTTATTTATTATTCCATAAGAATATAAACTAATGCTGAAGAAGATCAAAGTGTGGAGAATCTATGTTCTTTTAGACATTGCTAAACTAAGTTCCCAACAACTGTCACAACTTGCTGAGGCTATGGAAATTGTAACAGCAATATCTGGAAGACACATTCCCCATTCCTTTTATAATCCAACATTTAATTTTCCACTGGCAAATCATATGGCAGTACCTAATGATCCTACAACTAACAGCCAAAGTCTTTAGGGTTCACCTGGAGCCTGAAATGAGGGGGGTAGGGGAACTAGTAAATGCTTGATTAGTAAATGCTTGATTGGTAAACCAAGTCCATATGTGGAGGCGACTACTGAATGGGCATTAACCTTTCTATATGTCAGCTTATTTGCTTTAATAGGCAGTTAACATGATTCTAATGTTGATTCTGGAGAGTGGACAGAATGTTTCAAACTATTTTACCATGTCTAACAGCTACAGATGTATTCTCTATAAAACTGTCTCCTCCCTGCTATACATTATATGCATTGGCAACAACTTCCAATGCTTCAAGGTTTTAATTAGTTCAATCCTAAGAATTCAGAATGGGATTACATTGTTGTAGGTTACATAAGAGAAGCAATCTGAACCTATAAGATGACACATAACTAATATTCAGTTAAGGAATTTTTTGCAAAGTAACATTTAGAAAAAGAGGCAAATATAAATATTTTCAGATATGCTAATGCACCAACCAGTGCTCCTGCTGCATATAGCATTGCTTGATCATTCAAAAAGTCTTTCTTTGCTGTATGATAGCAACTATATGCCAGTTCATAGTGCTGTACCAAAAAACACAAATCTGCCATTTTCCTGATTTGAAGCTCTGGTGCTTCTGGAGAGTACCTGAACATGAAAACAAATAAAAACACACAATTTATAGAAAATAAAGCATACCACATTCATAAAGATACAAGCTTCAAACCAAGGTGCAGTCAGTCAAAATCGCCAGCTTAACTTATCTCAAAGGAAAGGCATAATGATAACAGCCATTTCTAGCTTATCTGTAACGTTTTTTACTCAGGGGTATACTGGTCCCCTGCATGGAAGTTATATATCATAGCTAACACTAACTGATTGTCCTCTTCTCTATTTAGTTTCAAATCTGTTAGAAAATAGGTATGCCTGGATACAAAGTTTTCCATCCACAACAAAACGATTACATTCATGGGACATGCCATTCCATATATGTGATGGTATCTTCCATTCATGTAACAAAAGCTTTGGACCCAACCCACCAAGAAGAAATTAATTCATCTTAAACATTTTACAATAAAAGAGAATTGATTACCAATTCTAATTTCAACAAAACTATATAGAACAGAGTGTTCTTTCCTTTTCTAATGTCAGATATAAGTGTATGTACTCTCAAAGATACAGTAACACTGAAAACAAAAATAGGAATATTTCTTATCCAGTTGCAAAATTTGTCAAAACCTATGTATCCCAGGCCACGTATTTGAATGCCAAGTACAATAGTAATTAAAATGCAACTTTTAGTTGCAGCATATACATTTTGAATATATCCAAAGAACAAACAAAGAATCTGAAGGACATGTATTCAGCTACTTTTTTAGACAAGTTGGCCATCGTAGCAAGCTCATTTTAACATATAAAATTATATGTATATGTGGTGCATGTATTCAATATGCACAAATCTTTTGTCCCCACATGCAACCCCTTCCTTCCTCCTCTCTCAGTGCCCCCTAAATAAATGAGAAAACCTTCAATTAACCACAGTTACTCAATTGAGATTCCTGTGGTCAACACATGATTTTTAAGCAGTATGGCAGACAATACTAAGAGGAGCCAGGGGTTGCGGTACATATTGGCATTAATGACATCAGAGAAAATAGCTGGATAATTTGAATCTCCAAGATGTCTTTCTCAGAAATGCTACCTATATTCACACAGAGAAAATCAGACAAGCAGAACTGAGCAGTCTCAATGTGTGAATGAGACAACGGTGCTAGAGGCAGGGGAGAGATTTA
Source organism: Liasis olivaceus (assembly GCA_030867105.1). Lineage (NCBI taxonomy): Eukaryota > Metazoa > Chordata > Lepidosauria > Squamata > Pythonidae > Liasis > Liasis olivaceus. The sequence goes on along the minus strand of CM061350.1, from coordinate 42,839,418 downwards.
GATTTGTCAGGTTTTATGATACCTTTCAGGAGAAGCCACATCTGTACAAAAAGGATAAACTGCACTTGAATCAGGAGGGTAGTAGAATACTGGTGTGCAATATTAGAAAGGTGCTACAGCAGCTGTTATACTGATCTCATGGAGGAAAGTAGATAGGAGGCAAGTGGACAAAAATACATTTGCTTTGCATTGTTAAAAGTAATACAATTGGAAGCATGTTTATCAATTTTGATAATAAAGTTGACTTAATTTTTCTGACATGAAGTTCAGCATCCCTTCTATTATAATTTTATTGGATATGCATGGTTTTCTATGATGAAGATGATTCTTTTAAAATGTAAGCTGCCTAAATCTATTCTGGAGTTGGGCAGCCTTTAAATCTAATAAAATAAATTTGGGGGGAAAAATCACCCCCAGAAGTTGAGGGTGAATTTTTTTGTAATTCTTCAGAGGGAGTTAGTGTAGATTTCAGAAATGAGTAGCCAACCATGAAAGCCACAAGATCACAAAGTTAAAAGGGCATGCTACACAGAATATCCAACAGCAGGGGCTTATATGCAAATGCCAGGAGCCTCCAAGTCAAATTAGGAAAGTAAGAGTCCTTCATAATGAAAGAAAACAAGTATTAACAAGCATTATACACCCTGATGGAATGAAATTTTTTCATGAAATACCTCTTGATAAAAGGTTTCGAAAAGATAGGAAAGGGTATAATGGAAACCTATATGTCAAAGAGGGCATAGATTCTCATAAAGTTTTCTCCTGAACCATTGTGGGTGTCCATATCAATCCACAAAATTATTTTAGTACTAGGGAAATGTACTAGGGAAAGGAAATGTACTAGGGAAAGGAAAGGTGGCACCTTGCAAAGGAGACGGGAGCAGTTGCCAGTAACATGGAAGCCGCACACGCCCAAAAAAGGCGCGAAGCAACGGAAACCCCGCCTCCGCTCGCCAGCTGGGCTCTGCTCTAGGAAGGAGGCAATGGCAAACCACTTCCGAAACACCTTGCCTTGAAAACTGCAGGGACTCGTCCAGGCAGTCGCCACAGAATCAGTAACGATTGAGTGCAGATAAAAAAAAAAGGGAAATGTTATCACTTCCCTGACCAATAATCTAAAGCTGATGTATAGATGGAAAGTAGTTATGAGAGACTGCAATCATCTTCATAAAGACTGAGAAAATGCATGTTCTGGATATGGCAGAAAGCAAATTGCTTGTGTCAAAACAACAACAAAGATGATACAGCACTGGACTTAATTTTAAATTGTGCTCAGAATTTTGTCCAAGATCTAAAAGTTCTGGAGAACTGATCTTCATGTTATAATCATCAACTGACATGTGAATGGATGCTTGCCAAGAACAGTCATATCTGACCTCAGAAGAAGAAACTTCCAAAAAGAATGAGGCCATCATTGAAAAGAAAAATGAAAGGATAGTAGTAACAGCCAATTTCTCCATAATGCTTGAAGGTTATTCATAGCTATAATAGTATATCAGCTAGAATCTACATCTAAAATCATGAGAGGTACCATGTAGTCAAAAAAGGCACCAGAGTAGTTAATAAGCAGCATCACAGTTGCTATTAAAGACAAGGCTTCCTTTAAAGAAAAATAGAAGTCTTCCTCAGCTGAGGAGTACAACGTGGAACATAAAATCTGGGCAGAGAAATAGAGGCAGTCAATAAAAATGACCAAGCCAAATAATAATAATAATAATAATAATAATAATAACAACAACAACAACAGCAGCAGCAGCAGCAGCAGCAGCAGCAGCAGCAGCAGCCACCGCCGCCACCCATGAAACAAAGAATAACAAATTCTTCACATATATTTGGAATAGGAAATTGACCAAGGAGACCACTGGATGATGGGGGTATTAAAGGTATGCTAGAGGGAGAGAAAGAAATAGCAAGAAACTGAATTAATTCTTTCTTTTTATCTTCACTGACGAAGACGTAGGATCTAAGTTGATTTGTTTCAGAACAAGATCAGACAAACTGAGCCAAACAAGGTAATGAGAAATTAAAGTATAAGTCAAATGGACAAAAAAATTAACATATCCCTGGTTACAGATGGTATCCATCCAAGAATTTTTAATCAACTTAAATATGAATTTGCTGACCTCTTCACAAAAAATATGCAAGTGTTCTTTAACACTACCATCTATTCCCAAGAAATTGAAAACACAAATATGAGCCCATTTTTAAAAATAAAATTGAAGGGTGATAAAGGAAACTATAAGCCAGTTAACTTCACATCTGTCCCAGGAAAAATGTTTTCTTTTTTTAAAGCAAACATATATAAGAACAAGCCTCACTTGTCCTTGGCTATATGGATTCCATAAAGGTTAAGACTTCTCTCTCTAACCTTCTAGACATTTTGAGGGTGTCAACAAGCACGTAGACAAGGGTGACATAATAGATCATATATACCTGGACTTTCATAAAAGCCTTTGACAAAGTCCCTCAACAAAAGCATGAGCAAACTTAGGTGCTCTCATGGATTGACAACTGGTTAAAAAACAGAAAATAGAGAGTAGGAATAAATAGGTGATTTGTACACTGGCAGATAGTGTAAACCACTAATACAATAATGGAATCTAAGCTGGCAGTGACTGCCCAGAAAAGGGATCCTGGAATCACAACAGACCGCTTGATGAAGAAGTTAAGCCAGTGTGCAGTTGCTATAAAAAAAAAAGTTCCATGCTGGGAATACTGAAACCAAAACTGTCAATATAATAGCATCCATATACAAATGATCACTTAGGGTAGAACAAGTCAGGATCTTAAACCACAATTTAAAATTTGGATAAATATCCTGGCTTGTTACAGACTTGTTAACAGTTGCTTCCAATTGGACATAAAGGAGAAATATGGTTAAGAGAAAGTTTATTAATTTAATCTGATGAGCTCATAAAGGAGATGATCAAGGGGTAGCATCTGTAAGCAAAAGGCCTAACTGGAGGTGTGATGATCCAAAGTAGTTGATATTATTAACTGTGTTATTAAAAATAACAAGGAAGTATATTTTTATTTATTTTATTTTTAATTTAAATTTATTAGCCACCCAACTCCAATGGACATGGAAATCAGAAAAAGCAAAATCTAATAAAAATCAAGTATTCTGCATTTTTAGAAACAGATCTACTTACAACAAACCAGATGTGCTTTTCAGTTCATTCACACTTTTCTCTGGAACTTTGCTACCAGTAAACCACTTTTTGGTTGCAGAAAATAAAGATCGACTCAAGCCTTTCCTGGATATTAACTGAAAGATAGAAATATGTTCTCACTGAAATGCAATAGTTTATTATTCACAGAGAGCAGTTACTTTTCAGATATTTATATCTATTTACAAAAATTATGTATTCCATGCAAAATCTGAAACACTAGATTTGTCATGTAGGCTTCATAATAGAAAGAGAACTGAAAATAAATCTGCGTGTTTTTATACTAATCTGTGGTGCAACCACCTTGGAATGCTGCGTACAGTTCTGTCCACTGCATGTCAAACAGCATTTGTAGAGCTGGAAAACATTCAGAAAAGGGCACTATAAAAATGAACAAGACTGTAGTAACTTGTTTGAGAGAAATTTGTAACACTGAGAGGTGCCAGTGGGGCTTTTTCTTCCTAAGTCTATAAGAGGTGGGTGAGGCATCATGACTGAAGCCCCACCCTTTTTGTACATATGTCAATGTCATACACACCGCACGCACACACACACACAAGCAACAGGACTTCAACTGTGACACTATACCCACCAACTTCAGATTTTGACACCTTCCCTGAGGGTGCCCAGGCTGGCAGCTTTTTAGCTTAGAAAATTGTAAACAAGAACACGTAACAGAAATAAACAGAAGGCATGACAAAGATGTAATACTTCTTACTCATTGTTTCTTTTTCACCAGTACCCCAAAAAGGAATGATGTGATGAATATGTATGTGTCTGTACATATGCATGGGATGGATGGGACCTCTCCCCCTACCTTTAGAGGACTAGGACTCAGATCATCCAATTCTGGACAAAGACTTTTTTCTTCCCTTACAGAACACTTTTAAAATATAATAAGTACTTATCACAAGACCTAGTGATAGCTACCAATTGGGATAGTTTTAAGAAGGTGTTAGAAAAAGTAACATGACTATCAGATTTTAAATCATAATGACTTTATTTTATCTGCAGTAGTATGCCTCTAAAAACAAGTTGCTGGGGAATCCTTATGGAAGAGGACTACCTCCTCCCACTTGTGAGTGCCCCATAAGCATCTGGCTGACCTTAGATATTAACCAGAAAGACCTTTAGTCTGATTCAGTAGGAGTTGTATACTTTTAATATAGCTTTTAGTTTGGATCTTGGTCAACACAAAGTGCAGAGATAATATCTTAAATACAGCAAAGTGATCAGGAGCAAGCCAAAGGACACACAGACACCCTTTTTCCATAGAAATCCTTCCTATGCTTCCTTTGTAGGCTGGACAATAATACAGTGGTACCTCAAGATACGAATTTAATCCGTTCCGTGACTCTGATCGCAAGTCGAATTGGTCACATCCTGAAGCACGTTTTCCCATAGGGTTCAATGTAAATACGGTTAATCCCTTCCATCCTCTGAATTTGGTCGCATCCTGAAGCAAATTTCCCCATAAGGTTCAATGTAAATACGGCTAATCCGCCCTCCAAATTTGGTCGCATCCTGAAGCACATGTCCCCATAAGGTTCAATGTGTCAGCCGGCGTTGCACGGCTACGAAATTCCCCAGGCGCGTTTTAGTCAGCCCTAGCGCAGAAAAAGGAAGTGCTAATGAAATCTGAGAAAGGCTCCGGCGCACACAGCCGGGAGCGGGAGCTTCCCCCCCACTCCCCGTGCTGATTCTTCTTAATTCCGCGCTCTTTCCTCTTTGCATAGCCCTTGGCGCGCGCGACAAAAGCACAGTGAAAGGAATGGGGGGGAAGGCTTATGTGAGCTTCCCCACCCCTGTGCTGCTGCTGCTTAATTCCGCGCTCTTTCCTCTGTGCATAGCCCTTGGCGTGCGCGAGAAAAGCACAGTGAAGGGAATGGGGGGGAAGGCTTATGTAGCGCGCATAGCGGAGCGGGAGCTTCCCCACCCCCATGCTGCTTCTTAATTCCGTGCTCTTTCCTCTGTGCATAGCCCTTGGCGCGCGCGAGAAAAGCACAGTGAAAGGAATGGGGGGAAGGCTTATGTCCCGCGCACAGCAGAGCGGGAGCTTCCCCACCCCCGTGCTGCTTCTTAATTCCGCGCTCTTTCCTCTGTGCATAGCCCTTGGCGTGCGCGACAAAAGCACAGTGAAAGCAATGGGGGGGAAGGCTTATGTAGCGCGCACGCACAGCCGGGAGCGGGAGCTTCCCCACCCCACTGATTCCTCCGCGCTGTTTCCTTTCTCCATAGCGACAAAAGCACAGTGAAAGCAATCGGCGCGCTGGGGGGAAAGGCTTATGTCGCGCGCACGCACAGCGGAGCGGGAGCTTCCCCCCCCATCCCTCCGTGCTCTTTCCTTTCTCCATAGCGACAAAAGCACAGTGAAAGCAATCACCAGGCCAAGGGCTATGGCCAAAGGAAAGAGCAAATTTCCCCATAAGGTTCAATGTAAATACAAACAGTTCTGAAACATATGCATTTTATTTTTAAACCACAAAAACATGAAAAAAAGCACAGTATGAAGAGGGAGAATGGGGTGGGGAGGCAGTTATTGTTTGGAGGGAGAGTCCCCCTCCAAAGGGACTTCGGGGAGATCTCCTTCAGGGGTTTCCTCTCTTCTTTGCCTCTTAGCTGCAAAGCCTTATTCTTGCCACGCCCGCTCTGCATTTTCTTTGGAGCCATGCTGACAAGCACACCAAAAACCTTCCAAATGCCACAAAACACACCACAAGCCTCACCGAACGCCTCCTTGCTACCGCGATCTCGCCCACAGGAAGCCGCTTGGCTTTTCCTTTTCCTTTTTCCTTTCTCCATAGCAACAAAAGCACAGTGAAAGCAATATCAGCGCACACACACAGCCGGGAGCGGGAGCTTCCCCCCTCCCCCACACGCGCTCAGATTTCATTAGCAGTTCCTCTTTCTGCATTGCTTTCCTTGGGCTTTTGTCCTCCCGCTCAGATTTCATTAGCACTTCCTCTTGGAAGCAGGGCAAATGGCCGCGGATCCGGTTCGTAGCTTGAGGCGGAGTTCGCATGTTGAGGTAAATTTTTGCGGCCGGAGCTGGTCGTAACTTGAAATTTTTGTAAGATGGGGCGTTCGTATCTTGAGGTACCACTGTATTAACTAAACAGGACTAGGAACTAGCTCTGAAGTTGATCTGCAAATGATAGATAAACACCCTTCACATGTCTTAGCGTGAATCTAGTGCTATCAAATGTTTAACATGTTTCAGAGTTCCAGGAAAAGGGGAAGAGAAATTTGGATAGGAGATGAAAGATTTTAAGAGTATTAACATCATAAGAGACTAATCTGTTAAGAGATGTATTGCTAATAAAATGAAACATTATAACAATAGCTAAGTACATCATGATTTCAGAATAAGTTTGCAAATATGAACAAAACTACAAACCTACTTTATACATGCATTGCACTAAAGCTCGTGACACAACCACATTTTTTTGACATGGAGAACTCGAGTCAGATCATTAAAAAAAAAAATCATAAGCCACCGTACATTATTCACTTACACTGGGAGAAAAAATATTTTATAAATATGGTGGTAAGGATGATTTTTCTTTGGAATTTGGTAAAATTTATGACATTTTTTAATATAAAATTGTTGAAATGGACAGGCCTAGTATGATTTTTTTTCTTTTTAAGGCTGTATGCACTGATTGTGTATGTCATTATCCCAAAGTTGTTTAAAAGCTACTGGTGGTCTGTTGTAAAGAGAAAGGAAGTTTTGTACTCAACCTGAACATTTTATGAAAAGGTATAAGGTTTATTCAGAAAATATACATCACTAACAAAACAAACTGTTGCACTATTTTAAACCAAGCAAGCTGCTAAATCTAGCATTATTTCAAGAGAAAAGTTGACATGATCAGAGATAATAAATGCCCGAGGAGTTAGGGGATCAGTATACAGTTACTGTAAGAAATGTTTACCTCTATAAGAAACGTATAATATTGCAGAATTTCCAGAAAAATAAATAAAAGTTATCTGTATCTGTTAAAACTATGATCAGGGCTTTATAAAATGTTAGGAAAAAAACTCCAAAGAATACTAGAGACACTGGAAAAGTTTTCACCAACTTTTTTATAATCTATCTAACTATGCCCTCTCCTCGTTTAGTGACCGCAATCCATTCCTTAAAGAGAGAGATGCTGCGAAGATCACTGGTTGCTGCCATCTCATTTAAATAAAGTTCCCTCGTACAGTGTCCTGTGCCTGGCCCATTTTTTCCCCATTTGTTTGCCCCCTCCCAGGGCAGAGAGATTGCTTAAACAAGCTATCTCTTTCTGAGCTGCTTTTGTCCACAGCACAATGCTTCCCTAACAGGCAAGTTAACAAACTCAGCTCTGTGACCTTAATTAGTTGATTAGAACCCACTGACAGACTGCCTCAGCTGCTTGAAATTGACTAGACCTTAATCAGTTTCACACTGAACACTTTTGTTGCCAGGCACATGAAATATGGTCGTAAATATGCGCATTAGTAGGAAAGTAAATTTTTATTATTATTACCATTGTATGATGAGGAATGGCTGTATTAGATTTGTTAAGCTACCTGATTCCAGAAAGACTCTGGGGCTGCTTAAAATATGACCAATACATAAGTTAAAAACACAATTAGCTACAACAACATGACTGCCTAGAATAAAACAGGGAGGGAGGGAGGGACGGACGGACGGAGGTCCATAGGCATCCTAACCCCAGGCCTGGGAACAGAGCCAAGTCTTAAGGGACTTCCAGAATCCTTGGACAGTGGGAACTGTATGTATCTCAAGAGGCATGTTGTTCCAGAGGGCAGGGGCTGCAACAGAGAAGGCACGCTTCCTCAGTCCACAAGATGACAACATTTAATCGAGGGCACCTAGAGTGCATCCACTCTGCCTAAACATGCCAGACAAGCAGAAACAACTAGAGATGGATGGTCCCTCAAGTAACCTGGCCCTATGCCATGAAGGGTTTATAGGTAATGACCAGGATGCTGAATTGTACCCAGAAGCCTATTGGTAACCAATGTAGCTCATGCAGCAGCAATGACACATAGGAATAACAAGAAATTCCCATTACTGCCTGTGCTGCTGCATTTTGAACCAGCTGTTGCTTCTGGGTGGTCTTCAAGGGCAGCCCCACGTAGAGCATATTGCAGTAGTCTAATTATGAAGTGACTAGGACATAAGTGACAGCCTGAAGGGACTCCTGGTTGAGGAAAGGGCACAACTAGCATACAATGTGAACTTGTGCAAAGGCTCTCCTGTCACAGTGCAAAGAGCTGTCACTTGCTCTTTGAGCAGAAACTGCAAGTCCAGGAGGACTCCCAAATTGCACACTAGTCTTGAATGGGGAAATGTAACCTCATCCAAACCCAAAGGTGAAACAGTCCCCTACCCAGGGGGACCCAAACAGCCACAGCTATTCAGTCTTGTCAGGATTAAGCAGAAGTCTGTTCCTCCCCATCCAGACCTGAACTGCCTCCACACGCTGGGTCAGTACATTGACAGAATCACCTGAGCAGCCTCGGGTTGAGATGTACAACTGGGTATCATTCACATACTGATGATACCGAACCCCAAACTGACAGATGAGCTCACCCAGAGTTTTCATGTATGAGCATTGGACCCCGAAGCTTTCCACAAGTGAGAGGCCACAGGAGCAATCTCTCTCCTATCAACATTGATTAGGACCGATCACTGAGGAAAGAGGTGAACCACAGCAACATATAATCTCCTAAGTTAAAATTATAATTAAAAATAGTGTGGCTCAATTTAGAAATTGAAATATTAGAAAATTGTGTGGGCTACATTTTAAGTACCAAACAGATAATTTAACAAAAACTGATACTCTTGATAATGGATTATACAAACAGGAATCCAGCATAATGGCTGGATTCTGCCCCTCCATACAAAGAACCCTACATATGGAAAGGCAGACAATTTTCCTTTTTAGCTGCAACTTCTTGTGTTAAATACTGCTATCCTTATCTTCAGAAGGCACAATAGATCCTTTGTTTTAGGAAATATATGAATCTACAGATCTACCCCATCTATTTAGCAGTGTTATATAACTCTCTTCAGCAGCAAATATTAATTCAAAGGCAAGAATAATTGTTCATTATTGTTCATTATTTGTCATTATATATTTTATCAAAGTAATCTGGGGGGCTTCAGGGTCTGGTGACTTGTCATCTTTGACTCTGGACAGGTTGCACTCCCCCAGACCCGGGGTCCTCCTGAACCAAGGCTCCTGTTCGAGCAGGTGGCAGCGGTGGTTAGGGGGGCCTTTGCACAGATTGGTCTTCTGTACCAATTGCTCCCTTTCTGGGACCAAGAGGCCTTGCTCACTCACGCCTTAGTCAATCATATTATGCACATGTACTTTGACATGTTCATCAGGACTTTCACTGAAATAAACATATTGTCAGAACCTGCATCAATCAAATGTTAATCACAAGAGGACTGATTTAATAGCTATAGTAGTCAATAGGAATTTGCTTGCTTTGATTCTGCCATTTGTAAGAAGGGGGGGGGGAATAGTAGCTAATAGGTGTGCTTGGGGTATTGCTTTGAGATTGATAGTTGCTTACATTGATATGGGAATTTGTAGCAAGACACGAAGGCAGACAAAACCGGTGGCAGCCTAAAGGCTAGGAAGAATTGTGTTACCAAGGAGAGGAATTTACAAGGCCACAATCCTGTGAGAAAGAAATCAGGCGCCAAAATAGAAGCGGGGGGGGGGGGGAGAAGGGAAAAGTAGAGAGAAATTTACATGGGCTTTAGGTTGAGAAGGTGGAACCCCACCAACGTATGGAGCTGGGGTTAGCAGCCATAAATGAACAACGCCAAGGGAGGAAACCCCAGATGGGAGGGGCTGCTGAAATCCCTGAGCAGTATAGAGACTTGGCAAAAGTTTTTAGTGAGGCTGAATCCGACCAATTACCGCCACACCGCCCCACTGACTGTGAGATTGAGCTGGAGCCAGAGATGGCAGCAGTGGTCATCAGGTCACAGAGCAAAGCCACAGAGCTTTCTCCTGAGTCAGAATTGCTCAAAGACTTAAATAGCTTACTGGAAAAGGATGAATGGTGGAAAGCAGATAAACTATATGTCCCCTGAGAAGCTCATAAGCAGGTAATGCAAAGAGGCCATGATAATAAAACAGCAGGCCATTTTGACTTTGTAAAAACACTACATCTACTACGCCCACAGTTTTGGTGGCCTTCCATGAGAAAAGACGTAACCGATTATGTAAATACCTGTCCTGTCTGTGCTATGGCTAAAAGGTGGGGGGGAAGCCTCGTGGGTTGTTACAGCCAGTAGCAAGCCCTACAAGACCCTGGAAAGAGATTGCAATGGACTTTATTGTGGATTTGCCAGAGAGCAGAAAAAAGACTGTGATTTGGACTGTGACTGACTTGTTTTCTAAACAAACACACTTCATCCCTTGCAAATCAATTCCCTCAGTGCCTGAATTAGCTGGATTGTTTATTCAACACATATACAGATTACACGGTTGTCCAGAAAGGGTGATCAGCGACAGGGGGGTCCAGTTTGCCTCAAAATTCTGGAGGGCATTTTTAAAACTTTTGGGATCCAAGCAAGCCATGAGCTCTTCTTTTCATCCTCAGACAGACGGAGCGACGGAGAGGAGGCATGCTGGGTTGGAGCAATATCTAAGATGCTTTATAAACTATCAACAGGACAATTGGGTGGATTTATTACTTTATGCAGAAGTTGCTTACAACAACGCTGTACACGATAGTACAGGTCTATCCTCTTTCAAAATTGTATCAGGCCAGGACTTTGTACCTATACCTGAACTGCCTCATGAAAAGACAGGAGTCAAATCGGTGGATGAGTGGGGGGATAGAATAAGGCAATTATGGCCAATCACAGAAAAAGCAATTTTAAAAGCAAGAGAAAGCTATAAGAAACAAGCAGATAAAAAGAGAGCACCACGTGAACCTCGGAAGGTGGGGGACAAGGTTTGGTTATCCACAAAGAATCTAAAATCATCACAAGCCTGTAAAAAACTTGGATACAAATTTCTAGGACCATTTGAAGTGGAGAAAGTAATAAATCCTGTTTCAGTACGCTTAAAACTCCCCAAAAATCTAAGAAAGATTAATCCTGTTTTCCACAGTGACCTGTTGAAACCATACAAAGAGTCTGATAAATGGAGACCAGCAGTGCCTAACCCAGAACCAATCATGATTGAAGGAGAACAACACTTTGAAATCAAAGAAATATTGGACTCCAGAAAACATAGGGGGGACATTCAGTATTTAGTGCATTGGAAACATTTCCCGAAATCCTTTGCTGAATGGGTCTCAAAGAAACATGTTAAAGCACTTGACTTGCTCTTAGAATTCTATAAAAAATATCCAGACAAGCCTAAGTGAAATACTTGAGAAAATATAATCTATATATCAGTAATCAAATAACCTTAAATTATTGTCTTCCAGGCTTCCAGACCATTGTGGGGAAGAGGGTTCTTTTGAGGGGGCAGCATGTCAGAACCTGCATCAATCAAATGTTAATCACAAGAGGACTGATTTAATAGCTATAGTAGTCAATAGGAATTTGCTTGCTTTGATTCTGCCATTTGTAACAAGGGAGGGGGGAAATAGTAGCTAATAGGTGTGCTTGGGGTATTGCTTTGAGACTGATAGTTGCTTACACTGATATGGGAATTTGTAGCAAGACACGAAGGCAGACAAAACCGGTGGTAGCCTGAAGGCCAGGAAGAACTGTGTTATCAAGGAGAGGAATTTACAAGGCCACAATCCTGTGAGAAAGAAATCAGGCGCCAAAATAGAAGGGGGGGGGGGGAGAAGAGAAAAGTAGAGGGAAATTTACGCGGGCTTTAGTTTTAGCAATGCTTTGCTTCAAGCTGCATGTACCAACCAATAAAGGAGCATTTATCTGAACCAGGCCTGGTTTCATGAGAATTCTTCTGAATTGGGGTTCGGACTTTGTGCACTTGAGACATATACAGGATTTGTTCTGAATAGCGTCAAGATTTTAGATAACAGGTTTTGAATGTGAATCTAGTTTGAATTTCAGCTAAGCCAAAATAACTATCAGCCAAAAAAACAAAAAACTATGAGCCAAAAGGAAAAAAAAACATTATTGTAAAAAGAAAATTACTTACCTGATCATTAAGCTGCCTGATAGTTTTCTCTATATGTGGCAAAAGTCCTCTAAAAGTGAATTCTTGTATGAATTGCCGAATTCGATCATGATCTGTGAGTGTCAAACAAGTGCCATGAGGTGTCCACATATTTGACTTCTTTGATTCGTGCATAGATGAATTTGGCTTTACGTAATCTGTGCCATCGAAACAACTACTGTCGCTAGCATGATCCAACTGAAGTGGGTGAGTCTTAAAGTTATTTGATAAACCATCTAAGAAAAACAAATTATGCAAACAATTATTAATTATGACTTGAAAATGCCTACAGTAGTCCTCAACTTACGACGGCAATTGGGACAGGAATTTCCATTGCTAAGCAATGCAGTCATAAAGCACAACCACATCACTTAGCAATGGCAATCCCTGCAGTCCTGGTTGCCATCATTAACTGAATCCCACTGTCATTAGGCAAGGCAACTTCCTAACAGCATCCCACAACCAAGTCAGCGGGGAAGCCAGCAGGAAGTTGCAAGTCCCAGGTGGCTCAAAAGCAGGCCAGCAGACAGGTAAGTGCCTGCTGTCGGGTGGGGGAGGGCACAAGGAGGTGTGTGAGGGAGGTGCGGCAAGGCTTGGGAAGGGTATGTGGGGATGCTCAGGGGTGCGCGAGGGTGTGAGGGAGGCATGTCGAAGCTTGGGGAGAGTGTATGGGGGTGCGTGAGTGGCCAGTGCAGCGCAAACGCAGAAGGATTGAGGAGTATACGCAGGTGGGGGAGACTTGCCCAGCAACTTGCAACCTTCCCTGCCGGCTTCTCCACTGACTTTCTGAGGAAGCCAGCAGGGAAGGTCACAAATGGTGATCTCGCGGGGCACTGCAACCGGTCGTAAGTGCAAGCTGGTTGCCACGCACCCAGATTGTGATCACATGACTACAGGGGTGCTGGGATGGCTGGAACTCCAAGGACCAGTCGTAACCACCATTCATTCAGCACTGTTGTAACTTTGAACAGTCGCTGAATGAATGGTCATAGTCGAGGACTACCTGTATGCATAATAAAATTTTACTATCTTGCAAGATTTCAGACTTTCAGAATATTTATATAAGTACACACATCCATATCAATTCACAAACCCACATACATACATGTGCATATATATCAGGTAATCTCACAATATTTGACCATTATAAAAGGCAAGTTTCAGCACCTTATTCATCAAAGGCCCTTATTTAATTTTTTCCAGCCTCCAATGGCTTCAGAGAATATGGCGGTAATGTAATGACAATCTTGAGGGGACAGGACTGAAATTTCCAGTTTCAGGGAAGATTTTTAAAGATAATATTAGTGTGTTGCATTAGTGGAAGCTTAACATACTTATTTTAGCATTGTTATACCTCTCTTCCAAAGTACTGAAGAGGGAAGGTAAGCAAAGACTATCTCAGAAGTCTGCTCATCTGGACTCTACCCTCCCCTCCCATTGGTTTATTGCTCTCAAATGACCTCTTATTTTTGCCTTTTAAAGCATTATTTAAGTTTTTATTTATAATCATACTGTTAAGTAAACTGTCTTGGCAAAATGGCTACCTGAAAAGTAGGATATACCATATTTACCTGAAAGGAAGATGCCTCTGAATTTACAACATTTCAGAAAAAAAGGAAGTATGGTAAACACAAAATTATAAGCAAACAAAAATACCTAGGGAATGCCCTGCTTCCCCATCGTGTATCCAGTTGCCAATTCCAGCCACAAACACTCATCCTATAAAGTGTCCCTTTGACATAATATGCATACATACACACACACACCCCACCCAAAAGAAAAGGGTAGAATAAGATAAATAATAACTTTGGTAATTTCTCTCAGTGATAAGTAACTCCATTTACAAAATTAAATGATCCTCAATTGCATATGACAAGTATTCTCTGTCATACACATATGCCACTATCTCACACAGAAATGTATAAATACACACACATTTAACTCTCGTCATCCAGCATATATAGTGAAAGGAAAGAGAAAGGAACTCATCTGCAATAAATATGTTCTTGATGACAAATGATCTTTTATAAACTGGTGAAGGTATGGCAAACTCTGGTGTGATCAAAATGAGATCTAAAATACTTAGAATGGTCTATTTATTTCAAAGAAATGCACCTTTGGAATAATTATCTAACCCATCCAGCGGTATGAAGTGATCAGAATTCTTATTTGAAATTACTGCATATGTGCCATCTTCAGAAACTTCCTGTCAGAATAAAATATATAAAAACACTTTCAATTTTATAAAAATATTATGCATCAAAATATTTTAGAAATGACTTATTTTCCAAAGAGTTTGCTTAGACACTAAATTTTAAACAATTTGGCCTTATTTAGAAATACTCACTTTTGAAAGACAGACATACAAGATTCTCACTAAATTGCAGATTAACATTTAGACAACTTTCGTGCAGACTCTTAGGGGATCAACATTTTGTACATATTTAAGCATAAATAAGGACTAGACAACCTGTGACCCGTTGGGTCATCGTTTCAGAGATATTTCCTTACCAGATTCCTCAATGCCTTCAACAATGGCAGAGCTCCTAATGTACTGCCTTCACTGGAAAAGTTCTTAAAAATTCAGGGGGATATTCAGAGATGTATCTGCCTTGAAAATAGCCATGTCATTCATACTGAACTGTATAGCCCAGTCAAACATCAGGAGCTGACCACTTTTTATGGCATTTTGTACTATGTCATAAAATGTTTTATAATTTTTTATGATAATTTTTGTCATAAAATGTTTCATAAAATTTGTCAAATTTAAATTCACAGGAGTCATGGGTCCTGGATTTTGGACACATTCTGTAAGTTAGCCCATTTGAAGTATCTTGGTTCAAAAATTGTTGGCCTTTGACACACGGTTTTTCCCAGTGAAAAGTTACCAACAGACATGAGAGTTTTAGTAGTATATATATAGATGAAGGATAAAAGGATTACGCTAGATAGTTAGCTCTAAGTTATTTTGGAAAGAGTGAACTACTTCACACTTAAAATTTCCATGAAATTAACTGAAAAGTGAAACCAATGTATTCTTTTTTATATTCTTTGCATTTTTATACCCATTCCCTTTCTCTCCCCTTTAAGACAGCTTAATGGACACACAACTACATTTCACATGCTCAGTATGAGGTGATATATTCTGCATTCCTGCCCTGGGAAACTCTAGCTCCTCAAATACCACACCAACTATTCTCTTTTCATGTCCCATCGTCTATCCCTCTGCTTTTGTAGAAACCAGTAACCAGCACTCTTCTTCCTGATTCAGAGCACCATGGATGAGAGGTGTTTTCTTGACCCTTCCTTCAACCTTCACCGCTGAAAGCCTCTCTTTGATTGGAGCTACCAAGATACATATAATTTCAGATATCTTCCTCTTTCTAGCAATAAAGCTTCTTTCAGTCTGGTAGCCTAAGAAGCCAGTCAGGGAGTCTGTCTCTATACCACCTTCCTTTATTACCCAACCCTGCTTCACCAAATCCCTCTACAACTCAGAGTCAAAATTTCTGCCAACAGGAGGGCCTCAATTTTGCTGTAGTTATTACAAATAAAATTTTCATCTATCGAAGTATCTCATGGAATTCATCAATGATGTCCTTAATCTCCTCTTGTTTTTAATTTGCAATTGGAAGCACTGGACTGTTTTATTAGACAGAAGACACATTTCAGGTATAACAGTGGTTGGAGTTAAATACAAATTATATGCCAATAATATTATGTCTCACTGAAAATTACATATTTTTATACCAGAATGTACTGAAATTGTGTTTGGTAATTTATCGGGATATTCAGTTAACTAGAAGAAGTTTCATATGCTTCTATAGGCTCTCATGTTTCTATGAAAATTTGTAATAACCAGGGTTTCAGTTGTTGCAGAATTCTTTTAAATATCTGGAAAGGGTTAATCCAAGAAACTTTTTTTCCATTTTTTGTCATAAATATATCAAATTTACCTTGAAAATCAACATAAAAATTGCATTTATGCTAAAAGGCAAATGTTGTAAAACTTAACATTAACTCAGGATTAATATACCTACACAAAGATATACCTATGCTAATGTTTATAAATTACTATTCATATTGGATGTGTTTGTGTGATTCTAAGTTTTTTTTTTAATACACAATTAAACAGTGTATCTAAGGTTATTAGTTATTTCTAAGAATTTTGAACAAAAAGTTGGACTGTCCCACATTAATAGATGCTTAAGTGTGTTAAAGAATATTAGGCATGTTTCTTAAGATGAGACTAATTGTCATCTAATTCAATAAAAATATTACTTTTCACATTTACTAAATATCCCAAAGAATGTTTAAAAGGAGTTGGCTGTCAACCTCCTTATATCAGAAGTATAAAACAAGTGAAGAATGGCTTGATTCTGATAAATGCATACATAAGATAGGTAGATAGGTAGGTAGGTAGGTAGGTAGGTAGGTAGGTAGGTAGGTAGGTAGATAGGTAAGTAGATAGGTAGGTAGATAGGTAGATAGATAGATAGATAGATAGATAGATAGATAGATAGATAGATAGATAGATACCTGAGTTTGGATATTATTTTTCTGCAGATATTGGCTCCAGGGATCAGGAATCTGTTCATCTGTTCCTCGATTAGACACACGAGAATTTATCTTAAGCAAGTAGCAACCCTGAGTCCCATATCTCTGCTTCATTTCTTCATACAATGAATCAGCTCTGAAAAAAGGTTACATATGGCCAAGAGAAAACTATAAAGTTTTGAAAGACTAACATAAGAACAACAGAGAGAACAGAGAGAAACTTAAGTGAGAATAAATTCATTAAATATAAGGAATACAACAATGATTAGCACAAAAAAATGGTTCCTGGTTGAAGTAACAGGCAAAATTTGAGCTTTGCATTTTAAAACAGAAAAGGGAAAAGATGAGAAAGGGTGATTATGTATTTCATTCTTGGATAAGCACTCTTCCTTCCGCTAGCAGATAGAGTATACCAAATTATAATTGCCACTTGAACAATTTTTTAGCTTCAATTTCTCTTAGAGACATCAATGAATTACATTTATGTTATTAAAAGAATAATATTTATTGGACACGAAATTACTTTATGTGAAATCCAAGAATGGGTGCATAGTCAATAGTTAATGTTCTTTCATCAGAAAAACAAAATAAATGCAGCATAAATGGAGTCTAAAGACAACATTAGGCCATCCAAGCTGGACTCCTAGTTCATTCTCCCCCTAAGTAGCCAGAATGATGACAAGCATGTTTTATATGGCATTGCTTGGAGTAGGGGTAGGGCCCTAACAAAGGAAAAACATCCTTTCCTTTTATACATTTTTATAACCCAATGTAGGATTATAAAAGGAGTCAGAAAAAGAAAGAAAAATTGACTCTTTTCAACCCTGTACAGGTCTCCTATGCTGGAAGTTCTCCATGTTTAATATCATTTAATTTTTAGAAAATTCCATTATATACAGCAGTAATTGAAAAGACTAAATAATGAACCATCAATCATTTTTACTTTCCAATTGTTTCATATAAGGTGATGGAGAATGGATCTGGACAAGCAACAACTGGGAGGATCATTTCAATCCACATTACTGATTTACCTTAATAACCAGACCAATTAGGTCTCTCTTTTAGGCTACCTTATGTTTTCATTTATTTTAAAGTGAATAAATGGACAAGCAGCTTGAAATTAATACTTCAGAAGCCTTATGAAGTATTAGTGATGCCTACTCACCTTTGTTCCTCTCCTATACTCACATCATGCAACAACACGTAATATTTCAGTGTGTTTGGAATAAACCACTTTGGATAAGAATATTCATTACTATGTTGAATCCGATGTTGCTCTTGTGATAGCTTTAGAAACTGTTCCACAGGTTCAGATTCACTAGATGACACCACGAGCATACCTTACTTAATGTTAAGGTAGAATCATAACTGTAAAAGTTAGCTAATGACTAATGCATATACTAAGCCCTTTGGAAGATGCTGGAGACAGTTGATCACTTTAGTGACAATGGCAAAGGCATCAATTCAAACTGCACGGGAGAAGGCAATGGTAAACCACTCCTGTATTTTGACCAAGAAAACCACATGGATAAAAATATAAAATGACTGATGATATAGTGCCAGAGAATGGGCCACTCAAGTTGGACAGCACTCAATATGCTACTGAAGAAGAGCTGAGGATCTTTCAGAGTACTGCTAGTGTCTATGATGTGGCTAGATTAAAGTCTTCATGACATCTAGTTGCTGATGTTGCTATACAGGTAGTCCTCGTTTAATGACCATTTGTTCAGCGACCACTCGAAGTTACAATGGTGTTGAATGAATGGTAGTTATGGATGGTCCTTGAAGTTATGGCCATTGCAGCATCCCCACAGTCATGTGATCAAAATTCAGATGCTTGGCAGCCCACCTGCATTTACAATCATAGTGTGTACTTCAACTCCCCCCACCCATCTCCCCCATCTCCGTTCTTTTGGCCACCCTGTGCTCTGCTGCCTACCTCTGCCACTCTGCACAGCTGATCTTTGCCATCTTCTTCCTCCTGCTGCTGACGAGGCACACCTGGCCGAGGCAGCTGCTGGCCCTTCATGAGGCCTTTTGGGAGGAAGAAGATGGCAAAGGTCAGCTGGGGTGTCAGCAGAGTGCAGGGTGGCCAAAAGGGCAGAGATGGGGGGAGATAGGTAGGTTGGGGGAGCTGAAGTGGAGGCGAGTGTGGCAGGGCAGGAGAAGCATGAGGTCCTTTCCTAACGATGATATGAACTTGGTCTAATGACCACAACCAGAACTGCCATCACTAAGCAGTGCGGTCACATGATGTTTAGCCAAACAACTGCATTGCTTCATGATGGAAATTTCAGTCCCAATTAAGGTCATTAAGTGAGGACTACCTGTACAGAAAAAAAAATTCCAAAGCTGTAAAGATACTAGGAACGTGGAATGTAAGAAGCATGAACTTGGGAAAACTCAAGACAATGAAAGGTGAAATGAAATTAATACAAATTGACAGGCATCAGCGAATTGAGATGGATTATGATTGGACATTTTCAGTCAGAAGATCACACCGTTTATTACTCAGGATGTGAAAAACAAAGAAACGGTGTTGCTTTTATACTTAGGAAGGTTATAGCAAGAACAGTACTTGGCTACAATGCAATCAATGACTGAATAGTATCGATTAGACTTTGTGGACAACTCTTTAATATGATGATCATTCAAACTTATGCTCCAACCACCAATGCACAAGAGGAGGTTGATGAGTTTTATGATCAAATTCAGTTTGAAATCGACAGAACATGAAAGCAAGATGTGCTGTTTGTGATTGGAGACTGGAATGCCAAAGTTGGAAACATGAAAAAGGAAAATGTAATTGGATTGTATGGCCTAGGAAACCAAAATGAATCAGGAGATCAAGTTATCAATTTCTGCCACTCCAATGATTCCTTCATAGCTAACACTACCTTCAAACAACCAAAACAACACCTGTAAACATGGACACCACCAGATGGAGTATACAGAAATCAAATGTACTATATTACTGCTAAAAAGAGATGGAAGAACTCAATCATAGCACCAAAGACATGGCCAGGTGCTGACTATGGAACAGATCATGAACTACTCACGTGCAAGTTCCAAGTTGAATGAAAGAAGAAGAGAGCCAGTCAGTTTCCATGAAATGATCTTGAACATATACTCACCATTTCCAAGGAGAATATCAAGAATTGCTTTGAAGTCCTAAACCTCACTGATAGAGAACCAGAGGAATTTTGTAAGGAACTTAAAGATGTTAAGGATGAATGTGAAAAGAGACTACAAAAATGAAGAAAGAGAAGAAAACAAACTGTGGAAATTGCAAAGAGAAGAGAAACCAAAACCAAGAAAGACAAAAATCTCAAAAAGAAACTTCACTAAGAGTTTCCAAGAGCTGTTAGAAGAGACAAGAAGCAGTATTGCAACAACATCTGTAAAGGAATCAAAGAGGGAAACAGACATGGAAAAACAAGGAAAGTCTTTCAAAAGTTCTCTGAACTCAGGAGGAGGTTCCAGTCTTGAAGTGGTAGACAGCAAAGAAAACAAACCAAGGGATCATTGAACAAATCAACCCAGAATTCTCAGTACAGGCACAAATGCCAGGCTCAAATTATCCCACTTCAGACACATTATGCAAGACCTAGCTCTCTAGAAAAGGCTCTAATGCTGGGAAAGGTGGAAGGAAAGAGAGGAAGAGGATGACCAGCAGCAAGGTGGATGGACTCAGTTACAGCGGCAATGAATACACACTTGGAAAACCTGAAAGACCAGGTTAGGGACAGATTGTCATGAAGAAAATCTATCTATGTGCTTGGTAGGAGTTGAAAACAACTTGATGGCACATAAGCAAGCAAGCAAGCACACTTAGAATTAAATGCCAGTAAGATTTTGGCTGAATGAAAGCTGGAATAAAAACTGGAATATACCCAAGAATTCTCACATAAGATTCTGTCATTTCAAGTCATGGCATTATTTCTATGTTACCTATAACTTTTGGAAATATAGGTTTAATCTTTCAATTAATTAAAAAATAAACAAATAGCTTCTAAGAATGTTAGCCACAATATTAGCTTCAGTAAATAGGCTATAAAAACATAACAAATTACAAAAGTAAGATTTATAGTTTAACAAGAATCAAACTATAGACAAACTGTGTCCATGAGTGAGGGAGAACTCTCTCTCTCTCTCTCAAATTTGTCACCGCCCATCTTGCTAAAAAGGGACTCTGGGCAGTTTTAATTGACAGACTTTGTTTTTAGTCATGTACCGAATAAAATTCACCCTCAGATTAATCTTGATAGCAATATTGCCTTGGCAATGGTTAAGGAAACCTAGTTTTCTACTGAAGAACCTATTGCTTTCACTGCCTTCTCTAAGACTGGGTGTGTGTGTCACTTTGCTACTCGCATAAAGGGCAGGGGGGTTGCACTGACTTCATCAGCTGGATTACAGTTATACTCCTGCCACCAGTTATTCATAAATTTGGTCCACTCTCATTTGAGATAATTGTCAGATTTCATCATACCTGTCTTATAAAACCCTCCAGGTATTCACCCAGCTTCCTTGATTAATTTTTAGCTTAGCTCAGTATTTTAGATATCTTAGACCTCTGTTGTTAGCTAGATATTTTAATATTCACTGTGATACTTCTGCTTTTTCACAGCAGTTTATCATCTTTCAACATTTCACGATTTGACTACCCAAAAACCTACTCCAAAGGAAGAACACTTGATTATATCCAGAGGTTTGGATCCAATATTTTATTATATATCCTGGGATTGATATGTCCAATCGCTATTTCATGTTTTCAAGTGGTATTTCCTCCTCTTTGGGTCACTTCCTCTTGAGTTATTCAAACTAGAGACACTGCAGGTCTGTCTGAAGCTAACTGTATCATGTCTTTCCATTTCTAAGGATACAGGCTACATAGTGGTTTAGGAACTCATGGTCTGATGCTGGCATAGACTGAAGAAAGCTCTCTCGATAAGCTTCAAACCATGGGGTGGTAGCTGAAATAAATGAGAAATTAAAGACATTATTAAGGGAGCAACCTACTTTGCTATAAAACCTTTCCTGCTACTTAAGTATTATAAAATAAGGTTTGAGATAATATACCAAGTTAAACAATATTATCAATTACTTAATTAGAAGAATTTTACAATCAGAGTTGTCAGTATGTCCCATAACTATGTACTAGAACAACAGAAAGCTTTAAGAAGTTGCATCTATGCTTTTATATATAATTAGGAATATTTTCACTTATCTCTATGAAAGAAATTCAAATACAAAGTTAAATGTAACCTGAGAGTCTATGAGTTGTATTCTGACAGTCTGATTCTATGCATTCCTATTCAAAAATACAAGGTATTAAGTTCAATAAGAATTTACTTAAAGGTAGTCCTTGCTTAACGACTGCCCTGTTTAGCGGCTGTCCGAAGTTACAACGCTAAAAAAGTAACTTTACGACTGGTCCTCGTATTACAACCACTGCAGCATCCTGCAGTCATGTGATCGCCATATGCGCACTTCACAGCTGGCTTCCAACAAGCAGAGTCAATGGAGAAGCTGGCAGTAAAATTGCAAGTCGCAGTCATGTGATGCCTTACTTACAACTAAGGCAGAAGTGAGGTTGTAAGCCCATCGTAGTCATGTGATGCCTCACTTAATGACTGTGTTGCTTAGCAACAGAATTGCTGGTCCCAGTTGTGGTCATTAAGCAAGGACTACCTGTATTGCAATATAGACAGGATTGCCACCTACATTCTGTAAAGCCTTTAAAACTGGTAATATCTTTTTTTATATTTTGAATTAAGTGAACCATAACAATTCTTAATATAAACTGTCTGATCATGTGGTTATTTTAATTCATATTAGAAATATAGGAAGCAGTAATAGGTATTTGCAGCTTTCCAAAAATGCAGTATCTTTTAAGAAGCTAGAATTCTAATTACAATAGTAGTTTTAACAATACGGGTAGTCCTCGTTTAGCTATTAGCTCATTTAGTGACCATTCACAATTATGACAGTGATGAAAAAGTAACTTTACAACTAATCCTTGCATTTATGACCTTCGCAGGTCTATAAAGCACAGGAAAGCTGAAGATCATAAGCACAGTCACAGTTTCACTTGGCGACAGCTTCGCTTAATGACCAAGTTGCCGGTCCCAATTGTGGTCTCTAAACAAGGACTACCTGTATTAAAATCACTGGTCCAACAGGAAGAGAATTAAACATAAAGCATAAATTTAAAATTGTATGATACAATAATACAATCTTTCTTTCTCCCAGCAAACCCATTTTTAAAGGCAGTACCATTAGGTTGCACATAGTAATTAAAATGATTACATCATTGCAGTGCATCCTTCAAATTGATACACTTATTAAACAAAACACTCCTCACATTCTTTAGACAAAGAAAGTAGAGAACAAAGACTGGAAATTGCAGATCAATTGCAGCAAATATTTGGCTGCAAGTTTCTAAATACCTGCTATCACAAGTCCAATTAATAGCAGCAAATGTACTATTTCATCTTTTTGCTGACAAGGATAAGCACCTTCCAATAGGAGTCCACTTGCACAGAAATTTGGAAAAATCTAAGAACCTCAAAAATTTTTGCCCTTGAATATATCCAAACCTTAGCACATGTGGAAAATTACAACAAAACAAATCTCATTTTCAAAACCTTCATGTGAAGATTTCTTCCTATTTTAAGAAACTGTTTGAAATTGTTTTCCAGATATAGAGCACAATGACATCATTTCTGTCTATTTTCTATGTTAGTCGGTTGATGTAAACTTCACTCTCTGTCCTGTTGCTGCTCAAGGATAGAAACTGAGAAGGGAAAAACATTACTTATACAATTTGAGCTCAAATTCAAAATTACTGATCCACAGTAATCAGTAAATTGGTCCAGAAATCAAAAGCCAAATTAATCCAAATTCTAAAGTTTTAGAGGACACAGACTGTAGAGCAAAGATCACATTCTAGGCAAAAAAACACATCAGTACACTAGTTAATATCTGCCACATAAGCATGGTTCAAGGTGCACAAATAACCAGTTGCACAGACACTAGACCATGCATCCAGTAATACGCTACTTAAATCAGAGAGCTCTATTGTAACTCTACTGTAACATAAACCTTTATTTCGCTCAATTTATTCTCCTTTCTATAACAATTACCCTTGCAAAGTTTCAAACACATACAGGTAGTTCTCACTTACCAACTGCAATTAGGACCACCAACTCCATCACTAAGTGGTGCAGTCATTAAGCACAATGACACATGACTACGCTGACTTACATCAGTTCAGGCTACAGTCATTAAGCGAATCACTGGTCATTAAACATGATGTCACATGACTGAGACTTCCTGCTGGCTTCCCTGTTGACTTTGCTTGTCGGAAGCTGGCAGTGAAGGTTGCAAATGGTGATCACATGACTGCGGGATGCTATGACCATCGTAAATGCACCCTGGTTGCCAAGCGCCCAAATCGCAATCACATAACTGCAGGGAGTCATTGTAAGTCTTGTTTTTCAGCACCTTCATAAGTTCAAATGGTCGCTGAACAAGTGGTCAGTAAACAAGGACCACCTGTATTTCTCTCCAGAAGTACATTTAGAATGGAGAGGGAAGCATATTTAAAAAGCATTTGTTTCTAGATTTGGTACAAGAAAGTCCTTTGCAATCTTTTCTACATTAACATAACTTTTCATGAACTCTCCTCTTACCCTCCCCTTTGATTAAAAGTTAATTGTTTCTTTCTGCTTGTTCACATGTTTTACAAAGATTAAAAGAAGTTCATCCGAAAAAAACTGGGAAAAATAGAGGAAAGTAATAGTTAGGCATACTGTAACTGGACTGCAAAGCTCCAAAAAACAAAACAAACAAAAAACAGTAGATAGCAGAAAAAGGTTCAGAATCCTTTTTCAGAATCTCTGCTGCCATTTAGTGGTTGTTGGATTTTTGCAGCTCAATAATGTAAAAAATTTACTAAACTAATTTTCCAACCAGGCACTAGTGCAGACAGTGAATTGGATCTAATACTTCATTCTCCTAGCAAGAATATCATCTCAGTGGGATTCATACCATTTCTAGACAAAGTTTTAACTTACTATTGCATTTCAGAAAATGCCTCAGTTATATAAAAACCTTCATTCAGCTCTCCAAATGGTCCAACCACTTTTTTGGAGTTCCATTGTCTTGTTCCTACATATCCATTCCTATCACATAGTTGAATATCTTTTCCCCCTTGGATAGCATTATTTCAGAATGTTACATGATTCTTTCCAAGTTCCTATCTTGTTTTTCCATTATCACTATTCACTAAGCATAACATACAACTATCACCAAAACATGACTTCTTACTTTCATATGCACTAGCGACTTCTCAGTGACACCAATTCATATTTTCTGACTACATTTTAAGACCTTTCATTCATAATCAGCATGTATTCACCAACTTTATTTCACAAGATCAGACCACCTTCAAATCTATTATATCCTTTCCACTTCACTTAGTTTCAGACATATACCCTATTTTTCTTTTCTTTTCTTTTCTTTATAAACTCTTTTTTTTACCATTTACTCCTCTTACATTCCAAGTTACAATCATCCATATGCCATGGTTATCACCAGACTGGCCCAGAGACATTGAGATCCACTGCCCATCATTACTTGGGCCAATCAGTGCCTCACATAATACTTTGTAATCTGACAAATTCTACACTAGGTTAATCATAATCATACTGTGACACACGATAATAGCAAGACAGTACCAGTCAATTTTAGTCAGTGTGTCACAAATGCAGCCAAAGCATGCTCACAGAATCTTGGCAAGCCAGAATCTTTAATCTAGAGGCTATCTTACAAACCAACATACTGCATCCCACCAGTTGGGAGATAAATGCAATAAACTGACACACAGTCAGGATACACATTATCTAGTCCATACATTGTGTGTTAAAAGAGCCCAGGTGCAGGAGAGAAAGATAAAAAATTTACAAAATCAGAATCCCAGAAAAGCTTTTAAGAAATATTTCTTCTGGCCACTTGCATAAAAGAAGAAAGGGTATCAACCAACTATTTAGACCAGAGGCAGCTGCAATCCCCCTATTTTCTCCAATGCAAATTTCTTCTAGAAGGCAAGTAGCACACTAGGAGAGAGAATAATCTTCAGGAATGCACCTCAAGTACTATTCCACAGAGTCCAATTGTAACACACAATTACACCCAGAGCAATTTCACTGTCCTTTTTAAGAGAAATAATATTGCCCTTTCCTGCAAAAAATGCCCTAGAAAAAATAAGTTTATTTTTTTTTAAATACTCTCTTGCTGAAATACAACCAAATTCGGTGAAATACATAAGAATAAATCTATTACGCAGTAATAAAGGATCATTCATAAGTTATTTTAACAAGAAAATGAGCAGAAATTCACACATAATTCCTGGAGCACTTCTAATACCATGTATCGCATAGAAGTTATTTAAGATAAGAGAAAGGAAATAATATCTGAAAAAGCAGGTACTGTAAAAGTCAGCATGCACAATCAAATCAATCAGAAGTTGAAAATATGGTTTATGCACTTAATATTTCATGATTCCAGTCAGCAATAGTATATGAATCAACTAGAGAAACATAGCCACCACCAACATTCCTCCAGGAAAAGAACAATTCTGAGAAAGCACTACACTATAATTGGGTTATAAGGAAATCTGGAAGCATTAAATAACAAAGGAACAGAAACAAGTCAGTTTAGAAAACCCACACCTATCACACAAAATACCTGAATAAAATGTGGATGTGTTCAGTCCCATCAGTGTGTCTTTCCAACTATTGTACCAAGGAACACTAGCTTTAACTGAGTGATCTGACAGAGAAAACATGGAATTATTACACTAAACAAATACAGTTTGAAATATCTTGCTCACCGTATTGTATTTCCTAGATTTTAAAATACACATAGCCAATATGTACATAGTTCAAACTGATATTTCTGGAATATTTCACACTTTCTCAGCGCAACTTGAAAAATACGTTAACATACCGATTTACAGCATTTTGAAGTAAGTATCTTGTTAGAACAGAAATCTATGAAATGCAGATAATTTTTAAGTTTATGCTGAGGCAAATGTAAATGAGTAAATGAATAACAAAGTTGTTATGGGCAATTGATATTTAATTGTTCTTTCTAAAAATTAAGGAAATTTAAATCATACTACTCTTAAGAGTTTGTACTGCACCCAAGAACAGCAGTTGTCCCCTTAGGGAAAAAAGAAGGTCAGGCCTAAATACTAAGCTGTCTGAATGAAAAACACACAGATCTCCCTTAACTGATAACAATTACAGCCTTGAGTCTTTTTCAGTATGATGCCGCAAGCTTTGCACACCTGGATTGGGGATTTTCTGCCATTCTTCTTTGCAAATCTAGCCACGCTGCCAGAAAGCCCAGATCGGTGGAGGGCTGCAGTGATGGTTGTCCCATCTCCACACATGATCCCTGGAGCTCAGTCAGAGTGACCATCGGGTTCTTGGTCACCTCTCTTACTGAGTCTCTTCTCCCCTGATTGCTCAGTTTGGCCAGGCGACCAGCTCTTGGAAGAGTCCTGGTTGTGCCAAACTTATTCCATTTGAGAATTATGGAGGCCACTGTGCTCTTGGGAACCTTCAGTGCAGCAGAAATTTTTTTGTAGCCTTCCCCAAATCTGTGCCTTGCAATAATCCTGCCTCTGAGCTCTGCAGGTGGTTCCTTTGACCTCATGGCTTTTGCTCTGATACAGGATGCATTGTCAGCAGTGAGGCCTTCTATAGAGAGATGTGCCTTTCCAAATAATGTCCAATCAGTTTAATTTACCACAGTTAGACTCCAATCAAGGTGTAGAAACAGCTCAGCAACAATCAAGAGAAATGGGAGGCACCTGAGCTAAATTTCAAGTGTTGTTGCAAAGGGTCTGAATACTTATGCCCATGTTTTTCCTTTTTCATACATTTGCAAACATTTCTAAAATTCTGTTTTCACTTTGTCATTATGGGGTACTGAGTGTAGATTAATAAGAAAAAAAATGAATGTGAACGACTGTAGTATCAGGCTGCAGCATAACAAAATTGAAAAAAGTGAAGGGGGTCTGAACACTTTCTGAATGCACTGTATGTAATACATATTGAAATTTTTGGTTGACTGATCGGGTTAAGTAAATTTAAACTATTAGTTTAGTTCAGTAATATACTATCACTTTTCCAGTTTAAGCATATTATTATCAAAAGGGCTAGTACGCAAAAATTTAGTTGAAATTTGCAAATCAATAGCCCAGGAAAAATTAAATTGCTACATTTGTATGCAAAGAAATCAGGATTTTGTAGTGTTGATTTACTGTAAACCAAGCTATCCACTGGAACCTGCAATTAATTTTTGTTTCTTCCATTAATAGGAATGGCTTAAGTAATCTGAAATTATTTGTTTAATGCAGAGGTGCTTCTAGATGCTTTTGACCCATCAAACCCAAACAGCTTGGCAAATTGCAAGAGACTGTAGGAGTTAGTCCAGAAACATCAGGAAGGCACCAAGTTACCTAGCCCTGACTTAGGAATTATTTGGAGGGAGGATCCTGATTTATTGATCTCTTTACAAGATCAGATTCATTAACTTAGAGCAAACTCTTGAACAGAATAAAGAAAAACTATGTCTTTATCTTAGCTGCATTCCATTTATTAGTAATTAGGTTCTAAAGGATTTTAAAACTATAATAATATCAAGTCAAAGTTCTCTCTTCAATAATTTTTTTTACTAGTTGGTAGCTGTTTTTCAAACAAAGAAAAGCAACATTATGCACAACGAATCATAAGTGTTTCTTGTGTTATACTGGGTCCCTTTTGGCTAGACGTTATCTCCAGAATCAGTTTTACTCAGGAAGATTCTTTGGTTTTCACTGATATTTACGTTATTTTACATTACACACTAATGATATGGAAACTAAGAACAGGAGCAAGGAATTGATTACTACATGTTCTTACGATTGAAAAAAAGTAATATTACAAGGATGGAAAGATACCAATTTGCCATCAGTTACACAATGATCCGGAGCACTTATCTCTCTTTCTATATTTGAACAATTGTACTTTGACCAGGAGTCTGTTAGAGGACCATTTAAAAATAAGGTTTGCTTATATCACTTATGTCCTTAATATCTGCTTTTTCTTCTTCTCAAGCAAACTTATTTAAATGTAAACAAATCATTTGTATGAATGTACACATGTGTATGCGCAATAAGTATCCATGTAAGCTCTTTTTTCTCCTTTTGCAATTTTTTTTTAACTACTTCTCTATTGGGGTCTCTGAAGGATCCAGTTCTGGCCTTCAACCCTTCAACACACTGCTCTTGGATGGCTTCAAATCCATGCCTTACAGTACTAGGATATTAAAGTACATAAAGGTACTTCAGAATACTTGTCTCCAACTCCTTAAACTAAACAAGTTTTTCCCGGGCTATACTGCAGCTGTATACATACCAAGTATCTTTTTGCCTTTGAGCCTGAAGTGCTGCCTGGTCCTATACGTATCACCTTTACAGACAGCATCCAATTCATGTTCTCCCTTCACTTCAAGTTTTCATCTTGAACTGCTTCTGCAGTATTTCTGCTTGACTGGGCTTATTCACTCAGTAGATATATTTCACTGTTGCTTCCCAAACCTCTTTCCCCACATGCTTTCCTTATTTATTAATAATATTACCATCTCACTTTTAAATCTATACTGAATTGATTTTATCTTTGACTCCTTCCTTCCTTCCTTCCTTCCTTCCTTCCTTCCTTCCTTCCTTCCTTCCTTCCTTCCTTCCTTTTCAGGAATGGGATGTTTCTCCCTTTATAAAGTGCAAAAATACCTCTTTTTACTTTTTACTTTGACAGGAACTCCAGCCTACTGCAGTCTTTTTTCTCATCCTAGCCTCCTGAGGTTTATTCAGGAATACGCAGCCAAAATAATACATCTTGCTTAATGCACTGATCACATAACATTCTTGCCTTTAAATCCCTACACTTGCTTCCTGCATATATCCTTCAAAGCTCACTATAATGTTGCTCAACCATACTTCCCATTTTAATATATCCTGGACACAATCTTGATTCCTTCCACTCTTGTATGATGCCTCATCTCAGTTTCTTCAAATTCCTCCTCAATGCATGATTTATTTCTATGTGAATCATGTCCAATCCTTCATTAAAAACAGTTTTACCATTAAGCCTATCTACAAGAAACAGACTGATTTGTAAGTGTAAGCAACTGAAACTGTTTTCTTTCCTCTACTGAATGCTGGACTACAAACACTTTGAGGAAGAGAACTGTTCTCTTGTACTCTGAAAGTGTATATACTCAAGGTGCTACATGTAAATAATATAATAGTACTTTTGTTATAATATATTCTTCACCTATATCAAGTATTAACTAGTCAAGAGGTATGCAAATATACAACTTTGTTCAAACACAAAAAGCCTGGGGTATAATTCAAGAAAAAGTCATTCATTTATATACCATTGAGTTCAACACTATTTTTTTCAAACAAAAATATTCAGTATCAACCTATATGTTTTAACTACTTCAATGATACTGCATTCCTATTTATTTGTAAAACTACAATCTGAGTTAGACATGACTATTTTTTGCTGAATTTAGATATTTAGGAATTAAATCATCCAATAAGCTAAAGCTCAAATATCAGTACTGAATCAGAACCACATAAATTCAATTATTTTATGCAAAGCGAGTTGACAAACAGTAGTTAATTATATAAATTAGATTTCACAATCATACAGATACAGAATAAAAATCTCAAGACAAGTACAGGTAGCTCTCGATTAGTGAGGTTAATGAGTCCCACAAAATAGTCGCATTATTCCAATTCCTACTATTCAAAGTGATATTTCTATGGAAAATATGGTAATTAGTTCCAGCTCAACAGAAAAAGGCAATGAAAATTTTTAAGTATAAATTTGTATATGTATATTAATGAAATATTACAGTAAAGAATAAAAAGAATATACTTCTAATTTAAATTTATGGTTAACAAAGTCACAGAGTAGATACAAAAAGCAAAATAAAAGCAAAAAAATTCTACTATAGATTCAGGCATTTCAACATCTCTTCCTATTTTAGTGTTGCTATGACATGTTCATGTCATTCAATTACATCAAATTTTTGCTCTAATGTAAGCTCTTCTTTTTAAAACTGGTTCTGTTTTCCTGACAGAAGCTTCCTTTACTCCATTTTGCACACACAAAGATTAGCAGCATCTAAAACCCCAAATGCAACTGCGTATGCACTAGCCTTAATTGCACACGCACTAGCATTGCATTAACTGAATTTTGGGTCATATTAAACACGACCTGGTATCAATTTACAATTCACACTAAATCAAATATCACATTATTCAAACTTGCACTAATTGTGACCTACCTGCACTGAAATGTAATACAATTCCATATACCTTTCACTGACAAAAAACTATTGGAATTTATGTACTAAAAACATATGCCCTAAACTAAAGATGAAATTTTTTTTAGAAGGAATGCAAAAAGGAAATAACAAAGTTTTAAGAGAAAAAGAAGAGTCCAACAGAAAAATAGTAAAAGAGTAATCTTAAGTCCTTTTACCATATCAAGAATATTTTAAGATAGAAATGTTTTTTTCTAAAACTCTTCTCTCCATTCCTGTTAAGGTTTCTTTTTTCCCCCAATGTCACTTCCTTGCCTCTCTTAGTGATCTGAACTATAAGCTAGTGAACCTTACTATACAAAACTATCAAGATTAAAAAAGGGTTTCTTGCAAACTGAGCAAATTCCTGAGGACTTCACAAAGGTATCAGTGTAGCTTTTTTGGAAACACTTTTTTGGAAGTGGTTTGCAATTGCTTTCTTGGTATGGCTTTGATCCTGGAATTTCTGGTTAACTTTCATAAATACTAATCAGGTCTGATCCTGCTTGGCTTCTCAAGATCAGCCAAACTGAATATGAAGGAGGCTTAAAAACAGAGGAATGTAATTATTTCATAGTACAGTCAGAATTCAGGGCTAATAGACTACCTCTCTTCCTCTACATTACTAACAGATACTCTATTCAGGCAATACTTGGGGCTGAGTCCTACCCCTCTACATCTTCTTACTAAAGGAAGACAAATAAGTGAAGAGTAACAGAAGGAAAATATTGCCAATGATCAATGCTAGCTCTGAGGACTTTTCTGTACAAAGCAGGGTTTGGTCTAGATTACCTCTGAGATTGGTTCCGATTCTATAATTTCCTGAAAAAAAATACCGAGTGGATGAGAGGGCTAACAGGGGCTACCATTTGTGGCAATAGTAACAAGGTCCTCCCATATGAATAGCGTGAACACTTTTAACATTAAGCAGTGATATATTAGGAAAACATCATTCCAAATCTATGTGAATTTATGACCAGATCTTTCCCTGCTTTTGATAACTGAAACAAATAAGATTTTTGATTAAGAAATGAAACTGAAACATTTTCAAACTGTAAATATGTAGCATACAAACTTTACTTACAATATTCATACTTTCGTAGAAGGAAACTCTGAGCACTTTTCCAACAAAGAAAATGTGTGTGTGTGTAATGTGTATGTAATGTGTGTGTGTGTGTATAAAATATTTATTTTAAATGAATTATGACATCTAATACATACAGGTTCTTTTTGTTACTTACCACTAATGTTGAGATCATAATCTCCTGCAGTAATCACATTAGCTAATAATCCTTCAGCAGGCTGACTAACAGTCACCACATCATTCAGAAGTTTTCGAATAGCTCCAGGCTGAGGTGGCTGAGTAATAATGTTGTTGACAGCTATTTTCAAGTTTTTGATTACATGAAGTTGGTTGTTAGGGTCTCTCATGTGCACTGAAATAAGAAAATAAATATATTTAAACTAACATGTTCTGATGCTATATACCTATTCCTTAATTTGTTTTTTTCTCTCTGAACATGTTCCCCATGGCCCCAAACTATTCTACCCTCTGAAACTTATATGGGAAGTGCACCATTAGAAAAAACTAATTGCCAACTGGCTTCAACATTACTTATGCACAAACATAATTGGATACAGCTCCAAATGTTCAAAATATGAATAAAATTGTCTTAGACTACAACCAGAGGACTTCCTGAGATTTAATTCTTTTTATTACAAATTACAAATGCATATGTGAAAATGCTAAAGCTTATCCTTTTAAATAAAAAAAGAGTACACTGAGGTTCAAACAAAAATACATAATTTTATCTGTTTTCAGCAGAACATTTCTGCTGCTAAAAAAAAATAAAAACCCAACTTAGCATAATTCAAATCAAGCCTTGCCTTCTTGCAACTCAGAAAATATCTCTTACATTATCATTTTGACTATGTCATCCACCCATTCATAGTGATCTACAAGTTCCTTTTCTAAATTCACACCAAATAGAAATTTTCCTTTGTTCTGTCTTTTTTTTTCCCTCAGTGTCTTACATTTCCAGGCATATATTGCATTTGCTTTTGTTACAATATTTCCTAATATTAGACACATCAAAATAAGGCAAGCAATATTTTCATTACATGGGACTGCTATTGAAAAAGAACCCAACTTCTTTCACTGCACAAGAGATGGGGACTCTCTCCCACCTCTCAGGATGTGCTCAGGCTGAATCTGAGCAGAAGAGACAGTCTGGTAACTACACATGTACCAAGACATGTAGGGCTTTATAGGTAAAAATCAGCATCTTGAATTGTACCCAGAGGCCTATTAGTAGCCAATGAAGCAGCCAAGAAGCAGGTATAATATTACTAAACTGATACCTCCTTGTTAGGAGTTGAGCTACTGCAGTTCTACCAATTGCAGCTTTTGAGTTGTTTTCAAAGGCAGCCCCATGTAAAGTTTGCTTTATCATTTAAATATCTGGCATATTCTTATTACTAAGAAAAAATATTTTTTGTAAGGCAGTTTAAGGTTTGTTGTGAGTTATTTTCCATACATCAGCAGAACCCAGCGTATGTCTCCCAGTTCATCATTAACACAACCATTCGGCTTTACCAGAAGGTACAAGATGGCAGAAAACCCAGACGGGCAGCAGCTGCCTTACGCAGCTGGCACATTTCGGCGAAAGATAAACTGGAAAGTCTCCCCGCTCACCTCCTGGCTCAAATGAGAGACCTTAAGGGCCCGGCAGCCTCCCACACGCCCAGCTGGCGAAGGTGCTAACAGCTGAACTCCCCTCCCTGCCATGTAAACAACCCAGTTCCTCTCCCGCCGAGCGACACCGACCTTCCGAAGTGAGGCGACAAAAGGGCTTTACCAGCTCGCAGAAGCCCAGGTTGTTCTTGCGGGTGATTCTCTCTGCCTCCTCGCTACACAACGCGGCCACTAAAGGTACAAACGAGTCCTGGAGAAACTCCTGCACCGACTGCACTCGCTGGGCCATCTCTCCGACCGACAGAGCGGCCCACAACACCAAGCTCTAGCGGAGGACTTGCCAGACGGCCTTCCCGCCTTGGCCCGCTCTTTTCTTCTCTCGTCGTCTCCCTCTGTGCTGGAACCGAATCCGCGCCAATGAACACAAGATCCACCCCCCCCCCTCCAGCGCTAACAGCCTCGGCCTCAACTGCCTCCGTACCGGCCCCTCAGCGACCGCCCAAAGCCGCCATATTAGTTCTGAAAAAGACAACTGGGTAAACTAGGCCGGCAGCCTTTGCGGCTATCACGTGACGGGAGTGGACGGGAAGAAGTGAGACTCTTGTGGGGAGGAAGAAACGGGGCGGGGACAGCCGCTTGACGTGCGTCGTGCGTGCCACGTTCCTTGCTGCGGTAGAAAGAGCTGACTGAAGCAGTGACAAGCAGAACGCTGGGAAATGCTGGCGGTTTGGCAGCACTTCTCCCATTAGAATAGGGCGAGGGAGGAAAACGAAGTTTTGTTACAGGACAACAGCTTTAATGCTTGTCACTTGACAGAGGCTATTCTAGGGATGGGATGCAGGAGAGGAGAAGAGCGAGGGTGGTTAACTAGGTGACCCACAAACTGTTCGATTTATAGCCAGACGTGTACGTATGCTCAAGGCGGATTGCCTAGCACTTTTTTCAGTTTTTCTCACAATAACTTTAGATAGTGACTGGTCCAAAGTCATTCCAGCTGTCGTGGTTGAACGTGGATTACCTAGTCCGCATCCAATACTTTATCCATACAACAATGGTATACACTCCCAAATCTGTTTCTCCCCGACTGTTTTTTTTTTACGTTTGCCTGACCCACTGAACCACAAATTAGCCAACCATGTTTTAGCCTCACGTTTTGTGTGAAATCAGTAGTGAGTCAGTAGCTTTTATGAACTGAGAAAATTTGGTCCACTGGATAACTTTGATTCAGTTAACCATGGGAAGGGTATAGGAGGTACATTGCATCTGTGCTGTGTGTGATTTTTAAATTGTTTTAAAGGCAGAAATGACTGGCTATTATTAGTTGTTCTGGCTGAAAAGTGGATTAAAAGTGTTTCTAATAATGCCTCTTCGAATAAGCATGAGCAGTGCGTTTTCCTGCTCTTTTACTGAGAAACAGGGTTTAAGACAAAAAGTATGCATATGATTGCAAACAAAGTATTGTAGAAAAGCTGGTGTTCCCACTGCTGATTGTAGCTTCTCTACTAACATTTCTGCAGATTAATCCAAACCCAATAAAGAATTCTGTGTCCCTTGCATATTGACAGCACCTGAGTCCATTTCTCTATCACTTCATTAGGTGATTTCATAGAGAATTTAATGGTCAGCAGCTCTCCAAGGTTTCTTACTTTGAAGGCACAGAACAAGGATTCAATCTGTCCTTCTCCCTTACATGTATATCTCTGAGAAAGGGTTGTTCTATCCATCTCTTTCACCTACAGCCTAAAGTATGTATTATTTATACCATCAGACTCAAAAAAGTATTCCCAGCAGTTTATCATAAAAATATGAAACTTATTAAAGAACCTAAAATCAAGACACAACACAAATATATAACAATATATTTGCAGCAGCAACTGCTCATTCCCCAGAGTCCTCTGAAATAGCTCTGTCTTTAATAAACTTCTGGAAGGTCAACAATAAAATTGCTAGCCCAATTTGCAGAGGGAAGCTATTCCAAAATTTGGAGGCTAAATCTGAAAAATATTCTCTGAGAGCCCTGCCCTCTTCAGTTCACATCCTTGGATGGGCGGGGAAATTAAAAGATGTTAATGACATGTGTACACTGGATGAGTTAGGCAGGCCACTTCTATGTAGAAGGTAATCCTGTAAGTAATTTGGTGCCAAAACAAATACAGATTTATAGGTCAAAACCAACACTTTAAATTGTACTTGAAAACCTATTGGTAACCAATTCACAGACCACGAAGCAGGTATTATACAACAGTATTGACTTTGTCTAATAAGCAGGCCACCACATTTTGTAACAATTACACTTTCTGAGTTATCTTCTGAGGCAAACCCATGTAGAGTACATTGCAATACTACAAGCAGTGGTGATAATGCACGAGCCACTGCTGCAGGACCTCCTATTCCATGTGAGGGCTGAAATTGGCACACTACATAGATGGAGTAGGAGAAAGTCCTTTGGCCACAGCCTCCGCCTACCTATATAGTGGTAGCTGTGAGTCTAGGAAACCACCCAAATCACAGACCTGCTCTTTCAGGGTGAGCGTTACCCATTTAAGAGTTAGGACCAGATCCCTTCTGCACATACAGTAACTCAGTCTTACTTAAGGTTTTTTTTTTTGTCCCAACCATATCCAAACAGCCTCCAAATACCAGTTCAAGACTGCATGGCATCTCCTGCTTGGCCCAGGTGGAAATGCATGGCTGACAATCAATATACCAATATTTTGTCACTACAGACTAATAAATGACTTCTTCCAGTGACTTCATATAGATATTAAACAGCAGAAGGGAGAGGGTCAAACTCTGCAGGATCCCATAAGTGAGGGCTCAGGGGGCTAATCTATCCTCCCCCGCTGCCATCAACTAGCACCACCTGCTCAGGTAGGAGTAGAACCACTAAAACAGTGCTCCCAATATCCAGCACTTGCAGGCAGTCCACAGGATACCAGTCAATGGTATCAAAAGTTACTGAGCGGTTTAAGAGGACCACAAGAGGTATACTGTCCCAATCTATGTCTTGATGAATGTCAACAACCAAGCAACCAATACCATTTCTATATTTTGACCAGGTCTAAATCCAGATTAAAATAGATCTAGATAATCCATTTTCTCAAGTGTAGTGTAGACTCCTAATAGTAGAGTTGTGGAACAACTATATTCCTTGATTCTGAGTGGAGAGCAGCGGCCTTGGACAAGCCTCGGGCGAGCTCCAGTGCAGCGCAGTCCCTGTGTGGTGCGCCGAGCCTCCAGAGCAGAGAGCTTTGCTGTTCCCCAGCATGGCAAACCCCAAGGGGCACTGGTGCAGCGTGGCGAGTCTACTGAGCCCACCTAGTCTTGGTGCGGCGGAGAGAGCCCTCGCGGACCTTGGTGTGGGCAGCGACCTTTGGCGAGCCTTGAAACGATGTGGCACCAGGGGGGGTGTGCAACGAGCTGCAGCGAGTCCTGGTGAGCCCCGGCGCGGCGCGGGAAGCCCCGGCGAGCTCCAGCACGGCGTGGCACACCGAGCCCCGGGCCCAGTGGGCCCAGCAAGCCCTGGACACAGCATACCCAACCCCAGGTCCAGCAGGTGCAGCAGGCCCTCATGTCGCACAGTGAGCTCTAGGGGCCCCTGGAGCAGTGCTGCGAGCTCCAACAATCCCGGGGCTACACGTGCCTTAGTGAGTCCCAGAGCAATGCAGCAAACTCCAGGGATGTGGGAATTTACAGGCGGCTGGAGTCCTGGGAGCTTGGTGGTTTGGTGCAAGGACCCTGGGTGGGTTGGGGGGGCCGAGGCCATAGTGGACTTGTAGTCCAGCTGTGGAGGAAGATCGTCTGGCTCCAGAGGAACAGCCAGACAGGGGAGCAGCCAGACAGCATACAAAACCAACAGCCCTTGGTTTTAAGACTGATGAACTGGGGATTAGAACCTAGCCACCCCCATTTAACCTCCCCCCAGGGCCAGTGGAGAACCGTGGGGTCCCTCCAGTGTGAGTCTGGGACTCCTTCCTGGGAGTGAGAGTCTGGGAGGGAGTCTGGGAGTACATCAGGATACTAGGATCCACCTTCTGGGTGGAAGACAGGAGGTGTGAGGGAGTGAGTGGGATGCCCACCCTGCCAACTAGTAAGAGAGGTCGTGCAGGGGGGCAGAGGGAGTGTAAGGTTCGGTGGGGGATGGGTCCTGGTGGCGCTGACAGCATGAGTTGGTGTGCCAGGGCAACCCTCCCTCACCTGTGAGTGTTTGGGTGTGAATGAGGATGACTGGTTGGAAGGAGGGACCCTTGCCCCGGATTAGAGACCCTGGAGGTCCAGGATGGGAGGCATCTGGGCCCGGAACCCCCGGGGACTATGCGGTGGGCTACACTATTAAGGTGGTGACAGGTAGGGGACGATATGGCAGGAGCTGGAGGGCAGGCCATCTTCGGGGAAGATACCCCTGGTGTGTGTTACCGGTGGCATGTTCAAGCCCTCCTGACTCATTCCCAGGCCCTGGTCAGGAGGTTCATAGGAGCCCTGGCCTTCGGCTGCTGCTGCTGCTTAATGCCAGATCAGTTAACAACAAGGCCCCCCTCATATGTGACTTGATCACTGAGGAGGGGGCAGACCTGGCATGCATTACTGAGACCTGGCTGGGGCCCGAGGGGGGGGTGCCCCTCTCAGAAATGTGCACAGCTGGGTTCTTGGTGTGGCACCAGCCGAGATGCCAGGGCAGGGGAGGAGGGGTGGCTGTTGTGATCCGGGAATCTCTAGTGGCCTTCAGGGGCATTGCTCCACAAGTTTCCGGCTGTGAGACACTGTTCATAAGGTTGGGTTCCTGTGAACAGTTGGGAGTTCTGCTATTGTACCAGCCAACCTGCTGTGTGGCGGCCTCCCTGCCACATGGCAGCCTCCCTGCCTGAGCTGCTGGAGGCCATCTTGGGGCTGGTGGTGGAGTCCCCCAGGCTTATGGTCCTGGGGGACTTCAACCTGCCGTCCCTGGGACGGTCCTCGGATGCGGCTCGGGAGTTCATGGCTACCATGGCAGCCATGGGCCTGTCTCAAATTGTGTGGGACCCAACCCAAGACAGTGGCCACATGCCAGATTTGGTCTTTTTGTTGGAGCAATGGCAAAGTGATCTGAGGGGAGATTTACAGCTTTCCCTGTTGTCATGGTGACCCTGAGTTTCTCCTATGCCACCTCCCTCCGCAGGGAGGCAGGACCCATGCAATTGGTCCGCCCCCAGCATCTGATGGACCTGTCAGGGTTTCGGAAGGAGCTGGGGAGTATTTCCATGGATCTGCTGCACGGATCAGGGGAGGCCTTGGCTGCTGCCTGGAATAGGGAAGTGGCTGGGGCCTTGGACAGGATCATGCCTATGCAACCTCTCTTGCCACATCAGCCCCGACACTCCCCGTGGTTTACGGAGGAGTTGAGGGTGATGAAGAGGGTTAAGAGACGTCTAGAGCACCGCTGGAGGAAGACAGATCGAATCCGACCGAACAAAGGTTAGAGCCGCTATAAAGGCCTACGTTGTGGTGATAAGAGCAGCAAAGCGCCAATACTTCTCCGCCCTTATTGTGTCCGCGGAATGCTGCCCGGCAGCCCTGTTCAGGATCACTAGGTCCCTCCTTGGCAAGAGGAATGTGGGGGTTCATTTGCAGGGCCGTGCAGAGGAATTTTCAGAGCATCTGCAGGACAAAGTCGCTCGGATTCGTTCTAAGTTAGACTCTGAGCATGGGGCAGGGTCTGGGGAGATACCGGGAGACCGTTCTTAACCCAGTTATCTGGGAACAGTTTGATCCTGTTGATCCTGAGGAAGTGGACAGGATCCTGGGGACTGTGAAGGCCACCACTTGCCATCTTGACCCATGCCCCTCCTGGCTGGTGAAAGCAGCTCGGGAGGTGACATGCGGTTGGATCCAGGCGATGGTTAATACATCCTTGCAGGAGGGAGTGTTTCCAGCTGCCTTTAAGGAGGCGTTGGTGCACCCCCTCCTCAAGAAACCCTCCCTGGATCCTACTGTACTGGACAATTTTCGTCCAGTCTCCCACCTCCCCTTTTTGGGGAAGGTGGTTGAGAAAGTGGTGACATCATAGCTCCAAAGGGTTCTGGAGTAAACAGATTATCTGGACCCCTTCCAGTCAGGTTTCAGGCTCAGTTATGGAATGGAAACAGCATTGGTCACAGTTATGGATGATCTCTGGTGGGAGCAGGATGGTGGAAGTGTGACCATCCTTGCCCTCCTTGATATTGCAGTGGCTTTTGATATCGTTGACCACGGTATCCTGTTGGGACGACTCAGGGAATTGGGGGTGGGCGGCACAGTATTGTGCTGGTTCACCTCCTTTCTTCAGGGCCGATCCCAATTGGTGGTGATAGGGAGTGAGAGGTCCCATCTTCGGCCCCTCCTTTGTGGGGTGCCGCAGGGTTCGGTTCTCTCTCCACTCCTTTTCAACATCTACATGAAACTGCTGGGTGAGATCATCCACCATCATGGGATGAGGTATCATCAGCATGCTGATGATACACAATTATACATCTCCATCCCAGGTGAAGTAAGTGATGCCATGACCGCCCGTTCACAGTACCTGGAGCTGTAAGGCTCTGGATGGGGAACCACAGGCTTCAGCTGAACCCTGATAAGACAGAGTGGCTGTGGGTTAATGGCTCCTCTGTATCCGGGACTTTGTCATCTTTGGTGCTGGATGGGGTAGCACTGCCCCAGACAGACCCAATGCATAATCTGGGGGTCCTCCTAGACTCACGGCTCCTGCTTGAAGAGCAGGTGGCAGTCGTGACAAGGAGGGCCTTTGCACAACTTCAGGTTGTGCATCAGTTACGCCTTTTCCTGGATTGGGATGCTCTTCGAACAGTCACTCATGCCCTGTTATCTCCCAGATAGACTACTGCAATGCGCTCTACATGGGGCTACCCTTGAAGAGTATCCAGAAGCTACAGCTGGTCCAGAATGCAGCCGCACGGGCTATTTTTGGAGCCCCAATAAAGGCCCATGTAACGCCGTTGCTCCGTGAGCTGCACTGGGTACCAGTTTGCTTCCCAGTCCAATTCAAGGTGTTGGTTATCACCTTTAAAGCCGTACATGGCATGGGACCAGGTTACCTAAGGGACTGCCTCTCCCCCATGATTTCAACCTGTCCCACCCGATCACACAGAGAGGGCATGCTTCGGACCCCCTCAGTAAAAGAACTCCGATTAGCGGGGTCCAGAAGGCAGGCCTTCTCTGTGGTAGCCCCCACTCTTTGGAACATTCTGCCCCCGGAGGTGTGATTGGCCCCCCCACTCCTGGCCTTCCGGAGGGCTTTGAAGACCTGGTTCTGTCACTTGGCCTGGGGTGGGGAGGGAATACTTCAAGCGTGGGGATGGCTAGCGCCATAGAGGCCTGCTGTCTTCAGCCCCAGATTCTTCATCTTCTTGGACCCTCCTTTTCCTCTTTTTTAGTAATGTTTTTAAATTTTGATGTTTTATCAAAACCATATATTTATGGTTTTAATGTTTTGTGTGAGTCGCCCAGAGTCCCCCATTGGGGGGAGATGGGCGGGGGAGAAATCAATCAATCAATCAATCAATCAATCAATCAATCAAATAAATAAATAAATAAATAAATAAATAATCTGGCCTGAAAGCAGTCATCTGGAAAATTGTTTATAAAATAGCTTTACTATTTGGATACAAAAATCACACTTCATGTGTGACAGTATTTATACTCTTTTCATAAATTATACTCTTGGTTTATGAAAATAAATAAAATGGTATTTACTCACTGGCCTGATGCCAGGTGACATAGACAGCTCCTAGTTTGTCAGCTAACAGCTGACATTTTTTGGCTTTTACTTTTTACTGTATTATTTAAAAATAAAATAAAACTGACAGTGACCAGATCAGGATTATAACTACCACAGATGACATAGAGAAGGTTTTGCCTCTCCTGCCTTTGTGCCTCTATTTTGTCCCCCTTGCAGATGAAGAGACTGGCGTGAGAACAACTCCAGCTTGGGCTGCTTTAGCTTCCTCACTCTATGTTCAGAGGGCAGAGGGACAGTTGACCAGATAGGTACGATGCTGTCCAGGTCCAGATAACCTGGAGAGCCTGAGTTATGGAGAGTTAAATGTATGACTAATCTTGATTGTAGTTGTACTGAACTACAGTTGAATCATGGCCCAGATCCAGACAGAATGCCGGTCTGTGGATAATGTTTTGGT
Source organism: Liasis olivaceus (assembly GCA_030867105.1). Classification (NCBI taxonomy): domain Eukaryota; kingdom Metazoa; phylum Chordata; class Lepidosauria; order Squamata; family Pythonidae; genus Liasis; species Liasis olivaceus. The sequence goes on along the minus strand of CM061350.1, from coordinate 42,797,231 downwards.
ATCTTGGGTTCTTTTTTTTTTTGATTAGGTGTCAAAAACTTCTCATCAGTCACTGCCAAGCCAACTTAAAACAAGGAAGATCATTTTGTTTCACATATGTACACACACATTTTTAATCATGCATGCAGCAAGTAGTAGCAGCCATTCAAAGCTGTTTGCTTTATGGGTTGTATTAAATGTATATGGCATGCTTATTTTTGCATATCTAATCTATATACAGTACTTGAACAATGTGAAAAATACTGAATGTTGGATATAAATATTAATATCTGTGGAAAAAGGTATTTCTCCTTTTGCACAAAACCTGAGAGCACAATATTAAAATAAATAAATTGGGGAAAGGAAACATTGTGTTTTAAACTACTGTCATTTCCACTGAAAATTTTCTTATTTCTCAAAGCTGTATTAATTCAGTTATCATGCCTTGATAGAGTCTCAGTTATCAGGAGTTCACACAAACTTGATAGTTAATATAGCATCCTTGCACTTCATTATCTTCAACACAATATTTAATAAACCATCTTAATCATCCAAGTGACTTTAGATGACGTACAACATACTAAAACAAGACATGTAGAAAACAGTAATAAACAATATGTATCTATCTTAGAGAAGGAAGCATCAAGGAATAACATCTTAATATCAGTAATTTCAGTTATAAGAATTGCTTTTATCTTCACAGAGACAATTTGATGAGTCAATAGTTGGATAATTTCATTTTAAAATATGGATTAATGATTGCTTTGTGAAAAGCAATTTTATGAAAAGTTGAATTTGCAGGTTCACAACTCAGCTCACCTAGAAGGGAGATTCAGTGTGGTAGGAGACATTATTACACTAGATTCATTGTTATCATACTTATTACCTGTTGTCTGTATTGCTTTCTACTATTTATTACTCTTGCTCCTTCTGTTATCTTCCCTTCTGTCAAAATGAAGACATTAAGATCCTTGGTGCAGGGACTTTATAATGTTATTTACTTGACATTAGATTTACAAATCCTTCAAAATGTCGTTCGGCAGGACTATGCATCAAGTGTTAAAGCATAAGATTTGCATTCAGACACTTAAGGATCTTTCTAAGACAGCTGAGAAAGATCTTGAATGTTGCTGCTAGTCGTAATAAACACCACTGACATATTAGGGCAAGAGCCATGTTAGTCTACGGTGGCAAAAAATCAGGAGTCTGGTGGCACATTATCTGACTAACAAATTTTATTAAAAGGCATAAGCTTTCATCTGATGAAGTGAGCTGCAGTTCACAAAAGCTGCAGCTGTTCACTTCTAATACAATTTGTTAATGGGAAAACGTACTACCAGACTTCTCCTGATTTTAAATGCTAACAACTTTCTTATTTAATGCTTTTTTACATTCATTTGTCCTTGGGTATGTTGATAGGATCCAGGGTTTGATAAACAATTATTATAAACATCTTGACAAGCAATCATAGCAATTTCAGAATTCTGCTGTCGTTAAAATCAGAAAAGAAATAAGTTGGGCTACACGCGCCCAATCTCTGCAACGCATAGAGAAATTACACAATTAACCACAAGAGGGCAGCTAAAGCAATTCTATTAGAAAATAAGGGGAAAAATTGACAGTAATGAAGCCAAAAAGCCTTGCAATATTGTAGGACAATCTAATAAGTATATTCATAACTACGAATTGCCAAGGAAGAAATCACGTATGTGTAAATGTATATCATTAGCCCAGACCTATCTTCCCCTCTAAGATTCTGTCCTCTGTAATGCATAGCATCTCATTTCATGGTGCTATTGTTCGTTAATTACTTTTATTGTTACTGTTAATTACTTTTTACCTCTTCTTCCCGAAAAACCCAAAGGTGGCTGTATACAAATGATTAAAGAGGCTTCTCAATAATTGCTATACAGATCTTCCTTTTTATATCCTGGCACATTCTGTAGCAAAAAATGTTATTTAGGACAGGTTTCCTGAATGTTTCAAATTATGTTTCACTGAAGCTTTAAACTAATTCCCAGAGTTGTAACCACCAGAGTTGCAATGAATGTGTGGAACTGGCTAGCAGGGTATTTATGAAATAAAATACAGTCTCACTTTTCCCACACTGGTGTTATTTCTGGAATTCTGTTTAAATAGCCTTTTTTACAAAATAAAGATTTTTACTTTGTTATATGATTGGTGTCCGTTCACACATCTTGTAAAAGTAAAATAAGGCCACTACTTTCAGCAGTGGGCCACCTGTGAAATTACATGTGTGTATACCTATTTTTATCTGTAATAAATCATGGGAATATTTGCACTGATTTATTGCTTTTAGACCAAGCAATAATTCAATTATCTGGGAAAATATAAGAAAACAGCAAATAATGGTGAAACAATGTTTACTAAAACCAGCACCAAGAGTAAAAACAGAATAACATAAGAAAATAAAACACAGGAAAATAAAGTAGTAGGACAATTTAAAATTACTGAACGCAGTCATAAAATACTGGGGAAAGCAAAAAGGAGCTCATGCCACAAATGCAACATAGGAGCATCTGCAGAGAAGATTTTCAGACAGAAAGCTGCCGCAACTGAAAACCCTTTCTGTTATAGCCATTTGCCTCAACTTAGGGGCAAAGATGTTTCAATTAAACCTAACATTTAGAATTGGGCTAAATCGCAACCAGTGCACGTAGCAACATAGAATAAAAGTGAAGGAAGTGTCGGGCTAAGACCAGGGAAACCCAGGTTCAAATCCACCCACAGCATGGAAATTCATTGGGTGACTTTTGGCCATCTCTCTCAATCCACCCCAACTAGTTGTTGGGGAAAAATAAGAGGAAGGAGCACTAGTTACACTGGCTTGAGCTCTTGGAGGAAAGGTAGTATAATCAACTTACACATACAGTAAACGTTGCAATGGTTTTTCTTTTGAAGCCTGTTATTGCTGAATATTAGAGGTAGTGGAACAAATCCACAAAGCAAAAACAAATGTCATTGTTTGGGCCAGTTTAGCAGACAAACAGAAATGCTAGGATGCAAGCTGAAAGAAGTTTTATAAAATATTACAGCTGCCTGTGTTCCTTTGTCTTATGTTTGTCAGATATGCTCATTAAATGTTATTTCTTCACCTACTTTATTCATTGAGCTACGATAAGGACTGAGGCTACAGAATGCTGACTCTTTACAGAAAACAATGTAAAAGATAGGCGTATACCTCCATTCTAGGAAATTTGGGAAGAACTAGCTCTGTGACAACATATGCTGACTTCAGGTTCAAAAGATTTAGAGAACTGAATTTCTGGAACATCTTTTGTATACTTTACTACGTTGAACAGAACGTTGTTCTTAAAGAACTGGGTAAGAAACTTACAAAAATCATTTTGAATTAGAATCGAAAGCAAACTATGCTTTTGTCTGAGAGATAGGGAACTGGAATTGGAATTAGTATTGTTCTTTTGTAAGAGCAAGAAAACGTCTGAAGAAATCCCCTGGTGCTTTATTAACCTTCTATATTTTTGATAGCTGGGAATTAGATAAAGTGGCAACTCAGATTGTTTTGTCTCAGTTTGATTGGCAATATGTTCCCTGAATCTTTTTGATATACAAATTACAGTGTCAGTCCCAAAAAGAATTTAACTAAACAGTTCTGAGTCCTAATACTGTACAGAAAAATGACTAGAGAAATAGAAAAGAATGCCTATGGTTATTTAGAGTAAGTGGTGGGAAGAAGCTGTCAAAAGGAAGATCAAGTCTGAAAATGGCCGGATCAGGCTGGGTGTTGCGGAGAAAACATTCCAGGAAGAATTCCTTCGTGCGTCCCTATGGGAGAGACTATTGGGCAGCAGCTTGGAAAGTTGCTGGCCATTTTACTTCCCCACTAACTGCCACCCCCCCATCACTCCTAGTCACATGACCTACCCTGGAGGGTATACAGCCTGCCCCATGCTTTCCAGTATGAATGCATTCAACACATAGGGATGCAGCACAAGAGGCAAAACATAATTGCAACACATTACTGCATTTCAGACACGACTTAATGACTGAACAGCAACAACTGCATTTCACAGAAAATGCAAGCACCTCATTTGGCATTTACAGAGTTGAAAAGAAATCTAGAAGTTATGCTTTCCCTGCCTTGTTTGAAAAACAAATAATCAGCCTCTCAGCTCTGAAGCAGTGTCACTGATATAGGAAGGGTGATTTTGGCCTAGGGATTTCAAGGAGGGGGGAGGGAGAGGTTAAATAAAAAGTTGCTAAGCCTAGTACTGTAGAAGCTTAATACACCAATTCGCTTGGATATTTCTGTTTGTAAAATATCCAAAATCGCATAGCCAGATCTGCAGTGTGTCTGGAAAGGAAGCTACCCCCCCCCCCAAAAAAGGGAGGGGAGGAATCATGCAAGACAGAGACCCTGTAGACTGTTGTATACAATGCACAGTGGCTGAATACATATACAGCATGCAAAGCCAACGCCAAAAAAACACAGCACATGATGCTTACTGCAATACGTAAACTCTTTCAATGAAACAAAAGGAGTAAGTAATTGAAAGTAAGGGGATAAGAAGAAGTCTTACTCTGCTTTAGGGTAAAAACAAGTTGAAGAAAATGCCTCCTCAATTTCCCACTATAGGGAAAAGTCTACCCAGACAACACTTTCTTTTGAAATTGATTTGTAGATAGTAGGAACATATTCCAAAATAAACTTGCTGCAGTCCGTGAGGAAAGGAAACCCCCAAATGCAGAATTAGACAATACATTTTTTAGAAAAAGCAAAAATTACACACACAAGTTTGAGTTCCTCAGCATAAAAAATAGAAGAAAATAAAAAGTTAAGACTTGGGGTCATGAAACCTGCAGTATAGATTCAGTGTAAAGATAAAAACTACAGATTGAATTAGTCATAAGTTAGGTGTTAAAGCTTTCAAAGTACATCAAGTATTACTGAACAAAGAAACAATGGCTGATTCCCATAATTCAGGAATCTGAAAGGCCAGCTATTTCAATCTCTCATCTTAGGCAAAATGAACAATGAACAGGCATGGAAAAGAGGTGAAGAAAATGGAGGGGGGATCAAAATGTGTCCTGTCCAAAAAAGAAAAAAATAAAAGATGATGTTAGAGTGTGCACTTTGAATATAATTCATCAGTTTATGGAGACATGAAAATACAAAAAGAAATGCAATTGTAACTTACTTTCCATCATGGTTATTATATTATTTAAAATTGGGATACAAATGCATATAAAACACTGTTTTTCAAACATGTTCCTACAGTTCAAAATGTATTTATGGATTTATTGGATTTATACCGTGTGAGCGACTTACGACTTGCTGCTGGCTTCCCCATTGACTTTGCTTGTGGGAAGCTGGCAGGGAGCTTCAGAAATCTTCCTTCCTTCCTCCCCTCCCTCCATTTCCACATATAATATAGGCTTGCACCGTTTGCCCTCCCCTCCCGACCCTCAAGAGAGCCCCAGTGAAGTTTCCTCCTCCTCTGCTGATCCACAGAACTGCCTGCCACTTTGCTGGGGAGAGGTGAAACAAGGGGAGCCACAGACCATGAGGAAAACTGCACCCCCATTCCCCATTCTGGTGTGTCCCCAAGGGCCCTGCTCCCTCGAGGAAGGGGGCTCACCCGTCAACATTGTTCAAAAATTCTTGCCCTATGATGCACGATTTCGCCCAGTCGAAGGTTACAGACATGAGAGTATTAGTAGTATATAGATCAGTGATGGTGAACCTATGACACACGTGTCATAGGTGACACACCACATTTTGGTGACACACCAGTGTTCACCAATACCTGACAACTATTCTCCCTGTTTGAGTTACCAAAGAAACTGAGTTTGTTTCACTTGTATTTCGTTTTTGTAATTATTTGGTTCTTTATATAATACCAAGCATCACACGTGATCGGACTGGGGATGGGGGGGTGACACGCCAGCGGATTCAAGTTAGGCATTTTCCGAATTTTTTTCACACTGGTTTGCCATCACTGATATAGATAGTTGGCCTTTGGATTCTGAATGGGAGCACTGCAACATTTTAACTTCATTTGTAGACTAGCACCTAAATCACAATGATTAGATGTGGTTTCTAAAGAGAAGCATGCAGTATAATAATGGTCTCATTTGCATGTGGCCTAAGCCAGTTTTTAAACTATTTTTAAAGACACAAAACACTAAACCAAACTATGATTTCAGTTCACACAGTGTTAAGCTAAAACATTGTGGTTTGCTATGTTCTGGGAACCCAGTCATTGCTTATAATCCCTGATTCTTTGATATTTTTGCAAATTTATTTTTATCCAGTAAACCATGAATAAGCAAATATTTGGGTTAGTATGGTGAGTAAATCCAAGATTTACAGATTATGCTAGCTAAAACCATTGTCTTAAGGCAACATGTGAACATAGAAGCGTTTAGTTTTAGCAGGGGACAGTTGCTTAGTGTTTTCCCTTGTAGATTTCATCCTTTTCTAGCTTTAGTCTTTTTCTTACATTCAGCTGGGAGAAAGCGTTTAACAAAAACAAGAAAATCGAGCTCGGTCATGAAATAGCTGGCTTGTTTCCTTACCACAATGATGGGTGACACGTGTATGTAGCAAAGAGTATTTTAGAATTCAATCCTAAACACTCCGAGTAACAAATTCCCTTCGGCCCAGTGGGAATCATGTCTGGCCAGCCATGCAGAGGCCATTCGCAGATCATCAGGCTCTAAGGGAAAAAAATACAAAATATTGCGCCAGCCAATAAACGAAGCCAGGACTCCCTCCGATCCCTAATTTGTATACCCGAAGGTGTCAGGTTTCACCGCACTGACTTCGACTGGCCCTGTCACCGCCAATAAAGCTTCCGCAGGCTTTCGACTCTGCAGCCGCGGCAGAACGTCTCCGGGATTTTGTCCCAAAACAAGGAGGAGGTCCAAGTGAGCGAGTAGCCGCTTTTGTTTTGCTTCAAGGCGAAATCCTGCGAAACTGCCACAATTCTGGCTGTAAAGCATTTGAGCAGTGCGCCCGCTGCAAACACCAGCCCCAAAGCGTGAGAGCTCGTTTAGGAGATGGGATCGGTGTTAAGCGGCGATGGACGGGAGACGGCGAGGACGCCGGGTGCTGGCGGCCTCCAAGGCAGTATCCAGTTCCCACAACCGTCAGGTCGAGCAGGAGACGTGGAAGAGCAGCAACTTCCTTCTTTTGACTGCGCTATCTGCTTGGAGGTGCTCGACCAGCCCGTGAGGACCAGATGTGGCCACATGTAAGTGCCACTTCTCCGAGTTAGGTCTGGTTGGGAGGTGGGAGCTGAATTGTACGTTGGTCCTGCTTTGAGTTGGAGGAAGTACAGATTGTCCTCCTCTCCCGTTCACATCTAAAATGTTTGTTTCTATTTACGTCTGCGGTGCTTTGCAATGCAAACTTAGTGGAAGTAAGTCCCACGTGTTACTGTGCAGCTAAATTCAGTATGAATATATAAAGATTTTTCATAAAACCAGAAGACGAAAAAATGTTCATCCGTTTCTTATATGCGGTGGGGCTGCATTTAGCCCCAGTTTTGGTCCAGATAAGCTCCGTCTGTGGTGTTGGTTTTTAAGGAAGAGAATTTATGTCGAGGATGGTATTCGAAAACAAAAAAGTTGTGCCGAAAAAGAAAGAAGGAACTTATTAAATTTGAATCGTACAATTGAATGTTTCTGTAGCAGGTTGATTCATTCCTTTGATTCTTTTTTAATATTTTGGTAACAACCTAAACAAAATGTTCTGACAGAGAAGTAATATATTTTGTATAGTAGCAATCTTGATTAATAAAAGTGCTTATATTTTGAAAAGGAAATAATTTTGACGTTTCAGTCACCTGACCCAGGCAGTATACAAATAATATAAAATAAATAATACTGTATTATAAGAAGACAGTCCTGAATTTCAGATGCCTTCCCAAAGGAGAGTTAGACAAAAAACTTTGTCTCTATTGCTTAGTCTCAGCAAATCTATAATGATCCCTCCCTGTTTTACAAATTAATTTCTTGATGAACAGTCTCATTTTCCTTTCAGATAAATAAAGTAATTAAATGTTGAATGATTACCAATCTCATATACATTGCTTTCAACTTAACTCTACCTCTTTCTCTCCAAGATACTTGGGCAAGAGTCAGACCTTTAAATACCTGTGAATAAAAATCTGTGAATCATTCCTCATATTATAACAACTGTTGCCTCTTTTCAGGTGAAATCCAGGTGATTCACATTGTGGACAAAACACAACATTGACTAGTGTGAAATTTGCATTACCCCCAGCAGCCTCATTTAGACAGAAGAGTGAATCTGTGGGTTGACTGACCTGAATGAATTTCATGATGACAAGCCCCCAATTTTGTCTGACATTCTGGCTCAATCAAATGGATTTCATGGGTTACCTTATTATAACCCATGAAATAATAATAATATTATTATAGTCATAATAAATTATGGTGTGCAGTGATAGAAAGCTGTGGCAGAGAAAACATATCCAGACTGAAAGGGGCATGGCAGTCAAAACATTATTTGGCCAATCAATTTAAAACTGGATGTAAGTAGTGGAAGCCTAGCTTTAGTAGAAATGGAAGACATTTCTATTAGTTAAAAGTGATTGAAAGAATACTGAGGTCCAGTATTATGACTGGTAGTTAAAGAGTTGGATCCATGGAGCTCAGTGTGACTTCTAAAAGGCGTCAGAGTTTTTTTCCGTACACAATCCAAATCATACACACATCGCATATGGTGCATTTCAGTCTGGAAGTTAACAGTGTTAAAATGGGGTAGAAAGTGAGATAGAATGGATAGAACTGTTCTGAAATGCACAATATAATTTTGTCTACATTAAGTTTTGTGTTCAGGTAATAGACAAAGAGATTTATGTCTAGGTTCAAATACAGGTTCAGGTCTACCCTTAGTGAGAATCAGTTTGGTGTAGTAATTAAGGCATCAGGCTAGAAACCGGACGACTATGAGTTCTAGTCTTGCCTTAGGCCTGAAGCCAGCTGGATGCCTTGGGCCAGTCACTCTCTCTCAGCCCTAGAAGGAGCAATGGCAAACCACTTCCAAAAAACCTTGCCAAGAAAACTACAGGGACTACTCTTAGCCATGGAAACTTACTGAATAACTTTGGGCCAGCCACAGACACTCAGCCTAGCCTATATCTTAGTTGCTATAATGCTAAAATGTAAACCATCTTTTACTTCTGGAAAAAAGACAAGATATAAATTGAATGAATATAAGGATCTGTAAAACTGTCCTTATAAACTAACTTTATTAGGGATTTGACATTTTCTTCTGCTCTAACTATCACACTAGGATCCTTTAATACAAGTCCTTCAGACAAGTTCTTTTTTTGGGGGGGTGCTAATTTTCAAAACTTATTTTTAAGAAGAGAGCTGATAGGGGTCAGGTCTCATTGTCAAAAACCTATCCAAAGAAAGGTGACAATATTTCTTAACATCGTTATAGTACTGTAATGTAAATCACATTTCCTCAACTTGGTGTCATCTCCAAGACAGACAGTTACTTAGAGGTCATCCTGATGGTACCTTTTGTTTTATATATCAGTATCTAATTTCTGAGGCTTTCTAGGGTAAATTTGATCAGACTAATTTAATCCAGTCAGGGGCCAAAAAGCTTTCTTGAGGTTTCTTTTCATTCCTTTGAAAGCTCCTTAAAGTGCTTCTGTCCAGGCACTCCCTCCTGGGGGAAAGGGGGAGATAGGCGGGGAGAACACCTTTGGTGCCAATAACCAGCATCCAAAAACCTCAGTTGTCGATCCCATGAAGCAATCACTGTAGAATCAGAGGACTGGCACCAAAGGAGCCATAAAGAGCAGAGGCTGCTCTCTCAATAGTCTGGAAGCTGCTTGAGGATAATGTTGTGCATTCATGGTGGGTGGGGTGTCTTTGTGTCAGAGCAAGCAGGATATGGCAGTGAGGCTTGAATGAACATACTAACACCTTTGTCCTATTCCAACCTGAGTATAGCCCCAGAGTTACTAGTTATAGTCATGCATCCTCCTAATTTTTTTTTTTTTGTCTTTTCTCATTCTATACATCAGTACAACATTGGAAATTAAAAAGGAAACAGCATAAGAAACAAATACAGGAAAAAATAACCAGGCAAGAGCAAAAAGAGTCACCCATTGGGGGTGATGGGTGGCATACAAATTTAATAAATAAATACAAACAAACAACACATTATTGGGATGCATATATAAATACATTTCTAATATTTAGGAGACATATTAGATTTTAAATCCATTTAAATTCATATTATTTCTGCAAAAAGGATTTTATTGTAGACTGATACACTTAGGACTTATGTGATTAGTGTAGCTGAATTTGGCCTACATATTTGCATGACAAATTTACCATGCTTTGTGTTAGCAACAGTTAAGGCACTCACCCAATGAATATGACCCAAGAACACTTCAAACTGTAGTCAGCTGTTTTACCAGTCCATTTCTTGTTTGGTTAATATTCCAACAACACTTGCATTGGTTAGCCAGCTGGCATTAGTTTTTTCCCCTCCTCCCAGCCACTTTGTTTTCAAGAAAGAGATTTCACATGTTCCTTGGTAGAGAAAAAGAAAATGGAGAAGCAGAAATTAGGGCAACTCTATTTTGTAAAAGGTTCTGCACTGTTTTCCTGAAGACCAGGTTCAGGCATCACATTAAATTAAAGCTGGCCTTGCTGCCAATAAAAAACTATAGTTAATAATTGTGGCTGATAGCATCTCATCTAATCAAAAACTAAGCTGGTTTTCAGGTCCAGATGACATAGTAAACAAACCCAGACAGTAATGCTTAGTGCATCATTGATTCACAAATCATGCCACACCAGTATTTGCTTTCCCATAGGTTGTTGAATAATATATACTTGCAGAGTCATAAATTGTGGTTTACAAACTAGTATCTGGGCACACACAACACTAAATTGAACCAGATAATCAACACTATGGCTTAGCATGAAATGTGAAAATAGTGCAAAAATGTGAAAATAGTGGTGGGTGAACCATGGTTGATTGTTTATTGTGATGGGTCAACTCAGGCCTGACAATTGTCAGCTTTGACATTTTGTCATTTTCAGCAGTACAGGATAACTTTCCATAACCAAAGTCATTGCCAACATAATTTATATTCTGAACACCCCAAATGTAGAGAGTAAGGGAAATTACCTTGATGGAAATATGTAGGAACTGTTAGCTAAGCAAAGGAAGTTAAAGTATTTTTTAAGTCCAGAACTACAGGGTAACATTTGGAAGCAACTGAGGCAGACACCTCCCTAATACGGAAGAGGAGGAGGTGCAAGATTCTGTTATTGTAGCCAATCTCAATAAAAAGTAGCTTTAGCCTTCCTGTGGAGTTAATTTCCTGGTCTGGTTCTACCTAGTGGGGCTGACATCAAATAACATCTCTGTTTACCACTGGTTAATTTGGTTAATTTTTGTCTGTTAACTAAACATGGAGAAATCTATTTAAAGGCAGGTGTTAAAATTTAAGCCAACTTCAGTTACACATTTTAAAATGCATCCAAATCAGTTGAATAGGTCACTGTTTGGTACCAACATATTTACATGCAATGTTTGATAACTTTGGTCAACTGGTCTTAGAGTTTATACATAAAGAAATTTAAAGGTATTTCTTTTGAGTTATGTATGCTTAAATTTCTCTAGATTTATTTATAAGACATGGCTTCCCTTTATATCAATTCCTCCTTTACACTACATATACATTTTCCATGTTGATATTTCTATGGGCAAGAAGCAGTCTTTTGCTTTACCTTATGACATTTGAAGGAAGACTCTTTTTGAAAAATCATACTTAAAATAAAATTATTCTTGTGGAAGAAGACAATTAAACTACAGCTATAGCATAAGTTTCCTGTAGATAAATAAAATTTCAATCTGATTCATCTGACCCTTGGCCTTGCCCCATTAACTATGAGGGATGATTTTCAATCCACATGGAAACAGGCAGTGGCAGCTAAATCTCATCCTTGGGCTTGTCTCCAGAACTTCTATTCAGCATGGGATATGATCAGGACAAAGCACTCATTAAACAGTGTGCGGCAGACACAGAGCACCAAATTGGATATAGCCAGGTCCCCAACCTTTATTGTCGGTGAATCCATCAGGTACTCTGCCTCCCCTATGGCATACTTCACTGAACTCAGTACCTAAACACCAGAGGGCCTTCACTCTGGCATGATGCCATGCCCTCCCCTCAGCTTTCCTTGAAGGCCAGAGAGACAGTGCCACTGTGACTCTGGACACACAGAAACAACAGAACATGTGCTTCTCCAGTGCTTGTATTACAGAGACATTCGTACTAGCCTCATCTCACCATTACTGCATAAATACCCTGGGTATACAGGACAATTCTGTACCTCCCTGCTGCTTTCAGATTCCAACCCTGCTACAACACACAATGTTGCAGGTTCTGTGCAGCAGCGCTTAAAATTTACCAGATGATGACCTGTGCCATAAACTAGACTTAATGAGCATCTAGTTCATTATACTAGAGTGTTCTGTAATTTGATACAGTCTTCCACATAATAACCTTTATGCTCCCCTATGCCCATCTAATGCTCCTACCCTTCCTTTTAGATTCTTTTAGACTCTTGTTTTTATATATACTTTCTGTTTTAATATATTTTATATCTTTTAGCTTTTCATATTACTTTTTAGGCTCTGACGTATCTTCTATGCTTTTTAATTGACTGTACCCCAACCCTCCCTATGACTGTAATAAAGATTTGATTTGATTTATCGGACCCTTCTGTTACATATATATATTTAAAATTCATAGAGAATTATGAGTACTCAGCTTGGGGGCTCCTAATGTAACCATTAACTTTAAAATATGACCTAAATGTTTATTTACATTTAGAATGTATATTTTGCCCTTCTAGTTTTTATGCACTATTCCTATACATCAATATTATGTGCATTCAGTTTACTATACAGGACATTAATCCAGGTCTAGATTCCACACTACTAAGATTCCCTTTGTTTAATAATACTTCCCAGATTTCAGGAACCAGACTTCCCACACACACTGTGTAATAGTGATGCAATTCTGCTGCATTTTAAGCTGAGAGAGCTTGGAAAAAGATTGAAGGATTGAAAAGGTGTACTACTTTAGCTTTTGTTACAGTAAGCTTAGACACATCATCAGTGAAATATTTCATCATTCCATCAGCATTATCTACAGAGCCATTTAGCAGGAATTCCATATACATATATAGCATATCAGCTCCACAATTCATCACAATGCAAGTTGATTTCATTCTGCCACAGATAATCATTTCAGATATACAATGGTTTTCCTTCCCCACTGTGTGCTCCAGGATTTCATTTACATATACAGTACTCTGTTGTCTGATTCAATTTGAGAAAACTCAGAGGAAGTGTATTGTGAAAAAAGTATAAATATATTACATTTTCATTCAGAATAGTGAAGGATTACATGCCACTCCATGTAATAGTACATAGTGAAGGATTACATGCCATTTATTATTGGAAATTATGCTTATAAATGGAAGCTAAATTAAAACTGAAGCCCTTCTAAGTTTCATTTCAGCAAAAGGAAAAATGACTTTTTCAGTGGGTATAGATGTAGTAGTACTTTTTTTTATCCCACCTTTATTATTTTTTGTTACAAATAACTCAAGGCAGTGAACATACCTAATACTCCTTCCTCCTATTTTCCCCACAACAACCACCCTGTGAGGTGAGTTGGGCTGAGAGCGAGTGACTGGCCCAAGGTCACCCAGTCAGTTTTCATGTCTAAGGCGGGACTAGAACTCACAGTCTCCTGCTGGTGCCTTAACCACTAGACCAAACTGGCTCTCCACATGTGGTTAATTTTTGGCTAAATCTTGCGTTATATTCTTTTTGTAGCACTGACCTGTCCTATAAAGTGTTACTACTACTTGAGTTATTTTCAGTCACTTGTAGGCAGGTACTTTGATGCTAATGAGTAACTTTAGATAATGCAGAGATAGCCTCATAACAGAACATACTATCTTCTGTAACTACTCTTTATCAGTAGTCCAATAGGCTGGGATGCTCAAATAAACAAAATTATTAACAGACAGGAATCAATCTTCTTAGGTCGTGTCCACATTTTAGATTGCTTTCCTTAAAATAGGGTTTTGTGGAGAAACATGATTTTATTTTTATCTCTGTCAGATTCTGTCAGTCTTGTATTGCAACATGTTTAAGAAATAATACATGGACGTGTCCGTATTGCCGAGCATATCTTCCTTCTGAAGGGATTCCAGCAACTGATATTATCAAAATGATGAAAAATACACACCAAAACTGTACAGAATGTAAAACACAGGTAAATAACTATTGATACTACATAATTTACTATCTCCTATTAACAGCTTTCTAAACAATAATCCTATACACACTTCTTCAACATAATTTGTATTGAATGCTAAGCAATGTGTTATACCCAACTTAAAGAAATTTGAGTCTACCTTGCTTTATATCCTCACCTTTATGAAAATTATTTTTTTTAAATGTTAACCTGTAAGTGTAGAATTTTAACTAATAGTTTTGTTGTTGTTGTTGTTGTTGTTGTTTTGCATGATCCAGGTATGCCTTAGTGAAATGAGAGCTCATTTGAGGACTTGTGACCAATACATAGAAAAATATGGGCCTCTACAAGAAGTTGCATACCCTGAAACAAGGTAAGGTACACCTTAGTGAAATTAAGGATAGAGAAACCTATGGATTCATTAGCTATATTAGCTTTTCATATCCCAGTGGCTTGGGCATGTATACCAAAATTTGCTTTAGAGAGAGAAATGTACAATCTTATTTCTCAGGAGCAGATCGGTTCACTGTCCAAAATAGCTATCAACTGGAGAATGTATTTAGTAGCTAACATTGAAAATGTAATGGGTTTCTATAATGTCTGTCTGTTGTTTTCAGATATCCTTGTCCTTTCTGTCAGTATGAATTGGATGAAAACGATCTCTTGGACCATTTTCTCACTTTTCACAGAACTGAAAGAAGACCAGTGGTAACTTTCTTATGCTTGGGTTTATGTCTATATCCTTATAATCTCTTGTTTGATATATTAGATAAAGTTAGATAAATTAAAAGATGTATGTCATGGCATATTAATAACTGATATTTCTTAATTTTTCATCAGATGTATTGTTTTTATCTTTGCAACTTGCTGCCTAAGGAAAATTTTGTGAAATGTGGATTTCAAAGGCTTCAGAACCAAAACATCTCACTCTATTGTGCCATAGTGGGAGTACTCTGGAAATGTTAAAGCATTTTTTGGGTGTGATTTTTAACTTTCTCATTTGCATAAACCAGCTTTCTTGTGTTTCATCTGGGCAATCTTGCATGTATGAAATCCAGTGTGCTTGTTTGCTCAGAGAAATTGCAGTAAACATAGATTTAGAAAGAGGAAGGTATTTTCAGTAATCAAACAACCCTTAAGTGATCATCTACTGTGATTAATGTAAGTGCAAAAATGGTAATTCTCAATTTAAAATAATAAGTTATTTTCTTAGATTAAAATATATTTAAAGCTTCTTTGTGGTCTTAAACTCACTTGAGAGAATTGCCACCATATGTCAGGAAAAAAATTAGTTTGGTAGTTAAAACCACCCATGGCTACAAAAGTATTCATCCATGGAAGAGGTTCCCTGTTATGTCTGTGTATATGGATAGAGGCTTAGTCTGTCTTGTCTTCCAGTAATCCAGTGCTGGGAATATTATTCCATCATTCCAGTGTAACCTGTAACAGCAAGCAATTCTGCTGCATTTCTACATGTTATATCCATCCATGAATTATTACATTGGGTGTAACTGTTACAGTGAATTGGATAGATGGGCGTGTGTGTGGAGTGTCCCTCTTATACTTACTACAGATAGACTTACTGTAAACTTACTATAAAACAAACTCTTGGCTGAGTTCACATATTACGTTAAACCATAATTGTGGATTGTTGTTGTTTTGCTTACTATAGGAGAAAACTCTTAATGCTGTGGAACATTTAGAATTTAGAGACTATGTCATATGTGCTTTTCTGAAATGGCAGGAGACTTACATATTCACAAAAGTGCTCTTATGGTGGTTTTTTTGTTTTGTTTTGGGTTTTTTTGGTGCCTTTGAGTCAGCTTTTTGACTCCGGGTGACTGCCTGGACATGTCCCTACAGTTTTCTTGGCAGGGTTTTTTGGAAGTGGTTTGCCATTGCCGCCTCATTAGGACTGAGAGAGTGACTGGCTCAAGGTCACCCAGATGGCTTCATGCCTAAGGCAGGACTAGAACCCACAGTCTCCCGGTTTCTAGCCTGATGCCTTAACTACACCAAACAGGCTCTCTCAATATATGGTGGGTATAGACATTCACAAAAGACTATAAACTGGTGAGGATGCTCCCCCCAATTATATAGGATCCAGAAGCATTCTTGGAAATAAAAATGATGCTACAGACTAATGCTTTACTTTGTGGCATGCCATGTTCCCATTTATTTTTTTAAAGTAAAAACCCAGAGTTGAAGAGGGAGTCTGTTCTGTACCAAGGAATATGTCCATGGGTTTAATGTTGCCTTGCCCTCTGTTGTGCGTGCATTCATTCATTCATTCACTCACTCACTCCCCCGCCCATCTCCCCCCAATGGGGGACTCTGGGCGACTCACACAAAACATTAAAACCATAAATATATATAAATACATAAAACATCAAAAGTTAAAAAACATTACTAAAAAAGGAAAAGGAGGGTCCAAGAAGATGAAGAATCTGGGGCTGAAGACAGCAGGCCTCTATGGGGCTAGCTATCCCCATGCTTGAAGTATTCCCTCCCTACCCCAGGCCAAGTGACAGAGCCAAGTCTTCAAAGCCCTCCGAAAGGCCAGGAGTGAGAGGGCCAGTCGCACCTCTGGGGGCAGAATGTTCCAAAGAGCGGGGGCTACCACAGAGAAGGCCTGCCTTCTGGACCCCGCTAATCGGAGTTCTTTTACTGAGGGGGTCCGAAGCATGCCCTCTCTGTGTGATCGGGTGGGATGGGTGCATTTTGCATTAATCCAGCCATTGTAGTTTATAAACCATGGTTTATGGTTTATTATTTTGTGTGAACCCAGATAATTTTGATCTTTATAAAATAATTGATCTGTCTAACCTGTGAATTTGGTAATCTCTGATGCCCCACTGAGGTCTATGTGAATAGAGGGTACAAGTTTACAGATGCATAAAACTGAAAGCATTCTTGGAACATGAACTATTTTTGTATTTTCCCCATGACCTAGATAGATAACAGGACCAACTGATTTGCAGACAGGATATTTACATTCTTGTATAGCATTTTTAATATATGCTATATGCTGTGCAAAGAATAAGCTGAATTTAATGCTGATAGGGCATTGTGTCTGAAAGCTTATATACTGGGTTATTCAACTATCACCATTTAGATATAATTCACTTTTTTTTAGTAATTCATTTTGTACATTATTAATGACATAAATTAGTTATTTACTTTTTTTCCCCTTGAACTATCTATAGTACTGTCCAATCTGTCGTTTACTACCTGGTAATAGTCCGAGTTATTACAGCAGGAATTTTATAAGGCATCTTCAGCTCAGACATACATTCTATTATGAAGATTATATAGTGAGTAAATTACATTTTTTTCCTAAGTCCCTGCTAACCTTTCTTTATCTTAATGTCTCTCTGTATCTCCCATACAAGGACATTTGTAGATTTCAAGAACACTGTATCAGGGAAATTAGAAAGGTTACAAAGACTAGAGTTCAGTGGAGAAATAATCTAATTTACTTCCAAAGTGCTATGCCAGAGCAGTGAGTTCAGATGTTTAAAAGCAATCCAGAATTTACTGAACAAGTTCTCTATATGTGTTTGTTTTTGAAATTAAAGGAAACTAGGGATCGAAGGTAGAGTGAAAGAAAGCATATACAGGTAGTCCTCTACTTATGACCACAACAGGGACCAGAACATTTGTCATTAAGCAGTGCAGTCATTAAGTGAGGCGTCACAACACCAGATTTTGTGGCGGTCGTTAAGCAAATCACATGGTCGTTAAGTGAATTATACTGTTCCCCATTGATTTTGCTTGTCAGAAGCCAGCTGAGAAGGTCACAAATGGCTATCACGTCACTCCAGGATGCTGCAACTATCGTAAATATAGTACGTGCCAGTTGCTAAGCGCCTGAATTTTGATCACATGACCGTGGGGATGTTGCAATGGTTGTAAATGTGAGGACTAGTCATAAATCACTTTTTTCAGCACCATCGTAACTTTGAATGGTCGCTAAACAAATAGTCATAAGTTGAGGACTACCTGTATATTAAATAAGAATTACAAAGTTTTCACATATTAGGCATTGTAACAATATATACATATAAGTTAGCTTTCCCCAATTTGGGTTCCCTCCATATGTGTCTTCAACTGCCAAAATTCCCACCCTGTATGGCCATTGTAAGCCAGAAACCAAAAATAAAAATATACGTAGAGTAACAAAGGCCATAGATGAAAATGTTCCTATGTTTTGTTAATCTTTCAATTGCCCTTCACTGCTTTAAATTAAATTAAATTAAATTAAATTAAATTAAATCTTGTTCACTTGTTTCCTGCCACGTAATTGATTGGTGTGCGAAACTCACTAGTGGGCAAAAACTTTTTGGAGGCAAAAAAAGAACAAGTAACAAAATCCCAGCAATAAGTTTGGAGTACTTCATTCACATTTTCAGCTATTCTACAAAGCCTACCCCGTATTTTTATTTTTCCCCTTTCCAACTATCCGCTTACTGTAAATGGTTGGTGCTCATTATGTCAGCATAAGCCATTGATTTATCAGTTCAGCTCATCGATTAATTTCATTAAATCAAATTCAGCTCAACTGATTTCTTGTTATTCAGTATACTGAAATATTTAAGATGGCATAAAATCTAATCACTTGACCGTACAATCTTAGTATAGAAGCAGTGCTGGCATTACTCTAAATGTCTTGCTGTAGTGTTAAGAAAATTTGTTACGGTTATGCAAAGTGCTCAGAGGGAGGGTAGAAATCTGGTTGCTCCCTGAATCATGAATCTTTTATTCATGATTCTTAATATTTCTAAGAAGCATACTAGGAATTCATTGTAAAATTGTAAAATTCTGTTTTTTTGTGTTTGTGAACTCATTGGGAAATACATCCAACTATAATTTTCTTTTGCTTGGAAATGCAGTTTACAAGTTGTCCGATTATATGTGTGGATGAAGAACCAAGGGCATATCATCCTAACATATCTAAGCTTGGTGTGATCTAAATATTGCAAATAAAGTTATTATTGATGCCTAAAAATTTGTTTTCTTTCCCTACTAAGCAAGATTTTGCTTGTTGCAGTATTTTATTTGAATGTCTGACTTCCTTTCCTTCTTATTTCAGGACATAAATATTGTAGAAGAAGTTCTCATTGAAAGAGTCCTAGACCGATCAATTTTAGAGTATGTACATGTGAATAATCCAGGTACTGCATGATCATCACAAATGAATTTGGAGATTAGTCAAATGGATTACATTATGAATTAAAATGTTGGTTGTTTATACTGTTATTAACTAGTAACATACAAAACATTTTGAATTTTAAATATTTCATGTGTGAAACATTCCATTTCAAGTATGAAACAACTGTTCTGACCATTCCATTTAAAACAAAGCTATTTAAATTTCAGATTCAAAATGAGATGTTTCAAGAATGAAACCTTTTGTGTATCATTTACTGTCAATTTCCTTAAGTCTATAATTCATTTCTATAATCGCTAATTACATTTAGGTTTCAAAAATCCATTATTTTCCTTAAACAGCATATAGACGTTAGCATCAAGATAATCTTAACTGGTTGTGAATTACTGAGACTGAATGCATATCAGGACCCTTCTCAAAATATGCTTCTGAGTTCTGCCACCATTCATTAATTTCAGATGTGGAGAATCTGTTCAAACACTTTTCTGATGTGGAAAAATCTGTTCAAACACTTTCAAGAAATCTTTGCCTCTGATCAATCTTTCTATATGGCATTACACAGGCCAATCAGTACACAAGACCTTAATGAGGATCAATTAATATCCAGATTTTTATACCACCACAGTATAAAAATAGTCAAAGGAACTTATGAAAGCAAAACATGTATTTACAGTTTTGTTGATGCAGAAATTTAATATTTGCTTTAAAGTTGGCATGTGAGAGTGTTTGTAGTAGGCTACAAAACTCTTTATCATTCTAATTCATTCTCATCCTTTAATTTCAACATTAGGGAAAGGCTTATTTTCAATTTACACATGAAAAATCAAGGAACAACTTTCAGAATCAAAATACAGTTTTAAGTTTGTCTAATTATACATTTATGCCAGGTGCTAGGTTCTTTCAGTGGGAAGTAATTCTTCAGAATATGAATTGTTACTGCCCATTTTTCCTAAAGCAAAAGATACTATCAGGCTTTTGCCTAAAGTTTTGAAAAAAGGTGACCAAAGCTCAGATCATCTTGTGACTGCATTTCTAAGGGAAGGACAGAGTATTTATGATCATGCAAATGTTGCAATGCCAATGAGCAACTATTTGCTTTTTAAAACATTGCATCATTTCTCAGAGAGAAAACTATAACTTGGCAAACAAGAGTACATCATTACATAGTCCTGGTGACTTAATTGGATATATTAATGCTATATCTTATATTGACAGCAGTTGGGACAGTTGGGTACAGCATATTTCCATAAGGGAAAACCATAACTCAATCAGTTAAACAGTACTCAAAACTAGGATTAGTAGGAGAGTGAGTGTGTCCTTCCATCTTCCTCTATGCTGTATAACATATTCAGAATGTTTTGCAGAACTCTGTAAAACTAATTTATATAATTTAAAAAAGCATTTCCAATAATGCCATTGACTGTACATATGTTTTGTAAAAACTGTACATTCATGCACAAATATATGCATTGATGAAAGTTTCTAGAAGTTATTAAATTATGTGTATATAAAACATTCAAGGCTGAATGAGTGATGTATTTACTAATCAAGAACAATGTGAAATGCTGGGCCCCGATTCTAGCTTCTCTTATCGACCATACTGCATGTGTTCCCAAAGATTGGGGAGTAGCAATAATAATCCTTATATTTAAGAAGGATGAGAGAAAGTTACCTCAAAACTATAGACTTACTAACCTGCTGGATATAGTTAGCAAGCTGTATGCCAGACATCTATATGGTTAACTAATGGATTGGATGGACTTTGAAAATAACCTAGTAGAGCAGTATTTAGCTTTCACCCAAGCCATTCTGTTCTACACCCAGTCTTTACACTGTCCCAGTAAATAACTTCTAAACTGATTTAAGATCTGCATTTGACCTGATCTTGAGGGAGAAACTTTGGCACAAAATGTTGTCATTGACAAATGATCAATGTCTATTTCTCCTGATGTCAAGACTATATGAAAATGCCTACTTACGGATCTGATGCAGTACCCAAAGGTACTTTACCTTTTAAATTAATTTCTTTAATTTTAAAGAAATTCCCACTTTTAAAGGTGTTAGGCTGTTGTTTAACTTCTGCATTAACCCACTGATTACTCACAAAGATGATCTAGACCGGTGTTTCTCAACCTCAGCGACTTCAAGATGTGTGGACTTTAACTCCAGAATTCCCCAGTCAGCACTGGGGAAGGTTGTGAAGTTTGTGAAGTGTTTCTCAACCTTCTTCTTGGAGGTTGAGAAACACTGATCTAGGCTACCATCCACCAAAAATTGTCTAATCCCCATTGATGTCACCAGACATAAGCCTGTCAGACACCTCAATCAAGTTGCTATACTAACATTTCAAAGAGTTCTCACACTTGCACACTGCAATGCTTTATAAACTGATTTTGGAAGATAGATTCCAGAAAATCCCATAAAATGAATGCCTTTGTCACTGCAAATCAGGAGCTATTGAAACAAGTCATGTACTTTATTGTCAATGTTACCATGAACTGTGATATGAACTTACTACACCTTTATCACATCAGGTTTTAGCTTGCACTGACTCTTTTTACCTTAGTTACCTCCTAACTCATCAGAATGATGTACTCTCTTGTAATGTCACCAAGTTCTGTTTAATAGCTGGCAAGATCTTGTCAGGAATAATTCAATTTGATTATATTTTTTCATTACCTTTATTTGCCTTACTGTACTTTTAACACTATCCATAAATTTATTTATTTTCAGTCCAAGACCAAGTCACAGAATTTAAAAGTACAGCATACCATTAATACATATAGAAGTAACAGTACATACACATATAAAAGGAAGAAACCCTATAAAGTTAACAATTCATTGAAGGCACCTAACATTTTCTATAAGCTAAGGCTATAAATAAAATTTTTGCTACAGTTAGTCCTCATTTAGTGACTGCCTTGTACAGCGACCATTTGCAGTTACAATGGTGATGAAAAAGTAACTCTGCAACCAAGCACATTTACAATCTTCAGTCTGTAAAGCAAAGGAAAGCTGAAGTAAGATCATAATCAGTCACAGTTTCACTTAGTGATTGCTTCACTTGCCAGTCCCAGTTGTGGTTGCTAAATAAGGACTACCTGTACTACCTTTGAAACACCTGGATATTGATCATTTAGCAAGAACACTTCAATCTCCTCATCACAAGTGGAGTTTATCAGACTCCAGAGCTGATGTATTAGCTCCGATCACCAGTACAAGTACAGTAGGCACTTTAAAAGAATATGTGAAAGACTCAATCTCTATGTTCGAGCAAATATATACTCGATTTTCATATGGAAGGTTGGCATATCGACTAGCTGTCATCCTAGTAGGGACAGCATGTATCTGAGCTAGGGAGAAGACCTATGTGGGGTGTATAATCTTATAAAAGTAATTGGGGGATGTCCACAGGCACTCTTAAATGTTACTGATCTTATTCTGCTATGTTACTCTAGTCTGGTCAAAGACCAAAATAATTTGATTTTGATCAAAATAACAAAATTAAGGAAAATGTGAGTACAAGCATGAAATTGTCTATTTAGCTTGGATTGTTTAAAGGAAACTAAAATCACAATAATAGCAAATTTGTGCATCATGTACCATATGGCCAATGACCTTACCGCTAAATATTTTGTTGCAGCTGGGACATAATTATTTGCCATTGCAGTTGGCATATCATAGGATAGTATTTACTGTTTGTGGAACTAAGTGGTAACAGCCCTTTGTTGTTCTTTCCAGATTGTTGATGCCTGAAAAGAAACGTCCATGTATCTTCATTTGGTTGACACTAAAACCTTTGATTTTTCAGTAGAGAGAGAACAGATGACAAGTCTTTTGGGGAAAGAAACTGCTTTATTGTTGATTATGACAATAAGTCTTTCCTCTGCAATAGAGAGAAAGAGCTTCAAAGTTATCTTGTAAATTCCAAGATAATTAAAAGGATACATTCAAAAGCAAGTAAAATTTAGACTGAAAAACAAAGGGAACTGAGAAAAATGCAACATTTGATCATGTGCCTGTTGTTGGGTCTTAGCAACCACATAGAATTTCTCCATGATAATCTGTCCCTAACCTGGTTTTTCAGGTCTTCCAACAGTGCAGTCATAGCCACTGTAACTGAGTCCATCCACTTTGCTAGTCATACTCTTCTCTTTCCTTCCACCTTGCCCAGCATTAGAGCCTTATCCAGACAGCTAGGTCTTTGCATAATGTGTACAAAGTAGAATAATTTGAGCCTTATTATTCTGCCTTGAGTGGGAACTCGGGTGATTTGATGATCCATTTGCTTGTTTTCTTAGCTGTCCACAGTATTCTCAGGAGTCTTCTCCAACAACTAAAGTTCAGAAGCATCAATACTCTTCCTATCTTGTTTCTTTAAAGTCCAACTTTCACTTTCATATTGTGTCACAGGGAATACCGTTACTGCACTATTCTGAACTTTGTAGGCATAGATCTATCACAGCATTTGAATATCTTTTCCAAGTCCTTCATGGCTGCTCTACCAAGTGCTAGTCTGTAGCATATTACTTGACTGCTTGTTCCTTTACTGTTGATGGTCGATCAAGGCAGAAACTATCCACCACTTCAATATCTTGTCAGTTGTAAGGCTGCTTGTTCTACCTGTTGTCATTCGTTGGTTTTCTTTAGATTTAATTTTAGTCCCATTTTTTTCACTCTGCCTCTTGACTTTTACTACTAGAGCTTGCAGATCCTTTGCCTTTTTAGCTATCAGGGTAGGCTCATCAGCATAGCATGGGTTATTGATGTTTCTTCCCCCAATTTTAAAACTATGCTCATCTTCTTCCAGGCCAGCTTCCCTTAATGTATGTTCAGGATATCAGTTGAATAAATAAGGGGAGAACATACAGCCTTGTCTCATCCTTTGCCAATCTGGAGCCATTTGTTTTACCATGTTCTGTCTATACTGTGGCTTCCTGACCTGTATATAAGTTCTCATAAGGACAATGAGATGTTCTGGGATTCCTATTTTTCTAAGCACATTCCAAAGTTTGACATGATCAACATAATCAAACGGCAATCTATAAACAATGAAGCATATATTGTACTGACTTCTTTTTGATATTTGGCTTTCTCAGTTACCCAGTATGCATCAGCAATAATATCATGCGTTCCCTCGTCTTTTCTAAAGTAAGCTTGAACATCTGGCATATCTTTTTAGTTAAATACACAAAAATAAGAAATAAAGTACAGCAAGGTTTTTGAGAGGATTGAGTCATATTTTCAATTTATTTGTAAATGTGCATAGAATTGTGTGGTTATTCAGTATAATTTGTATGAATACCATACAAGCTGTCAGAAAAGTAAATCCCATTAAACTGAGAAGCTGTTTTCAGAAGTATCTCTTACTGCTATCAATTGAATATTTTTCAGTTATTCTAACTTACTTTCATTTCTTCCCTCTCTTTTTGTTAGGGAAAAAAACTAACAATAATGGAAAACAGGAAGGTATTATCATTTTCTACCCCATAAAATGATACGGCAATGGTTAAACCACTCCTGTATTTTTACCTAGAAAACCACATGGATAAAATATGGGGGAAATCTATGTGGTCACTCAAAAGCAACTTGATGGCACATAATCACCCATTAAGATTCTATGAATGAGAAAACCTTGACCAAGCAAAGGCCTTCCTAACACAACTTAGTGACAGTATTCACACATCTCAGTAAGCCCTAATGTGGTTTGGTTTCGGATTAATCTATTGTATGAACCTAGTCAAGCTGTAAGGCAGGCATTCAGTTCAGAACTACTCTGGTTTTTAAGAGGGAATAAGATAAATAGATCTTATTCCCCCTTAAAAACCAGACAGTCAGTCATAAGTACATATACATAGGCCTCCATCATTCACATCACAAATTTCAGTCCATCCAAAGATACATTTACATACACATTTCAGTTAAAGGGAAGTAAATCTTGGAGTAAAAAGGTCTATGATTACTGTATAAGCACTGTCCATTTTCTGAATTATAAACAATTTATAAGATGTACAATTGAACCCAAAATCTGCAGTTTCATCAGTTACCTTTTACATAACACTTCGGTGCATCTTACCTGTATATTAAAGGCAACAACCTTTTCAACTCATGTTTTGATAACTATCCTTCCTATCGCCTTCAGCGGTCTCTTCTTCTACAAAACCATGTTTCCTGGCATACACTGGTGCAGTTAACTAATTTACTTACATGGATTTAACAGCACCGTAAGCATCTGTAACTGTCCAGTCAGCTGCCTTCTGACTATGAAGCTTGCATCAAAAGATGCAAGCAAAAAAACAGCTCCAATGTATCCTTATTATATTAACATTTAATATTAGACTTGCTTGTAGCTATCCCTCACCTGCCATAGCTTGGGATGGTCAGTTGGTGGCTTTCTAGGCTGCAGATTGCTGGGTTTTGGCCCAGAGGTCAAGTCCTAATGCTAAGCCATTTTACCGTGCAAGCCGCAATTAGAGGTGGCAGTCGCAATGCTCCAGGCCGTACTATGGCAGGCGAGGGATGACTGAGGATGCTTTCTCCCCAAAAGCTGTGCCCGGCTTTTCAAAAACACTGATCTAACCAATGATAAACCGGAGTTTGCTTTTGACGTTTATGCAGAGCCTCGCTGCCAAAGTACAAATTGCCAATGTAACAATAGGAGAAAATCTCGTGCTCACTTAATCGATTGGGGTTGGCCCAGAAAAAGAAATGGAAAAGATAGACCTGGGTGGTTTAGACTTCCCAAGTCTACCAACCCGTAGGATCTTTCTCTTAACCACGTAATAAAGTTCCAGCAGGTACAACAATGTCCATCTATTGAACTTACAAGAGGTGCGCTGGGGAGGGGAGAGAGGTCGATAACCCGGCATAAAAAGCAGCGTAATTTAGCATCTTAATTATTTCTACTATTAATGGGTAAAGCAGTTAAACAGATCGAATTAAGTATGAACAGCGGCTATACCTCCAGCTTATCTTCAGGACCCAGATAAGAAATAAAGTCATTTGCTCCAAGGCCTCTTCAAGAAACTAAAACCCAGTATGAAGAAAAGTTTCCCAGCTCAGGAGAGTTTTGATGTAATGATTAACCTTATTCGCCGAACGCTCAGGAACCATAGTTTGTGCAGGATTATTATGCCATCCTGTGTACTTTTATTTACCCGCAAGTCTCACTATCTTCACTAGGGCTTCCTCGCACATAAAGAAGCGCAGGCTGTGGCCCAGCGGAATCGTTGCAGAAATGAGGGCGGGAAAAGAGCTCCCATTTCCCACCAACGTTCGAAGGGCGCTTCTTGTCTGACGGTGTTCTGAGCTTGGTTCTTGCATCTCGTGGTGAGGAAGCGGATCAGGAAGCCATTCGGCTTTGCTGCTAGGCACACAGGGCTACACCTGAGCTCTGGGCCAGCTAGCTCGGGCGCGACAAGGCCGAGCAGCGAAACGCGGCTTTCCCGCCGCCCCTCGTGGGGCCGAGGGAGGCAGCGGCAGCTACTCTTGTTCAATAACAATTCCCGCCGCACGGGAGGGGGGACTTATTGCCATGGCAACCTGGGCCCGCCTCTTGGGACTAGGCCGCCACGGCGGCGGCCTAACAGCTATGGAGAGCGGTGGTAGTTTGACCGGTTTGGCCGCCGGGAGCCCTGAAGATCCCGGCCCAGTCCCGAGGCCTGCGATCGACCCTCCCGTTCTCTCGACAGGTAGTGGCGGTAGCTCTTGGCGGCACCTGGAGGTTCAGGGCGGGCACCCTTCAGGGAGGATTCGCCCGACCGAGACCTGAGAAGCGCGAGAGACGGAGCCGAGGAGAGGTTGAGGCTTCGGGCGCGTGGCTCGGGATCCCGCTCTTGGGGCTTCCGCGCGGCGCACAGGCGATTCCTCTGCACGCTCGCGCGCCTGTTACTCCCTTGATGGCGTGACAGGAGCTTCCGTTTGTTTTTTTATTTTTCAACCCTCTGTTCCAACTTAGAAGTTTCCTAGTCAACTTCCAAAACGAGAAGGAATGTCAACATTCCATTAAAATATTTTAGCAACACACACAAGCCGCCATAAAGAGAGAACAACGTTCAGAAACGGAAAGCAGCACAAAGCCGAGTCGAGTCCTGTTTACTTTTAGTAAAATAGAAAGAAAAGGCTTCACTCTATATTCTGTGGGTTTAGGGCCAAACCAATGTGAGTTACAGCCTAGATTTTTGGTCTCCCAAAGTCCAGGCAAACTATTAAAGGGCAAGAGAGAATAGAAAAAGGCAAATGTTATGGAGCTAGCCTTAAAAAAGCCCTGTGGCTGACATAATGCAAGGCTCCAACTAGGATGACTGAAATGTGTGCCAAGGGTTCTGTAAGAAAATAGATTTCAAGGGGGGTGGAAGCTCAAAAGAGAAATCAAAAAGATGATGATTCAGGCTGTTGAAGCTGTCTATTTTTTCCCCAGATTCCAGAGCAGAGGTGAAAAAGTCCAGTGTGATGGTGGATAAGCTGTACCAAACTACCCATCCTACAATCATACATTATTTCAGTCTTCATTTTCAATTCTCAAATCACCACACTGAGTTTTGAAATGGTCAAATCTTAGGAGAACTATAATTTCTCACATTGCAGAACCAACCTGAGAAATCTTGTGTGTCCCCCAAGTCACTACTCATGATCAATTAATTGCAGTTTTATATGCTGCCTGTTTCTATGAATCTAAGATGCTATAGCGTGTGTGTGTGTTAAGTATCTGGTATAGTTGCATTATTATTATTATTATTTCAGAAATACCAGAGTTTGCTGTCATGAATGAGGAACCTGCCACAATTTGTTTCAATGAAGATGATTATTACTGTCCTGTCTGCCAAGATGTGTTCAAAACACCTGTCAGGATTTCCATTTGTCAACATGTGTAGGTATCTGACTAACCCATTTTTCAGTGTTTTTCTTCTTTCCCTTCCACTCTTCCTTTTTATTGATAGAATATGTCTACAGTAGTAATATTACTCCTTTTCCACTCACTCATTCCAGTTTCAAGGCACTGAATTGTGAGGCATAAAATGGTTGAAAAATGGGACTGCTTCAGCTGCACCCTCTGCTGCTCCTATGTTTTTTTATATATCCCCTTGACAAGGTTCATGAAATAAGGGCATCATGCTAGTGGATCCAATCTTGATAGAACCAACTCAGGGCTTAAAACTGGTGTTATTACTATGTCTGAAAAACAAAACCAGGAAATGTGAGCTGCTCAGTCACCACAAATGTGACTGAGATACCATCCAAAAAGAAGCATTCAGCAAACTGTAACTGCCATGGGACCTATGAATTAGTATTTTTTCTATGGTTAGTGTAAAATTGCTTTAGCATATCGCGTGAGCATTCTTATATGCTGGTATGGAACAATTTCCAACAGTGGCCAACCAGAACACAAGGAACTCTTTTTCTGTTGTTTCCTTGCAAGTTTAGAGGTATTGTAAAGAGTAAAGAAGATGACCTTAACAGAAATATACAGGAAATGTTACCTAGGCAAAAGGGGCTGAAACATTTTTTAAGTCCAGAACTACAAGATAATATTCAGAAGCAGCTCGGGCAGACACTCCCCTAATTCACTGAAATATAAGAAGGAGGAGCAGATATAGCACAGTCAGACTTGCAGGTTTCTGTTATAGCTAATCTCAATAAAAGTAGCTTTAGCCTTGCTGTGGAATTGATTTTCTGGTCTGGTCTACCTAGTGGGGCTGACATATTTTCTGCCTCTAATAATGATTAATAGCCATTGATGTTCTCCTGGAATCTATCTAATTCTTTTTTACACATTTAAATTGATGATTATTATCACATCTTTCCTGATTAGCCTCCATTAGCGTAGGTCCCATCACAATATATACATGAAATTAAGGTGGTGATGATTTGTCTTAGAGTATGTCATTTTCTTTGACTCTGATTTGCCATTTTCTTTCCTATCATTCACTGCCACTTTATATTTGGTTAAGATTTTGTAGGAAATGTTTCTTAATGGCTATGAAAGAAGGTGGAACACACTGTCCATTATGTCGAGGCATTGTAACCAGAAAAGAAAAGGCCCGTCCCAACAGGGCCTTAGATGTTGAAAACAACATGAAGAAGTTGGTGGGGAGTTGTAGATGCTGTGAAAAACAGGTATAGTAGATGCAAAATAGTTACTTTTAAAAGTGGATAATTGTTGCAAATATATGCATACTTATTTAATCCAGAGGATCTTCCAGACTTGTAGAGCAAGTTTGGGAATATTGGGAAGAAAGCAAATCCAGTCTATCAGCGGTTCAAAAGCAAATAGACACACTTGGATGCACCCCAAAATTGCATAAACTATTTGATATACTCTTATCTACTCTTTGAGATTATTATTTTTTATTTATTATCCTACCTGTTTTTGGTCAGCTCAAGATGGCATACATATCTAATACTCCTGACTTCTGTTTTTCTCACAACAATAACCCTGTTAGGTGAGTTGTGCTGAAAGAGACTGACCCAAAATCTCCCAGCCATCTTTCATGCCTAAGGGAGAATAGAACTCATGGTTTCCCAGTTGCTAGTCTCTCCCAACATCTTAACCACAACAGTAAACTAGCTTTCTGAAATATTTTTTTTCATATCAGTATGTTAAAATCTAAATGAAATATATCTTCATTTGCAGATTAGATTCTCTCGTATGAGACAGCATTATAAATCATGTAAGAAGTATCAAGATGAATATGGTGTTTCTTCTGTAATTCCAAACTTAGACATATCTCAGGATTCAACAGGAAACAGGTAACATGTTGTTAGTTTTATAATTTTTTCAAAGAATATCCAAATCAAATGTTAATGCCTGCTTTAGATTTGGCATGGGGAATGTTTATAGCATAGAATTTTCTTCATGATGATGGCTGAAATACAGAGTTGATACACTCTATAATGGTGTTTCCAAATCTTTTTAGGACAGGGCTAAAATAAATCTTTATCTTTGAACTTTGGAACTCTGGTTCAACTATGAAATAAAATTTTGAAAAATTTCCTTATCATGTAATTCAGTGTGTAAGCATTTGTCCTACTGTAATTGTGATCTGTTTTAAAACATTTAAGATTCTGCTATGTGTATGGTTGATAAGATTACTATTCTTACGTAAGACTACTTTTTAAAAAATATTTGAGCTAAAGCAGAGAAAAAGCACTATGTCAATGTATTGTTCAAGATCTGAGTATAACTGCATCAGCATTTGCCTTTTTAAATGCATTCCTTCAGATTTCTTAAATGTTTGAATGGAGATAAGAGCTACTGTCAGCTGTCTGAGGTCAGCCAGGTCAGGAAACAAACAGCAAGAGTTTCAGAAATGCCACTTTACTGTTGTAGGGTATAATAATAGAATCCTGAAAGCCTGCCAGAATATTCCTCTACCCCCTCTTATACCAAACAGAATCAAGTTCGGATTGTTTTGAGTTTCTTTCTCGTGCCTTCTCCTTTGTTATTTACTTTCTTGTAGTGATTCTTGTAGTAATTCTTGCATTCTTCATCAAGGTTATCTCCATTCTCCTCTGCAGCTGTAGAGTTTTATGACATTTATTACTTAATTTTTCACTGGAATGCAGGCATATTTTTTATTCTTTTTACTTGACATGATCAGAGAGTTGGGACTAAAATGTGAACAAGCAATTCATTTCAACCTGTTATAGTTATTTGTAAGTGTCAAGTTTCCGCTTGTAAATTTAAAGTTATGTCAAGGTAGTTTTCTTTATTACAATTAAATTTTGTTATTTAGGAATTAAAACCTGACGCCTGGTTTGTTATCTTGGTGTACTGACTAGGCACAGAGCACGTTTGTATAACATAAAAAGTCACTCTAGTTGATTCATGAGAATGCATGTGCTGCTGTCTTTTGCGCAACCTGTAGTTCCTTAGCCTTTTTCTCTCTCTTTCCTCTAAATTTAAAAATGTCTTTATTTCTGAACTAATCCTCAGGAGAAATTTAAGAAATAAAGCAACTATTCCTTATTTTGAATATGTCACTAATTTTACTGATAAAACTCACTGACTGCACTATTATTTCATTCATTTTTATATATTCTTATTGGCTGCTTTGCATAACTACTTCAAGGTTCAATCATATACATAAATATCATTATCATTAATATTAAATATGTTAGAGGAAATTTTGTAATTATACAGCCATGATAAAAGTGACAGCAAGTGGCAACACCTAGAAGTTTTGTCTGAAGTTGTAAACAGGGAAGCAAGGACAGATCTGGTTAGTATTTGGAGAACCACATGAAGCCCAAGGTCTGTAGGGTATACCGGGAAGTTGAAATGCATGTCCATCTAGTCACCTGCAGTTTAACTTGACTTGAGAGCATTTTCACTAGTATTTTTTAACAACTATTAGAAAAAAAATGCTACCTCCTTGGTTCCTGTTTCTGTTTCCTCCAATTGTAAGCATGCATGAGTACAGTCAAAGAAATTATATAGATTAGACTATCCTCCAGGTAACTCTGATAGAAGTAATATTGTCCACATATTTATTCAAATGAATTTTGTTTATCAAATTTAGAGACACTACTTATCAACCAGAGTTAGAGGGATTTATCTATTAATCATAATGTTCAGGATTTTTAATTTTCTTTAAAATAAATTCTCACTCAGTTTTAGGAGTGATTCTTCTACTTCGGAAGTGGGAGAAAATTCTAATCTACATGTTCCTGAAGAACCTGCAAGGTAGAAATAACCCTGGATATTAATAATTATTGGGTTCTATGACTAGAAAGAGAGTGGACAGTTATTCAAGAGAAATATATACCAAAATAATATGACATTCAGAACACATTTTTGTGAAGTGCTAATTTTTAAAGTATTGTATGAACTAGTAAACAAATAGTTATTGCAATATGTGCCAAATTAAAAGCTATTTTTGGTAATAATACAATTATTCTAGATCACTGATCATGGGAGCCAGGATAATGGGAAAGTTGCACCTTCCTTCCCCTAGGAAGAGCACATTCTTCCTCCCTGGAAGTACTCCATGGTAAGGGAAACAGCGGTGGCCCTAGTCATTGGTAGAAGAATAAATTGCCAGCAAGCCTTTGTCTGCCCCACCCTGAAAAAAAACAACAGCCCTTTATCAATTGCCTGTAACTACAAGAAGCAAGAGAGGGATACTCTAATCTCTGCTATCAGTCAGAGGTGCTGTCTCTGTCAATCACTACAGCTGACTGTTGTCAGTGTTGCAAAAGTACACCAAATTGGTCCCTTGTTGCAAAGAGCACATGCCCCTGTGAATTTGTTTTTCATCCATTGAATTCCTTATACATATTGCATGCTGCTTCTCTATTTTTTATTTTTGTGTCTCTGTTGTTGTTTGTATTTCAGTGAGCAGCCTACATTCAAATGCCCTCTATGTCAAGAAAGTAACTTCACAAGGCAGACTCTATTGGATCATTGTAATGACAGGCATCTTTATCAAGTAGATCCAGTAGTGAGTACATGTGTAAAAACTTGTATGTAAAATAATAAGTCTTGTGGCACATTAACTCAAATGGTATAACAAAGAGTTAATATTTAAGGATACAAGTTTTAATTACTTATGTTATTTTTGTTGTTATTACTAATAAAGTGCCATAAGTATGTAAGCAGTGCACTGCTGGATCATATCTCTGGCCCATCTAGTCCAGCCATCTGTTTGCACAGTGGCCAACGAACTGCACAAAGAATCCCACTAGTTTCCCGGCTAATGGCCTTCAGAGGCAGTCACACTGCCATCAAGGTTATTAGCCATTGATCCCAAGACTTCCATGTATTGGTGCAACCCTTTTTTGAAGCCAACCAAGCTGGTAGATAGCACTACATATCATGGTAGTGAATTCCAAACTTTAATTGTGTGTGGTGTAAAAATTTAAAAAAAAAACTTTACCCTCCAAAGAATACTTACAATAGTAAGTTCTTTTCTGAAATTATGTTAATTCCAAGACATGTTAAATAAGAGAGAATGAAGTGCGCTATTTCTCCTCGAGATTCATTCTGACCCAGTTAAATATCCCCTTCCCCCTGTAGACTATAAATCATTCTTTCTTCTTTGCCACTTTTTTTTCAAATATTTAAACTGTAATTTTAGAACTTTTTACCTCTTTTTACTTTGACAGAACTTTTCCATTTTCAATAATAATAGTATTTTCACTTCATTTTTTCTCAAATTTGGAACAGTTCATTCCTTGAAAAGCACACAGAAGTTGCATTTAATTCAGTGGACATACCTGAGCACCTAAAATATTTAGATTTGGCAAGATTATACCAAGCTTTATATTGACATTGCAGAACTGGGTGGGAGTGATTAGGTTTTTAAAAAATGTCTACTCAAGCTTACCCAAGCTGACTACGTGGACACATTTGTGTTATTTTCCTGGCAACAGTTCAGAAATTCAGTAGTTTGGTGTTACCTTCTTTCCAGGCCTATATCCCTGGGATTTCCTGGTGCTTTTTCATCCAATTGCTAACTGGGTCAGATTCTGCTTAGCTTTTTCAAGCTCAACCAAAGGTGGCTTGGTACTGGTACTGGTGGAGATTAGTGGCTTTTTTAAAGAAAAAAGTCACCTTTACCCACATTCTAAAAGTCTCCTTAACCTTATGGGTAGAGCATGACTAGTATTTTCTTTTAAAAATGGAAATACTAGGTGTACTTTTAAAATACAGAGATGTGTCTTCTGTTCATATTCCTTCTGTTACTGTCTATTTGTTAGAATCACCAAATATTATAACAACAGCCACCACCATTGGCATTGACAAAATCACCATCAGTCAATTGCAAAAGGGAGCTTTACTTGGAACAGCTTTACGTCCTGCAACAATATCTTTAACACCATCAAACAACATCTGCCTATCCCAAGTCCTTGGGAAGGACTTGATAAGTGGATAAAAATGCCAAATACAGTCTAGCTGACTGGGCGACCAACAATAATTTATTACATTTCTATGCTGCCCAAGTATCAGCAACATTGTTTAATTGAAGGAAGCCAGAGCGTGCCAACCCTGTAGAATCAAATTGGCCAGGCAGATGCTATGGGAGACAGGCGGACCCTCAAGTAACCAGGCCCTATGCTATGTAGGACTTTATAGGTAACAACCAGCACCTTAAATCATACCTGGAAGCAAAGCGGACACCAGTGCAGCTCGTGAAGCAGAGGTGTTACATGGGCATACTCAGGCATGCCCATTGCTGCTCGCGCTGCCGCATTCTGGACTAGTTGAAACTTCCAGGTGGTCTTCAAGGGCAGCCCCATGTACAGCAAATTTTAGTGGGCAAACTGCAAGTTGACTAGGGCATGAATGACTGTCTGAAGGGCCCCCTGATCAAGGAAAGGGTGCAACTGGCGCAGCAGGTGGAATTGTGCAAAGGCCTTCCTGGCTACAGCTGACATCTGCTCTTGAAGCAGGAGCTGCAAGTCCAGGAAGACCCCCAGATTGCATACCAACCTTGAAGGGGGAAGAGCTACCCCATCCAAGGTCAGAGATGGAATATCTCCAGATCTGGGTGGCCCAAACACCCACAGCCATTCAGTCTTAGTAGAATTCAGTCAGAGGCAGTTCCTCCCCATCCAAACCTGCACAGCCTCCAGGCACTGGGACAACCTTGACAGCCCCACTTGGCTGGCCCAAAGTAGAAAGAAATAATTGGGTATCATCAGCATACTGATAATACTGAACCCCAAACCAGCAGATGACCTCACCCAGTGGTTTCATGTAAATGTTGAAAAGAGTGGGGAGAGAGAGTAGAATACTGTGACACTGTGGCACCCCACACAGGAGGCACCTAGGGAGAGTTCTCTCCCGCCCTGCAGCTAGTTTCTATACAGCCTGAGATCATATAAAGTAGTATCAATCTACTGTTTGTTATTCTCTGAGAAACTATTTAATTTTTAATAGCAAATAAAGAGAAAATCAGGATTTTATGTGTAAGGTGCTTCTGATTCTTTCTCATTTTTTAGGTCTGTCCTGTTTGTGTCACTCTTCCATGGGGAGATCCTAACCAGGTTACTAGAGATTTAGTTGGCCACTTAAATCAAAGGCATCAACTTGACTATGGAAATTTTATGGTAAGAAATTTGTATGATAGTTTTTCTGCTCTTGAAGACTGTATTAGATCTCCATGATCTTTGATTAACTTTTTTGAAGAAGTTCAGTAGTTGTAGTTGCCTATACAGGTAGTCTCCAGTTTAGGAAGTTTCGTTCTCAAGGTCTCTCCTTAAGTCAAATTTGTATGTAAGCCAGAACAGCATTATTGTATAATACTGTATAAGTAGTATTGTGTAATTAACTCAAACCATTGTGTATTTAATCAAATTTTGCTACAATAGGCTCTGTTCTCAATTATGAGTCATCAGGAAACCAGGCATTCTTAACCTGGAATGCTTTGGAATGCCTACAGCTCTTAGAGTCTGGGGAATAGGATGGGAGCAACTATTCAAATATTTAGCAGAGGGAATGATATTGTAAGATTCCAGCCTGGTGTTTGAGAGAAAGACTAGGCTTTTCTTCCCTTCTTTCAAATTTCAGTCCATCCCTAGTGACAGTAAAGGCAGAAGTTTCAGATTAAATGTTCTATTTTATTATTTTTGTGATGACAGTTCAAATGCTGAGAAGTTGCTGGACTTCATTCTGGATTAAATTGTTAAACTAGCATGTGTCACCAAATCTTGAGTGAGAGAAGTCAGAGTATTTATCTCATCTAGTTCTGCCAATCTGTATGCAGCAGTTGAGAGTTTAAAAGCCTGAGTGGTAGCAATTAATAGGAATTATATTGTATTAATCAGATTTTACATCCAACTGTTGATTAACTCTGAATGCATGATTTTTTGAGGTTTATCTACCATACTGCTAACAGTTTCCTTTCTTGAACTAACTAGTTTGATCTTGAGACCAGCTATATATTGATATTGGTATATTGATAGTGCCTCATGATTTCATGATTGCCATGGCAACAATGTACCTTTCCTAATTAGTGTTTTATCTCAGTAGGGCCCCCTCTGAATTTGGTATTCTGTTTGGGTAGGGTTACTGCACTGTAAGTAGAGAAGTTATACCTAACTCCATTGTTACTGGATCCATCACTTTTCCATTGTCTTTGGACTATAGGCTTCTATGGACATCTGCAGTAGTAGTAGTCTAAATGATTCTCCCTAAACATCTGTCTTTGGGGAGTGTTCTGCCTCTTTTCTTGGCAGTGCTGTCAAAGTCCTAAGTGACTTATAGAATATGTAAATGACATTGTTGAAATATACCTCCAAATTCTGATATGGGGCAAATGAAATTGATGTGAGCTTGACAACTGCTTGTTTGTTTGGATACTTTTTAGTATCCAGATTCTCAAGATCAATGTTGTATATTACAAGAATATATTTATAGTATATGAAGAAGTTGGTGGTTCTCAGGAAATTACTGTGGTAAAATGTAAAGAGCATTAAAATACTGTCTGTAGAAATATTAAATAAAATATTCATCAAGTCTGAAATGTACAAGTACATGTACTGAAGCAATTGCTTATTCTCTGAGTGGCTTCTGGGGAAGCAGTGGCGGACTGAAGACGGCTCCACTCTTAGGAGAGCCTACAACCACAGCGGAATGAGGAGCCGGCAAATGGATCGGCTCCTCGGAATTCCTCTCCGGATAAAGGGGAGGACCTGAAATTACCCACAAGCACGCCATACATAGGCTCCCCATGAGGAAATTGCAAGACAGTGGTCTTTGGAGGGTTTTATAGCTGTGAGAGCTGAGGGAAAGTCAGCTTTGCCCAAGCCATGGTTTGGAGCCTTGCATACTTCTTTTCTTGATTACTTCTGAAAATTGCTTGTTAACTGCTTCAGAACAAGAAGTTTCATTACATCAGGTGATTCTCCTTCAATCCTCAGCAAAAGAAGTTTCATCTGAGTTTAAGGACTTTAAAGAAATTGTTTTGAAATAAACAGCAAAAGGGTGATTAGAACGTTGCTTTTGGAAAGTTATAAATGGATTAAGGGGCCAGATGGATTTGAAATAAGATTTTGAAATTAATTACAGGTAGTCCTTGACTTACGATCATTCATTCAGTGACTGTTCAAAGTTACAAACACACTGAAAAAAGTGACTTACGACTGGTGCCTGAATTTATGGCTGTTGCAGTGCCCCAGCAGTCACGTGATCAAAATTCGGGTACTTGGCAGCCCACCCATACTTACGACCACAAGGGTGCTTCAACTCCTCCCATCTGCCTATCTCCCCCCCCCCCCGATCTCTGCCCTCTTGGCTCCCTGCACTCCGCCACCCTAGCCAACCTTTGCCATCTTCTTGCTCCAGAAAGTCTCTTTGCAAAAAGCTCCTGGAGTGTGGCACACCAAAAGGCCCCTTTGCAAAAAGCTTCAGAGCAGGGCTGGGCTTTTTATTCGCACTACGGTGGGGGGAGGGGGGGAAGCATCCCTTCTTCCCTCCCTCTCCTCTCTTTTTCCCTTCCCCCGCTCTTGGGAATTTTGGTCCTCTGGCTATGATAGGCAGGTAGACTGTGCCTTCGCAGCCTTCTTTGACCCTCTACTTCCCATTTTCTGCCAGTGGACCAGTCCTCCTCGGGAAGGCAGGTAGACCAGTCCTGCCTTCGGCTACCAGAGCTAAAGATTTGCAAAAAGTTCCTGGTGTATGGCGCACCAAAAAACTTTAGCTCCAGAAGGCTAAGGCTGGCCTGGTCTATCTGGAAGCCAAAGGCAGGACCAGTCTACTCACAGAAAACATAAAGGAGAGGGTTGAAGGGGGCCGCGAGGGCCCAGTCTATGAATGTAGAGTGCAGGCGGGAGCTTCCTTTACAAGCAAAAACCAATAGAACACAGGATGAACCTTCATTGATGCCAGCAACTACAAACAAAAGCCCCTAGGTTGATTGCTTAATCACTGGGAAAGGGCCAATAAATTTCACATCCAGTTTCTTGGAAGGTCTCGTGGAAGTTAGAAATTTTGTAGAAAGCCACACCAAATCCCCTTCTACAATTCTAGTTCTCTCTTGTCTATGCGCATCTGCTGCTTTTTTGTACTTGGCCTTTGCTAGTTCAAGCTATTCCTTTAAGAGGCTTTGGGCTACTTGCCTCTCATGCAGGAAATCTGTGGCGTGAGGGATGGTGCTTTGTTGCCTTGTTGTTGGTAAGATCCATGGATGGAATCCATGAGTCACCTGAAATGGAGACGTATCAATAGAGGAGTGTGCTGCATGCTGCATTGCTGTAAGCAAATTCAGCAAGAGGTATAAAATCAGTCCAGTTGCCTTGCTGGTAAGAAATATAGCATCTCAAATATTGTTGCAGTAGTTGGTTAACCTCAGCTTCTGCAGATGGTACGAGGAAGGCAAATGAATCTTAATATTTAATAAGTGCAAGAGGGCCTTCCAAAACATGGAAGTGAATTGACTTCCTCAAACTGTTATGATACGATTGGCCAATCTTCTGTATCTTAAGACATAGTCCAAAAAGAGTTGAACCATTTCTCGGGCCATTGGGAGACCCTTGCAAGGAATAAAATGGGCCAGTTTGGTAAATAAATCCACTACTACCGGTATGATAGTATGTCCCTGCACTGGAGGAAGATCAGTGATGAAATCTAGAGAAACAGTGTCCCATGGCTGGGAAGGAATTTCCAGCGGTTGCAGTAGCCCAGCTGGCTTACCAGGGACTGGCTTTGCTCTACGACAGACATGGCAAGAAAAAACATAATCCTTAATGTCAGTATGGGCTCTCGCCCACCAAAATTCTCTGAAAAGTCTATGTTTTAAATAGGGGCTTTAAATATCTCCTCGTGCCTTCTGTTTTGTTGTTGTGGCACAGCTGTAGTACTTCCTCCCTTAGGGGAAGAGGAACATACAAACATCCATTATGCAACAGCTGCCCTCCCTCCACTGTGAAAGGCAAAATAATACCTTGTTGGATTTCTTGGAGGTCATCTGGGCCCTGGCGTGCACATCCTGCTGCTGCTGTGTCCTAATCCAATCAAAGAGATCAACAGTTTGTCTTCCTGCTCCCAGGCTTTTGTGTTGGTCTGATTTATGGTGCGACTCAAAGTTGCATGGCTGCAGTATTGTTGCTGGGCAGGGGTGACTGGGAACCTCATATTCCAGTTTACGTGAGAGGGCATCTGGAAACTTGCTCTGGGAGCCTGGGATGTATGAAATGTAAAAATCAAAGTGGGAGAAAAAATGTGCCCACCTGATTCGCCAAGAGTGAGAGATTTGGTGTTTTGCAGAATCTCTAAGTCTGTACGTACTTGTATAGGGTGTGCTGCTCCTTCCAGCAGGTGTCTCCATCATTGAAAGGCATTTTTTATCACCAGTAACTCTTTATTGAAAATGTGATCGTTCCTTTCTGCCAAGAGGAGCGCTCTGGAGTAAAAGGCACATGGTAGTAAATCTGTCCCCCCTTCCTTCTCTGTCTGGACTAGAACTGCTCTTACCACCACTTCTGAGGTGTCTGTTCACACAACAAAGGGGCAGGAAGGGTTGGGGTGGCAGAGGAGGGATTGAGACTCAAAGAGCTACTTTAACTCTTGAAGCGCTGCTTGCTCTTGGGTTGACTAGGAGAATCGCTGACCCTTTCTTAGGAGCTGGGATAGTGGTTTCGCAAGCTCAGCAAAATTAGGGATAAATTTCCTGTAGAAGTTAGCAAAGACCAGACAGCGCTGCGCATATTTTGCATTACTGGGGGGTGGGGCATGATAGAATAGCCTGTACCTTTGCTGGATCCATCTGTATGCCTTCTGTAGATTCTGTAACCCAGATAATCCAGTTGGGGCAGATCAAATGTGATTTTTCTAGTTTAGCAAAGAGCTTGTTGTCCCGTAATTTTTGCAGTACGTTTCTGACATGGGTTACATGCAAGGAGGGATCTTTGGAATAAATTGATATGTCATCCAAGTATATGACTACATATTTATCTCCTGATGACAGGGATCCCTTGGCTGCACTGATTTGCATGGGTTCTTCTGTGCTGGATTCCGAGGAGGCCATCGGGAGGGGTAGTATGAGGGAAGACAAATTGTAGGATCTTTTCTTCCCATTCCTTCCCTGCCTCAATTCTTCCAGTTGGGCATCGATAATTACACAGCACTGATATAGCTCCTCCAGGGTACTTGGGGTGCCTTGTCTCACCAGTTCATCTCTTAGGTCATCAGTCAGCCCTTCCCTGAACTGGACAGTCAGGTCTAAGTCATTCCACCCTACATTGCCAGCAAGTAATTTAAAGCCCGAAATATATGCCCTTACTCTTCTTTGTCCCTGCTTGAGCTTCTGGATCGCTCAACTAGCTGTGATTCTCTGTATGGGATCCCCATAGTGTCCTTTGAGTTTTAAGCCTGAAGTCTTGATAGTTGTCCAGCACCAGATCATTCCCCTCAATGTACGGTATTGCCCACTTAGCTGCTGCTTCTGTCAGCAAGCTCAGCACAAAAGTAATTTTGGTGCAATCAGTGGGAAACTCCACCCACCTTCCTGCCATAAACATTTCACACCAAGCGATGAATGTCTGGCATTGATCCTGGTCCCCTCCAAACTTCTCCGGCAAGCTCCCATGGGAACACAGAAGCATTGATTGGGCCTCTATCTGTTGTGCTGCTGCGGGTTGACACAAATTCTGCCCCAGTTGCTGTGTCAGTTGTATCATGGCGTTCTATATATTGGTCATCTATGCATCTACTTGCTGCTAGTGCTGCAACAACGCAGCTGCCAGATGCTCAATGGATAGAGGGGTTCCTTGAGGATTGGAGGCCACTGAAATTCTTTTTGGAAGAGAGTATGAGACTTAGAAAATTGATGTCAGCCCTCCCAGGTAAACCAGACAGGAAACATGACCAGATGAGCTACTTCTACATTCTTGTTAGGCTATGTTAACAGAATCTTGTAAGTCTGAAAGTACAAATCTCCTGCCATCCCTTTTTACTGCCTGATCAGTTAGATCAGGTTCTTTCTAAGTTTCTTCCTCTGCCTGTTACTCAGTTGTGGACTCCTCCCCCTTTTATTTGATTATTCCCTAGGCAGCATCTCTTCCCTCTGACTTCCAGGGTCATTCTCATATTCCATTACACCCACTTACCTACCTGCTGTCCTGGGACTTGCAACTTCCTGCTGGCTTCCCCACTGACCTTGGTTGTGGGAAGCTGGCAAGAAGTTGCCTCGCCCAAGGACCATGGGATTCAGTTAACAACAGCAACTGGGACTGCAAGGATTGCTGTTGCTAAGCGATGCAGTCATGCTTTACAACCACATCACTTAGGGACAGAAATTCCTGTCCCAATTGTCATAAGTTGAGGACTACCTGTAAAGGAGAAGTGAACTATTAATACAGAATGGAGAAAAATATTTTAACTTTGAAATAATTCAAGGATATTTGGGAACAATGCACTCAGAAATTTCTCTTAAGATTGTTTGCTACCATAAAAATGGGTTAAAAGGGGAGATACAAGAGGATAAGACTGAGACTGAGGCTTTGTTGAATGTGGATTTAAAAATGACAAGTTACAAGAATGATATGGAAAAAGATGTTACACTGGATTTACAAATGAAACCGGCTGATGTCTAAATAATTAAAAGGGACATACAAGTAATAAACCAGAAGAGTGACTTGGACAACTTTCTTATGTTGGACTTACAAAAGAGACATGTTAAACTTATGAAGGAGTTCCTGAGAAAAGACAAAGAGAAAATTAAAATAAACAAACTTTTGGGACACTATTTAAAGGGATGAAGGCTCAAGATTTTTAAAAGCAAAAGGAAGGAATATAAAGTTGGCTGATTTGATCAAGGTTAAAATATATATGTTGTTTCTACTAGCTCTTAATGGATTTTTCTCAACTAGGACTGAATGATGAGGCTTTAAAGATTTGTTTATAGATAAGACATAAGATATGGGAAGAAGAGATTTTTTGTTGTATTTTCAGAGAAAGTGTTAAGTTATGGTGTTAAAAGTAAAGTAAAGGAATACAAAGTTGGCTTATTTGATTAAGGTTAAAATATATATGTTGTTATTTCTGGTAACTCTTAATGGACTTTTGCTGATTAGGACTGAATGTGAGGCTTTAAAATTTGTTTATAGATAAGAGATGAGATATGGGAAGAAGACATCTTTTGTTATAATATTTGAGAAGGTGATAAGTTCTGAAATTGTTTGTACTTGTCCTGATGAAGAGGGAAGTCATTTCTTTATACATCTTTTTTCTTTTTCCCTTTTTTTTTTTTTACTGTTTACTATTTCTTTATTTTTCTTTTCTTTTTACATTTTTCTCCACACTTTTTATTTTTTTATTTTATATTTCCTTAGTTTGTATTAGCTTTTTATATTTATATCTGTAAACTATAATAAAAATTATTGTAAAAAATTGCTTATTCTTTGAGGGGGAATAGTGTCTTCTGCAATCAAAAGTAATTAATATGGAATAGGAGAAGTACGTGCAGCTGTGCAGTGTTTAACTCTTACTAAAATTACAGATGGTCTATATAGTTGTTACACTTTCCGCACGTTTATTCTTCTGTCACTTATAATGCCTATAAGGCTTATAGACACTAAAATTAACATAAATACTTTTAATATTTTGTATGAGGTACACACTTTTTTAATCCATGCTGATGTGCCTTTTTACCATATATGATGCTGTAGCATATTGGTGAAACAAAAGACTTACGTACCTTTGCTCATTAAATAGCCACACTGTAACTGTCTCCTCCCTGCCTTTTATCTGGGAATGGAAAATGTTCTTTCATGCAAAACGTTCGGGGTTTAATACTAGACATCTCCAGTTAAAGCTATTGGTATAGTATGCTTGGTAAAATGGAGAAATACTGTAGTCTATCCTGGAACAATGATGAGGAAGAAGAGAAAGTCCACATGTAAGTACTACGGGGCAAAACAAAAATTGTAGTGTGAAAGGAACAAGTTCAAAACAACTATGATGCAGGAGACAGAAACAACAGTAAACTTGTGAAATGATAGAATAGAAATGATCTCTCCGTCTGAAAAAGCACACAATTCCACAATTACAAAAGCTGTCCACATACAGAAAGTCAAACCTTATGTCTTAAGATTTCTTCTCTCCCCTTTTAGAAAAGAACAGAGAGATTTGCAAAAGACCTTTGGACTAGGAAGTATCTTGAATTCTTTGAGTAATGGCAGGGTACACCAAAATCAAAGGAAGTTTCCTTCATGCTTTTGGAACCTGGACATAAATTCATTTAGTTTATTTTCAAAATCATTCTTGAAACATAAACAGAGTAAACAAATTTAACAATA
Source organism: Liasis olivaceus (assembly GCA_030867105.1). Classification (NCBI taxonomy): domain Eukaryota; kingdom Metazoa; phylum Chordata; class Lepidosauria; order Squamata; family Pythonidae; genus Liasis; species Liasis olivaceus. Next base: position 42,753,515 of record CM061350.1, on the reverse strand, counting down.
GGCCTCCCTGCTGCTCTTAATATGAAGATAAATCTAAATAAAGATCAGTCATATAAGAAATGGTATGTTTACAATTTTCTGGGCAATAATGCAGAATATTAGAGAAAAATTGCTTGATTTTGAAGGTTTTGTTTCTAATTCACTGGTACTTTCTTTGTTATTTAGAATCTTCAACTGGATGAGGAAACTCTGTTTCAAAATGCTGTTGAGGAATCTTGTCAAGTGAACCTTTGAAGCCTCTAATTTGCTTACATCACTACTATCTACAAGGGGGGTGGGAGTCAAGTCTGGTCTGATGTTAATAAAAAGGAACTCTGTATCCAATTCAGTAGCATTTATTTTCCCCTAGGCAAAGTTCATTTTAAAATACTGTAAAAACATGTATTACTACATTGTAGTATGAAGTATCTCTTCTCCAGCTAGTAGTAGAAATATTTCAAATATCTGGAGAAAATATCACTGCCTTTGAAAGAAGCGTTTGCTTCTTTTGTTTTTTATTTAAATTCTTTGATTTTACAGAACTTTTTTTTAGTTGCAGTGAAATAAATTGTAATATGTTAGAATGCAGATAAGGAGTATAATTATCCTTGTTTGAAAGTTTCATTTTTTCTTGCATACTTTGTATTTTGAAGTATATGTTAAAAGCTAAATGTTTTTATTGTGACCTGTAACTTAACATTGACTATTACATGCAGGGATTTTCTTAATTGTTTTCAAAAGTCTCTGAGTACAGAAGCATTTACTGAGCCTAATAGATAGAATGCCAGAATTCAGAGGCTTGCAAGCTATGATGTGTCAGTCTAGAAAAATTAGATTCATTTCAGTAACACCATAGCCTCTATCACTGTGCTTTTCTAAAACCGTTTCCCCCCCTAAGCATTACATTGATGTGATTAATACACATTAATCTAAGACCTGTGACTTTAGGATGGCAGCATAATTCACCTGAGACGTTTAATAGAGTTTTTCCTCTTGTTTTATTAATAAAACAGAACAGAAATGTCAAATGGTAAGCTTCTAATACTTTGAAAATGTTATCTTACTAAGGCTGCTATTGTAATAAGAAAGAAGGAGGGTTTCATTTTTTAAAAAATGCAGTACTGTCTTAGGCCAATATTAAATTGATCTGATTCTAGTGTTTAAATTAACTAGAAATTTCCACTAATTGAACATATCCTGAAACCAAGTAAATGTCTTGCTTTCAAAACTAGTCTGGAAACTATCTTCACTGTAGCATTATGATTATGGATAAGCAGATTCATCTTGTATCATTGCATTGTTATTCTTGGTTTCCATTAAGCCTTAGGTTTTGCTCTATTTATATTCAGGGAATAAAGAGAATTTTAGAATGCAGATAATGGAATCTCTGCATGCATGCTCACGATTTGATTATTGCACATGTTCTCTTTTTGCTTTATTATTAAGCAGCATTATTTGAATTTGGTTTTTCTCTCAAACGCATCACTCTTTCATTGAAAATTTTTACAGACTGACCCAGATTTATGGATTTTTGCTTTATTATTAAGTAGTATTATTTGAATTTGGCTTTTCTCTCAAACGCATCACTCTTTGATTGAAAAATTTTACAGACTGGCCCAGATTTATGGATTTGCTTTTTCCCCCTACCCCCACCCCCCAGTTCTGTTTTGGGAAGAGCAATAATGTTTAATTGCACAGTTAACAACAACATAATTTTTTTTGTTCTGTACTTTCATGGAATAGAAACTTTATTTCTTCCACAGAAATACAACAGAAATTAGTAACTATTTTAAACACATTTCTGGATTGGGTTTAGGCTAGATAAACCTAAATTAATTAGCACATGTAGAGAAAAAAGGGAAGACACCAGTAGTAAACTACAAAAAGAAGTAATCAGACAATAAGCCTTTTATTAAATGATCAGAGTTGTGCAGGATACGAAATACTGTGATTTCCTTCTGTACCCCCCCCCCAGCAATAATTCATTTCTATTTCTCATTTCTCGTCATGACATTAAGTCAGTATGACTAATGATTCTGTATAAGGCAATGTTATTGGCAACATGAGAAATTAAACTAGCTGTTTATATCCTTCCTGGATTATGCCATAGAGGTTTCCACTTTTTGGCTGTTCAGGAAATTGGCAGGGTTACCTACAAGATGCTGCCTGCTGCAAGGCAATACTTTAAAAAAAAACACAACTATTTGGTGAACTGTAGGAATTGGGGTACACTTTCACTAGAACATTCCTACTTTAGTAGAATGCCTTAGCTATAAAAACAAGCAAGGCAGCTTAGTTAGACAGATCTACTTGTGAGTGACCTCTTCCTTTATACACTAGGGTGTGGGATATCAGTTAAGTATTATGTCTGAGGGGTTTTTTACTGATTTTCCTTTAATTGCAGACATTATTGGCATTGAGGGTAAGCATCTAATCAATTTCAGAATCAAATGTTTTCTTGAATGCATGCTAATTTCTCCACCAATGCTGTTATCTTGTAAAACAAACAGTTGGAACAACTGGTTTTCTTTCAGGAAAGAGATGGCTAATCGCAAATTTATTATCTTAGGCCTTGTAGAGAAAAATTGATTTTAAAAAATAACAAAAGAAAAATTCAATATATGGCTATTTCCTTAAGTTCCTAGCAACCTCCGAATTTAACAGCAGTGTATATATTTGTATAGTAATAAATAATAAATTAACTGGAAGGATGCCTTGCTTTAAACAAAAGCCTTTTTAAAAAAATAACCCACATAATGTCAAATCCTATCCTCAGAAGGCATGAAAGGTGAGAGAAATAGACAAAAGGCATTGGTAACTAGAAATGTAAACTGAGATATGTAGCTTGATGTCAAGCTTATTAGGTTGGCAGATTCTTTGTGTTACCAACCAGGTACTGCTTCAGTTGTCCTTAAAAAGAAAACCAGCAGTGCAGTCATTTGGATTTTCAAGAGGGCAGGAGATATTACAACTAAATTTAAATTCCAATATATGCTTTATTAATTTTTTTATGAACAACTTGTTTTTCTACTTTTGTAGAAAAACTGAGCTGATGAATGAGCCAACATAAAGCAATTTATAGTGTACCTGAAAGAAATTATGTTCTGACAGGCATTTCTAACAGTAAATAAGACCCTTGATCAGAGATGGGCATTGGGCAGGCTTCAGGGCTGTGGGATCTTATTGGGGTTGATTTCTCTTGTTTGTTAGATTTACATCCTATTTTCCCACCAAGAACTCACAACTCTTTACATTGGCTTCTCCTTTAACAATTCTGCACCACAAAGATTGGGCTGAGAGAGTGACTGGTCAGAAGTCATGCAGTTAATTTCCAGGGCTGAGGGTAGATTTGAATGTTGATTTCCCCGGTCCTAATCCAACAACTGCACCACACCAGAACCCTGAAACAATGTCTCAGATGATTGGCTAGCAAAGTCTATGAAAGCTGTAGGAATAGCTTTAAGAAAGTACCTTCAGGAAGAAGTATAATTTATGAAGGAAATAGCATGTGAAATGTGTGTGTGAGTGAGAGAGACTGTTCCTAATTGTCTGCTTAATATTTTAAACTGAAGTATCTTGATTGGGATAAACCCAAATAATGTGATAGTGAGGAAAGTATTTCTGGTTAACTTTTGTTTTTTTTAAAGGAAGCAGAATACAGATTCATGGACCAACAGAACAATTTTTATTCAAGGAAATGTGCACATGTATATTTTAAAAGAAAATCTAAATTAATTTTCTACAGGAAACAACTGAAACATTCAGATATCTAGGGAAAATATTAACTCAAAGCATGTCTGTATCTAAGAGAAAAGAAAATGTGTTGAAAGAATATATAATGGGGTCTAACATCAATATTGATGAAGATATTTAGGTAATCTAATATATATCATGATACAAAGTGGATCTCTATCAATTCTAAGTATGCCTCAGATGGACTCTGGAAAGCATTCAGGGAAAGTGAGAATCGGACATTTTGAGCAAGCCAGTATTTGGGCTAAAGAGGAAGGCAGTAGCCTAGAGATGGATCAAGAATAAACCAGGATATACATTCACACTTTTCAAATTGTGAAAAGTAATTTTGTTCAGTAAGTTATGCTATATCAGGAAGCTGTTCCAAAGGGTTCAATGATCTCTGAATGAACAAAGTCAGTCCTGGGCCTGAAAGGACTTAACTGGCAAGCTGCTACTGCAAATCAGTCCTTCAACATGTAAGGGGAGGCACATGGATCCTGCAGGTACACTTCTGCAGAAGTAAGACCCATGGAATTCTACTAAGCATACTTAGTAAGCAGTCTTTATAGAAAAAGGATAGGGCTACATGCATCTTGTTCTGCCCTCAATAGTGTCATTTAGTATCCTTACTTGTGTGCACAGAGGTCAGTATATAATTCTTCAAGAGAGATAAGCTGCATGCCAAAAATCTAGGATATTTTCTATGCTATAGAAAGGATAGAGGTAAAGATGGTCTCATGTTTTCTTGGTAGTAGTATGGAAGTGGTTTATCAGCACCTTTTTTAGGATATTTTTTCAACTTCCCAGTCAATCCTATAGTCCTAGATTTCCTGGTGGTCTTTTGTCCATGTATTAACCATGTATTAACCAGGACTAAATCTGTGTAGCTTGATAACAGGCTTTATTAAGAAGCTACTTTATACACAGCCTGACTTGTTTTATCTTGTTCAGAATGGTTCAGTATTGTTTGGTGATAACAATATTGTTCAGTAATAACAATCTACAGATTCAGATAGGGTACCCCCACCCCAGTCCAGCCTGTCTTTATCTAGATATGCTTGAACTGAACAAATGGCTGGAAACACAGCATTGAGCTATAGCCAGGAGTAACCAAGTTATTTGATTGACAGTTAATTTGCTACAATTGCTGCAGCTACCAGGTAACTGTTGAGGGAAACAGATTAATTTTGATTTGGAAACCTACACAGTTCCTATTTACATCTGTTTCACCCTTGTTAAATGCTACCTCTTTGTCCCAATTATGTCCTAAGAAGTCTGTTTCAGTTTAATTGAGCTGGAGGGAAACAGCAGCAGATCTTTCCTCTGCTAATTCATTGCCTGAAATGGAGTCATCTCCTATCAAGATTTCAGTTAGGCATTACTTGGCACTTGGGGACTAGACATTGCCAAGCAGCGGTGGGCATTCGAAGCCATGGAAGTGGTGGGGCTATGTCAGAATTCCTATTTTCCATGAGACCAGGGATAGAAAAAGGCAAAGATTTAAAAAAAGGGGGGGGGGGAGGACATTGCCCTCTTATCAAATGTCAGTAATATCAGGGTGCTGTTCCTTTGATTCCATGTATTCATGGAACCCCAGAATTCTACCTGCTACATATTTGAAAAGTATAGTATCATTCCCCAAATTCTGCAGTTCAGAAGAGTGATACTTTTTTTCTCTCTGTGGCAGAACTAGGACATCAGCCTTAGCAGTGAGATGGGAATTGTCAACCAGAATATCTAAAGGGCAGCAGATTCCCCATGCCTGTTCTATGACATCCTCTTGAATAACCATCTTTAGGGATGAGTCACTTCTAAACCATAGTAGTGAACTGATTAAGATTTTCTTCTGAAAGCCAATGCATATTCCAAGTGGATGGTAGTGACTTTTTGTTTTCAGATTGATGTGAAAACCATCTGGTGGTTATAATATTGTTTTGCCACCAGAGGGTACCAAGCTCTTTCAAAGGCAAGCCCTTTAAAATATATGAAAATAGTTTTTTAAAGATTGGATGAGACTGGTTGCACACATGTCATTTTAACACAGAGGGGCATCACCTGAGGGCCTGGGGTCATATGTGATCCCTTGAGTTCAATTCCAAAAGCTGTTAGCAAATTAAAGACAGGAATGCCTTTAAATATATTGCTAGAAAGTGATGTTCACTATATTCCATTTAAACTGGAAATGTAGGGTGGGGTGTTGGCCTCGTGGCTCACTTTTTGCAATGCAGCCTCTGGCACACCACCCTTGATCTGGAAAAGTTCTACATCGATGCTTTAACTGCACCCCATCTGTGAGTTGCTTATTTATTTGAAGGAAACATATTGCAATCCAAAGTGTATCTTGTAGTACTCATAAATATGTCCAAGTGGTTATAAATGAAAAGGGATTTTAAAGGCTGCTCAGAGTTATTGACAGGTGGGCTGCATAAAGCGTGACATGTTTATGGCTTGTCTAAATAAATATATGGCCAGCATTGCAAGGGAATGTATATTGCTGATGCAACAAACATAGCTAATTTGCTTTCTCTGTTGCCTCTATGGTAAATGCTTTGTAAAGTAGGTGCATTCACTTACAGGTAGTCCTCACATACTAACCACAATTGGGATCAAGAACTCTTTTGCTAAGCAATGAGATTGTATAGTGAAACATCATGTGACTGCGCCCGACTTACATCAGTTCTGGCAGCAGTTGTTAAATGGATCGCCACAGTCGTTAAGTGCAACTCCACATGACTACAACTTGCACATTCCTGCCAGCTTTCTCATTGACTTTGCTTGTCAGAAGCTGGCTGTGAAGGTTGCAGATGGTGATCATGTGACTGCAGGACGCTGCAACTGTTGCAAATGCACGCAAGTGGCCAAGCACCCAAATCGCAATCACATGACTGCGGGGATGCTGCAGCAGCCACAAGCTCAAGGACCAATCATAAATCTCCTTTTCAGCACCATCATAACTCCAAATGGTTGCTGAACGAGCAGTCGGTTAGCAAGGACTACCTGTATTCATGATACATGCTTACATTCCTGTTTCTTCTTTGTTAACACTCTTTGGATCTTCCTAATACATTTTAGCATCATGCTAGATACTGCAGGAATATTACATTGGGGACAGTTACTCTTGCCAGATGCAACCTAAGAGCCCAAAGGAATTTTAAGAGAGAGATATAAGATATGAATCATCCAGTCCAGTGATGTAAAATTACTATAGTGTTCTGTGTTGATAAAATGCTACCTACATAATGATTAAGGTGTGTTTCCCAAAGGGAAGCTCAAAAAGAAACAACAACAAAACTACATTGTTTGCTTACATTACAAGTAAAATTGAAATTGACATTTCAGGAGCTGGCACTTTTTTGATGTCTTATATTGTTTAGTTCTCAAAGTGGGCAGCTCACAGCGCAAGGAGCATTGTTCCTTCAGCTCTTGCTCACTAACATGTCTTCTTCTGACATTCAGAAACAGTCTTATGCCCAACAGTCCTGGTTATAATGAGCCCTTCAGTTTCACTGTTCAGGGGAATCCACCCCTTCCCCATATTACAACTGCTGGCAGGGAAAACACTCTTGGTATAGAATTAACAAATACAGCAAGTTTGCAAGAGTGATTGTCCATCCCACCTGATGCTGCTTGCTTGCTTGCTCAATACTCTATTTGCTCAAAGCTTAGGGGCAGACTGTCTATCTACGAATATCTCTATGTATTATCTGTCTATCTGTCTGTCTGTCTGTCATCTATATTCTGCCTTTATTTTTGTAGTTGTGTTTCAGTTAAAATGTGGTGAAGCTGTGATGATTCACCACAGAGCAATTCCTTTATGTATGAATTGTAGAACCATAGAATTGTGAAGTTGGAAGGGATCACCAGGATCATCCAGTCCAATTCTTTGCAGTGCGCAGGAAAACCAATTAAACCTCCATAGCTATACTGTTCTGTAGGTGTACAGATCAGGGAGTTTTCCTTATATTTATTTCCTTGCCCTTCCTTATATTTTTCCTTATAAAATTAGCTGCAACTTATTTACATTATTTCTGGGCATGGGGGTCTGTGGCAATTCAAAATAGTTCCTGACTATCCTTCCTATGGCATCCTTTTATATACATAAATACTGATACCATGTCTTTTATCAGTCTTCTTTTCTCCAAGGGGAACATCTGAACTTTTTTCATCCCGTCTTCACAGGGCATGTCCTCAGATATTTGTATCATTTTTGTCTGAACTTATTGTAACCTATCAATATCTTTTTGGAAATGTGGTATCCAGAATCATAGATAGTACTCTAGGTGTGGTCTTACCAGTGCAGAGTAAAAGGAAATAAGGGTTTGTGGCATCCTTGGGGTTCTCTGAGCTTGGTTGTTTTTTTTGCAAATGTTTCGTTACCTGGCTAGGTAACATCTTCAGTGTTTTCTTTTATTTTTTCCTTTCTCAATGGATTTTCTTGTATAGGAATTGGGAAAGCACAAGACAGATAAAAGTGGAAGATACCGCTAGAACGTTTGTAGAACCTGTTGACTGCACTTTTGAAAGCATCTTTGGAATTACACTTAACACGCAAGTATCTGTCATTGATAAAATAACATGTATGTGATTTCAGTGTAAGGTATGTGCAATATTTAAAATTCAAAAAATCTAGTAAGCATACAGTATACAGCAATGGATACATAATGGGGTTGCCCTCTTCTAATGCTTTCGCTTACAAAATTCTCCAACGTTTTGACACTGACCTGGGGTTTTGTTAGTCTGTGCGATGAAATGGCCAATTATCTGAGTCACTCAGGCAAATATTGAGATAGAAGTAATAACTGGAAGTGTTGACTTAATGCAAAAAAGGATCCCTTCAGTGAATCTTCTTCTTCCAGCACTCTATCTCAATTAAGAACCCTATGCTATTCTTTCTCCTAGAAGTAGTTCTGCCACACCATAACTTTCTTAGAACCCAAGTCACCCATGTTTTTAGAGGCAGTCACTGTGCTAATTATCTACTGGGCAGGAGGGAACATGCTCAAACGTGAACGTTCAGCTTTACATACAAATATGGAGCGGCTTGTATTTAGAGGAAAGTAATTGGCAATATCAGCAATGACTAACCTTTTAAAAAATGCATAGCTGCAGTTTTTGCATTTAATTCAATCTCAGTTGAATGATCTTACAAGCAGGGTTTCTGCTGCGTACATTAGACTGATTGCATGGATTACAGGTGCTTGTATGTTCATCCTGAGTTTTACAAATCTTTTTCATCATATTGTTTGACTTGGCTGCTTCTTTGTATTAATATGGAAGAAGTTGATGGGGAAAGTTATTGATTTCCTTCTATTAATATGGAAGAAGTTGATGGGGAAAGTTATTGATTTCCTTCTATTAATATGGAAGAAGTTGATGGGGAAAGTTATTGACTTGAAAGTTTTCTGCCAAATTGTCTGCTTCCCCTGTACAGGATTTCACATCTGGCGAAAATTCCAAACCTGCACAGAAGCAAATTAGCAGGAAGAGGAGAAAACAGATTTATACTAGCAGCTGTTGGAAAGAGGACAGTTACCTTATCACTGATACCACTTTTATTCAGGAAAGCTTTTGGCTTTTAAGCTGGTCTGCTTAGTAGAATAAACTTTTCTGCCTAGGGATATTTATTTTTGATTCTTTTTGTATTGATTTATTTTATTCAATATGTGCACCATACCAGCTCTGTATGTTTTTATAATTATTATACTTATAATTTTGTATGTCATCTATACTTTTATTGTTAGCTGCACTGAGCATTATTTTTAGTGGAAAGGGAGAAAATAAATTTAAAAGTGCTGAAATTCTGACAGTGTATAATAAGACTGGAACAAATGCTGCCATCAGGGTGTTCCTGGGTTACTGCTTCCAACAAAGGTTTCTTCATGAATATGACCAGCATCAAACTTCAATCTTATCTGAGGCATTATGAATGATTTCTCTCAGTATCTTACACATAAATGCTATGCAAGGGTGGAAATTCTCCCACGCAATTGTTTTATTCCAGAACTGATGATCCCTAAGGCTGCCTTCCAGAAGCAGCTGAAAATGGAGCTCTTCCTGAGGGGATTTGAGAAGTGACACCTAGTTCTTTGAATGCTTGGGTTTTGTATGTTTTTAGTTTTTAAATGATATTTAATTGGACTGGGGTTGTGAATGTTTTAGTATGTTGTATACCCCTGTAAAACTGCTGAGATACCTGAGGGATTGCCACAGGTAAAAATGTAATTAATTAATTAATTAATTAATTAATAAGATTAACTGCTGCACTATTGAGTGTCTATAGCCATTTCATATCTATAGTGTTTGAAACTGCACTTTACACCTATTGTTTGCAACTTTTGTTACAATCTTTCCATGTTCCAGCACCCTCAGGAAACTTATGAGCTCTGGGATCTGGTGCCCTACCAATGTTTCGCATCATAACCTTTAGAGATATATCAAGAACCTTCAGTGATTCAGTTTCATCAGTTACTAAAGACTTATCTGTTTTGGATGTATTTACCATTGATTCATACATAGATTCTAATTGTAATGCTTTTAATGATTTATTTATTATTTTATTTTAGTTCTGTAAAGCAGTTTGATTTTTAAAAATGAAGAATAACAACAGTATGCAAATTCAATGTGTGTAATTGCTGAAACTCTCATAGTCCATTCCCACTGGCTGAGTTGTAGGAGTTGGTTTTATTTATTTCAATGTATATGTCCAACCATCTTGCAATAGTGACTCTGGATGGCCAACACAGAAACCAAGTACAGTAAAAATAACTAATAGCAATAATAACAAATGATAATAAATAATACAGCAGCAGTGAAGGACAACAATTGCTATAAACAACACCCATCTCATGGCCCTCATTAACTTTCTAACGTCTATACCCAGAAAAACAGCCATGAGAGACAAAGTCTGCTTTCTGTTGTCACTAGGGGCTGATAGATTGATTGGTTAGCAGGTCTTGGGGAATTTATGTGGATGTGCCAAAGTGGGCATCAGAGCTGAACACCTCTTTTACACGCATCAACATTTCTTTATTGAACTCTGACTCCAAAAACACTTTTACAGTGACTGCATCTTGGCTGCACAAATCCAGGCAACTGCTATGTTGCAGTTAAAAGGGACAAATGCTTTGCTGCTATCTAGAGGTTGTTAGGTCAACAGTCCCTTGGGAAAAAGTTAGAAAACAAAAGTGATTGGATGAAGCTCGCTGATCTTAGAAGCCCCACCCTGGCACACATTCTATATGGCAGTTGATGTTTGATCAACAGTGATTGAGGTTTAAATTTCAACCAGGAAAACTGATAATCACTACACTTATTATGATGAGGAAGATTTGTATAGACAGGAACACAACATTGCCCTGTTCTGGAAGTGCATCAAAGGCATGATGTGAGGATAGCATGATTTATGCCAATGTTATCTCCTCCTAGCTTCAAGACAGGAGCAAAGCATGGCAGATGGTTGTGTGGATCAGCCCCGTGTCAGCACTATGACTGAAAAGTTAGGTCTGGAGGATGGGTTAAGGCAGGGGTCCCCAAACTCTTCAGCACATCAACCCCTTCATGAAGTTAGAAACTGGGGAGCTCTACAGAGACTCCAAAAGATTAATTGACCCCAATCTACCTTCCATCATTTATCAACAGCCTATTGACCCCCAGGCATTTACTGACCCCCTTTTAATCCTCAGACATTTATTGACCCCTCGGATAGTCCCATCAATACTTGGGGGTCAATATTGACCATTTTGGGAAACCCTGAGTTAAGATCTCCCATATGTATTGGAATTCCTCATGGTATACAACACTCCATCAGAGCACAGAGCTAATCATTTATAGCCAATAATTATCCTTGATCATTAACTATAATTTTTTTTTTATGAATCTATAACTGAAATTATCTGGAGAGGAATTCATGAAGTAGAGATAAAATGTGGTAAATATAGTTGCAAGACAATGAATATAATCAATTTAGCTATTAAATTATATTACAGGTAGTCCTTGTTTAACAATGGTAATTGGGACTGGAAACTCAGTCACTAAGTGGCGCAGTTGTTAAGTGCAATGTCAAATGACCTTGCTGCTTAGCCACAGCAGTTCCAGCAGTCCTGGTTGCTGTTGTTAAGTGATCACTGTGGGTCATTAAGTGAGGACCTCACATGACCACGACTTCTGACTTCCTGCTGGTTTCCCCATTGATTTTGCTTGTGGGAAGCCAGCAGGGAAGGTCACAAATGGCAATCACGTGACCATGGGATGATGTGACGTAATTACAAGCCAGACACCAAGCCAGACACCAAGCGTCTAGATCACAATCACATGACCACAGGGACACTGCAATAGCTGCAACTATGAGGACCAGTTGTAAGTGCTACTTGTTCAGCACTGTTGTAACTTCAAATAGTTGCTGAACAAGTGGTCATTAAGCGAGGACTACCTGTATTAGCTTATTAGTTTCTCATTTTGAGTTAGATGTCAGCACAATGCTTGAACTACTTAATAATTATATGCAGAAAACACTGAATGGAAGAGGCTTTTTTACTTTATGGTATTTCTTTTCTAGCTCTACCGTTTACAGACTGTACCTTCTCAACTAATGGCTTCATAAAATGCCATCAAGCAGTCCATTTGAGCATTCTTTGATCAGAATTTTCCAAAGAAATACCATCCCCCTTTCCTGAGTAAGTTAGGAAAGTTAGATAATATAAATCCATAACTAACATTTCCTTCAGTTAGTATACCTTCCTTACAAAAATATCCATTAAAGGAGTGATTTATGTGTTTAACCAACAAAATATTTAGAAGACTGAGTGATCTTGGTACCACCTGCTCAGCTGCCCCAGCAAGTCATGACATAATTTTAGTTTCACAGGCAGAATGTATAAAAATATATACACATTGTTTTAGGGGTCTCCAGTCTCTGGCTGAAGCTAGCTACCTTTGCACCTTTCATATATTCTGAAGATGGGTAGATGGTTGATTTAATTTTTATATATATATAAAATTTGTTACTGCCCATCTCATTAAAAAGCAACTTTGGGCGGTGACAAATTTGATAAATAAATAAATAAATAAAAATATTAAAAGGAGGTAATATTGCTTCTTACAATGTAGTCTCCAGCATATAAAAATAATCTACCTGCCTATTACACTAGTTGGGCAACTATGATGAGTTAGCAGAACACATCTGTCTCACTGATTGCAATAACATGTTCTTTGTATTCTGTAAACAGGGGGGAAATGATCTAACAGTAAACTATAATCCAAAGGAATTCAGAATAACCTTTTTTACCTTACCCTATGTTATGCTTTGGCTATCTCAGCTAACCTATAGCAACTGAGTTTTATACTAAGGATGAACAACCTGTGGCCCCAGAGCCACACTCCATCCCCAAGCTTCTTCTTTTAGAGCCCAGAGCCTTCTCTGAGCAGTCCTGCTGAAAGCTGGTGGTAAGACAGCTAATTATTTTGAAGCAGAAAACACATTAAAACTGTAGCAAAAATCCTACAAGAGTTTAAATAACTAAGACCCATCCCAGAACTGTCCCCCAGACCAAGGAACAATTAGCTCCACATGTTATGCATCATGTTACGCATCACTATCTCACCTACTGTGACCCTCAGGCTCCCCAGAAATGATAACTACAACCTCTGGCCACCAAAACATTGCCTTCCATTGTTCTAGGTTAATTTGATAAGCTGAGATGGGAAGATAGCAGAATAGTGACTCCAGGTGCCATGTCACATATCCTCCATCACACTTAATCATCCTGTTGGACCTAGCTATTAACTCTGTGGTCTACTTCCACTGGAAAAGATGAAGCAGTTAAACATCTTTTTAATTAATCCAACCTATTGGTGGCCCTTGGAGTGTGAGCTTAAGGAGAAAGGTAAAAGACATTGAGCAAATTGCAGGAAAAGTACAGAAAAGGATTTCATGTTGATTTTATTTATTTCAAAATTTTATATACCATCACTCCCATTAGTGGCTCTTGGCATCCAATGCTGGAAAAATATTAAAGAATAGAGCTAAGAAAACTCTTAAAACAAATTCTTAAAAATTCTAAAAGGCCTGGGTAGAAAGAAATGTTTTAAGAACCCTTTTAAGTTACAGTAAGGAAGGAACTCACTTTGGCTCCAACAATATCAGCTGTCTCAAGAACCCACTACAGAAAATATAGAAGTAGCTCTTGATGTTAAGCATTTATCTGGCAGGACTTAACAGGGTTATGAAATGTGCTTATTCAAAGATCCCCATGGGAAAAATAGTGTAAACATTTGCCTGGCTACTTGAATAATACTGGGAATTTATTGCTACAGAAACTGCTGCCTAGAAAACAACCCCCCAATGTTTTGCCACATAATGCATCTGTATGTACACACATGTGCACGCATGTGTGCAGTATATGTAGGTGCATATGTAAGAGTGAGAGGTGCACTTAAAAGGAATGCATCTATTGAATCAGTCTACTGAAATTGAGCAAACTGAGGGAGGCAGTGAAAGATAGGAAGGCCTGGCGCAATATGGTTCATGGGGTCACGAAGAGTCGGACACGACTTAACGACTAAACAACAACAACAACTGATATATCCAAACTGACATCAGAAGTTACTCATTTGCATTCTTATCTTCACAATTCTAAAGATCAGAACGTTTTTTTTAATTAAGAAGCATCATACAAAATATTTATGAATTATTAAACTCTATGCTAGATTCTACAGGTGTTCAGAAAATCCAGGAGTGCACAGAATACACCTGTTGCACTTAGCTCCAGCCAAACTACTATTCCTCAACAGATCAGCTGCTTACAGCATTTTCTAATGAAAAAGAATACTATATTATATACTTCATAACCCTGAGGCGCATAAGACTATATTCAGTGGGTTACTTGAATAATTTTAGCTCTTTTTTGAACATTTGCTGTTCATTTTAGAGCCATTACCAAAATGCAAACATTGGTGAGCAGTATCAATGGCCTATCCCCATTCCATACATCCTTGATGATAATTTTGGTAAGATAGAGATTTCAATATAGATTCTTTTTCATATTTAACACTTGCCTCTGTAGTTTATCTGCCAGATAAACTGAGTAAAATTGAAAGCTACAATTGTTTATATGACAAGATAAAGAAAAGAAAGAAAAAGTTAGCTGTATAATAAAGAAGTGAGACCGACTCAGCACATTTATAAAAATACCTAGTATCTATGTTGTTCAGAATTGCTCTTCCAGAAGGTATGATGCTATTTATAATACAATGTTTCTTGCTTAATCAAATCATGCCCAGATATATTTTGATTTGCATACTTCCTTTACTCTAAAATTGTTCAATAACAGCAATGCTATTATGGGGTTTGCACCAGATTTCTAAGATTAGGGATATCCGTCTGGAGGCTTTGAAGCAATATTTAGACTTGGGGAAAAAAGCAAGCTGACAGTGCCTTCATGGGAGTTATGAAGGTAAGGAAGTGGACAGTATAGCTTACTCATATGAATTCCCACCTTCTGATCAAGTTTGTTTAACCATGGTTTATTGAATAAACCACAATGGAATGGGTTTGCACAACAAGCTATATCAAAACTAATTAACTGCTTTATGGCTTAGTATGTTGTGTAAATGCAGCCTACATGTGAAAAGAATAGATCACAGTCTGAGACAGAGACTAGGTGACAAAATGCTTGATAAGGATCTGAGAGGTCTGGTTGTCTCCTTAGAGATTTTATACAATAGCAGCAGATGTTGTTTACTGAATTGTTGAAGTGGGGCCTCCATTCTCTGCTTCTTTTATATATCTGTAAATAAATGCCCATATTACAAATACCAAAAAGACTCCAGTGACCTCCTTCCAAGCCATATCTGGATAAGTGCTCCACTCTTGGGAATTCTCACCACTCAGAGAAATGGGGTGAGTGTAACAATAGTATCCCCCTCCTCCTCCTCCTCCTCCTCCTCCTCCTCCTCCTCCTCCTCATCATCATCATCATCATCATCATCACAGTTGACTCTGTTCACGCAGCATTTATTAATCAAATAATTATGCCATTTATAAACAAGAGATCCTGCAGTTTTCTAAAAAGAAACTGAGCAGTGCCAAGCTAGCATTAACAGCAATGATCCCTTCCTGAGACTAATTTGGATACTACTTAGAATCAGTGTGTATTGAATGGCTCTCATTCATATCTTGATATTTTTGTTCTCCATTCACCTTCAAAAGTTAGATTATTATTTCCTTAGTCAGAGGTGTATATTCTGTCAAATGCTATTGAGCTAGTTGCTTGGCTTTGAAAGTTTGAAATATTTTTTTAAAAAAAGGACAAGGAGAACATTCCATCCTTGAAATTAGAGCGTGATTCTTGAATTCAATTAGAACCCACCAAATTGACTAGGCGTTTTTATCCTATGTGTTTTTGCCACAAGTATAGTCCAAAGAGCAATATAGACAAAGATGCCCCAGAGTCAGGTGACTGCATCTATGCCATTTTCTTGGCAGTGGTTCCCCACTACCTTCTTCTAAGTCAGCTTCCTAGACTGTCATTCCTGACATGTTCAGATGCTTTTCCATCCCAGTACTAACCAGGGCTGACCCTTCTTAGATTGCTAGCTAGCCAGTCTGTTGGCTAGCTGCTGTTATCTGTAGAGGGAGAAGGTGATATACTTCAAAATAAATGTAATACAGCACATCTCTGTTCATAAGTGCTACTGAGGTATCTCCACCAAAATTTATTAAGAGTTCAAAGGGATGGCAAAGACCATGACCAAGGTAGAAAATATGGTTTCAGAGGACTTTTTGCCACTTCTTGAACAATGCCATAATAGTTGCTATGGGGAAAGATGAATAGAAATGTATTACTTTAAAAAAGCAAAACTTATTTGTTTGTATTTCAGATATTAATGCAGAAGGTCTTATCCTCAAAGCATTTGAACAATTTTGTCGGAAAAGCTGTATTGATTTCAAACCTTGGGAAGGTGAAGCAAACTACATTTCAGTATTCAGTGGAACTGGGTAAGATGAATCATAATTTCAGCAACATTCATGAACCTCCATGATCTTTCGGCAGACCCTCAGGTCAAATCATTAAAACCATTCTAGAGCATGGGTAGGCAGTTGGAACATGTGAGCAGCAAAATACCCCCAGACCTATTACCTACCAGGTTCTGAGTGCCAGCTGGATTGTTGCTTAATTGGTTTAATTTAATACATACTAAATAGTAACCTGGTATGCTGCAAAGTGAGATGCCAGTCTCTGAAATCATATTTACTTGAAGCAATGACTGCCTTGGAATATTAGAGAGGATCCTGGGGGACAACTCTGTCTTCTGATAAATGACAGGCAAGACCTACCTGGCAGCGCAGAGATCTGTGAAAGTCTTGTTATTGTTCTCTTGTGGTTGGCCAGATTTCTGTGGTCCATATATAAGACAAACAGGTATATTGTGACACACCGCCATGCCAATCATTTTGTAAGTAGCCAAGTCCCCTATGGCAGCCATTTCAGGTCTGGACCCACCAGAGGCTCTCAAAATTCCAAATGTGCCCCAGTATAAGCAATACTGCCTGAGCCTTAAGGCAAACTCTCATGTGAGCTCTCCTATCCCAACATTAGGCATCACTTAAAGAGCTAGGGCTGCATTTGAGGGAACAGACCTTTCTGGTGCTACAAAAGCTGCTTTCAGCTGGGAAGACAGCAGCACCAGCTCAGAATACGCTCTTGCATTTAGGTTGTATCAATACTATTTCATTATTGATGAATCGAAACAGAAAGGTGAGAAACATGCTAGTTTTTTGGCTATATTTTAGACATTAATCAAATTGTTTTTCAAAGGGTAGAGCCACACAAACTCTCAGATCTTGACTGAAAGATCATAATGTCTCCAGTTCAAAGAACTGAATCCGTAAATATGAAGGGGGATGAACTTTCTATCAGGCATACTTCCCTAACCTGATGCTTTTGAGATATGCTGGAACACCAACCAAGAATTTCCAGTGAGCACGTTTATACTCGCATGCTGGCTGAGGGAGATGGGACTTGTAGTCCATCATATACAGCTAGCTTCAGATTGTGGAAAGTATTTCTGAAAAATACAACAGTAAGGCTAGTAAATCATTGTTCCTGCAGAATCAATTGCTACAAAATCTGAAATATAATCTGTTTTGAATTCTAATTAGAAACCAGTTAATTCTCTGACAAAAGTTGCAAGCTGCTTTTCCAGCTAATAAGTGCTCAAGGGACTTCATAACAGTACAACAGCCACAGAAAGCTTGTGAACCCAATCCCCATCCTATGGAAAGACACCCTCAGATTGAACTCAATTGGAAACAGCATCCATAGTTTTCTTGGCAACTTTATTGAATTTCTTTGTCACTTCTTCCAGGATGTTTTTTTCAACTTTTCATCCTACCATCAATATAAAAATCAGAAAGAGAATCCATGTGGGAGTTAATCATCTCCATCTCTGGCCACATTCCTTTGTCTGAAAGGAGACAAAATTAGTAGATGCATGAAAGCTACTTAAAATTGTTCTTACAATGAGAAATCTGTACAATAATTTTGTAATTAACAGCAGCCTGGATTACCTTTGTTCCTCTGTACCTGAGAATATTTTTTGTATATGTGCTGTGTAGAGGAGGAAGTAGTAATATTGCATTTTCTTTACAAAAAAGCTGCTACATTGGATTTCAGAGAATAACAACCAAAACTGGAGAAATGTAGCTCCACAGCATTTTTAATCCTCACTTGTCCTATGGTCAATGCAAAGGCCTGTTTGTGTATATGCTACACTATAACTAGAAACCTGCACAGAGCGTAATTACATACATATAGATTGCCATGCATCGACTTATATTTCTAAGCAAGTACTGTCAGATTTCCTTACAAGAAATCTGGAATGGAAACAGTGAATTCAAAGACCACGTCCCCCAGAGCTCTGATTAGCAACATTTCATAAAAAGAAGGTCAAGGTTACAGCACAAGAATTTCCACCAGTGCTCTACTTCCAAATGAGAAACTTTTGTATAGGAAATCCAAGATGGCAATACTGACTCATTTTCTTGTGCTTCTCTGATGCAAAGAGGAGGAAGCTTGCTCTTTTATGAAGATGGGGCAGACCGCACAAGCTGATTGTTTTAGGAACTGTTGTTAGATGTCTTATTGCTGTGTGAAATTACACTCGCTGCTGCCTTACAGTCACTGTTCTAAAGAGCAAGATGGTGGCAGGGTCAGGGTGAGGAAACAGATAGCAAATGTAGTTGAGTTATGTCACTTCCAAACCTTCCAGTGGCTCTGACTTTAGAAGTCTCTGAATCAAGCTTTGCATCAAAGGAATGAGCATCACCAGGCATCTGCTGAGGCTTAGTGGGGAACTATTGTGCTTTCAATAAAGTAGAAGTAACCTATGGAGACAGCTGCCAAGAAGACAATTTATTGGCAGAAAGCAACAAATCAGTCCCTGTTTCTTTGGTAAAATATACAGGTCCCTTCAAACCCTGAAATGTTACAGTACTTAGGCTTTGGACACAAGCCAGTTCATTTTTCTACCATGATCAGTATTAGAGGAAAGGTCATTTGCTGCTCAGCCACAGGCAGCAAAATATCTTGGACAGCCCTAGGAAGGCATCCCAGTTAGGTTTATCTTATGACTAGGATTATCTTGGTTTTGAACTCCAGTCCAGGCATCCCAGCCAGTTTACAAGTGATTCCCAGAGACTAAGGTTGTACAGACCTACAGTGGGGGAACACCCGCTGTCAGAGCCACTCCCTCTCCCTTTGCCTGGGTCTGGTGCCTGGGAGAAGAGGGGCTTTGCTTTCTCTCTTAACTCACTCCCCTTTTGTCTGTGCAAAGTGAGGAAGGCGAAGTGTGCTTTGAAAGGGCACTAACACACGTGCTCCCTCCCTTCGCCAGAATAAGCCCACTGAGCATGATCTTTGTCCAGGTTAACTGCTAGAAAATATGGTAAGCCTTATTTTGTCGACATGTCTCATACTCCAGCAAGAGAATCTGCAAAGAAGCAAGCATAAGGCATGGTGCTGCCTTGCAGGATTAGGGTGGTTTATTCTGGATGGAGTGCAGTACTGTTTGTTTTCTGTGTTCTTTATTAGCTGCTAGTCCTATGCAGGAAACCAGCAAACGGAGGGGCAAAAACTCTCCATTGGAAGAAACTGTGACCAGCTTGGGACAACTGAACATGAATTTCTTGTTCAGATTTCAGCATGAGCACTCACAATATGATTGGCGTGACTAGGTCACAATTAGTCAGAGTTAAAGAAGGTTCTCACCTCTTTTCTTTGAATAACACCGAATTTGTATTCATCTTGTCTCTCTTGTGACTAAATGCTGGGTCATGCCACTGATCCCTTAATTTCTGAATAGCAAGGGGCAATATTATCATGTTGAGTTTTCTTTAACTGTGGGGAAGGAGCACTGGAGACTAGCGTGTTTATGGCCTGAGTTTTATTATTTATAAATGTGCAGCAACCAGAACATCTTCCTGACTACATTCCAAATTTCACCAAATGTCATCTATAAATCTTCAGGCCTCTTTTCATAAGTGTTTCTTCACACTATCCTTATGCAGTCTGTCATCCTCTGGATGTGCTGAATATCCCATCATTCCTAGGCAGTAAACCTATGTTCAGGGATGTGCAATCTGAGATGATTAGAAATGCATCCCAGCAAATTAGGGAAGACTGCCAACTTTATACCTGTCCCTCTCCTCAGTAGACAGAATGTATCTCCAAAGCCTGCTGGGTATCTCATTCAACAGATCCTCCATGAATCAGGAAACCAAAGAATTAGCAGTCGCTGAGTAGACAGTTGACCCTCAATCATGCACCTGCCTAATGTCAAAATTCAAATCCTTTTTAAAGGATTGGAATTAATACAGTTATAAATAGATGATGACCTTGACTTATTATTGCTGAATGGTGCCCCAAAGGCTGTATTCATTTTCTCCAAATGTGTGCTCACTGTGTGAACACCCTGGTTTGCATTCACCCCAAGGTTGTGTGTCATTTTAGTATTTTCAAGAGCAATGGTCCTCTCATTTAGGAATTAAAATCCCAAAGAAAATATGTTATAATCTTCTGAAAAATCTCACTAAACCATAGGAATTTGTGACAGTGTGCCAAGAGCTTAGAAATAAAATATATGGTCTAAAATTAGAGTTGGTACAACCCGTTAAGCCATTCCAGCTGATTAACATGAATGTTCACATTGCATCCTTCCCCAAGTGTTATTGTGACTCCTGAATCATAGTTGATATCTTTTTCTATGATTAAAGTCTAGTATTCCAAAATACCTGATATGTTATTAATACTGAAGAATTCAATCTCAGAATCCAAACCTACTTTTTTTATGTCACACGCTAAAGAAACAGTTTAAAATATGTATAACTCCAGTTCTTTTCAACCACTGAACTCAAGTTTTGAAGAACACTAAGTATATGTCCTGTGACTTAAAGTTGAAATTAATCCATCAAAAGATTGTTTTTCATATCTACTGGACACCATCTAGGATGCTTCATAAAGGATAGACTAATGATTATTTTATGTTGGCACTGCAAGAAATTTGAGGACACTTTAACTCATATGTTATGGTCATGCTCTTCCTTACACTCCTTTTGGAGTAAGGTTATACAATATGTTGGTCGACTTATTGAGAAAATTCTGGTTTTTAAAGACATATATGTTTTGCTGAATTGTATGCCAACTATTTGGAATTTAACATGTTCAGAACAAATATGGTTTTTTTTGTGTTCTAATAATAGCAAAAAGAATAATCCTTAGGAGATGGGAAAATACTATAATTCCAGATATAAAGGACTAGATTTCAGGGACTTAGCAATTTTTGAGAAAATTATGTATTCAGTTAATCAGAAAATGTCACATTATTTTTCCCTTTGAAAAAAATTCTTGTACAGGCTTGGTCAACATTGAAAGCTTAGGGTTTGTTTGTTTTTTTTAAGAATTACAAGATCAGGTGAACTTATAGTTGTAAGCATATATATTTTTTCTTATTTGTTGGATTGATTTTTAATATGTTTTCTTGTATAATATTTTTGTTTCCTTTTGTTTTTAGGTATGGTAAATTGTTCATTTTTTATTTTATTTTACATTATTTTATGTTAGTTTGTTTGAAAATGGTTTAATAGAAACTCTCTGGAAAAAATACCTCTAATTTTTAATGTATTTATTATTGGGTAAAGAACAATATTTCAAGAAATATGATAATAAGGTAGCAGATTCTCTGAATGTCCCTTATGATTATACCTCTATAATGCACTATCGTAAAACTGCCTTCAGGAAGTATATAGAGCCAACCGTAATAACCAACATACCAACCTTCATGAATGTGGTTGGGCCGGAAATGGATTTCAGTGAATCTGACATTAAAAAATTGAATCAATTGTACAGCTGCTGTAAGTATTTTAGGCACTATCATATATTTGCTTTTCTTCTAATAAGAATTTCTTGGTTGTAATTTCCATTTGATTTTCTTGCCTTACACTATGTTTGAAGTCTGATCATTCTCTAATAGGAAGAGCACTGCAAAATTCAAAAGTAATAAGTAAGGATTGCAAATTGCCACCTCCTTGGTGTGAGTGTCAGTTAACTCCAAATGTTAGGAGTGATTCCAGGGGTGTCCACAGGGTAAGGGTTATGCCCATTTGGGTGAGTTTATTGTCTAAGGGGTTGTACATACTGGAAAATGGGTTAATTCAATAAGAACGTTATGAGAATAGAACTAAAGAGTGAGGAAAATATATTGGTTTCTCTCCTTATGTTGTGCTGAAACCCAGGAAAGAGTGTAAGATCCTTAGCATCAGGACCACTAAAAAGGAAGAAGATAAAAAGGAGATATACAAAGCTGAAATGCAGTTGACCAATTTTAGCTTGGTGGCTAGGGTCATACAGCATGTTACATTCTAAACCTGGATTAATAAAACACAATTCCTGTGTTCACATAATATGGTTTGCCCAATAAATCATATGATGGCTTTAGGAGATGCTCTGATTCACATAATATACTAAGACAATGTCTGGGTTCCCACAATGCACAGAACCCCAAATTCTCATTCTCTTTTTTTATCCAACTCTAATGTGATGCTGAACCCAGTCAATATGTTGTGCAAATCCAGGCAACTGGGTTTAATCAGGAACCATGGTTTTATAAACCATGATTTAGCAGGCAGTGCTAGCACTGTGGCTTTCTTAGGCTGCAACAAGGCTTATTAAGTAGGAGAGCCCAGCTGCGCACTGCAATGCATATAATAGCCAGTTCTGATCATGCAGGGTTTGGGAAGCATTGGCATGTACTGTACAAGCATAGACCTCTGCAGTGCCAGTAGCTGCCAAATAGGCAACCTTATTTTTACTGATGTCAAAGCAGAACTTCTGGAGGGGAAGGGCTCCTCCTTAATGGCAAATGACTATAACCCTTTTCCTTAATGGGCTCTGGAGTTCAAGCACAAACCTACATCTGGAAGCTCTACATTGCCTGAAAAATGAATGAAAGTGGGTACTAGATTTTCTCTTCTGACAAAATTATTTGCGTGTTTATGGATTGTATAAAGGAATATGTGGAATATGACACTAGATAAGCAATTAGCAGTATACACTAGCAACAAATGCCATTTTAACATGGTAACTAAGAGTTTTGCTTAATGAAATGAACATGAAGTCTTTTTCTAAACACTATCAAAAAATGACATTGATCTGATTCTACTCTGGAAACTAATTCCCCCATCTCTAAATGATCACTGCCCAGATGCAGGTATTGCTGTTCTTCCTTCCTCTGTCTTGCTCTCCTTAGATCAGGGTTCCTCAACCTCAGCGACTTTAAGATGGGTGGACTTCAACTCCCAGAATGCCCTAATCAGCATGGCTGGCTGGGGAATTCTGGGAGTTGAAGTCCACCCATCTTAAAGTTGCTGAGGTTGAGGAACCCTGCCTTAGATGCCTTAACATGGAGCATGGTGCTTCCCAGCAATCCCCAGAGACTAGACCTACCCTGTTAAGGATATTTTTCAGCCATCAGTGCCAACATAGGCTATTAGGTACTGATCATAAGATAATCAGAAAAATGGACTGGCCCTTTCAAACAGAAGGGTATTCTAAAGGCCGTACAGACAACAAAGCCAAATCCGTCACCTCAGTAATTCATTCCTAAAAACCAAGTGGTTCCTTTTCATCCCTGAAATTATTGTTTGTGATGGTGAGATAGCTGGCGCCTTTGAGTCCATGGTATTTTTAATTTTTTTTAGCAGCCCATATGTGTTATTTTTCTTTCTCCTTTTGTATTTGACAGAAACTGGCTATTTTATGCATTTTGACACCAGTGCTGGAAGAATGAGGGACGAATCTATTTTAGAAAGCCAATTATTCTATCTCAAGAGAGGGCTCCAGTGTCTGCAGTTCTATTATTACAACAGTGGAAGTGAAAGTGATCAACTGAACATCTTAGTCAAGGAATACATTGATGCAAACCCTAAAGGCATTTTAAGACTTGTGAAGAACAGTCAAAGTATCAAAAAATGGTTTTCACACTGATGAAAAAGTAACTTGGTGACCAATCCTCACATTTACGACCTTCACAGGTTTATAAAGCAAAGGAAAGCTGAATCTTAACGACCAAGTTGCCGGTCCCAATTGCAGTCGTTAATTGAAGATTACGTGTACAGAGGAAAACTCAGTTCCAGGAACCAGTTTACTGTGTTAGCGAGAACCAGGCCTGAATTTGCTACTTCCTGTTCGATGTTAAATATTTCATCTTTCATTTTTTGGTGGGAAGACTAGTTTCTTAAAAATGCTTCCCTGGCTCCTCTCTCCCTCCTTCCCCGTGCCAAATGAACAGAGTATTGATCAATGGCCATTTGGTTCTGAAATTATAATGGGATACAAGGATGGCCTTTAAGTATTTTGAGGCTAACTTGCTACAGCTTTACACATCAAAAGCAATACCTGCCCCAGTATAACCAGGACCTACTTCAAACAGAAGTTACATAGTGACAAAGAGACAGATTGCTACATCAGATTAGGTTCAAGGCTATCTCAAAAGACAGGGTCTGTGCAAAGTGTTGTACAGCGGGCTAGATTTGAAAAAATCAAATCAGCATAACAAAGAAGAACTGAGTTACATCAGAACTAATCCAGAACTCTCCTCTCACAATGGCCAACCAAATGTCCAAGGGAAACCCACAAGCAGAACATAAACACAGAAGCACAATCCTGCTAATATTCTCCGACACCTGATACAAAGAGGCATGTTAATTCTGAGATCAGTGCATTGTCAGTGTATCTAGTGACCATATCCCTAATTAACCCTCTTTAACTCTGTGGTTATCCCTTTATCTTGCAGTAGCAAATTCCACAGGTTAACTATGCACCATTTTAGTAAGCATTTTTTTTTTAAATTACCTGGAATCTTCTATCAGTCTCTTCAGCACTGTTCAGCTTCAATAACACCTAAGGTTGGCTTGTAACATGATTCCATACTGTACATTGAGACAAAGCTTTACACTCATTCTATAACCTTTCACCTAGTCTATAGCAAGATGAACCATAAATGTTGCAGTTTTTCAAGATGAGGATTGCTTGCACTTGAGCTAAAGCTGATCTTCATTTGTCTGCTTTAGCCTGTTTTTGTTTCCTGGTCCAGCCAGCTCCCTGAAAAATAAGATTGGACATCATTATTTTTCTTCTGAATCTTGACTGGTTTCATTCAACCCACAGATGTTTTAAAATCAGGGGAAAATCAGTAAAAATAAGACAAAATAAGTTGCATATTCAAGCACTAAGGACAATACACTCTGGCTTCATGAGTCTGCCAGCAAGCATAACTGATTTGTGCCTTGCCAAGGGAGACATAATGTTGGCCAGAGGGAGGTTTGCTGTAGGAAACATGTTCTGCACTTCTCAGCCAGAAAAAACAGGCAAACAAACTACCACACCCTTTAATAAGAATTTTTAAATTGAGAACAAATGCCTTCTTCCCTTCCCTCTTCATTTCTTTCTTTGTGTAGCTAACCTTTAAAACTATACACTTGGGAACAAAATTATCTTAGTATTACTAAGTATTACTTAGTGTAACTCTCCCTAATGCCATTTGGGGAGCTAATTTTCTCTGAAAAGCATGACAAGTACACATTCAAAATCTAATGGTTAATGGAAAGCACTGTGTTATTGAAATGAGTTGTAAATGTAAGTTGTAAATATAATAACAATTTTTCCCCAGATTCACCTGTGAACTACTGGGAGCTATACCACGTTCCTTTGGAAATTAAAAATAAATTCTGAGTGTATTTGAAGGCATAAAAGGACCCAGCATATCCAAAGGTGGCCTTTCTATTGATGATATCAGTCTGTCTGAAACCTGGTACCCTCACCATGTATGGCATATCAGACATTTTACTGACCTCCTTATTTCAGCTCCTGCAAACAAACTTTATATTGTCCTCCATTTTACTCTCCTAAAAGGGTATGCATTTCAGATTGCCTTGTATGTGAAAGGTACTACTGATCTATCTAGCATGGCAATATATTTCTGCCTGATAAGGAGCACAAACGATTATCATCTTCAGCGGCCTTGTCCCTGGCAACAGGTTACAATGGTTCTCCTTGATCAACATAGGGACATTCATCAATATACGTCAAATCAAAAGAGCCTTAGAACTGACTCACAAATGTTAGGTAGGTTAATAGATCTCCTTTATTTAGCTAATGTGATAATGTCTATTGCATTCAGTTGTCCTGAATGCAATATAAACAAAATAAATGAAAAAATATATCTTAAGTAGATTCTATATCTTAAGTAGATTCTATGATCTATATAGCAGTTCATTTTTTAAATGCCTTGTAATGCTCAAGTTAATTTTTTGATATATACAGTCTAATTTTATACCCTCACGGTCATGCAAATTTTGTTTTCAGCTTTATTTTTTTGCCAAGAAGTGAGGTTTCTTTATTTCTTTGGAGACTGCAAAGGCACAATGTATGCCAACTCTTGATTAAAATGCATTCCACACTGACCACAGGTCCTTTAGCCACATATTTTGTGGAAAGGTTTCATAAGCAGATATAGTGCATTTGCCACATGCAGGTGGCACTAAACTCAGTGATTTATACCTAGCCTTTCATGTTAAGGCCAAGATAGGATAGAATTATACAAATATAAATTGCATACATTCTATCTGTAAAGGTAGATTAGATGAAAGAAAAAGACTCCATCTTAAAACCATCTCTGAACTAGAGATATAATATCCAGGTTTTGTCTTCACTGTGGCGAGAGCTTGCTAAAGTTTGTATATGGCTGTAATAATATGGCCCATGGATTGTACTTATAACGGCTATTCCATGTTCTTTTTTTAAAGGGATAATAAAAAGGCATAACATCTGGTTTGCAATGATCCATCCTGTAAACCAGCTGTTTTATCAAATGGCACTGGTGGGAAAAAGCCTCTAGGATGCAGAAGGCATCATGCAGTTGATAAACTGCCCAAAATAACTCTCCTCTACTCCCTTTTCCAAGTATACAGGACTAGACCAGGGTTTCGTGAGCTTTGCTCAGTCGACCTGCTGAACTGAAGTCCAAAGCAATTTGTAGCAAATGTCTAGACAGCTTTCCTCAAGCTATTCTCTCCAGATGTACAATGGAGCCAGCTGGAAACTTTTCAGACAGTCCATGTACTCAGCTGCTTTAGGCTCTTGAAAGTATTCAGGCGGCTCCATTTCCACACAGTTTCTGCTCCCCTTCCTGGGTACCTGCCCTGAAACCCCAAGGCTGCTTCAAATCTCTGAAAGACCTAAGTGCCTCATCCAAACTTACTGTACGTTTTCAGAAAGCAGAAGGGAACATTGTTAGGCATATGGAGAGTGATTGTACAACCTGTATTTACTTTAAATTATTTTTAATTCAATGTAAATTGGATACAATTTAAATTGTTCAGGTTCTGCCCCCTTCTTTGTCCTGACCCGGTCTGAATTTCGGTATGCCACTGAAGGATCAAGTGTAGCTCTGAGCCCTCTGCCCTACTGCGAATAGCAGCCCAGGTTGCACCTTGTTTTGTAGACTTGTTCTAACTTTCTTCCCTTTTTGAGAACAAAGAAGACAGTATATATCATTCCGAACCCTCTTTCTGCCAAACATTTATGTTTGCTATATTTTTCCTACCTATAGAGAATCTTCAAATGTTTATACTTGGGGCAGACCAGATAAAGTAGGAGTTTCAGTATGGTTTCCTAAAGGCACTTAGTAAAGAGAGGTCCTAAATGGAGAACGTATTCTTTTATAACACACAAAAGGCTTCGAAGTCGTGAGTTTATAAAGATGATCGCGTTTTCATTCCTGCAACAGTGGGAGGTATGAATTATGCCCCTAATTTCAAGGCTGATATTTTGAACCACGTTTTTGAATACCAAGGATGTAAAATAGTCATGATAGTCAGTAGGTTTTTATTTTAAATCAACTGCTGCAGCTCTCTTATTTTACTAGTAAGTGATGGGACCCACTAGGCAAAACATCTGAGAAATACCAGTATAATCTTGCTTAAATATGTATGTTGTACATGTTGAAATGGATGCCCTGGCTATTTTCTAGAGAGGCATTCATTTTACCATGAAAGCTGCCAAATGTTGGTTCTTTTGACTTTTTGTGATTTCCCC
Organism: Liasis olivaceus; assembly: GCA_030867105.1. Lineage (NCBI taxonomy): Eukaryota > Metazoa > Chordata > Lepidosauria > Squamata > Pythonidae > Liasis > Liasis olivaceus. Next base: position 42,725,154 of record CM061350.1, on the reverse strand, counting down.
CATCTCTTCATTGCCTTCCGAGGCTATGATTTCACAATCTTTCAAACTCTTTCTGGGCTATTATTACAAAACTGCTTCTCTCCCATTGTGATTAATGGGAGTATATTGATTTTGATTAGTTGGCTGAGTAATCTCTGTGATATCCCTAAAGTAGAAAGATTTGGGGGAGGAGGAGGAGGAAATTGGGGGCGGGGTCTTTGATGTTAAATTTCTACTACCCAAGCTTGATATTTAGGAGCGGGAAATACAACCAATCCTGTTACCCAGGATCTAAAGGACTATATCCTGAGTGTTCAAGTCCAAAACATATTTAATAATGTATTAATTATAATGCAAGCATTTATATTTACCCCTCATTTATTCATCTTAGATATATCACATTTCATATCAACTAAGTCAGAAATTGCAACCACCAATAATGCTTCAGTTAAAAAAACTGACCACAACAGTAGCTGCTCTATGTACAAATTATGCCTGTGGAAATAAAAGAAAATGCATTGTGATTAATGATAAGTCAGTTTGCAGGTAACCGTGATTTATGCAGTTTTTCAAGTTAAATTATTTTAGAATTAATTCTAGGACAATGTGTTTTCTGACATTTTGCAAAACTCTGTTTTAACCAATGATGAAAGGAAAAAAAAAAAAAGACTCGTGGTCTTGGTCTTACACTCTCTCCTGCAATGATAATTTAAAATTGCCATCAACTATGTCAAGCGTTAGTTCTGTAGCACACTATTCTATATTGTCACTAATAAACTGCTATATTCCCTTCTTTTTTTTTTTTTTTTGACCACACATAGTTCTTTCTATTCAAATATTACACATGTAAAATTTGCTTAAGTGGACACACCCTAAACCCAAGTGCTAATACTTCCCTATCAGTTTTCCTTTCTCTTTTCGGTATCATTTGAAAAAAAAAAACAAAATAGGATGGATTCATATATAATTGTAAGCTATTAACTACAAATAAAGCAATCCAACCTCCCACCATCAAGCATAACGTCTTTTTTTAAAATTAAACATTGCCTAACTCTTTGCATACCCAATTGTGCAAATATTTTTGTTAGTCAAGATCAAAGAACTGCAGTCTCTTTTTAACTATTTGGTTGAATCTAATGGAGCTACTTTAGACAGAAAAAAACTGTATAAAATATTGCTTTTCGATTTGTCCTCAACGTTTTCCTTAGAGCAAAGGTGATACAAACTATGTAACCCACACAACGTCTGGGCTCAGTGATATTAACTTAAAGGCTTGTTCATGCAAACCTGCCTATCATCTAACCTGCATTAGCCATCAGTTCATGATTTGCTACTGAAGCTGTTATATTGGAAAAGCAATCAATTGCTTAAATTGGCAAGTGATATGCAATAATAAGGGGAAATAGGTGTGCAGGATATTTTTCCAGCCATTCAGAATTTGTTTATTTGAAGGCAGTTATAGATAACCAAATCCTACATAACTGGGAGAAGTTCTAAAGGTCATTTAGTCATGTTAATGTGCCATTACTTTATGCTGTTGTCCATGGCTCAACATAAGTAATCTGATTCTATGTTGCACTTGTGTATGTAATGGGAACATACACAAAGGGATGCCTATTGGGGAAACCTCTTTGTCTAATCTCCCTGATGTGTCTTTATTTTATGGGATTTTCTGCTTCAGGTTGGAGAGATGGACTTGAGTTTAGAATAGCCTCCCCAGCCAGGCACTTCCATATCACAGACAACTTCTGGAATTCCCGATCAGGGAGGGTACAGATTGGAAAAGCTGCACTAAATGCTTGCAAGACAGTAGCTGGGTTCATACATATGCTAACCTATAGTTAGTATAAACCATAAGATGTTGAACAAGTCACAATGGCTGGATTCACACATGTACTAAACTAGACCATAAGCAATGGTTTATAGTTTTGTGGAAAGTCACTAATTCTCAGCCCAACATACTTCACAGAATTTTTGTTGGAGAAACTATTGGGGAGAGGAAATGTTACATATATCTCCTTGAACTCATGGTGGAAAGGTAGGTTATAAGTCTAATAAATCTAACCAATATACAGTGAGGGTGTAATTTATCATGCTAAGCAAAATGAACCAGACTGCATTATGGATCAATGCAATCTGCAAACCCAGTCACTGCATTCTTAAAGGTAGCTCTTTCAAATTTTTATGTGCTTCCAGGCCAAATTGCAGTAGAGAAAAAGGCTGGGGTAGAATATAAAACAAAGTTAAAAAATAAAGTTGCCTTCAGTTCAAATTAGTTTGCTTAAATTGCTGCTATGTTTTGCAGATTGGTGGTACATGGGTGAAAAATGTGAAAAGAAAGGATCTACTCAGGACCTTGTTGCTAGAGCAATTATTAAATATCTTCCTGTATTTGTCATCATGTTGATCATCACCATTATAACTAGTAGTTGTATTAGGAAGAAATATTGTGAACAGCTGCAAGCTAATATACATCAGAATTAAATAAGGTAAGCATTTTGCTTCTGAAAAAAAATAAAGCTTCCAAAAGTTTTGAAGTACCAGTCTCATCTTTGCCAAATGTGGTTGTAGGATGAACCCACCTGCCATATTTTCCACCACCAGCCTGCCCCCAAGCTTGAAGGACAACTTCTTCCAGATGTACGTATTTATACTGTAACTGGCCATGCTAGCTGATGATTATGCACTTTCTATTAAAGAAGCACCAATGGCAGAACTTTCCCCATCTTCTGGAGTCCATTATATCCGCAAGGCATAGATTAGAGCAGTGTTTCTCAACCCTGACAACTTGGAGATGTGTGGACTGGCTGGGGAATTCTGGGAGTTGAAGTCCACACATCTCCAAGTTGCCAAGGTTAAGAAACACTGGATTAGAGAATGCTGTTGTAAAGAATTCATGCGGGAAAATTGTCTCATCTTGAAAGTTGCCTCCAGATTCCCCACATTGACCCACACATGGCATTTATTTGGGGTCATTATTTATTAATCTTTAGTTGCAAATATCAGATCCTCAGCTGTTGTCTGTATATCTTTTTTACGTATGTAGTTTTCTAAGAGAATATTTAGATATCAAAAGATGAAAAACTGGCTCTACTCACTGTATTTTTTTAAAGTATGGAAACGGTGCTTTCCCACATTCATATTAGCCTAATGAAAAGTATCATCTCTGTATCTCTCATTTTCTAGGAGTGGGACTCACAACTCCTCTCAAGCAAAATTAGAAGAGAGGACATATTTTCCTATAGAAACGTAACAGAGGCTGTTTAAAGAAATCCCATACCTGTATAAGCAATTGCAAGACGCAGTTCTTGGGTCTCAGTAGTCACTCTTTGTAGGTAGAAAATCTAACTTTGTAAGCTTCTCTGCAGGTGTGCAGAACTTTCTACAGCTAATGCTCCTTCTATGGAGAAGGCCAAACAGAAGGCTTGCCAAGAAAGGCTGTAAGATCTGCTTTAGCCAGTGCCCTCCCATTTCCCCAGGGTTTCGTTTCTGTCCAAGACAGTATTTTAAGTTCCTGAAACACTAGCTGAAAATAGCCAGCTGACATGGGTCCAGTAGGACATAGAAAAGGGGTGCTTTTAGATTCTGTCTCTCCCATTGCTTAGGTTTGCCTTGAAACATAATTATGCTCACCTTGAAAACTGAAAGGAGATCTAGTATTTTCCTGAAACACTGCATTTTGCACAGAAGTCCTAACCCTCCATTTCTCTTCCAAAAGTTAAAAGTTTGGGAAATACTGCCAATAATAAAAATTCTGCAAAACATGAGTTTGTCCTTATGATGAGATTCTGAATTGCATGGGTTTCTGCAAATGTAATTTAAATGAACTGTTATCCAGCGTGTATTCATGCTATGTAGTCCACTTACCTGTGTTATACAATCAGTTGGAACAGTAATTTAGTATCTTGAACTTGTATATGGGTGGTGGGGTTTATAAGTTGCCTTTTTCATTTGATAAGAAACACCTTTTTGAAGCCTCTGAAAGTTTGAGAACAACAAATTGGTAATGCCAGAGATATTGCTGGGCTATGTGCTGGGAGTTCTCATCTCCAAGTTGCCAAGATACTTATCCAAACATGTGTGAGCATACTTCCTAAGTTATCCAGGGTTGATTTTTTTAAGAACTCTCTCCTGTCTCCTCAGAGGGTTAAAACATTTTTTGAACTCAGAAAAGTGTACCAATTTGATTTAAAAGCTTTTCTGAGGAAATAAGGTGAGTTGGAAGGTTGATGTTTGCTGGCGCCATTGCCTGTTGAAAAGCTCATTAGCTGCTCAGATGTTTTGTCAGCTCTAGAGGTATAAGATAATTATTAATGTCCTTTCTAGGGAAGTAGCTAAAGTTTTCATTCTCTCCTTTTATGCAAACCACTACACAGTCATCAAAAACCTTTGTGAACAAGTCAGGTATCAGTAATATGTGCCACAGAACCACCTGAAGGCTGTGCTTCTCTTGGATCCCAAAATTTAATTTATTATTAATTCAGATACTTACGACGAACAACTGCTGTAGCTAGAACGTGAATAATTTCATTCAAGGATATACTTGAAATGTCCTGCAGCTCTGTGTCAATGGTTTGGTTTTGTTTTAAAAGGACATTAATCTCTCTTTTACTGAACATCTGCACTGCAAGTAGAGTGAGCTTTCAGCATGTTTAAAGTAAATCTGAAAGCAATTGATCCCCTTCCAAACTTTGTCAAACACAATGTACTCATTATAGAGGAATGTCATCAATCTTCCTTCCATTGCTAGAAGCATACTTTCTAATAATACTGTGCTAAAAATCTGTCTTCCAAATGCCAGAACCTTTCTTCCTTGTATAACAGGCTTTTGCCACATTCATAGAGTGCTTTCAAATTTCTTTTGGTGGAAAAAGTTGTGGATGTTTTTATGTCGTTACATTACATATCTTCCCTGCCTACCCACCTAAATTTGGAAAAATCCTCCTTCTTCCCCATGAAGGAGTTACCTTCCTTTGACATTTAAGGGAAGGTGAGAAGCCAGAAGGACTGCAGCCTGCTGAAGAGCAGACTGTGCTACAAAAGACAGGACAGTCCCTCTCATGTATTCTTCCATGATCCTGTAATTAATAAAAAATCAATCACCCATAACCCATCCATAAGAATTTCACTGAACTTTTCTTATTCCTTTGGGGTGGGTGGGAATAAAAAGCAATTTAGTTTTCCCCCAACTGAATAAGGATGATGAGAAAACATGCAACAGAAAAATTCAGTACAACCCTTTTGAAACATTTTGAAAAGGCTAATCAGCTGTTTGGGCAAAACTTTGCCTCATGGTTCAAAACAGCTGCTTTTCCTGGCACAAAATCTTCCAGAGTTACATAGAGATTTGGCATTATTCATTCTGGGTGATACATGGAAACAAATGTAGAAAGGCTGTTATTGCTTTACAAGAGATGCCATGAAAGTAATGCACTCTAAATTGGAGACTATAAGCTATTGTACCCAACACAGTCTTCACTGGCAAGGATGTGCTACTGGTTATGTATTGTAGGTAAGAATGTGCAAAACATGCACAGATCATTCCATGCAAAGAACAGATGAGTTAGGGTGATCCATGTCCAAACTGAAATGCATGTTTTGATCTTTATGTGGACCAAAACGGGGCTGCTTTGGATACAGGCTGAAATGCAGTGGTTCCAGGCTGCATGATAAGCAGTACAGCCGAAGATCACCAACATATTGATGACATTGCACCATAAAACTCCAAATGACATTCCCCAGTGGTTTCATGTACATATTGAACAGCATGAGGGACAAGATGGAATTCTGGAGGACCACTATTCAACAATGTAGATCATAGATTCACGTTGGTCCTCCAGCACTATCTTCTACACATGCCATAATAGGAAAGACTGAAACCACATAAAACTGGTGATCCAGAAAGATACCACAGTCAATGGTTGGAAAGTTGCTAGGAAGTGTGGAACAACTAACAAGTCCATATTCTCCCCATCCGGTACCTGGCATAGGTTGTTCACCAATGTAACAAAAGCAGTTCTGGAACTGTATGCTTAGTGGAAACATTATTGAAATAGACCCAGAACAATCACTGTCATTCACACGCAGCTAGAACTGTAAAGCTACCACCTTGATCTCTTTTCCCAGAAATGGAAATATGAAACTGGTGTGTAATTGTACAGGTTCCCTGGGTTAAAGGAGAGTTTCTTCAACAAAGGTCCTATTTGTTCCTCCCTTAGACAGGGAAGGACACATCCCTCCTACAAGGAGGCATTACTTTCCTTAACTACGCTTAAATCTTGATCAATTTAATCAGATGGGCAAGGATTGAATTAGCAGATTGTGGTCCCCATCTCTCTACGCAGCCTGTCCAGATCCTCAGTATAAGCGGAAAGAATCCAAAGTAACAGTATGACCTGACCTGACTCTGGGATCCAATTCAACTTTGCCCACAGAGAACAATGCAAATTGTTCACAGCGTTCCACCCACTGTTTTGTCTTCCTCTTTCCACACCTTGGCAAAATATAAAGCACAGAATGGAAGAGGAACTTGTTCAATGCAAATAAAAGAGGCAGAGAAGTCAATCCTCTGGGCTGTCTTTACTGCTTTGAAGAAAGAGTTCAAATAGGCTTTCAGGTGGACTTTACTTTGTACACCATCATGCATCCTAAGAGTTCTTCCACTTGCACTCCAGCTGATGTCCCATTCTCTTTATTACTCTCAGCTTCCTAGGAAACCAAGGCTGATTTGGCTCCAGGAAAGAGAAAACAATAGTTAGGAGAAATACTGTCAACTGCCCAGACTGTTAATAGTTTCTTGGATACAGGAAATCTTCCAAAAACTATTGCTCAGAAAATCTTTAATTATGTTATCTGACGCTTTAAATGGTTGGAGACCAAAGAAAACTATTCAGTACTGAGGGGTCTAGTGATGACTTCTTGAGGAGAGGATGGGCCACTGCCTCCTTTAAAACAGACAGGACCATCCCCTCCTGCAAATAAGCATTTATCACTGCTTGGACCCAGCTACGTATTACCTCATGGGAGGCCTTGACCAACCAGGAAGGACATGGATCTAAAACACAGGTGGTAGAACTTAATGCCCTAAGGACTCTGTCCACTTCCTCAGGACTAAAGGTTTAAACTCACTCCAGATAAACAGACAAGACTGAACCTCAGTCACTTCCATAGCACCAGCTCAGGCAGAGTCCAGCTGCAAGCAAATAAGAGCAACTTTATCCAAAAGAGGCTTAGACAGTCCTGTAAATGTTCTCCTGACCCTTTGCTTACCCAGGAAGGACTGAGTAGCAGGATGCCAAGTGGCTATGTGCAAAGGCAGTAAGGGCTGAGAAATAAGTACATTTTGCCATCCTTATCACTGCAAGGTAATCCTTAATAAAGGCTCTTAATCTGTGTTTGGTTGAACGTGCACCTCATCTTCCTTCAGCAAAGCTCTAGGCATCTCTTATACTGCTTAATCTCCCACAGGTCCTCCAAAAATCAGGGGGTTCTCCAGGATCCATGTGCCACAGAGTCCACACAGGCACAATCCAGCCCAAGGCTACCATTCCTTGCTTATTCCAAGCAGCAACTAAGGCCATGGTCAAACCATGCACCAGAGCTTTAGGAACTGCCCCAAGTTCTCTCTGGAAACCCACCAGGTCCATCAAGGACCTGGGACAGACCAACCAAATTGTTCTCTCCTGCCTGCAGCATGGGGCAGCCACAGAAAACTCCAAGGCTAACAGGGAGTGATCTATTCATAATGGGACTGATGACAACATCCCCCAGCTCCAGATCATGTTGCCACTGTTATGAGATTGAAAAAAAAGCTCTAAGGTGTGGCTTTCAAGATACCTCTAATTCTGGGCCAAATGAAGGTAGTTGAAATCCCCCAGAACTTTAAACCTGGGGACCTTCATTACCAACTTGGCCATAGCACTGAGCAGCTCAGGTAGGGAAATGGCTACATAGCAGTGAGACTGGTACACAAACAACAATCCCATCTGATCTCTATGGTCCAACTTCACAGATAGGGTCTCACATAAGACTATCTGTGGAGCAATGCCCCTGAAAGTCATCAGGCCCTCTTGGATGACAATAGCTATACCTACCACCCTTGCCTTTGAGCCTTGGCTAATGCCACACCCAAAACCCTAGTTGGGCACATTTCCAAGAGGGAAAGTCCTTCCCACAACCAGGTCTCAATGATCCATGTCAAATTGGCCCTCTCATTCATCATGGAGTGAGACCTTATGTCAGGCCAACTTGGCATTCAGTAGAAGCAATGAAAGCCAGGGCCACCGAGGCTCCAGTGATCAGTTTTTGGGGTTGAACATAAGGGGCTGGAACATGGCACTGGTACTAAATACCAGGGTCACCTTCCCTGAGAGTAGCCTGCCCTGTCCCCACCTATAAAGGCTCTGTATACATTTCTAGAAGTAGTAAGATAAAGATGCAACAAAGGTAGTATCTCCATATTTGAAAAGTATTTCAAGGAGCAGATACAGTGATACCTCGGTTCACGAACACTTCTGTTCACGAACAATTTGGTTCGCGAACAGCAGCGTTCGCAAAATTTTGCTTCTGTTTGCATGCATCGGGTGACAAACATGACCCGCGGCCATCTTCCCTGCTCTGACATGTTGTGGCTTCCTCTAGGTGAGATCGCGGTCGCAGACAGACACTTGCTGTGAAGCTTTTTGGTGTCGCCTCAAGCAAGGTTAATGTTCTCTCTCTTCATACTGTACTGTTCTGTACTTTGTTTCATGTTTTTGTGGTTAAAAAAAAATACATATGGTTCAGAATGGATTAACCTTATTTACATTGAACCTTATGGTAAAATTTGATTCGGTTGGCGACCAATTTGGTTGGCGACCACATTCGTAGGGGTCAGAATGGATTAACTTTATTTACATTGAACCTTATGGGGAAATTTGATTCAGTTCGTGACCATTTCGGTTCACGACCAGAATCGTGGAACGAATTAAGTTTGTGAACTGAGGTACCACTGGTATATGATAAAACTAGATCATAAGGAAGAAAAGTCAAAGCAGGGTGGGGAATCTGCAACTTCACACATGTTGTTAAATATATCAGCAGCTCCAACCAGTAGAAGTGTCTTTTGAGACACTGCAAACTGAGTAACTGCATAATGACAGTACTCACCTTGATGATGAAATTAAACCAGTCACTCACTACGACTGTTTCAGCCCAAGAATCAGGGTCTTGACTTACCAACATTGTATATTCTAATTTATTATTCTCATTATCAGATGAATAAACTCTACACAAATATCATGAAAATAGTATCTTTAATATACAAATATACTTACAATACAACACTGACATTTCTTTGTATACATTATAGCATTAATTCTTTGCTCCTGGTTTAAATAAATGTTTCTCACCCTAACATTTTAATGGAGATATCCAGACCAGCACAAACTTCACAAATGTAACAATGAATATTCTTACTGAGCCAATATTTTGGATTTTGTTCTGAAACATTTTTTTACAAGCATGAAACTGAATAGTAACATGGAATCTAGAAGCTCTTTTATTTGATACAGTGCAAATAAATTGAAATCATTTTATACCCAGCCTAACAAATTTCTCTATTCACAAATTAATCCCATTATTAAAACAAAAAACTTCTATCCTAGATATTAGCAAGGCTTTTATATCCCACTTAGTTTTCAGCTTCATTATATAAAGAGAGATGCCACTGTTGCTTGGGGTCCAGTGTCATCTTTCTACTGAAAGGTAAATTACAATCTATATTACTGATTTCTAAATTTCTGTTTCAAAAATAATAAGCTTTGGAAATTAATGTTCAAATTGCAACTGCTCCAAATGTAACATTACTAGTAGTAGGAATATATGCACGAGGCATCCTACGCCTCATTCATTCATGCATATTTTAAAAAGTAACTACAATGCAGTCACACAATTTCTGAATGTTGTTGCCAGTGCTTCATTCCAGTGTGAAGTTGGATTCATTCTTTTACTTTAGGTGCAGTTTGTTCCTCATTTTTAATAATTATATCTCCTCCTCGAAATTCCCAGAGGCTGCAGACTTAATGGAGCAACTGTAGAATTACGAATTTGCTCATTTCAAACTTCAGACAAACTTTTTGGGATGATTCAGGTAAGGCACAAGATTTTATGGCCCGGAATGGATAACGCTAAGCTATATTTTTAGTCAAACTGATCAAAGACCTATTCAGTCTTCATACTAATAGCATGCATCACATGAGAGAGGATTTCATGCCCCTTGAGGAATGACTCAATACATCTCTATTCTCTACTGTGTCTAAAACAACTTTTTTGAAATATGATATGGGGGAGCGGGGAGAAAGTGACAGTGAGGTTTTTGTGATACTGCAATTTTTGGGAATGAGACCTGCTACAAAGGGATTGATAGGATCATACATTGTTACTTTATTTTAGGATAAGATTAGCCGTTGAATTGATTCACCCTTTCTAACTCTAGTGAATCTCTTGCATTATGAAATATGTAAAAGTATATTATAAAACAGGCATTCTCTAAGGCATTCTTCTTCACTTGGGGTCCTCCAGATATTACAGAACCTCAAATTTCAAAATTTCTAGCCAATGCGGCTGATGGAAATTTCACAGGAAATTATGAAATCCTAATCTCAAAACATATGGAAGACACCTAATGATATACATTCTTTAGGTTGGAGAAGGCTATTAGACTGGGGGTTTCTTTCTTTTTGTCACTAGCAGTCTGACACTGTCTCTGTATTATATGCATACTTACTCAGAAGAATAGCCCCTGGGTTCACTGTAGGTATTTCCTCCTAAGTCAGTGTCCATAATATTCTTTTTAACTCAGTGAAGTTTATTTCCTAGAAAATATTATTAGGATTGGACATCCAGCTTTGCACAAGACAGACTTCAACTCATGCAACAAATTTATCATTCTTAGGGGCTGAACTTATCTGGGCTACAAAAATTTAGATAACCACTAAATGGCAGTAGGAGACCCAGTCTGGGGTAGAGGTTAAGGCATCAGGCTACTGGGAAACCATGAATTCTAGTCCTGCCTTAGATGACTTTGGGCCAGTCACTCTCTCCCAGCCCTAGAAAGAAGGCAGTGGCAAACCATTTCTGAAAATCTTGCCAAGAAAACTGCAGGGAGTTGTTCAGGCAGTTGCCAGGAGTCAATAGTGACTCAAAACCCCCACCCCTCAAAAGATGACAGCAACATGTTAGAGATTTCTGAATCTCTTTGCTGTCATATAGCGGTCATGCAGATTCCTGAGATCTACATCTTCCTTTTCTCTTTGATGTATTCTCAAAATCTGTCCTGCAAGATTGGATGCATTTCTAGAATAGATTGAAGGTAGAAAGGGAATTCTTTTCATTAGTGGGCCACTGCTGGATGGACAACACTGGATACTATCCTGAGGGATTTTGTTAAAGAAACTCAACACAATGCATTGTAGTACAGGCATTTGATTATCAGTAACGATGCAGACATATAGATGGCATTAGTTCCCCTGGTTCCAGTCTCCTCCAAGGAAATCCACTTGAAATCCTGTTGTATAACAGTGCATACCCAGTTCTAAGGGACTATTCTATATAAAGTATTCACTCTGCTGAATACAGTAGGATTCAACAGCAAGACACGCATTCATAGCTCTGCCTAAAGCAAACTCTTCACATTGTGCTTTCAGCTATCACTTTCATCACATTTATTTTTCCAACATGTGCAGGAAAGCAGATTTTAGATGGCATCTAAATATGTCCAGAAGGATGCACCATTAACTCTATGAGGAAATCAACCAGAATATTTTTCCTCTCCAAAGTATTTGCATAGCATCACAAGAAAGTTATGGTAATCTATGCAAGTGCATGGTCTCGTATTGTTCGTAACATCAAATTTCTGGACATACTATCCAGTTAGAAGTTACTAAAGTCTTTCTATAAATGGACAGGGTTTCAAGAAATAGCACCATTCCTTGCATGGAGTCTCCATGCATATGAATACCACAATTAATCTTCCAACTGACCAGTATTATTAAATATATTGGGGCAGTGGACAGAACAGCTAAAACCTCAAATTCAGCCTGTGGACAGGAAGATAATGGAGCAAGGAAGATCAATATTCCAGCGTAGGAATTGATAAAACCAAGATACTTGTATTTCAAACTGGGTTATCCCTTATCTCCCTTAGTTTTCCTCCTTTCCTCATTCAGGGCCGTGAGCTAGTTCCAGTGTTGGTGGCCGGGAACCTCCAGATTATGCTAGATGATATGCTTTCTCTTCAGCCATTTATAGCAGCAACTGTGAGAGCATGTCATCTTCACTTATTGAACACCCATCACATTCAGCAGTTCCTGTCCCTGGATATTGCAGTGTTATTAGTTTAGCCACTGGTGGTCTCTCATGTGAACTACTGCAACAGTCTATGGGTCTTCCTTTCTCCCCCCTCTAACCTTGATCCAGAACTTTGCAGTACTCATTATTTTGGATTTCCTTCATTTTCTCCATGTCTCTTCCCATCACAGGGCCTTACACTGGCTCCATACTAGTGCCAGAGCTAAATTTGAGCTTATGGGGCTAGTGGTTAAGACCCTGGGGTTAGTCATCTCCCACCACCTGTCCTAGAAGCTCGTCTCGGCATAATCCTATTACGTAACACAATCCATAGGACAATGGCTTCAAACCATCCCCTTCTTGCACGTAAATAGCACTAAATAGCTAAAGCGCAACTTCCTATAGACATTGTATCACAGAAGTTTCTAGGATTGTCTACCTATAGTCAAATTACTCACACATTTCTGAAAATCTATCAAATGGCAGTGCTGGACTGCTCATATAAGAAAGTTCTGTGCAAATAGGCTCCAACTTCCGTTAGTTTTAAAGAAGTTAACTTCCAAGTCACTTTCTTCACATAGTTGCTGAATTAGGATTGTTTGAGTTTGCCAAGTTTAGGGTGTGTGTGCGCACGCACGCGTATATGTGTGTGTGTGTATATGTGTGCATGTGTGTTTATCTCAGATTATAAAGGTTATAATCTTCCTCTAATAGCCAGAACTTAGCTTTTTCTCCTCAGATATGGCGTGTAGTCTTCCATCAGCTTTCTAAACAAGCCTTATATTCTCTAGATACATGGGTAACAGATGAAAAACAAATGCAAATATCACATTCAGGAATATTGCAACAAGGCCATAAAGAAATGGGAGAGGGCACAGTTCCTTTTGCTTAAAGCACATACATAAAATCCTTTATTCTAGCTGTTTAATCCATTTGTGAATATGCAAAGGAATGAGTAGTGGTACATTAGATACATTTTCTTTTGTAGAGGTATTAGTGTTTTTGCCGAACACTGTATGTGTGAACAGAATGTAGATTGAGATGGACTGGCAGATCTTTGGTTAAATTGCCATGCATTGGTAAGGGTTTCTGGTTTCCAACTGCTTAATAATGTCTTCTGCCCTCTACCATAATTGGTTCCTGAGAAAGAATACTTGGAGAGAAAAAAAACATAGGGGCTAAACATGTGCTCAGAAGCACAATATTACGATATATTTAGTATAAGCCTACTAAGGAGTATCTCAGGATTTCTCTAAAATAAATTCCATAAGCCTGAAGTTTGCCCATTCTTAAGTCTGTTACAGTCAAAACAGGCTAAGGGGTAAACACATTAACATCCCACTCCCACTTCAATAATTAAATGTGTCAGATACATGAGAAATTTATAATATACATATATCATTTAATAAGTTTATTATTCCCCTTCTAAGTGAAAAATGTTGCTTTAAGCAAATTATTTATTCAGTTTCATTTTGATTAGACAGGTTTAGTTTTTGGAATGTGGATTCTTTTAATTTAGATTAATAGGTCAGGTTTTCTTTTTCCTTAACTGCATGCATTTTTAAGGACATTAAGGAAACATGAAGCATGTGAATCTTCAGGAAGAAATCACTGAATCGCTGTATCAGTTTCTCATCTGTTTAAAGTTACAACTGAAGGCAGATCACTCTTATTTTGGATGCACTTTACACACAAGAAATGGAGGTACTGATCTTTACCAATTATTCCAAATTAAAACAGGGCATCAACATTTGCTCAGAATACATGTAAGCATTTTGATAGTTTGCAAAGTAGTTGCAAAAACTTTTAAATGCAATTATTTGCTGTTCTCTGTTCATACTGAGTTGTTTCCTTTCAAATTATTAAAAATAGCATATATTTAATCACATGCCCCTACTAAACATCAAGAATCTTTATCTCTTTCTTTCTTTTTATTAATACGTAAAAAAACTGCTGGGTGCAAGAATCTATCTGCCTAAGACTCTGGCAGTTCTTGATTTTTTTGCATTGGAATATGGATCCATTATTCATTACAACCCAGGAATCTTATAAAATGAATCTTCTATAGCCAGAGCAACGTGCAAAGGTGAAGTATTTGACACTTTCCATTACACAAATGAAAACAGAAGGCAAAGTGTCTAATTATTAGAATAAAAATAAAAACCCAAGAGGAAAAAAAAGATTACAGGGAAATGCAAAATAATAATAATTATAATTATAATAATAATAAACTGATTTGTGCACCAGTTTTGCTAGCCCATAGTAATAAATATGTCTCACTAGACTACATGAGAACAAATTAATTCCCTTTAATGTCCACTATTTAGCAGCTGTTGAATGTTCAGGGATGCAAAAGGCACACCTTTATCCTTCCATTATGTACAAAAGGGTCTGCTCAACACCCAAAATTATCTGCATAGTAATAACTGTTTTTCTCCTACTATTTACAGAAGGGAGGGAGGGAGGGAGGGAGGGAAGGAAGGAAGGAAGGAAGGACTTAGTGCAATAAAAAATTAAAAATGGTAGATTGTGAGTTAGTTTCAGGCTTCTAGCATACTTCTACATTTTGTTGCACCAGTCAGCACTACATTTTAGGTCTCCAGCCATTAATAAACTGCAGTATTTTTTTAACTTGTAGTTTGCTGAGTTTGAAGTCCTCAGAAAGGATCTCTTCATTGAGCTGGACAAGCAAGCTGCCATCAATTTTTTCAGTAACAAAAAATGTTATGACATCCTCAGATAAGCCTATAAATCGCAGAGACTTTGATACTTCCTCAATGGAAAGCCCAGACAGATCTACAGGTGGCTGCCAAGGTGAACCGTCACCACAAGATCTTGGTGCTAGCTGAAGATGAAGGGGTGACGAGAAAGGGTAAGAAACTGAGAAAATGTCTTGCATGCTTTTTTTACCCAGATACTGGTCTTCAGAAAGATCTGGAGAGCTCCTATGAGGATCTTCCTCGGCACCATCTATTCTGAGAGACACAGGACACAAGTCAAGGCCTGGCTTCTCCTCCACCATCTTTGGTGCACGAGGGGGTAAGGCAGGGCAGGAAAGTGACTGCAATGTGCCACTTACTGCCAAACTTTTTTCATCAGTATACTCAAGAGAGTAACTTGCTGACTTTGGGCAACTGGGCACTGTGCACCCTAGCTCAGTTGTAGCTGGCAGTACATCTCCTGCAGAGACTTCACTCCTGTCAAAATCAAATGTAAAAGGTGCTGGGCAGCTTCTCTTTGGTGTACTGGGAGCCTTCTGCCTTGGATAGCTATAACTTCTGCTCGGATCTAACAGAAACTCACTCCTATTAAGGCCTTCAGCAGCTCCAGAAAAATGATTTGGCCATGATAGTCTAGAGGACAAAGCATCAGCAGAAGGGCTTCCCAAAGGCAATTTGTTGCCAAGCTCTTGCAGGTCAGTTTTCACCATGCCACATGGATAGCAAGCAACAGGAATAATCTCGGAAGAGTTTTCAGCATCTCCTTCTGTAGCACTGCTTTGAGATTATTAAAAAAGAGGAGAGAGAGAGAATTAGTATACAGGTTTTGTAGTTAGTAGTCATTTTAGAATTCTGTTGTTTTATACAGAACCTGACTAATGAAAAGCATATCTATACTCCCATTATATAGACTTTTTTCAGACAGGACACATTTAAGTAAAGAAATTAAACAACTTTTCCTAGTGAAGTAGTCAACTTTCTTGGCAATTATTTTCCTCCAATTTGTATTGGGTTGTATATGATGGGTAAATATATATGTCAAATATGCAATTCATCTTATAGAAAGTGTAACCCTCATCCATACTCAAGCCCACTAGATTGCATCATTTTCTGCAGTCTAGTTACTCTGCCTTCTGAGGTTGGAATGACATCTATTTCTGCATAAGCAAAAGTCTATACTCTAATAGACTTTCTGCATGCCAATAAAGCTGTTCAGGTCCATGGCATTACATATTAGTCTCTCTTTCCAGGGGAAAATATGTCAGGGCAATCAACTATATATTTTGAACTTCAGGAATGAAAGCCAGTATCTGATTATTTCATAAGAAATAGATTTCAAATCCCCCAAACTTTAACATAGTAGATGTAAGGATCTAAATCAGCCTTTGCCAATCACAGATGTGCTGGCCTACAACCCCCTTCATTCTCAGTCAGCATCTACAAAGGCAATATAGGCTGAGCAATACAGGTAGTCCTTGATTAACAACCATTTGTTCAGTGACTGTTCAAAGTTATGACAGTGCTGAGCAAGGAGACTTACGACAGGTCCTCGAAGTTGTAGCCGTCGCAGTGTCCCTGGGGTCATGTGATCATGATTTGGGCACTTGGCAACCAGCTTGCAATTATGACAGTTGTAGTGTCCCATAGTCACATGATCGCCATTTGCAACCTTCAGTGCTGGCTTCCAAAAAGCAAAATCAATGAGGACACCAGCAAGAGGTTGCAAATGACAATCATGTGACATTACAGTTAACGACCTGTGGGATTCACTTAATGACTGCAACCAGAACTGCCATCGTAAGTCAGCACAGTACATGATGTTGCGCTTTACAACTGTGTCACTTAGTGACAGAGTTCCTGGTTCCAACTACCATTGCTAACGAAGGACTACCTGTATATGACTTGTAGTCCAACACTTCTGGAAGGGTCCAGTTTGGTGATGACTGATGAGGGTAGGTGCTGTTCTCAAGTTTACTCATATATTTTTGCCATATGTAAGTGTGCACCTTATGTACTACATAGCTCTGGAGGATATAAGGATTTTGACTTACATTGTCAAGCTATGCAACTCAGTCTTGTTTGTTCTGAGTGGCTGGAAGCTCTCCAAGGTCTTAGAAGTCTTTTCTCAATCCTGCTGCCTATGATCCTTATCAGTGTCAATGCCAAGAATGGAGTTGACAAAATATATGTTCTCCAACAGTATGCTCTTGCATTTTTCTTAGAGTTACAACCAAAACATACCCACTAATGTGTGAACTAATTTTCATAGCACAGTACAAATCCCAAATTTGTAGTTTCATGAGCTCTTCCCTAATGAATCAAAAC
This sequence comes from Liasis olivaceus, assembly GCA_030867105.1. Classification (NCBI taxonomy): domain Eukaryota; kingdom Metazoa; phylum Chordata; class Lepidosauria; order Squamata; family Pythonidae; genus Liasis; species Liasis olivaceus. Next base: position 42,707,803 of record CM061350.1, on the reverse strand, counting down.
AAAGTTGAACAGACTTCAGCCTAGAAATCTGCTTTATTCTGTTACACAAACACTGACTTCTGGTTCCTCACTGCTCAGGTTTCATCATTAAAAAAAATGATCTCTGGTATGGGGCAGCCTTTTGGTTGTTGTTGCTGTTGCTGGCTTACTACAAATCATCCAAAGATCTACAAATAGATTCCAATCTATTGGCTACTACAAGTAAACACTGATAATAGTAGCCCATCGTTATTTTTATCTTTAGGATAAAATGAAAAATACAGTCTATTGATAATATAAGATGCCAGAATACATAATTACTACAATTGTTTTATCTATACTTGACACATATAAATTTTGCATGGATCTGTTTACATGAATAAGTTTGGGAGGATATGAACAGAAAGCTGGATTCAGTGGTCTAAATGGCCCCTTCCAACTCGCTGATTCTTTATTGTTCGGTTATTGCAACCATCCATTCTCTATTAATTCATTATTTATTACCCCAATTTTCTGCTAGTTGTCCATGTGGAGGGGGAGATCTCTGTTCACTTCTCCTCACAGCAACGATCCTGTGAACTAGCCTAGGCTGAGAGATAATGAACTCCACAATCAAGTGGAATTTGCACTTGTGCTTTCCCAGTCCAGCACTTGAACTGTACACCATTAGCATAAAATAAGGCTGACTTTGAAAAGGAAGCACTCAATACTTACACATTGTGCAATCCTGACGAATAGTACGAAAGAGTTGGACTAGGAGAACGAGTTTGCTGCCGCACTGGTTTGCTCATCCGCGGAGGAATAGAAGGGCTAGTGGATGTTGGCTTTGAATTGCGTGGTGGGACAGGAGGAGCATTCAGGAGTCTACATTCTTCTCTGACCTAGATGGAAATCAAGCATAATTGTGATGTAGCATCTCATGCAGGTAATTAACTATCCTGAAAACTAATAATCAATATTATTAATAGGAGTGAAACAAGGGTAAAAAAATAATGATTTATCTAAGGCCCCTCAGGGAAAGAGTTTCTAAAACAGAAGTGGAATATGAGAACTTGCAGCTCATATTCTTAGATACCACATCATAACAGATCTGTAATCTTTGAAGAAATAATTTGAGAAAGCAGGTGAATATTACTGCTACAGTTAGAGGCGACTGATCTGAATCCCAGGTTAAGGGACCAAAAAAAAAAAAAAAAAGAAGCCCTTCAAGGCCAACCTTCCCATCAGGCAGACAGGAAGTGACAGTATCAGCAGTAGCCTTCAGTTGTTCTTCCTGACCATCACAAGCCATTTCTTCTTTTGGAGAACACAACTGAGTGTTCCTGTCCTGCACTCCTTTAACTAGCACACTCTTTGAAGTTATGATGCCACATGTTAACAAATTAATTGTCCTCCCAGATTTGGATGGACTGTAATTTGCATCTTTGACAAATTCATGTTACCTAAGAGATGATCTTTGCACTGACAGTGTAAGGTTCTGTCCTTCCATTCTTTTTTTTAAGCAGATCCAGATTTGTTTTTTTAAAAACAAGGATTTTATATGTTACTTATGTATCACCAGCAGAGGGCAGATGGTAGCTGCTGAAGGATGACCGGCTTAAAAAGATAGTACAGATGCTATTACCACCAGCAAGCTGCTCAAATGAATGGGCTATTTACAACTCTTGAGGGGGAAATTTCAACAAAAGACAACCTGCTCTCCCCGCTTTAAAATAAATTGTGAAATTTTATCTCCAAAGACATTTCAAGGTTTTCTCTCAGAAGAACAGGAAATCATTCACAAAGCATTTAAAAGCATACAGTAACTGATGTAGGTCTGTCAAATGGAAAAAGCAATATCTAGATACATTTCAATTTGGTTTCAGGCCTGACTCTAGAACAGAAACTTCCTGGATGATGAAATATTCTTGCTCAGATGAAATCCAGTTTAGACAATTGCTACGTGCTGTATGTAGGGCTGTCTTTAAAAACAGTTCAGAAGCTGTAATTGACCCACAGAATAATTGTTAGATTAGTAATTAAAACTGGGCAGTTTGACCATATTACACTGAGGTTTTGTCAGCTGCATTGCCTCCAATCCTCTTTCTAGGAGCCAATTTAAAATCCCAGTTTTAATGTTTAAGTCTTAAATATACTAAAACCTGGTAATTTAAAAATGCCTTCTCCCTTGTGGATCTTCCCAAAACTTATATTCTTTTTCAGAAATCATATTCTGAGCAGAAAGGAGTAAAAAGTATATCTTCCGCAGAAAGAGCCTTTTGGATAGTGGAAACCTATTATGGAACAGTCAGCTTTTTTGGCATTAGATGACAATATTTTCTATTCACCCATGCTTTCTAAACATATGTTGGCAGGGCCTTTGAGTTTGAAAATCTGATGTATTATCTACTCCCTAGTAGATTTTACATTGCCTTTGATATTATGATGTTATGTTCCATTTTTTAAAATTACGTAAACTGTTTTATAGTGTAAATGGCCTGTGGAAGTTTTGTACTGAGACAGCATACAAATGTTGCAAATAAGTGAATAATAAAAGTTATTTATTATCTGTCACGATTTATAGGATTATGAAAAAGAAGCTGTGTCTATAGGAAATGTCCTGAAGTAATTAAAGGCACTGACTGGATTTCTCCCTCCAAATTATGCTTTCAGAATCTGTAAGAGTTAGTAATCAATAAAAAAAAAAAATCAGCTTAATTATTGTCACTCACTGAAAAACAGGTGCTATCTCTTAAATATTTTAAACTCTCACATTACTATTTTCATCCTATATTCAGTTTAATTCTACTACTTGAATAATTAACACTTCTGCTTTTTTAACTCCCCCTTCTCCCCCCCCCCCCCACAAAAATTACATACAAAGTTTCCTCAGATGCAATTCTAATCATACTGGTCCTTGAAACAAAGTATTATTCTAAATATTTGAAGTTTGCAGCCTTTTAAAAAAAAATTAACCTCCCCCCTCCCCCCTGTCTGATCCATCTGCCAAGGTAACTTGCCATCACTTAAGTTCTCCTACTTTATCCTAGTCCTGCCTCAGGAGCGTTAGAATGCTTCCAAGCTGGTAGTCTTTTATTCTTGGAAGACCATCTTCATTTAACATTCTTGTTTTACAGAGATGACAAAAATAACTCTGTACGGACAAGAGGAGCACATTTTTCCATAAATGCTTTTCCATTTTTATAGCATTTTATAGTGTGAGGTTTCACATAAATGGACAAAATGCTCCACAGGAGGAAAAAAAAATACTCCTACTCTTTAGAATAAATCCCTGACCTCCAGAACAATTTAGTCAAGTATAAATGTTTATGAAGCACTAAGAATTCAAAGAAGTGCTTAATCATTATTTCTCAAAGACAAACTATTTGCAATACCTCTCAGTTTAAAACTCAATTATATTACTACAACTTGCCATTGTGTAACACAAATTAATCCCCCCCCCCCCTTATGAAAAATGAGTGTTCCACATATATAGCAGGAACTCCTCCACCCACCTTGGGAATAAAGCAGTGCCAGGAACTTACCGCTTCTGATTTAGGAGGCACAGGTGGTGGAGGTACAGAAACTTCTGAGGATTTTGCTGTTGTAATTATAGGTCCAGGTGCTGGCAGAGAAGATGTACCACCCTTGGACCGGAAAGAACTCCTGTAGTTGTCACATTTGTTCTTTTCACTCTGTGAGCGAGTAAGAGGCTGATCATTCATTTTCCCACCCCCTTTGTCCAACCATAGTTCTTCATATGGAAGTTCCAGTTTAGGAGGTAAACAGAGTGTTTCTTCACTAATTTCAGGGAAAAGGTAGTTACTGCTTCCATCCCCAGAATCTTGCAAAGCATCATGAGAGGATAAAGCCCACTCATTACACAAGTCCCTGCAATCATGAAGGTTCACCTCACTATTTCCATGGAGGTTGTTTCCATAAACACACACTGAGAGACGGTGGAAAGACTGGGTCAACTCGTCCCGAGCATAACTGAGAGAGTTTGGCACATGATTGTGGCTGGTGGGTCGACTTTTTTGTGGGCTTTTGCAGTCTTCATTCCAGTCAGCTTTTACATCTCTCACAGCACGAGAATATTCATCAATATCAAACTGCTCTTGACAGAGGCTGAACCAGTGCTTCACAAAGGCTTCATGCCATGCCTCTCCTTTCACAAGACTTTCTGGAAGAGTAAACTTTGGAAGAGCCAAATGCAAAGGAAAGTGCATTGGAATAATTTTATTACTATGTAGTGCGCAACAAACCACAACTGTCTTGGTTTGAATATTAACAAATTTGTAACGGTGCCCTTCACGGACAAAATGCAAGTCATAAGGATTCCGTGGGGGAGGGCTTGGCACATTCACATTCACTGGGAGCCGTGTCTTCTCAACGATGTTACGGATGGTATGCTCACCTTCTTGCATTTGCAGCTCTAAGGGACTACGTGTGCTGAATCTCCCTTTACACTGGAAAGGCAGGCTAATGCTCTCATTGGTCCTATGATTCATACATATCAGGCAAGGCATTTTGCCTTTGCCAAATTTGCTAATGGAATTGAGTTTTCCAATTTTCTTGAAGATGGTATTGAGCCGTGACTTTTCCTTTGAAGATTTTGCATATAGGATTTCCGCTTGCCCCATTAATGTGAGCTCATCTCCTGTGCAAAGGGTAATATTATAAACCTCTGTGCCTTCATTGCATTCTCCTGAAGCCACCTAGAAAACATAGCATTCAAAATTAAAATAGCATATCAAATTCTGAACTGAGGGGATAAACCCAGCAACTCTGAACAGTAGAATTTGTATAACTTCTTCAACCTGGTATTCTTCATATATGTTAGACTACAACTCCCATCCAGCCCATGAATAGTACCAAAGTGAGAAAGATTGCTCTAGAATGTCCACATGACTGATCACCATTCTACAACCACCTTACCTTCTTTTGTGGAATTGTATATTAAGAGTAACAAAATATTGAGAACTTGTCAGACAAAAATCAATAATCTCTCTATGCTATACAGCCTAAGAACAGCAAATGTCTGAATCATGTAGGAACCTACAACCTTATACAACTAGGCTTGCTCATGAGCACTGAGGTATTATTAGGAGATACTTTGATATTCTACTATAGTTTAATGCTATATTTGACTAACTGTAATATTTGCAGTGTAGTTATTCCTGGTTTTTCCCCCTTTTGCTCTCTCTTCTGTATTTAACAATAAAAGAAAGAGCATGAATGTAGATATCCAGAAATTTTAACTTTCAGCTCCTCAAAGCCCCAGCCAGCAAGGTTAATGGATTTAGACTGTAGAAGTTGTGGACTACAACATTTGGAGAACAACAGATTTCTAAATCCTGGCATACAAAAATATAGAACCAATAATGTTCTCTGGTAGATTCCCACTTCAGGAAATACAGTCCAGCAGTACAATGACTGAAGACTATTTCTTTCTTTTTTTCCTTTGACCAATGAAATTAAATATTAATAGATTATAGAAGTCTCATCAATGAAGACACTATGAAGTTCAGGAACTACTTTTGTTTCCCAGCCTAGAAAACAGGGCACAACTATACTGATAAAAATGTTGGCGAAACAGCTTGCTATGTGGCTGATCATCCAGAGATAATCACTTCTTATTCCATGAAAACAGCCAGCTGGCAAACTCTATGGTTGAAGCATGAGTCTTATATGATCAAAAGTGAATTATGCCTAGTACTCAGATTAGATTGCCTAACCTGTATCTCCATAGTTCATATTTGCAACTTGAAATAAAAGTTAGTATTTTTATTTCTGATCTGCAGTGTTATTAAAAAAAAAAGTAGACCAGAGTTAGCAATTTCTAAAACATAATGAATCTGCTAAGTAAGGAGATGCCATATTTCTGCACATAAATGTATCAGCTTTTTAAAACAGACAGATCTTTTACCACATACATATTTCTGTTGCTGAGTTATGTATAACCTAAGGTTCCAATCTAAGGATTAGCCTGAGAAAGAACCACCCCTTCCAGTCATACTGGAAATTGCACAAAGGGAATGCAAAAGTGGAACAAACCTAACAGGCATGCCTGGGCATCTTCAATATTCACATAATTCCATATAATAATGGTAATTCCATGCAACGAATCTAGAAAACTCTACAGCCTTCTGATTTTAGGACACAGAAGGCAGCATCTTATACCCCTCGTCTCTTGAAAAATAATTTCTGGATCTTAATATTCACTGTTCTAAAAAATGACTCAATACACAAAAGAAGTAAACATGTAGTGGAATCCTATGCATAAGCTTAGTCAGAAGGAAGACCCATTGGGATTTTGCCTCACTTAAATGGTTTAGCATTGCTGCCTTAATTTACTTTTTTTGTATAAAAATATACGAACATAAAAAATAGTCAGTAATGTGTTTGGCAAAGGATCCATTGTAACTTGAGCATTGGAAAGGAAATAATATCTATGTTTCAAGCTGAACACTTTGTTATGCACAACTTATCAAGCTAATACCTCAGTTGCAGAATTTCCTGAGAGGAAGTTATTCAAATAGTGCGTTATCTCAATACAGCTAATCCAGGAAACTATCAAAATCTAATGGTACATGATGGTTATTCAAAATTCAGACCAAATGGCATGATATTATAATGCATCATTAATATTAATAGATATCAGATTTCTTATCAATGAAGATCTGAATCCTCTGCTCCATATTTCTCCTGCTCCCATCAAAGCTCTGAAAGCAGCTTCACACAGGAAATCTCTACTCCGTGATATTTCTTCTCCAAGGACAATCTGCATATCATATGGGGCAACCTGTGTATGTTCACATAGCTATGAAAGAACAAGTACATGTATTTTATTTTACAAAACACATTTTTGTATACTGCTTCACTACAAAAAAACTATACTGTATTTTAAAAAAGCAGTGAAATTATCTAGTTTTAATTTTAATGAAAATAATAAGCACTTTCCTGAAACAGAGGCAAATCACCCTAATAACCAAAAGCAAACATGAGAAATAGCAATTCTCATGTATGAATCTGGATCCACACAAAAGTCTTAGCCAAAAAAATAATCCTTTTGTTGCCATATTGGACAGCTTCTAGTCTCTTGTTTTCTAAAATGTTTAGTAAAAGAACTTAACGATGAACTAAGATTGGGGCCCCTTGCTGTTTTGGAAGTTTGTGGCAATAAAATAATGGTTTGGTTAATTGAAGGTATTTGCCTTTAGGGACTTGAAAGTTTAAGTTGAGTACTATATGAGCTTGCATTTAGTTAAACTGCAACTTTGTTTTTATTTGTAGGAGAAACTTGTTGAAGAATTATCTTCTGAATTAGAAGATTGGAGCCATCTTCTTAGGCCCTTGTGGACAAAAAGTGCCATTTTATAACTTGTAACCCATATGTTATCTTTTTAGTAAAAGGAAGCGTAATGGATTTTCTCATTAACTCAAATGATACTGTATTATGGACTTATCAAGTCCATAATTCCTACTGTCTAGCTTTTGATTTGGACACTTATACTAGAGCAAGTATGAAAAGACTGTGACTCTCCAGGTATTGCTGGACTACACCTAGGAACATAAAATAATTTGACTGTGAGTGGATTTGAGTTAATTCCAAGAAGAATCCATGACAGGGTAAATATGAGCCATACATGAATTCAAACTAACATTAATCTTTCCTTTCAAGAAAACAAATACTGTGCAGAGAAGTGGGGAAATTGTACTTTCTTTTTTAAATGGACAAGGTAATTTTGATATCTCTTTCAATATCTATACTTAAAGCAGTGCCAAATTCTTTGTGGAAAGACCTCTCCCATGTATGGTAATATTGTAATTCCAGAAGTGCCAAGGGAGGCAAAACATGATTTCTGACCATATTCTTAGGATGACTACAATGAGTTTCTTTTACAAGATCTCACACATCCAGCTTATGGAGCAAGACTTGCAGATCAAAATATAGACAGGTTTGAGCCCAAGCACCTTTTCCTTTTAACAGCTAATCACTAGTTTTAATCTTATCCCCAACTTCTTCTGCCACTTAGAATAATTCACTAAGTCTGCTTCAGATGTGCTATCCTATTTCTATGAGTAATATTTTTCACTGATACTGCTTCGTCTGCGTCTTTATCTTTTTGAAATGCCCCCAACTTCCCACCAGGTAAGAAAGATCTCAATATGCTTCTATATGGCATCCAAGAGTCATCCATGAAGTTTGTGACACTTGAAGAAAATCCTTAATTCACTCACCATTTGACTTCTTTACATGTAGCTGATCTCCTGACATTCTTTATAGGTAATTCTAAATAACATTCTCCTGCAAAGGGCTTGCTATCTTGCCAGATCTAATATTACTTTCATTTACATCCTTTGCTCTTTTGATTCCTGGTCAATAATATCTAAGCAAGCATTCTTAGAATCACTGTATTTGTTCAAGATGGAGTAATGTGTTAAATAAGGAAAGTTCACTCTCTGTTTCTGTAGCTCCTAATTATCCACAATCAGTGATTCTCAGGAAGATTTAGTGTGACAAGTATTTTATAGGCATTGTCCTACTTTATGTAATATTGTAGCCTTGAGAAATGGACTGTGTATACACACTGAGAAAAATAAAGAAGCAAAAGGCCTAAAGTTATTATTGCAATTGATCATAACTGCTTGTTCAAATTCATGAGATTCTGTGTCCAAAAAAGGAAATGGTTCAGCACTGGTCCAGGTATTAATCTTTTCTCAAGAGGAGATCTGCAATATTAAGTAATTGTCATGTTGAAAGGAGTAATCACTAGAAATAACCAGGGTCAAACTATTGTTAGTAATCACGGAGATGAGGTACATATTTTGGGGCCTTATTTTCCAAGCTACAATATGAATACAACATCTACCCTTTAATATTTTGTCTACATTTATCATAGTCTTTCTCCCTAGTAGCAGATACTCCTTTATTTCATGGCTACAGTCACTATCTCTACATTTTTGATCATAGGAAGATAAATATGTTACTATGTCACCTTTGTCTGCCTATTTACACCAGGTTGGCATGTACACTGATGATGATATCATCATCATCATCATCATCTTCGGCAACATACAGCTTTTTGTATTCTCTTGTACTCTTTCACTTTCAACAAGGGTTTCTTTACATTTTCCTCTGTTCCAGTCATCAAAATGGTATCATCAGCACATCTGAGTTTACTAATCTTCCTGCCAGCAATTTAAATTTGTTTTAGGATTTTTCATGATATATTCTGGAAATAAATTAAATAAGGCGACAGTATAGAACTGTATGATATTCCTTTCCCTATTCTAAACCATTTATAGTTGCTCTGTTTTCTGTTCTGCTGCTTCCTGGCCATTACATAAATTATTTAATTAGTAGGTGAGGTGGTCTGATACACCCATGGTTTTAAGAGCTATTCACAATTTGCTGTGATATAGATAGTCAAAAGCCTCAATACAATAAAAAAGAAAAGGTGCCATTACTTCACTACTTACTTTATGCTATTCATCAGATGTTAGGGATGTGATTTTCGATGGCTCTACATTTTCAGAATCTTTTTCATCTGACATTTCTCATTCTATGTATTGTGAAAATCAGGATAACAAAATCTTGAGCAAGATCTTAATAGCATGAGAGATAGGGGCAACTGCTTGGTTGTTTTAATTTTGGTTTTTGGTACTGGAATATAAATTGATTTGGCCACTATGGCATTTTCCAACACTTGCTTTCAGATCACAAGCAGCACTTTAACTGCATCATTTTGCAAGGTTCTAAACAGTTCTTCTGATACTACATCAAATCCTGCAGCTTTATTTGTAGGAATAATTTCTAGGGTCACATTACTTCCCATATTGTCTAGCTCTACTTCAACACTTTTATGTATCATGTATTTGTGATCCTTTTTGTACAGTTCATCTATATATTTGCACTATCTTGCCTTTATATCTTCCTTCTGCAAGTAGATCTTTGTCTTTTATCATGCCAACCTTTGTATAAAAATTTCCCTTGATTTCTCTATTTTTTAAAAAATAAATACCTTTTCCTTCCAATTTGCTTATCCTTAGTTTCTTCATATTGCTTATTTAGATACAACTTCTTGTTTCTTGTTTTTTTCAGGAACTCAGCATTTAGTTGGGCAAACTCTTTTGGTGTTGTATTTTGCTATTTGTCTTTCTTCAGCTATTTTCAGTGAATCAAAAGACAGCCATTTCTTCTTCTTTTGCTTTTTGGGATATTTCTGTTTGCTTTAATGATATCATGAATTTCAGGCCAGAGATCTTCAGGCATCCTATTATCAAATTAATCTATTTAATCTATTTTGTAAAGATTCTTAAATAATTTTGGGATAAATGATTAAATATTAGTGTTAGGAGATATGCTAGTGTTCCAGAAAGTACACAGAAAGTAGTTTGGGATCTAGTGTGAGAACATCAGGTTATTTTTAGTACAATGGTGAAGGATTTCAGACTCCCAACTGCTTAATAATAGAAATGATAAAATAGCTCCCTTGCCATCTCAAATTATGCAGCTGAACAAAAGGAAGTCTGGGGAACCAGGAATGGATTTTTATATGCATGAATAATGAGCTCCATTCAATGGAGTATTCAAAACAAACTGTTAGGCTCATAGGTCTTTCATTCTAAGTGTAATTCTTATACTGATCCTAGCTGGTGGAACTTGAGAATCTAGTAAGGAGATAAATAGATCTCACAAGCTTGAAGTCATCCTACTACTGCAGAAATATACCCATCCTGGTCTACATAACTCCCTGGAAAGCCTGTCCAGATATAAAAAACCCATTATCCCTTAATTAAAAACTCTATTGTTTTTAGGCAGTGGAAACTGAACTGGAGCTTTCAAACAAAGCCCTCTTTTATTGACAGAGTTCGAAAGCATGGAGGCTTCATTTAGCATTGTATGTGTACATTTGCTATCTTCATCCATTGAACTGAGACAGGTTTTCTGCAATTCACAGGAGACTAAAATCAAGGAAGGCAGGAAAGCATATGACTATTTGATATGAAGCTTACTTGTCAGGGTCAAATACTGGAGAAAGAATACAGAAATATTTCATGCAGTGCTGCAGTTCAGGATAATTCAGTGAAATCAACTAATAATAGATGAAAAGATCAACAAGAAGTAATTTTTCATGCAAAACTTTTATCTCATGCTAACTTAAGGTGTTTTAATTGGGGTTTAACTGGTTTTTTATTGTCACTGTAGTATTGTAAACCACTTTGGCTAAAAAATCAGGATGAGACACAAAACCCATAATCATTTCTTACCAAGTTCAGTATAGTAAGATCTACTTAATTTAGTTTAGCACTTATTCTTTTTTAACACAATGATTTCTGATCAACATAAATGCTTATGTCTTATGTTTTGCTCTCTAATCTTGATCAAGACTTTTTAAGTATCTTCAAATCAACAGGCTCAAAATTCTCCATTGGATCCAACTATTGATACAGTAATTTAAATCCGTTAGACTAAAACATAGTAGTGTCCTAGAAATCAGTGGTCAGCTGATTTAATAAGTAATAAGTCAGCTTATTACTCCCTGTTTTTAAAAAAAACTGCTTTAGAAATAGTTTGAGCTAATTCCTGGAGAATCTGCCTTTCAAGAACTATACATTATGACAGTTAAGCAGATCTTTGAATTTAGAGGCAAAATTTCTCCAAGTAGCAAAATGTTGGTGTGAAACAAAAAAACACTTTGCTAGCCATGTGGTTAGATGCTAATTTTATTTTATTCTATTTTATACAGTCTGTTACACCTATTTGCCATAAGTCACACTCTTAGACATTGGAATCATTAGAACAATTAAGGCAACACCCATAAATTTGTTTGAGGGTTTTTTTCCTGGTTATTTTAGGTTTTAGTCTCTGGATTCCCTGCCATCTCTTTCTATGTTCTACCTAAATTTTTGCACCATTATTGTTATACTATTAATATTCAGTTTGGAAATACTGTACCTGTAGAGTTTAGTGATTTACTGATCTTATATCCTGTGTTAGCCATCCATACTTATGACTGGCTCATTTTTAGCATTTTTAGCATTATCTAAATTTGAAATATAAATAAATAAATAAAATTATATATAGTTTTTATATTGTATAACAGTATACTAATTACATAGATTTATGTGGCATTGCATTCATAGTTGATTTTGTAATTCTAATTATATTTATAATCTTAAATGGTATTGGTATTATGTTTTTACACTTGTGCTAGTATCTTAAATTTTAGTTATTCTTACCGTATGCAGATTAGACTACACTATCAGCACAATGGGATGGCTTTTAGTATTGAATGTAAATTTTGTTGGTCAATGATCTTGATGATGATGCTTCAATAAATACAATATCTGGAATATTTTGCTGGCCCTTGTTAAAATTAGACTATCCAACCAGATGGATCATGATCTGTTCCAGCAAGATAATCCTTGTTTATTTTCAGGATATTATTTAGTGAGTGTTTTGACTGGTCAGAATCTGGACCTGGATATCCCTGGTTCATATTTAATTCCAAAAGTAGGCATACCATTTCTGGGCTGTAACAATCCCAATGACCACTACTAGATGGAAACAAAGTACAGATAGTCCTCACTTAGCTTTGGTAACCGGGACCGGCAATTCTGTTGCTGAGCGACGAGGTCGTAAAGAGTGATATCACATAATTGTATCAACTTATGATTGCAGCTGCAGCAGTTCCAGTTGCCATTGTTAGACAAATCCTGCTCCAGCCGGCTTCTCCACTGACTTTGCTTGTCGGAAGCCAGCAGTGAAGGTTGCAAATGGCGATCACATGACCATGGGACACTGTGACCGTTGTAATTTTTGAGTCGGTTGCCAAATGCCTGAATTGCGATCATGTGATCATGGGGATGCTGCGATGGCCACAACTCTGAGGAACAGTAGTAAGGCCCCTCATTCAACACCATCACAATTTCAAACAGTCGCTGAACGAGTGGTTGCTGAACAAGAACTACCTTTATCTCTTTTTGCATCTCTTTGCCACAATCTATTGATTGCCTGGAATTTTATTGCTGAGATATGGTATTCTTATTCAGGTAGTAAACCTAAAGATCATCAGATGTTCCTGGACTGTAATCTCTATAGTGGTCACAAATAATGTGAGTTGAAATCCAACAAGAATAGGAGAGCCACAATAAAGCTTAAATAAATATACATATGACTTTATGGTAGTATTTCCATTTCTAGGAGCTTCTGATATAGAAAATGGAGGGCAAAGACAGATACTATATTTCTTAGAATCAGAGATTAATGTGTCAGAGGATCACACCTCTACAGTACTAACCATCTCCTGACATGTGAGCAACAAGGCAGAAATTTCACAAGCAATTATAACTTCATAAACTACAGACTACAATGTTTTGCATCAGGTGTAGAATTAAAATACATTAATTTGTGTTAGTACAGACATAATCCAAAGGGACCTTGGATTACATCAAATGCTAACAGGAGATGTAATGACTCTTAGCTGATACAATTCAGAAAAAACAGACAACTGAAGCAAGATATAAAAGCTGAACTTTCTTATTTTGTACTCAAAACCATGTGTAGAAAACTGAAGAACTGAATCTCTAAAGAACAGGGATTAATCCAATTTTATACATTATTCAATTTTTTAAAATTTAGAATCTGTTACACATTGGCACATTGAGTACAATAACATACAACTTTTGTAGCACAAGAAAGCTGCTAAGTCTTTTGTGAGATGGGCAGTTATATAAATTGTTAAAATAAATGAATAAAATAATGTTTTATGTCTCTAAAACTTCCACTGAAGTTGGAATTAAACTTCTCTCTCTCTCTCCATGGAAATTATTGAAGCTTGTTAAATGTATCAAGATCATTCCATCCTACAAGACTGGTAGCAGAAAAGGGCACATTCTGCAGACTGTACCCATGAATCTGTGAGTCGTTTCCCTGTTTCATACTGCTTGCTTTTTGCACTTAAACCTACAAGAGCTGTTTTTGTTTCCATACATATTTTATTTTTCTTTGATTCCATATAGACTTAAAATCAAAGCATTACTAGTATTTTACTTTTCTAGAAATGTTGATTATTCTCAGCCATCTGAGTTGAAAAGTAGATATTAGTAACATCATTACAGTTTATATTGTCTTTATGTGGCCTAAGACATATCGTAGAGTGAATGAAACAGCTGCTCCTTTACCAAATAAAATCTAAGGGGTCAGAGGTGAGGGAGGGGGTGCACAACAAAAGAATCTCTGTCAAAATTTGGAGGCAGTATTCCAGTTGAACACTGGAAAAGAATACTGCTGATTGGAGGTGATCCCCTCCTTGAAAAGGCCTTCATATCTTGCAAGATTAATAACCCTTAACTCCAGGCTAAGCAAAATGTACACAACTAAATTGCTGTCAAAAGTGAACAGATTAAGACAAGACAACAATCCCAAATTACTTTTTCCACAATATAGAATTGCTCAATTGCAATGTTTAAAAAAATGGCTTAACCGTAAACCATTCAATTAGGGATAAACATTTGTTTAGGGGCTACCTTAACGTTGAATGTTATTTCCTCCATGACGTAAACTCGTTCAGGAAATGCTTTAGCCACCTCCTCCACACTGTTAAAATACTGCACTGGCTCCTTAATATCACGGTCTTGTTCCAGCAGCTTAAACTGCCCTGAAAACAGATGATAAATAGAAGAGCAGTAAGATATTTATATTGGATTGCAGTTTCTGTGCCAAGTGCTAACACACTCCCTACTCTATTTAAGTTGGTCAGTTTCCTCCAATTATTAACAGTTAGGCAATGGAAGAAAAGATTGCACACATTTTTACAAACCTGAAAAGGAAAGAGCTACCAAGCTTGGCTAAACCGGAATTAGAAGAATGTGTGGGGGCTGATGTGAGATTTAATAGAATTTACAGGCAGACTTTCTGGAAGTCAACTGAAAGTACTAATACATTCTCAGGATGGAACTACACACAAGCTTCTGTATACTTAAACTTTTTCATCATAGTAGTAGTATACTTCAAATTTAAAAACAGGAACTCAGTTTATAGAAAAAGTTTCACTTAAAAAAAAAGAGGAGGGCAATTATAGATGTTTAATAACTAAACAGCATCTGTTGACCAGTTAATAAAGCAAGTTTCCAAGAATCCTTTTAGAGTCATAAACAAAAGTTCCCATATTTTTCTCTTCTGGTGGAATTCCTTATGTTGATTCAGGCTTGACCAGAGAAAGGAACATTCCAGAAGAAAATGGGAATGTTCCACATATAGAAAAAAAACACCCATACAATTCTACATTGAAAAAAGATTCCAATTTTAATAGAAGGCTCACAAAATAGATTCAGTGGCAAATCTTATCTACCTTCCCTTGGAAATTGATATGTGTTGCATGTCTAAGAGCCTTGGTAACATGATTTTTAGGGAAAGTAAACATTTATTGGATAAGGATAAATAACTGATAGATAAGGATTTATTTATTATATGTAATTATTTCAGTGGAATGCACTGAATTCTGTATCTATTAGTTATTTAAAACTTATTTCCATGTGCTAATCTTTCACAGTTATTAGCTTCATTTGGGCAAAGGTCTCATCACACCAGAAGAAAAGCTTAAATGTGCTTATTCAGTTAGCGTAATAGTATTTCTTAAAGGCAACTTGTCTGAAATGCATTTTATTTAAAATGTTACACACATATATGTATATCCATACACATAACATGCTATTCCATTTTGAGATAAGCAATAGTGTAAGGGCACAGAAAAGGAGTATGAAATAGTAAGCCACAATAATTAAAGGAATGAGATAAGGAAACTTACCTAAAACTAGCTTTCAGCAAGATCATTCATTATCTCTCTCCAGACCTTTCTGTGTTTGCAACCATCCTTGCTTCCACCATATCCATATTCCACACCATGCACGGCCTTTTGTTCTTTAAGCTTCTCACCTCTCTTTTTTTCAGGATATCACCAACTCCATCCAACCACAATGTTCTGAGTCTTCCCCATTCATTCTTCTTTCATAACAATTTAGTTCCTCATTCATTCTCTCTGTGTGAATAAACTACCCTGATACACTCCTTTCATTTTGGTCACTCAGTCTGCATTCATACAGTGCCAGTATATTCTTGACCCACCCTCCCTCCCTCCCTCCCTCCCAACCAAACATTCTTCTTAAGCTTGACAGAACCAGTTCCATCTAACAAAGTAGACAGTATCATGCTCTTATATAGTCATTTTCACTTCTTTTATCAAACATTCATTCCTTGCAACAGATCACATACTATCCACGTCCTTTCTACCAACACATCTTAAAATTTCTCCACTCTTTACTAAAGATGAGTAAAGATACACAGATTAATCTTATTGCTCTGGCTTTTTCCCATGCATACAAAATTATATGTACATTCATGTGCTGAACAAACATACCTCTAATGTCACCACAAGCATTCCTTATACATCTGCCTAGAAATACACCGTACAACCAAAGGGACATCACAGAACCTTCTCTTTCTTCCTGCTCAATGTCGAACCTTTAACCATTAATTTATATTCCCACAGATGCTTTATTTGCATCATACAGGTAGTCCTCAGGGGTGGCTGTTGCAGGGTGAGGGAGGATGCAGGAGGGGCTGGCAAGGCACAGCGCAAATGTGATGGGGCTTGGAGTGGCTGCTGCAGAGTGCTGGGACCTCCGGAACTTCGAGGACCGGTTTTAAGTACCTCTTGTTCAGCACCGTTGTAACTTCAAACGATTGCTGAATGAGTGGTTGTTAACTGAGGACTACCCCTGTATACTGCTCTTATCATATTAAGCAACAAAACTTCAATCCTATACGCCTGCAAAATATTCTGTATTCAAGCCTATTCACTATCTCCAAATCAACAACCATACAATAAGCTCCCTTTCATATTTATACGTTGCTCATTGACCAGCTGAAGAGCAAAATTCTGTTCCTGTTCCCAGCATAAAACTACATTGCAATGCACAGCTCAAATGTTGTTCACTCTCCCTTACTCTTTTCATAAGAATTCAGACAATCACTTTCCCAGGCATTTTTAACTAGTCCCACTGTTACAGTATGTTTGCATTCACTCTTGCTGTCTTTCCCTTTTTCCAAGGAAATAAAAACATTCTTCTGATCATCAAGCACAGATGCAGTGTTCACACATGCAAACACATTAAGTGGGTTGTACAGCTATTCCATAAGCAAGCCCATACATATTTTGACATTTTCCTAGTTATACCCTCTACACCTGCAATCCTACCAGTTTTCAATATTCTCACAGCAATTACAATTTTTTCATCAGTTTTTTTTCTTATACGTTAATAGCATCTGTTTCAATCCCATTCTTCTATACCACACAATCATTCTTCTATGTTATGTTTATACAACTTGAATTTCACTTAAAAAGAGATAACCAAATTTGTATTTTAAAGCTTTAAGGCACTAAAAACCGTTGAATCTGTTAAACTTAATTTACACATTTAATTTCATACTAGACAACCTGTGACCTGCTGGGTCATCATTTCAGAGATATTTCCTTACCAAAACAGAGGAAGAGAATGATCAAGGGCAAAAAAGTAGTGGGAGCGTGAGTGATTTACAACTTGCTGCTGGCTTCCCCCTTTGCTTGTGGGAAGCTGGCGGGGAGCATCAGAAACCTTCCTTCCTTCCTTCCCTCCGTCCCTCCCACCTCCCTCAGGAGAGCCCCAGTGAAGCCACTGATGCCACCTCCTCCTCCTCCTCCTGCCTGCCACTTTGCTGGGAGGAATTAGAACAAAGGGTCCCCTCCCACGAGGAAGGAAGAGGACTCACCCGATGACCACCAGTGCCCCCCAGCCAGCCCTATCTTTTCCAAATTTCAATCCCACAGGAGTAATAGTAATGGGTTCCAGATTTTGGACGCATTCTGTAAGTTAGCCCATTTTAGTTACCTTGGTTCAAAAATTGAACCTATGACGCACCTTTTCACCCAGTTGAAGGTTACAGACATGAGAGGTTTAGTAGTATATAGATTTACACAAGTATGTTTGATGCTACTTTCTGAAGAGGGACAGAAGCCAATACACACTATTTTCATAGGCTTCCAAATATACTGGAGGCTCTTATTTCATTTGGCGCTAAGTAGAGTTTCCACACCATGTTCTTCTTACTTGCTACTTGGTCAATTATAGTTATATAATGAGAAAAGTGGAAGAATGAACACCACCCTTTAAATAAGTGTACAATCCATATTCAACACTTTTCAGTATCTCTAGATTATAGATCACAGATAAGCCATCTAGTGCCTTTCATATGTTTTGAACCACAACTTTATAATTCCTGTTCTTTGGCCATGCTAGTTGGGGTATAAGACCACTACAGTTCAAATTTTCTAGAGTGAATGAGAAGTAATTGAAAAACAGTGCTATTAATATTTTGGGAAACCTTATGGAAAACAACAGCCATGAACTTTTCTGTTTAACCTTGGGTTGTAACAGGCTACACATTTATCATGTGCTTACTGCTCTGGTGGTTCTGCATCATTATGGTAGCTATACAGAGTTTAGCACCTCAGTTTGCAGCTGCATCCTGCTTTTCTGAATTATGGAGGCCTGAAAATCTTTGGCTCATGGCAGAATTGTTACATTTGGCATTCAAAAACAGAGATTAAATAATCAGTTGTGTTCATCCTTTCTTAAGAGCATAATATTTGAAAGAGGCTGGAAATAATTACAACTGTTCTGTATACTAATATCAAGCTATAGAAACATGATATCAGAGGGGGAATTGGCAGAATACTCCCACTCTTGGTGTTTTTTATTCTTTGGTTGAAAAGGCTTGCTGAGGGGCTACTCCTACTTCAGGGTCTCCTTCTTTAATCGAATGACTTGTTTCATTCACCATAAAGCTGCTTATTGAGCATTATTCCTTGTCTCTCCAGTTTTGATCCTGGTCCATGTTAAACAGAGTGTG
Organism: Liasis olivaceus; assembly: GCA_030867105.1. NCBI lineage: Eukaryota > Metazoa > Chordata > Lepidosauria > Squamata > Pythonidae > Liasis > Liasis olivaceus. The sequence continues at coordinate 42,688,887 of CM061350.1, read as the reverse complement.
GTGGAAGTGTAGGATGGTGCATAGTAAAAAATTCCATCTGACAGGACAATTATGTAAACATTTCTGCTTCTGCTTGGAACTTTGGACAGAACAAACAAGCCTTGACAGAAACACTGCTTTTAGAAAGCAATGTTTTTGAACACGTACATAGATCAATTCCATGAAAAGACTACTCTTGTTTCATGGGCAGGACACTTTTAAGTTTACTGAAAGGGAGAAGTTTAAAGCCAAGAAAGAGATTATATAGACTTTGGCAATATATATTCATCCCACATTACAATGTGGGCCAATACTCTAGTTTACCCAGAGTCTAGCATTTCAAAAGTCAAAAGTCAGTAGATGTGACCTGCAAACACTACACAGACTTTTGAAGACGAAAAAGCTCTCCTTTGGATTTTTGAAGACAACAGTATTCTTCAATGTATGGTTTATATAGTCTGTAGCATACATGTCACTTGTAGTTGTAGTTTCATACTACAAAGAATTTTGACTCATCTGCCCATTAGAAAGAGATGTCTACTGCATGTTACTCCTAAATCAAGAATAATGTTGCAAGTAACAACATTCTTTAATGCCTTGTTAACAAAGCATGGAACTCATCTTTGTATACTACATCTTTGTATACTACATTATTTAATTATACCTACCCATACATTAAAATATATATTTATAATCTATGTATAAATTTATTTATTTATCAGATTTATGTAGCCATCCATCTCACACAAAGTGACTCTGCGCAGCATACAACAATTAATTAAAAAAAATTGTATGTAAAACACTTTATGATTATCGGAACTGTAATTGCAAGTGTTTTATTAAATGTTTTATTACTAAATAATAAAACTATAACATAACAACATAAAAATAAAACCAAAATTGTGAATATGATAGCTTACTTCTGACTGCACAGTGGCAGATAGGAAAGCGCTCCAGAGGGTTACCACCAGTGCCCAGAGGATCATTGGTTGCCCTCTCCCCTCTTTGGAAGAACTTTACAGCTCCCGCTGCCTTAAGAAAGCTCAAAACATTCTTAAGGATCCATCCCACCCGGGACATTCTTTTTTTGAATTATTACCATCTGGCAGACGGTACAGGATAATAAAAACAAGGACAAATAGGCTGAAGAATAGCTTTTATCTCAGAGCTGCAACTATACTGAACTCTATTGTATAGTGCAATACTGGTGTGGCATCAGGGGTTGTGCAGTGGTGAATGGAATGTGAAGGATGTGGTTTTTTATGGTTTTTATATTTATAAATGCACTGGGGATGGGATGGCATTTAATTTCGTTGTACGAGAAGTTGTACAATGACAATAAAGATTACTTTACTTTACTTTGAGAATTATTTTGAGTCACCCATAAATTGTGTCAAAAACAGTTTACAAAAAATAGTTTAAGTATATTAAATTATTCAACAGGACTATACTAAAGCCAATCATATAAAATCAGCACATTCATAATCGAGTTTATAAAAATATTATTTTAAAAAGTTATTAAAATACTAGTACTAACAATGTTACTAGAAAACATAGTAGTTAATGTATAGATAACAGCAATCCAATTTTCATAATTCCCCTAAGATTTTAGCTTCTTTTTATCAATCTTTGACTGAAATATTTAAAGATTCTTTAGTAGACCTTAATTATCACCATCTTAGAAATAGTAAAAGCCTGGGCAGCATCCAATACTACAATGTTACTATCTTTACTGATGATTTTCATTGGTTTACATGGACAACGCAGCACCTTTGGACATCATGACAAACAAGCAATTTTTTTTGCAACATCCCAAAACTGAATTATTCTTTAATGGCCAAAATCTTGTGAGATCACTAAATCTGGAATTTGATGCTCTTGTCTGGAAGATTGCAAGATTTTGGGCAAGAACTTCATGATCTCATAAACGTTCAAAGAATAATGCCAAAATGTTATGAATGTGATGATCACATGTGATTTTATGGGAGATATATCAATATTTGATCATGGGATTCTACTACTATGCTGTACTCGTCAACATTTTTATTAAGATAGGTAACATCCAGATGACAAAAATTAATACAAAATTATCTTGGCAATTGAGAGAATGGGTTGAAAGTAACAGCACAAACTTTAATACTTCTTTCACTTAGGCATCAAAAATCAAATTACAGGTTTAAGATAGGTGATACTTGGGTAGGCAATAGTACTTGTGAAAGATTCTGATACTGTATTTGTTTACAAATTGAATATGAATTAGCAGATTGATGTGGCTGCAAAAAAGGCAAATATAAGGTTAGGTTGTATCAACAGAATAATAGTTCAATGTAATTTTGTTTTGGTCAGACCCCAGCTCAAATAATGTGTCCAACCTTAGGCACCACACTATTAATACAGACAAACTGGAATAAATACAAAGAATGATGACTAGGATGATAGAAGACTAGAAAATTAGCCCTATGAAAGGAGATTGAAGAATCAGGGAAAATTCAGATTTGAGAAAGGAAGACTGAGGGAGGATGTGATAGTACTTTTCAAATACATGAAGGGATGTTATACAGCAGAAGGTCAAAATTTTATCATCCCAGAATACAGAATTATGATTCTATTCAATAAGTACAGTGCTGGTGAACAACTTGCACAACTGTCATGGATCAGAGATTGGAAACCATCGGTCAAGACTAAATAATTCAAATTTAATGCAGAGTCTTGAACTGTACTGCCAATCCAGGATTAAATGGAAGTGTAGATGTGTGTTTAATCAGTGGGCTTTTATATAGAAATCTGGAAGGGCAGAATGATTTATTCCATTGGACACTTACGGCTCAGACCTAGGACATTTTTTCCCCCAGAAACAGAATTCTCTGATACGTCCAGATCATCCTTTCTGTTTCACAACAATACCATTAGGGTACTACCAATTGGTCATAGAATCCTTCAGAATTTTGGGTACTGTAATGAGAATTCTAATATATTGCTGTTCTTTACGTTATCTGAAGAGGATTATTATGATTGAAACAATATAAATGGAAGTTTGTTTACTGATCATATAGGATTGCCAACTTCCATTCCTGCTGAGTGGTATGTCACAGAACATTCATTAACATTCTAGCTACTGAAGGAATAAAGATTCAAAAGCAGTCTAACACTGATGAAGAATGAGAAAACAGTTCACCTCACTATCGTAATGAGAGGGAGGCCAAGGCCAGGAAGAGATTCAAGAATAGAAGGATGCTACTGGTAGGAAGCCCTAAGGTACAGAAAGACTTCAAAAAAGGAGAGCCAAGCAATCTATATACTACTAAAACTCTTGTGTCTGTAACCTCCAACTGGGTGAAATGGTGTGTCATAGAGCAACCATTTTTGAACCAAGGTACCTCAAATGGGCTAACTTACAGAATGCTTCCAAAATCTGGGACCCATGACTCCTGTGGGATTGAAATTTGGGAAATTTGTGGCTGCTTCAGCACTGCTATGCTGCTGTGGCACCATGGTCAGCCTAGGTCACATGATCTTCATGGGCACATCTCCTACCTCTTTACTGCCTCTCTCTGTACCCTGCACCCAATCAGCTAGCAGCAAGGCTCCACGAGCGAGCGGCAATTGGCTGCTTTGGAAACAAGACCAAACTTTGAAATCTCTTAATGGCGGTGGGCATTGAGGGAAGGATGAAGGAGTGACTTGGATGACTGCTGGTGAGTTAGGGCTGGTTGGGGGGCTCTGACAGTTGATGGGTGAGCCCTCTTCCTCCCTCAAGGGAGGGGTTGCTTGGGGACATGCCAAAATAGGGAATAGGAGTGCAGTTTTCCTTGCAGTTTTGTCCTCCCTCCAGCAAAGTGGCAGGCAGTTCCATGGTCAACCAAGAAGGAGGAAGAGGCTTCACCAGGGCCCTCCTGAGGTGAGGGGAGGGCAAATAGCACAAGCCTATATTATATGTGAAAAGGGAGGGAGGAAGGAAGATTTCTGATGTTCCCTACCAGCTTCCCACAAACAAAGTCAATGGGGAAACCAGCAGCAAGTCAAAAGTTGCTCACACTGCCACTGCGTTTTTGCCCTCGGTCATTCTATGTCTCTGTTTAGGTAAGGAAAGATCTCTGAAACGATGAACCAGCGGGTCACAGGTTGTCTAGTATTTCACTACACATCTGAGCAATCCAACCAGTTCTTTTTAGCTGCTGGCATTAGTCTTCCTCTAAAAGGAGTGGAGAATGTTGGACATAAAGTTATATTTTCTTGAAGGACAGGTTTGGCATGATTACAAGCTGACTGAGAAGGGGAGATGAGAATTAACTTTTTATAATATGATACATTATAAACTCCTGAGAGTGAAATTTACAAAGTGGCATCCTGACCAAGAAAGAGAGAGAGAGAGAGAACACTATTTTTTCTGTTAGCTTTATTTTCTTCTTAAACTGAATGCTATTCAGTGTATACCAACACTTATTGATAAATACCATGATCAACTGTTTCAGTGATGATTACACATTTATATTTAAGATTTCCATTCTACTTTTTCAACATTAAAAATTATGAAATTAGGAAAATTATAGGTAGCCTTAATCATATCTTCCTTCATTCAAAGTTCCTGGCTAGGGTGGGGTGACAGTCTGGGGTGGGGGTGGATTCCATAAGAACGAACACACACACATATGAAATCACACATACATACAATCCATTCATACATACAGGTGAAACTCGAAAAATTAGAATATCGTGCAAATGTTCATTTATGTCAGTATAGCAACTCAAAAGGTGAAACTAATATATGAGATAGACGCATTACATGCAAAGCGAGATATGTCAAGCCTTACTTTGGTATAATTGTGATGATTATGGCGTACAGCTTATGAAAACCCCAAATTCACAATCTCAGAAAATTAGAATATTACATGACATCAATAACACAAGGATTGGAAATAGAACAATATCGGACCTCTGCAAAGTATAAGCATGCATATGTACTCAGTACTTGGTCTGGGCCCCTTTTGCAGCAATGACTGCCGCAATGCGGCGTGGCATGGATGCTATCAGCCTGTGGCACTGCTGAGGTGTTATGGAAGACCAGGATGCTTCAATAGCGGCCTTCAGCTCCGCTGCATTGTTCGGTCCCATGTCCCTCATCTTTCTCTTGGCAATGCCCCATAGATTCTCTATGGGATTCAGGTCAGGTGAGTTTGCTGGCCAATCAAGCACAGTAATCCCATGGTCACTGAACCAGGTTTTGGTACATTTGGCAGTGTGGGCAGGTGCCAAGTCCTGCTGGAAAATGAAGTCAGCATCCCCATAAAGCTCGTCTGCGGAAGGAAGCATGAAGTGCTCCAAAATCTCCTGGTAGACGGCTGCGTTGACCCTGGACTTAATGAAGCACAGTGGACCAACACCAGCAGATGACATGGCTCCCCAAATCAACACAGACTGTGGAAACTTCACACTGGACTTCAAGCATCGTGCCTTGTGTGCCCCTCCATTCTTCCTCCAGACTCTGGGTCCTTGGTTCCCAAATGAGATGCAAAAGTTGCTCTCATCAGAAAAGAGGACTTTGGACCACTGGGCAACAGACCAGTTCTTTTTTTCTGTAGCCCAGGTAAGACGCTTCTGACGTTGTTTGTTGTTCAGGAGCGGCTTGACAAGAGGAATACGACATTTGAAGCCCATGTCCAGGATCCGTCTGTGTGTGGTGGCTCTTGATGCACTAACTCCAGCCTCAGTCCACTCCTTGTGAAAGTCCCCAACACTTTTCAATGGCCTTTTCCTGACACTCCTCTCCAGGCTGCGGTCATCCCTGCTGCTTGTGCACCTTTTTCTACCACACTTTTCCCTTCCACATAACCTTCTATTGACGTGCTTTGATACAGCACTTTGGGAACATCCAACTTCTTTTGCAATTACCTTTTGGGGCTTTCCCTCCTTATGGAGGGTGTCAATGATGGTTTTCTGCACAACTGTCAGGTCAGCAGTCTTTCCCATGCTTGTGATTCCTACTGAACCAGCCTGAGAGACCATTTAAAGCTCAGGAACCCTTTGCAGGTGTTATGGATTCATTAGCTGATTAGAGTGGGACACTTTGAGCCTAGAATACTGAACCTTTTCACACTATTCTAATTTTCTGAGATTGTGAATTTGGGCTTTTCATAAGCTGTACGCCATAATCATCACAATTATACCAAAGTAAGGCTTGACATATCTTGCTTTGCATGTAATGCGTCTATCTCATATATTGGTTTCACCTTTTGAGTTGCCATACTGACATAAATGAACATTTGCACGATATTCTAATTTTTCGAGTTTAACCTGTATAAAGAAGGAAGAACCAAACAATTAGAAAATAAGAATGAAAAGGAATGGAAATCAAAATTAGACAAAAATAAATAGCAAAATTATTATATCTAAAAGAGCTGAGAAATAAAAAATGGTGGCATAACCAGTTAGCCATTACATGGCCTCTTTCTTACAGAAGGCCCTCTACTGAATTTATTCAGGAATTGGAAACAAGAAATTGGAAACAAGTACTTGATTAAATCACTTGGTCCTAAGCTATGAAAGACTTTTACAAGCCCAGACAAGAACTCTGAACAGATTAGGAACTGGTTTAACTGGCACAGCAGCAACATAATAAGGTCATAACACCACTCCCATCTAGTAATTTAGCCAGTGCATTAAGGAACTGATTGTAGTTTCCAATGTGTCCTCAGAACATCTAGCATCCCCACCTTTTTTGGGTTCAAGCTGACAGAACAGTGTCTATATGAGTGCATGATGTACAATGGATTTTAGTAGCAGCCTACTCGCCAAATAGTCCTGAGAGGCAGACTACATCTGATCACTCACTGTAATAAAGTATTTGATGTGATTTGAGAGATAGTTACTTAATTTTCACTCTAACTGTTGAAAGAAAAGGAGAAAAAGTGTGAGCAAGAGTAGCAAGAATTTGGCATAGAATTCTGAAGTATAATACTTCTTGGGAAGATTCTTTCTCTCCTTCATTTGGGCCTTCCTCATTAGGAACTCCAAATTCTAGGGAGGGCTCAACTATACAAGAAGCTGTTTTGCTCAGCATCCCCTGATACATTCAGCGTAGCCTATAAAGGACAGGGATCTACTGGTGGGGATGGGGGACATAATAGCCCAGGGGCACTTAATATTGAAAGATACTATAGGTAGTCTCTATTAATGCTAATAATGAATCCCACAAAATGGACCCATTATTCAAATGTGCACTATTTGAAGTGATATTTCTATGGAAAATAGGGTAATTGGTTCCAGTTCGATGGAAATAGGCAATGAAAATTTTTAAACATAAATTTTTGTATTTTTATTAATGAAATATAAGAGTAAAAAAATAAAATAGTATACAACTTACATTTATTTTTAACAAAGTCACAGAGTAGTTCTAGAAAGCAAAATAAAAACAAAAAAAAAATCTAAATACAGTGGTACCTCGGTTCATGAACTTAATTCGTTCCACAACTCTGGTTGCAAACCAAATTGGTCGTGAACCGAATCAAATTTTCCCATAAGGTTCAATGTAAATGTGGTTAATCTGTTCTGACCCGAATTTGGTCGCCAACCAATTTTTGGTCGCGACCCGAGTCAAATTTCCCCATAAGGTTCAATGTAAATACAGTTAATCCATTCTGAACCATATGTTTTTTTTTAAAAAAACCGCAAAAATATGACACAAAGTACAGTACGAAGAGAGAGAACGCTAACCTTGCTTGACGCGACTTCCGGCGTGGAGGACAGGAAGGCGGTTGGGGAGGCAGTTACTGCTTGGAGGGAGAGTCCCCCTCCCTAAACGAAGCCGCGACCACATGTCACGGGAGGGAAAACGGCCGCGGATCCTGTTCGTAACCTGATCCGGCGTTCGCGAACGGAGGCAAATTTTTGCGACCGGAGCTGTTCGTGAACCGAATTGTTCGTGAACAGAAGCGTTCGTGAACCGAGGTACCACTGTATCATTCCTAAAGGTAAGCTTACACTGACAAAAACATCTTTGTCATGTAATGCAGGAAGTGATAGCAAGATTGTTACTTAGACCACCCTTCAGTTATTTTTTATATGGTTTTAGTGTTTTTTATTGCTTTCTAATGGATTATAACCTGCCATGAGATCTTCTAGATAGATTTCATAAATATTTAAAGTAAATAAATCAAGTGAACAAAGGACAAGCTGGAAGATAAACCCATATCCAAAGCGTACCTGCTATCTCCTGTAGTTCTTCAAAATAAGCCTCTGGGTTTTTTTTTTGAGTTTTCTTTAAATGAAATCTTCCCTTTCTCAGTTTTGCACACATGACAATTAGCATCCAAAACCCCAATAGCAACTGTGCATGAACTAGCCTCAACTATGTGTGCGCTAGCCTTGCATTAACTCTCTATATATCTATATAAATATGTTAAATAAATATGATATGATCAAGCCTGGGGCTCCCAGGGGACCGGGGAGATTTTGCAATGGCTCCCTTATTAATTTTATCCCCTCCTGTTTTGTGTGCTTTTATAGTTTTTTATTTGTAATTGTTTTTATGTATTTCTTCTTTTTAATTGTCACTTTGTATGAGATGGGTGGCTATATAAATATGATAAATAAATAAATAAACAAACTCACTCAATTTTGGCTCACATTAACCATGACCTGGTATCAATTTATAATTCACACTAAATTGAATATCACACTATTTGAGCTCACTTTAATCATGACCATGTCATGTGTGATCCTCCAAACAACCCTTTTGAGCTTAGACTCAGGGAAGAGGATAAAATAATAATATTGAAGGAACTCTCAATTCAGAGAGTTAAGGATGATATCAGATTGTGAGCCCACCATCTAGAAACCTGGGCCCCGATAATACATTTCAGAATGCTTACCAAGGACAGGCTACATATGACTACACTTGAATGGAGGGAAACAGGCTGAAGCTTCCTGCCAAATATCTGAGATTTACCAACATCTGGCAAGTCTGACATCAGCAGACCTCATCCCAGATGCTGGCTAAAACACATCTTGGAAGAAGAAAATTCAGAGAAATACAGCTGTACTGTTGTCAGGTTTTAAAAATTAAGGATCAGAGAAAAGTTTTGGTTTTCCCCTGCCTCCTTTCAGTCTCTTTGATTAGGCATTTTCTGCTATTCCCATTATCACAAATGGATATGCAGATATCATCACTTTAAATCCATTGTTTCTATATGAAAAAGAAATCTAATTTTAGATTGTCCAAAATAGCTAAAATTTGGAAAAACTACCTTAGTTTGATGATCACAGTTTATAGTTACTGCTTTATAAAGCGTCATCTTCCAATAACAGAGAACTTGCTGGACACTTTGGTTATGTTATTAAACTAAAGATTTTGGTATCAAGAGTAGATTGAAATATGAACAACTTTGTTTAAACAGTTTTCAACATTTTTGCCCAGTCATTGTCTCAAAGGTGGTTGGGGTTGGGAAGAATTCATAGCATGGCAGGATTTATCACTACAGTTACTCTTAATTAGATAAATGCAGCTTTTTAAACCTAGTACTTTAAATATATTAGTTTATAATTCTCAGAATTCCTAGCCAGCATAGGAATTCCTGTCCAATATATCTGAAGGGCACCAGAACAAGGAAAGTTTGATAAATGACCTGAACCAGAAAGTCTTAGTTGTTAATTGTTATATCAATAGCAAAGGAGTATGTGTAAAGTTTCACTTGCATTAGAAATAACTCCAAGACTGAACAAAGGAAGAATCATCTCTGCCTATAGGCTGTAGGGTGGTTACTTGACCTAATAGGATTTTCAGAGATAAATTATTAGTTTGCAGTATCCCTGAAGCCATCTAATATTTATGGGCATTTCATATAAAAGAAGCCGAGTTTCAAAATAACATATGGATTGCATCGAGATTCCCATTCCATTGTCAATGCATTGTCAATGCATATCAAATGCAATTAGCTTAGTCCTGATTCAACATAAGAGATTTAGAAATCAGGATAGCTCCTTTTCTGCATATCAATGCTTTTTTCTAAGTGCTGTGTTAGAAGGCCTGTTGTAATTTTTCATACAACCAAAAGAAAACAGTCCAAAACAGACCAAAATATCAATATTTTGTTCAGTACTCTGAACATCTGAGCAATCATTCTAAAAAAACATGCTAGGTAACCTGTCCAATATGAATTTAAACATTATTTCAGTACCAAAGTATGTGTATCTGCATTTGAATTTAAACTTGTTACAAAGCCATACAACAGGTGTTGAAAACAGTCTGGCACAGTGGAATTTGGGGACATTAGAGCAAGCTCTGGTTCTGCATTTTCCTGGGCTTTTTGGGCTATAAGACACAGATCTTCTGCAGATCAAAAGATGTTTGTAAAAGTCATTATGGAAAAATATATCAATTTCAAACTTTCCTGACTTTAGCAAACCACCTTCACACAGTATTTGAAGGTCACATTAGGCAATTCTAACAGAATGTTTTCATATATGATGAAATTTATCAGCCTGTTTTCAAATCACACTTGGGTGCATACAGAGCACAGACATCTACTTAAAGATGCAGACATATCATAATGTATACATTTGTATGTCATTAAATTTTGTTTAAAATAATTACATGTGTCATAGGATGCAATCCGTATTTTTTAAAAAATTAATCTATACTATTTTTTTCTACAAAATTTGTTCATGAAAATTCTTACTTGTTCTAGAAAAAGTCTAGGACAAATAATTTAGGGAGGATTTTTGTCAATAATAACAACAACAACAATAAAAATAAAAAATAATAAAACCATCCACACAGCGACATTGACAGACTCTACTTACCAAGGAGCATAGGTGGGCGTGGAATGTTGCAAGTACACCAGACAGTTGAAGAAGAAAAAAGGGCATTGGAAGAATATCTGAAGGACAGTGAAGAAGATGCACCGAAGCTAGTACACCATGAAAGCTTACTGAATACCAAAGAAACCAAATTGGCCTATAAGAGAGACCAAATGAAGAATAGAAAAGAGACATAGCAAGGCAAAGTATTACACGGCCAGTACACAAAAAAACTAGTGGGCAAAGCAGATAACAACAATACCTGGCAATGGCTCAGAATAGGAAAGTTGAAGAAAAAGACAGAGGGGCTAATTCTGGCTGTACTAGGCCAAGCCTTAAGAACAAATGCATACAAAACCAGAATTGAGAAGACAGCAACAGATAGCAAATGCCGCCTCTGCAAAGAAGCTGAAGAAACAGTGGACCACCTAGTTAGTTGCTGCAAGAAGATCGCACAGACTGACTACAAACAATGGCATGACAAAGTAGCAACAATGGTACACTGGAAAATTTGCAAGAAATACCATTTGCCTGCAAGCAAGAACTGCTAGGACCACAAAACAGACAAAGTAATAGAAAATGAAGAAGCAAAAGTACTCTGGGACTTTAGAATTCAAACAGACAAACACCTGCCATACAACACCCCAGATTTAACAACTGTTGATAAGACAGACAAAAAAATTTGGATAGTGGACATTGCAATACCTGGAGACAACAGAATAGAAGAGAAGGAACTGGAGAAGATCACAAAATATAAAGACCATGGCAAAAGAAAGCAAAGATAGTAGCAAGTTATAGACACCTTAGGTGCGATCCCAAAACATCTGGAGCACCACTTGAAGACCATCGGCACTCACGAAATCACCGTCCGTCAATTGCAAAAGGCAGCTTTACTTAGAACAGCTTACATCCTGTGACAATACCTTTAACAACATCACACAACAACATCTGCCTATCCCAGGTCCTTGGGAAGGACTCAATAGGTAGATAAAAATGTCAGATCCAATCTAAACAACTGGCTGACTATCCGACCAGCAATAACAATGCCTTTCTCTGCATGATATGCGTACCCACGCAAATGTAACCATAGCTTCTTACATTAATCCAATCTTCAGGATTTATGTAATACACTGACCCATACACTGAACAACATTCTAAGCTAAATTAGTGGTGTGGTTCACAGTGTCAAGTGAACCCAGCCATTAAAGATATGCAGACATGATCAAGCATTTCATAGCGTACTTAATCTAATCTCCGAGTAATACCAGTATTCTTCAAGGACTCACTTATGAAACCTACAACTGGAATTGGTTATGAATATTTTGAGAGAGACAATAACTAGTATTATCAGCCGAAATGCATTGTGAAGCTCTTCTGTTTACCTCCACTTAATGAAGATTTCCTGTTATGTGGGAAAGCATGAGAAGTTGCAAGTGGAAGCCAATGTTGCAAGTGGAAGCTGAGCTTGAGGCAAAAGGATTGCTCAACAACAACTTTCTTTAGAAGGATCCTAATCTGATGTAAGTATATTATTTCAGGGATGGGGTCGAATCAGAAATTTTGCACTATACATAAACTGGTGCCATTTCCTTTTATATTAGGCACCTACATGCTTTCAGTAAAAAAAAAATAAAATGCAATGACTATTAAGATTTTTAAGACAATGCAAATAAGTATGTTAGAATTAATTTTAGCACCTTTTATTTTTATTCCTAGCAAATGGAATCGGAAGAAAAAGACAAAGAGGATCTGTAAAGAATAACGTTGTGAAATTATCAGTACATTCTGTTTGTGTCGTTTAGGCCAAAGATGTACTTTTTTGCTGCTGCTGGAACTCTCCTGTGGCTGTTTCAACAATCTGAAGGAAGAACAAAATCCTTACATTCTAATTAATATGAAAAACAACCCTTAGGCAACCCCTCATGCTCTGTCTTGAAATGCTGACTCTTACAAAGACATGCTGTATGTCGTGACCAAAAAATTTGCTCAAAAAATGTGGAGCTAAAATCTGTGCATCAAGCTACTCTAGGAGTGATGACTGCTTTTGCTTCATCTGCTATAAATCAGAACATACCATCTGCATCTCTCATGAGGCAGGGGCTGCCTTCATAAATTCTGCTCACGCTACGTATTGCCTGACTGCAGAAATAGTTAAGATTTCCCATAAAATATATCCAAATGCCATATTAGACAGTGGTAAATTCTCATGGGAATTAGAAAGGAAAAATAATTTAAAAACTATCTAATGATATTCTGTTTCCCTGCTATTATACTTTCTTCTGTAGCTATGTTTTAGGTTATTTTAGTTTACTTTTAAGTATATAGTGATAAATAATCACACTTCTACTATTTGTTCTTCCACAAAGATGTTCCTACTTTTTAAATTCATTTATGGTCAAATCCTGTGCATTATTATTTAAAAGAAAGTTACATTGTATTTCCTGGGATTTACTCCCAAATATGTATACATAGGATTTCAGAATTCCAGCATATACAAACATCAGACTTAAAAAAAAATTACTCATTTATTAAAAATAAAATTGTTTTATCCTCATAGAAAACAAGCCTGGATATTTTACAGAAACAGTTTCAAAATCATGAAGCAAGAAATTAGGTGACATAAGAGTTTTCCCTTCAAAAGAGTTTCAGTTCAGTTTTAAAATATATGCCCAGTGATATCTAGTACCTGACTAAAATGCTCCTTAGTGAATATCACATGAATTTTTCTTTCCCAACAGCCCAATTAAATGCCGCAAGAGACTTAACAGCCAAGGATATTGGCACATACCAAATAAATCTGTATAATACTTGATATATTACACTTTTTTAACATTCACAGATGGCAACCTTTAGCTAATTAATTTCTCATCTAAATTTAACCAAATTTTTAAAAAATGAATTCCACCTCATCCTCAATTAGTAGTTAAGCAAGATAGCATTTGTAGATCTCAAGGCACCCATGGGACCCCAGATGGCTTTTATGGATTCCAACATTGAAGAAAGAAATAAAGTGGTCCAAATCTTGCACAGTTGCCCAATCACACAATGCTTTGACATCTTTACTTTATTTTATGGGAGATTTAATAAGAAATGTCAGCATTTTTATGCAAAATCACTGCCATTTTGGGCAAGAACACTGCCATTTTGTGAGTTTGGGATCATTCAGGGAGAGGGTATGAAGGCGACTGTTATCCCACAGCTAGAATTAGCTTGCACTGATTGTGAACAGGATAAAGAGCACAAGAAAAGAATTTTCTTTTACAAGTGTTTTCTTTTACATATTTTAAAAAAACATATTTTCACCAAAATGAAATTTTGAAAGTTTGACAAAGTACTAAATAAAAAATAACCGTTAAATAAAGTAGGATCACTCCTAATTAATTTGGCAATTTCCACTCAGATCTGCTCCATAATTTAATCAAGTCACCATTTAATTATTTGCCTTAAACAATATCTCAGCTAATAAATAAACAATCCATGAAGAGAGTTTAAAATATTGACTTGATGGTAGGAGCGGCAAGGCCAGGAATGATCTTTTTTTTTTTTTTTGTCTGCGCTCAGTCATTACTGACCCTGCAGTGACTGCCTGGATGAGTCCTTGCAGTTTTCAAGGCAATTGTTTTTCGGAAGTGGTTTGCCAGAGCCTCTTTCCTAGAGCAGAGCCCAGCTGGCAAGCGCAGGAGGTGGGATTTCTGTTGCTTCGCGCCCTTTTCGGACGAGTGCGGTTTCGCGCTTACTGGCAACTGGTCCCGTCTCTCTGTGCAAGGCGCTGCCAGCATTTTTCCTCCCACCGGAGTGAGAGTACCCATTTATCTACTCACGTGAGTTTTCGACCTGTTGGGTTGACAGGAGCTGGGGAGGAAACAGGAGTTCACCCTGTTAACGCGAAGGCTGGACTCGAACCAGCCAGTTCTGGCCGGCAACTTTCAGCGTCATTAAGCCGCTGCACCACCACGTCCCTCAAGAATGATCTTACATGTTGTTAACCCAGGAAACATAAGCTATTATTCTACATAATACAATAATCAGTGTCTAGTAATTTCTTACCACAACTCTTTTTATGGTGTTCACATCTGTGCCTGAAGTTAGCAGCTTACTGTATATGCCAACCAGCTCTTTAAGGAAGCCATCTAGTGCGCTAGACCAAAGCCAACTTATGTATTTATTTAATGCACCGCAGCTTCCAAATAATCTTTTGGAACCTATTATATTATAGTCAACAGTTCCTTTGTGGAAATAATTCCTTCCCTCAAGGAGGACAAAAATGTTAAAGTTCCAACCTCAAATTCCAAATTTGTTAGGCTACAAGTCTCAATATGCCCAGCAAGTATGGTTATACCAGCTGGAGTGGTAGAAGATGTCATCCAATAAATCTGAAAGACACCTTTTGGGAGAAGGCTGGTTCAAATACCTTTTCTGTCCTTAATGGCGGTCAGTACCAAACACACTTGTTTTCAACTTTACAGCCATATTTTCTCTCTCTGTATTTAATGAAGTGAAAATCCATTAATGCTTAAAATAGCAAGGATTACTTCACTTGATTTATTGCTTTTGGCTTCTAGCTATACGTAAAATTAGTATCCACAAATCTATATAGTAGACAAAACTTCAGTTTATCCAATGCCCTGATACTCACTGAGATTCTGATTACACAGATTTTTTTCTAGTAAATTCCACTGTACAGGATATCCTCCGTATTCTGAGTTCATTACCCTTACTTCAGAAATGGAAGGCTATTGCTTCAGCTTTCATTGCAGAATCTCATATTACCTCAGCAACATTACAATGGAAGTAGGTTTTCACTCAACTAAAAGGTTTGATTCCAAGGCCCTTTATGGAAACCAGGGCTGACATTTATGAAATCCAGAGAAGGCATGAGTAATGAACAATCCTATGAGCTTCATTCATCAATGAAGGAAGATTAATAAAACTTATTCTTTACCTATAAAAGAGCAGGCGACTTGTTTCAGTGTGGAGGATGTGCTTTGTGATCTGCCTCAAAATGTGAGGTTGGTGATGTAAGTTCATATGAGTGGTATGGCTAGACATTGTTTGTTTCTTTTTGGTATTATAGAGAGCCTTAAGTCTTTCCAAGAGTCCAAAAAAAAAAAAAAAAAAGACACCTTCCCTTTTATTTTCCCTTCCTCAATGTGTTTTTATTCTTATATTTTTAATCCATTATCAATGAGTGAGCAGGATCTGTAATTAAAAGGGGTACTGTTTTTTTCAATATTTCTCTAGAGCATCTTGGCTTTTTAGGTGCTTTAATTAAAAAAATAAAAAAATTACAATTAATAAAGGCAAACTGATCTAATTATTTTTATTTTTCAGTCCCACTTATATATATAAAAAAATTTCTTATATAATAACTTCAGAAAGTATACAATTTTTTCCTAATACATTTCATTTTTCTTTTTTTCCAAAGTCTCTGAAATTGTTTGAGTGTATGTATCTTATATCTGATTTTTTCAAGAAGTAAATGAAGTACAGAAAATAAATCATCCTTTCCCTTCTGTTTCTTTAATCATTTTAATTTATAAATTATCTTTTCCATAAAAGCCAAAGTTCAAACTTTCATACCAAAGCTTCAATAAAATTCCTTTCATATATTTCCAATGTTGAACTGTAACCTGCCTTGCCAGTGTAAATATGAAAAAAATTACTGTTTGATTTCTTAAATTTTTATTCTCTATGTTAAATATATGTAAGAGTTCCTGTAAAATTTATTTGTTAAATGTGCCTTTTTCTTTATATGAGAAAGTAGAACAGAGGAATCTTCTGTGGAGCACTTTAAAGTGACTTTCTTGATTTTTTGCTAATAAAGAAAACAAGCCTTTCCTCCCCCAGAATGAAAACTACATTATTTTCTCAAGTTGAGTCCTTAGGTCTACTTTCTATGCATGCTACTTTCATGCCTTTTTATTGTCTCCTACAAAACTTAATAGCAGTCTTCATGAAATACTATAATAGCCTTGGGGATAAGAGTTTACTTTCTGCTCAAAAGGTATTAAGCATCAAAGAGCTTTACTGATCATGTAAGTATCTACAGAACAAAAATTCAACTTTTTTTAAAAAAATCAAAATTATGCAGATAAGAACTGCTAACAAATTAGGAAGCTTTCAAGTTATAAACACCAGCCTAACTTTACCATCAATAAATAATAGGAAGCCCTGCTGGTTCTAAATAAACATAGCTTAGGTCCTTAGAAGTACTCTGTTTTATCTGGACTTGCTCCTTAATATACCAACTCTTTCACTTCCTTTATGCAAAGTAAGGCAGAAAGTAGATTATATACACATTTCAAATGAAATAGAATGATGGCATATTTGTTCAGTTACTGCCAGATTGAATAGAAACTGCTTGACAGAAGGTTTAGATTGACATACTGTATTCAGGTGGGCCACAAAGCAGCTATGGCCTAATCAAGAACTGTTCACGCATGATAGAAATCATGTGCTGTGAAGTTATCAAGAGAAGCAGAATTTTGTTTCTAAGAGATTTGCCACCTGTATGCGTTAAGCTTCAGGTTTTTAACATGCCCGTGTACACTCTCAATTCCTGAGGTGTTCCTTCTGGAATACACACAGTTAAGCAAGACTGTATTATGAACTTCGACTAAGCTGACTGTCTGCAGAGATTATATTCCAACAGTTTTTTTTCAATTATGTTTGATAATACTTTAACAAGAAATTCTAGATGTGGAGTCCTTGGTGTTCTGTGAGCTTGGCTGTTTTCTTGCCACTACTGTATATAAACAGAGAGCAAACCCCACTCCCTTCTAGCACTGAAGATGTTACCTAGTCAGATAACAAAATGTTTGCAAAAAAACAACCAAGCTCATAGAACACCAAGGACTCCACAGTTCAACCCTGAGCTACAGATATTCTCTTCTATTGGTAATTCTAGGATGGTTTTGTGTGTATATGAGAGAGATTTAATATTCTGGGGAAGAAGTCCACAATATTTTTAATTGGGGGAAGGTTCTTTCTTGTCTATTTCTTGGTTCTGTTTAGTTTTTTGTTGTCATTTCCTAATTGTTTTTAGTATTTTGTTGTTTCCTTCACTGTTTATTTTTTGTATCTTTGTACTCTTTTTTTTAAAAAATTGCTATAAAGAACAATAAAATTGGAAGGAAAAACATGTTAAAGAAGTTCACAATATCTAACAGAGCAAAAGAGTTCTGAAATACACTAAGCCAAGCTATACAATAACTCCCATGATATCTAACTTCACAGAAAAGATTTTCAGAATGATTTCCAGACAACGATATACACAGGGAACACAGTATTACAGCTGGAATTCAGTCCTAAACATGTTTATCCAGAAATAAACTGCATGATTCAGCTGATCTTTAGCTTTTCTTAGGCTTGCTGCTTTAGCCATCTCACATGGTTTTTACAGGAAAGATGCATCAGCAGCATTCCATTAAGAAATATTAACCCAATGCTTCTGTTTTTAAAAAGTCTATGAGTAACACGCTCAAAAAGTATCTATCGATCCCTCCCTTCCTTCCTTCCTTCACAGGAAATTCTCTATAGGGATAAAAAGAGCAACTGAAAAGGCCTTATTTCTATTATCAGTGCAGTGTCTACTGCTGTAGAGGGAAGAGGGAATGGCCTTGAAGGAGAGGAGGAAGAGCCATTACCAAGGCAACAGTCAGACTGGCAAGATGATGTTATTATAGCTTTATAATAAAAGTAGTACTGACCTACATGGCATTAGTTTTCTAGTCTGGTCTACCTTGAAGGACTGACAGCTTGTTATTATTTAATCCATCCTAACTTTACTTTTTCATTTTGCTCTGTAATAAGCAGACATAACTGTTGCAGATGCAGATCACCCTAACCATTCCCTCATTTCCCATTGGTGTCTTTACATACAAACAAGAACATGTATAGAGTGGTAGGTGTCAAAAAACTCAAGATGCTAGCCACAACTGTGATCAAACCCTTTTTTTATGTGCATAATAGCTGGATTACACCTACAACCTGTTTTTTGTCAGAAGATGGCAGGTAACTGGAAAAAGCACAAAAGTGATGTTCTGTGCTTCCTTTCCCAAGCAAAATGTAGAGCAAATGATACAATCTACTTACTTCAGGAAAACTAAATGGTTGTCCCCTGTTTGTTTACCAATCTGAGACTGATGCCCATCTCTATTTAATTTCCTTCTGTGCTCTTGTCTGTACAAATAGCAGAGAGTTTGTTCAGTGACCTTCCCAGCCTATTTTAACTTGGTTAAAAATAGTGTGATTATGACTGCATGTACTTTGATAGCTGAAAATGCAAAGGATCTGCAAGCTCTAGTAATAAAAGTCAACGGGCACAGTGAAAACATGGGACTAAAATTAAATATAAAGACCAAACTAATGACAACAGGTACCTCAACCAGCTTTAGAATCAACAGTGAAGATATTGAAGTGGTGGATAGCTTCTGCCTTTTAGGATCAACCATCAACAGTAAACAAATAAGCAGTCAAGAAATATACTACAGACTAGCATTTGATAGACTAGTGAGGAAGGTCCTGGAAAAGATATTCAGATGCCATGATGATCTATACCTACAAAGATCAGAATAGTGCAGTAATGGTATTTCCTGTGACATTCTATGGAAGCAAAAGTTGGACTTTGGAGAAGCAGGATAGAAAGAGTCTTGACACTTTTGAAATCTGGTGCTGGAAAAAACTCCTGAGAATACTATGGACAGCCAAGAAAACAAACAAATGGATCATCAAACAAATCAACCCAGAGTTCTCACTTGAGACACCAATGACCAGGCTCAAATTACCCTATTTCAGACACATTATGCTAAGATTTAGCACTCTGGAGAACACTATAATGCAGGGAAAGGTGGAAGGAAAGAGAAGAAGAGAATGACCAACATCAAGGTGGATGGACTACACTATTCTAAGACCTAAAGGGCCAGGTTAGGAACGGATTCTCATGGAGAAAATCTATGTGATCACTAAGAGTCAACACTGACTTGATGGCACATAATCAATCAGTGACTCTGTGAACCTTTCTTGAGCCCCTTCCCTTTACCCCATTAAATAGCTGGATTAAATAGCTGCAATTTAATCCAGCTATTAGGCAGCTGGATTAAAGGTCAAGGTAGACTACACTGTTTCTGACAGTGTATATCCAGATCTTTAATTTCAGATTTGAGAAGAGAAGATTATGGTTTAGGAGGTAATCATTCTAAACCCACTTTTCACCAAGCTGCCCCTTGATTGAAAGACTTGGCAACAGCAGTTGGAGAGGTATCTGGGAATGGAGCAATGGAGAAAAAAGCCAGGCATTATGAGTATGCAGGCTACATAAGACAAAAAAAAAGAAGCAGCAGCTATGCCAGGGTCCATGTCTTCAGATGTTCTAAATTAAATGTTATTACCCCTTGAATAATACTCTCTGCTTTCATCCTAGGAAAGCACACTCTAGCTCAAGCTCCATGCATTCCCTTTCTCATTTTCTCCTCCCTACCATTACAACACTACCAAGCTGAAACAGCATATGCATTTGATTCCCTCCTTCCTAATGAACTGTGTCTTTTTCCTCATACGGTTTACCATCACTGAACTCCAAACTCTTGTCTCTCTAATGCATGTTAGGAAGTAAACTAGGAATATATCAAGGCAAACTGAACATGAGTAATGTTGGGACCTGGGAGGTTACAAACTAAAATAAAATATTTAACCCATGCAGCAGAACGTAAAAATAGTACATAGATTGCTGAGCAATATTAAGTTTTCTTCTAAATCTGCCACTAGTCTAAAAGGCTATGAAATACACTCCACTGGGAGATGACCCCAGGGCCAAATACATATCTCAGTCTCGTGTATTTTCATAGCCTTGGAGCAACGGAGAAGGTATCAAAAAGACCAGTCTTTGACATATTATCTATTAAAATAGATAATAGTATTACATTTTAGTGTTAATTTATATTTAAAGTTTTCATATTCTGTTTTTGTGTTAATTTTGTTAGCTGCTTAGAGAACTTAATACATAAAATAATAAATCCTTGTCGATCATTACCCAATGGAGGAAAACAGCTGTACTAGGGGTTTATTATACACATGTAGGCACCCAGTATGATTTTAAGCCCTACTCAGCCAAGATTCTAAGTCTTGTACAACTCTCACAGCAGCATAGCAAGATTCTCATGAAGGTACAGCATGGGATTTATTATCTTACCCTGCCTTTTTTCTATAGATCTTCACGTTTAAATTCACAAAGGGGAGCAAGACTGTGATTCTCTTCCCTCTTGTTTAATACTAATTATGGGAGGTTTTGACCATTGGTACACAGCTCTAATCAAGATCTGGAGGCACTTTTTTCCATAGTAGCACTTGGCATAGTGTATAATGCAGACTGAGAACAGAAACATCTAGAGCTTGAATGGAAAATAATCAAAAACCCAGGAGACCATGAGATGAAGCAGAGCTCCATGGAAGCCCAAGACTGGATGGTTTTTACTCTAATCAGTTTTCTTTGGCACTGTTACTATTTATATTGAATCTCATCCAATACTACCAGCATAGTCCCAGGTCTATGGCAAGAAAATTGATAAACATGCTGGTAAATAAAAAAATAAATAAATTCAGATTCACTTCAATTTGGACATAACTCAGAGCCAATAAACCCTGCAGTAGCCAAAATGCTTACTTGTTGCATTTAAATAAATAATTAACTAAAAAGATTTTTACAAATTGGCAGGTGATTTGTTGAAGGCCCCAGTGATATTTAAGATCCCTGCACATCAGATTTATTGAATTAGAAGTTAAGAACTGCCTTGATCAATCAAATCAAAGGTCTATCTAGTCTGGCATTCTTTTTACACAATGGCCATAAAAAGCTCACAAGCAAGATATGAGGCTAATAGTGGTGAGCAATTAATACTAGGAACTGTAAGTTCCTAGTATTACATCTTTTATCTACAAAAAAATTTCATATAGTTTTTTCTTAAATAATCTAAATTGGTAGGCTTCACTGCATCTGGTGGAAATAGATTCTGCAGTCTAAAGAAGTACTTCTGGTTTGTATCCTGAGCCACCAACATTTAGTTTCACTGAATTACTCCAGGTTCTAGTATTACAAGAGCTAGATAAAAAAAAGGTTTCCCTTCTGTTTTCTTCCACATTAGATGCAATTGTATGTATTTATATCATGTTGTACTTTCCCCTTCTTTTCCCAATCTGAAAAGTTCCAGAGAGCCAGTTTGGTGTAGCGGTTAAGGTACCAGGCTAGAAATCAGGAGACCGTGAGTTCTAATCCCACTTTAGGCACAAAGCAAGCTGGATGATCTTGGGCCACTCGCTCTCTCTCAGCCCTAAGCAGCAGGCAATGGCAAACCACTTCTGAAATCTTGCCAAGAAAACTGCAGGGACTTGTCCAGGCAGTCACCAGAAGTCAACACTAACTCAAAGGTGCACACACACACACACAATAAGTTCCAACTATTGTAAAAATTCCCCATGAAGCAGAGTCTCCAATATTTTAGCGACTTCATTCTTTTTTTCACTTTTCCCATTTTAGGGTGTGGTGGTTAGAAACATACAAGATATGGTCATGTGGTTACTTCAATCATTTGTAAAGCATTAGGATATTTGAAATGTTATTGTACATTCCCAACATAAAGTCTGCCCTTTCCACAGCTTCTGTATGTTGGATTGAGATTTTCATAAAACTGTAAACCAAAATACCTTTCCTGATTTGCTATCTCCTAGTCCATATCAGCAGTAGTTAATTTTTAAAATATAAAACTGCTCACTTCCTTATAAGAAGCCGTTTTTACACCTCTGTCAGGGAAATTTTTGGTTTCCCAAAATAATTTAGCTAGAAGTTATGATGACAGAATTCCCCACTATTCTCCTGGCCTGATTCTTTTCAGTTTGCCTTTTGTGACTATTCTAGACAGTCATTCTCAACAGCAGAAAGGTAGTGGCAATATTTTACCAACGGTTTTTGTCTTGTTTGTTGCATTTGATACTGTGAAATATGACATCTTATGGATGATCTGGGATGTAGTGGTTGGAATGACATCAGTTTTGCACCTCATTTTTCCAGCAATTCCAGAAAGCTGTTAAGTTTGCTTTGCCTCTAGGAGATACAGTGGTACCTCGGTTCACGAACGCTTCTGTTAATGAACAATTTGGTTCACGAACAACTCCAGTCGCAAAATTTTGCCTCCGTTCGCGAACTCCGCATCGGGTTACGAACAGGATCCACGGCCATTTTCCCTCCCGTGACACGTGGTCGCAGCTTCCTGTAGGGAGGGGGACTCCCCCTCCAAGCAGTAACCGCCTCCCCACCTGCCTTCCTGTCCTCCATGCCAGAAGTCGTGTCAAGCAAGGTTAGCTTTCTCTCTCTTCGTACTGTACTTTGTGTCATATTTTTGCGGTTTAAAAAAACAAAAACATATGGTTCAGAACAGATTAACCGTAATTACATTGAACCTTATAGGGAAATTTGATTCGGGACGCGATCAAAAATCGGTTGGCGACCAAATTCATAGGGGTCAGAACAGATTAACCGTATTTACATTGAACCTTATGGGAAAATTTGATTCGGTTCACGACCAATTCGGTTCGCGACCAGAGTCGCGGAACGAATTAAGTTCATGAACCACTGTATGTTTAAAGTTCCACAGAAATCAATTCCTCCTCTTAGGAATTCTGCAGAAGCTTCACCTGTGTCAGAATACTGTAGCCAAACAATTGGCAGGGCTTTGTAGGCAGAAAAATGTCCAGCCAGCACTGCTTAAAATTCAGTGTCTGAGGGTAAGATTAAATTTACTTTGTCTCCTCCACCCCCACCAAAGTCATCTTCTAGAATGTTCTCCTGGTTTCTGCTTGATCAGTCTTAGGGATTGCCCTGTTAGCTTTTAAAAACTTTTGTAAGAACCATCTTGATTTAAAGGCCTTGAATACTCAGGCAAGGACCTTGATTCATGGTTTGCGCTATCCAAATTCTAATATTTTGCAGTGATTGCCATCTACAGAAATTGTTTTAAAGAAGCCTGTCACCTGGTTAAAGAAAGCTTACTTAACTGACCATATTAACTTTGGTTAGTCAATTTCATATGCATATTAGTAAAAACAATACTTAAAAAACAAAAGATATCATGTTTGCTTCTAGATTGTAGCCATGCATCATAGCATATATTTTCTTAAAAATAGCTTTCCTCTCTCACATAAAGAAACATTTTGTTAAAATGTTACTCACTATCCAGTTTTCTTATAAATGTAACAGACCATGAAAAAAAGCTGACAGCTGACTCCGAAGTTTGATAATGTACCTCTTTTCTAAATCAGTAAAGCCTAATTTTTACTATCTCTATCTCTACATATATTTATTCTATTTTCAATAATAAACCATGACCGAAATAGTTTACATCATGATACATATTTATATAACGAAAGATAACATTTCAAGATAACCCATGAACAGTTTTAAGGAAACATGTACAGGTTTCAATACAAATAAAATACGTAATTAAGGTCATAAACACCACTAATAAATACTAGAGAAAACACAAAAATCACGATCCAAACAGCAACCAAAATACTGATCTGTAAGCTATGATATTAAGGATGCAGTCATGTGTCCAGATACTTGGTGGTAAGTCTTATTGCATGCAACAACATAAATTTCAAAGATAAAATGGGTAGAACTGGGCAGTAAATGAAGTATACCGAATTACACATATTTTACATTGATTGTTATAAGACCAGACTCCTTAGCGGCCTCACTGAAGCAGCTAAGATACTACCATTTTTTATTGAGACTGATTCTGAAATTAAACCAACTAAGAAATTATGTCAGAAATTGAAAAATATCCTTGAAGTCGAAATTATTGGTATTTATGACTTAGAGAATAAAGAGCTGGAACATTAATGGATCCAAGTTTTAAAAAATATTAAGTCTGCTTCCTTGGACTTGTATTTGAAATTAATCAATCAAAATATTTTATTCTAAGTCCAATGGATTCCTCAGAGACTGTATCAGAAAGAATGGACTATAGTTGGTGATGTAAGAAATTTGAGGGTATATTAACTCATATGATTTGGCCATGTCTAGTTTGGTTTCATTTTGGAAGAATTCTGTTAACATGTATAAACAGATGTTTGGGTAAATGTTTTCCCGTTAAAGATGTCAATGTTATTTTGAATTATATCTCAGAATTGTAGAATCTGATTGTTTTTGAGGAGTACTGGTAATACATGGTGTGGGGAACAGCCAAGATAATTATATTGAGAGATTAGAAAAGTACTATTACCCCAGATATCAAAGACTGGATTCAAAAAGTGTGCAATTTATCCATTTTTGAAAAGGTAATTTTTTTCTACTAATCAAAAAAAAAGACACAATACTTTTTCCTTTGGCATAGATTTCATAATATTTTACAAGAACAAATTTTATGCACAATTTGATAAATTGTGATTAAATATACATGTTATATATTTAGGTCATTTAGCTTAATCTAGTATTTTAGGGTTTTTTTCTGTTTGTCTTTTTGATTGTTTTGGTATTACAATTTCATAACTAATTAATTTGTTGGATATTATTTTTTCTTTTAATTTGTTTTTGTATATTTTTTTCTGTATTTCTTTTTTAAAAATTGCAATATTTTTTAAAAAATAACTGGATAATTTTCAGCATTTCACTACTTAATATAATATTTTAAATTAGGTCTTTTTTATTTATTTATCTGTCTTTTAGAGGTTTATCCTGCCTTTTATTTAGAAGCTTAAGGCAGCATTCACACTGTTTCCTCCTCCTATTTTTCTCCACAACAAACACTGTGAGGGAGGCTGGCATAATGTCACTTTGTGAGCTTCTGTGGCTGAGAGTAAACTAGAATTTAGCTCTCTCCATCCCTACCCCAACACCCTAATCACTATGCCTCACTGGCTGTCAATCAATTGTTGAGTTGCCACAAATGGCTAACACACTCATATACACACTTACATTATATATAAGCACATTGTTTGCACTGAAATTAAAAAAGCTTCAAGTCTCCCATTTTACTCTAAAAACACACTAGAGTGTATGTGATTCATATCTTTCCTCTTCACATTTGCTTTACATTTGCTTTAAGTTACCACCTTCTCACTTCATTTTGTACCCTGATCTCAGAAGGTAGCTAATATGATCATTTCTGGTTTAAGCAATATGTTAAAAATCAAATTTACAGTGTAATTTTCTCCAAATAGGCATTTTTAGTAAATGCAATCTCTTTTTAAAATATTTGAATGGAACCATAAATTAGAATAAGTCATTAAATGCACTGATTTTTTGTAATCCTTTAAAGAACAAATTTATTTACCTTACAGAATCAGTGTCTGAGAAAACAGTGAATAGCCAATTAGGAGAAATCATGATTAAGCACCATCTAAACTTTTATTGTTCCAATAAAAACAAAATACACTAACAGGTTTCTGAATTTTCTTCATTTACCAATCACTCCATGAAATTTAATGGGAGCAAAGAAGAAAATAGGAATGTTTTGTTTAACACACATTAAAATGAATAAAATTAACAATAGTACCATTGCTAAATTTTAACTTTATGTAAATTGCCATGATAAATCAATCTTCTATAAACTGAAGTATCAGTTTCTTGTAGAATGAAGAATTAATTCAAGATTTGCCTTGAAGGAAAAGGAAAGTTTTTAAAAAATCAGTTGAACAGATTTATATATTATATGAAGAATACTTCAATGTTATTTTAAGTTTCTCTTCTTAAAAATTAGGGTAGTAACTTCTTGACATTAAACATCTACTTATATTTTCCATTAAGGTAACCTTTCTCAAGCTGCTGACTGAACTACATTTTTTATAATCCTTAAATGATATGGCTAATAGTCAAAGTTCATGTCCACCACATCTGTCAGATTGAAGAAGTCTGCAGTAAGGATTTACTGGTACTCAAATAAGACTTGATAAAGATAAAAGCATTGGAAATGTGATTAAAGCATAACAAAGTATTCCCTACTGTCCTTATAAATTCTCAGAAGTGTTCTTCATTCTAAAATGCTAGATTTGTATGAAACTCCCCATGACAGGCACAAAGTATTTCATTAGGGTCACAGCAGAACAGAAGTAAGTAGTTACTCCTTAAACAAAGGTGTGATGGAAAGGGAGAAACATATTACTACATCTAGGGGTAACATAGCAACATGTGCTGGAACTAAATCAAACTACAAAAATGCAGCCTAAAATGGAAGAATTTAATAAAAGCATTAAAAAATGACGGCTGACTCCTTCTAATAAGCAAATTCATTACAGAAGTAGAGATTGACCCAGTTCAAAACACAGTAAAGTTTGCTTCTTGTTTTATAACCCAGTACTGGTATCTTTAAAAAAATGTACTAGGGAAAAAAGCCTTTTAATCCAGCAAAGAGATCCCACTGGGAAAATGTGTTTTCTTCATTTTCCCCACCTAGTCCCTTTATGTCCAGAAAATCTGCTCAGGATCTGCCAGAACTGAAGATGTGTGTGATGTGTGCAGATAACAGGAAATTTGGCAAAAAGTATCTTCTGGCTTTCTGCCAGTGGGAGTATTCTGAACAGACTTCTGCATGGGGTGGGGGGGTGGGATTTTATCTTCTGTTGGGATTGCTGAATTGTAACTCCTAGCAACTGAAGCCAACATGAGTGATGGTGACTGTGAGAGATCCTGGGAAGGTAGTTCATCAGCTACCTGGAGGACCACTGGATCCCTCCTCCAGCTTAGAGAACGGCCCTGAGGAAGCAAGCAAAGCACTGATTCAACCCATGAATATTGTTGTTCTTTCTTAGATATTGGAGGTCAGAATATCACATAATGAAATAAAAATCACAGAGATAAACAAATAAATAATCCCCCCTCAGTTCCTCAAGGTTTTTTTTAACATCATAGCAATCACCACTTAGCACAACATAGATGACAATGTCATTAAAAAAAACAAGTAGTACCTTCCAAACACTATACATCTGAACAGTTTAGAAGGGGGAAAAAAGAAACAGAAGTAAAAAAAGTAAAAGAGAAAAGAAGTAAGAAAAGAATGAAGTAAATAGATGCTATTTTCTCGAAAGGGGTAGACTCTATCCATTTCTGCAAATAATTTTTTAGTGTATCACTTTGGATTTAAATTTACTTCATGAAAGGAGTTAACAAAATAAGGATATATGGTAGGGAAAAAAGCCTCTATGAATGTAAAATGTAAGAAGTTAAAAAAAAACAGATAAGATTGAATTAGTTCAAGAATTAAACTGATCAAGACTGCTAAGAAAAAATGGACTCAGATACCTCAAATATAAAAAACAATGAAGAATGGCAGGAAGCCAATAACAGAAGTAGGAATCAACCTACTTGGAGGTTGGGTAGGAGGTTGAGTAGGAATGGGTGGTAGAATCAAGGAAGCCATTTCCTCTGAACCTTGCCTTCTAACCCCAGAGATAATGCCACGTTGTATATTATGGGAGCAAAGGAAATGCATTTTGCACACTCAGTTGCTACTGTTGATCAACAATCCACACCT
Source organism: Liasis olivaceus (assembly GCA_030867105.1). Taxonomy (NCBI): domain Eukaryota; kingdom Metazoa; phylum Chordata; class Lepidosauria; order Squamata; family Pythonidae; genus Liasis; species Liasis olivaceus. The sequence continues at coordinate 42,660,595 of CM061350.1, read as the reverse complement.
ACTCCCAAGATTCATGATAAGCACTGGTTCAAACTCATCCCTAGATAGCTCTGAAAAAAGGAGTAGATTACATAATTGGAAAGGGCATTTAGGTCATAAAGTTCAACTCCTTAGTGCAGGAATCTATATTAAAGCATTCCTAATCAATGGCTATGTAGTCTCTGCTTCAAAACATCCAGTGAAGGAAAAACACCATCTTCTCTCTTAAGTAACTAACTGCATTGGCAAATTGCTCTTACAATATTCTTTTTTCTGACTTCCAGTGGGAAATCTATTTCTTGTAAGTGGCACATGTTTTTAGGTATTTGATGAGATATATCAATGTCCACCCACAGATTCATTTAATCTCAAAGTTAAATGTGTCCAACTCCTTACACTCTTTTCATAGGACTTAGTTTCTAGTCCCCAATCAGTTTTACTGAATCCTCCTTAGAGTGAGGTGACTCAATATTTCAGTGGGGGTCTGACCAATAGAATGGAATAATTTCTTCCTATGATTTGAAAATTATTCAGCTGCTGATTCAGGCAAAAATTGTGTGTGTGTGTGTGTGTGTGTACGTGTATGTATGTATGTATGTGTACAGGTGAAAATCGAAAAATTAGAATATCGTGCAAATGTTCATTTATGTCAGTATGGCAACTCAAAAGGTGAAACCAATATATGAGATAGACGCATTACATGCAAAGCGAGATATGTCAAGCCTTACTTTGGTATAATTGTGATGATTATGGCGTACAGCTTATGAAAACCCCAAATTCACAATCTCAGAAAATTAGAATAGCGTGAAAACGTTCAATATTCTAGGCTCAAAGTGTCCTACTCTAATCAGCTAATGAATCCATAACACCTGCAAAGGGTTCCTGAGCTTTAAATGGTCTCTCAGGCTGGTTCAGTAGGAATCACAAGCATGGGAAAGACTGCTGACCTGACAGTTGTGCAGAAAACCATCATTGACACCCTCCATAAGGAGGGAAAGCCCCAAAAGGTAATTGCAAAAGAAGTTGGATGTTCCCAAAGTGCTGTATCAAAGCACGTCAATAGAAGGTTATGTGGAAGGGAAAAGTGTGGTAGAAAAAGGTGCACAAGCAGCAGGGAGAGGATTGTCAGGAAAAGGCCATTGAAAAGTGTTGGGGACTTTCACAAGGAGTGGACTGAGGCTGGAGTTAGTGCATCAAGAGCCACCACACACAGACGGATCCTGGACATGGGCTTCAAATGTCGTATTCCTCTTGTCAAGCCGCTCCTGAACAACAAACAACGTCAGAAGCATCTTACCTGGGCTACAGAAAAAAAGAACTGGTCTGTTGCCCAGTGGTCCAAAGTCCTCTTTTCTGATGAGAGCAACTTTTGCATCTCATTTGGGAACCAAGGACCCAGAGTCTGGAGGAAGAATGGAGAGGCACACAATGCACGATGCTTGAAGTCCAGTGTGAAGTTTCCACAGTCTGTGTTGATTTGGGGAGCCATGTCATCTGCTGGTGTTGGTCCACTGTGCTTCATTAAGTCCAGGGTCAACGTAGCCGTCTACCAGGAGATTTTGGAGCACTTCATGCTTCCTTCCGCAGACGAGCTTTATGGGGATGCTGACTTCATTTTCCAGCAGGACTTGGCACCTGCCCACACTGCCAAAAGTACCAAAACCTGGTTCAATGACCATGGGATTACTGTGCTTGATTGGCCAGCAAACTCGCCTGACCTGAATCCCATAGAGAATCTATGGGGCATTGCCAAGAGAAAGATGAGGGACATGAGACCGAACAATGCAGCGGAGCTGAAGGCCGCTATTGAAGCATCCTGGTCTTCCATAACACCTCAGCAGTGCCACAGGCTGATAGCATCCATGCCACGCCGCATTGCGGCAGTCATTGCTGCAAAAGGGGCCCAGACCAAGTACTGAGTACATATGCATGCTTATACTTTGCAGAGGTCCGATATTGTTCTATTTCCAATCCTTGTGTTATTGATGTCATGTAATATTCTCATTTTCTGAGATTGTGAATTTGGGCTTTTCATAAGCTGTACGCCATAATCATTACAATTATACCAAAGTAAGGCTTGACATATCTTGCTTTGCATGTAATGCGTCTATCTCATATATTGGTTTCACCTTTTGAGTTGCCATACTGACATAAATGAACATTTGCACGATATTCTAATTTTTCGAGTTTTACCTGTGTGTGTGTGTGTATGTATACACACACACACACACACATACATACACATACATACATACATGCAGCAAAATTATGGTAGTGTGAACCTTGTGGCATCTCTTAATTCTTCACTTAATAAGAAACAACTGATTATGATACTTTAGGATTTTCAGTTATGTATCTAGTTCATTCATGTGCCATTACCTACTCAATACACACACACACACACACATACATACACATACATACATACATGCAGCAAAATTATGGTAGTGTGAACCTTGTGGCATCTCTTAATTCTTCACTTAATAAGAAACAACTGATTATGATACTTTAGGATTTTCAGTTATGTATCTAGTTCATTCATGTGCCATTACCTACTCAAAACAAAAACTAATGTTCATGTGGCAAACTGGTCTGAACAAATCCATACTGAATCCTGGTGATTACCCCATTATTTTCAATGTGCTTGCAGCTCAAATGGCCTTATCTATTGAAATTTAAGCTGAAAACATAGAAGTATGATCCAATGATCTCAATGAGGCTTGCTTTCAAGTAGACACTCATTATATTTTTCTGTAAATGTACTACAGTCTGTGTTCCTAGCTCTCTGATGACAACATTATTTTTCCCCTTTAAAATCAGAATGGAAAAATAATGCGTCTGGCTTTTTATCATACAACTGAATGAGCAGCCCACTACTGAGTGGGAATCTTATTACATATTCCAGTGCCATATGTTTTTCTCGTCCAACTGGCAAAGTAATGCTAGTTTGTTCTTTTATATTAGAAGTTCAGTAAAGCTGGAAAAGTTCTTTGAAAAATTAAAAAATTTGACTTCAGTATCAACATGGTGACTTTTTTTTTAAAGGTTTTAATGCAGGAAACCAGTTATGACAACAGTTGCAAGGTACATTTTTATGGCCAAGGGGTCACCAGCTCGGTACAAGCAGACTTTGGTAGAACTTTAAATTCTAATTTACAAAGACCAAAACATTCAGGACTTCTTCAATATCTCATCTATTAGTCACATAAGATCATAGTTTTTCCCCAGGCTCTTCCGCTCTACAGAGTGTAATGTAATTTCCATTATAGTGGCAAGAAGATAAGCTTTGCTTAGACATACACCTTAAATTAATTCAGGTTAACTAAGAGCACCCAGCACTTATGTGAATATCTTTTTTCAGAATAATTTATTACTTGCTTTTCACAATGAAATGGTACTCCTGCACACACATATACCAATTAGTTTTCTGTGACTGTATATTATATATAATGTACACAATAAGCATTTGTTCACAAACTGCTCAAGCAGCAAGCTTCAGTTCAGCAACAGTCATTGCCTGGTACCACAATTCAGTCACAGTCTGAGAAATCTATGATGTCAGTCGCTTTAATAAGTAAGGCTGACGTGACTGGCACTGGTTTCCAGACATGAAGTGCTTTTGGTTTCCATAGGGAGGATGCTGACTGAGGTATTCCAACCACACTTACCAGCATTTTCTAAATCTAGCCAAAGATACTTCTGAACATCTGAGCAAACGTTAAATAGGACAACTTAATCCAGCACTGTAGATACGTTTTTCAGCACCTTCCTCTTAAAGCATCAAGAGCCTCAAATATAGTACATATTTAATAGTCATTAAAAAAACCCAATTCCTTCCTAACCAAATGAATATATTTGGCAACCAAAGACTGCATATACTTTTTCCTATCAAAATTATTTTGGAGTGCCTATTGATGGAGATCGGGGTTGCTACAATTTCCAAACTCAGAAGGCACCCCAAAGAAAACCTACATCCAGGAGAAAAAGGGAAAAGCATGATAAAGGGCAGTGATGACCTACTTGGGTTCATCACTGTTGAAATTAGATGTGGATAAAATGTTGTTTTTAAATTAATCTACTTGGGATATGGAATAGGCTCAATCTCCACTCTCATATTCTCTCTCTCTCTCTCTCTCTCTCTCACACACACACACACACACACAACCCAAAATGTTAAGTAGCAAATAAGTGCCTGCTATGAAAACAAAAATAAAGGAGAAGCAGAGCCAGTGAATTAAAAGAGTGCTTAGAGACAAAGTAGAATGAGACAGAGAAAGAGAAAGAGCAGCAAGGGTAGTGGTACAACGAAGAAAGGAAACTGAAAATGTATATTAGCAAAGAGATATAACTGGGGCACTATCTGGAGCAGAGCAATTTGGCTACAGATTATTTCCAGTTAACAGTCTGAATGCACCAGGCCCTTGAGACACGGAGAAATGGGATCCAGGGTGCCATCTTTGTTCATCTCCTGTACCAAGGAACTGTATCCATTCCTCTTCTTCTCAAAGACCAATCACAGAAAACGTTAAACTTCCCCAACTGGAGGCTTTCAAGTTGTATTGGACCAGAACTCCAATTATTTCCAGAAAGTACCAGGTTAGTGCAGGCTGTTAAACCTCCTGAACAGCTCTTTGAAAAGAACAAGTGAGCTGGAATGCGGGAAGGAGTGTGAATATATTTTAGTTCTATAATTTTGTATCTATGGATGTGAATGACAATGAGGAAGATGTAATGACAAGGATGACCTGATCTACGGATGAAATAATAGAGGGCTACTTTTAGTAGCTGTGTTAGAGGCTCTGAAACAACAAAACATGCAGAAGTAAGATTAACTGATTTCTCCCACATCCAAGGGCCATGGCAATCTTAGCCAGCTGGAGCACAGCTGTGGAGTCTCACTCTTCCTCACTCTCCCTCCCACTCATGCACAGATTCTCCCCCCCCCTTTCCCCCCCCAAGTTTGGCTGTTAAAGTGATCCTTGCAGGAGATGACTTTGGCTCACACACTCAATTCCTTGCCAAGTTTTTGCCCTGACCCAAATATTATTTATTTGACACAGAAATTATCCTTCTCTTCTCACTTGGAAGCAGTGGAGCAGCAGTAAGATGCTTGCATATGGATTTGCCCTGGAACATAATTCATATATGAAAGTCCAATGATGTTGGGGGAAAAAAGCCCTAAACTTCTGTCTCAATAGCCAGCCATTTGTTTCAGTGGAAATTTGATCCCTATAACATTCCACTTGGTTACATTTCTAAGAAGCTGCAATGATCTGCTCCAGCCTTCCCCAACCTGCTGTCCAGATGTGTTAGATCTACCGTTCCTGCTGACTGGGAATTCTCAGAGTTGTATCTGGGATGCGGTGGGGGACATCAAGTTAGGGAAGGAAAGTCTAACCTAACTAAAAGCAACAAATATTGTCAGAGTTCATACACAGTATATTCTGTTAGCTGTGGTTTGTTGAATGAGGCATAATAGCTGGATTTACAATTAAGATGAAACCATAAACCAGGGGTGAGCCTGGGAGTCATAACTCACTCCCCCAACCAGCTGCAAGAGACCCCAATGAATGGAGCAGAGACTTGGGGTTTTTTTAGTGATTGGTAGCAAGTATGTGAAATTTCAGAGATGGAATGTGGGTTGTTAGTTGCTTGCATATGCCCACAAGATGACCACTCCTTCCACAAACCATTGTTTATAAATCATAATGGATCACTTCACATGATATACTACACCATACAAGATGAGGTGCTGTCTACCAGCTCATCTGGCTTCATAAAAGGGTTGAATCAATTCAAGGAAGTCATGGGAATCAGTGGGTATTAGCCTTGATGGCAGCGTGACTGCCTCTGAAAGCATCTGCTGGAAGACTTTTTTGTGCAGTTGGTTGACCACTATGAGAACAGACTGCTGGACTAGGTGAGCCAGAGGTCCAATCCAGCAGAGTACTGTTTATGTTCTTCTGACACACACACACATGCACACACACATACACTCCTTTATGGCTTAGAAGAAAATGTAAACCTGGCTACTATCTCAGAAGTGCACTTTTAACGTATAATGTATATACAAAAGTATATACTTTCAGTGGCATTGCTGGCTTAGTCCTGTGGATCAAGGAGTCAAAGAACTTCCATGTTTTCGCTAAAAGAAAAACATCATCCTAAAAATTGAATATATGCACAGCTAACTTCAATCAAATATTTTACCTAATATATAGATGCACATATGCATACAGCATATATTCATACATACACAAAATCCTGATCTGTATTTTGTTTATTTATTAGATTTATAAGGCTGCCCAACTCAGTGTGACTCTGGGTGGCATACAACAATGAAAACAAACAATAAACCAACAAAAAACCTCATACCATATATCATTAAAACATGTACAATATATAAAATACTTAAAGTGGTGCACCAGATGCAATATATAAAATTGTTACAAGTTAGCTCCTGAGCCACTGATATGTGGCTAGTAATTACAGAAACTATCTTTCACATGTACAGATACACTTGGAAGGGAAGATGGGGCTGCACTGATTGGACAAATATAAAAAGGGCTTTTCTCTGAGTACAAAATTGGTGTTTCACAATTAAAGAAGTGGAATTGATTGGGGACCTGTTCTATTTATCCTTACAATCCATTGTTTAATCAAGAACAAGTTGTTTTGTCACAGAAGTCATCATTAGCTTGCCATGTAGCAATGTCAAGCATCCATGAGACTAAAAAGTGTTTTTCTGAATGAGGTTTACCAATCATTATTGAACTCCTTGACTTAAATTTTAACTGGTGCCCTTTCAACTGGATGAAACTCAAGTCTCACAGCATCCATTTATAAAGGGAGATCTAGCTTAAGATCATTTTGGTTAGATTTATAGACATGGTGGCCAGAAATACTTACCATTTATGCTCAAGAAATGAAGTGTAGCCAGTAACCTCTTTGCAGTGGAACACAACAGAAGAAACAGTGTAGGCCATCACAAGTAATCATTCTGTATACATTTTTATATGGAAATGCTGCTTGTTTACCAGGTTTGCTGATTTAAAATCTGCCATGGACATCAGTATTAAGGAGTACAGGTGGTCCTCATTTAGCAACCACAATTGGGATTGGCAGCTCTGTCAGTGAAACAGTCACTAAGTGGGAAATTACATGACCGCAACTGTGCTTTCCTTTTTCCTATTCCCCCACCCTTTGGAATGCTCAACCTGCTGCTGGAATAATTAGCAAGAACGGAATTAATGTTTGTATTTACATTCATTGGAGAGGAAGGGATTACAAGAGAGTAAGCAGGCACGTAATGGGGAACACATATCAAAAGGAATGCAGTGGCACCAGCAGCCCCGAGCACGCTACACAGACAGCCGGGCATATTCCCCATTGTGTGCCTGCTTACTCTCTTGTAATCCCTTCCCTTCCAATTTCTCTGTTCTGCATGGTGGGGGGAAAACAGGTCAGGCACAGGACAACACGTGCTGACTGTAATGGCAATCACGTGACTGAGGGATGCTGTGAACATCATAAATTCAGGCACTGGTCCTAAAGTTATTTTTCAGCATTGTCGTAACTTCAGTCACTGAATGAGGCAGTCAGTAAGCAATGTCTACCTGTAACTCTGGAACAAATCCTAACGGTATTGTTACTTGTTGTTAATAACAATAACAGTAAAACTTTGATTTGATACGTACTTCAGTTTCAAGCATTCTACATATTGCCCTAGTAACTGTTCTCATTCTGTTCTTATCTGACTGTTCTAATTTGAGTGAGGGTTTCTTTTTCATTAGGGGGAAAAGATCATTATTTATGAGTTGGAATAGAATGGGGCAGAGCTTGCATTCTTCATATGCAGAAGGGCACAGGCTCAATCCCCATCACCAGAAATTGGATTACAAAGGTCTCCTGCCTGAAAACTAGTTGATTCATATCCAGTCAGCATAAGCAGTACCAAGCTAGGTGGATCAGTGCCTCACTTTATCAAACACAATTTCAATATTGTTGCTACCATTATTACATGTGGATGATAAGGCTTTCTTTTATATACAGTGATGGTTTTTTGCAGAATACTTGTGCCTTTTGGACCTTACTGAAAACATATTTCAGAATTATCTAGATGGGGCATTAATTGATTGGCCAATAAAATGTATTCTACTGACAGCAACTTGCCTGAAATCAGAAATAATGATTTGGTGCTTGCGAGCTCAGGCTACAACTCTGCTATAACCTCAGATAAAATGAAAATGTTCTATAAAATTATCACGCTTGGAGAATTCAGGGGGCATCCTTAAATAAGGCACATGAATACCCAGTGTTGAAGAGGTAATGTTCAAAAGAGTGGCTATAAAATTCAAAAACTGTGTCCATGTGACCTCAGTTTTCAAATCATATGAATTACATGCCACTCTTGAGCCTTACAATTATTTAATTTCTGAGTGGGTTCTGTGGATATCTCCATAGTCTGCTCAGGGAATGGGAACTGACAAGCCTACTTGGACTCAGCTTGCCTCTCGCTATATGACAGTTCAATGAAATGGCCGGTCGGCCAGATTCTTAACTGATCCTGAAGAGAAATTTCCTATGATCAAGAAAAAGCCCCTATCATCATTTAATTTATGAATACCTCTTCCTAATAAGCCACAGGGTAACCCAGTATGGCTAAGCAAGTGTCACAATCCTATCAGAAAATGTTTTTGAAACAAATCAAGCTAAAACAAACACTTCATCAACTGTAGTGCTATGTATCAGTTACTCAACAAACAAAAAGTATTCTATAAGTCACATCATCTCAGCAGATTCTTTCTTCAAACCTGTGCCTGTCATACTTTCAATTTTAGCTAGCAAATTAGAAGTTGCAAAAGGAAAAATTTAGAAATATTCAGATAAATAACATGCTAGGACATGCACTGATTATGTACTTCCAATATACCCCAAGGCATTATGCTTTCAACACCCACTATATATTACCATGCAACAAAGCAAACAAGATATATTCTTTATAGAACCATGGTTCCCAAACTGTGTGCCATGGCACTTCAGGCCGCCACAGTGAACTCACAGGAGCACTGTGGGATATTTAAAATTTTTGCCACATCCATTTGCAAAGCTGGGTTTTGCAACATCCATTTCTGACGTACATCTTTGCAAAGCCAGGTTTTCAGTGATTGCTTTGATAAACAGCAAGTACTATGTGAAATCAATGTAGAACAGGAAATGAGGGTGGCAATGAGCAATCTAATTCCAAGATCTGAGGAGTTGTGCAATGACAAACAGGCATACTCATCCCATTAGTAAGAAATTGTGGTTATTTAAGAATGAAATAAAAATATTATTTTTTCTTTTAATTTATCCGAATTATTTTTTCAAATGGCTGCTTTGTTAGGACATAAATACTTATTAAGTTGTTTGGACCCAACTATTTAATAAACACAACTGTTAGGTATTTCTTTTCACCTAGGGATGCCATGAAAAAATTCCTGGGACACTAAGGGTGCCGTGAACTGAGAAAGTTTGGGAACGTCTGCCCTAGAAGAACGGACACCACACTCATGGACAGTCATTTTCCACCATTCACTTCAGGAACTGAAAGAAATAAGGAAGATTTTATAAAAGCTGCAGCTGAGGCTGTTGGTATAACCACAACACTATCCATTCTGAAGTTCAATGAAAGGTTAACACCCTGAAATGTAGGTAGGATATTTCTCACAGAACTTCTCATCTCGTGATTATATAATGGTGACATTATTTATTGCAAACAAACAAATAAATAAGAAATAAAGAGAGATGCCTTGTGACAGAGCTTACACTCATCTGGCAGAAAGCCCAGATGCTGTGAGGTAGCTTCAGTTTTTGTGTGTCTAGAATCTAACGCAAAATCTAACTACAGCTGCTTTAGAAACATACTGTATATACATCTGTAATTTAGAAATTCCATAACAAAGAATCAAACAGAGTCAACACTGGAAGAAGACTCTATAAACAACATGTATACTTCTCTTTTGTTGGCCTTAAGAAGAAAGCTGCCCTAATTCCAGCCACCATTTCTTTTAAATTCTAAGGTTTTCCAGACATAAGTTCCAGGAGGGAAGTGGATTAAACATTGGAATGTGTAAATAGTCCTTCTAACCAGGGTGACAATTCTTCTAGATTTAAAAAGGCAGTAGTCACTTGTGAGCATGCATGTGTGCGTGCACACTCACACACAGATGTAGGTGCAATTCAGAGAGATTTTTAAATTTCCAACATGAACAGACAATTTAATGAAAATATCTTAAAGCTGGTTTGTTCCTGCTGTCATCTGTAAGAGCTGAAGCTAGTGTGGTGAGAACCAGTGTTGCTCAGGCCAGATAGAGCCACAGAGAATGGAAAATATGCATTACAATCTCAGGATTGGGAAAGAAAGGGTCAAAGTCCACTGATTCAAAAGAGCAGAAGAAAAATATTTAAGAATTAAACCCTTCACCCCAATTCAAATCCCACATCAGACTATGCATCTGACAATGTGAGCTGCAGCTCGCAAAAGCTTATGCCTTTTAATAAAAGGGGTTAGTTGGAAAAGATGCTGCCAGATTCTTCCTGATTTTTTGCCACCATAAACTCACTCAGCTCTCCTCCTACAATGCATGCACACCCCCACATATAGGGCTTGATTACTGTATTCTGAAGTAGGCAGATTTTGGCACATATTTTGTCTCTAATAAAGCAAATTTTCTAGACATATTGAAATTTCTCTTATTATTGGCTCCTGAATGTTGGGCTCAGTTTCTGAGGAATAGAGATTTACAGCTGTGCCTGGCCTGAAGTCTGACAAAATCAGTCACCCCCACTCAAGTCTGCCCTCGAACATTAAGGAGATAAATAGCAGTTTGTTCAGAAAGCATATTGACGGTAAGCATCCTCTAAATTATTTCACAGCAAAGAAATTCCCAACACAGAATTTCACTCCTTGACAAATGTGGACTTGACATTATTTACTTTGGGAAAATACATCATATACTGCTAAACAAAAACTTTTATAGTATTTACAGTTTATAGTTTTGCATATAATACAAAAAACAAATGAGACCTCATACACAATATTTTAGATTTAATTTTAAAGTGTGATTCTTATTAGAGGTGTGGAGTGGTAAAAGATGCTTTGGATCCACTGTGGGCACCCCTGTACTTGTTGGCAGCTCCTTAAAGGAACCTCCTTTTCTGGGATTAGACAGTAGCTGCATGGGCTCAGGAAAATATATGTTTGAGTTACAGAAGTGTTAAAGAGGTGGCAACAGATAGCAATATTTGACTACATCCTGTCAACACATCCATAACATCTCCTGAACTCAAAATATTTTTCTAAGCCACGTGACTACAGCGCCAACCCTGGAAAATGTGTGGCTCCTTTAAGGAACCGTCAACAGGTACAGTGAGGGTGCTCATGCCAGATCTGAAACACCTTTGCCTGCTATGGATCTCATTACTACACAGATTTAATTAGTTTATCCATTATCTTAAGGGAACAAATAACATCAAATATTTTAATTATGCTAAATTGCACTAGATGACCCTTTAGTTTTTAGTTGCCAATCCTAGACTGCATTGGCAATACACAATAAGGATATATGACATTTGGTTTCTCCAAAGAAGTTTCCAAATGATAGTATCCTAAGGTAACTAAGGACACCTAAAAGAAAATACAAACCTGCCACCACCAAAATATATTGAAACAATTTGTTGCACCTGATAGGCAGGTAGGAAATGCAAAAGCTGTGCAAAATAGCACAGTCTTGCTAAAAATGCTGTTTCTACTAATTGATTTTTTAATAAGAAAAAATAAAAATCATCGCCTTGGCTAATCTAGTAGGTTAAGTGATAAGTAGCAGTTAACACAGACTACTATCTTATCTCCTTTTGTGGCCTTGAGATGCGAGAAAAGGGAGCAGAGGGGCTTGAACATTTGAAACATTTAGGCTTGTTCTGTATGGAACAAACATTTTTGTCCTGTCATTCCAAGTTAGGCAGATTTGTTATGAGTTTGAAAGAAAGCACACTGTCCTGGCAAAAGAAGTAACATGTAATAGTATTTTTTTTCTGAACTGCACCTTTGCATGTTTTAGGTACTGATCTAGAAAAACACCTTGTTTTAAATTTAAACTTGAATTAAATTTGAATTGAGATGAGAATACACACTGTTATAAACAAATGTAAGGTAATTTATTATATAATTATCAAATTATAAAGGCTTTCAGAAAAATTCTTTAAATAGACATTATTTATTTAGATAAAATATGTCATTAAGATATTGATGTACTGCCAAATCCACAGGCACTCTGTGTGATTTACAACATCCCGTATAAAACCAAATATATAAAATCAATCAATTATCAACCCTGGTATCTGCAATCCAACAATCTTAGGTATTAAAATTCTATGTAAAAGTTCTGTCTTAAACGCCTCCCTGAAGACAATTAGTTAATGCCATTTGATTTTCCAGATGGAGGTTATGGCAGAGGGATAAAGCAAAGACTGTTTTCTGGCCATCTCTCTGCAATCCCATATGCTGAGGTATCCTCAACAGCCTGATTCAAGATGAGTGAACTAGGTAAGCTGGTTCTACCTGAAGGAGGTAGTCCTGAAGATACCTAGGTGTCAAGCCATGAAGGGTTGTATAGGTTAAAAGCAGCATTTCAAATTCTGGTCATAAGCTCACTGGAAGCCAATGCAGCACACGCAGAATTAATATGATATTGTGACAGCAATAGGATGGCTGCTGCATTTTACATCAATTGAACCTTACAGGTAGTCTTCAAAAGCAGCCCATAGTAGAGTGAATTGCAGTAGTCAATCCTACAAGTAATAAGGGTATGAGGTACTGTCACCAGGACCTCCAGATCCAGGAAGGGCTGCTGCAGGTATATCAGCCAAGGCTGGGCAAAGACTTCATAGCAATCGTCTCTACTGTGAGCAGCTATGAGTCTAGGAGAACCCTCAAGCTGAGGCATGACCAATTAAAGACACATCTGGAGCAAACAAAGCTAGATGGTTTTTGGAGAAATAAGCAAGGTTTCGATTTCAGCTTGTTGGTTCTCATGTATAATTGCTAACAGGCTTCAGGCACCATATCAAGGCTTCAACTGTATCTTTGGCTTGGTGTGGGTGGGAGATGTATATTTGGATATCATCAATATATTGATCTTTCATCACTGAATTAATGGATGATCTATTCAAGTGGTTTCACAGAGATATTTAAAATGGAGCGAAGGAAAGAGAAAGAGAGAGAAAAACCCCATGGCACCTCTCAAGGGAACAACTGCTGGTTAATCTCTAAGACAGTGTTCTCAACTCCCAACCCCCAGGTGGCCCAAAAGGATGCCAATGTTATGGAAAGCTACTGAGCTGTCTAAAAGGACACTCCCCACTCAATGATGATTATCTACCAGAGCAACCAATGCAGTTTGTCCCATGCCTGAACCCTGACTGGAAGGAATCCAGATAATTCATTCATCTAGTATTTTAGTTTCAGGTCCACCACTTCTTCAACAAAGGGAAAGTTGGAGACAATAGTTGTCTAAAATGGCCAGATTCAGAGCGGCTGTACTACTTTGTCTTTGAAGAAGGTCAGCAACGCTCCCTTCCTTGGAGAGGAATCCAGCTATTTATTTATGTCCTCACAAGTTATGAAGGGACAGGATTCTATGCCACAATTAATGGAGATCATATGGCTATGCACACTATCCATGTCTTCAGAACTGACAAGTCAGAATGAGTCCCAGGTTATATTGTTCATGTAATTATTAGATCACTGACATTCTCTGACACTTCTCATGGAGTCCAGACCTGAACAGACTTTTACTGGTAAAGTATTGCATACACATCTCATAGCAGCCAATGGGAAGACTTCCTTGCACCTCACTCCCAAAAGAAAGTGGGTTTTCTTAAACAGGACCACAGGAAATCAATCTACTGACACAATAATTGACTCTAAATCCTCCATTATCAATAGACAGCAATACTCCAAAACCACCCCTGCACTGAGGTCTAAGAACTCAGGTTGGCATTCTGCCTTACAACCCAACTTCATATACAGGCATTCATAGCCCATCTCCTCTAGAGAAGGGCCTCTGGTCACCATAAGGTAACTTGTGGTTCATTGCTGTCTCACTTCTCCTACCTTGGGATCACTGTTGCTTTAGGATCCAAAACCTGGGAGAGCACATTTCTGATAGGCCACATCCATCCAATAGATTTCAGTAATAATGCCAGGTGCCATCTATGACCAAGGCATGAATGAGGGCAGTTTAATTGTGGAAGCAATTGTAAATTACATCATTTACCAGCAACAGCCCAAGATTCACAGTTTCCAGTAATCTGGACACCCAGACTCAGGACTGAGGCAGTTGAGTGGAAGAGGAAACCAGCACCAAATTTCCAGCCTCTTTTTCTTGGACCAGCCAGCCCATTGCTTTGCACCATAACTTCCCTTACCCACCACTACCTGAATTCACCCACCCTCCAACTCTCCTTCCCCAACCCCTCCAAATGTCCTCCCCAACATCCAGTCTGTGGGAACAGGTGCCATCGCAGAAGCTTCTGCCTCCTTCTTTTCAACCACCCACACTTTCTCAATCACTCCACAGATGGGCTGGAAATCAAGCAAAGCCACTCCAATTAGTCCACCAATTCCTATCTCCACTCACCCCAACAATATATTCCATGAAATATTAATTAAATCCTTAATCTTTCCAACAATTCTATGATGACCCTCTCACATAGGGCCCTGCTATCACCAAAGACCTCAGTCAAGGATCAGCTTCCTTGTTCTCTCACTCTAGAAAGGGTTCTCCCAGTCACTCCTTGCCTCTCACCCAGGCCAACAAATGCTGAAGTGGCCCCATTCAGGCACATCTTATCCAGGGTACTTAATGTTAACCTATGGCATAAGCCCCATCCAGCTGTTCAAGTTTGAGGCAGGAGCTGTGGCAGACTCTCATCATCTGCTGGTAGTCCAGTCTTGGTGGTTTCACCTTTTCTACCACATGCTGTATGTGCTTTTATGCAGCCCTTCTGAGGACGTTCTTCTCCAGAGCCATCACTGTGGGGTGAGGTGAGGGGTCTATCCCCATTTCACCAGCCTCTGTCCCAGGACTCTAGCTTGCTGCTGTACCAGCCAGTCTTCAAATTTTGCCTTCCAATACCACTTCTCATTGTCACCTGATATGCTGATATGTCTGATATAACCTGATATGCTGATATGTCACCTGATGGTAAATCCAATCTCATGTCTTTTTCTTTCTCTTCCTCCAGTCACTTCCTTCTGCTATAAATCTTGTCCACCATCTTCCTTCCTGCACAATTTCTCCACCTGTAATCTGACATCATCCACTCTCTCACAACAATCTCCAGGGAGACAGGAAAAAAACGCTTGCCTATTGAACTATACAAATACTGAACATAAACCCTGGGAAACTGGTTTCTGGGCTACTCCATGTTAAATCAAGCTGTAATTGATTTTACTGCTATAGCACAGCAATAATTTTTATTACTGTCTGTGCTGTGCTCAGAAATTCTAAGACATTATCTTTCTTGGAGCTACTGATACTTTTACCCTTAATTAACTAGTGGGAAAACTTGTAATATTTTCTTGAAAGATAGTTTAAAAAAAAATAGGTTTTGCCGTTTGATTGTGTCTGTCTTTAAGACTGAATGCACATGTGTGTGTATGTATACCTACTTACCTGACAAAGTTTATATTAGTAAATAAATTTTGATTGTCCCAATAAAAAGAAATTAAACTAAACAAACAAAAAGTACCATAGAAGAAATTAAAGAAAATTAAATTTGAGGGCTGACAGTGCAATAAGTCTACCTTGAAAAGGAGCCTGTTGAGCACTGAATTCCTACAATCTGCTAGAAAGAAAAGATCAGGGTGAACGTTAAGTAATGTAATACGTACACCAGTGGCAGGCAATCTACAATCACTGAACAATTTTTTGCAATCCCCAGATACATGTTTGTCTGCAATTGCTGAAAATATAACAAAATATCCTTCCATCTTGAAATGGAATAACTTTGAAATGAGAAAAACTTAAAACTAATATAAATCCTAAAACAGGCTTAAAGTAGTTTTTTTAAAAAAAGAAAACCCAAGCTCACCCCTTAAATCCAATCAAATCTTAGAGACTGCCTCCACCCAATTTGCACCATCATCCCCAAAAGATTAAGTGCAGTGAAAGTGCATTGGAGGAGGCTATGCAATACTTGTTTACAACAGAACCAAACAATAAAAATGTCCTCAGCTGACACCTTGTCCACAGTTCACATGTAGAACTAACACAAGAAGGGTGTCATATCCTTAGATAAACGTTTTAAACACATTATAGTTGGCACTTGACCATTTTTTACAATGAATTCTGATAATAGCTTTGCATGAGACACGTACCATTTTCTTTCAGCAGTCAATGGAGCTTTATTAGATAAATCACACCATTTAACAGAAGCATATCAAATATTTCTGCTGTAGGGGTAAGCTACAATATTTCTATGGACCTTATTTTGCTAAAATTATTGTCACAGTTTCTTTCAGGGGGTAGTATTTTTGTAGCTGATAAATTGTAAAGCTGTTTATTCACCGTTTTCTAAAGTTCACAGCTGAAGCTACACTTACCGGCATAATGCACAGGGATTTCTATCTTCGGCCCTATGACGTAATGGCCCTCCTCTAGACTATGAGCTGTAATAGTTGTCCACTGTCGGCATGAATGAATCAAAAGGTAATCACTCTCTCGAAGACCTTCTATAGGTTCTCCTACAAAAAGAGATTAAAATTTAATTCATGATCAATTAATAATTAAAGTAAGTTAATATTCAACTATAATCCTTTAGGTAGTACACTGTGGAAGCTAAAATTTGAGCCCACAGTTTAAACCTAATCTAATCTCTGCAATAGGTTTATTACAAGGTCACTTCCTGTCAACTCTGCCCTGCAATCCAGAACATCAGGCAAAGCTGAATACTCCTTAGAGCTGTTACAAGGATTACTGAATTTACAGGAAATGCTTTGTACAGAAATTCATTGCTATGCATTATTACAACTATGTTGCTACTTTGCAAGTCAGATATTTCTCATCATCATTTCAATTATCTGGTTCATGTATCACTTAGAAGGTAGACAGTACTTTTTCATTTGGGGATGGCTTTAAAGCCAAAGGATTATGTGCATCACCCAAGTGGCATGGTCAACATTGCAGAACTGTTTCCCATTTAGACATTTGTGGGGGAAGGGTTAAGGAGTGAACTTGCAACTTTTGCTGCTTAAACTGTCCCAAAATGGGAAATACTGTCCAATTTGGGGGGAGTTCTGGATTTTTAAGAGACGTTTATTTGCCACAGCCATTTTGCCTCTTAAAGTCACTTCAACCCCTTGGCGTAGTGGCTAAGCTGTTGGACTGGGAAGACCAAGTTCTTCTGAGACCACGGACATACAATATTGGGGCCTTTGAGACCTCCTCCCTTTTGTCTTTTGCAACTCTCAAGGCTCTCTTCAACCACAGTTGCTGAAAATCAGCAACATGATTTCTTTCCTGCTGAGGAGATTGTACAAATGTAATAGAATCTCTAAAATAGACTTAAAATTGATTAAAAAACAAAAACAAAGCAAGTCCCCAAGTTCCCCCAAAGCTAGGGAGGGAAATGAACAACAACAGCAACAACAGCCCATGCCCCTCTTCTTTCCCGAAAAATATTAAGTTTGCTCCAAGACCACAAAAAGATGCTATCCCTGTATGACTTTGGATGGATTAGTATCTCTCAGATCAATCCAACCACCTCACTACTGAGTAGTGTTGTTGTTGTTTTGAAAATAAAATTAGGAGAAACCCACACTGAGCTTCCAGAGGAATGATGGGATATTAATGTAATAATGGCAGCCAACTTAGCATGCTATATATAGTACATATTCAGTTTCCACTGAATTCCCTCAACCTTTTCCTATCCCCCCCACCCTCCCACAAAGCAAAGGATGCAAAGCAGCGGCAAGAAAAGGATGCAGAATCAAGGAAAATTCTAACAATCCTTGTATGTGTCACTGTAGTATGTTGTACTATGCAACTATTTTTATGCAACTGGTGATTGTGACAGTACATTTTTTAAACAAAGGAGAGGGTTTTTTCCCCAGAAAAATTCCCCCTATTTCTGTGTGAAAAATATAGTGTGTTTCACAAACTCAAGAAACTAATTTACAAGAACTACGCAAGGCTTCTCCTTTAAAGTACTGCAGTTCAGTGAAACCCTTAATTCTTAGGTCATGTTTTTCAGAAATATTAAAACGCAAATGTTAAAGCTCAATATTATAAATATACAAAATAGAGGCTTTAAGATAAATTTTGATGCTGCTAAGCAGAGCCTCAGTTTTATTTGGAAAATAGCATTATTTTTTATCCAACTTGGTCTTATACAAGCCAATCAGGTAATTTAATATAACTTGTTACATTTTACTGGCATCAGTTGGGCTTATGCAACTAATAGTATGGAGTCATCCCCATATCACCAGAAGCAAACATACCTGTCACAGTGCCCAACCTCCCAAACATACACATCTAATTTAGACAGAATAGACATATACTAACATTTTCCATTTTCATTCATGAAAATTTTTGCTAGTCTAACTTTAAGGATTCTTCAAAACTAGCATGGTTTCAATGAAATGTAATTTTTTACAATTAAGAGAAAATTATACTTTCCTATCCTTTCCCAACCTAATAATTATCCATCACAAATTCCTGTTTGTGATTCAAGCAGATATTTTCTGGTTATGCAACACCTACAACCATAGTATTATTGCTGTACTTGTAATTCAGTTGCTTGCCTATATGTTTTGTAATCCCTCTGGTGTGGGAATCAGGTCACTGAACACTATGCTCATGGCAAACCTATTTGATTTATACCTCCTTCCTATTTGCTCTTGTTGTGTGGCAAATTTGTAATGTGTGGTTTCAAGTGATTACCTGCCTACTTATAATATTTTCACTCCTCCTGGTAATGAGAACTTCAGGGAATTAATGTAAGTCCATACTTCGTTACACAATAATTCCATCATTCTCTCATTGGCCAATTCATTTTTGAAGGAAGAATCACAACACTCTGAACCACAAGATCCAAGTGGATATTTGATCCAGGAGTTTCTACCCAACCAGAAGATCTCTCTTGAGATAAAGAGAATTCTATCTGATGCAGAGGGAGGATCTGAGTTACCCCACTACTAAGGAGCATTGGCATCAAAGGGTGAAAATTAGGCAGCCAACTCTGCACGGTACCCATTTAGAAGTTAGAAGCAGAGGTCTTCTTGAAAGAAAGAGCTGACTTCCTCTGTCATTGGTTGGAATGCATCTATTCAGATGAACCTTGCTGGGACTGTAAGAGACCAGGCTATAAGACTCTTCAGATCAGGTTTGCAGGCTGCTAAAATAATACCTGAAACTAATTAATCTTCATCTTTTAATCTCATAACCTTGATGTTTTGACCATGCTTATATCACGAAAAATCTTGATCTCAACTTCCCTGAAGAATCTAGGTCTTTGCTGAAGAGTTTGTTCCAGAGCCCTCCAAACAGGCTGGATTTGACTGTCAGACAAACAGAACAGTTTCTGTGTTGGGAAGGGAGGGACCTCTTCATTATGATTCACCCACAAATTGCAAACAAAGCATCCAGTTTTGTGGCTGTGGCAAGATTCTGCGTGTTCCCAATTAGGACTCCCATGTATAGCTGATCACCTGCAGTTTCCCATGCCACCAATTCAACATAATGACTTTTCAGAATTAGCAAGTTGAGGGAGCATTGTGAAGGTTTTGTTGTTTTTCTCAATATTTGATGAGTTATAAGACAAAACCTTAATCTAAGTTTTATAAAAGCTGCCACATACTTAGCAGTGGTAAGAAAATATGTCTACAAGCATTTGAAATTTGGTGAAGATTGATGTGGCCAAAATACAGCAGTTTGAAAATATCCTATTTTTTATTGGTAGGTGATGAGACAGACAGACAGACAGACAATGAAAGGCAAACGTTGTTCTTTGGGTTATTTATGTAAAATTTCAAGAGTAATCTCAATTACGCTCTTAAAAATAAAACTAAAAATATCTTGCACAGAATGAAAGTGCTATTTGAGGGCCTGTATGGCGTTTTATACAATGACAGGTTTGGAAAAGATTTGACTTTTCATGTATGCTTGACAGAGTACAAATTTGTAAGAGAAAGCTACTACCTTTAACAGAATTTTAAAAAATGCTGGTGGTTGCCTGTTGCACCATAACTTTCTCTACCAAGGAACGGCAACAGTTAATTTCTCTAATTGCGCTTCATTGATTAAGAAGACATCTGTTGCATTTCTTAGGAGGAGTTTGAAGAGGACTTGGTGAGAGGAAGAGAACTGACTCAGCTTACAGCACTCACAAATGCCAAATAAAATGCAGCCAAATCTTCTTTCCTTCTTCCTTCCCATACCTCTCCTAGTGAAACACAAAGCAAATACTCCTACTTGATTTATTCATCCTTACAACATAATTTCTTTTCTGTCGGCATTTCTTCAGCTTCCTCTCTCCACATATGCTCCCTTGCCTGATTCTCTGCTTGCTGTTCCACAGCCAACACCAACTTCTATAGCACTTATTTTCTAACAGAAATCATGGAGATTATCCCAAATTAATTTTTAAACAAGTCATTAAATCTCAACTACACAAAATAATTGTATGTCAATGAACAGCAACTCATAAATGGAAAGTGAACATAAATCTATTGTCAAGCATTGTAGATCTGGGATAACTCTATCATTCTACCAGTGTTCTTCTTAGCTACTACCTAAGGGTGATAAATCCATAGTTCTATAGTGATAAGTTCCACATTTATGGTGTGTACAGATAGTCCTCGTTTAATGACCACTCATTCAGTGACTGTTCAAAGTTATGATGGTGAACGAGTGATACTTATGAGTCCTCGAAGTTCCAACAATCCCAGCAACCCCACAGTCACGTGATCAAGATCTGGGTGCTTGGCAACCGGCTCACAGTTACAAAGGTTACAGAATCCTGGGGTTACATGATTGCCATCTGCAACCTTCCCTGCTGGCTACCCACAAGCAAAGTCAATGGGGAAGCCAGCAGGGTTGCTCTGGTAAGTCACTCACTCTGGTAAGTCCCTCCACTGCCTGGCAACAGCCACCCCTGGCCCCACCATGCTCAAGCCGCACCTCACGGGCCTCCGACACATACTTCCTGGCCCTGCCATGCCTTGCAGGCCACCTGCACACCCTCTCCCACCCAGCAGCAGCCGCCCCCGGCCCTGCCATACTTGCACCGTGCCTTACCTGCCAGCTTGTGAGCTGCTTGGGACCTGCTTAACGACCCATGATCCACACTTAATGGCAATGGGGAATGCTGTCACTAAGTGATGCAATCATGTGACATCACACTTTATGACCGTATTGCTAAGTGACAGAAATTCTGGTCCCAATTACTGTTGTTAACCAAGGACTACCCGTAATTCAGTAGTACTTTAGTTCTGAAGCAAGTTAGACTGATCCCAGGATTCCCTGTTTTAAATGCAATGGCTTAGAAAAGCCATATCTGACTTACTACTTATCAGTTTTAAAGAATTACAACTGCCATGATCACATAGCCAGCTATCACAGCACAATATTTGCGAGGGGATGATAAGCCTGCTATTACAATAGTGCTCCAACCAATCACCCTCCAGACATGTTGGACTACAAGTATCATCATCCCTCCCAGATTGCTTTAAAATATGATAGGGAAGTTGATGGGAGTTGTATTCCTATATACAGTGGAACCTCGGTTCACAAACGCATCTGTTCATGAACAATTCGGGTCACGACTAGCTCCGGCCGCAAAAATTTATCTCCGGTCGCGAACGCCAGATCGGGTGACAAACAGGATCCGCGGCCATTTTCCCTCCCGTGTCACGTGGTCGCAGCTTCCTGTAGGGAGGGGACTCTCCCTCCAAGCAGGAACCGCGGCCATTTTCCCTCCCATGTCACATGGTCGCGACTTCCTGTAGGGAGGGGACTCTCCCTCCAAGCAGGAACCGCGGCCATTTTCCCTCCCGTGTCACGTGGTTGTGACTTCCTGTAGGGAGGGGACTCTCCCTCCAAGCAGGAACTGCGGCCATTTTCCCTCCTGTGTCACGTGATCGCGACTTCCTGTAGGGAGGGGACTCTCCCTCCAAGCAGGAAGCACGGCCATTTTCCCTCCCGAGCAAGGTTAGCTTTCTCTCTCTTCGTACTGTACTTTGTGTCATATTTTTGCGGTTTTTTTTAAAAAAAAACATGGTTCAGAACGGATTAACCGTATTTACATTGAACCTTATGGGGAAATTTGACTCGGGTCGTGACCAGAAATCGGTTGGCGACCAAATTTGGGGTCGGAATGGATTAACTGTATTTACATTGAACCTTATGGGAAAATTTGATTCCGGTCGCGACCATTTCGGGTCACGACCAGAGTCACGGAACGAATTAAATTTGTGAACCGAGGTTCCACTGTATGTAGAAGTCTCCACTTTTGGCCATAGCAGATTAGGAACAATATGAGTTGTACTTCCACATATCTGAAACGAGCTGGGTTCAAAACATATTGGTTGTGAGAATCATAGGAGCAGTGTAACCTGCAGTTCTTGTAGCATTTTATCTGACAATACTTCATTATACTTTAGGCAACTCTACAGCAGACAGGTAAAAGTTTAACAGGGTCTCTAATTTGCAGGAGGTCCTTCAGTTTAAGATGAGAGAATCAATTCTTTCCAATTTCCACTCAGATTTTAAAAAGCAGTAAATTAAAAAATGTACTTTATATGTTATATAAGCTAAAATGGCTGTGTTAGCCAATCACGAATTTACAAGTTAAGACTTTGCAGCCAGTATGTATTGGTGGTCTTTCAGCTCAACCAGACTTTGGCTGAGAAAGGTATCTACAGACAGAATTACAGGAGTACAGCTACTCTAGTCACTCAAAAGGAATGCTTCTCATTAAATTATACCCATGCATCTGTATGAGATAGTGCTTTCACAAAATGGAAACCAGTGATCTGCAGATCAAGCCACTGCAGTGAAGAACCAGCAATTTGTTTTTCATTGGTCAACTGCTGAGTAGAGAAAACAAGCAGAGGGCCACAGATTGTCAAGCCATGATCTAGGCCAGGCACTACCTTGATGTATTGTTTTTATTTCCAAAATTCAACATCAATCCATAGAACTGAATATGTTCCATATATTATTATGTAAAGCTAAAACACTTTTGGATATGAAGCAAAACCCATATGTGCAAGTCTGTGGTCCATGAGGAAGAGTGACATACAAAAATATCAGTTTAATAAATAATTCCTAGTAGAGTCTTAAGGGCAATTTGTCATTTAGGCAAAATTTCTAGTCAACAGTTAATACTAGAAACAATAGTATAGCTAACTTCAAATGTATGAGAGGCATGAAGTTAGGACTTATGCATTTTCAGCTGCAAATTTCAAAAACATACAGACAGATCATATACCCAAATAACTAGTTAAACAGAGTAATTTAAACTGGCAAAAATGTCACTTAATTTGTCAATTCTGCAAATTGTCAATCATGCTTTTAATTCCGGTGTTGCTACTGCTGTACAGAAAGGTAAAGATGCTTCCAAGTCATGTGGACCTGGCAACCACATGAATATAACCTTGTGGTTTTCTTGGCAACAGTATGGAAGTGGTTTACCACAGCCATTTCCAAGCTGTTTTTCAACTTCCTAGTCTAGCCCAACTCCCTGCTATTCCCTGGTGGTCTCCCAAGCAAGTAGTAATTATGCCCAACCCTAATTAATTTTTAAACTTAGACAAAGTTGGCTAGGTGCTGTCACCTGCTTTAGAAGCTAAAACAGAAGTTAGACTGTAACAAGCCAACTGTTATATTGCTTATGTTCTACAACTCAGGAGATGCTTGTTTTTACATATGTGTGTGTGAGTAAACAATGCTACCATTTCTGTTTTGAACCAATAATATTGAATGAACATACAGTTTATTAAAGCCCTTTAACTTAATTAAAATTAAAGTTTATTAAAGGCCTTTAATAAACTGTATTTGAATTTCAGTATATTAATCAAAGCACACATAGCTGTCTGATGAGCAACTACATATAAAGGAACAATCTTTTTCAAAAGGAAAATTTCAATTCCTGTCTGTAAGTTCAGCCATTTACTGCTCTCCAGTACATCAGACAACCTCAATATTTTATACAAAGACATACAATAATATATTTAATTACATTTTTTTTCCTTCAAACATGTGGCACATGTAGATCAATAACAATTTTATAGTCAATAAGAAGTAGCTTCTGATCTATACTTCAGCTTAAGTTTTCAGCTAGCATTTTGCTATCACTGAAATCTAAGGATTAAAAAAATGTTGATATTTGCTTGCGTTCTCCTACAAGTTTACTACTTGTATGTTTATATTTTTAAAAATTAAACATAATTCAGCCCCAAAGCAGTTCACATATTTAAAAAACAGAGACCTCACGCTTTGTAAGTTCTGAAAAATATTCCCAGTAATTTCTGTTTGCTAATATATTAGAGCTGGATTGCTATATATAATGAAAAAAGGACAAGAGTTACACGGGTTTCTGACAGATTAATGCTAGGAACACAAAACAGAAATTCATATATTCGAATGCCATTAAGCAATTCCAGCTTCTCTACTTACAAAATGCACATTGTATTTATTTAAGGAGAGTAACTTGGCATTATATTGTATTACGGAGCAGGTATGGGTTGGCTGTGTGAGTACTGATGCTCCCCATTCATCTGCATGGCCCACTGCTAGGAAGTGTGCTATCATGCTAGAGAAGCTTTCTGTGTGCCTGCCACCACAGAGGTTTGATTGCACAAGCAGTTCACTACGCTGCCTAGGAATGAATGTAGACACAGGTTTGAAGAATTGCCTATTCCTGCAGTAGATGCGCCTACTTGCCTTAGTATCCACCATGCTCTATCTGATTCTATCTGGAACGAATATATATTCCAAACAAACAAACACTATAGGAAGCTAGCATATTGTACCAGCCCTAAGCACCACATTTACTTCCAAGAATGCTTCTGTGTCTCATTTATTTTCTTTATTTTCTAAGACTTAATGAGATGCAGTTTTAGAAAATAAAAAGAATGGTTGGCTTTAACCCATTACCTATCCAGAGAAAGATGAAGGTTAAGCTGAAATGGTAAGAAGCATCTCAGGGAGGCAGGGTCTGAGTGGAAGTATAACTTCACAAATTATGTATATTAGCAGTGAGAAGATGCAAGAACATGGGGGAAGAGATTAAAATGCCAACTCTGCCTTTTAACACTCATTAGAGAGAGGACGCAGGGAATTAAAAAAAAAAAATCAATTGGCTGGAGATGTCATTATCATCATTCCCAGTCCAACAAATGGCAGGGGAAAGATACTGCTTTTACAGCTCTGTAAACAGAGTACAAGGCCACTGCCTCTTTGCCCTAGTATAGGAGCAAATGATAAGAAACCCATTTCCCCATTCATTGAGATGACATTTTCTGTGCCTACGTGGGAGAAAAATGAGCAGATATGAAATAAATCAGCCCACTCTCACTCATTTCATTGTACGCCCAAAGTATTTAGCATGTGATCTTTCAGACAAGTTAGAGAAAGCAAAAAAGCAATCTGCTTGCTCAAAGGAAGCAGCTTTAGATTAATTAGATTTATGTGTGTATGCATATATGCTTACATCATTTACAATATTCCATACCATTTATCTTCAAACTCAAATTGAAAAATTAGTGGAAGTAGTTGAGACAGGTGTTTAATTAAAAAAAAAATAAACAAAACAAGAATCATAACCTAGATAGCCACAAACATGCGCTTCTTAAGGACTAAGAATATTTTTATTATGGTAAAAAGAAAATGAACAGGTCTTGTCTGGCATCATGGAAACATTCCATATTTAATGCAAAAGTGAACAAACTGTAGAGTCTATACCATCATACAGATACAATGAACCCTTGTTTTACCAGACGCAGTACAGTGAACCTCACATGCTTGAGACTGTGTAAGAACCTCCATATATTCTTTTAAATCATGAGACCATAAAACACTATATAGAACACAAAGCTGAAACATTGCAGTTTGCCTGATCTGACCAAATTTCTTGTGTCTGAGGCACTTCCCAAAAAGTTCCAAGTCTGTTTTCCAACAAAACTGTACATCTATCTACAGTAAGCTTTATAAAGCCAACAAACCTAAGCTGATTACTTTTGGATGCACACACAAACACAGGCACAGGAGGCTACGTTCTATGAAATACATATTATTCTTATTATTCAGTCACTTCCAATTGTTTGTGACCCTACAGACATCAATTCACCAGGACTGTCAATAACTGCTTCTTTGATTTCTTGTAAGCTTATGCTTGTATCATCAGTGATAATATCTAGCCACCTTGTCTTCTGTCAGCCTCTTTTTCAACTGCTTTCCATTTTGCCAGGCATCAGAGTCTTCTTCAATGACTCTTGCCTTTGCATTATGGGTTCAAAATGTTTAAACTTGAGCTTCATTATTAGTGCTTACACATCTGGATTTACTTCTACAATTCAGTTATTCGTTGTTTTTCTGGTCCAAGGTATTCTCAACCATTTTCTCTGGCACCACACTCCACCACATGCATTTTTCTTTGTTCAGTCTTTCTGATGGTCTGGGTTTGGTTTTCCCAGTTGTAACATACCCTTTATAATGTAACTTCTTTGTCAGTGTGATGTCTCTGCACTTCAATATTTTCTCTAGATGCGTCATAGACCCAAAAGGTGTCTAATTCATGGCTACAGACACCATTTCTGTGAATGTTTGAGTGTAAAAAGATCAACTCTGTCATGAATTCAGCTTCTTCTCTATTTGTATTAGTTGGCATTGCCTGTTGACACAATATTTTTTTAAAAAAATATTGAGCAACAGACCAGTTCTTGCACTCTTCTCTCCAACAAAGTTGGAGATGAAACTTGTTTCATCTATTGTTGAAGTCTAGATTGCAAAATCTTGAGCATTATCTTACTAGCACATGAGATAAATTATTAAAAACAACTAGCAAAATCACAGCTCCCTTTTGAAAGAGTTAAACACTGGATTATTTATATGTTTTAAAGGTTCAGATATCATTCCACGAATGACATTTTTACTAACTCTTACTTCTCATTCATATACCGGCTGGGTTCACATATCATAATGTTATTTATTGCTTATGCGACTCCAGCCACTGCTATTTGTACACCATGCTTTATAGCTTAATACAATGTGTGACCACAGCCAATTATAGTGTATTAAACAAAACAGGTTAAAATGTGGTTTAAAACAATGTATAAAACCAACCACAGGCACACATGCATATGAAACATTACATGTAAAGTTTTTGTTTTTCTAAATAAAATTATAATAATGGAACTTCTTATTTCTCCTTTTGGAACAGGGAATGTTGTATATTATAAGTCTGAAGAATCCAACATATGATTTCAATATTATAGGCAAGAATTGAATCCATTCTTCTGACTGATTAAGGATAAAACTGCACTCTACACTGAGGCTGCTATGTTGTACACGGAATAGTAAAGGAGGAATTGATCAAAATTGTATATGGATCACACTGAGGAAGAAGCCTTGTTTTGTGAAAGCACACCGCAATTTTTGTTCTGTATACTATATTTTACACTGGACCTCATCTGTACTAAAAAAAAAAAATAGACATCATCTTGAATCCCTATTACTATTAGGTTTGTCACCAGGTTGGGTAAACACAATGTATGATGCATACTTATAGAGCAACATAGCATGTTTTGCCCACAGGGATGTACTGTATTTCTAAAGACAGCCCATAATTCCACCCGACCAGCCACTCCCAAAATCTGGAAGGAATTTCCAGTATAGCCTCTGACATTCCCCATAAGAATTGCTATTGGGAAGAGCAATATCATTGTGAGGACTTGTATCACTTAAAATTCTTTTCTGACAACTCTGGGCAGAATTTTATTGGACAGAATTTTATTTTAATTTATAAATATACAAAATACAGAGTGGCATTAAATGCTGGAAAAAATAATGTAAAGCAGAATTACAAAGTCATAGATATAATTCACCCATTCAGAAAAATAAGCTGCAGTTTGCAATATAGATTTATAAGAGTTTTAAAGCATCCCATGGAACTAGCCATAGTAATTGATGCATATTATTTTATTTATGCAATATATTTTTTGCAGTGTAAAAGTATGGTTCACTCATATTGGTAGAAATCATATTGGCTTTTGATTAGTTTTTCAAGAAAATTAAAAAGATTCATCACATTACCGAAGCCATTACTTAACATTTTTGGAAATATGCTCATTCATGCTATAGAAATTAGAATTATGCTATTAGAAAATATGGCAGTATGTTCATAAATCTCAAGCCTGCTCCCTGTATAAGATTTTAAGCCTTCCCGGCTGGAATCATACATTGTTTTAAGCTATAATATAGTTGGTTTAACTTATCATTAAGTGTGAATGCAGCCTTTACATCTTATTTAACACACCATAGTTACTTAGCACAATTTCTGAAGCCAACCCCATCTAATGAAAACATATTTCACCATGACTTTTTGAGATTTTCTGCTTTGGGGATGTGCTTGGTTTTACATGGCTTTTCTGATTACTAATTTCCATGTGCTACTATTTTTTATTGCTATGTTTTTTAGGATGATTATTTTCTTTATGCTGTAATTGATTTTTATTGAAGTCAACCATGTTATATCCATATCAGAAGCACCAAATAACAGGCATCTTACAACTGCCTCTCGGTCTTGCTCACTTGAACATATGTTGGCTCAAATGACTATCTTATGGGTTTGTATTGTTAGATCAGCCCTTAATTAGGCAGATTGTTTGAACTGTCCATTTAGAACAAGATAGTCAGCATGAGTGCCAAAACTGAGTTGCTAAACTGCCAAAACTGAGTTGGTAAAACCAGCTTGCTTAGAGGGCCAATCCTGGCTGCAATATATTCCTTTTCTTGCACATCAACTTTTTCCAATCAGCAAAGTAGCATGATGTGCAATGGACGTGAGGCACAGGCAAGTGTGGCATGGGCAACTGATGGCCCTGGCGTCTTGCCATCAATTTATATCTTTTTGCAGCCACTAGCAGAAGGAAATGCCAATGGCAGTAGTGGCCAGCAGATCAGCACTGGTGGGTCTTCTCTGAGAAGCCAGCCAAGGTAGAATGCTATCCGAAGTGCAGTGCCTTGGGTGTAAGTGTTGGTTTTAGTTCTGCCCAGTGGCATGGCTGGTTCAGGGGATGTGGGGACTTCACAAAGATAGCTAAGTGCCAGGCTGACAGATGCTACTTTGGGCTGTAAACTTGGGATGGGTGCACCTAGTAACTGCATGTACTGAGAATGCTGGCTCAGTTGGCATCCTTTGGTGGTCTCTGCCTGTCCATGTTTGCTGCTCAAACTGATGGAGCTATGATGCTGCACAACAGAGCTGTGCAAATCTGCGCTGAGGCAACTTGGCAGCATCCATTCAATCAGTAATCCCATGTTGTGGCCACTTGGAGGGAAGAAATTAACAGAAGTACAGCAAAATGGCTGGATACCCTACAATGAAGTGGCTGCAGGCACACTACTTTCAGCCATTTTTCAGCTGTGCTTTCTCAGATGGTGCAATTTCCCCACACTGGCTAACATGACCCATCAAATTCCCTTGACAAAGATTTTATTATTGTAGTCTTTTTTAAAAATACAGAAATAATAGTAATAATAGTAATAATGCCAGCACTTTATAAATATTTGTACTTCCAGTAAATGAAATTATCTGCCTGATAAAAATACGATACAGGTATTTACAGCCACAGCATATGCATTATTCCATATTTAAATGCTACTGATAAGTGTAACTGAATTCTACAGCTATTATGATTTTTACAAAACCTGTTTTATCTATTATAAAGGACTCTAACAACTTGAAAAAGGCAAAATGATCCAGGCAGTCTATTTTCCTCTGACTTTTTTCGAAACAGCAGAGTGATAGGTAGAAATTGCAAAATGGGGGACAAATGTACCGCATACTAGAGTATTTTCTACATTACAGCAGTAAAGAAAGTACATCACTATTTCAATTCAACTGGGTAGCCTTTTTAATCTAATCCATTTTAGTTTATATCCCTACACCTTCTGTGCTTCTGACACAAACACAAACTGAGATCTTTTGCTAAAAACTAAAGTACACATGCAGATGAAAACAGCATATCAGAATTCCACCTACTGAAGAACTATTTATTAATTTTCACGCAGCTTACAACCAAAACAGACACTATCCTCCATATCTTATTTCATCTGTGATGAATGTTTCCTGTAGTCATCTCTTGCTTCAAAGCCTGCCTGCTCTCCTGTTTTCCTAGTTACTGGAAAACTGGAGACAGGGTTCATGATTTTTGTCCTTGGCCTTATATTTATATAAAATAAATGGAATAATACCGGAGAATAATTTTATTTATTTATTTATTTACTTGCTTACTTTATCTCCGCCCATCTCCCCCTAATGAGGGACTCTGGGCAGCTCACAGGATCCCTTAAAACAATAAATATATAAAACATAAAAACTATACAAAACATTACCAAAAAGAAAAAGTCCAACAGGCTGATGGTTACCATAGCTGCAGACAACAGGCCTCTAAGGGGCTAGCCATCCCCACACTTGGTGTCTTCCCTCCCCACCCCAGGCCAAATGGCAGAGCCAGGTCTTCACATCTCTCTGGAAGGCCAGGAGTAAAGGGGCCAATGTGGAGGCAAATATTTGTTGGGCTCAAAATGTGATAAACAGGTTCAGCTGTGATTTCATGCCATCCCTAACAGGAATTGGGAATTCAGCAGTCAAAGAAATTACTCTGAACTGAGACATGCTTGTCTGCTCAATTGGAGCGCATGCTTCTTCGCAAAACTCTGCAATTTGCCTGAGCAACTGGAAAACAGAATTAATTATGCAACAGAAAGAATTTTTTTGTCATATATTAAGTTGAACTAATTTGGAGAGCCTGACAAATATGTCATTTGATTTGATAAGAGCTAAGACAAAAAAGAAGACAAGGGAACTTGAATCTGAACATTATTTTTTGTTCTTACTTTGCACTGTAGGGTGAAAAGACTTCTTCAAGAGGTCACAGAAAATTCAAAGACAAATGAAAGCCAGTTTTTAGGTACCATTCAAGTCAATATATTTATACTACATTTCCCCAAATGCCACCCTCTAGATGCATAAGAATACCTAGCTAATTGGTGGCACACTGGTTAGGAATTCCAGGAATTGTAATGCTAACATATACTGGTGGGTGTCATGTTGGGGAAGACTGTTCTACAGATTAGTAATTTTTAATGAAGCATATGAATAGGCTATTACCCTACTTATGGTAGATGAGAGATAATTTGATCTCATTATTTGGGAGAATGTTGTTTTGGTCTTCATTATCACCCAGACTCAGGACTTTTATGTTAATTATTATCACTTCTCTAAACATGTGATGATTTGAGACAGAATCATGTTGTTGTTTTAGTATTAATGAAATAAATGCAGAGAGTAGATGAACTGGTAGATATCTGAATGGTATGTTGTACATCTGTAAGATATTCTCACTCTCAGTTGTTCAGCAATAGCAACAACAAAAAATATCTCCCCACTCTCAGTTTTCTTTGTTGAAAAAATAATAGAGTTGTGTGTAGAAGAACTGAGAGATCAATTATGTGGTGAGAAACAATTTCTGGCTAAATATGTAAAAATTTGGAAGAAGAAAAAAAGACAGAAACCCAAAACATGGGGGGAAGTTTTTTTTTTAAACCCTCCCCATATTTACTCCCAAGTAAAACTGATAGATAATTCCAGGACTATCTCTGTGTTCAATCCAACATGCAAAGCAACATACAAAAAGCCATGAACATCCCCTTCTTCTAGTCACACCAGTGATACAAGCAAAGTCTCCATGCTTACAGTGTGATTATCTGCAACACAGAGCCTTGCTCTGCATGCAATCATTTCTATGTGATTGGCAACCCTGATAGAGGTATGCATACTTAAAGACTCCCTATTGCAAACAATCATGCTATGCTCCTGAAAATGATGTCTTCACTTAAGTCACAAGCATAACAAGAAGAGCTCCTCACATGTAGAAATTTACATGCAAAAGGAATGGAGTGGTATATTATAAATGAAATGTTTTCAGGCAAAGGCACATGATAGATCCTCATGTACACATAGGAACAATCTTTTCCTCCTCTGATAACAAGAATTAATGTTTACTGCAGTATACCAAGTAAGACTACTATGTCAGACATTGTGCTGTGTCAGGCTTAGGTTTCCAGTATATATAATTCCAGAACCAGTAATTATATCAACTAAATATTTTCCTCATGATTCTTTAAAAAAAAAAAAAAGGTTAAAAGTTGGAGAAATCTAGCAGCTATAAAGGTATCTTTACAAAATGCTAAGATACAAGTAACATTAATCCTTCCCCCTACCTCTCTCCTCATGGGATAATGAAAGATGCAAATCCAACATCTGCTGATGTACCCTTTGGGGAGTTTTAATTAAACCTTTATGAGTGTCTACTGTATAAAGATCTTCCATTTCCCTACTCCAGCTGTATCATTCATTCATTCATTCATTCATTCATTCATTCATTCATTCATTCATGCAGTTTTCCCTTGAACAGATTCTGGGAAATATTTAGAGCTCACTGACAATTATTTCCATTAGGGAATGTTTTTAACCTGACAAGTTGTCTAGGCATATTTCAGAAAGGCTGCTATAAGGGGCAAGATCACTGGATTAATGTTATAAAACCACATATTGCATTATTTGAATGTAGTATGTCAGCACATGGCCTTTTGTAGAAATTCCAAGCAGTGGCAGAGATATGGGTGGGATATACAGTAACTCATAAAATGATATAAAGGGATTTGGCTTAATTTAAATATGTACTTAAACCTTACACATGCCTGCTTTAGCCATCAGAAAAAAAAATACTGGAAAATAAAGAATTCCAACATAGCAGCATTGAATGCATGCAAGCTTCTGCTTTTTAGCACTCCATCTGGAGCATATGATGAGCCCCCATCTTTCTTTTCATTTGGGAGCAGCAGGCAGCAAGGTTCATCCTGGCAATTCCCAGCTACAAGACAGGAGGCCGAAGGGTAAGATACCAGAGCCCTCTGGCAGGACAACAGCAAGGCCTTCCATTCTTCTCTGCCTCAAATCAGAAATTCCTATGTGTGTTTGTGTGGGGGTCCTCTTCCATAAAACCCTGAATGGCTAGGCTCACACGCAATGGGTAGTTTCCATGCTGGAAGACATTTTAGGCTACTGGTCAGCTCACACGTCAAGAGAATTTTGGCTACCTAGTGCCTAAAAATTGGCTACCTAGTGCCTAAAAAAAAAGCCAGTTTGGTATAAGTGGTTAAGGCACCAGACTAGAAACTGGGAGACCATGCGTTCTAGTCTCACCTTAGGCACAAATCCAGCTGGGCGGCCGTGGGCCAGTCATTCTCTCTCAGCCCTAGGAAGAAGCCAATGGCAAGCCACTTCCAAAATCTTGCCAAGAAAACTGCAGGGGCTAGCCCAGGCAATCGCCATGAGTCAACAACCACTCAAAAGCACCAAAAAAAGTGCCTAAAAAAGCAGGAAGAGAAGCTATGGAAGTAATAGCAACATCTGCAACTAAGGACCAGGTAGTTGCTAACAAAACTTAGGAACAATTCATTACTGTAAAGAACAAGAGTGTCTTAATTTCGACTTGCCACTGTAGCTACTCCTAACTAAGTATATTTATTATTATGCTGTAGAAATTTACAGCCAATTTCTAAACATCAAATTCCTGTTACAGGCACCGGGGGGGGGGGGGGGGGAGACTTATACCAAGTACCCCAATCTTGAATTCCATAACAGAAAGAAAGAAGGCTATAATTATTTTAAAAGCCTCTTCCCAAGACAGCTGCACTATGTATGAAATCTAGATGAAGGAATTTCATTTTCAAGAGTTTAGAAAACTGGTAGCAGAAATAGAAGTATAAAGAAGACTATTCTGGGCTTCCTCTGACAACATTAAAGTGCTTAGGAACAAGACTCTCTGCTCTGTCACTGAAAGTTACTTCCACATATTAACCACACCATGGGATTTGGAAAAAGTAAAGGCAATGTAATAGGGTGGAAGTGGCCACAGCTCTCCTGTTTACTTCTGAACTTAGGAAGTTTTCTCAGTTAAAAAGGCAATAGTTCTGTTCTAAATGTGTCAGTGATAAATAAAACCCACTATGTTCAGTGGGATTTCCTCCCAAATACATTTAGCATCCAATTGTACCTTGCACTGAGAGACAGAACACAATGTATCTTCAAAACATGAATACTGTACTGAATCTGAAGTGTAACTACTCCTTAATTATTTAGAATCCAACTCCAAAACAACTCTCAAAACAACATAGCAAGTCTACTACACTCATTTCCAAACACAATGGAGAAACATGAGTTTAGAGTAATTAAACAGATTCCCACCAAATTATTTATGGAGCACAAGCCAGGCTCTTAACAGAAGAGTCAAACCGTTGTTATTGTTCTGGTTTACATGATAGAATCAGTAGAACACAAGGAAACAAATGCAGTTCCGATTCTCTTACACTATAAAGAGATTCAGAGACCAGTATAAATGGCTCAGAGTGGGAAGTTGTTTAATATCCATTGGACACTACTTAACATGTGTTGGTACAGAAAACCTTTTATTTGGAAGAGTTTCATGTTCACAGCCATATCACCACACACTTCATAAGGCAAGCTCTTCTACTGCATTGCCTCCCACGAACCCATGCATTACTGAAATATGTAAAGAATATTTTTACAGGATCAATCACTGTGTTAAACTGCCACATCTCAAGCTACAGTTTTCTGAAATCTTTACACATTTCATACATAGCACAAATTACAATCTAATAAACAACTGTGAAGTTTGCTCCCTATTTCTGATAATCTCTATTAACACACATCAGAATGAGATTCATTCTTAGCCTAAGCCTTCAGAAGATGCCCATAGGGAACAAGGAAGTGGGTAAATGGCAGTTTCTGCCCTTCCCATTTAACTTCATCATCCAAATGACTGCATTTATGTATGAATAAATAAATCATATTTCTTCAAACTGTTAGCAGCAGACCCACAAGCCATAATAATAAGGATACTTATTATGATCAACATTATAAATAAAATAGCTGCTGTTAAAATAAAAAAAGACAAGCATTCCCAATAGGTTTACAATGTGGTAATGCAAGAAAAGAAGGATAGAGGAAATAAGACCATAGATTGTCATAGACATTTTACTTTTTAAAGACATCATTCTCTCTTTGTCTTCCTTTCCCCAAAAGAGCCTTGCTATGTTCATCCATGAAAGCTAACTTTTCAGGAACCCAGAAGAAACTAAACAAACTGCATTAAATCAGTATGTTGTTATTGACACTGATGATAGATTACCTTGAAATTGAATATTCAGAATACCTTACCCATACATGTTAATAACTAATTTAAGCAATGTTTCAGATGGCTTAGATTTAATAAATTTAAGGATTTAATTAACTGAATATTAATGCTACATGTATCCTATTTCCTTTTTTTATTAGTTACATTTTCTTATTTTACCTTTAGTTTATTTTAATCACTATAATGTAAGTTTTTTTTTACTGTACATTACTAGTGTATTTTGTTGTTCCAGTGTGGCTTGTCATATTTTACCTTTTTTTAAAAAAAGAACTGGTTTAAACTTACTTTCCGGCAGGATGCGTAGAGACAGTTGGAGGTCAGATAAAAGTTCAGCTTCTGATTAGAGAAACATGGTTTTCTACCATTCCTTTGTGAATGTTTCCTCCAGAAAAAAGGCTTAGCTCATACAACTGCACTAAACCATCATGTGTATTGTTTGGATTTGACTTGCAAATCTGCCTGTAATTAATGCAATAAACTATGATTAAGAACTTCTAGATTACAGTAGTGTGATATGTGAACCAGGCTTATGATTCACTTATAACATCAAGTCATAATGTGCTTTGATTTGGGGCTTAGCATGACATGCAAACCATCCCAAGGTAGAGGTGGAAGACTTAATTTAAAGTCACAATGGATAGACTTGGATATGTCGGTAGAAGAGAAAAACTAGGGAAGAAGTAGCAGTAACATTCCAAATTGTCTGAAGTCTGCACTTCAGAGCACCCCATTGAAAATAAAGTATTTGTAGTGGATTGGGAACATAGCAGGCATTGAACATTCTATGCTATGCTATGCTATGCTATGCTATGCTATGCTATGCTATGCTATTCATTCATCAAATTTGTCACAGCCCATCTCATATAAAATCGTTCTTGGCAGTTTACAAAGCAGTTAAATCAATTAAAATTACAGTATAAAGTATAAATTACAGTCACCCTCTGGGGGAGATGGGTGGCATATAAATTTAATTAAAAAAATACAAATAAAATAATCCTAAATAAATAGAAAATAAATATAATCCAATTAAAATTGGCAGTAACTCAGGGAGTGTCATCAAGGTGCCAGCAACTCCCAGGATTGGGTAAGATTCTTGTCACCTCACACAAGCTGGCAGAGCCAGGTCTTTAATCCTTTCTGGAAAGCCAGGAGGGTAGGGGTCTGCCGCACCTCTGGGGGGGAGAATATTCCAAAGGGCGGGGGCAATGGCAACATTCTATATTCAATATTCTATATGTTCAGGTGTGTGTTATGGATCTTTGGATCCTTTCTTCTTGACAGTGACAGGTGATCTGTAATGTCCCTGTCAATTAAAAAAAATCCCAGCATCAGTCTAATAGTGTTGATAAGATAATGGAAAGCATTAGAGTCAAGCTGTCATTTGCAGATTTCAAAGTGTGTCTTCTTCCATATCAGCAGAAGACAGTTTTATAGCCTTGTTACTGAGTTCACTCACCGTCAAATCTTTGTGACCTCAAAAAGTTTTACATCTTTGGAACTTTTCAGCCACTAGCTCTCTTCTCCTAACTGTCATTTTTGTATTTATGGGTATCTATTTCTGTTCTGAAAAGGACTACAATATGGAACATAGCCCAAATTTATAGATTTAAAACATGGCAGCAGAAACAGTAGCTATTAAGGACAATAGCTACAAGGGGATTCCAATGACATAAAGACAAGACTGCCTAATGTTTATTACTTCTAAGGATACTAAGGTTAGACACAACACAAAGTTTAAAAATATATGAACTATCCTAAATAGTAGCAAAACTGTAGAACTTAGAACAGTTGTTAGCAGTATTTTATATTAATCAATAAAATAACTGTTTAAAATAGAGAAGCTTTCGGCAACACTCAAAGGCACAAAGCTAATATGGGTTCAATTATGCATTTAAAGATGACACAGAAAGAGCTGGTAAGATTTGTCACATGATCTGCCAAATTAACTTTTTATCTTTCTTGCTGGCTGTTGAGAGCACAGAACACAAACAAGAAGTTCTTATGTTCAAAAATAGCTGAAGTCAAATGACAAATGGAGATGAGTGAGAAGTTAATTTGTTTTTTTTAAAGGCACGTTTACCCAACTTTATTTCCTAAACCAATAAACAGACCAAACAAGAATTATCCTTTACTCCCCACCCAGCCACCCACCCCCAAATATTACAATGCTGTTTCCGAAGGGGAACAAAGCATGCAAACATATATTAAGAGAAACATACATTTTCATGAATCCATTTCTTAAAACCACAAAATGGAGAAGAGAAAGAATTAGATTAGCTTTAAAAAGGTAGAAACATAATGAACCAAAATATTCCATCCCTAGTAACAGCAGCACATTCTAGTTTATTAAGGCAAAATTAATTTCTCTGAACATAACTAAACTTTCTTTCTACAGAGGGAGAAAACGCATGCAAGCTGCACTGAAACAGATAGATGCAGCTATCATTCATTTTCTACTCTGCAGCGCATATATGCACTGGCCAGCTGTTAACAGTTTATGCTTTATGAGTTTTTATTAAGCCTACACACTGAAACTGATGTATGTTCATTGTGATCCTCCTGCAGGGAAGTGCGAGATTCCTACAGAGACATTCCATTCTCACTCTCTTTTTTAAAGCTTGCTACTCTTTCAAGCAAACTCACCATAATTGTTTAGTGTTCATTTTAACTATGTTTTCACATTCCCTGTCAGGAATCACTCTCAAAAGTTATTAAAATGTTGTCATAAATTTTAATCATGTACTTTTTGAAATATCACAGTCAGCAGTGGTAGATGCAGATTAATCAGCAGATTAGATGCAGTCAAGTCAGTAGCATAAGTAAAACAAGATTTCTCTAGGAATACAAAATGCAATTTATGTTCTAGATACTGCAGATTTGCTTCTTCTAACAGTCCAAGTCCAGATGCATTGAGGTAGAATGCTCATCCCACCCTGTCTCTACAAATTATCAAGATTAATCATTAACTTGGGAAGGGTAAACCACACCCATCTATTCCGAGACATTTTCACATTCAGGCATGTATTTTGATAGATAGCAACAGACAAAAGAAAGATATACTGATAGAAGCCCATATCCTTCAGCTTCATTACAAAGATTTTTTTTCAGGGACTGGAAACACTGAGTTCTAATGATTTTACAGAACTGTCTTACAAAGCTACAAAGGGGAAACCTGAAAGGGAAGCAAAATCTATAGTACAGCTCTAAGTTTAAACTATTTGTACACCAGTTCACAAAATCAGTAGCAAATACAACCAAAAATTTGCAGTTAAGGGAATATAGAGCACATAGTTCAGTGGTTAAGAAAATGAAATATAAGCTGCGAATGACACAGACCTAAACCTCCCTAAATAGTGAACAAAACTATTGTTCACTTTCTAATTTATGAAATAACATGTGAATGACCTTAAGAACTAAGGAAAAGCCTTTCAAATGCTAATTAGAATTACTGTTAATGATATTCTACTTTACTCAGTAATACAGTAGCAAAGAATACTGTACATTACCCACATTAGCTTTGGGGGGGAGAACCTGATAATACTGGACCAACTAAATTGCTACAACATAATAAGCAAGCTTCAAATTCTCCAAAAATCTTATTTGGGCACACAGATATTTTTCACTATAACATCAGCCACACTCTCTGAACTGCCTGGAATGGTAGTATGAGAGTTCAAACCATCTGGAGGGCACCAGGTTGCCCACCTCAGGTTAAATATTACCGCCCAGCACATCAGATCTGTACTTCAGACCCTGCATTAGTTGTCAATAGATTTCCAGATGCAGTTCAAAGTATTGGTTTTAGTTTTTTATGTCAGTGCCCAGATACCTGCAGGATCAACTTCACTGACCTGTCCAGTTTTTCCTGGGAGAAGGTTCTGGTCATACCCCCCACTCCTTTCATGAGGCAAAGAAAATGGAGGCCAAAAGGCTCTGTCTTCCTGTCACTGCTCCAGCTTTATGGAATAGTCCCCCTTGGAATTAAGACTTGCACCAATTCTCTTAAATGTCTGGGAGCAACTTAAGATGGAACTCTTCCATAAAGCATTTGGTGATGTACAGAACCACAGAGGTGATCCTGGAGAAGAAAGGTGGTAGCAGTTAGCAAACATGAACTAAGAGGGAGTGAAGGGAAAATGGTGTCAGGCTTTCAAGATTCTGTAACTATAGCTTATTTCAGTAAAATAGAATTCCAGTATTTCTTGTGGAGTAAATTTCTTGAACTGTCTCAAGGCTGATATCAATCTTTCTGACAGCATTTTTTCTTCCCTCCCTCTTATACTAAAGATAGTCAAGGCAGGTTCAATTTAAGTTTCTTTCTAATGTCTTTTTCCCTTCCCAGGCTTAATTCGTGTTTTTCTAACTGTTGCTGAATTTCTTCTCCAAGGTCATCTGTGTAGTTCTCCACAGGTGACTAGTTAAGTGTCACAATTTTTATCTTGTATTTTGGCTATGTTATTTTTCTATTATTATTATATTGTTTACAATACTGATTTTAATAATGTCAATGGTGGACATTTTAACTGACTGTTTTTCTGGACTGCTGTAAACTGTTGCGAGTCTTTATTGATTTGATGGTATGCAAACAGAATAGATAAGCAAAATGTTAAGCAAAATAAGTATTACATAAGGGTATTTGGGCAAGTAGCCACTGCGCTAAGGCACAGAAACCTTCTTTGAGAAACATTTTGGGGTAATGAAACAATTAGGCACTTAACTGAAATTCTGCCCTCCCTTCCTTATGAATAAGCCTCACTGAATTCAACAGCACTTATTGTTGAATTGATGTCCACAGAACTGTGCTATGAGGTGCAAACTGAATGATTGTAAAAGATAGAATGCCAGCGGGTTTGGTAAGATGCCCACATGATTTCAAAGAATTGCAGCATAGGCAGGAGAAATAAATAAAATAGGAGGTAGTAAATAAGATCATGGGTTGAATGCCAAGATAAAATTATGACTTCAAGAGATACTGCCAAAAACTATTGGGAGCAATACACACAGGAAAAAGACAGTAGTTGGCTCCATATATCACACTAAGCCTTTGTCTTTTTAAACCATGGTTTGTTGAAAAAGCCACAGTGACTGGTTTTACATCTAATGTCAAGCTGTAAATTTTGATAAATATACTATATAAAGGCTTAGCACGTATGTAAATCTAAGCATAATGAAAAATTCTTCTACTTCAGAAATATAAATCACAACTGAGGCTGGTCCAGATTTAGAAATCCATCTTCTTCAAAAGGAAAGAAAGGTGCACATCATTCTCTATGTTTGTACTGCTGCATGTGAGAGAAGATGAAAAGTGGAGGAAGAAGCATCATATTATATTTCCCAAGTAATGGAAATTCAAATGCCAATCAGCCTTTGTGCCCTCTAGCAAAACATGATATATATAATTTGGTTATTTGTTTTAGTTCTAATATTAGACCTACTCATAAGTACAATTAATATTACAGAAAAATTAAAGCCGAATACTCATGAACAGAATACTCGGTGCTGTTTGATTTACTGAATACCTGATTTAATCAGTTCAGAAAATCCTTGACAGATCTGGGTGAACAGGTGATGTACGAATGAAAACACTTTCGATTTAATATTTAAAGAGGGCATAAATACTGCATTATAGTTCTTGGTCTTTTGCACTATGTAGATAAAAAGGTTTTAGTTGTTCTTCAAATTAATAGATGAACAATCTAATCCCTATTTTACTTTAAAATGTGTTCATGTCTCAAAAATACACAACATAAATGTTTTCAAAGAATGAAATTCTACTCACACTTGGCACAGAAGATAAACACACAGAATCAATATAAGAAAGTTTTTCTTAAAACAAACAATCAAAAGACCTACTGTATATCACAAACCACAGTAACTGAGTGTTTCTGGCTGACTTTGGAAGCACAGTGAAACTAGACTATAGTGTGCAATAGCTATCACTATTACTATAATGTATTCCGTGAACACCAGTTTCCCTAAATGCATCCTTTCAAAGTTAAATATAACCTGTCAGAATAAGCTGATATATCAATGGCTCTTTAAATATAGAGTTATATTTCTGAGAAGTTGAGAGACAGAATCATTTCAGTAGATTACTTTAAGAGCTAAGATTGTTATATTAAAGTTTCAGCTGGATTCATGCCTCTTGCTAAGTCACAAAGCACTCTGGCACAGCATGAGACATAGTGTAACATTAACCATGGGCAAATGCACACCAGATAACAAAACAAACTACCACTGGTCAAGGTTTCTTCTACTTGGGCCAGCTGGAGCATCAAAGTTTGTTCGTTAAAAAAAAAAGTTTGCTAGCCCAAATCAGGGCCAGAGTTTCTAAACACAGGATGGATGGGTGAATGTTGAGTTTCACTTCAAGTCTTTTTCTAATTTTACTCTCTCCACACCCAACTGGGATGAATTAAAACAAAGAAGGAGACTTGGATTAGGATCATACACAGAAGTAAATCATAATTCTTGCTTTAGTTAAGACTTAGTGTGAGGAGAGCTACAATATCTAGGCTGCAAAAATCCAAGTGACCACTAAACGGTAGCGAAGTGTTAGAATTTTATGTACAGTATCTATTTTCATTTGGATTTTTGCAGCTCAAATCTAGTAGCCCTGCCTATGGCTAGTTCAACAAACCACAGCTTTGTACATGTGAAGCCAACCTTCAAGTGCAATACTCTGTGCACTGGGCTACAATCAAAGTCTCTATAGTTTTCCATTTATTTCAAACGAATTAAGCACAGTACACTTAACTCTTGAGTTGGATTCCATGCACTGACGCTACTATCCCAGCCCAGCAGACCTTTATGGGGTTTAACTTCCAACTGCATTGCTCGGGAGCTCAGTCATAACCTTTTACACCCCCGCATTGGGCGTACATATGCATACACCTGGCTGATCTTGTCTGGATTAGGAAGAAAGTAATGGTAAAGCACTTCCGTACTGTTACCTTGCTAAGAAAACTCAACAGGAATTGAGTTGGACTTTATCATTCCTAGTAAGTATCAGGAGTTTAAGCTGCCACATTTGCCAACAGAGTACTGTAGCTCGTTCTGGACTCCAAAGGAGCCCACAGACCATTCAAGCGCAGCTCGCGGATCCTCTCCCGGGCGCCGCGCGCCGACGGCACCAACCTCTCGGCGATGTAGTTGACCCCCTCCTCCCCTCCCGCGCGCGAGCCTGCACCGCTCCGCAGGCTGAAAGCCCTGGCGTTCCCCCTCATTAGGACCCCATTCATATTTTGGTCACGTGCCCCCTTTCCCCAATGGGCTCTTCTCCCCAGAAGGACTAGCGGCTCGGAGCTGGAGTTTGGCCAGCGCTCAAGCAGAGGGAGGCAGCGCTGGAGGCGCCTCGCTGGGGAAGAGGAGTTGGTCTTTCCTTGCCGCCGCCGCCGCGCAGAGGCTCCTCTGACGGCTCGGCTTCTTGCCCCTTCTGTCCCTGCCAAGTGCAGCCGAAGCTCACGCCCAGCGGCACCTGAGGCTGCTTCTGCCCCGGCCGGCCCCCGCGGTTCTACTCACCGCCATCCAGCTTGACGACCTGGGGCAAGCGGTAAGTGCTAACCAGAAGGTCCAAGGGGATGGACACGGAGCTCCATTTCACATCCTTCAGACTGAAGCCCGGCGAGGGGGCCGCGTCCATCTTCCCGCCCTTCTTTCGGTCGGAAGAGTCGAGCGGCGGCGGAGTCCTGGGGAGAGCTGCAGGCTCCCGAACGGAGCGCGCTTCCCTCAGCCTCTAGTGTCGCCGCTGCCGCCTCCCCGGGCCATGCTGGGCTGGGCTCAAAGGCAAGGTGACTTGCCTCCGACCGCTGTTGCTCCGCCAGCGGCGGCGTGGGTTGCAAAGGCGGCTGCTGTCGCTCCCGCTGACTCTTTCGCTGGTAGCTCCAGTTGACCCAGTAAACGCCATCCCAGCACAGAGGACTGACTAATCAACAAGGTGCGAGAGACGCCTGCGCAGTTCGCGCTCCTCCTCTTCTCCACTCCCAGGGAAAGTGGAGCCCCGGCTCTCCCTCCTTCTCTGATCGACGGGGGGGAGGACGAGCTCTTGGCACATTGACAGCCCGCCGCCAATTCTGGCCCTCTCGCTCCCTCTCCCGGCCGCTCAAAAGGCATGCAATTCCGCTGCCCGAGTTCAGGCTGGAATCTGCACAACGCCTCTTGCCTAAAAGTGGGCTCAGTTGCAAGCTTCGGGGCTTTTGTTTGGAGGAAGGGAGCAGAAAACACTGGGACTTACCTTCAAAATAAATAGGAGGCTCATGCCGTTCATAATTGGGAAGCCTGACCAATATTTTTCTGGCTGCTGTATTTTTGTTATGCTGCAGGCTCATTTGGGAGTTAAGTCCCTTTGAATTGCTTGAAGCAATGTTCACACACTGCATTAAATCATGGTTAACTTAGTTTACTAAACTAAACGAGCTGTGGCTGAGTTGCACAAAATGTACTTGCAGGTACCTGCACAAACTGCTTGTAACCTTGACCTGAGTTTGCTCTTATGTTATAAGGACAGTCTTTCACTATGCTATTCTTCCAAAAGAATTAAAAATATGTAAAGATGTGGAGTAGGACTTGATTACAGTAACTAGGGAAGTTGCTGCACAGTGCTTTTTAAAAAATATTATGTGAACTACTGGCAGATGTGAACCCTGTGAACACAGCTGATCTAAAACACATACAGCCTGATGTGACATGCAGTCCTTATGTAGCCTAGCTACTTGCTGAGAGGGTGTAGGGGTTAAGGTGTTGAATCAGCATCAGGGAAACCCAGGTTCAAATCTACCTTCAGCCATAGAAATTAGCTGTGTGACTTTGGATCAGTCATTCTCAGCTCATCCTACTTGATAGGATCGCTGAGGGTGTGGTGGGGAAATTGGAGGCAAGAACACCTACGTCATCACCTTGAGCTGCTGGAGGAAAGACAGGATATAAGTTACATCTGCTGGTCTATGACCGTAATAAAGATTTGATTAAGTCACATATACCTGTACGTTTTGTTGTTGGGCTCAGCCCACTGGCTGTGATCCTCTGCCAGAGAGTTAGGGCAACAGCAAGGAAGAGGGCAGTAAGACAGAGCCTTGGCTCCAGCTCTCACAGCAAGCGTTCCAGCCAGAGCCTGGCCCTGCCGCCACCCGGCCTT
Source organism: Liasis olivaceus (assembly GCA_030867105.1). Classification (NCBI taxonomy): domain Eukaryota; kingdom Metazoa; phylum Chordata; class Lepidosauria; order Squamata; family Pythonidae; genus Liasis; species Liasis olivaceus. Next base: position 42,615,932 of record CM061350.1, on the reverse strand, counting down.
ACCATCCATACCTGCTCCACTCCAGTCTCTGAAAGGCAGGTATGACATACTGCATCAGTGTTGGGACAAGGTGAAACAATGTAGAACAGCAGCTGGTATAAGCAGAGAGGATTAAATTACTCTCCCTTCCCACGAGGGAAGTCCCAATAAAAGCATATTTTGTATATCAAAAAAAAGTGGGAGAAAAGTAGCTTTCATCTGGTGAATTGGGTAGATGAGCTAAGCTACACATGAATGTTAAAAACATAGCTAAAAGATAGTGCTAGGTGTTCCTCATAAAATAAAGTGCTTGGTATTCCATAATCTTGCAGAGTTTAAGAAGCAGTGTGCTAGCCTACTTCCTCCTTCAAATCCATCTTTCTCTTGTCCTTGACTATTTGAGCTGGTCTACTTGCAAGTTCAACTGCCATGACAGCAGCAAGCCCTTTTTTTGGGGGGAGAGGGTTATTTATTTATTTATTTATTTATATATCAAATTTATATCACCGGTCAACTCTCTCACAAGGAGGGACTCTGGGCGGTTCACAACAAAACAATTTAAAATCAGTAAAAACAAATAATACAAATATAAAATACAGTTATTAAATACAATAAAATCCAAGAGATGGTGCTATTATTTCAGCCTGTGACCAGATAATATCAGTCAAAGGTAAGACTAGGGAACCAGCCAACCCCAAGACTGACTATTCCCATCCCCACCCCATGTGTGATGACAAAACCAGGTCTTCAGTTTATCCCACCTTTATTATTTTTATACATGACTCAAGGTGGTGAAAATACCTAATACTCCTTCCTCCTCCTATTTTCCCCACAGTAACAACCCTGTAAGGTGAATTGGGCTGAGAGAGAGTGACTGGTCCAAAATAGCATTTACCACCTCTTGAAGAACAGTGCTTCAAGTCTAAGGAAAGAAAGTGCTTAATTATATAGAAATCAATAACTAAGCCAGATGGATCAAGTTAAACCCTGTATTGCTAGATAAGGAAGCTTTCTAGACTTTTCATCTAGATATTGTGTAACCCAATGTTTTAAATGAAAACTATTCCATTTTTTCAAGTGTGATAAAATAAAGGCAGTAAATGTTATCAGGGGAATGAAACAAAACAGAAAGACTGTTCAATTGTGTTAGAACAATATACCTTTGAATTAGGTGAGCACTATAGGTTTTTAACTCAGAATCACATAGCAGTGGTGGAGGGCAGCCATGTGATCTCAGAAAAAGACACAGCTGCTTTCAGAAGTTGCAGACAGGTGTTACATTCATGCCTCTGTACTTTTGCTCTCAGTTCTAAAACAAAATGGAATCCATATTATAATCCATTAAAGAGATATATTATAGAATATTTTCTTGTAATTGAAGACGGAACCAATTCTCTACAGATGGGAAAATTCATATATATAACTCAGGGACACCCTTGGTCAAAACTTTTGCTTTAGAGGAGTGTGTGTAATGGTTTATGTAAACAATGAAATATATAGTTCCCTAGAATTTTAGCATGTGTAGTAATTGTGGCAGATGGTCATACCTTAAAATAGATGTACTTATTTTATTTGTTTGGCAGTTTAGTGTTTTGCACTTTGTTTTTTGCATTCAGTCCAAGGCAGAACAGCTAACACGGCTGTTCCTTACTCAGATCAAGATGTGTTATACCCCAAAAGCTAGCCAAATCAGAGACCAAATACAGATCATGCCCAGAAGACCCTTTGCCCAGCTGGTATTTTAGCTGTGGCCTTACCTAGAACAGGATGTTCTGAAGATGGTTACACATACCTTTGTTATCTCATGCCTGGATTACTGCAATTAACTCTGGGGGGTTGCCCTTGAAGACCAGTCAGAAACTTCAGGTAATACAAAATGCAGCAGCCTGTATGCTTACTGCACAATATGGTGTTGTCACATAACATCCCAGTTATGGGAACTGTGCTAGTTACCGCTCTGTTTCCAAGTACAATACAATATGCTAGTTATTGTCTATAAGCCCTATATGGCTACAGGACCCAGGTCTCTTAGAGACTTGCTGTCCTAAGTAAATTCTGCCCAACTGGCCCAGGCAAATAGGGAGTCCCTGCCTGAAGGTCCTTCTTATCAAAAGGTATGACTGATTGGGACATGCGAGGGGGTGTTGTTGGTGGCTGCTTTCCTTATTCTTACCCTGAGGCAAAATGACCCACCCCTCCCGCCATGGCCTTCCAAAGTAGTTACAACTTTAATTACAACTAAGTAGGCCAGTGTTGTCCAAACTTGGCCACTTTAAGATGAGTGGACTTCAACTCCCAGAATTCCCCAGCCAGCCAACTCCCAGAATTCTGGGAGTTGAAGTCCACTCATCTTAAAGTAGCCAAGTTTGGACAACACTGAAGTAGGCCATCATTGTATGGTATTTGTTTATGGTTTTGTTGTTTTTTAACCCATTGTTCCCTGTATTGTTTCAATTTGATACACAGCCAAGAGCCCCTGTAATGACATAATTTATATATCTTATAGAATAATTAATATGAAATATAATAAAATGTTATTTTGGCATATGAGACAGAAAAAACCCATAAATATGTCTTCTCTCTTTCTATATTATGAGCTGCTTTGGAAAAATGACATGGGGATAAACTGATATTCACTTCTAGTGCTCTCTCATGCGTTAGAGTAACTGACTGGTTACCAGTGGGAATGGTCACAGATGTTGTTTTGTTCAGTAAAGTAACTTATGTCTGACAGAAAATATATCTTGTTCAGCGTGACAAACATCTCAAGCCTGCCCTGTTGACGCTGTCTCCCAAAGGAAAGGCAGAAATAGGACTTTGAACTAAAGAAATCAGGCATATTGGGTGGATCTTAAAATAATAGGCTTTTGATAACTGTGATCATACAACTATGAATCAGTACTGCCTAAAGTAATTTCAGACCCTTAAGAACAAAAAAGCCCTTCCAAGACTTACAACAGCTGCCTACGCTAAAAGCCTAAAAAAAATAATAAACTCACAAAGACAAATGGTTACAATATCCCACTAGAGCAGTGTTTCTCAACCTCAGCAACTTTAAGATGTGTGGACTTCAACTCTAGAACCCCAGCTAGCATGCTGGCTGGGAAATTCTGGGAGTTGAAGTCCACACATCTTAAAGTTGCTGAGGTTGAGAAACACTGCACTGGGGTATTAAAATCAGACAGTATTATAGCTAAATCTCAGAAGAGAGCCAGTCATGGGGAACTTTGAGGAAACAGATAGGACTGTAGGGCTTTCATAAAAGATGTCAGAATTGGCTGAGACAGCAATCCATTTGGGTACCATGTCTTATGGAAACCAGGAGAACAACTTGTAAATGTGATGAGTTCCCCTTCCCGTCTTAAAGTGCTGACAGGTTGATATAGGTGAAAACTATCCTGCTTGGTCCCAGAATACTAGCAATTTTTATTAGTCTTGGAAATGCATAGTTAATGCCATACAGGTATCGTGTGTTCTGACTCCTTGTTCTTATCAGCTCTTGAGTATTCAAATTCTACACCAATCAAAGTTTTCAGACAGTCTTTAAAGGCAGCTCTGTACAGAATGCATACTAATAGTTTAGCTTTACACATATCTCCTTGCAGACTTAAAACCATATGAAGTGGATTAGAGAGAAGAATCACTTTTTTTAGACTGTCCCAACGCCCAAGTCCTGAGGGCTGACAGGTTCCTCTTAGCTAACTTAAACTTTTGCAGGCCTTGTGATCCTTCTAGAACACCAGCCATTGCAAGATTAGGAGAAAACAGGTCACTCTTTCCTGCTGCCAAAGGAGTCCTGGATAGGACTAATGACTGTGGCCTTCAACTGGCCATTGAAGCCCATGGAACCCCAGATAGCAAAAGTTTCTCAAAATATACAATCCTTCAGAATAGTATAACCCCATCAAAGACCTGATATAAGCCTCCTTAAGTTCACTGTTGTCCATGACAAGAAGCGTTCAGATGCTTCTTCAAGAGGTCTACCGTCTCTGTGAGATAGATAGAAGTGAAAGGTAAAGCTTACCTCAGGACATATCAATGCATTAAAACTTGGGGCACAGGATGGAACTTTGTAACACTTCTCAGCTGATAGTCATGAAGTGGAGTAGAAATTATCTAGCACAACCTTCTGAGATTCTTCTTCCATGAAGATCAGAATTTTTGCAACATTATGCCTAATGTATTTAACTCTTCTCTAAAGCATGGTACAGTGGAACTGGCTTCTGCTACTAAACATTGGTCTGATCTCAAGATAGGATTGTTTCCCAATGTTTCTGCATTCAACACAAACTCTCAGATGACCTCAGTTTTTGGTGGCTGGTATAAAAGTTTTACAAATATCATTATTTACATAGAAATAAATATACCTTTCTAACTGCCCAATAGCATTTTTGTGCCAGCCATGATAACCTCCTTCCTCATCCAGGGTAGTAATATAATTATTCCTGAGCAAAGTGGAATTGAAAGTGACTTATGTTATAAATGCTACCTGAGCATTTGAACTTAACAATGATTCATGTGGGAGCCTGAGGCTTCTTGCTGCCTTGATAATGGGATAAGAAATAGGTGATGGCTTTTCATCTATTCTTTTCTCTTGCTTTATTTGGTTTTCAAAAAAGATCTAATAATTTTGGAGCCCAAAAAAGTGGCAAGTGTGAGGATATCAAAGTTATCCTAGATGTTAATTCTCAAAATGGGAGGTAAATAGTTAATATTCGGAGGCTTTTTAACAAAGGATACATAAGGAAGATTTGGAGATAAGGCTGTATTTTATACTAGACTGGATAGGCTGGTAACTTGGTCCTTGATATGGAATGGTCCTTGATAGGAAAATTGCAATCATCCTAGTAATATACAAGTTCATATCATGAGAGAACTATGACAGTTTATCCTGGATGTCGCAGTATTTCTTGGTTTTTAAGTAAGGAGCTGTTTACATAAACAGTTGTTTCTGCAGAATATAGTTTGCAATCAAACAGGATATATATGATATCTTCAGTACCTGGTGTACCACATATACACAGTCTTTCTGCAAATGGAACTCCATGGAACCTCTCATATCTTACCATGGAATTAAGTTGTTCAAAACCTGCTCTAGAGAAAGCTCTTCTAAGATGTTGGGGCATATAAATTATTAAATACTTTTCTATCTGGAAGGCTGATTTGTGTTGAGCCAGACACTTTAAGGGCTCAGCACATTTAAAGGATACAATATCATCTTGGGCAGCAATGTCCAAGACCCTTTATTTGAAACTTTTCTTGGCCTTCAGATCTGATTGGACTGGGAATTAGACAAAGAAACATATTATGAGATGGTATTTGTAAGTAGGACAGCCCAAGTGTGAAAATACATATTAAGTATCTGCTCTTCGAAACACAGTTTGGGTAAACTATAAATAAGCAATATATACAATCTTTAGCCAATAGCTGAATACTTTAATTGCTAGGTGACTTTGTATAGCAAATATACCCAGCTCTGCCCTTACTGCTGGAGTTGGCATAGATTTGCCCAACCCGAAGATACATTTCAGGAAAGTGGATTGTATCTGTTCTAATAAAAGAGCATTTGTGTATCCCTATGGTTCTGCACTGTACGTAATCATTGGAACTATTTTGGTGTTGTATACCTTGATGATTGGAATTATGGAACCAGGGTAGCTATGGTTGGTGAGTTGCCTTATGGCATTGGCACTTGAACTCCTCTTGAAATGTGGCAGCCAGGAACCCATTACTGTGAAAACAACAACTAATTATAGATATGACTTAACCTGGTCTATATGTTCCCTGTCTAGGCTCCAGTTATATCTAGTCTGTCTTTTCCTGAAGGCAACCACTTTGGTCTTAGACTCCTGTAACTGAATGCCCAAAAAAGTCTTTTTTTTTTTTTTTTGGCTGCTACCTCTAAGTCTAATCAAAGAGAAAACAAATGGCAAGACTTTTGTGATCATTTTCTGGTACTTGTCTAAGCTGTATCATAATGGGATGGTTCCATGCTAGACACATAATGTCAGCCTCCCAGGTAGACCAGACAGGAAACACAAGATGAGATAATTCTACTTTATTGTAAGGCTACATTAACAGAATCTTGCAAGTCTGAAAGTACAGATCTCCCACTATCTCTTCTTACAGCTGGATAAGTTATGGTGGATCCTTTCTAAATTTCTTTCTGTGCCCATTATCCAGCTGCAGGCTCCTGCCTCTTTTATCTGATTGTTCACTAGTCAGCATCTCTTCCCCTCACCTCTCGAGGTCATTCCCACATGCCATAGCTAGCACATACACATAGCTAGCCTTAATCTGTTTCTCAACAAATGACATTCTGAGTAAATCAATGAGGACCCCTCTACCTACAACCTTTTCAGTTAAAATTTTTCTTAGTGCTGCACCCAGGTTTTCATATGCTATAAGTACAGAGACATCTATGACAGGTGAGGTGACTACTAGTCAGGGCTTGATCAGAATTCATATATTCAGTCAGGACCATAGTATCCAGTCTGGCCCATTTTATCCTTCTGTCCTAATGAACCTCTAAATGAAGTGAGATCATCTGAGGTATCGGGCCCAAGGTGTGAGTGCCCATAGTAATTTACAGCAACTGGTTGGTGGTTGCCACCTCTCTTACATAAACCTGAATGTCTGAGAAAAGGGAGGCTTCACTATTTGGGACATATATATATTTAGGGCATTATTTGATTTCTCCCAGTGGTAAGTAAAAGAGTAAGCAAAGCTTTGGTCCCTGCCCTCCAGAATATGCAGGTTATGCTTGCATACCAGGTTTAACAAGTGTATACCAGCAGCATTTCTTTCCTGATCCATAAAGGACCATGAAGGTAATACAGAGCAGAATTCTTCAGGAATGTTGCCATTGTCAATATGGTCTTATAGAGATGGTCCCAGCCTCACATTGAAATCATCTAAAACAATTATTATTGGTTTGAATCTTTGCAATTAACTGTATCAGAGTTTGTTCTACGTTCATCCATATATCAGGAATAATAAGTAGACATTTGCAGGGGCAAATAAACATTCAGCATCACAATCACGGAGGCCTCATACCGGAGTTGGACAGCTAAGAAAAAAGGCAAACTATGATCAATTCCATCCCCTTTCAGCCTAGCTCTTCTGGGATCAATATGGCCAATCCCCCATTGCCTGGTCTTTCTCTTTTATCTTCCATGTCAAGGTGGCCCAGGATTTAAAGCCAGATATAAAATATATTCATCTCCAGCTGTTAGCCAGGTCTCTTGTACTGCAATCATACCAAAGTTGGACAGAAGTCAAGGTAAGTCACATACTTTATTTTTCCCACCTGCTAGATTCCAAATTAACATATACAAATAGCTGTATTGTTAATCATACCTATAGGAGAGCAGGAAGGGAAGCTACACAGAGCTGGGTTATAACATACCCCATTCAGTCATTCATCTACAGATATGAGGTTAACAGAACCTGAGGTATTCAGATATACACACTGGATTAGTGGTTTGAATTTTTCTTGATGTCACTTCAGGGTGAGACAGCTTGCCAGGACCATAAGACTCATCACCAAGTTGACTGTCTTTTGTTTATTTTTATTTATTTATTTATTAAACAAATTTATATAGCTGCCCAACTTTGGGTGGCCAACAAAAATCAAACCCCAAATACAAATCCCACTATACCCCCTACCCACCCCCCGGTGACCACAACACATTTACACTAGCCATTCGATGGGCTCCATATCAGCCTGGGATCCCCAGGCCTTCTGGCAAAACCATGTCTTCAGGGCCCTTTGGAAGAGTATCAAGATGGGAGCCAGTCTTATCTCCAGAGGTATGATGATCCATAGGGAGGGAACCATCACAGAGAAGGCCCTTTTTCTCGGTCTTTTGTTGTTATATTTTTTCTAGTGTCCATGTGAGTCTTCACCTGATATTTCAATGCACTGATGCTTGGGTCATCCATCTTGTACTCTATGTTCCTGGGGATCTAGACACCCCCATTATTTGGTTGAGTTTGCCAAGACAAAGATGTTGCTGACATGTTCCCAGTGGTTGGTTCATTCATTCATTCATGTGGGGTCCCTATATCCTGTAGTCCATTTGGTCCAACTGTAGCCTTAGAGAGAAGCAAGGCATTAGAACACCATGGACCAGAACCCACATCAGGGGAGATGGAGTCATTAAATGGGTGCTGCAAATTCAACCCCTCTTTATCTAATAGGTTGATAGATTGTCTTCCTTCTGGTTACTTTTCTGCTAAGAATCAGCAGTTAGGTCAAAATGTATCAGAGATATTTGATGGTGGTTATTGTTGTTGCAACCCCTTTTAGGAGATATTGCCACTAAATCAACCAGAAGTTCCACTACTAGACATGTTAACAGTGTCTGTTGTAGATTTGTTAATTTTCTTAATATTTCATCTTGCACACTATTTGGCAGTGCTCCAAATGAATGAATCAGCTGTACTTCTAGAGCTTCATCTGTAATCTTTCTGTCACTAGTTGTCTCTAGGTACTTATCTGAGTTTCTCAAGGCTAAATTCTCAAGGCTATTTGCAGTGGACACCTTTTTATCCCTAGTGCCTAGTGAGAGAGCTTCAACCTGCATAGGTGAGTGAAAAAGTGAGCATGTTTTATAATCCCAAAATAGACGTAATTGGAATATTTGAAACATATCCAGAAAAGGTTACATTTTGATCAGCATACCAGGGATTGTATGGCATTTGAATGCAACAAAACTCTTTTACATCCTGTTTCACTGGGTAGCTATTTGGCTGCTTGTAAAGCCTATCAGATGAAGTTAACATTGGAGAAATTTGCTTAAAGATAAAAGGATAGCCCTTTTGGTGTCCCAACAACTCTTGTAAGTCCTATTAAGGTAAATATACATAGAGATATATATACAACCTGGTTATTCTGAAGGATCCTATTATTCTTAATTCCCCTCTTCCTCTTTTCATCACACAGTAGTATGGAGTCCCTCTGCTATTAGAGTTTAAATGTCTTTTGCTGCTGAGTGCACGCTGCTCTCTCTTAATGTTAGTTTGTGCTTCCATAAGTGCAGTTAGTTTGTCTAGTTGGTTCTGGGTAAAAGGCTTTTTTAAAGAACCCAAGTTGTTGCTCATTGTTAAGTAGTCAAAAATAGAAATTACCGTCCCCACTGTTAAAAGGCATTGCCTAGATATAAAGTCCGAGGCACTCTTGTTTGTGAGATTTTTGACCTGTCCCTCCCTATGGAAGCTTGAGGTAGCAGCCTCAGGAGAGGAGTGTGTTGTAAAAACATTTTGCCAATCTTTTTGGAGAGAGGAAGAGAGATCAGTTGTTGCTCAATCTCTGTTTGCAGATCCCATTCCAATTTACTCATGCAAGTCAAATTTCTTCTATTATTATTATTAGATTTACTTACTGGTAGGTCATTCTTGGGTGCTAGATAGTCTGAGATTTTTGGTTGCTTTGGAGGCTTTGAAGTGACCACCCTTCCAGAGTTTATTCTAGGTCATGTCTTCCTTTTCCTATTCTCTTACTCGCTTCTAAAGTATTTAAGTGTTCACTACTAAAAATAAACTTGTGCAGCCTGTCCTACTGTCTTTAATCAAGAGGAATTAGAAACTGGAAGAATAAAAGCAAGATAAAATAGCATAAATTAAAAAAAAAAATTAGGAGCACTTAGGCAACATGTGTGCATTCCTTGCCATCTTGACTCCTCCAAATTAGAATTTCATAATTTATTTTGACCATAAATTTATAATCTGAAATATTACTATAAGATTATAGAATACTATATTCTTGAAGACCTTAATTTAAGGGTGAACAATACATGCCTCTTCAAATTCTGTTTAACAATGCGAGATTAAATTTATACATAGAGTTTTCTTTTGCTAAATTTTGCCAATATATTTCAGACAGCATGCTTAAGTATATTCATTTCCTGCTAAGGTGAACCATGCTGATTTAATTCACAAGACATGAGAGATGATTTAAATATGTAGGTAAAATTAAAGTTTGAACACAGTACTTTCTTTGGGCCATGTAGAGGAATGTAGAGTTGACCTTTGGCATAGGAAAGGAATGAACGAGGCATTAAGTGGAGGACTTGCAGAAAAGATTACACAGTCTTAATAAAGAGGGAAGTGTGAGAAAGAAACTCAAAATAACCCTGTCCTGATTTTGTTTAGTATAAGATGGAGCAGAGAGGAACTTGGACATACTGTTAAGTTTCTGTTACTCTACCTTTCTACAATAAAGAGCATTCCTGGAATCCCTGCCATGCTTGTTTCTTGACCTGGCCTATCTTGATGGGCTGACAGACCAGTTCATACATGTTAATAAGTCCTCCAAAATATATAGGTACAGAATGCTATGGTCTGATGCAGTATAGTTTCACCCTAGATTCACTCTACTCTAGTTTCTGCAAATATAGCAGCAATTATGACAAATGCATGAAATTTCCAAAGTATATAATTGTAGCACCAATTAGACATTAGGTCTGAGTTACATGTATACATTAATCCTATAAATGTCATTGCTTACTTAATATGAAAGTTAAATTTATCACTTGCACTAATATAGTGCAATGTTAGGCACACATATCTGCATGTAATTTCAATTCAGCCCCAATACATTTATTTCTGAATAGATATGTTCAAAATCACATTTTGAATGGCTTTCTTTATTGGGCTTTGTAAGTGAAAATTTGTGTAACGGGGGAAGGGGTAGAATCTAGAGTGAAAACTGTAAGAAAGGAAATATGGAGTCTAAAATCCAAAATTAGACTTTAGCTTCTGAGATGTTATCTACCAAATCTACCTTTCATTTGCCCAGCAATTACTATACTTAAATTATAAGGAGCATGTGTATTAAATAGTCAAATCACTCATGACAAAAGAAACCAAAAATTGAATGCCATTATCTCACCAGGTGATAGCACCTGTCTGACTTTCATTGGACTTTGAAGTGCAGAAGGGATAGCCCTGGTTAGTACTTGGATGTGAAGTTCCCAGGGAATCTCAGGGTTGTAGGGTAGACTGGGAAGGTTTGTTTTGTTTTTGTTTTAAAAAGCAATGGCAAAACAATTCCATATTGTTGCCAAGAAAGCGAACTTCTAGGATATGTTGATATTTAGTTGCATTAATTCCTCTTTCAACCTGAAAAATACCTCCTGTGCCTACGAATATCTACGAATTATAATACATTGGCATGGTGTTCTTTTCTTCCAAAGTTTTACCCATTTTCTCTAAATGTATCTTGGATTGATTATTGTGTCATCAGCCCAAAGCACCTTGTTCTAAGACATGTCAGGCTTAATCAAAGTTTTCGTATGCAAGCTTTAGATGATGCCATCAGAAAAAAAATTCCTTCTGACAACTTTCTTATATAGATTTTTATTGCTACTGCATTGTGGGCAACTACTCCATTGTTAGCTAATGTTTTCAACATATCTAACCAGTTTTGGATAGTTCTAGCAAACATTTTAATGTCCTACAGTTAGTGAAGAAGCTGAAAAAAAGTTGGATATTTCAGCAAGACAGATTCAAAACATACCTTCAAATCAGCCATGAAGTATTTACAAGAAAGAAAAGGTAAAGTTTTTGGAATGGACTTGAGACTCCCCAGACTAGAATATTATTGAAAATCTGTGGGGAGATCTCAAATTTGCAGTGTGTGCAAGCAGATCTAAGTATTTCTGAGTTACAAGAATTCTGCAAGGAAAAGTAGAGAAAAAAACCAAATTCTTTGTCAGCTACAGGAAATGTTTGAAAGCTATTTCTACCAAAGGGTGTACTACAAAATACCGACTGAAAGGATATTCAAGTTTTTGCACCTGTCATATTCATGGATTTCTTACTTTGAATCTGTAAACAACTGTACATAAATAGTAAGTATGAATTCAAATCTTCAGAAAGATGTCATGTTTACCTTTTAGGTTTACTGTATACACAAGCTATGTTGGCCAACTTGCAAAGATAGTTTGTTTTGGTTTTTTTGTTATTTTGTTTTTACTCTTCCATTTTGAATGACTTACAATCATGACCTATAATGTAAATCTAATGTTTGGTTTATAACAGCAATTCAATAAAAGGCTAATGAATAAAGAACACGTTCATTTGTTAATATCAATACTTAAACTGAATAATTTATATATTAAGGAATTCAAGGCTTTGGCATATACCAAGTCACCAATACTAGTAGCTTTCTCTTTCTTGTGACAGTCACAATTTGCAGCAAGATCTTGTTCGTGGTTTTTCATTTAGGTCCACCACGTCTGAGTCGAGTAGTGCACAAGAATTCTGATGGGGAAGAAAGCCATAGAATTATGTTCAGTGAACAAACCAATAATAATAAAGAAATGCTGTTCAGTACCTGAAATAAAGTTGTTCAAAATAAAATTATTGTTAGAGGAGAAAAGAAATTCCTAGTAGCATTCCGTTGTAGTAACGGCTTGGGGGTGCAAAGGAATGGAAGAAGGCATTATTTTTCAGTCAAGTGCGTCTTCCTGAAAGCTCAGCATGTGCTTGAAGGGCCTTCTGAGGCGTGTGCAGGCACAGGGGACACTTGCTGGAGTTGCCAGGGAAGCAGCTACTGCTTCATTTCACTGCTCTCAGAGGCATATTCAGATAACCTCAGAAGGCTCTTGAAATGAAATTATACAGAATAGGGTTTTTAAAAATAATTTTATTTTAAAACGCTTAAAGAATAAAATAAATGACTACGCAAAAGTAAAAGCAAATGAGAAAAGACATAGTAGAAAATAAAATATCAGTAAATAAGCACAATTTACAATTGTCATAACATTTAAAATTATTTTTTCATTATATCAATGATTAATTAATTGAATATATAAAACTAAACTCATATTATCTTGAAAAATAATTGCATAACTCTAAATGTTAATATTTATACTGATATCACCACTATTTGTCATTGTCTGAAATAAATGCACATGATCTTATAAAAAAAGAAAATAAATACTAAAGCAGTAAAAACTAATATTAAGTTCTAAATTACCTCCCATTATACCCGATTGGTGATTACGTCAAATTATTTATAAACCTTAAGATTGCTTCTGGTAACTATCTTTACATCAAATATTGCCCTCTTAAAAACCTTACTCTGAATATCTGAGTTTGCCTTGTTGTGTGAGATGTAATATCACAACCTGGAAGCTGTTCTTGCTTAAATTTAGTCAGATGTCTATTTTGGATCTATACTGTTAATTTTGCCATTGCTGTGTGTTCCCTAAGTTGGGTTTCCCAATCTGATACTGTCAGAAAGTATTTCTTATGTTGGGCCAAATTTGTACTCTCAGCCTCAGCATATATCTTAATAGATTATGCTATTTTTTAATTAGTTCTGGAAATATTCCTAGTTTAAAAAAACAAAAAACCCTGAGGTTTCAGTTCAAGCTTTGTTTTTGAATAATGCTGGGTATTTCTTTCCAGTACTTCTGAATTTTTTTACATGACCACCACATATGACAAAATGTTCCTTGTCTGTCACAATATTCCCAACATTTATTATTATATTACAATTATGGATGAAGTCATATGCCATCTGTAAAACATTTTGTACCAATTTTCTATTAAATTACAGCTTGGAGTAAATTTTATTGAATTTTTCCATAAGTCCTTCCATTGTTGCAATGTAATTGTTTCTTTAAATTTTTGCATCTACTCTATAGTCTTTTCTGTGTCCATTTTCATATTTTAATAACAATTTATGTATTTTATATTTATATTTTAAATAATTTATATTGTAATAGCAGTTTATATATATATCCTAATAGTTGGTCTTGGTTCTGTTTAAGTGTTTCAAAATTTGTATTAAAAACCTTCCTTCTTTCTTTTTTAATTCTTCCAGTAATCTGTAAATACATCAGCCAAGATAAATTTCAGCTTTCACCAAATAACTCTTGTTGTGACTTTATTCTATTTCTAGAGTCTGGATGTATCATATCCATATAATATAATTATATGTTTCTTACAATAATTGTTTCCAGAATAAAAGCTATTTGTGGTGAAGCTAAAGGTGTTTAAACTACTGTATACAGAATAGTTTATTGCCCACTGCTAGCGAGGATGTGCAATATAACCTTGGTCATTTAAATTCACTGTTTCTTCCACCTGCCTTTCCCACATATTAATAGTTGGTGTGATGGTTGGTGGCCCTAAAGCCAAACAATTAATTTGTCATAAAATGTGATCTGACCACCATCTAAGTCAGGAGTATTGACAAATATAATGTGCCTAAAATAATAGCACAAAAACAATTCTGATCCTTCATGTCTTTATTGAGAACAACCATAAAAACCTCATAGTGCTAGTGGAAAAAGTATGTGAACCCTTGAGTTGACCTCAAAAAAGCTAATTGGAGTCAGGTGTTAGCATACCTGGAGTCTTGTTAAGCCTTGGAGGTGTGGACTAGAGCTACGTTGACTGATAAAAACCACTCAAACTTTTTGAGTTTGCTCCGCACAAGAAGAATACGCTTATGTGAGCCATGCCTCGCCAAAAAAAGCTTTCAGAGGATCTATGATCAAGAATTGTTGATTTACATAAAGCTGGAAAGGGTTACAAAGTGATTTCAAAGACCTTAGAAATTCACCAGTCTACAGTTAGGCAAATGATCTACAAATGGAGACACTTTGGGACTGTGGCTAGTCTACCAAGAAGTGGGCACCCAGTCAAAATGACCCCAAGAGCACAACGAAGACTCATCAATGAGGTAAAGAAACAACCCCGAGTGGACAGCCAAAGATTTGAAGGGATCATTGGACCTGGCTAACATCTGTGTTCATGAGTCTACAGTACGTAAAACATTGAACAAGCAGGGTGTCTATGTCAGGACACCACGAAAGAAGCCGCTGCTTACTACAAAGAACATTGCTGCATGCCTGAAGTTTACGAAAGAGCACATTGACACTCCACAGCGGTATTGGCAAAATGTTTTGTGGACTGATGAAACAAAGATTGAACTATTTGGAAAGAACATGCAGCACTATATCTGGCATAAAAAGGGCACTGCATATCATCATGAAAACATCATCCCAACCATAAAGTATGGTGGAGGAAACATCATGATTTGGGCCTGCTTTGCTGCATTAGGGCCTGGCCAGCTTGCAGTCATTGAGGGGAAGACGAATTCCCAAATGTATCAAAAAATTCTTCAGGATAACGTGAGAATGTCTGTACATCAGCTGAAACTCTGTAGAAGTTGGGTGATGCAACAGGGCAATGACCCAAAACACCGGAACAAGTCCACAACAGAATGGCTTCAGAAAACAAAACCCGCCTTTTGGAGTGGCCAAGTCAGAGCCCAGACCTCAACCCAATAAAGATGCTATGGAATGACTTGAAGAGAGCCATACACATGAGACGTCCAAAGAATATGACAGAGCTAAAGCAGTTCTGCCAGGAAGAATGGGCTAAAATCCCTCCTGAATGATGTGCAGGTCTGATCCACAGCTACAGGAAGCACCTGGTTGAGGTTATTGCTGCCAAGGGGGTGTCAACCAGTTATTGGTTCCAAGGGTTCACTTACTTTTTCCACTAGCATTTTGAATGTTGAATGAGTGTGTTCAATAAAGACATGAAGGATCAGAATTGTTTTTGTGTTATTATTTTAGGCACATTATATTTGTCAATACTCTTGACCTAGTTGACGGTCAGATCACATTTTATGACAAATTAATGCAGAACACCATGAAATTCCAAAAGGTTCACATACTTTTTCTTGCAACTGTATAATTATATGTTTCTTACAATAATTGTCTCCAGAATAAAAGCTATTTGTGGTGAAGCTAAAGGTGTTTAAACTACTGTATACAGAATAGTTTATTGCCCACTGCTAGCGAGGATGTGCAATATAACCTTGGTCATTTAAATTCACTGTTTCTTCCACCTGCCTTTCCCACATATTAATAGTTGGTGTGATGGTTGGTGGCCCTGAAGCCAAACAATTATTGTATGTATATATAACTACTGTCTCTGGCCTAAGAACCACTGTTTCCCACCCGAACCCTTACATATTACTATTTATTTTATTTTAACTGTAAAACCAGTTTAATATTGCCTCCAAAACTAAATTGGTACATGAATTGCAAGCACACTGGATTACTGATATGTTGTAACTGAGGCATAAATGGTCAAATATAGTTGGTATCACTCATGGAAGCGTTCCATTACAATTTATAATACTGTCTTTAATATTCCTGTTCCAGTCCAAATTATGTTAACTCGCTTTGTTTTAAGCAAACTGTCTTTTTCACTGAAAGCAATAGTTACGTAGTGTCTAGGAAGTGTAACTGCATACTGAATGGTAGTACATGTAGCATTAAATGCCTTCTGTATACAGTAATATAGGGATCTTTGTGTGGTTTTCATCACCATGCTTAGGTTATGAGGACAAGAATTTAATCATAACTAAGTATAATCAAAACTACAGGGTATTTACTGAACTATCATTTAGGGCTAGGTGAAAAAATTAGGATATGACACGAGAAGCAACATGCTTGAATAAAGCAGAGCATTTTCCATTAGTTGCTAAACAGCATGGGAGTAGGAAGAAGAAAGAAAAAGGCCTTTTAATCCAATCAAGATGGTTCAAAAGCATCTTGCTATTCTTGTGATACCTGCCCAGACTTAAGATGAATAGTTGGTAAGTGTATCTGTTTGCTCCAGAGTATCCATGATCTTTGTTAAGTTAGTATGATACTATAGAATCTCTATGAACATCCCTACATCCCAAGAAAGGATACAACTACTAAAAAAACCCATCCAGTTCTATAAAAAGGTAAGTTTTACCTAGGATTAATATCCTGCACAGATCCTATGGGAAGAACTATGCAGGATGGGCCAAATATCAGAAAGCAGATGGATGTCCTAAATAATGAAGTATCAAAGAGACACTGGAATCATAGTGGACAATGAATAAAAAGATCTAGAGTTAGCAATAGAGCCACTCAGGTGAATTTTGAAGAAAGAGCCGTGTAGGGATAGTCACGTAATCTTGATAAATAATTCTACTAGGGATTCAATAATTGTGATGCTGTTTAGAGTATCCCACACTCTGCTGTGGAATGATGTGTGGGAAGGTCGTCTATCAGGCTACTGTGATGCATTTGTGAAGCAGCTGACAAAAGTGCCCACACTGACTCACAGTTAGATACCAGATGGGCAGAATCCAATGAGATGACTGGATAATGTCTTGCAAAATTATCTGGGACTCTTTTGAGGTTGTAGACTCTAGAGAAGTGGACAGCGATCTCAGCATTATAAGCTTAGCCATGTGCAGGTTGAATCTTTGGCTCATTTAGACAGCCAGAGAGAGGATATTGGACTTTGAGGGAGGTGGTTGTACTTCCTGCCTTGAAGGAGGCAATAGTACAAGAGACCACCCTTGATCCAACTTTCACTTGGTATCCAACCTTCTGTTTGTGGAGAAAGAGATAAGATATTAGCTGTACAGAATCCTGGATAAAGCAGATTATCCAGACTCATTTAAGTTAAGATTCTGGACGTAGGACAAAAAGTGCATTAGTTACTCTTGTGGAAGGGCCAAAGCAGTGGAATTCTCTGGGTCCTGCAGAATCTCTCAAAGATGTCTGATATCATCAACCATGGATACCTTCCAGACCAGCTGCAAGGATCAGAATGGGTGGCACTGTGTTGCAGTGATTTTGCTTCTTCCTGAGTGGGCAGTTCCAGTCAGTAGTAATGGGGAAAGAGAGTACAAATGCCTGACCACTTCTTTGTGGTGTGCCTGGAGACCTGACTTGCTGTCCCTCTATTAGCTTCTATATGAAACTACTGGGAAAAATCAGTTTGATGTGAGTATCTTCAGTATGCAGAAAATACCCAGCTGCTTATTTCCTTGACAGTCAAGGCAAAAATGCAATGGAGTTCCTTACCCTGTGTGTGGAGACTGTGAGAGACTAGATGGGATAAAACAGGCTCAAAGCGGACTCAAAGCAAGACAGTTACTCCATGTTAGCTTCTATATTCTGGTTGAAATCCACTCCTCCTGAAGGAACAGGTTCGTGATCCAGGAGTTCTCCTAGACTCAATACCCCTGCCTGAGCAGCAGATAAATGCCATGTCCAGGAGATTCTTTGCCCAGCTTTGGCTGGTGTAGCAGTTAGACCCTTTTTTGCGGGGGGGAGAAAAGTATTCTGGCAATTATTACTAATGCTCATAACACCTCATGTTTGAATTGTAACATAGTCTATTTGGTGTTGCCTTTGAAGACTAATTGGAAATTTCAGCTGGATCAGAATGTTAATATATTAATCTGGCTGCTGGTGGGTGAGAATCATTCAGCAGAGTAACACCTACACTGTGGCCACTGCACTGATAATCAGCAATTCAAAGTTCTAGTAATTATCTATAAAACCCTCAATGGTCCTTGTTATTTGTGGGACTGTCCTCTCCTTGTAGAGTCTATCTGTCCTGTAGGTAGGCTCTAAGAAGGTATGCTATACATTCCATCCTTTCTGAGAAAATCAAGGATTCAAAATTAAGCCTTTTAAGTGGCTGCCCCACCCCTATGGAATAGCTTGCCTGTAGAGTTAGAATGGCCCTCTCTCTACAGGTAGACCTAGGTTACGATGGCAATTGGGAACAGAATTTCCGTCACTAAGCAATGCAGTTGTAAAGTGTGACATCACATGACTGCATCGCTTAGCGACAGTAATCCTGCAGTCCCACTTGCAGTCGTAACCCCAGGACCACATGGGTGGTTAAGCAGGAAGAGGTAGGAGTCCCAGGCAAGCAGGCTGGCATGTGAGAGCTGAGGGTGAGAGCTATGGGCAGGCAGGGGTGTTGCAGGCAGGCAATCCAGAGCATGGGTGGGTGCACGGGTGGTGGGATGGGAAGATGCCAGAGGCAGGCACTAGGGCGCGTGGGTGAGTGCTGCAGGGGGACAGGGTTCTGGGGGCAGGTTCTAGGGAGCATTGGCAGTGCACAGGTGCTGTGAGGGGCTGCTATGGGGGTAGGGTGCCTGGGCAGGCACTACAGAGTGTGGGGTTGCTTGGGCAGGTGCCACAAAGCACAAGCAGGTGAAAAAGTGGGAGCGGGAGCAACTTCAGACTTCCTGCCCACTTCCCCATTGACTTCAGAAATCGCAATCACGTGACCTCGTTCAGTGCCATCATAACTTTGAACAGTCGCTGAATGAGTGGTCGTAACCTGAGGACTACCTGTACTGAAATTCAGGAAAGAGATTAAGACTATCCCTTTTAGCTGAGTTTATAGGACATAGATATTGGGTTAATGCTAATTTTTTATTTGATTTGAAATTTATAGGAATTTTTTACTATTTTAATGAATGTGTTTATTATTTTAATGATTACTGTTTTTATGGCCACTATGGAATACTACTTTTTATTATTTGTGAGTCACCCAGAATCTCAGATTGGAACATATAAATAGGGTAAATAAATAGATAAATATTAACATCTCACAGCTTGAGTGTTCAGTCTACTGAATTGGAGGGAACTGATTTAAGTACCTCAGTATAATAATCATTGATAGTAGCATGGTCAGCATTGTACCTACTTTTGCTTACAAGCTGGTAGATGGGTAGACTTATACAGCGAATAGGCATAAACGGTTTGAGAATAAGGGCCTTTTTGGTCCATATTCTCTTTCTTCAGTTCTTTGCTTATTATTATGTAGAATGAAATACACACAGGCAGCAAGCAGATATCTTACTTTGGACTCTCTCTTAATTCATAGGAACTGGTTTAAGAAAAAAAATAGTTTCTTCCAATTAGCTTACCTTATTCAATATTTCTTTGGCTAGAACTGAAAATGCATTTTCAATATTTATATTGTCCTTTGCGCTGGTCTCAAAGAAAGGTATTCCATATTCCCAGGCAAGCTGGAATGCAGAAAAGGAAATAAGGGAATACTTTTGTTTAAAATATAGTTCTTAGCAAAATCAATTCAAAAGGTGGCTCATCCATTGGAGGGGAGGGGAGGGGAGGGGAGGGGAAGGGGAAAGCAGGGGAGAGGAGAGGAAAGGATACTTTATTGGCCAAGTATGATTAGACATACAAGGAATTTGACTTCGGTGCAAAGAGCCCTCGTGTGTTTGCATAGCATCAAGAAATAAAGAAGAATAAAAATAATAATTGTGATTATAAACTAATTCCCATGATGAAATCAAGGACAATCTGACTACACATAGTTGTTCCTCTAGTTACTGAATAATCACTTTTAACTAAAACTTATAATGGGACACTTAAATAAGGATTGAAAGGATCATCTTCACTTCCAACTTATCTAGCTTTCTTGAACCTATAGCAGATACTTCCTTTATTCCTTTGTTCAAATCTATACTACACAAAGGTTGATATTCTCAAAGATGGTACATTTATGGGTTATAACAAGCAGATACTTTACATTAAAAGTGATGTAAACAGAAATATATATTTGGAGGGCCTATAATCCCATGGTGGAACATATGTTTTGTATGAAAGCATAATCCTGTTTAATTGTTAAGATATTGAGTAAAAAGATCAGATAGTAAATAATGTGAAGGATCTGCCAGACAGATTACACTGAACTGAGCTAGACAGACATACAGTCTATGCTGTTCTATTAGATAAAACCAATTTTATGTGCTTCTCTTTTTTATCCTAATTAATTGTGATTCATTTGTTTTATTTGCTGGTCTATGACTGAATAAAATTGATGGATGGATGGATGGATTGATTGATTAGATAAAACCAATACAGGTAGTCCTCAACTTACAACCACAATTGGGACCAGAATTTCCATCACTAAGTGATGCGGTCATAAAGCGAGGCATCACATGACTGCATCACTTAGCGGTGACAATCCTGGCATTCCCCATTGCCGTCATTGTGCAAATTCTACCAGTTGTTAGCTAAGGACCCACCCTAATCCTAGCCATTCTGGGCTTGGTTCCTCTGAGTCTTGAGCTTCTGTAAGGTAAGGGGCTGCCTCCAACTCCCCCCACCCACTTGTCTCTCCCCCATCTCTGCCCTTTTGGCCATCCTGCACTCTGTCTTGTGGGGGATGGCAAGCAGCCCCAGAACCACGCAGCTCTGGGGCTGCTTGCCATGCTGCGGCTCAGGGGCTTCTTGGACTTCTTTCCCCCTTCACTCACTCACACGCACCGCACCCTCTTTTCTTCCTTCAGTCACTTGCATGGATCAGCATCCTCCTTCCCCCTTTGCTAGCTCGCACACACCAGCGTCCTCCTTCCCTCACTCACACACACCAGTGCCCTCCTTCCCCCTTCGCTTGCCTGCATGCACCAACACCCTCCTTCCCTCTTTGCTCTCTCACACACATACACTGCACCCTCGTTCCCTCTCTTGAGGTCTCCAGGGGCACTTCCGGTACTGAAGGAGCACTCCAGGGGCACTTCTGGGTGCTGAAGGATTCTCTAGGGGTGCTTCCAGTGCATGCTCTGCAGCTCACGTTGGAAGCTGCTGGCTGTTCATGAGACTTTCTCCTTCCTCCTGCAAAGCCCCAGAGCTGCAGTGAAGGGGGTGCAGTGTGTGCAAGCAAGGGAAGGAGGCGTGCCAGCAAACAAAGGGAAAAGGAGGGCGCAGTGCGTGTGTGCAAGTGAAGGGGGGAAGTAGGGTGCAGTGCATGTGAGTGAAGAAAGGCCGGGGTGGTTGGGGGAGATTCACCCAAGTGACTTACAACCTCCCCTGCTGGCTTCCCCATTGACTTTGCTTATGGGAAGCCACAGGGAAGGTTGCAAACGGCCATCATGGGATGCTTGGCAACTGGTTGTAAGTGCGAATGGGTTACCAAACACCCAGGTCACAATCACATGGCTGCGGGGGCGCTGCAACTGCCATAAGTTCGGGGACCAGTCATAAGTTCATTTTTTCAGCAGCATTGTAACTTCAAACAGTCGCTGAACAAATGATCGTAACTTGAGGACTACCTGTATTCTCAATTTGAAAAATTCTTTGATTGAACAAGTTTCAAACTAAAAAAGTACCTGTCCAATATTTTAATCTGACCTTATGTCTCATAATAAGATAAAACGGGTATGATTGTTCCAGAGCGATGAGCATCCTATCCCTTACAACCTTACTAATGGCATTATAATATACTTTGATTAAACCATACATTTAACTGACTTTTGCTGAACGCTTTCTGAAATTCTTTTGCACAAACCCAGTTGAAAAGAATGGAAGTTTTGCAAGAACTCAGTCTCAGACACACTTCTGCACTTCCCTCAAAAAGAGATTGAAAACTGTACTTGGCTTGATATTCATTCTCAACTCCATACTGAAATAGTTCTGTTAAAACACTCATTCACAATTTTAAAATACAAATGTTTTAAAATTATCTACAATAACTTTCAGAAAATGTAATATCTTCCTCCAAGCATACCATATCTCTTTTTGGATTAAAAATGCAAAGCAATTATAATTGAGGTTAAGAGTTTTAGCCCAATGTTTAGTTATTATCTTTGTATTAGGGACTTAATAAATATTTAAAAGATAAATTTTACTACCTTACAAGATATGTAAAACTTTAAAAGTGTGTTTTTAGTTTATAGTAATCCTATGGATAGTTCTCACACTCCCAGTTGATGCCACTGTGCACATAAAATCCCCAGCCCACCAAATGCCCTCAGTGAGTCTGCAGAAGTAATTAAATAACATGATTTCAGATGTTTAATATTCTGCAGGCCAAGATCAGGAACCACCTCATTTCGCATGCAGCTTCTATAGGACAGACTCTGGAAAAATAGGAAAGAAAAGACAAATAATTTGAGGTGGAAAAAACCTGACTGCCTTTTTGAGTAGCAAGTGTCATTGTGTCACCTGAATTCAGTATAGCTCCATGGCAAAGATCTTTCTTTCAAGTTAGCATGGGTAGAAAGGCAGAGAATTTATAGCTATTTTGAGCACCTGTAATTACTGGCTTCCTCTAGTTTTTATAATTGATTGCTTGGAATAATAATAATAATAATAATAATATAATAATAATGACTGAATCATTCATGCCAACAAAGGCAAGCCTAAGGGAAGCTTAATGGATTACAAGAAGATTTCTAGAATCCCACACAAGTGAAAGCCTGGATTGTATCTTCCATTTTGTGAACTTCCTTTTCATGCTGTGAAGCTGTAGATACAACTGCAAATGGCTTTTGGGGAGTGGGACAGACTGAGGAAGGCAGGAACAATCTAGAATTTATTTATTAATTACATTTCTGCCTGCTGCAATTGTGAGACACTTGATAGCTTACAGCAATAAAAGCATAGAAAAAAATTAAACATGTAAAGTTAAAGTTTTTTAAAAGAATTATATAATCATGAAATCCTAACTACAGTCATCCATCGCCATTGGCATTCTGGAACAACTCCAGTTTCAATAGTTCTTGGAAGCCAATACTGTGAGGTCCAACCTCATGGGGCATACGTTTTGGTCTGCCACTTATGTTTTAAATCAATTTTGCCTTCCCTGTCTTTCTGGAATTCCCCCCCTCCCCCCCGCAAGGTATGGGAAGCCTGCAGGGTGTGGGATCCAGAATTCTTTCCAGCCCCTTAAAAACAGCTCTGTTCAGGGTCATATGACTGGGAAGGAAGAGGGAGGGGGCTTCAAACAGAGCAATCAGCAGTATTGGGAGTGACTGCTGAACTGCCTCTCCCATTGAAATGCATTAGGGGATTTTTGTTTTCTCCACAGTTCCTGGCTGGATCTGACCCATTTTCAACCTCAGTCTTTCTTTTTGTTCCTGTGACAATCTATTGTTGACAGCCACAGCCCCTTCGTTTCTTTCCAACGTTCCACTCGGGGAAAAAAAAGAATAAACCCATTCCTACTTTCAGAACCAGCTGTAGTAATGTTATGGTTCAAAATCAGCTATTCTGCAATGTCCCTGACCCTCTTCATCAATGCATGAGGATAGGAACCTACACAGTGAAACATATCAGTTCCCCCCCTTAAAAAAAAGGAACACAGTCTCTGCAAAATGAGAGGATTTGCACAGCACATTGAACCTTAACAAACCTCAGTTTGCCCAACAATGTAAACTAAAACATGGTTTACCAATTTATGATTTCGTTTGTTACACAAATACAAAATTAGAAAGCATAATTGCATTAAAAAAAAAACTTAGAAAATGTTGTGCAGATGAGGAAAAAAGGTGCCTTCCTCTTCTGTTTTAGTCACCTAACATTGTATGTTGACACATTTTATATTTTTAATTAAAAGAATACAGAAGACTCTTATTTCGGGTTTGCACACTAGCAACTAGGTTTCAACCTAGTATGTTATGTGAAGCCAGTCCATGTGGTTAGTTTATGGTTCAGTGTGAATCCAGATAATTTTGGTTTAGTGAGAAAACTATATATATATCATTGCATGTATCATGCAATCACAGAGTTAAAAACAAAACAAAGTACGTATATGATAATTTGCAAAAATAAACTGCATGCTTATATGTTCAAGTTATAAATCTAAAGTTGAACAACAGAGGCACATTGTGATGTGAATGTTAATTCTAGGAGAATGACAAAGAAAAAAAAAGAATGAGGGATTTGGATATGGTGGAGAAGGAGGTAAGTATTTTTCCTTATATTAACTTCCTTAATGGAAATTTGGTTTGAGTTAATTGTTTAAAAACTGATCTCAGCAGTGATTTAAAATGGCCACCTTAGTCCAGAAAGGAGTCAATGAACTGTGTTTATGACAGTGAAGTGAGAAACCAAAAATTATTTGGAAGCCTGTTTTTTTTTCTTCAGACTCCTCTAAGGATAGTCTTTCAGTCACTGTTTTCTGCACTTACTAATGTAATATAACTAATACAATTTTATTGGTTTATTAGCATTGCAAGAGATGACATTCATTCATTCATTCATTCATTCATTCATTCATTCATTCAGCTTTGTAGCCAATTTTTCCTTCAAGGTCTTAAGGTAGCTAACATGGGGACCACCCTTCATTTTATTGCAATAGCAACCCTGTGAGGTAGGTTGGGCTGAGAGAATGTGACTGACCCAAAGTCACCCAGTAAGTTTCCAAGGGTGGACTTGCACCTGGGACTCCCCAGTCCAACATCTTAACCAGTGCTGCCTAGGAAGCTTCATTAATAAAGTAAACCAGAATCTTTCATGTTCTGACAAAGGAATGTAAGGGCAATTCAGAACAGAAAGAAAACCAAGGCAGGAGGCAGATCAAGGAAAGGATACAATGGATTTTGTTCCATTAGTAAGTTAACTTAATTGCCGACTAGTCACAGAAAATTGGAAAATGAGCTGAAACATTTAAAGTGATCCAATGAGATATCTCAACACTGCCATCTTGTGCTCATTTATCATGATTTTAGTTTTATTTTTAGTTGTGTGATCAGAAATTATTTTTCAAGAAAATACACCTGTTTTATATCTTCTGTATAGGGATATAAATTTATTTATATTTCCTTCATATCTAGTCAAAATCACTTGTTTTGTGTATCCCAGATATGAATAGTTCTTAAAAGAGAACTACTGTCTTTTCCTGAGATGCCACTTGAAATACCTGTCATGGTACCAAATTCAATCTAAGCCATTAAGTAGTTTTTCCCTGGGTATGTCTGGTGGAAGATTATTTGGGCCAGTTTATTTCACTTTTTATATTCATTTGAGGGGTTACAAAATGCAGGAACACAGATTTTTGAGAGCTGAGATGGAAGGAATTCTAGGAGCCACAAATGAAGTTGGTTCTCTTTTGCACTGAAGGGAATTTTTTAATCTGGACATTGTAAAGCAAGGTAAACATGTAGACTGAATGGAAGCAGGCAGAAATAAAATAGCTTCTGACACTGTCCTGTTCTCCTTCTCTACTTTCTTTGTTAGATTGAGGGATATAAAACAAATCTTGGCAGGTAAGTCACATTTTTTTCAAAAGGTCCCCCAAATTTTAAATGAATTGACTTGTCTCATACTTTATAATGTATAATGAAATCCAATCATAATGTAATCTTAGAGAGAGAGGGCAAAATATAAATGCATTTATAATCGCCGTTAAAAAGACCGGAAGCCACTTTTTTATAACCTCTTCTCTTCTCTTCTCTTCTCTTCTCTTCTCTTCTCTTCTCTTCTCTTCTCTTCTCTTCTCTTCTCTTCTCTTCTCTTTTTCTCATTTTCTTTCTTATCTATTCACTATTTTTCTTTATTTTCCTTACTTCTTCTCTAAAATTTGTATTGTTTTTATCTTGTTAAAAATTCTTTAAGAAAATTTATTTTAAAAAATTATAATGAAATCCAATGCACTGTTTCTGCTAATGATACTGCTTCTGCTATAGGTCAGTAGGAACAGCCTGAAAAATCTACTCTGAAAAATTGGAAGACACCCCAGAAACAAATTTTGAGTCCACATCAGGGACAGGTAGGAGCAACAAGAAGAAAAAAATATAATCATGTGAGTAGAAGCCCACTATTACAACTTCGGATTCCACTCTACACCTATATCCAGAATAATGTTTTAAATGCAGAGTTTTATAATATTTTTAAAAATCTGATGTAATTAAGAAAAATAAAAGTTTCAGATTTAATGCCTAAGCGCTTTTGTTGTTGGTTTATTTTTGCAGTTTATCAAGTACAGA
This sequence comes from Liasis olivaceus, assembly GCA_030867105.1. Taxonomy (NCBI): domain Eukaryota; kingdom Metazoa; phylum Chordata; class Lepidosauria; order Squamata; family Pythonidae; genus Liasis; species Liasis olivaceus. The sequence continues at coordinate 42,589,393 of CM061350.1, read as the reverse complement.
AGCAATATTTGAAATAATACTTTACTATATTCCCCTCAGTATTGAAACACACTGATATTCTTCAGTAGTAAACAACTGCACTTTATGATCATATTATAGTTTATATTTTTGTAATATACCCCAAAATATGGCAATCCCTTATAATACATGCCTACCTTTTCTCCTCTGTTTTTTGAAGTTACACGTTCTGCTTCCTTATCACACTTGTTACCCAGCAGTATTATGTCCGTATTTTCACCTGCTTTCTATAAATAAACAGAATATGAATTATCAAGACATTAAAATATAACACATAGCTGTATTCTATTTTTATTCTTTTGCATCATATAATATGTAGATCTTCTCTATCTGAAAAATAAAATCCTACGAAACCCAAATAAATACAGAAAATGTAAAGCTGAGGAAAACCTCAACTGATCAAAAGAACAAAAGGTTGAGTCTCGGGAGTATTATGGCCTCACTCCTTTTTTGCTTGCAGTATAATTATTATAAGGAAATGGCCAGTCTTTAACCCATTCTGGCATTGCACTAATACTATGAACCTTGCAACATTGCTACAAATTTTTAGGAAAACTCAAGCCAACCCAGAAACCAACTATTAAAAAATAGTCACAAATTAGAAATGATGGTGCATGAAATATTTTTAAAACAAGTCACCTACTACTCAATACAGTACTGACCAGATGAGTTAGCCATCACCTATAGCAAACAAAAAGAACAGAAATACCACGGGTATCTTTTCACAATACACATAATTTCATGGGGCAATGAAGATGATCAGTCTTCTGACTTTACAATACTTTAATTTTTAATTCTTAGATCAAGACAACCAACAGTTAAATATAAATCTCCAACTATATTCAGCCATTCCCATGAAGGGAAGGGTGCAGCTGCTTTAAAGTATTATATATCAGTGCTCTGCATCCCCCATGCTCTGAAGCACATTTTGGGGCCTGAGTCCAAAGTGCTGTATTGCCTAATATGTAACCATCCCACACTAGAAATTTTGCACATGTTGGGTTAATATGTCAGAAAGCAATAATGGAAATCTACAGCACCCACAAACCACTGAACCCATTATGAAAGCCTTTGCCTTCAGTTTCCTCACTTAGCAGATTTACCTTGAAACTGTAAGTTATGTCATGACAGAGCCTGACTGTCTTAATCAAAACACATGCTACTTCACTAAGGATGGGAAAGAATCCATTGTTCTAGCCGCAGTAAGGCAACCTACAAATACAGACACACATATTATGGAATGAAGCCCCATTAAACTTGGCTGGGCTTTCCTCTAGGTGTATAGACAAATAAGTAGTAAGCAGGTGCTTTAAAAAGTATTTGTGAAACAGGAATCTATTGTTCCAGCAAGGGAAACTGCCCTAATTCTAATCATTTCTTTACAAGGTTATTGTGGGAGTTTACTTTCAACTGACTGAGTTAGATTCATTCTTCCTGTTGCTTCCTGACAACTGAGAAATCCTTTGAAGTAAAGGTAACAAAAAGGCATGATGCTTCTCTAGGACAGTAATATACAATGGGGTATATAATGGAAACTTTCTCCTTTGAAGAAGTTGATAGCATACACACACACACGCACTCACAGACATTTAAAAAAATACAACAAGCCTTCAAAGCAGAAAGACAAATTTAAATGTACTATATGAATATTATGGATGTATAAAACAGGAATGTGATTTCACACATGCTTATTTTATGCATTTTATGCAAAAAGGTAGTCCTTGACTTACAACCATTTGTTTAGTGAATGTTCAAAGTTACCATGGCACTGAAAAAAGTGGCTTATGACCAGTCCTTGCACTTACAACCATCACAGCATCCCCACGGTCATGTGATCGGAATTTGAGTGCTTGGCAATTGGCATGTATTAACAACAGTTGCAGTGTCCTGGGGTGACATGATCACCATTTGCGACCTCCCCAGCTGGCTTCCAACAAGCAAAATCAATGGGGAACCGTATGATTCACTTAATGACCACGGTGATTTGCTTAACAACTGCCTCAAAAAAATGTAAAATTGGGTGCAGTCATATGATGCCTCCTTAATGACTGCACTGCTTAATGACAAATTTTCCAGTCCCCATTGTGGTTGTAAGTCAAGGACTACCTGTATGTAAAATGGAAATGGGGTCTTATGGCTACAAATTTTACATATTTCATCCATGCATAAAATGGCCAACTCAATGCTATGTATATGCAGGAGGATACAGCATACAGGTGTTTTTTTTCTGTTTCTGTCTGAAATCTGTTAAATCAAGATCTGTTAAAGGTTTACTGTGTATTACAAAAACAAAATCTGGAATTTGAAAGTTTATGTGTACTGTAAATTAGCAATGACCCGCCCAAAGTATGCAGCTTTTCCACCTTCTTCAACATGTATAGTTCCCATTTCCCACCCAAGGATTCCAAGGGTTGAACTGACCCTAAAAAATAGTGTCATATTGCCCCTAGATTAAAAAGTCTATAGAAATCACACGCTCAGCCTAGACGTTTTAAATGGAACTATGATCTTGCTCAAGCCTAAAACCAGGAAAGTTGACATAATTAACATCAACATGTATAACTCTTAGCAAAAAGGAGGAAATGTAAATAGAACAAAATAAAATGACTACTTGTATTGCATCTTTTAAATTACATGGGTACCTCTGCATTAGCACAGTAATCTCATATATTTTAGCCTAAAACAGAAAGGTTTGTCCCAACATGCAGAAAAGGTGCAAAGGAACAACACTGTTATTCATGACAGTCAACAGTTATCAGTAGCCTGCATATCTACTCATAACTGCATTGTTCAGTTTTAGCACTAGAGCACTAGGCAAGATTTATTAAGGTCTGCCATTCCATCTTTTCTAATTTACTCAACTAATCTCATTTCATAACTGCAGCTGATGTTCAGGATAATGCAGTTTCTAAAATGAAGTAAGCTCATTATCAGAGTACAGACTTAAAATAATGAATCAATCTAACCTGTATTAATAGACCAAAATGTTGGTTGTTTCAGCAGGCACTGGAGCTTTAACTCATTAAAGTCAATGGCTCCCCTACATAAAATTATATGACTACATTCCTAAAACACAGCATTGTAAATAGATAAGTATATCATATAATCATTTGTGATAATTAGAAAAGAGATTTCAATTTTATTTGCTTCCTAAAAAAAATTTGGCTAAATTTTTTTACATTTGAAAATCAAATGTTGAACATAAGATTTTCCCCTACTTTTTGGATCTGTGTATCTTTATTTAACTTCAGTTATAAATTTTAAAGTGCTCATATCAGAAAATACATAAAAATATTTTTTTCCAGAAAAATACATATTACTTCAATTAAAATCTTGAAACAGATTCTTTCATTGTGTGGTGCTATTTGCACAGTTCAGATAATCAACATTAGTTTGAGAAATCTAAGACAAATTACTTAATTTGGTTTTTTCCAGTTATTCCTTAAACCAAGGGCAGGTAGTTTCTTCATTACAGGAAAAATTGAGACTGATTTTTCAGCTCTAAAAATTAAGAACAATCAACTGATATTCTGGGTTGCTTATGAGTATCACCACGTTTTTTATCAGCCACTAGGAGGAGTAGTTCAACAACATGAACATTAGTATACAAAAGTAATTGATTACATATAGAGGCTCAGTGCAAGGGAAGCCTTGATTATCTGAAAAATTTTGGAGCCCAAGCAGATCTGCTATTTAATGTATCTTTGCAATAAACAGGCAGAGAGAAGTGATTTCACACAAAAACTAGCAGCTCTTTAAAATATTATTAGTGGAGCCTGAAGGAACACCCTCCTCTGAAGGTATTCTTTTTGCACTGAGATAAAATCCCTCTAGTATCACCAATGGTAAATTCTTTCAATAGCACCATGCTTTTAGTTGCTTATCTGCTTTTTATCCTTATTTTATCTTCTTATTTTTTTAATAAATGTTTTATTCCCTGATTGTTAATCACTCTGAGGTTTCTGTTTAGAGAGTTTAAAGTTCACACACTTAGTTAGAAGGTGAGGAATTAATTTTGCTTAAGAACGAAGAGTACTGGAAAAACATATTTTGCCCAATAAATAACTACAACAAATATCCTTCATGGTAAAAGTAATTGTTCAAGTATGTGTCTCTTAAATTAAATCTCAGTAAAACATCCATACAATACACATAATGCAAGAAAATGACACAACAGCAACTTTTAGGATAAACATGTAGAATGTGCAAAAACTAATAACACATTCCCATACAATTCTGTATGCCTCATGCATAGAACAGGAACGCATGTAAATGCTTTCTACTAACAAAATACATTTAATTGCTTGAAATAGATACTAATTCTTGCTATTAAAAAGTAACATTTGAAATGTCCTTAAGAGGGCTCCCTAGGATGCATAAAGTACTTTGTAAGCCATAAGTTGCTAACATGTAGATTGCAGTTTTGTAAATACATCATTTGTTTCAGTTAGATTAGCATGTAATTAGACAGGTTATAGTCACTCCTATAAGAAGCCTAATATTTAGCTCAGGTTAACTGCTAGAGCAGAATATTAAGGCAAGAATATTTTATTTTAAAAAAATCTAGAATACATGTGCACCCAATGAAATTGTAAATTTGAAACAAATTGGAGGAAGTGCTTCTGTTTCATAATGAATAATTAATACATGGATTTCAACACCACAAAATATGAATTGCTGGTTTAAGTAGCTTTATAAAGTACTAGTTAATGTCATGGAAAATTAACCTATCATGCCTATTAGCAAAGATGGCTAAGGAGAACTTTAACTGTTAAAGGAATATTTCACTGAATGCAATAGCAAAGGGGCAACAGCATATGAAGTTTATTGCCATCGTACTCAATTGGGGGCTTTTTGGAGATGTCCAATTAACTCTTATGAGAAACACAATGGATTAAATGACTCTTGCTTTAATCCAATAGAATTCTTACATTTTTGCAAACAAGCCTAACAAACCAGTAAAGATGATCAAGTTGTTGTGCAGTAGATAAGTAAGTCTTTATTACAGTCAAAGGCCAGCACAAAAAAGCATTTAGAAATAATAAAATAAAGATAGTATAAGGACAATAGGTTTCTGGCTTCTCTGCATACTAATCAGTACCTTCCAGATAAGAATCAAACTGTTCTTTACTGTTATTCACAAGACAGTGCTTTGTTGTCTAACACTGTAAGCCAGTCTCGCATAATTTTGTCACATGGTATATATGCCCTCATCTTTAACTGATAAAAGTAAGGAAATGTCAATAAAATCACTGTCTGTATAAGAATTAGCATATTCCACAGGAAAAACATTACTTGCTATTGCTATTGTATGTTTCTTGACTAGAATGTTACTAAATTTACCCTGTAAAACTACCAAAAGTAGCAAGTGAAATTTTGCTTTAGCAAACACTGTTATATTTAGGGAGTAAGCAAAAAGAGCTAGCTGGCAGGATGGACGAGCCACTCTCCAATTCTACCAGTTTGGGATCTAATTTCTTGTTGAAGGTTTACAGCTTTGATATGTTGTCTTGGAGCCATTACTGCTTGTTTATAGCCCAGGAAGAGTAAAAATTCAGGGCAAGATCCAAGAGAACAGAGTTTTAAAATTATACACTGTTTCTATCTAGATTGGAATTTATAGATAGACAGTCAAGCCAACTGGGAAGAAATTTATTTTTAGCCAATAATTGACAATTGCTATCCAAGCTCTGGCTTCAACTCTCTGCATCCCAACCTCCAATTATACATCTGGATTGTTGTAAAATTCCACTAAGGAATTTGATATGTAATGATTCAAGGGTTCCATAACTGAAATAAGGAGATAAATGAACACCATATAAAAGGTGGGATGTTGATTTTGTCTGCAACAATTTAATGCTGGCAGGTACCAATCCCCCCACCATCCCCCATACAGGGAAACATTTCAAAACAGCTGGCTGCACTCCTTTTGATTTCCAATGCTGCATGTGCCATTTGTGGATTCACACTTCCTGAAAAGTGAAATAACACCCAAGATATTTGAAACATTTACCCATTTTATCTTTTGTCATTTTGGACACATTAGGTGAAGACCAAGCTCTCTTGAGAAGTCTGTAATGCTGGGAAAGGTTGAAGGATAGAGAAGATGATAACTGACAGCAAGGTGGATGGACTTGATTACAGCAGCAATTGGTGTACTTTTTGAAGACCTGAAGGGTCAGATTGTCCTGGAGAAAGTCTATCTATATGGTCACTAACAGCTGACACTGATTTGATGACACATAATCTTTGGTCTCTCAATAATCCAATTGTACCACTTGGATGTTTTAGGAAAGACCATTATTTGGTCTTTTGGTAGATAACTTGAAGATATCCCTCACTACATTATTGAAATGAAGAATTCAAAGTGCTCTCTTAAGACCAACTAGACTTGTGAGAGTAGCACTGCATCATCAGCATACAACATTTGGAATTCTTAGTTCTGCCAGCATAGAAGCAAAATGGTGCACCATATTGAAAGTCCTGGTTAAAGAATTGATGTAAAAATTGAATGAGGGTGCCAAAATGCAACCTTATCTAACACCTCTGTATCAAAATTGAATTAAAATAATGATATGATTTATTATGGTTAAAGCAGTCTGCTGTATCCCCTACTTGTTTTTCTTTTAATCTAGAATGGATAGATGGATCTGTCCAATCTTGTAATTTCCACATAAGTGACTGGCACAGAGTTTACTTATAATGTTCAATGAGTTAATTGGTCTCTATTTACCAGGCTCATGGCTAATTTCCATTTTAAAGGTAAGAATTACGATGGCCAGTTCTTTGGGAACAGTGCTGTTGCTGATGTATGTAAAAAGGGGTGCCATGATTGATGCCTACCAGTACGAATTTGTAATTATTAACTCTGGTATGATGTTATGGGCACTTTTTCTAATTGTTCAATTAATATTTGTGTCATAGAGATAGTGACAGGTGGCCAATCAGGAAATACTTCTATAGGGAATAGCAAACTGACTTAATTATCACTTGGCTGGCTACTGTAAAGGACTCTATAATGAGGTTCACCAGTGTCCTCCAGAACATGACTAAATACCCAGTGGGGAGATAATTTGGGGGTCAGCTACCAATCACCAAAGGCTAGCTGAGTCCTTCTTGTAACCATACTGATTAGTTGATGATTAATGTAGTTGTACAGACTAAAGATTGATTGTAATGCTTTCCTCTTTTTTGAATTTTAGCAAGGATTTATATTGCCATTTTAACCTAAAAGATGTTTCTTGGCATTCCTGATCGAGCCAGTCCTTGGATCTAAATCACTGGGTAAGAGGCATTGATTGCAACTGAGGATGTTAGAAATGTTTGTATTTTTTGAATGAAGGAATTATAGCCCTCCAATGTATGTTTGCCTAAGTCTGGTTGCACTAGGCAAGAACAACTGGTTCAGAACTGAGAAGTGTTTAGCAGAGCCATAAAAGCTTTATGACATCTCCAATTGTACTTGCTACATGTGTGCCTCTCTTCCACATCTGTAACTGACCAAAAGTAGAGTTAATGTTTAATGTTCACTTTAATAGAAAATGAGCATTATCTAGATCTAGTTTCACCTCTAGTTTCTCAACCCATGAGAGTATCTGTGATGGAATGGAATTATGAAGGCCAGGCTCAGGGAGATAAACATTTTCTTAGCTCACCAGAACAGTGTGGGAAAAGCAAGAGGATAAGACTGGTACCTCCCTGAGGAATTCACACTGTTGTGGCTGGCTGACTTTGGGAGTTGGGGTTTCAGTCTGGGAAGATTCTTGCTAGAGGTTGTAGCTAATAAACATAGCTGGACTGAATTTGCATTGTCTCTTGGAGTTCCTTGGGCTAGGCCTGACAGTATCAGAGATAAAGAAGTAATCCAGGAGGATATTTGCGATCCCACTCGATAAGCAAATGCCCTGGGATAGTCATCTACCACTGCCCTGTTTAGTATTTTCAGATCTAATCAAGTTGGTACTGGGGCTAAACTCCAACCAGCTGGGTTACAGGTGGAGTCCTTAAGTACTCATGGAGAAAGAGAAACACCTTCCATGTCAAGGGAATGTAAATTATATAGACTTACATTACTTGAGCTCATCCTGGCATTTAGATCATCTCTGAGAAGTTACATAGGTGAGTAGAGATTTATTATTAAGTTCTCTGATGTATTTCTCCAATTCTGCCCACAAAAGTTTAGTGTGGGTATGCAGATTCTGGGGTGGCAGGTATATTTTAATCAAGAGAAACCAAACAGTCTAAATTTGGGTAAAGCAGCTATCACCAAGTTGGCATGGTACAGGAGAATGAAAGTTTTCTCCTGCAACCTCATTGAAATAAGTAATTCTAGACCTCCTTTGACCCTTGCGTCTTTATCACTTGGTGTGGCCCCAGTTAAATGCAAATAGTATCCATCCAATTCCACCTGCTGTAAGCCCAAGTCTCCTGTAAATAAACATCATCATCATATTTAGTCAATTATCTCAGAAATGCTGTATTTTTGTGACCCCAATGTTTATCTGGCTATATTCCAGGACCTGAAGATAGATTATGTTGGGTTTTCAAAGAGAATAATTTAGATTGAGTTATGGCAATTGGCCCTAGCTCCTCACCTCTAACAAATCATACTCCCTGATCTAGGGTCTTATCTACTAAGAAAAGTTTTGGGAGCTCCCCTGTGTAAGGTGGGAAGCATCATGAGTTAATTCAACAACTGATTCTGAGTCCAGCTGACACAGTTCTATTCAGGGTTATAAGTATCTTTAATGACCACTGATGAAATCATAGGGATCAAATTCTTTGAGACATTATGCTTACTATACTTGCTAGTCTCCTTCAGTTGATGAATGAATCCTGAGAAATTTTCTGATAGGTTATTTCAGACATACAGGGTAAACAAGAATAGTTTAATTTAGCTGCAATTTCTGTCATTTCCATAATGATTCCTTCCTAATTTGAACTATTTAATTGTCTTTTTGCGTGTGGTCTTGTTGCTATGCCCCCAAATCCTCAGTATTCACAATTGTTTCATTTGGCTTGCTAGGGGAATCCACCAAAACTCCTCAGTTGATTGTTTATATGTGCTTGGTCTGCAAGGTCAATAAGCAGTGTGGAAGGATACTTTACTCCAGAAGAGACAATAAAATTCCTGCACCATTTTGAGTTAGAACAGTTACTTCTCAATGGATTTGGAGCACTGAGGTATATATTGCTTACTACGTCTGGCTGCTAGGTGCAAAAATTTGGATGATCAAATAGTTCTTATGAAATTTAGAGGAGTTATAATTACTGTTTGGTAATTACAGTCATCAAGCATAGTTTTAGTATATAATGTTATTACTTTTTATTATTCCTTATTTCCTGATGCTATGCAAAAACCAAGAGGTTTTTTTTGCACCGAAGTCAAATTCCTTGTATGTCTCATACTTGGCCAATAAAGTTTTCTTCCTTCCTTCCTTCCTTCCTTCCTTCCTTCCTTCCTTCCTTCCTTCCTTCCTTCCTTCCTTCCAGGCTCATTCTGGGAAAGTTGGGTATTATAATTCATGTCACAAATACATTTTTTAAAGCTTTTGCCATATGAAAAATCAGCTTCTCCAGTCTTAAAATATATATCTTTCTGTTCGCGAGATCTTTATTAAGAGTTCAAAAAGCTCTGCCCTCCTTCTAACATGTGGGGATAGGCAGTCCTCAGCTCCACTGCTTTCTGAGCAGTATCTGGTGACCTTGAAATTACAGAAGGAATAGTCTTAAAGCTTATCTGATTGGTCATGCAAGCTTGCAAATAGCTCTCTGAACTTGGAACATCTTTTTTTTTCATCACTGCTTCTTGTGGAGAAATAAAAGATTCTCTCAGACCAAATGAGAGGGAATATTGAGATCCTTAAAATATCTCACTGCAGTAATCTGAAATTGTAATAAAAGCTTTTCCATTCTAAATATCATTTGATAAATAAATGCCTCTTGAAAAGTTATCAATATCTTCTTATAACCACATCTACTTGACACCTACATAATATTTTCTAAATCAAAGGAATGTATTAATGCTTGCATGAGTTGTAATGGTGAAAGCAGAACTGCACTTTTACTGTGTCAGTTCCCTTTGTTGCCTATTAATCATGGCAATCTTAAGCATTACCCTGTTCACTTGAAGTACGAATGAATTACCTAGTCTGTTCTCAGAATCTTGAATTATGACTTGCATCTCAGGCATTCTCTTCTTATCTTCCTCATATAATTTTGTTCTCCTTGCATCTTTTCTATAATGAGGTGCATGTGAATGAGAGAAAACAGATGTGAAGGCAAGACACATATTCTTTAAGACCAGCCAACAAGTAAAGAGATGGTACCAACATCAGATCCAAATCACCTTTGTTTGGTACCCAAATACTGCACACCATGAGTCATGACCCGTCTAAGAGGCTGGCCAAAGGCTTCATGGAATTCAGTGAAGCCTTTCTCAATCTTAATACTTGCCTATTCTTGATCTAAAATGATGCATAATAGAGCAAATGAATATGTTATTAAAAAAGAATAGATAACTTCATGCATTCTCTGATGACACCTGGATTGGCAATGACTACAGATAATGGGACTTGGTGGTTAAAGTAGACAGCTTACTGAAACATTAATAAGGTTTGCAGTGGGACTGAGAATGATGCACCCAATACTTGGATTTAACAGAAAAAGAACTAAAAATAAACTGTTGTTATATAATTCATCTGTGATGCAGCTGCATTTTACTTTTGTATACAATCCCAGTGACACTAATTCAAAAAGGATGTAACCAAACTGGAAGAAAGATGCAGAGAAGTGGAACCAAAATGATCCGGGAATTAAAGTATTTTTCCTGCAACTGCATAGATGTTGCAGCAGAGGTATTTGTGCATTTATGAAGAGTATGTAGGAATAGAATGACTATAAATGAACTTTGGTTTCCTCTCTCATAAATCTAGAACTTGGTATCTGCCAATTACAATGACTTCAAGTTAGTTCAAGTTGAGTAAGAGAAGCCATCACAGTATTTCATTAACATATGAATTTACTGCTGCAAATAATAGGGCTTCTGGTTTAGATACATTTTTTAAAAAAGTGTTAGACATATGTATACAGTGCTGCATTATAAACATCCTATTAGCTACAGCAGTACAGCAAGGGAGTGGGGATAGGCCACTATTCCTTTCCAAGTAGTCTTACCAGTTTGATACAAAATATGTGTGCTAAATGCAAAACAGTGTGATGATTTCAGAGCTCTGTATGAAGACTGAGCATTTTTTTAAAAAAGCCACCAACATGCTTGCCTTTCAAAGACAGAATAAGCATGCCTAGAGGACACAAGGCATATGCATAGTTCTGATCTGACCTAACTCTGCAAAGTGAATTACGGAGGAGGGGAAGAGGGAAGGAACAAAGTGACTGTTATTTCGGTATAGCTGTGCTGGAGGAGACAACGTCAAAAACAACTTTATACCTACCAATATTTTGCAAGCTGTAACAGTTTAGGAGAAGCTAATTTAAGGCAAAGAAACACCCTTTTTTATTTTTTGGTGACTGGTAAATGAGAATGAAACCCCAATTTCAGGAATTATCCAAAAATAAACAAACTCATCTTTCCTATTAAAATAAAGATTTGATAATTTCTTTTACTGCTTATTAGCTATACAATGGTTTTATTTTATAAAGTTGTACTGTTTTATCATTGTTATATTTGATAGGTTCAATTATTAAAAGTGGTACAGGTAGTCCTCAGGTGGTGACGGCAACTGGGAACAGGATTGTCATCACTAAGTGATGCGGTTGTAAAGCACAATGTCATGTGACCACATTGCTTCGAGACAGCAATCCAGATAGTCCTGGTTGCCATTGTAACCTCAAGATGTACGGATCATTAAGCTGGAAGCTGTGGGAATTCCAGGTAAGGAGCATGGGGGTGCTGCAGAGGGTGGGAGAGGCCCTGGGAGGCCCAGCGCAGGCCACATGCAAGTTGGGGGAGGGGGGCTGCAGTGCAGTGTGAGCATAGGGAGGTCAAGGGAAGAAGGGCGTGGGTCAGTGCAAGTGCAGGGAGGCTGAGGGAAGGAGGGCGCAGGTAGGTGCAAGCGCAAGGAGGCCGAGGGAAGGAGGGTGTGGTGCGGTGCACAGGAAGGCAGGGGGGACTTACCAGAGCGACTTGCAACCTTCCATGCTGGCTTTCCCATTAATTTTGCTTGTGGGAAGCCGGCAGGGAAGATCGCAGATGGTGATCATGTGACTGTGGGATGCTGCAACTGTCATATGTGCGAATTGGTTGCCAACCGCCCGAACTGCAATCACATGACAGTGGGGCCACTGCGATGGCTGGAATTTCGAGGACCGGTTGTAAGTACCACTTGTTCAGTGCCGTTGCAATTACAAATGGTCGTAATTATGAATGAGTGGTCAATAAGCAAGGACTACCTGCATATTCCTTTCTTCCCTTGGGCTTATGTAGAGAGTAAGGAAGATCATCTTGATGATAATTTGCAGGAACCATTACTTAGGCAAAAGGGGCTGAAGCATTTTTTAAGCCCAGAGAAAGGAGAAAACATTCAGAAGCAACTCAGGCACGTCTGCCCTGATTCACTGGCGTAAAAGTGGGGAGGGGGCAGGTACAGCACAATCAGACTTGCAAGATTCTGTTATTATAGCCAATCTCAATAAAAGTAGTTTTAGCCTTCCTGTGGAATTGATTTCCTGGTCTGGTCTATCTAGTAGGGCTGACAGCTAATCAAATGAAATCATTAAGTTTATTCCTGGGGAAGGGGGATCACAGTATCACAAAGTTTCAGAACTCATGAATTATATTAAACTCCATTTACAGATGCAGAGATATAGAAAATACATAGCTGCATTTATTCCTAGGTAATAGATTTCCTATAGGAAACATGGCTGAGCACTGCTAGCAACAAGATGCTGGGCAAAATGGACATAGCAGATTCTGTTCATCATCTTCCTCTTCCTTGACATTCTCACATATATAAAAGAAAGAGAAGGAAACAATGGATTTTCTTATTGAATTGACTTTAAGCAAAATAAATCTCCTTATTCTAAACTAACATGGTATTAAATCTCACCCTGTGTAAATCATGGGATAAGAGCAAGAATTAGCAGAGTAAGTATTGCATAACATATCACAAACCTTAAATAGCATGTCTTAAAGACTTCAGGGGCAGAGAAGTGATGCTCCTTTATTAAATCTTAATCTGGAAGAAGTGAGTCTCCCAAACTAAGAGTTTTTCCTTTTGCTTCTTTGAAGCTTGTTTCAATGTTGTGCTGGTGCAAAAAAAGCACCACTGGGTCAGTGGAAGTTTTGTCACCCTTGGTAAAAGGTAAAGACTTCTTGAGTTGAGTTCAGCTCCTGATAACTACATGGGCACGTTCATGTTTTCTCGGTAATAATACATAAATGTTCTGCTATTATTTTTTTTCCAAGATGAATTCTGGGCTAGCCGATACACCTGGGATTCCCTGGGATTCTTCCATTGGTCAACATTGCTCAGCATTTTTCAAGATCACCACTGCTATGAAGTAAGTAATATGGGTCAATATCTAAGAAGGAAAATATAACTAATGTATAAAAACTGAATACTGTAACCATGAGAGGCATTAAAAAACATAGCACTATTTCATCAGAAATGGAGACCAACTATTTATGACTTAAAGAGCATTCCCAATCTGTTGTGCCACTGTACTGCTGGAACATCAATGCCAGGTGGCACGTACCTTAAATATGTGACATTTTGGACATTTGTGTAACTATATGGCAACCATTTCCCTATAGCCACCCTTGTGACTAAGGCATCTGTGTTGCTTGTTGCTCGTAATGCTTTGCCAAGGAGCCCTCCAGTTGGATAATGCACGTTACGTTTGTTCTTACTCTGCCTTTCTGCATCCTCCCAGCTGAGTGTCTCAGATTCTAACAACTGTACTACTCTACTCATGGCCCCTGAGCTTGACATGCTTTCATTCCTATCACTTCAAAGTCCCAACTGCCCTAATTTTTAAGTCGCAATTAACATAATTTCAGTGAGCGCAATTATTTATTTTTCCTTCAATCCACAAATATTTCTTTGTAAAGGCAAACAAGAATTATTTGATGTTCTATTTGTGCTTTGTTACAAAAGAAGATTTTCCCCCAAACTTTTTGAAATACTCCCTGTGTGCCATTTAAGTCCATTGACATGCTACCTTGGGTTAGAAAAGAGATTTTGGTCTAGTTCTGAGAAGGATAGTTGATAGCAGCAAGTAATGAGTGTCAAAAAAAAATTTTTTTTGAGACAAAAAAGATTTTTTTCTGAGACAAATTAAGAGATATAAATCTACACCTTAGATAAGTATCTATCTGAGAAACTGCCATGGTTTATACCAGCAGTCTTTTACATATTTAAATAACCTTTATCTTTCATTTTCCTATAATTAATTTTTGCACATTTCTATGTCTATGTTTTTCTCCTTTTGGAACTGAAGTTAGTACAGTGGGACCTCGCATTACGAATTTAATCCGTTCTGTGACTCTGATTGCAACTCGATTTGGTCGCACCGCGAGGCAAATTTTCCCATAAGGTTCAATGTAAATACGGTTAATCCGTTCCACCCTCCGAATTTGGTCGCGCTGTGAGGCAAATTTCCCCATAAGGTTCAGTGTAAATACATACGGCTCTGCATTTTCTTTGGAGCCATGCTGACAAGCACACCAAAAACCTTCCAAACGCCACAAAACACACCAGAAGCCTCACCGAACGTCTCCTTGCTACCGTGATCTCGCCCACAGGAAGCCGCGACCACGTGGCAGCAGGGCAAATGGCCGCAGATCCGGTTCGTAGCGCGGGGCGGAGGTCGCACGGCGAGGTAAATTTTGGGGGCCGGAGCTGATCGTATCGCGAAAAATTCGTAAGGAGGGGTGTTCGTAACCCGAGGTACCACTGTATATAGCTATACAGGTACTTCATGAATACTGAAATTATCTCTATATACCCAGGCATCCATATCATTTTATGGGAGATACCACACAACATTTTCCGTGAGGGGCATATGTATGCATACGTGTGGCCTCTCTGCCTGCACTAATCAAGGTGGGTGGGGAGTGGAGAGAACAAAGAAATAATTGAGTTCAATAACTGAGTAGCCAGATAAATTGGTGCACAGATGGAAATGCTTATGAAAAGAAACATGATTTCAAGGAAGTGTTGCTCTGCTCCAAAACTGTTTGAGTAAAAGATAAAGGAACCTTGTGGCCTCATTAGCTTCCTTGAATCTACTGATTATTATTATATAATATATTTTGTGTCCAGAAGAGCAGAAGCTTACCTCATATATATCTTTCATCCAGTGTGCAATTCCTTGAAAGCTTTTTGCATTTGTGATATCATAAACAAGAACAAATCCATGCGCTCCTCGGAAAAAACCAGTAGTAAATGTATGAAATCTTTCCTGGCCAGCAGTGTCCCTAAAATGCATTATAATAAATAATTTAGCACTACTTTTCACTGCAAAACTGTGGACAAAGAGCCACAATGCACTCAGTGCAATTCTCTATGAACATAAAAGTAGAAGCAGTGCTGACTAGTGGAAATTCTGATTGATCCAGTTGCTTTTCCTTTGACATTTATCTCAGCACTTCTACACTAGAGATTTGTTCCAGAGCAGATGCTTTGCAAAACTGGAACTATGGGTATAGATAATATTCTTACCCTTAATCTGAAGCCTTGCCCTATGAAGGAACAGGGCAGATTTTTCTCTTCACCCAGTTTATGGCCTACTTTGCATATGCTAGAGCCAGTCTAGTGTAGTGGTTAAGGCACCAGGCTAGAAACTGGGAGACAGTGAATTCTAGTCCCACCTGAGGCATAAAGACAGCTGGGTAACCTTGGGCCAATCACTCTTTCTTAGCCCTAGGAAGGAGGCAATAGCAAACCACTCCCAAAATCTTACCAAGAAAATTGCAGGGACTTATCTAGGCAGTTGCCAGGAGTCAACATTGACTGAAAGGCACAATCAATCAGTCAATCAATCTGCATATACTGCTAGGCATGTAAATATATACATCTTGATGTATACAGTACATCATGAATATCTCTATATTCAAGGAGGACATGGTTTAAATGTAAATGGTTGTTAAGGAAAAGATGTTGGCCCTGTAAGGTAGACCAGACTAAGAAACAGACATGTAGGCCTGAATCTACTTTTATCAGAACTCTCGTTACTAGCTATAGTAACAGAATCTTGCAAGTCTGAATGTGCTCCCCTCCTCCCTCTTTTATGTTCATGTGAATGGGGATTGGGGCTGTCTGAGATGTTTCCATAAATCTCTTTCTTGGTCTGGCCTCAAGCCACATTTATCTGTAGATCTTCCCTCTGTTCATCAAGGGCATCTTTTATATTCTATACAGAATGTGGCTGCCATGTGAAGCCCACAAGCATTCTTAGATATAAGATGATGCCAGAAACTGGTTGTGTGTGTGTGTGTGTGTGTGTGTGTGTGAGAGAGAGAGAGAGAGAGAGAGAGAGAGAGAGATGCTAGAATTCTACATGAAATTATTTTTTTAATGTTTAAAAATTAAGGAACTCAGATGTGGTGGAGGATCTGGCAGACACCAATAGAGGTGTTCACAAGAACATTTGGTGCCTACTAGAACATTAGCAACATTAATCCATTGGACAGCATGCATCTGGAAACAACAATATGTTCACTATTTTTTGTCTCTACTAAAGATTATTGACAATCAAGTCTTAGAAGACTAAAACCAGATACTAACTACATTCCTTACAAAACTTACCATATTTGAAGTTTCATAGTTGTATTATCACATGAAATTGTTTTCACTTTGAAATCAATGCCTAAGAAGGAAAACACAGACCTATTAATGTAACTATTAATAAGAAAACAAATCAAAAGACAATAGCTGAATGAAAAAAAATAATCTTATCAAGCAGAGTAGACAGTAAAAGAGCAATTTTCATATAATCAGAAACTCCACAACTATATTTTCCCATTGAGAAATCATCTCCTCAGAAACATTCTGCAGCACACTATAACTGAATTAAATGATCTTTTTGCATTTAATGCATATTTAGATGTATGGTTTAGTTTAAGTTCAACAAGTGATCATTTTATTAACACTTCGGTTACAGAAAGACAAATAAAAAACTAAAAATTATTACTTAAGCCCAATACATTGATATTTCTGCACAATATTATGTATAAAAAAATAAGAATAAAGTATTCCCTCATTGTACGGAGCCAGCTGTACAATTTAATGTTTGAATTCTTTCTGTGCAATAGCTGAGGCAGCATCTGAAAGGGGCACAATATGTGGTGAAAACAGGAAGGTCACTTTCAAAACACTGAGCTGGAAATGCCTAAAAATAATAACTCAATGGGGGATTTCCAGTCCTACAGAAAACATTTTATATTTGACATAAATTTTAATAATAAATTGACAGAAGCATTTTTATTTATAAAAAGACAACTAAAGAGTGCTGAATCAGACAAAAATTTAATCTAAATTAAAATAAGGCATATTGACTTCTTAAATCAACTTTACATGTATTGACCTAAAAGGTCAATGAATGTTAGTGAAAAATAGAAGTCAATAAGCATTGCATGCATGAGTTATTCATAGCTTTATATAAAATTTCAAACAAATTTCACAAATGGACAAGGTTGATGTGGGGGAAGAGAGAAAGAAATAGATCACCAATTGTACCACCAATAGTATGAAGCAATCCTATGGCTTGTCTATAAAAAAGCTAAACTCATTATAATGTCTCTGCCTTAATTTTCATCCTGCCTTCTTAATATTATTATAAATACAGTACACAACAACCCAAATCTAATTCTAAGAGGCACACTTAGATGTCAACTATCTTATCCCTTCCAGTCTGGATGAATTATCAAGTACGACTGAGAGCTTAAAAAGAATAATAACTGGCACAGTATATCCCCCGCTTCTAAGCAAAATGTTCCTTTCCAGAATATTGGGTAGCTACTAAACTGGAGATGAAACTTCAAGTTCACTTCAGAAAATTCAAGAGGGCTATTCCAAGTCCATCTCCACATATTTTGCTTGTCTTTTTTAAGCTAAGTCAGTCAAGATTCCACAGCTAACTTGCATGCTAAAACAGGCCCTTAAAAAAAAGATGGGATTTTCTTATATATGTTGGTAAATATACACAGTTTTCTATACACCTCAGGTTCTCCCAAGCATATTGATGCATCTCTTATTCCTCCATGGCCCTACTTTGGCTCCAAATCCTGCTTGAACCCACTGAGTTTGCTGTTAAACAGAAGTGATATTTAACCTCCTGTCTTTTTATCTGTTCTTCTCCCTTTTCTTGCTTATCAACTTTTGGGTGGAAGTGTTCCAGCTTCTGGAGAGAAGGAAATACTGTACCATTGCTATAACAGCTGAAAAAATTACTGTACTCTATGCTAGGGTATATTTTCTGCAGTAGAAAGTTAATGCATCTCTCTTTTTAAAAATCTGGCTAGTGTTCAGACAACATCAGTTCTTCTGCTTCCTGCTCCACTTGGCTATTTGCAAATAAAGAGGCAACTCTTACGAGGTTTAAGAACGGGATAAAATAACTCTAAGTGAGGATGGAACAATGGAAAGGAATTGAGTTTACAGAGGCTTTTTTTATTCTAGCATTGTGTGCCTGACCAATATATTCCTAATACAAATCAGTACTGTATGTACAAAAATGGATTTTTTTACTTATACCTATGTGTGCAAAATGATTTTATCTTTCCTTGCACACCAGTGTTGCATATATGAATGAAGAGAATGAATGGGTGATGGGTGAACTTGCACAACAGTATCTAATATAATTATATTCAACACACAATGCTGAAAGATAGCACAGATTGTTTTTCCCTCTTGCTATATTCTTTTCCAGGCAGACCAAGAGGGGCAACAAGGCCATGCTGTTAGTCACAGAGACTACCTAAATAGTTGTTTCTCCTTTTATACTTTGACAGTCGCAAAAAGCTACCCATCAAGTTAGTCACTTTCAAATCCAGAACAGTATTTATGCAGATTGCACAAACTGATTCTCATAACGGACCTTACTGATTTGGGAGCCTATCAGCATATGATCCTCTCAGAGCTGTGAGGACATGTCTGTATTTGCTCCACACCTATCAAATCACAACTGGGTTTAAAACAGGAACTGGCCAGATCAAGAGGTATCACATAGTAGCTGTGAAAGGACCCAAGAAAACAGATACACCACAATTTGATCGGTAGACTTGAGATCCTTCATCTCAGATTTATGGACGTTTTTCAGTTTTGCAATTGTTCACTATAAATAACTAGGAACAGATCATGTACAATTATTCACTGTATGGACTGTTGAAAGCAAATTAGGTCAAAAAATTGAAGGAAGTGCATTATTATCTTCCTTAATGCCAGCAGATTATCTTGATTCCATGTATACCTCACCTACTACAGAAACCTCTACTACAGTCATGGTTTTATAAATTATAATTGTCTACATTCAAACTATGCATGATTTACAAATCTAGATGGGAGGCTATCTGTGTGATATATGTGTGTATATGTATATGGGGGGTGGAAGGAAGGAAGGCAGAATGGAACTCTTGCCTTTTTATATATTAGCAAGGACTCTATCAATGAACAAAAAAATTGCTTCTACTTTGAGAGCAAAGATAAAAGAAAGGATCCTGCTGGCCTGTAATTTCTCTGCAGAAGATAAGTTTTGCTTCTAAAGAGTTCTAAAAACTTAGTACTTCCTTGTATATACTTCTCATTGTGCTATTACAATATTCATTGCAAGAAAATATGTCATAGAATAGTTCAAAAATTTATTTGGCGAAGCAGCTCCATGTTCACTTGGACATGCAAATCTTTCTTCCCATAAACTTTTTCCCTGGTGTTCAATGAGGTGCCATTGTTTAAACAAAAAACAGTTATTCTTTATAGTCTGCTATTCTCAATGTGATGAGTCTGCCTTATGATCCGTATAAGTTTAATTAGAAAACTATAGCTGCTTATAATTCACAAAAACTGCATAATTGAAGAGGAAGAAGGGCAACCATCCCTGAGAGTTTAAGTGCTGAATAAAGTGCTTTCAATGAAAATTTACTGTGAATGCTTTTTTTGTTTTTTTAAGGAAAGCAAATCTTGAACAACTAAACGCTACTATCCACAGCTGCAACCCTCCAATATTGCTAGCAAATTAGCAACATGCAATTATAATTCTGGAATTGTGAGCAGGAGCTGAAGTGCCCCAAACTATGAGAAACAAGCATTTAAGCACCAAGAAATGACATTTTATCATATTATCCGACTCACTCTGTATTCCTTTGTCTCTAAGCAGTGTGGGGGGACTCCCTTTCAGAGAGGAAATTCTAGGGGGAGATGAGAGAGGACTTTGGAATAAAAAGAAGTGATGCCTCCTATTGAGATCTGTTGTGACTTTTCCCAAAGATATAGGGTTACTTTTTAAAATTGACACTGAGCACTTGCTACAAAGTTGTGTGGTATTCATAAGACTGCACAACTGTAATATATTTTTAAATTGTAATTTATAGTTAGGGGAACACAGAACACTAACTAGGCACAAATAACTCCTTTTATCTTTAAACATTTCAAATCTACAGAAAAGCAAAAACTCTGCATCAGCCCAGCTACACAACTGGATACTTAGTTGCTTGTGTATGATAGATGGCATCTGAATTGCACTCCACCCTCTGGGGTAATATCCAGTTCAAGTATTGCAATTGTACAGCTGCCCTGCCTATTGCCAGTACCTTCCCATTCCTAATAGATCCTCCACATAAGCTACTGACCACTGGCAGGCAATGCTTCAGCAGTCACGTTGAAAGAGCTTCAACGATGATGCCACCCTCAGTGTGGAGGCAGCTTGCAATCATGCTTTCCCACTTCAAACATCTTCTGTCTTGGCCGGGCCTGAACCTCTTTGTGCAGCTTCCCTGCTGCACTTTAATTTGGACTTGGCAATGTCTGAGCTCCGACCAGGCACTGGATGGATCTGCCAGCATGCCCCCTTTTCTCTGGTTAGTGGTTGCTGCCATTAACAGCCATTTGCAGGATGTCCATCTAAGAAACAGAACATTCCCACTTAAAGCCTGAATCCCACTATGCTTCATCCTCAGGCATTATGTGGCTTCCTTCTATACCTCTAATAAGTGGTGTTCTGAAACACCAGTTCACTAATTCTTACCACACATTCAACCACTGTTGCAACAGTTGGAGGCAGCAGTTGCAGGCCAGAAAGAACCATTGGCCCTTGGGACTCCCTCCCGCTCCCTACCCCAGTGGTGGACTACTGAAATGTTACATCTTTTTTTTTTTTTTAAAAAAACATGTTCACTGGTAGGTCAGTATTCTTTTTCCCTAAAAAACAGGTTCTCTGGTGGGCCACTGAAATGGAGGGCCTTCCTTCCCTCGCTCCCTTTTTAGAAAGAAATTAAAGAGAAATTGACAAGAGTTTTAGTCCAACTCACAGAGCAGTAAAGCAGTGCGTTCCACTGATGGATGCACCAAACCAGAAGGTGTCAAGTACCAGGGAGAGTTAGTGGAGGAGGACTCATACAAAGGTTCTGACAATAGAAACCACATGTCTTCAAATTGGCACTTGCTTTCCTAGCATGGATAGGAAAGAAAGGTGGGTAAAGAAGCAGGGAAATACACTAGTGGGTGGATATGGTAACCACCACTAGTCCAAATCATTGTCAAAGCTGAAGAACGGGTTGAAATCTGGACAACTATTTTTTAAGCCAGGTTCATTTCCAGCCAGCTTCACCATGGGGGGCAGTATCTTAAGGCTGCTGTGCAGGAGAGTCCTGAGACTGGCAACCACTGTCCATTTTTCAGACGGAGCATAACAGCAAGATATGACTATACCTTATTACCGATATTATTCTTTGCAAAGAGGGAAAAACAGAGAAGGAGAGATAACAGGCATAAACCATCTTTCCCAGGAAAAGAATCACAGCTTGAGCCGCTAG
This sequence comes from Liasis olivaceus, assembly GCA_030867105.1. Taxonomy (NCBI): domain Eukaryota; kingdom Metazoa; phylum Chordata; class Lepidosauria; order Squamata; family Pythonidae; genus Liasis; species Liasis olivaceus. Next base: position 42,567,387 of record CM061350.1, on the reverse strand, counting down.
CGGTCTCAGTACATTCTTTCATTTTCCCAAGGACAGAAATGAGACGAAAGTCACAAAAGCGAATTATACTTTTAAAATCACAATCCAGCTCTAACATGGATCCTGACACCATGCTGATGTGAGCACAGCAACCACACCAGCAACTGTTCCACTACGTACAATACCTTCTACAACTTGGTTGTGCATTGCTCTGTAGCCGACATACAGCAGATGTACACGATGCAGATTGTGCATTGCTGTGTAGCCAATGTAAGCAACCAGTCTGCAGATTTTCACCCACGCACACCCAGTTTTAGTTATGCCTTAGCTAGAAAACAATTTGTAAAAGAGGATTTTAAAGCTAGTCACATAATAGGCCTTTTAAACATCAAGTCTAGCTGAAAAGCCTAGATCAGTCCAAAGCATGCACAAAGCTGCTGTATCTAAAACCTTCAAGAATTAGCTTTGGATGATATTGCCGTATGATTGATTTAAAGTATAAAATGTTCTGATTCTTATCTATTGTAACACTGAAATGATTGCTCAGTTATAAACATTTCAGTCATATTAAATGAAAACACTGCTTGTTTATGCCTTTTCATTTCAAACCTAAAAGGAACTCAATTTATTATATTTTATATATTTATATCTATCTTTCAGGTAATCTTCTGGTCATGCATCAAAAGAACCTAGAAAAAGCTATGCAAACAAGAGGAATGGAGCAATGAAGAAAAGCAGATAAGATGAATCAGTGGGTTGTCAAGGCAAGATTTGGGGGGGGGGGGGGGCGGAATCAGAGCCAAGCTCAACAGAATAACTCAACATTTCAAGATCACAGACTCTTCTTGCTCTGTCCTAGGACCACTTCTCCCCACACCAGTTTATCCAACAGTACTGCAGGTACTGTAAGAAGGGAATGTCCTCTTCTATTCAGAATGGCCCAGGAGTGATTGATCCTCTATACCTTGGCTGGATTTTGAAAAGATCAATAGTTTTCTTTCACACATAAGGTGAGCTGAGAGACCAACATCCATTATAGCAGATCAAATATAAGAGCGCATTTATTGCCCTTGGCAAACTCCATCAGAGAGATCTCCACTAGTTTAGTTTTGACAGATATTTGCCCAAGGCAAAAACATGGTTGGAAAGAAGTGATGTTGATGCTGTCTTTTCCATTTCAATTGCAGTAATGACCTTCTATTTACATGGAGCAGTCTGCTGCTACTATATGCCAACTGAAGGGCAATTAAAACTTGAAGGCAGATTCTCATGTGCTATGAGAACACTCAGTTTGGACACAACTGCTTCCCTATCTTGCTGAGGTCCTTTGATTTACAGGTTCTGAACCACTTTTCCATCAGAATGATGGCCATTACATCTAATTAAACTATGTTCCCTTCCACACATGTCCTGCACTAATCTGGGATTAATGAAGTGCCCATGTCTCCACAATGCTAAGATACTTCCAGAGATCTTTGGAAGATGAGCTGATTAACTTTTAGCTCAGTTGCTACTCCAGAGGAGATGCTGCAAAAAGGCTGTATTTCTTCTGCATATAATGTGGGCTATTTCATATTGGTGGTCACTCTTGCCATTCAACAGTCTCAGCCAGCTGCCACCACCCCCAGGCCTCGACTTCAGCCCCAGCGCTGCCACTGCCTCTGAGAAATGCCATCTCAAGCCCCACACCACTGGCCTTCGCCACCTCACACCATTCCCCAAGCCACGCCTCTCGTTCCTTCCCCAAAGTCGTCATCCCATTCCTTCTCAAAGCCACGCATCCCATACCTGCTGCAAGCTGGCATCCCATTCCTTCTGTAAGCCGTGTCTCTTGTTCCTTCCTTAAAGACAGTGTCCCATTCTCACGAGACCCGGGGAAGACCAGGAAGTTTCTGAAGGATCACAAGAATGGGACACCGGCTTGCAGCAGGTATGGGACACATGGCTTCAGGAAGGAATGGGATGACAGCTTTAGGGGAGGAACAAGAGGCATGGCTTGGGGAAGGAATGGGACGCTGGCTTGCAGCAGGTATGGGATTCACAGCTCCGGGAAGGAATGGGACAATGGTACACTGGCTTTAGGGACAGAACAAGAGGCACAGCTTGGGGAACAGCACAAGGCGGCAAAGGCCAACAGTGTGGAGCTTGAGTAGGCATTTCTCAGTGGCAGCAGTGGCACTGGGGCTGAAGTCAAGGTCTGCGGGTGGTGGCAGCTGGCTGAGACTGTTGAATGCCTCAGGCCCCTGCTTCAGCCCAGCCCTGCTGCCAATGAGTGCCACTGTGCAGGGCAGCCAAAAGGGCATAGATGGGGAGGGGGGAGAAAGGCAAGTGGGGGGAGTTGCAGCACCCTTGCCATCGTAAGTATGGGTGGGATGCCAAGCACCCAAATTTTGATCACATGACAGTGGGGGCGATGCAACCGCTGTATCTTTGGGCATGGGTCATAAGTCCATTTTTTCAGCGCTATCATAATTTTGAATGGTCCTTGAATGAATGGTCATTAAGCAAGGACTACCTGTATTAGGAACCTTTGAACTGACAAGTTTTATAGCACTGGGTGAGTTTCCTTCAATCCTTAGCAAAAGAAGTTTTAAATACATATTTAAGGACTTTAAAAAAATTTTTTTGAATAAACAGCAAAAAGGTGATTAAAACTTTGATTTCAGAAAGTTACAAATGGACTAAGGGTCCAGATAAGTTTGAAATAAGATTTTGGAATTAATTAAAAAGAATCCTTTCTGTGGGAAAATGCTTTTGTTTTGAATTCTTAAAAATAAAATAAAATAAAATAAAACTTTAAAAACTGGACACTAGGGGGAACTAGAAGGAACTAAAGATTACAATTAAAGGAGAAGAACACTCAAACTCAACTTACAAATACAGAATGAAGCAAAATATTTCAGTGTTGGACATACTGAGGGATATTTTTGAACAATGGACCCAGAAGTTAATTTTAGGAGTGTCTGCCTCTATAGATAGACTGCATTTTAAAAGATGTTGTGGAAGAGGAACAAGTTTTACCTAACAAGATTGAGACTGATTTGAAAGTGGATTTAAAAAGAACAGGTTACAAGAATGATATGAAAAAAGATGTTATACTGGACATACAGAAGAAACTGGCTGATGTCTTAATAACTAAAAGGGATATACAAATAGCAAACCAAGAGAGTGACCTGGATAATTTTCCCATATTGGATTTACAAAAGAGTCTTATTAAAGCTTTGAAAAAAAATTGTGAGAAGGGAGAAATAAAAAAATGAAAGGAAGTCAAGTTCTAGGACATTATTTGAAGGGACTAAAGATCAAGATTCTTAGAAGTAAAAGGAAGGAATATAAAGTTGGTCTATTTGATCAAGGTTAAATAGATATGTTGTTATCTCTGGTAACCCTTAATGGACTTTTGCTGACATCAGGACTGAACTACAAGGCTTTATGGATTTGTTTGTAGATAAGTGATGGGATATGGGAAGAAGAGATTATTTGTTGTATTTTAAGAGAAAGTGATAAGTTACTAAAATTGTTTATCCTTGTGGGGATGCAGGGGGAAGTCATTTCTTTATATATTTCTTTTCTTTTTCTTTACAATATTCTTATTTTTTATTTCTTTTCTATTTTTCTATTCTCTTTTTTTTTCCTTTTCTGCACCTTCTATTTTTTTTCTTTGTATTTTTTAAAATTTGTATTAGTGTTTATTGTTGTAATTCTAATTTTTAATAAAATTACTATTTAAAAAAAGAATAGAGAGGAGTGTTTTGTTTCAACTTCATGATTGTTCCAGCACATCCTATTCTGTTATATTAATTCAGTCCCTTTGTTTCTGTCCTTAACTCTACTAAATTCCACAGCCCTAAAATTTCTATCTAGTAATCATCAAAGATTTTCCCTGCCCTGTGTATGCAGCCCTACAGTCTACATACTATGCATGAGTTTTTTCTGCAATCAAGCAAACTGGCTTTTTAATTAATCACAGGAATTTGTTCAACCCAGACTGAATGTGAACTTGCTGAAGTATTATAGTTAGAAGATGTTATCATGCATACAGATTGCAAATTATCATGCCAGTGCAAATGTTTGTGAAGTGTCATATGATCAGGTTCTCTTGGAAGGATGTCATAGGCACAATTCAGTTTTTCCCTAAAGCTAGAACATTAATTTGTAACTTTATTTTGGAACATCCAAAGTACTATTTTGTTTTGAGAATTTTGTTTTACAACTCTAAAGATTAATTTCTAAATTCTAATTGAAAATTGGGTTGAAGAAATTTCAGATCTGATAACTGAAGACTAGATAACATAGGAAAAGGAAATTAGAAAAAATGAATTTGATTTGGCAAAATTTTCTTGAACATTTCTTCCACTGTGAATCTTCTGTTGAATTTTCATCTGTGCACAAAACCTTTCTTCCTCTTTGATGTGTTTCCCCCCATTATGATACATCCCTTATCTTATTCAAACTAGAGGCATGCAAAGCATTTTGCATTCAAAACATTCTGACCCCAAAATGTCGTGTTTTACCCCACCTCTAATGAAAAATGATTGTATCTGGGCGACAATAACAACACTGATTTGGTAGAGGATAGGTACAGAAGATTTTAAGTGAGAAATTATTTATATACAAAGTAATCATGTTTGCAGTATTTAATGTTATTTTAATTACATCTAAAATAAATAAACTAAAAATACTTTTTGTCCTGGCATGGAGTATGGCTCCAGCGCATTACCTAACTACAGTCTTCTGTCTGAAAACAAAATCAACACCACACTCTCTTGTGGCAGAGGAATCTTGCAGTCTGAGAATACAAAACTGATATTCTTTGCTTCCAGCTACAATATTGACATATTTGTTAGTCTCCTAAAAATATCCAATAAAATGATTTTCAAAAATATGAATTGCTAAATTGCTGTGTGTGTGTGTTTTTGTGTCTAACACATACACACACACACACACACACACACACACACATTTTCTTGAGATTCAATTTGGGCTGGGGAAAAATTCAAAAATGGACAAATAAATATGCATGTACATCCATTTTCTACATACGATGCTTGTTGGTTTTTTAAAAGTATTCTATTGTGCTATTTGGGAAAGGAGAGTACTCCAAACGTTTGTTTTCTGCTAATATAACAGTTTGCTGCAAACTTTCCAATGTGGGTTGAGTGGCATCTAAAACTGTGGCCTATGCCTAACCGGCCCCTGTATTATCTTTTACCTAGTGGTGTATAATATACATTTTCTGAAGTTCAAGATATATAGCTGAGAAGCCAATTAAGCCAAGTCAGTTTATTTTCCACAATTAATCTGTTTTCTGCCAGGGTAACTACACTGATAATTCTACAAATGTACAGGCTTGTTTTCAATAAATCTCCTCCTCTTTCACAAAACAAATGCCAGTGAGTTCCTGTTGCCTTTTCACAGAGGGTGGGTCTATTCCCTCTTCCCTGCCCCCCCAGTGAGAGGACACTTTCCTTTCTAGAATCAATGATCTGGTGATAGCAGCTTTAAACAGTAAGCTTCCAGATGGGGTTGACTATAAAGAGCAGATCTTCATTAGCATATTTACATTAGATTGACAGAACCTAGCCTTAATTCATCTACCTCTCATAAAGATTCTGAAGCTTTTATTCAATTTGACAAACCAAATGGAAATCAATGAGACTGAAGAATGCTTAGAAGAATAGCATAATTTGTATGCAAGTGAATGTTTAGTGTAATTCTAATCCAAATATCCAGGAATTGTTTTATTTACATTATATGTCCATGCCACTAAAGAAATCAAAAGGATTCCATATACGTACACATAAACACGTATAAAGAATTTTTAAAAACCATGGTCACAATGAAGCACAGAATTAGACTTCCTTAATCAGTTAAACAAGCATATCCAATTCAGGGTTGGATTGTGGTCAATTGATACAATTACCACTCTCGTACTATTAAGATAGACAATAAATTTACCTTGTCAATTATAATCCTAGCTGTGAGCATGTATAATTGCATTTACCAGTGTTTATCCACTATCCTTCCCTTCTTCAGCTATCACTATCAAAATGTTGACTGCATGGTCTTTGAAGACAGGACCATGGGGTTTTTTTGCAGATGAAACTCTTTAAAAATATCATGTAATTCCCCAGCTTAGAATAACTCCTCACCAGCAAGAGGTTACGTAACACACATGGAAAGCAGACTGATCATACCCTTACCCTGCCAAACAACTTAGAGTTTCGATTTCAATATAGGAAACAGAAGGAAGAAAGTGTGAGTGCTTCACAATAGTCTTACGCTTACTTCAGTCCTAACTATGACTTTATTCACATTAAATGTTAAGCTGAAAATTCAGTTAATGGAAAATCATACCACTAAGGCATTTCAGCCCCCTCTACTCCCATATGACCTACCCCCAATTGTATGTGGCTCTTCAACTAAGGCTTGCACCTTACTTTTCAGCAGACCTGAAATGGAGTTTGTAACCTAGGATAAACCTTGGGTACAAAGTCCTGTGTTTGGAACTTGAAGGTGACATCCATTTCACTAAGGATGACATGATAAACTGGAGACTTCACTTAAAAAGCTAGGTGCATGGGCAATATGGTAGTGTATGCTTGTTAACAGAAATTCATAGCTTCACATACCCTAAAAACATAGTCCATAAGTTATATTGTACACAAAGAATGCAGCTGACCCCAGGCGTTCAGCCATTACCTTTGCAGATGTGCAACCCTTATGCATTGAATGAAATCTCAGCAACTACCGGGTTTTTTGGGTGTGTGTCTGTTTAGTTTATGATACAAGGAAATCAAGAAAGCAGGTGGGACAGGGCAGCTTCGCTCTCATCTATCGTTGGCTACATTGACCCAGTTTTCTGGCTTCGCATAAGGAAATACAGGGGCTGGGCTCGTCCAGCCTAGGAACCCAGTGCGTTTTCGCCGAGCCCACTGGGCGCCCCAGGCACAGACAGCGGGCGCTGCCAGGCGCGTTGGCTACTCACCGATGGTGGGGATATAGGAAGGCAGCGGCGCCAGGGCGGTGGGGCAAAGGTCGGTGTATCGCCCGAGGATAGAGGTTTTCCCCACGAAGGAGTCACCCACCATCACTATCTTGGCCAAGCACGCTTTCGACGCCTCGCAGCCTGTCCCCTCGGCCATGGCCCGCCAGCGATAGGTAGGCGTGGATCGAAGCTGGCTCGTTGGGGTTTCCTATCGCGACGGTGGTGCGGTTGGCGACCGGAGCGCCGACCCCGAGTTGACAGCTGCTGCTCGTCTTCCGCCGCTGTGCTCCGCTCTCTTCGCAGAGTTTGGGTTAAGGGCTGTTCCGGTTCCCGAGGCGCCTCTTTTCTCTAGATGCGAGGAGGGCGAGCTGACGAAGTTCCTTCCCTTTTCTGCTCAACGGGTGTGCGGCCACTTGTTTTTCCCCGGCAGAACACTTAGAGCAGCTGCGAGAAGTTCCTTCACCCCTTCCACTGGGAAGCCGCAGGAACTGGCTGCTTGTTATAGAGCTCTTGCTATAAGCACATGGCACCTGCCAGAAAAAGGAGCAGAACATGATTATCCTTCTTGATTGTTACTCGTTGCTTGGCATCACCAAATCTGTGCTGGCTTTCCCAATCTGATTGTCCTCAGATGCACTGGGGCTCCAACTCCTAGATTGACTGGGAGGCTAAACTGTACTAATTTCCTTGAAATATTTCTACAGTTAGTGAAACATGAACATTAAGGCATATCACCTTTAATTAATCTGACCTGGAGTCTGATCATTTTCACTTCCTTTGTCTGTCACAGTATGAAAAAGCTATAGGCCTTTTTCATTTTTATTCAATGTGCCAATAGCGATCTTGTTGGGGAAATTCTTAAAAATGAATTTATATGAGAATAACCAGCATGATTCTTTTTAAAAAAAATCAAATATTTATCTTGTGTTTTGCCAAGGGAATAACCGCTACAGAGTGACTGACGCAATATAAATAATCTAATACAAATATACATTTAAACTGTGGCATTAATAAAATACAGAACAAGCCCAATTTTAAAATTTAAAATTCCATACCGGAACCAGTAGTAAAAGGCAGTTATGATAAAGAATTGTGGAGCACACATCTTGTGTAACAAAAAATATGTGATCCTTGTGTGTGCCAATCAACCTTGACACACACCTTGATAGTGGGCTTGAGAGCAGAATAGGGGGAATTGGTGAGACAAATTCCCCCACTCAAATTACAGAGTTCAGATCCTATTTCTTCTATTGATTAGCACTGAACATTGTGTAGGGCCTCTGATATACCATGATAGAAGAACTGGAGACAGGATGGCTAGAAGGACTACAAGACCAAGCAGGGCAGGAAAAAGGTGCTACTTATCAATCAGCAGTTGCCACCATCATCCTGAGTAATAGATACTGAATTCCTCAGACCGGAAATAGCTGTTGTCTATCCAGTGTAGCTCACTGACACCAAAGAGGCCAATTTTCAACCTGGCCATCTCACATTTGATTATATCTAATTTACTCTGGCTCATTCCTTGGACATTCCACGTCGCTATCTGATGTGTCTTCATGCAGCGCAGACCCTTGCTTTCACTGATGGCTGCAGCAGCAGCTGGGATGCCTGCTGGATTTGCTGGCATCATTAATGCCTTGACTACTCACTGCAGGTCCTTGGTCTTTCCCAGTAGCTTCTTTGATACCTTCTGGCCTGGGGGTCCTACCACTGGGCACCATATCTGAATCATTTGAAAGCCTTTCCATAACATTTTATTGGCAAGGTTTTTACAAGGCAGGTCGCCAGGTCTTTCCTCAACCTTACTCAGGCTTGGGACTGGCATGCAAGGGCATGTCTGGGTTAGTTGCCAATTGAAAGTTGTGTAAATCTTTTTTTTCCTACCAAGGAACTGACTCTGCACTAAGTGAGAAAAATCTGAAAAAGATGACTGAGGGAGATAGGGAAGTAGAGCTGCTGGTGGGAAACTTGAAATTGTCTGCTCACAATTATGGGGGATGGAAAATAGAGGAGGCAATTAATTATACGGAATAAATGAATTGGAGGGGCAGAAATGAATTGGAGAGAAGAGGCCAGCTATATGCCTGGAGAAGCTCTGAAGCAGGACGTCAAGGCTTGGCCTTCCTCATTTGTCACTTAAACATGAGTTTTAGAAGTACAGCCTCTGTACATGAAAGCTCCATTTAATCTAGTAGCTATTGTTGTGTCATCAGCTGGAAATGACAATCTGTTGCTCAAAGAAGAAGTAGCTATACAATACAGCTGAATTTTTCTTTATGTCTGTGCAAACATGGAAAGAATAGGGGATGTACCTCCTGGATACATATCATGGCTTGGCTACAAAATCAGGCAGTAGTTAGTTTGTTGAAAAGGGAAAATTATTTTGTATGTGGTGAACACGGTAACTCCCAAGTCAAATTCTTCCAAGAAATAATTTGTTAGAAGGTTAATTACAAAGGTTGAGGGATACAGACATATCTGATTAGGAACATAGTTCTGGAGAAGGGGCAAGCTTTAGCCCTTTCTTATTCCTCTTATTAATAACCATCATCATCATCTATTCAGCAACTGAAGTTTGTCTGAGTGTCCTTTGAGTCAAGTGTGACTCCTGGTAACGTGTCCATGTCATCCATTTTCTTGGCAAAGAGTATAGAACTGGTTTGCAATTGCTTTCTTCTGGGATGTTTTTCTGACTTTCCTCTGTAGCCTACAGCCCTGCTATTTCCTGCTGGTCCCCCACCCAAGTACTAACTAGGTGTGATTCTGCTTAGCTTTTTGAGGTCACCCAAGGTCAGCTATGTGCTGCTATCTCACCAGGCAGAGAGACTCCTATCTGAAGGGCTCTCAAGTCCTTATTTATAGGCAAACAACCCTAAGAAGAGAGCTATAACTTAAACTGAATTGGATAAGATATAGAAATCTATCAGTAAGTTAATACTTGTTGAAAGTATATTCACTTTTTTTCCATGTTAATTCTTGTTAGAATCCATCGGAAAGAATCTTTTGAATAATAAGATCCAGAGTTAGTAAATTTAGGTTTGTGTACAGGGAATTCCTAGTACAACCAATCAAATGGCAACAGCTATTCTTTTCCTCCTCAGTAAATGTGGCTATTATTTGGGGGGGGGGGGAGTAAAGAAAAAGAGGAAAGAAATTGTTCAGGAAACACAAGAAGGGAATAAGTGGGAACTTCATCAGGGCTTTCATCAAATTCTGTGAATTACCACCAGCTGGTGGTATGCTATCTCTGGTAGCATATTGGTATGCTATCTCTGGTAGCATATTGGTATGCTATCTCTGGTAGCATATTGGTATGCTATCTCTGGTAGCATATTGGTAGTCGAAGAATGGGAAAAACATATAAAGAAGCAGAGAACAGGAACCAAATTTTAGGCAGGAACTAAATGGATTCTCTACTACATTTAATATAATAATGTTGTACAGTTCCAGCTTTGAGTTCTGTTTGCAATATCATCTAGTGTCAGACACAAGCTGGCTTAATTTTAGAAATGTAACTGTCATGTATGTTTACAATAGTCCCTCACTTAAAATTATTACCCTTTCTGTTTCATTTTATTCATACCCACAAGAGGACACTCTTTCCATTTTTCTTCCAACAAATATTAAAACAAAAGGTTTCAGAATATTATTAGTCTTTCTAGACTCTTCCTCCTAAGTCCAATGTTTTTAATTGTGCTGATAGCTATAGTTCTGATTCAGTACATGAGTGTCATTAGTTTGACTCACATTTTAATGTGAACTTAGCAAATTTCAGACTTTCAGACCAATACCTGAATTAAAATGCAATTTCTCCTGTTTTGCAACATGAGTTTCTAATAAAAATGTGTTTACAGTCATATTGACGCATAGAAGTGCTTATATATGTGACAATATATACAAAAATGCAACATATTAGGAAAAAGTACTTACAGAGAGATAGAGATAGAGATAGAGATAGATAGATAGATAGATAGATAGATAGATAATTAAGAGAAGCATGCAGACAAATAGATAAAAAAAGGCTACCCAAAAGTAGCATGAAATGCAATAGCAAGGTGCTAGTCAGTTCAAGATACAGAAATAATACAGTATGTCTCCTGAAATATCTGCATTAATTGCCAGTTTATTTAGTAGGCCTAATTTAAGTTATTGATGTTAATCTTTAAAGTTTAGATGTCTTAAGACCTGGCTGTTTGAAGGGCCATCTCATGTATCACAAACATGTCTGAGTGTTAAGATTTGTAAGAAAGAACCTTCTGAAGATGCCTGCACTATCAGAGGCTTATTAACCCAGCCCATGGGAAAGGGACATATGCTTTGTTCCAAGGCTATAGAATGAGCTGCCTGTAGAACAGGAGCCAACATACATCTCTTTCACCAGGCCTTTAATTAACTTTAATGAAATTGCCATTTTATTTTATTTTTTTATTTGTTTGTTTAAACACTTTATATGACTCCCCATCTCACAGCAGTGATTCTGGGTGGTTTATTCTGGGTGGTTTATTAAAGAATAAACAAAAACAAAAACAAAAAACAATGGAATTAAAGAACCAACAATCCACTTAACATATGGAATTGAGAAAAGCATCTTTCCCAATTTACAAGCAGCAAAAGCAGTAATAAAACCAATCACCCAGCAGAGCTCACTTAACCTCCTGGCCCAAATGCCTGAGGGACCAGCCAGGTCGTTAGTGCCTTGCAAAAGGCTAACATGGTTGGGGCCATTTGGATCTCCCAGATGATGTGGTTCCACGGAGCAGGCACTGTGACAAAAAGCATGACTCCTGGATCTGCCAAAATGATGCTGCTCGATAGCTCAGACTGGAAACACGCCCACCCTGTTGGTTCTGGTGGGGTGAACAAAAACAAGAGATAGGCAATCCCACAAATAGTCTGGCCCTGTGCTGTTTATGATTTTATAGGTAATAATTAGCAATTTGAATTGCACCCAGAAGCACCCTTGGAGGCAATGCAGCTCGCAGAACTGCAGTGTTACAGGAGTGTACCATGACACTTCCCATGCTGCTGCATTTTGCATTCCAGTTGCAGTTTCCAGATGCTCTTTTCAAAGGCAGCCCCATTACAGTAATCCAGATGGGAGGTGACTAAGGCATTAGTTACCATAAGGCCTCCCAATTCAGAAATGGGACAATTGGCAATTTACACCTGTGCAAAAGGCTCCTGGCCACAATTGCCACCTGCTCTTTGAGCAGGAGTTGTGAGCCCAGGAGAACCCTCAAGTTGTGCACCAATTGTGTCTTGGGGGAGGTAACCCCATTCAGAGTTAAAGATGGAAAAAGTCCAAATCTACAGTCACTTGGTCTTGCCAGGATTGAGTTGAAGCCTATTCTCCCTCTCATCCAAAGACTCCGGACTCCAGGAAAGAATCTTGACACCATTACTTAATCAGCCCAGGGCAGAGATGCACATCTGGGTGTCATCAGCATACCAGTGACACCTTACCTTATGTCAGTGGATGACCTCCCCCAATGGTTTCATGTAAATGTTAAATAGAATTGGGGAGGGAGTAGAGCCCTGGGTGTTCCGCAAAGCCTCAGGCTTGATCTCTTCCTCCTATCAGTACCATGATTGACGGTATCAGAAGCCTCTAGAAATCAGTGAGGGTCAGGATGGATGCACTACCCCCATCCTGAACCCATCAAAGGTAATCAGCAAGCACAGTCAGTGTCATCTCAATGCCATGATATAGTGCCCTCTGGAGCTATAATCCAATCACCTTCTCAATTGCCTTCCCTAAAAAAGGAAGGTTGGGGACTGAATGAAAATTGTCCAGGTCCATTGGGTCCAGTGATGGCTTCTTGAGGAGAGGACAGACAGCAGCCTCTATCAAAGCAAGAAGGGGCGAATCACCCCCTTCTGCAAAGAAACATTTACCACTGCATGGGCCCAACCACATGTCACTTCCCCAAAGGCCTTAATCAACCAGGAGGGTAATGGATCTAAAACACAGGGGGCCAAACTCACAGTTCCAAGGACCTGCCCATCAGGGCCAGCAGGTTCAAACTCTTCCCAGATAAACAGGAAACTCCATAGAATCTGTACAGCTGGATTCTAATTCCAACTGAATTCCAGTGACTTTATCTGACCAATGCCTAGAATAGTCCTCACAGCAGCCCTGTTTTTATGCGCATAATGCTACTTATACTTCTTTAACTGCTCTGGACATTTAACCTGGAAATAAATGCAGTTGTACTTGGAGACTTGGGGATCATTCACACATCCTGCATGGTGTGGCATAGAGATGCCCCACTAACTTATAGAAGGCATGTCCTTGAGATATCACCTCTATCTTATCACTAGCTTACCTCTGAGATAGTCTGAATTTGGCTGTAACTGCTCCTGTATGAATATGATATTTTCCCTCTTATCCTGTCATGAAAGTTCCTAAGCAGATCATTCAGGGTACATGGCAGAGGAGCCTTGAAATGGTGCAGTCACGGTTAGTGATCGGCATAGTACCAGTTAGACCACCATCCCCTCCCATCTAGTAATTGGGCATTGTGCTTCTATTGCTATTTTGGCTGTGGCTGTGAGAGAAACAGAGTAACTTGCTTGTGCGATCTATTTCTTCTTTTCTGGGTGTTGGACACGGGGATATCGATCTGGAATATCAAATGTGAGTCTTCCAGGAGATCATTATTCCCACTGGCAAGGAAGAAGAATCCAAAAGTGTTTGCTTCTTGAAAGGCTCTGGAAGAGTCACGTGGTGGCCTTCTTTCCCAATGGCGTGCAAGTGTTTAGTTTATTGTGCCATTTCTCAGAGAGAGGGCAGCACCTTGGACTTGTGATTGGAATATAAATCTTCTCCTGGAGATTGAGAGATTAATACCCTTACCATTCAGACTTTTTAGAAACGATTGCATGATTTCCATTCCCTGGCTCAGGATTAAACAGGTAATCTAAAATAAAGCTAAGCAGGTAAACTAAAATAAAGCTAAAAAGTATTTCAAATTAGCTCTTCTGATCACTCCAGCATAAGCATATAGGAACTCAAGCAATTATTAATAGACAACCTGACAAAATGATGTCTAGCAGGTTATGAAGAATCAGAAATGACTGAACAACAATAGCATTAGGGTTCATCTACACAGCCATTTTGCCATGCCCTCCTCCCATCCTGCAGCAGGGAGGGAGGAAATCATGTTGGCATACACTGTGCCATCCCCACAACACGCCCTTAACATCCATCTGGAATAGGGCCGCACTATTCTTTTGTCCATACAGCTTCACTGTGCAACATTGTAATGACCCAATTGCAATTGATGGTTTCTCCCAGCCTCATCCACCTCACCAGCCATACACTCATAGCACTCTGTCCACTCAAAGTTTATTTTTTGATTGTTTGCCACAGGAATATCAACCTATTGACCTACATTAGATGGATACTCCCTGCACAGTGGGAAATATGGCAATGAAATACAAAGATATAACAAAATTGCAATATGCAGAAGTCATATAAAACATTTTTATTGATCCTGCCATCTAAAAGATCATCCTGATTGCTGCAGGTTGGAATCAGAAATCTGTATGTGGCCTCTATTGTACAGAGATTTTATATAAGCGGAAAAGCAAAAATGCACATCTTTTTGGAACTCTGTTGCCTTTTCCATTATCTATCAGATATTCCATTCTCCATTAAATGTGATCTTGGGCACAATTGCCTCTTCCGAATCCAGCTTGTACATCTGGCATTTTGCATTCTTGACCATTTTCTTACTAACATGTGAGATAAATGCAATTGTTTGGTAGTGTGAACTTCCTTTAGCACTGCCCTTTTTTGTACTGGAATATAAATTGATAATTTCCAGTCTCTTGGCCACTGCTGTTTTCCCTACTTCCTTCCAGACAACTAGCATGTTAACTGCCTAAGTTTTTAAACCATTCTGCTGGTATTACATCAGCTCCTGCAGCTTTATTGTTAGCAATATTTTCTAGGGCCATTTAACTTCACTTTCCAGAAAGTCTGGTTCTAGTTCAATGATCAAGTCTTGGTGTGTATCACAGATTTTGGGATCTTTTTTGTACAGTTCTTCCATATAGTCATAATATTGCTCCTATATCTATATCTCTATATAGATATCTTACATAGCTCCTATAGCTATATCTATATCTTCTTTCTCCAACTGATCTTTGCCTTCTTTGTCTTTTATTGTGCCTATCTTTTCATTAAAAATTCCTTTGATTTTAGTAATTTTTTAAAATAAACCTTTTGTCCTTCCCATTTGCTTGCTATCCTTAGTTTCTTTGAATTTCTTATTTAGCGATAACTCCTTGCCTCTTTTTGCTCTTCTCTGGAACTCAGCATCTAGCTCAAGAAACGTTCTTCTGTCTCTGTTTCTTTTCGCTTTCAACTTTTCTTCGTCAACTTTGCATGTAGCAGCAGACAGCCACTTGGCCTTCTTTTGCTTTTTACACTTTGGGATTTTTTAAAAAATATTTTTTTATTAAAAGTTTTACAAAGCATGTAAAAACTAACACAAACTGATAAAGAGTAGAAACAGTAAAGAAGAAAAGAAAGAAGAGAGAGAAAAAGCAAAAGTGCAGAAAGAAAAAAAAATTGAAAGAAGAAGCTTCCGATTTCCTTTGCAGCAAATATAAGTACAATTGCAAAATTATCTCTTACTCTATGATTACAAAAAAAGCTCACTTTTTCTATTATCCATTTTTTTTTCTAATAATCAAAACCACAAATCATAAGTGGATTTTTTCCCCCTGTTTCATGCAAAAAGTCTGTAAGAGGTTTCCAGTCAACCATAAATGTAGATAGTATTTTTTTCTCTGATCCAAGAGGTTAATTTAGCCATCTCTGCAAGTTCCATCATCTTCCCCAACCAATCCTCCTTTGCAAGTAGGGTCAAACCTTTCCTCTTTTGAACATATGCTTTCGGATGTTTTTTGTTTACTTTGTCTTTAATAAGATATCATGAATTTCAGTCCAGAGTTCTTCAAGCTGTATTTTTATCAAAACTAACCCACTTCATCTATTTTGTAATAATTCTCAAATAGTCTATGGATAACTAATGAATTATTAAAGGATGTGTTAGCATTCTAACTACTTCAGCTATATCTAAATGATGTCAAGAATGTTTACTTCTTTAATAATTTCATGAATTTCAGTCTAGCGTTCTTTAATTCCTCAAATGTAATCCATTGAATCTATTCTTTACCTTCAATGCATAGTCAGGCCGAGCATGATACAGTCATTGACCTGAACCTACGAGGGGAGATGTAGAACATTTTTTATTATACATGATCAAGTGGGAAATGCCTGGAAGAAAACCCTCCTTATTCTGTCAAAAGTTTTCCAGGATGGTTCAGGATGTGCACAATCAGACTTTGCAATAGTTATACAGCACTGCTTTAACTACTACATTCTAGCTGGTTTTCCTACATTCTTTTGAAAAACATAAGTATCAAGACCTGGCATTAAAAGTGGCTCTTGAACTCTCAGAAGAATCAAAATACTTCACTAAAGAGCTAAAACCAATATACTAGTTGCTGATTTTATGCAGTTAGATGGGAACATCTGAGAAGTTGATATTCTCCACAATAACCTGTCTGCAGGAATTGGCTTGATCATTTTCTTTTAATCTTTTATTCACCCACCACTTCCAGAATCACCTCAGTGAAGAAGAATATTCCTAGTCTGTAATGCATTGTTGCCAGATGAAAGCATATTTCCAAGAAGCCACACATCTTAAATAGATTCTAAAGCATATGCTCTTGTGAATAGTAAAATCAACCTAAAATATTTGTGAGCAATAAAGTCATATTTTGAATGGTTAATTTTCCTACTTTGAATGTTAGCTTCAATCTACCTGTTATGAATTACCTTACATGAGAAAAGGAAATGTATTATTTCCGTCCTCCGTATCTTTATGTTGGAGTATGAAGAAATGCCTGAGAAATGGCTTGGATTCCAGACAGGCTTCTTGCAGCGTTAAGGACTTAATTTACAATGCTTTCTAATAAATTATTACAAAAGATGATGGGATAAAGATGGACTGTAGCAAATTAACAATTAAATCTTTCTAATCAACACTATCACAGATATCATGCTGAACTGATAAACATTGTGATTTGCCAAAGATAGAAAGCAACAAATGTCTTTGCTAACCTGAAGAACTCTATTTGGATGGCAGCAAAGGGAAACAGTGAAAACTATAGTTCCTATATTGCAGTTAATGGGTGACGGTATGCTAATAAGTCTGATTAACTAAGCAGGTGATTCATGCAGTAATCCTTCTTGAAAGAAAGTGCCCATTTTGAGATGCTAAATGAGAGCATAAATGCAGTCAGGCATAGGAGCCTTGAAAGATAGAAAGTGTGCAGACCTGCTTGTTAATGTAGTCAGTGAAATTAATTCTTTGGGGTGAGAGGGGTTCATTTTTCATATTTTATAAGAGTAAGGTTCAAAATTCAAAGATATACAGTTATATTTCTGTCAAATCAAAATGGATGTAATGACTTAGCACAACAGAGTGATATTCCTAATGTTAATCACTTGACAGGAGGATAAGGATTCAGAATGTGCAAATTCTTTGGTTCAGCTAAAATGGCTCAACCTAGCTTTTATATGGGCATAGTTTAGTGGTGGCCACCTTACAACAGTATCAAAATCTGTGATAAAAATAAAACAGCTAAAACTGTACTAACAGACTGTTCTGTGATTGAAATAGTTTTTCATGGGACAGGAATAAGGAGAGGAAACAAATTCATAAGACCAACAGTGTAACAGATCTGGTAACAGGCCTTCAGTTGGAAAGGAAGGTGTAGTTGGACACCAAACATACAAGTTTGAGTCCCCCTCTTAACGATATGTTGGTGTTAGCTCTACCAGGTCCATGGTAACTTCAAGGGAGGGCCCTATCCCCTTCCAATCACTATCTGCCATTACAAATACAATACAAATACAAAATACTTTAATGACCAAGTATAAAATATATACAAGGAATTTGTCTTCAGTGACAACAGCAAGATCAACAGTGCGTTTGGATAGCAACAGAAAAATAATAAACAGTAACAGTAACACTACACAGTAAGATAATTTTTCCAAAGGAAGAAACCACTGTCTAGCACATATCGAGTCATGTAGTATTTAACAGAGCAATGGCACAGGGGAAAAAACTATTCCGATATCTAGATGTTTTAACATATGGTGCTCTATAGCGCCGTCCTGAAGGAAGAAGTTGGAACAGTTTATATCCAGGATGGGAAGAGTCTGCAGATACTGAGATCACAAGAGGCTCACACCCACTAATCATGCTTAGATAACTTGCCTTCTAAGACTTTCCTGCTTTCCAACTCAACATTTTGACTCCTCCAGAGAGAGAAAAATCAGCAATCTGTATTGTACAGCTCTATACCATACAGCATTACTACCTCCTATATATTGTAACTAAGAATTTATGGCCCAAGTTTGCTTTTTTCCCTCCTTTCTCCCAATCCCCTTTTTATTTTGTGTGTTATAAGCCTAAAGGGCAAGGCTTTAAAAAAACTTTTTTTTTAAGCTGACAATAGTTTTCATTGAAAAACAGTAAGATAGCTCAAGCAGCAGAACTCAGAATGAAGCTTCTCACTGTAGAAGGCAGCACCTTAATTACACAGAAGAAAATGCTGCCAGAAGAGCCTTTGTTAAGCCTTAGCAACATGTTTAGCCTTTACATAGGAAAAGGAGGTGCAGGACAAGCACCACTTCCTGTACAGGTAATGATGCAAAGTGCTCATTATCACCTTTAAGACCTTTAAGACCTTATATGGTACATGGCCTATATGGTACCTGCCCACCCCACCAGGTTGGATAGAATGGGCATGCTCCAGGTTGTTTCTCCTAAATGTTGGCATCTACTGGGACCTAGGAAGTGTGCCTTTTCCATAGTAGCCCCCATGCTGTGGAACACCCTTCCCCCTGAGATTTGGCAGACCCCCACCTTTTTAGCCTTCCAGAAGGCTGAAAAGAGCTGGCTGTTCCCCAAGTGCTGTGATAAGGTGAGGTAGGAGCCTGTGGATGATTCTTTTGGATGCATTGAAGGAGGATGACTAAGGCACCTGGTTTTTGTTTCTTGTTTGTTTTTTATTGCTGTTGTGAGCCGCTCAGAGTTGTATTCTTAAGATGAGCAGCCATACAAAACTCAAACGAACAAACAAACAAACAAACAAAAATCTGTGGAGGCTCTCCATGCAGTTCTGAACTCTAGAAAATCTGGGTTCTGAATCTCATGGAGGACCTTGATAGATAGAGGAGGTTCTGTCCTTTCTACAGCTACATTTGTGGGTGATGAAAACAATGGAGTGGTGGTAGTGTGCTTATTCATTCCTGTTTTGTCTGCTTATGTGTAAGGACTATGTATATTGCTTATGTCTGAAGAAGATCTAAGCAGAGCTTACAAGGAGGCCATTGTATCCTCTCACTCCAAAACCTCAGTACATAATGTTCCGTACGATGCTTCATGGATTGGATCAAAGGATCCAAGCAATATATACTTATGATAAAAGGGACTCCTTTTGGAGCTGCTTTTTATCATTTTAATTAAAATTTTCTAAGTATTTCAAGCAAGATAACATTGTCCTCAATACTTAATTGAATGCAAGAGTGCAAGCTCAGCCTACAGGAGGTTTGAGCTTCAAATGCTAACCAAAGACTACTGAGGTAGTCACATAAAAGCCTTACATTCCTAGTGCAAGTGATGTGATTGCTAGTTAGAGTGCCTAGCATAGCCAATGTCCTTAGTCTAAGAGTTCTTCCAACTCCCCCATCCCATTCAGCAATGCCTCCTACATTGCTAATTTGGATGCTTGCCAATTGTTCTGGTTATTTTCTTAGCAAACTACTATAAAACTCCTTGTACTTCAGTTTGATCACTTGGTTTATTACACTCTCAATGACTGGACATAGGGGAGGTGGCTCAGCCATTAGGGTTTATTCCACTGTCCTTGTGGAAGGTGAAATGGCAAAATGGTGATTATAAAATTCTAATAAAAAATCCATGGCCCTTGTTTTGATTCCCAGTATGAAGTATAATTCATTAGGGGTACAAAGAGTGGGGATCATAGGTATGTGAACAAAACAGCAACACTAGAAATAGTTTTGTTTAGTGAATAGTGTAGTTGTTGGGTGAATTTCAAAGCAATCATGAACAAAATCTCTCTACTGAAAGCTGATTGAGGTGTATCTAAACTTATCCATTGCTATTATAGTTGTTTACCAAATTCTGGAATATATTCTGGAAATGCACAAAAGCCTAGGATAACCTTCCCCAATCTGGATGCCATACCTTACCTTCTAAAATTCTCAGTAATCACCATTTTGGCTGGGAATTGTGAATACTGAAGTCTACATATCTGGAAAGTGTTCATGTTGGGAAAGGTTATTTTCTAGGATTGTAGGACAAATGAGACTACTTTTCTACTGGTCCTCTATTCTCTTGAATCAAGTGTACTTTTTCCTACCATTTTCAGTTCAGAGTTTAATTAGTTGGAATCATCTAATTAAATGTGAGGATAATATTCATTAATTCAATATAAGGAACTGCAGTTCTATCCTCAATTGATCTTAATTTCACTGGGTCATTGTTTGGGCTGAAATGTGACTACTCTGGTGTCTATACTCTTATTGCTGCCTAATGCTTGGCTATTTGGTTGGTCTGAATCACATCTGCCAATGTAGCTGGAGGGCTGTGTCGCATTAAAACATCTGCAAATATAACTTTGTAGTAGTAGGGGAGGTACAAGTGGCCTCTGAGGATACTAAAAACACTCGTCCTACATTGACACTGTTCCACTTATGTGATGGAGCTGCTAACTTAGACCCATTTATTACAGGACAGTGGCTTTGCTAAGCCAGTGTAGATTAACTCCTCAGCTTAAATAATGTGTCTTCTAAAATTAATGGATTTGCCCAGCCTACTTAGGACAATAATGGCATCCTTCAATGGGTGTAGTTTAATTACAGTTTGAACTAGAAAGAAACAATCCTCTCAACCCCGCTTGCTGGTTATAAATTTGGCCTGTTCCTCTTGATAGTGGCCTTTGGGATGTACTATGAAGTAGTCCAAAGTTTACCAACTGTACAAAGGCAGAAAGTGTGTCCCCAAACTGTCAGATACTAAGCAGACTTTCTTATAGTTAGACAAAACAACACAGGAGCAAAAAGATGGCTCATTCTGACAATGAACAGCTCCAGAATAAACCCAAAACAAAACAACTCCTGGGCTAATTACATTTTTCCCCCCATGGCATAAAACTTGTGTTTCATTGGTAAAGTCATGAGTTGTTCTGCCCATCAGACAGAAGCAGAATAGGACTATACTGTTAGATAATGAGTGAATACAAATGTTTATCCTGCAGAAGGTTTGTGAGAATTACAAAAAGTATTATCAAAGTTCACTAGTCATTTAATACAAATTCAGTCTGATAAAAGTTAAATCATCTTATTTAACTCTTATTAGACTGAATTTATATTAAATTAGAAAAATTAGAGTATTAGAACTGAAAGAAGAAATTACCTAAGGCTAGTTTTTGTCAAGTTATCATTTTGACATTTTTATCAGAATTATTTTTATAGACAGAAGGATGCTAGTGTAATTTTGCAATTTATGGTAATCTCTATAACTGGTTTTGATGTCTTACTCAGCTTTGTACCAGTAGTACCAGTTCTGTAATGATTTGTATGAAAACAAATATGAGGATGAGGAAGCATTTTCCCTTGTGTGCAATTCCCTCAAAACATTTACATTCTTCTAATTTATTGGTTTACCGCACCACTTAGTGCATTCTGGAGATGTGTGGAATGCCCTTACTGTTGGAATATGCAGACAAAATTTACTCTTTTTGCACTAAGTCACTCACTGTCTCCTTGAAGTCCTCACATTCTTTCTTTTCTCATTTTCCCCTGTTGGTTTTGTATGTTGGCAGAAAGTTTCTTGGCAGTAAGGATGACTCTATCAAACAAAGATGAAGCAATTCAGACAGTCATCAGTAAGGAGAACAAAAGTGGCAAGAGAGAACCACTGTCGAATAAACTAAACAGGATTGGATGGATTTATTAAGTAATATGTTACAATATAATTCCATGTTTCATCTACATAGGGATACTCAACAGAAGAGAAAAGAGAACTTTGTAGATATTAGGAGAGACAAAGGAGAGAATACAACTAAAATAACACTCTCTCCCTGCACAGAACAGTTTTTTAATTCCCTTGTTCTTCCCTTCTCCCCTCTCCCCAGGCCAGAGTTATTGATGGGATACAAGGATTTGGGGATGAGTTAGAATTTTCCAGGAAAACATTCCTGTTACTGTTCCTTTCCAGGGCTTCCAAAGTGATGTCTCTCTGAAGCTGGACATGCAAAATCTCTTCACTTCCTTGCACAGAACCCAGACACCACCATCAGGAAGAAGACGGTTAAGTTGTGCTTAACCTTATCTCTTACCTTTCCAGTTTGCCAATGTCTGAGATGGTATATAGAATTCTTGGGTGAGAAAAAACTTCAGGTAGCTCTCACATTATGTCTATAAATTAAAACTAAGAGAAATATTACTCTCCTCTGTAGAGCCTACTTTTCCTGGAATTTCACTAATGCAACCATATAGTATAAATAGCCCCAATACTGCCATCTTTTTCAGTCAATAAGGAAAGGCAAAGATGTCAGGCAAGCATTCTGTTTCTATGTATTTATGCCTGGCCACCTCTTTCTTTTTTGATATTATGCAATTATTTTTCTTTTTGACTTCATGGTGCATGTAGTTCTTCTCCTGAGGTTTGCCAGGCCCTATATTCATCTGACTTTTTTTAAAAAAGGAAAGCCAGCATGCTACAAAGCAAAGCACTAGCTTTAACTACTGTATTTATCTATAAGAATGCTACTGGAACCCTCTTGGGCCTTATGGTGGTTGCAGACTGGGCTTTGTTGGAAATGCCCATCCACCCCCGCCCTCCCCCCGCATGGCTTTCCAGGAAAAAAAAAAAAGGCAAAGCTAAGACGGAATGATTGACAGTATCCAAGGGAAGGTATGGTGGGTAGGTACATGGAATATTAGGGAATATCCTCACCAGTTTGCTTTCTGGCAACTCTGTGGCTTGTGTCTATCACCATAGCTCTTTTATGAAAGGCCAGCCTTCAACATGGCAACAATTTGTTGAGAGCCCCAACAATGTTGAGCACTCAACATTAAAAAAAAAACCTCATTGACTCAAAAAGATTACCCATCCCTGCTTTATAAATTGGGATTCAGCGGGAGGTTTGTCCTGCATTGCAACAAAAACAGCACAGGAGGAGCCCATCCAACAGGTACAGAAGTATTATCCATTTTTAATGTAATCAATCTAAATATTGATAGCTTATATAAACATGTAAACAGCTGTAAAGTGTTTATAAAAATGCTATTTTCTCCTACTATATTATACAAGTTCCAGTAATGTAATATTCAAAAAAATTGTACCTTTATAAAGCAAACATAAATACTCAGGAAAAACAAGCATCCAGTTTCTCTGAGTGCTTTTTAAGTAGAAAAATGTGATAAACATATTTCAATAGATAATCATTTATACACTGCCTTACATAAATTACAATTTACATACTGTCTGATGGAATATATAATTTCATTTTAGTATTAAGTGATATTAAAGTATGAATTCTAAGGCTAAATAGTGTTGTATATATTGCACAGTAGTTCAGAAGTATTACACATTATTGTACAGTTTGGAAAAATATTGGAAGATTTGAACTTAGCCATTTTTATAATCCATAATTTTAATATTTCACACAACTTGGGTATGTAGGAAAGTAAATTCTACTAAACAGAACTAATGCTAGTTGAAGTCCTGAATATTCATTTTGTTTGTGGTTGTAGTTGTAGAATAAATATACAGTATGATTAGTCTTTCACTAAATATTGGCACTGAATCTTGTTTTCAGTTGGAAGATATTCCGTGACTTCAATCCAGTGATCATATTTATAGGAGTCTGCTGGGAGGGTGCTGTTTCTCATACAAGAAAATCTTTACCAAACAAAACGTTGGCAGTGTCAAAAATTGCACTGCAAATTGATGAAAGGAGAAAAGCAATTCCAGGAAGAACAAAGAAGTAGACATTTCCATATATCAGAAGACACCCCGATTCAGCTTCCATTTTTGTATTCCACCACCCACATTTCCCCCTTTAAACCAAGAATTCCAGGGTTGACCACATGAAAAGAATCTAGTTTTGGTTTAGTTTGTTTTGGAAATATAGTTTTTTTGATGAAGCTGCTTAGAAATCCTTTCCATCCACTGACACATGACACAATTCAACAGGATACAAAAACCAAGCTATTGTGGTGGTATCAGCAATAAACGTTGTCAAATTCCATGATATATTTCACAACTTATGTTCATTTTTCTTACTTTGAGCCTTCAGCAGCACTAGCTGTAGCGCTCCACATAATGGGAATACCTGCTGCAACTACTTTACAATTCACACTGATATTTCTGCCAATACTGAAATTCAGTGGTTTAGCATTTGTGATCATTACCTAATGAATAAGACAATGAATCCTTCTCCATCATCTGTAGATTCTCATTTAATCCAGTAGTCCTAATACAAAATTAAAACACACACACACACACACACATTTGTCTCTATATTCTGTTTTGCCAAATTGCTCTTAATGAAAAATGTGCAATGCCAAACCTCATGTTGTATTGTTTGTTCTACTGTTTGCCACAATGCTTCCTTGTAAGGATTTGTTCTTTCAAAAATGTACTTTCTAAAACATAACTCATACTGTGTTAATACATCCCAGGGTGGGTAGGGCAAGAAACAACAGCTGACTCTGGTTTGTATTTATTTTACTACTTATTTAATATATTTGTATACTACTTCCCATTGTAAATCTTGGAACAATTTGTAATAGAGTAATTAAACCCAACAAGTTTAAAAGTTTAAAAGGGCATGAAAGTGACATGTTCATTTAAAGAGGTAGTATCCAAGTGTCACAGGGCAGGCGACCAGAAACACAAAGATGCCCTCGTGAGCTTCTCAGTGGCAGATTCAGATGAGTTTCAAAGAGATCAGCTGCTCTTACTGCAGATGCAAAACAAGCTTTTATATTCGTGAGAATCAGAAATCCTGCAGAACCTAGGAATGCTTCTAGATCAGCTCCAGGATTAAACCCTATGTCTCTTTCTTCCAGCCTTACATAGTAATGAACTTTTTATTGCTTGTTTCTCAGCAAGAGCACTTGCACAGTGTTTTGATAATGGTTTTGCTGATTTCTGACTCTTTGTACTTTGCTGGCTTCAGCCCTCACAGGTGGGGTAGGAAAGAAAAATAAAATCAAAACTGTCCATGCAACCATTCATCTAGGGAAGGCCTAGACAAAGAATAGGGGCTTCAGCAACTGCCTAGAAAAGGTTAATAGGTGGGTCATGAATCTCAGAGGAGAGCGCATTTCAGGGTGCAGTTACTGAGCGAATGCACTAACCCTTTTGGAGTGTGCCGAGAAACGGCTTTTCAACAAGCACATTACAAGGCAATCAAGAGATGCAGTTAATAGAGTTCCATTAATGAAATTAATGACAAGAGAGAGGTTAGTCACAACAGGCCAGGAAAGAACATGAGAAGATATAGACTACTTACTGGGTTTTGGTCTCTTGTAATTGGTCATAGGGATGAGGCTTATTGGTGAATACTAGAACATCTGTTTCATTGTACAGTGCTTGAATGAATTACTAGAAAATATTCTGAAACTATCAAGCAGATGGCAGCATCTATTTGATCTAGGAGTCAGACCTAGTTGTACTGGGATGGGAGACCACTAGGAACTCCCAAGACTTTGGACTAGACTGGAAGTTGAAAAACATTTTGAAGGGAACCCACTTCTGTAGTGATGCCAAGAACACTGCTATCCAGAGTTGAGATTGACTCAAGGAAAACTATATTCTTTCAGCAACTGCTTGTATCTTTTGAACAAGTTACGCAGTAACATTTTATCATAACAGGGTTATTGAGAAAATGGCCTCTTAAGATATTGCTCTAGGCAAAGCCATGAGGAAATTTAAAGTTTAAAACCAAAACAAAACCCTAATCTAGAAACTGAGTTAGTTATATGAGCATGAGTCTGATAACTTTTCAGACTAACCAGTTTCATTAAAAGGCATATGCTTACCGGATTCCTGATTTTTGGTTACCCTAGATTAACAGTGCTCTCCTCCTACAATGTATTTTATGAGCAACTGTGTGCATATTTCTTAAAAGTTTGCTTTTTTTGGTGATGTTCTTTCCATACTTACTGTGTATGCCTCGTCCTAGGGGTACATAAGGTTCTGGTCCTTCTCTACCTGTGTTGGCTTAACAACTGAACAAACTTCAGTTTCCAACAGCTGCAAGCTTGCATATATCAGCATTGCTGTCTGATTCCTAGGCTTCTTTTGTTCCTCTGATATGCTTAGTATTGGTAGAGCAAAAGTATGTGAACAAAAGAAAAGTCTTGCTCTATCAGGTCCACAGTTCAGCTCATCCAGCAGTCTGTCCCACAGTGGCCAACTCATGTGTTTCAGAGCTAGACAAAGATGGACAGGAAGGTGATATCACTCGTTTGATGCTGCTCACTAGCAGGTGGTACTCAAAACCTGTCACCTGGATTATGGAGGTAGCAAGCAAGCATCAAGACTAGTAGGTTATTACTGTCTGATGTTGGGTTCAATGTTCTTGATTGCAGTAGTCCCAATATCTTGTACCCAAGCCCAGCTGCAAGGCTTCCATCTATTTTAAAATCTACTGTCATCCTCCCTGGATCTTTTTTTAAATAAATATAGGGTAAAAACCACTCTAAAGACTGACCATCTCATTTCCAGACAAATCTAAATAACAAATTAGCTCCTCTAAATCTTTTTGTGTGACTTACTTACAATTGATATTTCTTCAGAGATAGTGCTTAGTAAAAGACAAAATAGTGATAAAATATGGGCAAGAATTCTAAATTCCAAGGAAGATGCCCTGTTCTTGAATGCCCTTTGGTCCTGATGCCTTATGGGCTGCACTAAGGAAAACGGATATAGGAAGAAGTCTATCATCCAAATCTGTAAGCAGTACTCAGGGTTCACAGCTTCGCCAAGTGATGTATTCAGCAACCCATCTTCCTGTATAGTTTCATTGGACCTGGAGCATAATTTAGTCAACACGAATCCTATATGAGCCAACATGAATCCAGTCCTATAAAATGTATCCACAAAGCTTGCCTTCTTTCACTTTCTGTTCAGCTGAGCTCAATACACAGTCCAATGAAGTCCTTCTGAACTACTGCATTCAGAGCAAAATCTTGGCACTGGTGCCTTCAACTAAGTAATTTAGTCACTCTTAGAATCCTTCACTTCCCATGCTGTTACTACTCAGAGAGAAAGGATGTAATGCCTAGAAAGCAAAGCCTTAAATTTCAGTCTGTGTGAAATCAGTAGATGCTTCTATTCAATGCTATACTTTTAGGAAATAGCATTGGGGGAAGGGAGGCAATGATATCCTTGTATCCTATAAGGTGTAGCTTCACCCCTTCCAAGGCATAGTGATGGTCAGGATTTAGGATACAGTCAAATCCCTCAGACTTTCTCCCTTAGAAAGGAAGAAATGTCTATCTCACAGCTGTCTCAATAGAAAGTAGCAAATAATCATTCTCAGTAGTCATACTTCAAACTATTATTCAATTAAGATTATTGTATAGTGTTTATTCATGAAGTGAATTAGGAAGCAAAACAGTGGGAAGTAGGAGGGAACAGAAAAAAACCATCATATTTGAAACTGCAAAAGGGAAGCAAATGAACTCAGTTGTACCCTGGTTAGTTATTGGTCTGCACAAAGGTTCATTCAGTTTTTTCAGAAGAGTAAAACAATTAAATCTAATAATACAGTTGATCAGAACCATGCCAATGCAGTAATAATGCAACTGTAGCCATACAATCCTTTAGAATTAAAATACATGAATAATTATGTATTTTGTAGAATATGCACTCTATTTTAGTTTCAATAAAGGACACAAAAGATAATGTACCAGCACATCCTCTGTAGTTTTATTTTGCAATTCATGGATGCCTTATTAATCAATGCAAGATGCATTCATTGAACTGGATTAATCCTGCATAAGTAATTTCTGAAATTTCCTGCTGAAGTTATTTTTCATTTCTGTGAACAAATAATTTATTTGGATTTTCATATATCAGGATCACAGAGATTTTCCACAGCTAGATTTTAATTTCAATGACATCTGAGTTGGCTTAAATATTAGGGTGCAGGGTTTTGCATGAGAGACTCTTCTAAAATCTGTAATTGGTGTGGAACACCGACATGCACAGAATAAATCTGACAAGGTCCAGGGAGCGGAGTTCAGTTCCACTGATCAACATCTATGCTGCAGATTAACAGAATCATTTATGGCATTACAAGCACTCTAGAATTCATTAGTTTCCCCTCCCACTAACTACTCTGACCTCTAATACTACTAAGATTTCTTTAGCTGTCATGAATTTAGAAACCTGGAACAAAACACAATACAAAATGCCCAGTTAAGTTCCTTTCCTCTCTTTCATCCTCTCTTCTCACACCCCAACAGTTTTTAATAAGCATAGGATAATGATTAAATATACAACTATATTGTTTATTTTTTTTAAAAAAACACCCAGCTTTTCACTTACAAAGACACATCTTTAAAAGAATTGGCCTTTCAAATCAAGATGTTCAAAATATTATACATACTTCAAAAAAATAAAAAAATTAAAATCTGGCATTTCTATATAGGCATTCAGGCCAAAGAGACAATATAAAATGATTGTGGTTAATGGTCAGATTTTTATGTATCTAACTGATGAAAGCAATTTTGAAAAAATTAATAATGGATAATTTAAACATTCTTAAGCAGAGATTTGTCAGACAGGCATGTTAGTACATAAGATTTTATTTAAAGTCCCCTCACCCTACAAGCAAGCTTCATTTACACACGCATAATACTGTACAAAATTTACACTGTTGGTGTCTTGTATGATTTCCTTGGTCATGCCTTCCAGAGAGTTAAAAAGATTTACATATAATACTCATAAATTCTTTAATTATATTTGTCTTAAAAAAGAATTTTAAATGACAAGACCCCCTCCCCCGCTTTAAAGTGGCATTTTAACAGTGGCACATGACAAAGTTCAGTGGTGGACATCCTGCTTTTTTGAATGCCATAAAATATTCTTTAATGTAGTGTTTGTGACAGGCTTCATTTTCACATATTTATATATACAGATATATATTTCTAAATACCATCCCTTCACCCAAGTGATGATTGCACAATGTACTATTTTACAAAGAATTCTTTGAATTGAATAACACAAATAAATACAACCTATCAGAGATTCCACAACATAAACAAAAATGGAATGAAGTTCCAGGATAAACATTTCAACTTCAGGAACTTATTAACAATGTTATTGTTTTCCCTTTTTTCCCTTTAGATACCATTCCTTCAACAAATGATCTGCTACATTGGTAAGACCAATTTTGGTGAAGTTATACACTATTAGTGGAGTTGACATTAGCAAAACAACTACAGGTATATTCTCATAGTAATAATAACAATGGCATAGTGATATGAGAAGACACTTAATATGCATTTTTTAAAAATTATTTTTGGAGTAGTCCAAATCTGATGGAATGTTATCTATGAATTACTTCTTTTATTCTGCCTATTTCTATGTTGCACCTTTGTGTCCCACTTGAACTTATGTACTGCCTTGCATTTTTGAATATACAATATTCATACAGATTACAAGCTAGACCTTGAAACAGACATACCACGAGTTCACTGAATTCCCAGAAACTGTGCTAATCTACATGAATTTAGGATTTGTATTGAACACTATGGTTCAGAAGTAAAATCTATGGCTTGAATTTATAAGCTGCTGAAATGAGATGCACATTTATAGCGTCCTAAGAAAGTCAAGATGTATCTATTTATTTATATTATGACTCAATCCCAATTTTAGTCTACTCTTCCTGAGTCCTAGGCAATATAACTGCATAGTGCAAGGGCCCTCAGTTGGTTCCAGTGGAGGGAAGAAATGATAGAAGCAACATACCCCCAAAATTCTTGTACAGCATTGATGTGAAATAGTCCTATCTTTCAGTCTAACACAGATATGGGATTCTTAGCAAGCAAGGCAAAGCCAGTTGCCTCAACCAGGCATAGGATTATATCTTGACTCCAGCAATGCAAGATTTTCCTTGCATTGCTGCATTTTAATCCAACCCTTAAGAATAGGAGAAAGGAATTTCATTGCTTAAAGCCTGAACAAAATATAGATGAGTCTAAATTCCTATTAATTATTTCTAAGTAAATATTTATATAAACATAATCAACCTAGTAGCGAGGACAAACAGCCATTTTGGAACTGTGCTCGTATTGCATTTTTCCCTCTAAAAGTAGATCCAGCTGTTGAGTTGAGTGCTCAAAAGACTGAAGCTCAAATATTGGGCAGTAACAATAGAAGGAAACTACTGCTATCCCCTTTCTTTTGCGAGCTTCCTGAATGTATCTGATTGCCACTGAAACCCCTAATTTGTCAAAAAGCCAAACGAAGACCAAGAATGCTCGATGGCCTGAGAATGCTGAGCATTAGTTAGGGGATGGGACATCAAAACATTGGAATAGGGAAATGGAGCAGGAAATCTGAAAGGAGGCAGAGATCAAAATTGAACTTTTTGTGGCAGTCCTCATTGTTCAGTCCAAGCATTGAGTGCTGGGGCAGAGGACAGGGAATCTGAAGCAGTAATGCTAGAAGAGACTCTTCTTCCATCCAATGTTCCAAACAATTTTTTTTAAAAAAAGATAAAATTTGTCAGTGAAAACTGACCTCCTTGCCATGCATGAGCTATTGTATGTTAAACACTGAAGACAGTCAGAAATAAGTGAGCTTCTTGCTTATTTCCAAGAGTCTTCAAGAGTCTTTGAGCCTTAGCTCAATCTCAGCACTACAGTTTGAAGATATAAGCTGCATACAAATGGCCCAAATGCAATCCTTTGCATCTCTTGGTAGGGTTAGTTAATCAGCATGGATAATAGAGAACAAAATAGACCAGTGGTCTGATTTTATATAAAGCAGCTTTCTAACTTCTGTATGTTCTTCCCAATTTCTCTTTCTGCTTGTTTTCATCATTAGAAAGATACCTTTTGTGTATACTTTCATAAACTCTTTTTAATGTAAAAAGGAACAGACCATCCACTTGAAGAATGGGGGAAAGGCAGACCGAAGCCCAGCATCTGATTCACTGCTTATAGCTTAGAGGAGCCACTAAGTTTTTATATCACATCTGTTTCCATTCTGAAATGCAGATTTACAAGCATTCAGCCCCAAGCTTAAAATATTATAGTTAAAATTTAATTATAATATTTGTTGCACTCACATCTAAATATCTAAAATGACAGGGATGGCACCTGACACACAATAGTTGAAAGGAAGTATAGCAAAAATTCTGCAGTCTCTGCTGACTTGAATTCTGCATGTACTGCCCACAAAGTTTAGAGTGTGTGCATGTGTGTGTGCATATTATACAGCTTAAACAGACATTAAACAAAGGCATGTAATCAACTGCCAATTTTTAAAGAATGGTTCAAGGAAAGCAATTTATTATAAAAAACATGAAGACTTCAGGAGGTATGTTGTTTCCACATTTTTCTGCCCAAGTCTTTCTACATTGCATTTCCTCTCTGGAAGGTTCCAACTGCATGTTTATCCTCAATATCTGCCTTACTTTCAGTTCAGTTTTGCTTTGCTCTTGAAGCTGCAAAGTGTATTTGGATTTAGTTGAGAACATATGCTAGCTATGTGTATATTAGCTCTCACAAGTTAGGCCTGTATTTTTTTTTTTACCCTAGTATAAAGCTAGTGTATAATTATTTCAAAGTTAATAGATTAGGAAATTTGCCAATCTTTGCAAATATTATATATCACAAAATCCTAATCTTATAAAAAAAGCATTGCACTTAAATTCTGACCTTGGAAATGAAAACTGAAGAACATTTTACCATTTTGGCAAAATAATTAAAACATCTATAATTATAAGAACATTTTGAACAATAATCAAAACTTCTTTTTTAAAACACTTTGAACAGTACATGCTTATATGCTATGGAAAGAAAGAAAACCAGAATCCGTGAACTTTTGGAGTAATTATTTTGGATTTATATCAGTGCAAATAATATTAAAGATTGGCACAGATCCTGAAAGCTGCTGTAACTGAAAGTGCACTTTTTTTGCAATTTTTAATTATGGGAACATTAGGGCAAAGTGCACAATGGGACAGCCAATTTGTTTGCAACAGAAGCATCACATCATTACCTCTGACAGTCTTCTTTCTGATGTTCGTTGCTTGCAGAGTATGTAAAGCAGCCATGGATTACAACTGAAATGGAGGAGACCATTCTGCAACTGAGTGCTTTTCAGTACCTCAATTCTGAATTACAAGTGAATATCATCATGACTTCAACACAGATCCCATGCAGAAAACAGAATGCACAATAATGTTCTTGTTCATTTTCTTTAAATTTAGTATCAATATATGGGTCGGCAGCAGGGAAAAGATCAATCTGAAATGGCCATTTGTCAACATGTGCAGTGTTCCATGCGTCTAACCTACTTGTCTGACAAGATACCAATTCATCTGAGATGGGAGTTTGCTTAGTCCTTTTTAAAAATCATAAATGCAGGTGTAGGAGTAGGATCTTGCGGTCTGTGGTCCAAAGAACTATTCTTTAAAATAATTACGCCTCCCATCTTTCCTTTCCTGAATGCATCAATGTTCTCTTCTGTATTTCCAGAACTTATTTGTTGTATGGCACACACGCAGGAAGTATGACGGTAGAGCAGGCCGGACCTGCAAGTGGCTCAGCTACATCACCTTCGAGTTCTGTCCACGATCCTTTCTCAGGACTATAACAAATAGTAGAAGATTTGTAGGCTCCCTGTAATACAATATAGGCTTGTTTAATTAGCTGATAAATATAAATTCAAAACTGAGATAAAGGTAAAAGAATAGGCTCTTTCTTGATTGTTCAAGAACCTGCAATGTATTACTCTTCAGAACAAATGTTCATACAACCTATTTGCTTCCAGACATAAGATCCTATTTTTAAAAAATGGCAGTGGAATTTTAGGGTTGAGAGTGGATAACGTGAGAAGTAATGAGAACCTGGTTATAATAATTAGAAGAACACTTATGAAAAAAAAAATCTGAATAATATCACTACCTTCTTTTTGTGGGAAGCCAATGAGGAATGGCAGGAGTCAGTTGGCTGATGCTGTACCTCCTCAGAAGTCAGCAGGGCTCAGACAGGTTATTGCTACCTTGCCAGATACCTCCCAAAAAACTATTCCTAATACCAGCTCTGACAATGGTCCTTGAAATTAATAAGATGTCCTTTTGACAACATGATTAATGTAATGTTACTTCCTATAGAGAAAAGAATACTGCTGCTTGATTTAGGAAACTTGCAAAAATGCTTATTGGGAACAAAGGATGAATACACCAATGCAGTAATTACAGTAATTCTAGCATAAGCTTATATATTCTGCACATACAACATGGAATGACTGAAAGCTTTATGACTAGAGAACATACCTTGCTCCCAAATGTCATACTCATTGTAATAAAACCTTAAAAATAGCTATTAGGATTTTTCCAAAACAAATTACATTTCACTTAGATATTTGCCATATTACAAGGACTGTGAGAACAACTTATTCAGATGTTTATCATTCCTGGCAAGAAGTCATAGTCACAACAATACATGGTTTGACTGAGGCCTTAGTTGCTGCATGGACTGAGCAGGCAACAGCAGCCTTGCACCTGTGTGATCCTGGAGAGCTTTCTGGTTTACAGAGGCACTCTAGGTTATGAGGCGGTGTAAAAAATGCGTAGGGCGCCACTGGAGGAAGACAAAAAGTGAACCTGCTGGAGCATGGGTAAGAGCTTTTCTTAGGCATTATCTCATGGTGATAAGGGTGGCGAAACTTTGATCTTGCCTGGTTATCTGGGAAAAGAGATAAAAGAGCCAGTTTGGTCTAGTGGTTAAGACACCATGTTAGAAAGCAGGAGACTGTGAGTTCTAATCCCACCTTAAGCATGAAACCTGGCTGTGTGACTTTGGGCCAGCCACCCTCTCTCAGCCTAACTCACCTCACAGGGTTGTTGTTGTGGGGAAAATAGAAGGAGGAAGGAATATTAGGCATGTTCACTGCCTTGAGTTATTTATAAAAAATAACAAAAGCGGGATAAAAAATCTAAAAAAAAAAGTTTGAATCTGAAAGCCATGATAAAGTGGGCAGGATCATCAGGGAGAGGGGTCTGGCTACCTATGCTTTAGATTCATGAGCCTCCTGGTTGGTTAAAGCCTCCCAGAAGGTGACATGCAGTTGTTAATGCTTCTCTATGGAGGAGGTGGTGGTGCCTGTTTTGAAACAGGCAGTTAACCACCCACGCCTTAAGAGGCCATTGCTAGACCCAGTGGACCTGAACAGTTTCCACCCAGTCTCCAACCTTCCCTTTTTAGGAAGGTTGTTGAGAAAGTGGCTGCAGCTCCAGAAGGCCCTAGAAGAAATAGATTATCTGGAATCTTTTCAGTCACATTTCAGACCAGGTTACAGCACTGAGAGAGCACTGATCACATTAGCTGATTACTTCTTGTGGGTTCAGAATGGGGGTAATACCATGCAGTACCTTTCTGGATTAGCTCAGGGGGGTGGAGGTGGGAGACACAGTATTATGGTCATTTTCTCCTTCCTCCAGGGCTGGTTTCAGTTGGTGTTGGTTAATGGAAAGAGACTGAGCCCAAGGCCCCTGTTTTTTGGGATTCCTCAGGGCTCCACTCTTTCCCCACTTGTTTTTAAAACATATATGAAGCCACTGGAGTCATCCATTGACATGGGGAAAGGTCTCATTGGTATGCGGATGATACCCAATTATACACCTCTGCCCTGGGCTGACCAAGTGATGCTGTCTAAGCTCTGTCCCAGTGTCTGCGCACTGCGAGTCTGGATGGGGAGGAACAGGCTTCAGCTCAACTCTGTTAAGACTGCATGGTTGTGGGTTTTGAGGATCCCCCCAGATCCAGTGATTTTCCATGTTATTTCTGAATGGAATACCCAGACAGAGTTGGCATGCAACTTGGGGGTTCTTCTGGACACATGGTTCCTGCTTGAAGAGCAACTGGCAGCCATGGTTAGGAGGACCTTCACACAGATCCATTTTGTGTGCCAATTGCACCTGTTCACGAATCAGGAGACCTACCTCATGGTAAGTCATGCCTTAGTCACCTCCCAGATGGATCATTGTCATACACTCTAAAATGAAGCTGCCTTTGAAGAGCATTCAGAAGCTGCAGCTGCTCCAGAATTATTATTATTATATTTTTATCCCACTTTAAAAAAAAATATTTGGCCAATTCCAGGCAGCAAACATACTGAAAACTTCTACCTCCTGTTTTCCCCACAACAACCACCTTGTGAGGTGGGTTGGCCTGAGAAACAGTGACTGGCCCAAAGTTACCTAAGCCAGCTTCCATGCCTAAAGAAGGCCTAGAACTCAGAGTCTTCCTGGTTTCTAGGCCAGCACCTTAACCACTACACCAAACTGGCTCTCAAATGCAGCGGCGTGGGCAGTTTTAGGTGCTTCACAATACGCTAATGTGACACTTCTTCTCTGTGAGCTGCACTGGTTCCCAGTGAGCTTCCAGGTACAATTCAAGGTGCTGACACTTATAAAGCCCTACATGGCATGCAGCCAAGTTACTTGTGGGACTGTGTCTCCTGACATTTCTGTTTGCCCCATCAGAACTGGAAAGTGACTATGAACTGGGTCCCTTCTATTAGGAAATGTCATCTTGTGGGACCTGGGAGTTGTCTTAGAGTGCTTGCCCTATGAACAGCATCCTCTCAGAGATCAGGATGGCCCTGACCCACCTGCCCTTTGGTAAGGCACTGAAGACCTGGATGTTTACCAGGCAGTTGGACCAGGATGCTGAACCAGCCCTGGTGGTGAATTAGTTTATTTTGGTCTGTATGGATTGAAAATAGAATGTTTTGAACCCAGATGTATGCTATGTTATGTATTATTATTGTTACTTCTACTACTACTACTACCACTATTATTATTATTTAGGATGGGGTGTTTTTTTTGTATTGTCTTGTTTATAATCCTCTGTGCACTTCCCAGAGTGACTGGCATGAGATAGGTGGCTATATAAATTGCTTAAATAAATAAATAGCATGCTATCAAATTATAACCAGATGACCCAGTTTTAGAAAACATCATATTCTAATTGATACATACCATACTCCAGCTGTAGCCTCCAACAAGGTAAATGCTGTCATCAAGGACTGCACATCCAGGACCACTGCGACCCTCTAAAATAGGAGTCTGCAAAATGTTCCACTGGTCGCCCTTTGGGTCATAACATTCCACAAGCATGACATCAAGGTGAGAAAAACCTGTATTCACACATTCATAAAATAATTTGAATCCACTTATTTTAAAGTAATGATTATGGTCACTATTAAAAAGTACTTTATCAATAGCATAAAAAGACAATCTTTTAAAATGGTTAAAAATAAGAGGAACTCGCCTGTTAAAATAAAACACTGCAACAGTTTCCGTTGATTTTCTTCTGAAATTCAGCTAGCGTCATCACAGGCTATTATACTGAACTTCAAATTCTTAATTATTGGCCATTATCCTACTAGCAAACACATACTGACTTTTAACAGCTACAGTTGCTAGGGCTGTTAGCAACCTATGATATGAAAGATTTTTCTACTCCTATAATACATTCACTGAGATTTTGATTTCCTGGTTTAAAGGAATTAGGAATATGTATAGTAACGCTTCTTTTTTCATTTCATAGTACAGGTGAAACTCAAAAAATTAGAATATCATGCAAATGTTCACTTATGTCAGTATGGCAACTCAACAGGTGAAACCAATATATGAGATAGACGCATTACATGCAAAGCAAGATATGTCAAGCCTTACTTTGGTATAATTGTGATGAATATGGCGTACAGCTTATGAAAACCCCAAATTCACAATCTCAGAAAATTAGAATAGTGTGAAAAGGTTCAATATTCTAGGCTCAAAGTGTCCCACTCTAATCAGATAATGAATCCATAACACCTGCAAAGGGTTCCTGAGCCTTTCAATGGTCTCTCAGGCTGGTTCAGTAGGAATCACAAGCATGGGAAAGACTGCTGACCTGACAGTTGTGCAGAAAACCATCATTGACACCCTCCATAAGGAGGGAAAGCCCCAAAAGGGAATTGCAAAAGAAGTTGGATGTTCCCAAAGTGCTGTATCAAAGCACATCAATAGAAGGTTATGTGGAAGGGAAAAGTGTGGTAGAAAAAGGTGCACAAGCAGCAGGGATGACCGCAGCCTGGAGAGGATTGTCAGGAAAAGGCCATTCAAAAGTGTTGGGGACTTTCACAAGGAGTGGACTGAGGCTGGAGTTAGTGCATCAAGAGCCACCACACACAGACGGATCCTGGACATGGGCTTCAAATGTCGTATTCCTCTTGTCAAGCCGCTCCTGAACAACAAACAACGTCAGAAGCGTCTTACCTGGGCTACAGAAAAAAAGAACTGGTCTGTTGCCCAGTGGTCCAAAGTCCTCTTTTCTGATGAGAGCAACTTTTGCATCTCATTTGGGAACCAAGGACCCAGAGTCTGGAGGAAGAATGGAGAGGCACACAATGCACAATGCTTGAAGTCCAGTGTGAAGTTTCCACAGTCTGTGTTGATTTGGGGAGCCATGTCATCTGGTGGTGTTGGTCCACTGTGCTTCATTAAGTCCAGGGTCAACGCAGCCGTCTACCAGGAGATTTTGG
Organism: Liasis olivaceus; assembly: GCA_030867105.1. Classification (NCBI taxonomy): domain Eukaryota; kingdom Metazoa; phylum Chordata; class Lepidosauria; order Squamata; family Pythonidae; genus Liasis; species Liasis olivaceus. The sequence goes on along the minus strand of CM061350.1, from coordinate 42,529,515 downwards.
AGCACTTCATGCTTCCTTCCGCAGACGAGCTTTATGGGGATGCTGACTTCATTTTCCAGCAGGACTTGGCACCTGCCCACACTGCCAAAAGTACCAAAACCTGGTTCAATGACCATGGGATTACTGTGCTTGGTTGGCCAGCAAACTCGCCTGACCTGAACCCCATAGAGAATCTATGGGGCATTGCCAAGAGAAAGATGAGGGACATGAGACCGAACAATGCAGCGGAGCTGAAGGCCGCTATTGAAGCATCCTGGTCTTCCATAACACCTCAGCAGTGCCACAGGCTGATAGCATCCATGCCACGCCACATTGTGGCAGTCATTGCTGCAAAAGGGGCCCAAACCAAGTACTGAGTACATATGCATGCTTATACTTTGCAGAGGTCTGATATTGTTCTATTTCCAATCCTCGTGTTATTGATGTCACGTAATATTCTAATTTTCTGAGATTGTGAATTTGGGGTTTTCATAAGCTGTATGCCATAATCATCACAATTATACCAAAGTAAGGCTTGACATATCTCGCTTTGCATGTAATGCGTCTATCTCATATATTGGTTTCACCTTTTGAGTTGCCATACTGACATAAATGAACATTTGCACGATATTCTAATTTTTCGAGTTTCACCTGTAATCCTATTTGTGCCAACTCAGAAATCCCCAGGTAAATGTGTTGCAGCTTAATATTTAAAGAATTTCATCTTGAAATCTAGGAATAGTTTCTCTGTGGAACTCTTGTATAACTTCTTATGATGACAAATAATTTACAGAGGCAAATATTGTAGGCAATTTGGGTCAATAATAATCTGTTTGTTACAATGAATTCATAGGGGTGACAAATCATCCATGATTCTGAGTAATGAAAGTTCCCTTTTTTATTATCTAAAGCACTCATTACTCATTTATTTAATGTAGAGTTATAAATTTTTCTTTTTTTTGAAATGCTGGCTCAGGCATGATACTAAATTACGTGGCAGGTTTTTAACTATGATAACACAGAAAAAATAGTTTTTGATCAAAAGACAGAAAACTTTAGTGTTTTGCTATTAAAAATGACCTTTCAAATGATTTCCTCCAATTGCATACAGTCGATCATTCATTACGGCCAGTGTGTGGATAGCTCTCTTTGTGTTCATGTCTTGTTTTCTAGCCCAGACATCCATTATAGGGTCATAGCAATACAGCCAGGGGACATATTCACCATTATGGACACCACCTGCAAATCAAATACACCTTCATTAGTTACAGCTTTTAGAATAAAAATTGGGTTCAACTATTTTTAGTAGATCAAAGGGAATCTAGAAAACAGCTTACCTGAAATATAGATTTTTCCATTATGTACAGCTCCTGCATGTGCTGCCAAAGGTTGTGGTAGAGAAGATACATAACGCCACTCATTGGTCTCTAAATTATAGCATTCCACACTTGACAAGTAGCCAGTTTCATTTCTCCCTCCAATCACATACAAGTTCTTGTCAAGCCGACATGCATAAAAACTAGCTCTCCTAGAGGACAAAACAACGAATAGGGCAGTTAGTTTCCAGTGCCTAGAATGAATTCTGTCGTCCTTATTTACAAAAGTTGCTCTTCTAAGAGCATTCATTGACTAATATACTTCAAAGAATTCAAAAGGGGTTTTCTTAAATGGTTGAACTTCCACTGTCCCCTTCACTTAACTATTGTTAAGAAAAGGAAATAAAACAGCCAATATTGCAAGATTTTTGAATGCAGCTACCCTTGGAATACTTGGTATGGTTCTCAAGGAAGGATACTGTAGAGATGGGGCAAAAATGCCAGGAAAAAATCAAAAGAATTAGGAGGCTAGAAACTCATGTTATAAAGAAAGATCTGCAGCTTTTCAGTTTTAAAAAAGATGGCTATAGGGGCATATTTCACTGTGTGGAAAAACAGCATACACAGAAAATGATTTTCCCATTCTCAAAATATTACAGTGTAAGAGAATACTCAGAATAACTGGAAAACTCAGAATAAACAAAAGGAAGTACTTCTTCACACAGCACATCATTAAATTTTGGAATTTGATGCCAACAACACAGATGACTGTAAAAGAGATTACACAAATTCATAAAGTATAAACAATGCTATTAATGGCTGCTCTTCAGGATAGGATATACATTGTTAAGCAGATCAGAGACATAGAAAAGAACTCCAGAACAACCTAAGAGAGCAGCTGTTTCTATGACCTTGTTGTGAGCTTTCATAAGCGTAGTGACTAACAGAAGGCTGAACCAGAGACATCTTTTGCCCTCTTGTTTCAAAAGCATGGAGGCAGAGACTTTTATAAGGAAGGGAAAACTGGAAAAGCAGTGTCCTGTATAAATGACGCTACATTCTAAGTAGGCCGATATTAGCAAGGGTGGCATGGGGAAGAAACACAAAGAAAATACCTTGCTTTTCTGTTGCTGTCTGGAGATATTTTTCTCAGTAATAATCAGATGTTTCCAGCCATCTGCTTCCTCAAGTTCTATGTCTTACCCGGCCAATGAGCTCTTTTTGTAATCAAAGCAGCTTTAGCACATGATATGAAAGGTACATCTTCAGGATACTTGCTATAAAAGTGTCATGGGCTTCTTGTAATCCAAGGGATCCTGTGACATGTAATTCATAGTGTGTGTGATCTGAGAATCAACCCCACTGTAGAGTCTCAAGGGATTCTAACTACATCTTTTGGATCACAAAGCAACTCCTTGGCATACTTGTTTGATGAGTTCAAACCTGCCATACAGAGTAGATTTTGCTGCATACTCTCTCAAGAAAATGCCTGCTTTATTCTTTTTAGTGTATAGTTCTCAGTTTGTCCACTAGACTGTTCAGTAAACTGGATGTTTGGGACTGGACTCTGTGAGCTTTCAGAAAAATAATTTCTTTTTGCCAATTAACATACATTATAGGTGAGACAGAAGTTTACCTTAAAAATAATGCACTGTTAACAGTGGTGGATTTATATAGATACTCATTAATGTTTGGTGCATCTAGTATCAGGCAAGGATGTAACAACTCAGTAAGACAAGTTTAAAGTTGGGACAGATAATGTAACAATAATAAATTAGCTTGACATTCACTTTCTTTATGGTCCTTCAAGGGTCATTGTTCTCAATTTACTAAGAGAACCACATCATCAAATTTTTTCTTCAATTATCATTTTCCCCCCTTCTTTCTGCACTACTGCAAACAGAACAACTTTCCTTGTATTACATTCGTTTTTTCCAAAAAGGATTTTTCTGGCTAACTCTGAACAAAATCTTATTTATCTACTTGTTTCCATGGTCAAAATAAATATAAAACTTTACTAAGGAATCAATATTGCTATAGAACTTCTCGCCAGATAGTCAGTTTCAGTAATTTTCAGTGCTTCTGAAAGCCTCTTCTAAGAGCTATTTTTCTGAGCACTCATTTCACTTATTCATTAAAAGTAATCTTGCACCCCTGTTATTTTTGTGTACAAATAAATAAGCCAATAAAAAAAGCTTAAAATTAAAAAAAAATTAAAAAATATTCTCTTACTTGATGGAATCCATAACAGAATTAAAACCTGTTACATATCTCTAATCAAAAGTTCAAGAATATTTTTAACATGGATATTTCTGCAGCATTTCAAACATGGGTTAAAGAACTGGAAAATCAATAAAGCCCCATCAATGGATTCATGTCCCTAAAAATGTTAAATTGGTATCAACAGATCTGAGATTAAAATTGATTCATCAAAAAAAAAAAAAAAAAAAAATTAGGGTGTACTGGACTCCCCAAAGAATGTATTTGACAGGATGGACAAATCACACAGCCACTCCATAAGCAAACCACGTGCATCTTTTAATGTTTCTCCAGTTACATCATCTACATCTGCAGCCTTGCCATTTTTCAACATTCTTAGACACTTATACCTTCATTTCATCTTTTTCAGACACTAACATTTATAGTATTTGTTTCAATTCCCCTCTTCTACATATCACAATCATTCCCATGAAGTCGTCTAAAATACTTCTTCCAGCATTTCCTCACTTCAGGTTCTTCCTCTGAAAGTCAGAGCTGCCAAAATGGGAAACAAGAAACTCAGGAATCAGACATGTTCTTTATGTAAGCAGAATGTAGAGAAAAACACAGGAAACAACCCCTTACAATGAAAGGGCAGGAAAAAGATGCTAAGGATTTAAATTATATTCCTTAAGACCCTGTAGAAGTGGATCTTTGTTGCTACTGCAATTACTTATAACTGCAATAAAGCTTCTTATGTACTCCAGCTGTGTTCTTTATTTTTCCATGAGAGCTCCAGAGTGCATCTGAATTCCAAGAGAGAGAATTATTGCAGTAGCTTGGACACAACCTGTGACATATTCCAAATTACTTCATCACTTTCATTTTAAATTCCATTTGCTCTCCTGGAGTCTTCTTTTTCAGCTCTCTTCATCCACTTCCAAAACAATTCTTTATTTTCATCTAAATCACTACGCATTTTCTTTCCTCCTTTAATCTTAACTATTCTTGCTCACTTTAGCTCCATGTTTCCAACTTTGTCTCTCTGCATAGTATATATTTCTCTCATTTTTTTGCAGAATTCTCTTATTTTCTGCTTTCCTCATCCACAGCTGCTGCTGCTTCATCATTCCACCAAGCATCTTTTTTTCCAATTTCCTATTAGAATAACTTCACCTGCTTATGCAGGTCACTGTAATGTTTTTCTTTTCACTTTTGGGAGATTCTTTTATTTATTTTTTTCATACTGGGCTCATACTTCCTTTCTTGCAGTTCTTTTATCTTCTTTCTGATTTCTTTCACTTTTTTCCTTTTCTTCCATATGCAATTTTTTTCCAAAGATCCACTCCTGACACTACTAAGAAAATAATCTGCCTCACATTCACACCATGTATCTTTCACTAATTCTCTCAGTCTTTCTTAATACACAAATTAGCCATGTAACAAAACAAAATGGATTTATGTTCATTTCCTTGAAATATATAAATATGACTAGACTTAAGTTTAAACTACATACTTAAAACAAAGACACCCTTTTCTAAGCAAATATTCACCAGTCATCATTTTCATTCACTCATGGATCTCTGAAATAACCCACTTTTTCAGAACTCTCTTGTCTTGTTCCCTCTTTATCCCTCCATTCATGTCACTTAACAAGATGTTTCACAATTTTTCCCACCCTCACTACTGTTTCTTTCATTATCATATTTACCAGAGTGTAATAGGCTACTATCACCAAAACATGGATTCCAACTTTTATGCACATCTACAACAACCTAGAGATATAGATTCATACTTTCTGACATACAACCATTCCCCTTTCTTTATACTTTCTGACCATACTTTTTGAGCATTATCACCTTCTCCTTTCTCTTATTTTCACACACATACAACACATCTATTTTTTTCTTTAATTTCATTGGTTAATTCATGCTCTTACAGTCCAAGTCATAGTCTTCCATATGTTGTGGTTGTCACCAGATGGATTCATAAATATACAGTAGATCTCCACCACATATCATGACTTTGGCCAACTGATAGTTTCACATAATGCTTTTTATTAGGATAGAAGTGTAGACTGGTTTACCAACTTTAGTTGTATCCATACTACATGCAACATTCCCTAACATTCTGACACATTTTTGCCAGTTATACTGTAAGTGTACTCATGCAAAGTAGGAGGTACATGCAGTATGTGACATGCACTCAGAGTGCATGTTTAAACAATTAAAAATGTACAGGTAGTCCCCAGTTAAAGAACAAGTTCCATTCCCAAGGTCTGACCTTAAGTCAAATTTGTATATAAGCTGGAACAGTATTATTGTATAATACTATATAAGTAGTATTGTGTAATTAACATGAACCATTGTGTATTTAACTCTAATTTTGCTACAATAGGCTATGTTCTTAAATACGGGTCGTCTGTAAACTGGGCATTCTTAACCCGGGGACTACCTGTATTAGATAATTTAAAATATTCTCTTTTTAAGAGTAGTTCCTTATTTAGAAACAAATTTTGTAACAAATTTATTGCCTGTGTGCATTTTTTACTTCATCCACATAGTGTCACTGTTAGGAGCAGAAATATAACAGTATGCTTCAAGTTTAAAAGTGTATTTTATTGGCAAATTCCTAGTAGTAAAGATTTTAAGTTTCTTTTTCCACTAAATAAATTACATTTGAGCCACAGAGCTCTAGTTAATTAATGTAACATTTAATTGCTATAAAAAATCTTCCATGCTAAAATATTACAGTAAAAATTCAGTTTCAGAAAGGAATAATCTCCTCATATATATCAGATCACCAGAAATATCTTGCTATTTCTGGTAAAAGAAATTACATCAAATTGTTCTTCTGTATCTGGATGTTGGTCCAATCACAAATCCTTCAGTGGCTTCTGAAAAATGTCCCTGTAATGAACTTAGGTAAATTTTACACTGTGGTTAGATGGGAAAGGTAAGAACTTCCTCCTTGAATCCCACAGACAATGAATTTCTGCCCAGAATCTTGCAGGTTGATAATCAGTCTTATACTAATTCTGGTACTATGACTAATCATATCAATGCCAAGTTCTTTTAGAGAGACCCTTTCCATTGAAGAGATTATGATTAAACACTGTGTTGTTTTTCATTATTACAGATACCTTAAGACAAGCCCAGATTGGCCAATTTTCATATCATTTAAATCAATAAGTATGCTAAATGGTTTGCTCTTACTGGTATTCTTATGAGGAGGGAAAATTGCTTTTAAAAATTACTACTTTATTCAACAGGTAAGTTTTGTTTACATGAAACTGCCTAGGTCCTTGTGACAAATTCACCCAGACTTGGTAAGTTCTGCTTGGCTTCTCTTGGCTGCATGAAGCTGTCATTTTGGGGCCAGTGGCTGAAAGAGAAGTGAAGGTGGCACTCTCACTTTTTAAAGTATAGATGAAATTCATCCTTACAAAGCTCAGGAAAATGATGGATCCAACTGGCAATCCTGTCAAACCACTGGCTAATCTTTGGAATGGAGAAATGATCCAGGAAGCTGATCCAGTTCTACCACCTAAACACCATTTTTCCTGCTAACAGAACCAAGCTCGCTTTGTAATGGCCCTTAATGGGTGATTAAGCTATAGAGATAATGGTAGGGCAAGATGCATACTGTACCCATTCCAGAATCTTTTCTGTATTGGTGATGGTAACAAAGAAGTTTAACATTTCCAGTACCATTGCACTGACTCAGAATTATTGAGCAGTGCTTTTCTGCTAATTAAATGGGTATCTGGAAGCTTTAAGCTGTAAATTCTTGGAGAGATTGTTCAAATTCCTTGAGACTGGCTATTGTGGCATTTTTCTCCAGAAGAATAGATACCTCTTACCAGAGCCATAGCCCTAACTGCTCACCACTTACAACAGTAATGGCAATTGAGAATGAATATTCCTCATGAGATCTTTCCAAACTTTTTTTTAAAAAGTAAGAATATAGGGCAGTGCCACTTAGCTTAATCTGCAAAACAGTGTAGGAGTTAAGCAAAAGTTCTATAAAGTGCTGCACATTCAATGGACTGAATTTCAGAAAGGAATAATCTCCTCATATATATCAGTTCACCATCTTGCTATCTCTGGTAAAAGTATACAGGTCTTCAACTTTTAAAAGAAAGAAGAAACACAGGGAAAGTCTAGCAACTCTTTAGCTGGGTTGCAATCACAATACAGAAGCATTTATAATTAATGTAGCTTATAATGCTTCTGGGTTTTAAGATTCCAAAAACAGTGTAACCAAATAGTTAACACTGTTCCACAAACTGGATTCTAAGACAAATCTTTCTCTAGGCAAGCTAACTCCTCTCTGTTAAAGCCTAATATCTTCCTTTATTCCACAGAAATATGAGATGAGAGTCACTAAGAGTGTCATCTGAATGAATCTAATTCTAAGTCATCATTGTTGACTGCAGAAGAACTGTCATCAAGGTTCTTTTCAACCAGAGGGAAGAAATAATGACAACTTGGGTTTGAGGAGATGGAAGTGGAGCAAATCATATTAGAGTTATGTCACAAAATACAATCAAGTATCTATCTGGAAAGTTGAGCTTGAAGTAAGAACAAAAAATGCTGAAGAGTAGGCGCAATCAAATTGAGGAAATACGTGAAGACTGCAGTGTGTCCTTGTGACAATCATGCTGATTATTGGTATTAAGTGAACATGACCAGCAGATAAGTGGTACCTAACAGTAGGTAGCTGACTGGAATGGAAATTTAGTTTTAACAGAAGAGAGAAATAGGAACTCCCACTGTAGGCAATTCCCAGGGTCTTTTGGAGCTGGGTATTTTAAAATCTATGTAAATAAATATGTACGTAAGTTCATAAAAATAAAAGTGGATTTTCATTCAAATTACACTGGATTTTGCCTAAGATTATCTCTGCTTATCAATTTATAGTACAACTTCAGCAAACAGTACTACAACAAATAAAGATATTAGGGCTGTGTAAATCCTGAAGTATTTTTATTTGACGAAGCTTTGACTGAATCACCCTAACAAAGCAGATCCATGAAATGAAGCAGGGACTTGCTTCCAAGCTGCAAATTCGAAAAGATACCTCCCAGTCTCAATGTAGCCCTCCAAAGCTTCCCAGATTGGATGAGTTTTCTATTGCTTTGGTGGTTGTATGGAAAAAGCTGGAGAGAGGGGGTGGTGGGTGATAACAGAGACTCTGACATTGACATCAGCCAAACAATTTAATCCTGTACTCTCTGTCTATCAGAGGTTCTTTGGGGTGGTGAAGTTAACATTATTTTGGGCTCCATTCACTTTCTCTTAAATTTTTCAACTGGACTACAAGCCTTAACTTTAATATATTTTGTGCTAATTAATGTTACATTTCTGGGGTGGTCCTGCCAATGTAACTGGGAATTCAATTTAGCTCTCAGCATTCTGAATATGGATTCAAGCTGCTCTTACTTTTAAAGTCTACATTACTGCAACATGTTTATGTCTCTTGAGAATAAGTGAATAGATACCAAGCAAATTCATTTGCTGGCCAAACCTTTACTGCTTTAAAATAAGGGTGGGAGTGGCAATGCTACGAATGCCACTTTAGTTGTACCCGCTTTTCCTCTGTAGTCTGCCTGTCTTTGTGACACTGTATCTCACATTACCAGCAAGTCACATCCCTGATATAACCAAGTCCTGCCAAGAATGAGAATGTTCCTTCCAGGAGAAGCCAAGCTTGCTAATTAGCTATGCCAATCTTCTTGGCACCCTCATAATCCCAATGATTAGAGGCATACAAAGCTATACCTCCCCACAAGGGCAATTCAGTGATTATTCTTCCAAGTCTTGCCCAGAAAGAAACCCAAGTTTTGTCAATGTGCTTTCCAGCCTACATAGGCCAGGGTTGCAGGGGACCTTGTTGAGCCAAAAATATGCTAAAAGAGGTACAGCAAAAATATTTTTGAAAATTATTGTGGTAAAACCCTTGATTATATGCAAGTCTAACTTGGCAGAGTTAATGACCTCTAAAGAATCTACAATCTCTGCTATTTTTACAACATTTTGTCAAAACATGAAGTAGCTTCAAGCATTCTGAAACCCCACCTACAGATTTTTTTTCAAATCAAATCCCAAAGTTCCTTGAATCAAACTGGGTTGCCCCCAAATCTCAAATTTGAATTGAATCATTCCCTCTTCGAATCTACAATTCAAGCTGAATCAGGATCATTCATACTGGGTTAGAAGAAACTCTGCCAGAGGTCCTTCCTGATGCCACAACCTGGCAAAAATCAGGGACCATGGGAGGGGGGCCCAGTGAATGTGACTGTGGGCTGTGTTAAGTTTTAAGAATTAAGTTGTTAATTCTACCTGCAGTAACTGGCAGATTTTTTAAGTGCTTGTCTTCCAAATTATGCCCCCTTTTTAAATGTACATTTTTTTCTACTATATGTTCCTGTTACATTTCTTTTTCCTTTGTTTTCTGTTTGTATTGCATTTTTTAATTTTTATTTTAATCTTCTGAACATCATAGTCTAGTTGTCTCTGTATTGTTCATATTTTCCACCTTGCTATTAGATTAGATAATATGTATTATTTCATGATCTTTAATCTAGATAGCAGTTAACCCAGTTAAACAGAGGGTTCCTATCTAAGATGTGGAAATACTGCATTGATAATTTTGTAAAAATTTATTGTGCCATAAGCTTTGCCATATCTGTCTCTCTATCTACCTAACCACCTACCTACCTACTCATTGTTTGGCTTCTATAGAGAGACTGGGTGAATTGGTTGGATTTATTGTTTGGTTATGCCTGTGATTTGTATGTATAGTTATACAAGCATACATGAAGTCCTATTATTTTATAGTATTCATGGCAGGGGCAGGAAAAGTTTCTGCAAGTTGGCCAAACATATGGAAGATCTCCATTTAGTTAATACAGCAAGGTCCCCCCTGCCCCCAAGCAGGTATGTAGGAAAAGGAAGCTCTTCCTGTGAAGCTAGGTAAAGCAGAGAACAAGGATCCCCTACATTAGTAGAAGAAATTCAATATGCAGAAAACACTTCTTGAAACTGTTCACATATTATTGCTAATGCCAGTGGAATTGGCTATTTGTTCCTGTCTGTTCTCTATCTCAAGCACAGGAAATAATGCTGGAGAGTTCACCATCCCTCCTTCTGAGCAGAATTTTGGAGTAAGCAGTCATGAGGCTCACATAGATTGGAGGTCCCTGTATGTTCACAAGACCTTTCTTATTCTTACTCCATTATTCCACACAGGTAGCAAAATAGATGTCTGTGATCCATAAGCCTTCCTTAGTTGCAATAGAACCAGCCTCAGTTTATACTTCTTTTGTTGTTCAATATTCTTTTTGCTGTGCAATATGTGATGTTTCATTTAAAAACATTCATAAGCTTTGGCTGGTGGAAAGAGCAACAGCCAGAGTTTAGTAGAAAACGGTTAGGATTTTTAAAGTTCATGTGTTTTTGCAAGGGTCCAGCTTCAGTGACTGCTCTGCTTTCCACCAAAGTCTGCATTATCACTTTAAAGATCTGAATAGTTTGGATTTGTAGCAGTAATGTCTTGTACAATATGGTTTTACCCATTTACTCAAATCTGGAGGAAGGCCCCCTTCATGGTCCCACAAACATTCAGAGATGACAGACATATAGTATTCAGGCTATGGAAGTTATTGACCCAAGTACAGCACTAATCCAACATATGTTATCAGAGGCAACTCAATTTCCATATAAAAATTGACCAGTGCTAACTACGCCTTTCTTCAATACTTTAAGCAATCAATAGTATTTGAAGGGAATGTATCTTTCATTACTCCACCTGAGAATGGAAACATAAGGATGTAGGACAGGCTATGTAACATGTTTATTGCTCTTCTTCCAGCATTACCACCTGAGGCAGCTGCCTCACTTTTGCTTAAAACCGAGTTCTGCACAAGAAACCCAAAGATGTTATGCCAGGTGTTAGTACTATTGGCTTAAATAATTCTACTTCCCTTTTTATCATTTAAGATTTTCCATGCTGTGTGCAGTTTTAAAGGTATAATTATACTTAATTATACTATAATTATACTGTTTCTAAACTGAAAGTTGTTTTATTTGCTTCTTATACATGCTTTTTATACTGTTAGCTGCCGTAACAGATTCTGTGGAATGGGAAGATTTTACTAAATCTTCCAGAATTTTATAGAAGCAAATGCTTATACATTTCCAAATTCAGGACTGCATAAAATTCAAAATGCAAAAATCTAACTTATTATTTACTTGTTTATTTATTTGTTGATTATTGTGATATTTCTCACATCTCATTTTTTATCTTATTTTTCTTTTCCCATTTCTTGTATTGGTCTGTTGCTTTAGAGGGAATATGGCTGAATTTGCTAACAACCCTTTTGGGGGAAGTTGGCTTGCAACTCTTCAAACTAGCTCTTACCCAAGTGATAATTTATCAGCCTCATTCTTATGTCTGTCCACTGCAATGCTGATCTCTTATTTGAAGGTAATCCTTGAGAAGAAGGAGGGGCTTGGTTTCATCTCCCATATAGGTAATCGTCTCTGCTGGGGTATGTGTGCACTGACCAAGTGTAACATAGATCATGGTATATGCTGTGCTTGTGCTGAATGCAAAACACCTTTAGGATGCATTGTGCCTGTACTTGGACTACCTCTTGCTACAATTGCATGATATAAAGCTCAGATTTTTTTTTTTTACTTCATCAGCACTGAAACACTCAAGGCAACAGGTAGGAGTTTGGGGCCCAGGGCAACAAATGACATAAAGAGTAGACCAGAATAGGTAAGGTACAAAGTGCTACACATTTTTAATTAATGTAATTTACCAATCTTCATTCAACTGAGTGGAAGAAATTTAAATAAATATTTAGTTCTTCTTTAAAATCATTAGGACATTAAACGGGTCAAGCTCTTTATTTTTCATATATGTGTGTGTATGTATGTTTCATTTTTTGAAAAGCAATATATTCTTGCTTTTTAAAAAATGAAACTTCTACAGTTTTCATTGCAGATGCCCTTTATGATCAAGATTAATACCAAAGAGCTGTGAAGAGGTATTACTTATACAGTATCTAACAGCTGGTTGGCAAAACACTTTCTGGGGAACAGAAATCATTTCTCACACTACAAGAAATGACTTCTGGTCTGGGGATCCCTTAATTGGGATCATCATATTTAATTCTATATTCCATATTCTTTCATCCTTTTTTTAAATTATTTTATTTCTTATGTGACTTGTTTTGGGAAATTTATTATAGAGATATCTGTAAGATAAGTAAATAAGAATATAAATAAAATTTGGTCACAGGGCTGATTAAGCTCCATAGATATTGTTAGAAAAATTGCAGGAGTTATTTTTGCAAGACCTTGTTATTAAAAAAAAATTAGATGCTAAAATCTGCCTTGAAACACATTTTGACTTAATAAATGTTAAGTCTTTACAAAAGTCACAAGGGACTAGTCAGCACACAATTCCCATATTTTTAAAGTGTTTAATCATGTTTTCAGCCACTATTCTTAGTGGCTTTTACTACACTAAAATAACTGATCATTCTACAAGTTATATAGGCTCTGCTGTAAAGGTTAATGATCTTACTGTAAAACCCTAGCCAAAACAACAACAAAACCCACAATATTTAATAGATTCTAGATTTCTTGGTGCTTTTATTTATATTTTACATATGAGTTAGGCTTGTAAGAAAATGCCGAGAATGCTCGTGTGCGTTCACTCTCTCTCTCTCTCTCTCAGTATATCTGCAGGTGTAATATACTCAGTACAGATATTAAATCTGCTTTAAGTTAGAGGCAGTGAGGCTGTGAGAAGTAGATTTATTCAAATGGATAATGAGCTGAACATCTTCAGTTTTTATGGATGTCCTAGCTAAAGGGTATCCCCAAATGCTTCACAGATAGTGTTCATCTGTGTTTTAAGATCTGGATTATGACTTGCATCCTAAAATTGCAACTCTTGATTTACAAGCTGCCCATGTTATCAGCTACCTTAAATCTAAGGGTTCCCTAATTAGCTTTCCCTCTATAAGGCAAATAAACAGTAAGCTTGGAAGTGCAGCTTTTACTGCTTTGTTCAAAGGCTTTACGCTATACTTCCTGTGGTTGAGTACCAATGCCTTGTTTGTTCTCCTTAGTAAATATGTAAAGCATTTTTTAAAACTATTGGCCCTTAACCTTTTAACAGTTTATTATTAATTATTTAAGTATCATTACTTTGGTATTATTTTTAATAACTTAGGACTGATTCAAAGTGTATTTGTTAGCAGTGGGGCTTGCATAACACAAGTAGTAGTATAACTATCTGAATTTTTAAAAGTGAAACAGTGGGTTGATAAGGTTCAGATCAAAACAAGGAATCCCTTCATCGCTATCATGCTTCGATCAACTTTCTCTGCCTGATTACACAGAAGCTGCAACCATACAGTAGGTATCTACAGATGCTGTGGTTTAACTGTCAGTCAATATGATCTATCAGCTCCTAAACTGCACTAGGAAGTCAATTTGCCAATCATACTGAAGTTAAGAAAAGAAAAGGCTATGAATGAATGAATGTCATAACTTCTTTCAATCCAGAGAGAAAACAGCATTGTTAGATTTCATATGATAGTGCTACAATCAAATGTAAGTTACAGAAACTTAAGAAGCTATACATTTTAAGGCTTCCAAACAGAACATTAGTTTCAACTCTTTCCATAACTCAAAACAATTATTTTCTCTTACTATTAAGAAAAAACACAGCATTCAATTTCTCTCTCTTGCTACTTTCTCTTAGAGAAAAGTACTACCATTAATTGTGATATCACCACTCTCCAAACATGTATTAAGTTTACCTCTCTTGCATAGGTGGAAGTTGTATCCAGCTGTTAAACCTAGGATCATACCGGCTGACGAAGTTTGTACTGTGCTTGCCTGTGAAGAGATTAATTTCACATTTAGCTCTTTGCTTTTTGAAGGGCTGACCCAAAGCCTTTTGTTGCTTGAAGGCCAAGATGGAACACTTTCCCCCTTTCACATACAGATGATTGGATTGGCAATGGAATCTCATTTCATTGCTAGGATGTGCAGTAGGACTGTGCAATGCTTTGAATCTAATCCAGGTAAAGTCCTTCAGAATTTGTGGGAGCACATGCATGCAACTCATTAAAGCAGCCATGTTTGATTCTTGGATAGCGTGGGAACATGTTGCACAGGGCTAATAAACAGCATTCTTCATAACACCTGAGTAGATGAACTTAAGGGGCAAACAAGACATAGTTGTGTACTCCCACCCTTCATTACTGTTCCACACCACTGAGCATTTGCCATCCAAGGAGAATACCTCCCCCTGTTTAAATAGTAGGATGGATGCTGATTCTGTATGATTGCAAGTCACAGTTTTATAGCATCAGTCTTTTTCCTTTTGGACAACAATTATGGATGTTTTCATTTAAACTGATAAAAAATTCACAACACTTCCCAGCAGCTTTTAACAGAGACCTATAGCAGATATCTAGTGACTTTTTAAATACCAAAATCTACTAGCATTTTAAAACAGTATGATAAATCAAATTCTAACAACACACCAGGAAATTACTGTCCAGGATGTAGGGAGGTTGCTTCTCATGGCATTCTGGTAATTCAGAAAATCATTGGGATATCTGAGTTCTTCCATTAATACTGAAATAGCTTGATGATGGTTGCTTACAGGGACATGAAGAAACCTTTATCGAGTGCTTAGGCATCCTTACATCAAAGATTTGTTCATTTTACATTCTTGGGATTTCCTTGTGGGATAGAGAAAATACAATGCATTTTCCAGAAAAAAAGTGAAATATGAGGAAGTATTAGCTATTGCTTCACCCTGTATTTCCAATAGAAGTGAATATATGTAGCTCAGGATTGAACTGTGGAGTCCTTGGGGTTCTCTGAGCTTGGTTGTTTTCTTGCAAACATTTCGTTACCCGGCTAGGTAACATCTTCAGTGCGGGAAGGAAGTGGGGTTTGCTCCCTGTTTATATACAGTCGCATGCCCTGCTAGTGTTGGAGGGGTGGGTGGGTTTTGTTTTATTTTATTTTTTCCTCCTCTGGTAGTTCCTTGATTAGGGTATTGTTTACTGCTTGATTGTATGTCTGGTGATAATCTTGGTGTTAATCTCTGCTTATCTGGGTGATGATTGCTGGTGAGGAGATATTCTGGTCTTTTATTTTTGACAGTCAGAAGACACAATGAAAACTCCTTAATCTCACAACACATGGACAGACTTAACCATAGTTTCAACTGGGAAACTGTCAGCATCTTAGACCAAGCTAAATCCAAAAATGCAAGAGAATTCCTGGAAGCTTGGTATTCAGACAAGGCAGCCATCAACAGGCACATAGAGATAAACAACATCTACACACTATTCAAAAGAGACAATAAAAAGGAAAACAAAAGACCAGAACATCTCCTCACCAGCAATCATCACCCAGATAAGCAGAGATTAACACCAAGATTATCACCAGACATACAATCAAGCAGTAAACAATACCCTAATCAAGGAATTACAGAAGAAAGGAAAGGAAAAGGAAAAGGAAAAGGAAAAGGAAAAGGAAAAGGAAAAGGAAAACCACCAGCACAGGCAGGGCAAGCCACTGTATATAAACAAAGAGCAAACCCCACTCCATTCTAGCACTGAAGATGTTACCTAGCCGGGTAACGAAATGCTTGCAAGAAAACAACCAAGCTCAGAGAACCCCAAGGACTCCACACTGTATTTCATAAGGATTTATATATGCCATTCATGGAAAAAAGAAAAAAAAAACCTGTGCAGTCCTAACTACTAGCACTGTATGTCTCCAAGATATTAACATATATTGCAATGCATATTATATTTGTATTAACATCAAAATAAAGACTTGAGTAAGGAGAATGCATTGTAATTTCTGTTTAACACATTGTTTAATGCAGAAATCTTTTTTAAAGGCCCTGTTCCTTGCATGTGAATTAAAATTGTATCATAGTTACATCACTGTTGACCCACAGATTACTGGCTGCGAGATCCTGTTTGTTAAATTGGGTTCTAGTGTTCAATTGGGATTGTTGGTATTGTACCAGCCCCTCTGCTGCATAGCAACTTTCCTGCCTGAGCTCCCTAACTCTGTGTCAAGCTGGCAGTGGAGTTTCCCAGGCTTATGGACTTATGGCACTTTAACCTGCCTTCTCTGGGTGTGGGGTTGGAGGTAGTTCAGGAGTCCATGGCCACCATGACAGCCATGGGCCTGTCACAAGTCATCCAGGACTTGACACATAACTGTGACCTGGTTTTTCTGTCAGAGCAGTGGCAAGGTGGTCTGGATTTGGGGGAGTGAGTGGCTTCTCCCCTGCCATGTCAGACCACTCTCTGGTAACCATGAAGTTCTCTGATGTCACATTCCACTGCAAGGAGGCTGGATCTATTAGATTGGTCTGCCCCAGGCAACTGATGGACTCATTTGGATTTAAGAGGGAACTTGGGGTTGTTCCAGAAGTTCTGATCGAATCCTCTATAGTCACCTAGAATAAGCTGCCTTGTAGCTGCCTGGAATAAGAGGGTGGCTGCAGCTCTGGATCAGATTGCAGCCGAGTGGCCTCTCTCCTCCTGAGGATCCCAGAACTCCTCCTAGTTTACAGAGTAGCTAAGGGAGATGAAGTGGGAGAAGAGATGTCTAGAGTGCCACTGGCGGATGATAAGGAGTGAACCTGATTATACATGAGCTAGAGCCACTATTAGGACACCTTGTGGAGGTAAGGGCAGTGAAATGTTAGTATTTCTCCACCCTTATTGCAACTCTACTATATGGGGTGCTGCAGGGCTTGGTACTTTCTCCCCTCCTGTTTAATATCTACATGAAGCTACCGGGGAGGTGATTCAACAGTCTGAGGCGAGGTACTATCAATATACTGCTGATACCCAGCTTTTTATCTCCACCCTGGGCCATCTAAGTGATGCCATGGAAATCTTATCTTAGTGCCTGGAGGCTGTGGGGGCCTGGATGGGGCACAACAGGTTTCAGCTCAACCCAAGCAAGATTGAGTGGCTTTGGGTTTTTGGACCTCCTGGTTCTGGGAACGTTCCATCTTTGGTTCTGGATGGGGTGGCACTATCTCAGACAGAACTAGTGCACAATCTGGGGTCCTGCTCAAGAAGCAGGTGGCAGCCGTGGATAAGAGGGCCTATGCACAGCTTTGTGTTGTGCATCAGTTGTACCTATTCCTACACCAGGAGGCCCTGCTCACTGTCATTCATGCCCTTGTGATCTCCCATTTGGACTACATGGGCTGCCCTCGAAGAGCATTTGGAAGCTTCAGCTGTTGCAAAATGCAGCAACACAGGCACCAGCTATTTGGCGCATGTAACACCACTGCTTTGCAAGCTGCACTGGCTACCAGTTTGCTTCTGGGTGCAATTCAAGGTGCTGGTAATTACCTTTAAAGCCCTACATGGCTTGGGGCTAGGCAACTTACATTTCATCCTGGTTGTTTCTACCCATCCTATCCAATCTGGCAGGTGAGGCATGTTACAGGTTCCGTCAGCCAAGGAGTGTTGGCTTAGCCCCCCCCAAAGAACAGCCTTTTCTGCTGTGGCACCCACTCTCTGAGATTAGGTTGCCCCCCATCCTGCTGGCCTTTTGGAAGGCTTTGAAGATCTGGTTCTGTGTCTGAGCCTGGGACCCCGGGTGTGCGATGGAGTTCATTTCTGGGCTATGATTCTATGATTCTTTAACTGTTGTGTAATTTATTTCTTGTTTGATTTTAATATTTGCTATATATTTTGGTTTTAAAGTTGTGAGCCACCCAGAGTCATGCACTTGAGATGGGCAGCTATATAAATTAATTAAATAAATAAACTAGCCAAAACAAAACCAGCAATTCCAATGTGGGTGGAATAACTCAGAAATTATCCTAAATTTAGTGTAGCAGTTGGGGAGACCTACCATTCAATTGGTCTAATGGAGTGGTTTACCTGCTTTTTTGGGCAAAGCTACATTCGCATTGAAAAAGGCTTGAGGGTTGCAACATCAACTTTCAGATCAGTTCTATAGTGTATACCTCTATAAATAAATTATCTGTAACCTTTTTATGGAATAGCTCTTTAGGAATAGGCTGCAAAAGTTATTCTTCCAGAACACTGACTTAAATAAATAATTTTTAAGACTCTATTGAAAGAATGCTATTAGAGAGGATTGCTTAGTTTAGTTTCTAAAGAAATGAACAGATGTAATGCTTTGATATAGTTTGGTTTAGCGCAGATGCTGCAATGGGCCTTTCAAATAAAATATATGCAGTATATGTAATCTCAGCTGGATCTTCTGGCATTTTGAAGTGAAAATGTGTACCTGCAAGCTGTTTTATACTTTCTAAGTCATAATTATCTATGTTACACAGACTGCTACAGCTGCAACTCTGCCTTCATGTGCGAGCTTTTCAATGATGTCTTGACAATATTCTAAATTTTGCAAGGCATATTGTTCTTTTGCTTTGTTCAGAAGTCTGTTAAACGATTTCATTTCTCTCAACAGAAAATTTATAAAGTAATCTAGTTAAAAAGCCCTTACCACAATCATTATGTAAATCACTGATAAGACTAGAGATACAGGAGTACCAGGAAAATCGGAAGACCTTTGAGAATATGAATACATAGCCATTTTACCTGGATGGTATTAGATTGGCACTAGAAAAAAAAGCGAATACTGGAAACACAAGAAATATAGAAGTACGCAAAAAGGTTGTTACAACTTTAAACAGTTCTCACCAAATGTCTTAATTGAGAAACAACTATTCAAACATTTCAGAGATTATGAGTGAATAGCAGAAATACTGAAATCCCAAATCAGTAACATAACTATAACTGGAGGGACCCTCATGAAATTAGTTTCCACTTTCTATTCTCCCATCACAAAGTAGAATTCTTCTGCTAGAGAGGAAGGGAGTGATAGTTGAATTACAAAGTGATGTTTTTCAGACCCAGAAGCTTGCTGCTTAAATCTCTTGTTAGATATATACGTGTATGTGGTGGTTTACACAGCTGTCCTAAGAAATTATACTTCTAGTGCATCACTTTTCAGCTTAATATTAGCATATATAATCAGTTTTAAATGTGCGGAATGTATATGTTTCTGCTAGTAGCTTCAACTTGATCTATAAAAATACATTTGTGTTGTGGTTCTTCACTTTATGCATGCATAGATTTTGAAAAATACACCTTAAATGTTTTAATAGGACCCAAAAGATTAGCTAAATTCTGTGTTCTGTTTTTACCAAACTTACTGTGTGATGTTGGACAAAATATAACAAAAAAATATATATATATATATATATATATAGACTTTATTGCCATAAATGAATTTCAGATCACAGCCTAAATCGTTGGTTTATAATCTGAAGCCCAAGAGGCTTCTACAACCTTACAAGGCTGCGTGTAGATTCCCAATCTTTCCTTCAGTTTCTTCTGATTTGTAGCAAGCAAGCTAACATTAAACAATACAGTCTGAGATTAGGGTGTGGGATGGGAGAAATCAACTTATGAAAAAGAAGGAAAATTGCCATACTGCTATTTCATGTATAAATAGCAGTTTATGGATTTCCTACACATTAGATACTTGTGTGGTGGTTCTTTAATTTTTTAATGTATTTTTTCTTCACAGTTCAACTAATTATTGCATACGTACCATTAGGATTCCACTGGTCTTCTCCTCCCAGAACGAACAAGAAATTTTCTACTTCCACAACACAGTGATGGGCGCTATTATATGGCATAACTGTGAATAAAGCAGATATCCTTTATTAAGGTGCATTTCAATAGTATGGTTACTCTGAGGATTTCGGGGAAGTTGCAAATTTGGACTTTAATGCTTTAGTCCCCATAAATGTGCTCAGTGATCTAAAACCTGCTGTGAACCAATCCTTATATCTGTTTAACGGAAAACAACCGGATTAGGTTGTCAGTTGCACTCTCATATCCATTTGCTGGTTTGATAAGAACAATATTTTGCTCCACATCTGGGCTGTGCTGACAGAAACCTCTTTAGCAGTACCAGTTGCGACACAGCCTTGGAAAACTCCAGGCATAATTGAGATCTCAAAACCAAAGGGCCCAATGAAGTTTGTGACAGTTTCTGGCATTCTGTGACCTAAAATGAGCTGTCACAGTAGCTTCCCAAAGCATGCAGAAGCTGGCTATAATGCTACAGCCAGTCTTAACAGCATCATCAGCTATTACACAGATTTTGGACTGAGATAGTTTTAGCACCCACTTTGGCTGAAGCTTAGCCTGATAGCAACAATTTACAGCGAATATATAAACTGTGCCTTACCAAATAAAAATATTGCATAAAATGCAATGGTCAAACAACGCCCTCTAAACATATCATAAGTACTATCTTTTTTTTTTTTTAAGTAAAATTACAGAATGTAAAAAAACAAACAAAAAAACCCCCCTCAGGCAAGATTCATTCTGTAGGCCACATTTCCACAACAAAACTTCAAAATATTCAGTAGCTTTCTCTCACACAGCAATGAGCAAACTGCATCTCCATATAGTTTTAAGTTTTTAAATTAAGGTCCTGCTGATTTAATGCCTTCTCCAAATGTATATGCTTAATTTCCTGTACAATGTCATTAGCAGCACAATCAAATACTTTCCATCCATCGAATTAAGAATCCCTTCGTTGAAAGAGCAAAATTCTTCTACTTGAGTTGCAAAATTCTTTTAAAAATTGTTGTGGGGAAGTTATTTCTTTGGAGGGGAGAAAAATGGGAGGGTTGTTTTTCTGATATATTTCCCCCAAGGTTACAGCAGTATTGGAAAAAAATGCAGCATCAATGCCATAAAATGTACAGTATTGCTTTGTGGTATGCGATGCTATCAAAAATCGTATGTTGAAATGCATACTCACACAGCTCTAGTTATTGTACCACATGCAGCAGTTCTGGCTGGGTGTCACCAGTAGGAAAAATAATGTCCTTGTTCTGCTCATCATATGGGCACCTTAAATCTAGGTGAGGACAAATGGGGAGGTGATGTGCATGTTCAGGCAGGGAACTTATTGCTTGACACGGATCAACAGAGCACTTAGGAAACCAGTGCAGTGGGAAATCAATATGACTCAGGGCCAGCTCTTACTTTGTGCTGTTTTGCCAGTGCCAAAAAGAGAGGCAGCCTATCTCACACTTGGATTATTTTGGGTGATATATCTCTCATTTCATTTGTTTTATTATCTTTTATTTTTCTCAATGCACTTGAGCCACATAGTATATGCAAATAACAATAAGAAATATGTGCAGCTTCCTTGTGTAGGACACATTTTCTTAAAGATCAAATAGTCTCATTTAAGCTTCTTACTGATTTTTTTCTTCTTTGCTAAAGCAATGATGAATAAGCAAGGTGCATATTTAGTTTGCAGTAAAGGTCAAATATCATTTTCATAGTCTGTGCTCATACAGCTGTCTAAGCAAAAGCAATTGTTAGGCAGATAAGTTTAGTGAAAATGCATTAATTAACATTATATATTACTGGTAGATCTTACAAGCAACAACGCTTAGATATTGTTAATATACTATTTTATTTTAATTTGTGACAAATAGCAAGCCAATTGTATCTTCATAGGAATTGATTTTTCAAATATTTATTCAGATGAAACTCACTGAACTCCAGTCCTTTTTTTGGTTGATGTTCTTATACTGCAGTGCCCTTCAACAGCATATCCATGAGCCTTATCACAATGATGTGATGCTAGATTGAAAAACTATGCATCTGAAATGGTTGGCCATGTGAGTGGTCTTTAAATTTCAAATAATGCCAATTAATTGTAAATGAAATCAGCTGTATATTATTTTACATATTTAAATCATTTTAATACTACCCTTAAATTCAGTGTTCTTAGGTAGGTGAAAAACTACATGTGCATCCATTTAAAGTATTTCACACTGTGTTATATTTTAGTGGTTAAAGTATTTTCATGCTGTTGGGCATATTTGTTGATATGCAATGAAATGCAAACATACGGCAAGCAACCTATCAGAGCACTGGCTGAAAAGCCTGCAAGATTCTCAGTAATATGATTTCGTAACTTTGTTCCATAGATACAATGAAAATTCCAAAGTAATAAGCACAGAAAAATCCACAAATCTCAACTAAGAAAAGTTTAAAAATGTAATTTATGAAGATCACGGGTACAACTCTCTATACTTTTTCAGTTCAAATACAGCTTGGCACATTGAATAGAATTGCAATACTTAAGGAAAACAATGGAAAAGAGGCTGAAAGTCTGTCTCACTAGGTGTAGCTATGCCTATGTGCATGCCTAAAAAAGCCATTTGAACTGTGCAACACATGTGGCTGAATTCTGGAGGAAGTAACTTAGATTTTTTGCACTGCTGAGACATTCCTTGTGCCCCACAATACCTTTCAAGTAATCTTACAACAATTCACTAAGAATTCATGGGTGTAAATAATGCAATGTACAGGCCAGTCTGCAATCTAGTGATGCAAACCATCTCTTTCATTAATTGTATACTGTCTTCTGCTTTGCTGATTTATTTTAATATGAGTCTCAGGCTCACTCATCTTTGCATTTCATTTCAGCTCAGGTGAGTACCTATTTTCCCCTCCAAAAAGGGATTTGAAAAGAAGTTTGTATGCCACGCTCAAACACAGCCCAGTGTGAGTTTTTAGCGTGTCAGTCAGTGAGTTAGAGGGAAAGGGTAAAGAGAAGCTAATCAGGATGAAATGAGATTAAAGGCTGTCTAATTTTACAGCAACTGTGATCCATCAGCCACTGTGAAAGTGACAGTGGAAATGAATGATGGAGACAGACAGGTGGGGCTGTACATTTCACTGATTTATCCTCAAATGCACTGGGCCTTATTTTATTGAGTGAACATGACCGCATTTATCATGACTGTCATCTAAACCCACTTCTCTCCATTTAAAAAGGTCACTTTACTAGAAGGAAGTAGGATAGAGCCACTTTCAAAAGTGATTCAAAAATCTAAGAACATGAGTTTATAAAGCTCTGCAAAGGAGCTCTCAGCTTTATTAAACAAACAAGTGAAGTGAAAGAATAAAGACCAATAAATAAAAGGAAAATTTTGACATCTGAAAAACATGTTTTTTTTTTAAAACTGACTTTGTCTTTTAATCCCAAGGTTCCAAAATGCAGGTGCAGTATTGGACTAGATGCCACTTGTTTAGAATTATATACTATAAAATACCTTTGTTCCTTAATCTGTGGGATGAGGAACTTCTTCTAAGTGAAGACAGACTTGATTTCTTCCAGTAATTGTTTGAGAGGAGATTCTATTCCTTCCACTATGAATACTGATTGGACTGTAGGAGTATGTTTCTGTCCATCAGCTTTAACCAATTGTGAACAAGTAAGGAAAAATATCCAGCCAAACTCAGGAAAAAGCAAAATGGAAAATATTTGCCTATTTCCTTATTGAGGAGTGGAATATGCTCTTTAACTTTCCATGCCCATCTGCCTCACAATTCTTTATTTTTACACTGCATCACATTTGTTGAACATACTGCTGCTTCCCACCTTATATTCACTGTTGGTGCATTCTCACCAATAAAAAAGGCAATACAGCTTGAATCACACAGGTTCTGTCATACGTGAAATGTGAAGTACAGATCTAAATCCTAAATATACAAAAGAAGTGGGGAAAAATCAGGATAAATACAGTTGCTCAATAGTTTAGTCTTTTTTAGTATCGTGAGATTTTTGCAAAAAATGTAACATACATAAAGTGGGAAAAGCTAAAGACATTAACATTCTTTACTTTTGGAAGATGCCGGGTGGGTACTTAAGGGGCAAAACAGGTATGCACTGGATCTGCCTCCAAGCCATAGCTATACCTTTGTCTACCCTGAAGAAAACCAAAATTGATTTTTTTTTAAAGTATATTAATGGCTAGGTTCTCTGGCTTTTCACAGATGGACAAAGGTAAAGTCCCATGTTCATAACTTATGCTAGGTTTGACTGACCATATCACAAATGCTCGTTGGCCATTCCAATATTACGGCTTATTGTGACATACGAACTGGATGTATAGACGAATAAGGAGAAAAAAGTAATTGTTTTAAGTCTTCTAAAACAAAGACAAAACTCTATAACAATTACAGTGACAGCCATTCTCTACTCAGTGGAAGAGCACTGCTTCTATAAAGAGTCCTTTTCCTTCTTATCCTCACTAAGTAAGGATAAGATCTCACTGTGTACCTGGAGGAAATTTTTTAAAAAATGGGAGGAGGAGGAGGAAAAGATTGGGTTTACTTACCAGAAAGGGGAGAGATGATTGCTGAGTGCAGATGGATATTATCAACTTCCTCAAAATTAAAGCATGTCTTATGTTAAAAAGTTTGCTATACTGTAGATTTGAATTGTCACTGTGTACTTGGTGGTTTGGCAAACTCTTAAGAAATACAGATCTCAATATTTCAAGGCTCTATAGGCAAAATTGAGTGCAAAACCAATGTGTTTGCAATTCAGATATATCCTAAGACAGGCAAGAAAAAAGGAGAGGGGAAAATACAAGAAGCAAAACAGGAAGGTTTAAAAAATTAAATTTGCTCCTAGGTTGGGTTATGTTGTTATCTGGACTGAAAACGTCGAGAACTATTTATCAGAGTAGCTATGATAAATTATATTTTAATAAACTTAAAATTTATCAAAAACTTTGATAAAATTAAACATCACATTTGATAAGTTTATTTGGGAAAGACAGACTCAAGCATTACAGAGAAAATAGTAAAAGTTTTTTAAAAAAAAGTTTAAAAATGCAAGTATTCAACATTCATTCTTCTAATGTTCATTGTCCCCAAAGAAAAATATTAATGCCAATAATGTTTGTGCTGGCTAAATCACCAGGGACATATTTTTGTCATAGCCTCATGCTTCTGCTCTCTTACTGTTTTAAAACAGTATTATATCCCCTTCCTCAAATTTGTTCTTGGTAACTATTCATAAAGCCAATAAGTTTCATACCAGTTGTTTGACAGATATCCACTTTGAATGCAAACTATTATTTGGAATGAATTACTAAGTACGCAAAACACAATTGGTGCCTGGTCACAAATTTATAAATTACTGGGTTGGGAGAGGACCCTTCAGATGGGAGAGCACCAAGTGAAGATCAGTGGCAGAATATCTTTGTGTTCCTGAACAAACTGAAAATCAACCATGAATTTTAAAATATTGACTATCTCCGCCAACTTATAGTATGAGAAGGTTATGTTATGAAATAATTTGAGTAATCTAACTGTAACATTGTCCATGTTTGTGCAGTTGCTACTATTTTTACTCTACAAGTCCCCTTGAACAAGTTATGTGCAAATATATTTCAAAATATTTCAAGCTCAGAATGGGTATTTTAAGTATTCCGAGTCTGGAACGAAATATTCTGTGTTCTGAAATTTTATCCTAAACTAAAAACAAAATGAAGCAGCTTGTTTCGACTGCACTGGGTGTTTGGACATCCCACAACTGACTTATTTTTAAAAATTCCTCAACCTTTAGGAGGAGGAGGAAATAGAAAAGAATCTGTTAAGCACATGTCCAGAGATTGAGAAGTACCATTTTAGGGATAAGGAAAAGACTAGTCTCTGTCCAGTAACTTTGTTTATTTCTGTTTTTATATTCCATGCTATGGGGAGGTTAGATTTCCTTTGCTGTCAAACTAATACTGTCCCTGTGCTTTCATATTCAGGCAGATCCCCAGATGCTAAAATATTCATGGTACATTTCATTTGGGAAAAAGCATCAAAGCAATAGCCAAAGAAATGTATTTTTTTGCTTGTGTGATGTTTATGGGCTGTAATTGAGTTCATTGTTGTTGTCTGTTACTTAGAAGGACTGAGTTCTGTTCAGGTACTCAGGCTACAGATAGTGTGTTATAGCTGTTGGTTTGAATGGTTATTACCAATTTTTCCACCAGCATGAAGTGTCACCATATCTACTTTAGTAAAGTAAAGTAATCCTGGTTTAAATGAAACAGGAAATCTCTCTTCATGGAAAATCTGGGTTTTTTTCCTAGTTCAAACAAAAGGACAAGTGAGGTAGCTGTGTGCGCATTCAAATTATACAGTTTGGTGGGGAAAAAAATCATTCACCCCTTTTTGGACTTTCTGAATTTCTGCCTATCTTTGCTTCCAAATGTTACTGAAATTTCATGAGGATCCTACAAGTTTCATTTATTTCATTAAAAAATCATTCTACATGCAATGTGCCAGTATGAAACAGTAATCACCCCCTTAGATTCAGCAATCAGTTCCATTGTCTTTAGCTGCAACCAAACACCTCCTCTAACTGGTATCACTCTCTCACATTGCTCTGTATGAACTTTGGTCCATTTGTTTATAATGAACCGCTTTAGCTCAGTAACATTTGAAGGCTTTCTAGCATGAAATCCTTGTTTCAGGTCCTCCCAGAACACTTCTGTGGGGCTTAGATGTGGACTTGACCATTCTATTCTCTTGTTGACTTGCCTGTATGTTTCGGAACATATACTTGCTACATGATCCCATTGCATTTCAGCTAATGAACAAATGGCCTGATATTCCACCTAATACAAAGCAGAATTCATGCTTTCTTCAATGATGACAATTTGACCAGGTCCTGCGGCAACAAAACATTCTCAAACAATACTACTATCTCCATGCTTGACAGTTGGCCTCAGGTTCTGATTGTGGGTGCGGTCTTTTCATACCTGCAGACATAAGAGCACCCACATAGCCTTCACTTTTGACTCATCTATCCATATAATATTCCTCCAGGAAGTCTAGCAGATAGTTTTTGCTTTTCTCCTTTTTGGTAAACTTCATACTGGCACCAATGGCTTCTGCCATGATACTCTTCTATTACTCAGTACTTTTCTGATGGTAAAATCATGAACAGTGACTTTAGCCAAGCTGAGAGGCCTTGGATGTTCTGGAGTTCTTTGTGACTTGTGGATTATTTTATGCTGCTTTTTTGGAATGATTTTGAAAGAACATAACAGCAGTTTGGGAAGATTCAATGTTCTCAAAACTTCTCCATTTCAAGACTGTTTTTCTAACTGTGGATTAGTGGTGCTCCACAGTTTAAAAAATGATTTTGTAGTTTTTCCAGATTGATAAGTATCAATGACTTTTTAATGACTGAACATAATGTGTCTGAGTGGTGAGGACTTCATGTGATGAAGGAGCCAAAGTTTGTGAGATGTACATAGGGCAGGGTTGATTGTTTAATGAAGTGCTGATACAGCTGCCATGAATTATCCCTTTAATTGAATTCAATGAATGTGTGTGTGGGGGGGGATTACTTTTTCACAATGACATATCACATGTAGGATGACTGTATGAAACAAATGAAACAAGCACTAAACCTTGGTGTTATGTGCTCATTCAGACTCCCTCAGTATAACAGAAGGATCCACATGAAACTCAGATAATATCCAGTTGCAAAGATATGGAAAAATTGAGAAAATTCTAAAGGGGATAAAATTCTTAACTCATCTCCATAGGACTATACATTCTTTTTAAACAAATCTATATTTTTGCACTAACACTGTTTGGAAACTATTTTCTGCTAAAACGAATAATATTATTGTTGAGAAATAAACATTTAAACAATTCTATAGGACATTGTATAAAGTGTGTATGATGAGGAAAGTAGCATTTCCCCAACCAAGTAGCAGCATGCACTATTATGCAAAAAGCCTGAAAAACAGCATTTCAAATTGTAAATAACTTCATACTGTCAGCTGTTACACTTAGTTGTGAAATTGCAGATCATGAGTCACTGAAGATTCAGATGACTTCCATGAAATTCTATACTGGTGCACTCACAAGTAATCCATACAGTAGTCAATGGAACTAATTTCCAGGAAAATGGAATCTGCAGTCCTGTATCTGTGTGGACATATTGGATTCAGTGTTCATCAAATCCAGCAGGGCTTACTTTTGAGTAGCCATATATGGGATGAGACCATCAGCCTATCAAATTAATCATGATAGCTACAGTATCTTTGTTACCTTGTTCTTTGTTTTAAAACTAGCCATTCCCTCAATCTATTGCAATTGTAGAATGAGCTACTAGATGATTCACAGCTGCCTTCCTGCCTAAGTCCTACCTCAAGATGATTTGAGTTATTGCATTAATCAGAATTTCCAGCCAACCAAAAACAAAGAAGTGAAATGTAACAAAAATGACATAGCTGGTTTCTCTCTAGCAGTTAGCTTCCTATTTGTTCCTCTTGTTCAATTTGAAGAAATCAAATTCACTGTACAGAAAACATATATATTTGGTGCTGATCCTGACAAGTACTGAGCTCCTACACCTCCCATTGACTGCAAGAAATTTAGCACTAAATCTGAATAATCTGCTTTTCTTGTCTCAGATCCCAACCCAAATTGGATGTGAATCAGTTTGTGATTCCTCTGGTAGTCCAAACACATCTGGCTTCCCATTCTGCACTTCAGTGCTAGAAAAAGAATTGCTTCTGTTCATTGCCTTATGGCTGTCTCATAGATTACATCAAACAAGTTCCTGTAGCTTCCCCATTAGTTAACTATATTTTTTTTCTGTTTTCTCATGACTGAAAACAAGCAATAAATACATGGTTGGAATAGTAAGTCTGCAAAAGTTAGTGAATTAAATAAAACAATTTTTATTTTTTTAAAAAAATTCCACTAACTAAACATGTGAAAGCAAAATTGCAGATGGCAAACACAATGCTAAAAAAAAGGATACCCTCTTTCTTGAGACAGGTAGAAATGTTTCTTTTACAAAAATAACATTAAGCAAGACTTAAGATGTTGTTAGGACTACGCAATGCTTCAGATTTAATTCAGAAGAGCTGCTTTGAAATACTTAGGTGTAAATACAGCACCTGTCTGTGACTTATTAAAACAGCTATATCTGCTTATAGGACTGCACAGCCGCAGAAATATCCCCACAGCAGCCATGTGATCATAGAAAGCAATATGGCTGCTTTAATGAATTACAAATAGGCACTGAGTTCATTTTCCTGCACACGTTGAAGCATCTCTTCTGAATCAAATCTGAAGTACTGCATAGTCATAATGTTTTGTTCTTTATTGCAGAAGTCAGAATCTTATGAGTACTAGCTGGAGTTCAAGGCTGTTATTTATTCATTAATTACTTAATTTTGCTGTGCTGTACTAAAAGCAAATTCTAAGACTTGTTCTTAATGTGTTAAACATTATGAGCTAATTTTATAGAATACTTACTGATTCAAACTTGTGCTTTAAAAATGCTTTGTTATTTATTTCTGGGTACCCAAACCAAGATAATGACATTTTAGTTACAGGAATATTCTCTATACTTGTATAATTCTAATCCTACAAACTGTTGACTGTTGAAATGCTATTCCTACTTTGCTCCTTTAATCCTGTCACTTGTTTAGTCTTCTTTATCATGGAACCACCCTAATTTGTTTATGTTGAACTAGTTTCATTCACTATACTTATTATATACTTCATTTGTTTCTGCCCACCTGGTGAAACCAGCCACAGTGGGTGCACTTTAGGTCCCTTCAATTAAACAATGTCATCTCTTAGGATCTAGAAAGTGTGACTTCTCTTTTATGGCACCTGCCCTCTAAACGAGTATCCCTTCAGAGATCCATATGGCTCCCATCCTGTTGATATTCAGAAAGTCACTGAAAACTAGGCTGTTCTACCAGGCCTTGGGCCAGGGTGGTAGTTGAGTCCCTGTAGGATAGAGAGGTTACCTTCTGGATGCATATGATCTGTTCATTTTGTATTGTTCCTGCTTTTCTTAAGTGTATGCTGTTCAGAGTTGTTTGGAGTTGGGCAGCCTCTAAATTGTATTAAATAAATAAATAAAACTAAGCTGCTGAATAATATCCTATGATAGGATCCTTCATCTCCATGGCACCCACATTTGTAACATCTCTCCCTCCCCATTGATTAGATATAAACCTAGCTTCAGTACTTTTCCTCAAAGAATTGGGGCTTCTTTGACTAATGCAATGCTGAAGGATATCTGAAATTATTAGAATTTCTGTCTTATAAAAGTGCCACTTTCCCCCATTTTTATAAAACTATCATACAAGTCCTCCCATCAAGGAATGCAAGAAGTTCTGAAAACCAAACAGAACTAAAAGGACAATTGAAGAGAGAAGATTCAGTATGATACAGATTATACCAACACCACATGCCACAACTGGATATGTAGCAAGGAAAAAATGGAATAAACCAAAAATGGGGGTACTTGGAAAGTGCATTTGCTAGCATTACAGCACCTTTAAAGCAGAATTTACAGGGAACAACTACTGCAGTCTATAAATCTACAATGCCTATCTACAAGTAGATCTATTTTCTTATTATCGTCAAAATGCCATGACAAATAGCAGCAGTTCACTGTTAAGCTGTGTGTCTATATAGTAGTGAACAGTGCTGCTACAAAAAGCAGTGCTACAGTTTTTATTGGAGAGCACAATGAAACAAGAGCACAGAATCCAAATTTGATGTCAGCATTAGAAGATGTGCAGCCACTTTGCGGACAGCAGCATGAACTATGCTCCTAACTTTGTGCCTGACCTCTAATGAAAAGGTGTATCTGCAGCAATCTACTCCCAAATGTCTGCTATCATTTTCTGATGCTCCCCAACAACAATAGTTGCTTCAGTAGTAGTCAGTGGGGAAAGCTTCTAATTTGCCAGCAAATTACAGCACTCGCTAGTGCCACCAGCAATTTGCTTGCAAGTGGTTATGCAGGCTGGGAATCTGGGGAGTTGAAATTGAATGTATCTGAAGGCACCAGGTTACAAAAGGTTGTCACACGGGTGCTACCCTTTGTAGGGGTAAACTAGGACTGTGCAGTACTTAAAATTCACTCTAAAATACTGGTACACAAATGTAGCAGCTGTCTGCAGCAAGCAAACACACCTTCTCCTGCAATTGTGCCACAGCACTGAGATGCTGCAGACAACTGTTAGGTTTGTGCTCCCATGAAGCATTTTTTGGAGCTCAGATCTAAAGCACTGCACAGCCCCAGTATAATGAGCAAAATTTATAAACAAAGATAAAACATTTTGTCTCCCTATCCTAGGAAAAAAATGAGAAGAGAATTGGAATAGATGCAACGAACTAACACAGTACATATAGTTGTTTGAAGATGTTTTTCTAGTGCAAGATCTTTTTAAAATGAACAGGTACCAGAGAAAGATTCAAACAGAAGTAAAGCATATTCACCACTGCAACAGTATAAATATAAACAACCAGTTATCTAATAATATTATCTAAAAATGCATTTCAAGAAATATCATTATAGAAGAATGTCTGAAATAGATAAAGCAGAGAATTTCAATAAAAATGCAGTTTACATTGTGACAATCTGGTGGATTTTCATTCCTTTTTAGAACTTTTCTGTCTTATTGTCAGACATACAGCCATGCATCATTAATAGGAGTTTAGCTATATATTAAACTTGGCAAAGGCACTATATAATTAAGATTTGCCACAGCTTTCCCTAACCTGACATGTTTCTGATATGTTGGGATTACAATTCCCTGAATTCTCAGATAGCATGGCTGATAGCCAAATAGGACGGAAATTCCAGGAACTGTATTCCCAACACACAAGGAGAATGCTGGGGAAAGGAATGTTGTTTTTATCAAATGCATACACGCTCCATGTATGTATGTATGAACAAGAACAATTCTTGTTCACTGCCATTTCCCATGAAATGGAAATTGGTTTACTTAACATTCATATTTTTTTTCTTGAAGTCTATTCCCATTTTCTTCTTCTTTTGTGGTTCTTAGACTAGGAAAAACGGAATTTAAATCATAAGGAAGCTAATTAGATTTTATGCTTCCTTCTACTTTTAATGTATTTTTATTTATTTGTTTTCACATCAGAGAAAGGTCCATTTGCCCAAAGACCCAAGGTTCTGTTCTCAATATTCCCAAATGGGACTGAAAAAGACTTGTTTGAAATCTGGAAAAGCAACTGCCAATCAGTGTAGAAACAATATTAATCTGAAATGCTAATGAACTGATCTGATACCAAATGGCTTACAGTGCTGATAATTTTAAGTATGTCTATGCATTTGTACTATGTTGTGAACACTGCAGGAGGACAGCCATGTTAGTCTATGGTAGCCAAAAATCAGAAAAAGTCTGGTAACACCATTTAAAACTAACACTTTCATTAAAGTGTATATCGTACAGTAACATTGGTTAGTTTTAAAAAGTGCTACCAGACTCCTTCTGGTTTTGGCTACTATGTTGTGAGAAACTCTACATACTTTCTGAATCAGAAATAAGGGATAAGCATATTGTAATAAATAAAACATTTACACAAAAAATTCAAAAAATTCATGAGATATCACTTATTTGAAACTAGATTCTATCATTTCTTCCACTTCAGAAAGCTAACACATCTGGACTTCATTAAAATTGTGGGTGGGTATAAAGAGGTAAGATCCAATAGATTGATATCCACTACAGTTACTGAACACAAATGAATAGCATTTTTATTTATACTGTCAATAAACAATACTCTTCACATATGTTAGCAACTACAGTGGATGTCCACAGATGATTTATCTATGTGAATGCAAAGAGTCAACAATGACTTGATAGCACATAATCAATAGTTTATTTATTCATTTATTTGCAAAATGGAAAGTAGGAATTGCAGAATCAATTTTATACTTGAGGTCTAACTCTGATTTTGTTCTGGGGACTTTGTTCTGACTCCCCCCCCCCCCCAAACTCTTCTCCTTGGAAAAGGCATGGTTACATCTGTTTCCTAAATATTTTCTTCTGTAGTTTTGCAGTGTTTCATCACAGAGTAGGCCAAGCTACTATATATACTTTTCTTGTCTGTTTTCTGCTAACCCAAAAATATAGTTCAACTGATCTGAGGAAGAACACTCTAATTCAGATATTCCCATACTCTCACCAGTCTCTTCTTCCAAACATTTTTTATCTGAACTCTCCTCTTGTTTAGAAGCCACAGCATGGGTCTATGTTACTGCTAGGAAAATAGTTTCCAGCTTGCCACAGTCTTATACCCAGGAAAAAGGATTCTTTTAACCTTTTCAGGGATATCCTGGCATTTATACAACAAATGTATAAGGTAGAAGTTGCTACTTAAGAGTCTTTTACAACCAGATATATTAGACGACACTTTCATCAACTTTGCTTGTTAGGATTATCCTAACACAACACAGTGGTGTTGAAGAAAAAGTTACACAGGCAATACTGTCACACATGTGGAGTGCTAACAGTGCAAGGATGAAAACTGTGAAATGAAGACTTGAATATGAAAGAAACCTGTCTAATAGAAAACTGATAGTTGATTAGATTCTTGGTTAGATTATATATTGCTAAATCTGTACATCAGGCAGCATGCACTAGAGCCGATAAAGATCTTAGGCAGCTACTTTCTGCCATGTTTTTCCTCTCTGCCCAGAAATAAGCCACAGCCAGGGAAAAGAAAACACATAGATTAAAACTCATGGGCTACATGATTTTGACCTCTTCTAAAGAGAACTAGAAGGATAAATAGGATTTTTGTGATGATGAGCACTTTACCATAATAGGAAAACCCTGTACAAACAATACCAGGAGGGAAAAATGGTATTAATATTCTTCTAACAACAAGCATAACTTTTAGAAACTTAATTCCATTGCTGTAACTGGGGCTGTCAGGCAAAATTATACAAAGGAGTAGATCAGCAGACCATACTTAGAAGTGTCATATTGGCATTTCATCCATCCCAATACCTAATGTAGAAGTTTGGATACTGTTGGGAAAAATGCTTTTTTCCTATCCTCCCTCTCCCCAAATCCATGTATTCCCCTCCTCCCACCTCCCACCCCCCAAAAGGAAAAATCCATATGCAGGATTATGAAATGTTATTTCACAATGTTTTAAGATGTTCATATACTGCAAATGATCTCTTAAAAATTATGCCAGAATTAAAAATACATTTTACGCAAAATCACTAGAG
This sequence comes from Liasis olivaceus, assembly GCA_030867105.1. Taxonomy (NCBI): domain Eukaryota; kingdom Metazoa; phylum Chordata; class Lepidosauria; order Squamata; family Pythonidae; genus Liasis; species Liasis olivaceus. The sequence continues at coordinate 42,495,017 of CM061350.1, read as the reverse complement.
ATCCTAGGCTGAGGACAAGTAGTACTTTGCAGCAGCAGGATATATTCCTCTTCTGCTTTTCACAAGGATGGAAAGAAACATTCAGGTACTGCCTTTTCAAAGGATAGAAAGAAAAATTCAGTGCCTTCTTTGGCTGTGGCCTCTCTTATTCAACTTTGTAGAGACTGGTAGATCTGTTCCGGTTCTCATGCTGTTTTGATTAGGCCCCAAAGGACAGAGAATGCAATGAAAGGACAGTGGATTATTTATTGCTGTAGGAATTCATTTAGAAGCCACAAATGAATTCCTTGCTTGTTCAGAAGGACAAGGCAAGTCTAAAGATTTTGAAGAAACTTTTCTTTCTGAACCTGTCAGCTTGTGTTTGAGGAAACCTACAAAAGGGTCTACAAAAATATGAAAGGGACAAAAGAAAACACTACACACTAGTTTCATTCAAGTGACTTCATTCTACCATGAGGTGTCACAATCTTGATGAACCAGTGATTCTATTACAGACAGGGCCTTCACTCAGAAAGTTGAGCTGTTCCACCTCAGATCAGAAGTTCAAAAAGGGCCAGTTAGATTTGGCTGATCACTTCAATCTAATGCATAGGACACCACATATGTCCAGACTCCCTTTTTGGCATTTGGATCTAGCCCAGAATTCCAAAAGGGAACACCACTTTGATTCAGCCCTTTGCTTCAGAAGAATACTTTGACTGAAGCTGTATTCAATTAAAGCGATCCTTCAAAACGCCCTACTTCCTTAATGTATATTTTTAACAGAAAGCCAGAGAGTTTTATTTAGTATATAGGACTATATTTTACCCACTGTTCTGAGTAGCTGTTTATAATTTATGTCATAACCTGAAAACTTAATAATTTGAAAATTCCCATAATACATGAAATTCACATAGCATGATATTAATAGGAATGACAATCTAAGATGATCCTTCCTACACACTGAATGATCTCCACCATAACAGTGCTTCCTCCAGCTGGGGGGGGAGCATGATATTCATGTACAGAATAAACCTATGTTGCCTCCTCTTTTTTAATATTGCACATAATACAGCCCACTAAAATAGCCACTTGATTCATCATCATCTTCATCATCATCATCATCATCTCATCATCATGATCATGGGATTAATGGTGGTGGTAGGAATTTAGGTAGGAAATTGAGCACAGAGTTACAAGGAAACTCTCCAAAGACTGCCCGTGTATCTTTCTTTTCTTACTACAGACTTAAGCATTTCTAAAAATATTTATTTATCTGCTTATATAAAACATATTTTATATAACATTTCCCATTGTAAAAAAAATCTCAAAACATCAAGTTATTCCAGTGCAAGGATCGGTATTTAGCAATTCCACTCCCACCAATGCAAACTACTTCTCAGTACACATAGTTGATCTAGTCTCAATCTCCCTTGTTGCTAGTAATAACATTAGACAGATGATATTATAAAAGAAACATCAGTAATAAAGTTAATAACAAATAACCATATCTTCTTTTTAATAGAATGCATCCTGATGTTTGGACAGCAAGAAATTTAATTCCAGTTTTTTTCTCTCTTTCATCTAATTGGCCTTTTTTTTTTTTTATGTTCATTGATAGTGGGGTAGAAAGGCAAGTGTTTTAGCCCCAGTTCATCCTTATCATCTTAACCAGTACAAGACAAAGGCATTAAAGTAAAATTAATCATGTCAAAGGATTTTAGCAAAAACAAGTGAGACCATGCAGAAAGCATCGCTTTGTCTACAGCGAAGTCTCGCTCTGATTAAAAACATATAATGAAAGTAAAAGTAATACATCATTGCCTTAGTGGCTGGTTTTTTAAAGAACTGTACAACTCTGAATAAAAAAAATCTTTGGTTTTTTTCTCTCTCTCATGGAGGTGACAATTATTTTAGTTCATTTCCAACAAATAAAGCAATACCTCACAAACCCTTGATAATTGTAATTTAGCTTGATCATTTTAAAATAAGTTATTTTTTAGAACTGGACAAACGGCTGAAAATTTTACATAATACAAATAAGAATATACGCATTGGTATCTGATTTTTATTTGAACAATTCTAGTGCTAAGCCAGGACCAAATTCAATTTGGTTCACAATCCTATGCATGTTTCCTTGGAAATATTCCTCACTGAATTCACAAGGACTTGCTCACAGGTAAGTGGGTATAGATTTGCAGCCTTAAAGTTTAATTAGTCACATGTTTATGCTGATAAAAGTTGCCAACAACAATGAGGTTTTGTGCTGCTAATCTAAATCACCCAATTATGCCATAAATAACACTAATTTATTTAAAATGCATCTCCTATACATGGAAACAATGGATGAGTCAGCAAAGCAGCATTTTCCCCTCATATTTACTATTTTCACTTGACTTTTAAAAGCTATTTCTTGTACCTGAGTATGAATATGATACAGAAATATTTATTCAAAGTTCAGCTTGTTCTCCCTTCAGTCTTTCTTTCTTTGCAGATAATCTTGCATTATTGGATAATGCAATCATGTACCACTATTACACTGAAAAATCTCAGTTCCTTTTAAAATTTTTCCTTTAAATGTATTTTATTTTGGTTTAGGTAAGCTATGCTATTTTGGGTCTTTGCCTGAAGTACTGAATGCCTCTATGATCAATTCAAATACCCGTATTAATACAAATATCAGATTTTTTTCCCAGCATATAAATGTAAACATTGGCAATATAAACAAGTTACTTATTTGTAACTGTTCCGAATGGTCTAGTGTTCACCCATATGGGTTCTGTGCTTTTACTGAGACTTCACCAGAAATCTTCCACAGTTCAGGTGATTTCTGGTGGGAAGGTCATCCCACTGCACATACTCTGAGGCTTTTTTCTGGCTTTCTTGATAGTCCTCAGAGACTGACACAGCAACTCTGCACACCTACCAGAGTTGGCACCTGCAGAGAGGAAGGTGGAAGATCTGTGCAAATGCACAGATAATCACTCAAAGAACCATGGGTCACACACGTGCTGCCTGTTTTTCTTCGTCATGGTCTCAGTGCATCACATGTATGGGGGACTGACAAGTTTGCTTTATAGTGGCTGGCCAAACACAAATGAAGCAAGTGTCTGTGGTTGAGAATATGTTGCTACTTTGCACAGATCTGGAATCAATACTCTTTGGCACACAGCTACAGGATGTCCTGATGAAATATATCTGACAGGCATTTTTTTTTGGCTAATGCATATGAAACTTTAATTGTTGCATGGGGCAAATGATCCACCTAAAGTGTTTGTGCTATTATCAATGGTTAGCTGTACTGACCTGCTGCTTTGACAGTTAGTTTATCTATCACTAAGAAAAAACATTTTTGTAAAGTCCTCTTTACAAATGTGGATACTTTTTTCTGCATGAAATGCTGGGATCATCTTATGGAAGTCTGATAGTAAGCAATCTTAAATGAAAGTGTTGCTGTGAAATACATTTCTGCTCATCATATCCAGTTTGTTAAGGATTTACTAGAGGATACTGACATAGAATTAACAATTGTCTTCCTTGACCTTTTTTAGACCTAAGTATGTAACTGATAACAATGTGCTGGCTGATTCCAGCCGCTGGGATCATTATAGCTGAATGCACAATTTGGAATACTGGGTTTTCAACTTCTGTGGAGTTTGCTAAATGTCTATGCCCACTGCTTTAGCCACCTGCAATAAATGTACCACACAGAATGTGTTATTTTGAGATGGCAAAGCTCTGGATTAATCATCCAACATCAGATCTAGCAAAAGAGAAAGAAGAATGGCTGGTCAGACAAGGGCAATTCCAGTTTGACAGAACTAGATCTTGGGTTGCCCAATGTTGGCAGTCTCCTATGCCAAAGGCTGCATCTGCATCAATGGAAGCTCTATTCCTGTATCCAACTGCACAATGATTCTATGGTCTGATAAGGTTGATAGTTATTATTGATAATACCAAAGATATAAGAGCTGCTGACAATATTTAGAAAACACAGTTTTGCTTCTCACTGCAGTAAGTAGGTTAGAGGGTTTGATAATACAGATTAGGTTTTATGGGACAATTCCAACATGGAAGCAGCAGTGATGAGAAACAGTGAAGGAAATTGGCTGAACTAGCCTTGCCCTCATGACAAAAAAACAAGTAGGCTGCCTAATGTTCATATTCAGCTCCAGATTCATTCCAGTTATGCTCAGTTGTAGCACCAGGAAGGAGAACTCAAAACTGCTAGAGTAATTTAAGTTGTTATGATTAATAGATCTGACGTTGGATGATTAATCCAGAGCCTTGCCATCTCAAAATAACACATTCTATGTGATGCATTTACTCAGGCTCAGATCCATCCTCAACAGTGGAAACTCACCATGTGACTTTGGGGAAATCACTTTCCTTCAGCTGAAGTCTACTTTAGCCAAAGTTGTTGTGAGGATAAAATGACAGAAGATCCCCCTGTAAGCCATCGGGCACTCCCAGAAAAAAGGCAGTAGATACATCTACCAAACAAATACAATGGAAGAGGCTGTCATCTTTTCTCCTTTGGTACTGATCATAGTTAACTAAACAGACTGACCCTGAAGAAGCTCTATACTCCAATGATTATACTTTTCCCTATGCTCCTGTGGAGAGTAATTCTGAGAATGCTGAGACTGTATTGCGAATACAGGTAGTCCTTGAGTTATGACCATTTCTTCACTGACCATTTGAAGTTATGATGGTGCTGAAAGAATGGATTTGTGACTGGTCCCCAAAGTTATGGCCATTGCAGAGCCCCCACAGTCACGTGATCATGATCTGGGCACCTGGCACCCTGTTCACACTTATGACCAGTTTCCAAGCACCCTGCAATTACATGGCTGCCATTTGCAACCTTCCTTGCTGGCTTCCCACAAGCAAAGTCAATGGGGAAGCCGGCAGGGGAGACTGCAAGTGCTCAGGTAAGTCTCCCCCACACACCCCAGCATTTCTTTGCTTGCTTGCACGCACGCACCACACCCTCCTTCCCCCTTTGCCTGCTCGCATGTATCCACAATGCCCTCCTTCCCTTGCTTACACGCATGGACCATGCCCTTGTTTGCTCACTCACATGCATTACACTCCTTCCCTCCCTCGCACACACACACCGTGCCTCCTTCCCTTGCTCCACGCACCAGCACCTTCCTTCCCCCTTCACTCATTTGCATGCACTGCGCCTCCCCTCTTCCTTGACTTGATCACATGCACCAGCACCCTCCTTCCCTGCTTGTCCGTACGCACCGTGCCCCTTTTGCACTGTGGCTCTGGGGCTTTGCAGGAGGAAGGCTTTGCAGGGAGAAGGAGAAAGCACCACGAATGGCCAGCAGCTTCCAATGTGAGCTGCAGAGTGCACGCCAGAAGCACCCCTGGTGTGTCCTTCAGTGCCCAGAAGTGCCACTGGAGTGCTCCTTCAGCACAGGAGGCACCCCTGGAGAGTCCCCAAGTGAGCAAAGAAGGGAAGGAGGGTGCTGGTGCGTGCGAGTGGGTGAAGGGGGAACTAGGGCACTGGTGTGTGTGAATGAGCGGAGAGAAGGAGGACATGGTGCGTATGAGTGAGTAAAGGAGGGCACGGTGTGTGCATGTGAGCAAAGGGGGAAGGAGGACGCTGGTGCAAGCGAATGGGGAAGGAGGCCAAGAAGCCCCAGAGCTGCGTGGTTCTGGAGCTGCTTGCTGCCCCAGAAGGCAGGGTGCAGGGTAGCCAAAAGGGCAGAGATGGGGGTGGAGATAGGCAGGTAGGGGGAATTGGAGGTAGTCCCTTACCTTACTGAGGCTCAAGGCTGGGAGGTTCCATGCCCAGAATGGCTAGGATTAGGGTAGGTCCTTGACTAATGACTGGTAGACTTTGCACAATGACAGCAGTGGGGAATGCCAGGATTGCCATTGCTAAGCAATATGGTCACATGACACCTTACTTTATGACCGCATCACTTAGTGATGGAAATTCCGGTCCCAATTGTGGTTGTAAGTCGAGGACTGCCTGTACTCAATACTGGTGGGATACAGAATTGTAAAGAAGATTGCTGTACCTATCTTCTCAGGACTGCAGAAGTAAATGCATGGAAGTGGCAATGTAGAAGGTGCTGCTGGAATCAATGAAAACTTTGGAATCATAGCATCTAAGTTAGAACCACCAGAACAGCTGATTCAATCAGCTGCTTCTTCTTGTTTTCTATATGATCAAAATGATGATTAAAGGAATTCTTTCTTTCTTCATGTTATTCCACTTTGATTTGCCCAAAGACAACGAGCAATCCAGGTCTCCTTTGAATGCTCAGAGTTCACTGGATTGGATTTAAGCTGGCAATGGCATTTACTGTTGGTGAACTAACTGTTCCACAGAATATCACAGCCTGAAACAGATGATGATTTTAAGACTACTCACAATGTCACCAGCCTGCAACGCTCACTCATTCCCATAGCAATGCTCAAAAGGGGGACAGAGAAATTCCTCATTGCTTTCTTGATGGACTTTTGGCAAGGAATACACATCTCCACAACCTGGCCTTCCCAAAGACACAGCAAGCAGAAGAAATGGACATCAGATGGCAGTAATTTACAACTGCTTTTTGAGCATTTGCAAAACAGAGCCCTTACAGCCATAAACTCTTGGGAATAGCAAAAAAACCCATTGCAGAAAAGCCTGCATTTCACACTCAAGCTCTCCAAAGTGAAATGAAAATGAAAATAATGAAAAAGATTAGGAATATAAACAAAGGAAGTACAAAATATAATTAAATAAAGGAAAGATCCTCAGCTTCACACTTCATGGAAAACATGCAAAGGCTCTCCTGTAGTGATCAGAGAAAACTGATAAGAAAGCAGGAAGAAAATCTCAGATCATTAAGTCCCACCAAAAGTCACTGCAGCCGTGGAAGCTGCCCAAAGACTATGTACAGGCAGAGATATAAAGACCAGAGTGAAATCCTTAAGCAACATAGATTTTATGAATTACACAGGGCAAAGGATTTTTTTAACTTTCAAAAATTAAATATGCACACTCAGCTTCCAATTTTCTACATGATACTGGGCATGCCAGTTTATATGGAAACCAAAATATGTGATATATTTACCACTTTATGCAATAAAGTCAACTGAAGCAAGTGAAATACTACTTTTCCCTTTAGGGGTGAAAAAAATATGGGAGGGAACTATTCTTCCCTCTTCACCCACCCCCAATCATGGTTCCATCTGATGTGCTCCATACATAGTTCGAACACGTTTTCCATCTTTATATAAAACAGTAAATAATTAATCCTTTATGTTTATGCTCCCTCACTCCTGTCCAATTTCACAGGCATATAAATTCTGAGTCATACTTTACATATAGGCCGAGTAAGATCAGCAGCCCCCAACGAGCCTCGGACGGTGCGGCGAATTACAGCAAGGCCCCATTGCAAGGCGGCTGACTAACTGTAGAGGAAGATCCCTCGGTTGGAGGAACAGTGGGGCAGCAGGGGGGGTGCCAGACGGCATCCCAATTGTCCTTGTTTTAAGCGGGGCGAATTGGGGCTCCAGGATCTAGCCACCCCTACTCAACCCCGCCCAGTGCCAGTGCAGAGCCGTGGGGTCCCTCCAGTGGGTATTTGGGACTCCCCCCTGGTAGTGAGAGTCTGGGGGGGACTCTAGGAGCATATGGGGATGTGAGGCTCCACCTGCTGAGAGCCAGGAGGTGTGAGTGTGTGTATGGGATGCCCGCCCTGCTGACTAGTGAGAGGGGTCGTGCAGGGGGGCAGAGTGTGATTGTGATGTGAGGTTGGTGGGGGGTGGGTCTCAGCCTGCGCCGAGAGCGTGAGCTGGTGTGTGGGCGAGATCTCCCCCTCACCTGGGAGTGACTGGTTCTGAATGGAGATGTGTGATTGGATGGAGGGATCTCTGCCCCAGATTGGGAACTCCGAGGGCCTGGGATTGGAGGTATTTGGGCCTGGTACCCCCGGGGATGATGGGGGGGCTACAGTATCGAGGTGGTGATGGGTAGGGGACATTATGGTGGGAGCAGGGGGGTGGGCCATCTTCGGGGAAGACACCCCCGGTGTGTGTTGCCGGTGGCGTGTTCCGGCCCTCCTTGCTCACTCCCAGGTCCTGGCCAGCAGGTTCATAGGGGCCCTGGCCTCCGGCTGTTGCTGCTTAATGCCAGGTCAGTTAAAAACAAGGCCCCCATCATAGATGATTTAATCACTGAGGAGGGGGCAGACTTGGCATGTATTACGGAGACCTGGCTGGGGCCTGGGGGGGGTGCCCCTCTCGGAAATGTGCCCAGCTGGGTTTACGGTGTGGCACCAGCCGAGATACCAGGGCAGGGGAGGAGGGGTGGCTGTTGTCATCCGAGACTCTCTAGTGGCCTTCAGGGGCATTGCTCCACAAGTGTCTGGCTGTGAGACACTGTTTCTTAGGTTGGGTGCCCGCGAACAGTTGGGAGTGCTGCTACTGTACCAGCCTCCCTGCTGTGTGGCAGCCTCCCTGCCTGAGCTGCTGGAGGCCATCTCGGGGTTGGCGGTGGAGTTCCCCAGGCTTATGGTTCTGGGGGACTTCAACCTGCCATCCCTGGGATGGTCCTCGGAGGCAGCTCGGGAGTTCATGGCTACCATGGCAGCCATGGGCCTGTCTCAAATTGTGCGGGACCCAACCCGAGATAGTGGCCACATGCCGGATTTAGTTTTCTTGTCCGAGCAATGGCAAAGTGATCTGAGGGGAGATATACAGCTTTCCCCGGTGTCATGGTCAGTTCACGTCCTGGTGACCCTGAGTTTCTCCTATGCCATCCCCCTCCGCAGGGAGGCTGGACCCATGCGATTGGTCCGCCCCCGGCGCCTGATGGACCCATCAGGGTTTCAGAGGGAGCTGGGGGATATTCCCGTGGACCTGCTGCACGGTCCAGCGGAGGCTCTGGCTGCTGCCTGGAATAGAGAAGCGGCCGGGGCCTTGGATAGGATCGTGCCTTTGCGGCCTCTCTTGCCACGTCGGCCCCGACACTCCCCATGGTTTACGGAGGAGCTGAGGGTGCTGAAGAGGGTTAAGAGATGCCTAGAGCACCGCTAGAAGAAGACAAGGACTGAATCCGACCAAACACGTGTTAGAGCCGCTATTAAGGCCTACATTGTGGCGATAAGGGCGGCGAAGCGGCAATACTTCTCCGCCCTTATTGCGTCTGCAGAGTGCCACCCGGCGGCCCTGTTTGGGATCACCAGGTCCCTCCTTGGTAAGGGGGATCTGGTGGTTCACTTGCAGGGCTGCACGGAGGAATTTGCAGAGCACCTGCAGGATAAAATTGCTCAGATTCATCCAACTTGGACTCCGAGCGTGGTGCAGGGTCTGGGGAGATACCAGGGGATCGTTCTTGCCTTGTTATCTGGGAACGGTTTGATCCTGTGGTTCCTGAGGAAGTGGACAGGATCCTCTGGACTGTGAGGGGCACCACTTGTCATCTGGACCCATGCCCCTCCTGGCTCATGAAAGCAGCTCGGGAGGTGACATGTGGTTGGATCCAGGCGATGGTTAATGCATCCTTGCAGGAGGGAGTGTTTCCGGCGCCCTTTAAAGGGGCGCTGGTGCACCCCCTCCTCAAGAAGCCCTCCCTGGATCCTACTGTACTGGACAACTTTCGTCCAGTCTCCCACCTCCCCTTTTTGGGGAAGGTGGTTGAGAAAGTGGTGGCTTCGCAGCTCCAAAGGGTCCTGGAGGAAACGGATTATCTGGACCCCTATCAGTCAGGTTTCAGGCCCGGCTATGGAACGGAAACGGCATTGGTCGCACTTATGGATGATCTCTGGCGGGAGCGGGATGGTGGAAGTGCGGCCATCCTTGCTCTCCTTGATCTCTCGGCAGTGTTCGATACCGTCGACCACGGTATCCTATTGGGACGGCTCAGGGATATGGGGGTGGGCGGCACGGTTTTGTGCTGGTTCACCTCCTTTCTCCGGGGCCAATCCCAATTGGTGGTGATAGGGAGTGAGAGGTCCCATCCTCGGCCCCTCCATTGTGGGGTGCCGCAGGGTTCGGTTCTCTCTCCGCTCCTTTTCAACATCTATATGAAACCGCTGGGCGAGATCATCCGCCATCATGGGATGAGGTATCATCAGTATGCTGATGATACTCAACTATATATCTCCATCCCTGGTGAGGTAAGTGATGCCGTGACCGCCCTTTCGCGGTGCCTGGAGGCTGTGAGGGTCTGGATGGGGAACAACAGGCTCCGGCTAAACCCTGGCAAGACGGAGTGGCTGTGGGTTAATGGCTCCTCTGTATCCGGGACGTTGTCATCGTTGGTTCTGGATGGGGTGGCACTGCCCCAGACAGACCCAGTGCATAATTTGGGGGTCCTCCTGGACTCACGGCTCCTGCTCAAAGAGCAGGTGGCAGCCGTGGCCAAGAGGGCTTTTGCACAGCTTCGGGTTGTGCACCAGTTACGCCCTTTCCTGGATCGGGATGCTCTACGTACAGTCACTCATGCCCTTGTTATCTCCCAGATAGACTACTGCAATGCGCTCTACATGGGGCTACCCTTGAAGAGTATCCGGAAGCTTCAGCTGGTCCAGAATGTGGCCGCGCGAGCAATTTTTGGGGCCCGAAGAAGGACCCATATAACATCTTTGCTCCGTGAGCTGCATTGGGTACCGGTTTGCTTCCGGGTCCAATTCAAGGTGTTGGTTATCACCTTTAAAGCCCTACATGGCATGGGGCCAGGTTACCTGAAGGACCGCCTCGCCCCTACGATTTCAACCCGTCCCACCCGATCTCATAGAGAGGGCATGCTCCGGATCCCCGCGGTAAAAGAATTTCGACTAGCAGGGTCCAGAAGGCGGGCCTTCTCTGCTGTAGCCCCCGCCCTTTGGAACATCTTGCCACCGGGGGTGAGACAGGCCCCCTCACTCCAGGCCTTTTGGAGGGATGTGAAGACCTGGCTCTGCCATCTGGCCTGGGGCGGGGAGGGTGGATATCAGAAATGGGGTTGGCTGGCCCCTTAGCAGCCTGGTGGGGCCCTATTGGCCTCTTGGAGTTTTTAGCTTTTTATCTCTATCCTTTTTTGTAAATTTCTAGTTTTTATAACTTTTATAATTTTTAAACCTTTTATAATTTAATTATGTATTGTGATTTTAGTGGTTGTAAGCCGCCCAGAGTCCCCCGTTGTGAGGGAGATGGGCGGGGACAAATCAAACAAATAAATAAATAAAATAAATAAATAAATATATTACTTGTTGCAATTACATGATAAGCTGTTACATCAAATATCATATGAAAGGATTTCTGCATGCACAGTGGAAGCTACCCTTGTTCTCCTTCCTCTGTAGACTGCCTCACATCCTAAATCTGCTCCAGAGTCTTCTCCAATTCTCTAGAGCAGATTTAAAGCAGTGTAATGATGCCCATCTATCATATCTTTGGCTAGGGATCAACCAGGGATTTGACACCTTTGACAGAGATGACCTTCAACAAGCATGTCCACTGAAAGCATCAAGGCATTCCAAAGCAGTTCAGTGGTATTCCATTCTGCTCACATTAATTGGTATGTGTGATAAGATACTTGCTAAGATAGCATGAAAACTAACCATAAAACTTTGACAGATAAATTAGAAACTTTGTTAGCAACTTATTCATAAGATAACAATCTCATCACCAAGTTGATTATTGCTACTGATGTTTATTGGTGGAATGAGAACAGTCCACCTGTGACATCAACACGTAAAAAAAAAAAAGCTTTGATCTGCTAAATTAAAATGGGAAAATGGGAAAATGTTTCCTTGAATCACCTTACTATCTTGAATTCCTAAGTCTAGAAAGACTATACTTACCAACATTAAATCAAATTAAAGTTAAATTTAAAAGATAGCAAAAGCACAATTTCTAAACTTAGAGAATAATACACAGAACTACATAGAAGTAAAATTTATCCAAAGAGAAGTTGGGAGCTAAATAATATTTTAATTAATGGTTGCATTATGTTATGTTAATGGAAGAGACATTCTTCTGGGGCCATGTTCTTGTCAGCAAAAGTAGTTAATAAAACTCCATCTCCATGAAACAGTTACCTCAAATATGCCAATGGACAGAGGAGACGAAATGAAAGAGAGAGTTGACAAGCATAAAATACCCTCACCAAATCTTCTCAGAAACTGCTTCTTTAGGCCATTTCAGCTCTCCTTTTGTCCTGATTAAAAATAAGCAGTTCTAATGGGAAGCTCAGCTTGGAAGAGAAATTTGCAGAGAATGAATGAAGAAAGGATAACCATGCCCTCCAATTTTTCAAATGCCTTTTCTTGCATCCTGCATGAGTGAATCACTCAAACTCTTAACTAGGGCTTGATGAAATGTCAGTTTTAATGTTGGTTTACTTAAAAATTGTTAAGATTAATGATAGTTTATTGGGTACAGACTTAGCAAATTGTAGTTAATGAAGACTGAAGCTAAAACTTTTGTATTCCTTACAATCATATCAGAGAAAGCCTGGCTCTTATGGTTTACCAATGTAGCCACAAATTTCCCCATCACTTGGGAATTTTTTTTGTTGTACGTGGCAGAGAGGTTGTTGCCACCTGCCTTGAAGGAAGCAATGGTGCGACTTGTCCTCTAAAAGGCATCTTTTGACCCGACTGTCTTAGATAATTATTCGTCAGTCTCCAGCCTATCGTTTCTTGTTAAGTGAAAACTTAATTTCAACTACAGAGGACTCTGGATAAGTAGATCATCTGGATCATCCCATTGAGTTTCAGGCCTGGGATGGAGACTCTATTGGTTGCTCTTGTGGATGAACTGTGATGAAACTTGGGGGAGAGGAGGGTGCATCTCCATGTTCTGTTTTATCAATCATGGGCCAGCTACAAGGACTGTCTTGCTGTGGTTCCACTCCTTCCTGAATGGACAGTTTCAACTGGTGCTGACATGGGAGAAGTCAAGCCCTTGGACATTGTGAGGTGCCCCAGGGCTTGGTCATCTTCCCCATCCTGTTTATCATCTACATGAAATCACTGAGAGAGATCATTCATCCATTTATGTCTAGGTATCATCAATATGCTGATAATACCCAGCTTTACATATCTACCCCAGGCCAAATAGGAGATGCAATGCAACTCTTGACTTCCTGAAGTTATGAGGGGGTGAATGGGTGAATCTGATTTCAGCTGAAACCCAGCAACACAGAGTTAATGCTAATACAGAAATCCTCTGGATGGTCCACCTATTGCTCCAGATATGGCTGAACCTCCCCTGATGGAGCTGGCATGCAATTTGGGAGTTCTCATGGACTTACATCTTCTGCTGCAACAGCAGATGGAAACCATGGCTAGGAGAGCCTTTGGCCAACTTTCATGAATCAGCCAACTGCACTCTTCACTAGAGTAGGAGGTGCTGAAGATAGTGACTCATGCCCTTCTAATCTCTTGGTTAAACTACTGCAATTTGTTTCATGACAAGTTGCCCTTTAGAGGATCTTTGATGTGGTGCAAATTGTTATCCAGTGTGGAAGGAGGTTGCAATGGCTGCTGGAAACAACATCTAGGTTCTCCAGAGTGGCCTAGGCTGAAGATGGTTCCAGCTCAATCAGTGACCAAGAAAGACTCTGGAGCTGGTTTGGCAAAAAATCAGGTTGGGTAAAGATTCTGTGGTAGAGCAGGAGCAATGTCTCCACTGTTTGGCAGCAGTGAAGGTGCTTTGGAAAGTCAGAGACACTACCAATCAGCTGGTAGAGTTCAGCGGCCAGCTGGCAGAGATCTCCAATATGTCAGAGACAGCAAACCCATCTGTGATTGTTCCTATGGTGGCTGTATTCTCCTGTTTGGTGATGGTGCTGACCGCAATCCAGTGAAGTCTGTCTTTGGTATTCCAGAGGACCTGCCACCCAGGTACTGACAGTGAGTGACTATGGGAGCAGAACTGGGCCGATGATGGACTTAGAGGTCCACCTGAGTTCTATGGCTGCCACAAAGTTGGTCACTCTGGGAAGCAGCCAAGTGGACAGAATCCTTGGGGCTGTGCTGATCCCAGGAGGATAAGTTCCTTGGGGCTCTTAGTTAACCAGCTCTGTTTTAGATTCACATCCCTCCTGATTAAAGTCACCTGGGAGACAACATACAATTGGGTCCAAGTGGTAGTGAATTCATCCTTGTGTGAGGGGTGGTTCAGCTTGTGTTCAAGGAGGTGCATCCCCTCAAGAAACCATCCCTGGACCCAACACTATTGGACAACTTTCATCCAGGCTCCAACTTTCCCTTGGTTGGGGTAGCATTTCCCTAGACAGCACTGGCACTCAACCTGGAGGTCCTCCTAGACTCTCAGCTGCTTCTCAAGGAGCAGGTGGCAGCTGTGGCTAGGAGGTCTTTGCACAGATTCATCTTGTGCAACAATTGTGTCTATTCCTAGACTGAAAATCCCTATTCACTGACACACATGCTTTGGTCACCTCTCCTTTGGGTCACTGCAATATGCTGTACATGGGACTGTCCCTCCCTCCCTCCCTCCCCTCCTTTTTCAAATTTAAATATCGCCCATCTCAGGAAAAAGAGACTCTGGAAGCTACAGCGGGTCTGGCGTGCAGTGGTGCGGGTAGTTATGGAGGTGCCTCAATACTTCCATGAAACATTTCTCTAGGAGCTGCACTGGATCCCGGTAGGTTTCTGAGTGCAATTGGAAATGCTGGTTATCATCTATAAATCCCTTTTTGGATAGCGTTGTGTTATTTGCAGTACTGCCTGTCTCCAGTCATCGCTGCATGTCCCACAAGGTCAGACAGGATGAACATGCTCTAAGTCCCCTCTATTAAACAATGCCATCTAATGAGACCTAAGAAGTGTGCCTTCTCCTGCTGTATGGAACACAATTTCCTCTGAGATTTGGATGATCCTGACCTTCCTGTCCTTTCATAAGACACTGAAAATCAGGTTCTTCCCTGGGCATTGTTGAGTTCCTCAAGGGAAATGCCAGATGTTCAAGCTGTTTTTACAAAAGACTGAGGAATACTGGATTATTGCTGGTACATGCTGGATAATTGAAAAAGCCAAAGAATACCAAAAAGAAGTCACTATGTGCTTCACTGATTATAGAAAGGCCTTTAATTGTGTCAACCATGTTAAGCTGTGGAATACCCTTGGGAAAATCGGACTCTCAAGCATCTGATGGTCCTCATGAGAAACCTATACAAAGGGCAGGAAGCCACAGTCTGGACAGAACATGGCAAAGTAGTGAGACAAGGCTGTATACTCTCTCCATATTAATTCAATTTATATGCTGAATATATATTGAGGTAAACTGGATTGGAAGAAGATGAATGTGGTTATAAAATTGTAGGAAGAAACATCAATAACCTGTGCTGGGTTGATATCGCTATTCTAATAGCTGAAATGCAAATGATCTGGAAGCTCTAATAATGAGAATCAAGAAGCACAGTAAAAGTATAAAGACAAAACTAATGACAATAAGTACAGCAAACAGCCTTAGAACTGATAGTAAAGATACTGAAGTGGCAGATAGCTTCCGCCTTTTAGATCAACCATCAACAGTAAGCAGTAAAAAAAATACATCTTATAACACTTAAAGCAGCCATGAAGGCCCTGGAAAAGTTATTCATATACTGTGATGTATTAATACCTACAAAGATCAGAATCATGCAGGCAATGGTTTTCCCTGTGACACTCTATGGAAAGTTGGACTTTGAAGAAGCAGGGTAGAAAAAGCATTGACATTTTTGACCTTTGGTGTTGCAGAAGGCTCCTGAGAATACCAACAACAAACAAACAAATGTATCATCAAACAAATCAATCAAGAGTTCTCACTCAAGACACAAATGACCAGCTCAAATTATCATATTTTGGACACATTATGTGAAGATCTAGCTCTCTAGAAAAGTCTATAATCCTGGGAAATGTGGAAAGAAAGAGAAGAAGACAGCAGCAAGGCAGATGGACTTGATTACAGCAACTATGGGTACACCATTAGAAGACCTGAAGAGCCAGTTTGGGATCAGATCTTCTTGGAGAAGATCTAACTATGTGGTCATTAAGAGTTAATATCAACTTGATGGCACTTAATCAATCAATTAATCAATACTGATGCATACCTCTGTATAGTATTTTTCAATACTATACTTTTTTCAAGTTCCTGTTTTCATTACTTTAGATAAAGTGGCCACTTAGGATCAGACTGCTAGGAAAACATTTCTTTTAGAAGCCTCAAATTTCACTAGTCTAGCTATTAAAGTATGGATCTGATTTATGGATCAAAACTGCTCATTTATAATTTTATCTGAATAGCTTTAGGCAATTTTGACAATGAAAAATTTAGCTTTATTGACCAATGCAGCTAGCCTGCCCACAAAGGAACTGATATATAAATGCAGCCAGCTACACTAACACCAACCAACCCCCACAAACAATTATTTGATTCTATGACCAAGTAAGTTTGGAAATTGTCATTGATAAAACAATAAGTTTTAAAAGTCAGGACAAAATTCTTGCTATAAAATACAGCCGTCCTTTAAGAAAGGAGATGAACTGATCTGGGCAACTGTAACTAATACTTTGCACTGATACAAGGCTACATCAGAGAGAGATACAAGACAGACTGTAAAAGAAACAGAATAATACAAAAAAGGATATAAAATATTTAACTTACAAAAATTTGGGTGAAGAATTTATTTCAGCAGGAACAAAACAAAACAAAACAAAACAAAAGAAATGGAGTTGTTTTGTATATAAACCCACAGCTACAACCAGAAGTTATACTGACTGATGAGCATTGTAGATATGTTGGGGTGGAAGTTAATTTGCATGGGGTTAAGACTCTGATATTGGGAATTTATGCCCCAAATGAGGATAAAGTAATGTTCTATAAAGGACTTATGGATAGACCAATGGGGTTTTCTTATGAAAATTTGTGTTTAATCGAAGATTGGAATGGAGTGATCTCCCCACGAGTAGACAGAACTTCTGAGAAAAATATTAAAATTACAGGTAGTCTTTGACTTACAGCCACAATAGGGACCAGAAAATTCATCATTAAGCAGTGTGGCCGTAAAGCAAGGCATCATGTAACTGCACCCAATTTTACAACAATTTTTGCGGTCGTTGTTAAACAAATCACCATGGTCGTTAAGTGAACCACATGGCTGTTAAGTGAATCGCAGTCATTAAATGAACCATGCGGTTCCCCATTGATTTTGCTTGTTGGAAGCCAGCTGCGAAGGTCATAAATGGCAATCGTATGACCCCAAGATGCTGCAACTGTTGTAAATACTTGCCAGTTGCCAAGTGCCCGAAATGTGATCACGTGACTACGGGGATGCTGCGACAGTTGTAAGTGCAAGGACCAGTCGTAAGTCATTTCCTTCAGTGCTGTTGTAACTTCAAATGGTCGCTAAACAAATGGTTGTAAACCAAAGACTACCTGTACACATCAAAATAGATATGATTTGGATTTTGAAGAATTTGGCTACTAAGGTTCCTAAAGTAGAGATACTACCAAAGACTTTTTCAGTTCATAATCCAGTGAGTTTGGTTTTAAATGGTTTTTAAACAGTTCTTTCAGATGGAGGTTAAATGAAATGCTGTTACATAAAGAAGTAACAGTGGAGGACTGTAAAAAGAAATTAAAGGAGTTTTTTGAAAATAATCTTAATAAAGGTATAGTTGTAAGAATGGTTTGGGATGCAAGCAAAGCTTTCATTAGAGGTTATTTTATACAACATAATAGTGAACTCTAAAAGAGGCAAGAGAAAACCCAAACCATTTTGGATGAGATAAAAAGAAAAGA
The DNA here is from genome assembly GCA_030867105.1 of Liasis olivaceus. Classification (NCBI taxonomy): domain Eukaryota; kingdom Metazoa; phylum Chordata; class Lepidosauria; order Squamata; family Pythonidae; genus Liasis; species Liasis olivaceus. The sequence goes on along the minus strand of CM061350.1, from coordinate 42,477,293 downwards.
AGAAGAATTGAAGAACTTTCCAGAGAAGATAAGTATTTCTCAACAAATTAAGTTTCTATAGCAACAACTATCTATGTTAATTGTAACAGAAATGGAAATAAAAATGAATTATGCAAAACAAAGTTTTGAGTTTGCAAATAAACCAGGGAAGTAGTTGACATTTAAATTATGAAAAGAATAAGAAAAGAAAATGATATTGAAATTACAAGAGGGAGATACTGTAATAACAGATAATGTGGCTATGCAAAAAGTATTTAATCAATATTACTCTAATTTATATAAAAGACAAGAAATTTCCTTGGAGAAAATAGATATTTAAAGAAACAAAATTTACTGAACATTACAGAGAAATAGAAACAGATTACAAATGGACCTGTAACAATAACAGAAGTTTGCGAAACTATAAAAAAGATTAAAACAGGAAAGATGCCTGGACCAGATGGGTTACCAGCTTCTTACTGTAAATGTTTTGAGGATAAACTTTTACAACCTGTACAAAAGATGATAAGTTCTGTTGCACAGAGGGGAAAGATGCCAGAGAGCTGGAAAGAGGCTAATATAGCATTAATATCTAAGGAGGGACAAGATTTGACTTTAACAAGAATTATTGGCCAATACCATTACTGAATAATGACTATTAGTTATTTACAATGATTTTGGCTGAGAAGTTGAAAATAATTTTGCAGGAATTTATTCATGAGGATCAATGTGGGTTTTTACCTGAAAAACATTTAAAGGATAATATTATGGACGTGACTTCTGGAGGAGTAATGGTGGATTGAGCATGGCTCTGTTTGTGCAGAGCCGATGACCACAGCAACTTAGAGCTGCTGGCGAAAGGTCTGGCTCTTCAGAACCATCTCTGGACAAAGGAAATCACAGGATCTCCCACAAGTACTCCTTACAGAGGCTCCCTGTGAAGAGATCACATTTTAGCAATCTCCAATGGGTTGAGCGCTCTGGGAGTCATGGGAGACATCAAGTCCGAGCCACGCTCAGAGCCTTCAAAAGGACATTAGTTTTGCTTTTGATTCCTCTTTTAATTACCATCGGAAATTACTTATTACCGATTTACTTGGACATTAAAAACCTTCTGAAAGGCAAGTTGCTGTGCACCAGGAGAATTTCCTTCTATCCTGGAAGAAAGAAGATTTAGGAAAGTTAAAAAGAAAAATCTTAACTTTTGGTAACAGCAAAAGGGAGTTAAGAATACTGACTGGGGACAGTTAAGGGGCCAGATGGATTTGAAAGAACAGTTTTTTTCATGGACTGTTTTAAATTTTATAAAAATACAGCAGATGATTTTGGATTTAACTGTAAGAAAACCTATTGTGGGAAATTTTGGCTCTGAAAATAAACAAAAGACAAGACTGGGCTTTGAAGGTTAACTAGAGGGAACCAGAGAGCAATTAAAGGAGCCACATAATGGAGGAACATTGTCTTACTATAGAAGAATTTAAATCTGTTTGGGAACAATGTGTTCAGGACTAATTTTAGAATTGGATCTAAGAGAGGTTATAGAAGATTTTACTGAATAAAACAGAAGCTGAGGATGATTTGAATAAGGAGTTTGAAATGGACTTTAAAGAAATGCCAGATTATAAAAGAGATATGGAAGATATGGAAAAAGATGTTGTGAATCTGAAAATGGACTTAAAGATGTTTGATTACAAGAGTGACACAGAGAAAGAAATTGTAATGGAGATACAAACTTTGCTGGCTGATGTTTTAATAATTAAAGAGGATATCCAGATTACAAATCAAAAGAGTGAGTTGGAGTTATTTTACTTTGGATTCGCAGAAGGGAAGTGTTAAATCTCTGAAGTTGCTTCTGAAAACAGACAGGGAGAAAATGATAAGAAATCACTATGTGGGACTTTATTTGAAGAAGTGACTAAAGATCAAGTCTCTTAAAAAGAAGAAAAAGGTGTTCAAAGTGGACTTATTAGTTAGTTAGTTAGTTAGTTAAATTCTATAAGTTTTGATTTTAGGTTGTTATTATTGGAATCTTTTTTATGACCAGGACCACAAGACAATGTAAAGATTTTTCTATATAGGAATGAATCTTTTATTTCCTATTTGTTAGAGAAAGTTAGGGGTTAGTATGTAAAAGGGATCTACTGGATCTAGTTTAAAATATATATGTTACTATTATTGATATTCTTTATGCTTATGGGGATAATTTTTTATGTTTTACTTATTAGAGAAAGTTATAAGTCAAAATGTAAAATAGATTTAGTAGTACAAGGTTAAAACATACGGGTTATTATTACTGGTACTCAATGCGCTTGCTACGTAAGACTGATTTTTTTTTTTTTATAATTTAGCTACTGTTTAGTGATGAGAAATGGGAAGAAAAGTTTCTTTTTCTGTAATATCAGAGAAGGTTTTAAGTTACTGTAACTGCTTATACTTGTCTGGAGGGGGGGGAGTCACTTTTTATATGTCTTTCTTTTTCTTTTTTCTTTTTTCTTATTCTCTTTCTTTTCTCTTCTTTTTGTTTGGATATCTTTTCTAATTATGTATTAGCTTTTAATTATGTAAAACTAATAAAAATATTATATAAAAAAAGAAATACATTGGACATTTTGGAATACTCGGTGCAACATAATGAAAAACAAGCCACATTGATTTTCTTGGATGCAGAGAAGGCCTTTGACAATTTGAACTGGGCTTTCCTGTTTAAAGTTTTGGAAGGTATGAATTTTGGAGAGATTTTTATTAAATGGGTAAGATTGATTTACACTTCACAGAAAATACGAATCATTGCCAATGGAGATCTAAAAAATCCTGTGACATACAAAAAGGGGCAAGACAGGGATGCCCATTGTCTCCTCTCCTGTTTATTTTAGTTCTTGAAATACTGAATAGAGATATAAGACAAGATGAGATAATTGTGGGAGTAAAGATTAAAAAAGCAATTTATAAGTTAAGGGCATTTGCTGATGATTTGGTGTTGGTTTTGGAGGATTCGCTAAAGAGAATAGAAACATTAATGGGAAAATTAAAAGAATTTGGTATACTAGCAGGTTTTAAGATTAATAATTAGAAGACAAAGATGTTGACAAAAACATGAAAATAGAGGATCAAACAGAATTGATGAAGAAAATGGGTTGTAAGGTTGAGAAAAAAGTAAAATATTTGAGTATCACTATGACAAATTTGAATTGTATGTTATTTCAAAAGAATTATGTTAAGACATGGAATGAAGTTAAAAAAGACATGTTAAGATGGGAAAAACTACAATTGTCATCACTGGGGAGAATTTCTGTGATAAAGATGAATGTTTTGCCTAGAATGATTTTTTTTTGTAAGACAATACCTGTTTTGGTAACTGATGTACCATTTAAACAGTGGCAAAAGGATATATCTAAGTTTCTGTGGCAAGAGAAAAAGCTATAAGTTAAATGTAAGATATTACAAGATGCAAAGGAAAGAGGAGGATTGGGTTTACCTGATTTGAAATTGTGCATTGCCGCTTGTTGTTTGATTTGGATGAGTGGGTGCTGCTGAGAAATAGAAGACTTTTAGGGCTGGAAGAACATGACCTGAGATTTGGATGGTGTGGATATTTGTGGTACGATAAAGTCAAGGTTAATGTTGATTTCAAAAATCATTACAATACAAATACAAATACCAATACTTTACTGGCCAAGTATAAAATATACAAGGAATTTGTCTTCAGTGACGAACAACAAGGTCAGTGGTGCATTTGGATAACATCAGAAAATTAATAAACAGTAACAATAACACTACCCAATAAAATAACTTTTCCAAAAGAAGAAGAGGCCACTGTCCAGTACATATCAAATCATACAGTATTTAACAGGGCAATGGCACAAGGGAAAAAACTATTCCGATGTCTAGATGTTTTAACATTTGGAGCTCTATAGCGCTGTCCTGAGGGAAGAAGTTGGAACAGATTATATCCAGGATGAGAAGAGTCTGCAGATATCCTCTCTGCCCTCCTTTTAACCCTTACAGTATATAGTTCTTCTATAGAAGGCAGGCGGGTTGCAATTAACCTTTCTGTTAGATGTGCCATACTGAGAATATGGAATAGGTACAAATTCAGGCTGTGCCTGAAAACACCTTTGTGACTCTTAGCACAAGAAGCATCCTATAGGTGAGAAATAGGCAAACACAAATTATTAACATATTGTGAGATATAGGTAGTCCCCAGTTTAAGAACAAGTTCCCTTCTCAAGGTCTGACCTTAAGTCAAATTTGTATGTACACCAGAACAGTATTATTGTGTAATTAATTAGAACCATTGTGTATTTAACCTGAATCATTGCATTTAACTAGAATTTTGTTATAATAGGCTTTGTTCTGAACTATGGGTCATCCTTAAACCGGACATTCTTAACCCGGGGACTCTCTGTACTAGAATTAGGTCAAGGGGAATACAAAATGAAATCAAGAGAACAACTGATGGCAGAGGGACATACAGTGGTACCTCAGTTCACGAACGCATGTGTTCACGAACAATTCGGTTCACGAACAGCTCTGGCCGCAAAAAATTGCCTCCGTTCACGAACGCCGGATCGGGTGACGGACAGGATCCGCGGCCATTTTCCCTCCCGTGACACGTGGTCGCGGCTTCCTGTAGGGAGGGGGACTCTCCCTCCAAGCAGTAACCGCGGCCATTTTCCCTCCCGTGACACGTGGTCACGGCTTCCTGTAGGGAGGGGGACTCTCTCTCCAAGCAGTAACCGCCTCCCCACCTGCCTTCCTGTCCTCCACGCCGGGAGTCGCGTCGAGCAAGGTTAGCTTTCTTTCTCTTCGTACTGTACTTTGTGTCATATTTTTGCGGTTTTTTAAAAAAAAAACATATGGTTCAGAACGGATTAACCGTATTTACATTGAACCTTATGGGGAAATTTGACTCGGGTCGTGACCAGAAATCGGTTGGCGACCAAATTTGGGGTCAGAACGGATTAACCGTATTTACATTGAACCTTATGGGAAAATTTGATTCGGTTCATGACCATTTTGGGTCGCGACCAGAGTCGCGGAACGAATTAAGTTCGTGAACCGAGGTACCACTGTAATTGTCAACAGTTTTCTTATTTACAGTTATAAATAAGATTTATAAATAAGATTTAAATAGATAAAAGAACTGATGGTATTGAACACTGCAAGACTGATTTTGAAACAGAATTGTGTACAAATGACAAAGTTGTGATTGCTAAAATGTATAAATTTTTATTGAGATTTGAAACTGAAGAAAAACTAGTTAAGGAATATATGATAAAGTGGGCTAAAATTTTTGATTATAATATATAGATGGAACAATGGGAAATATGAGGTTGAAAAGACTGAAATTTATACTATGTTATAATCTTAAAGAGAATTTTTATAAAATGTTGTACCGTTGGTATGTGACACCAGAAAACTTATCTAGAATGTATAAATATACTTCAAATTTATGTTGGAAATGTGAACAACAAGAAGGGTCATTTTATCATGCTTGGTGGACATGCAAAAAAGCTAGAAAATTTTGGGTTCAAATATATATAGTGATTCAGAGGATTTTATAGATTAAAATTCAACCGAAACCAGAACTTTTCCTCTTGGGACTGATGGATAAACAGTTGGAAAAAAGTCATGGAACATTGTTTTTATATACGATAACAAGCAAGATTATTGTATGCATAAAGATGAAAAGATTTGGCAACACCTACAACAGAGGAATGGTTGGTGAAGATGACAGAACTTGCAAAAATGGCCAAATTAACTTGCTTGATTAGAGAGAAGACAATATCTATGCTTATTGGTGACTGAAACCCCTTATGGACTTTTTGCGCAAAGAAGAAAAAAATGAACATATGATTTATGGTTTTGACGATTAGATAGGACAGAGTATAGAAAGAAAAGAGTCACAATGTAACTTTAGAAAGAGAGGTCAATTTATAAGTATACTTATAATTGCTGTAAAGAAGATTGGAAGCCACTTCTTTGTATCTTTTTTTTTCTATTTTTTTGCTACTTTTTTTGCACCTTTAGTTCTTTTCTTTTCACTCTATTTTAGTTTGTATTAGTCTTATTCTTGTGTTTAAAATTTTCAATAAAATTTTATATATATACACACACACACACACACACAGAGAATAATACAGTAATCAGAATACATACCATAGAAAAAAGATACACAGTAAATGCACAGTGCCATGAACTTTAAAATATAATATAAATTAGATACAATCCAGCCAAGGTTAAGCTTCCTAAGTTTTACTAGCTGTAGTGTATATGATTTGAACACATGCTCAATTGTCCTACAGGAACTACTGTTCTTATAATTCAGTTTTACTGGACAATAGCCATAGCATACAACATGCCCAGCTTTAAAAATGCATGCTTATTTAGAGAAGGTAAGAAAGCTTAACAAGTTTATACTAAAAAGTTACTAAATGATTTTAAGCCAGCTTTAATTTGGGCTTATTCACGAAAATATATTATCTCCCTATACCTCAATTTATTTGTCCATTGTAAAACCCCTCTGCTATATAAACAAATCTCTTTAGGGAAGCAAATCAATAAAGTGTCTAATTTGATTAGCCATGTTTTAAAATTCATCAATGTAACTTAATATAAATAAACTGCTTACTTGTCAGTATTTTCCATGTCTTCTTTTCATCATCGTAATACTGAACCAAATTGCTGGGTAGCCGGTCAGGTCCAGGAGGCAGCCCTCCAACCAATAAAAGCATTTTCTTATTGGAACGAATTCTTCACCCCCAAAAAGAGAGAAGATAAATATCCATGTTATTGGAGAATGTTTTAGCAGTAACAATCAGAACCCTCATAAGAATTTTCACTGCTTACAATTTTCTGTTCAATTCTTTTGTTTCTTTTCCTTATCATGTCTCAACAACTTTCTGAATCAAGCAGAAAAAAAATAATCAGAAAAGCTGTGTAGCCTCTACTTATGGAATAATACATTTTCTTTATGCAATTTGTTAAAGGTTCATTCTAGAATGACCTTTTTCTTCATATCATTCCCTTAAATCATCACTCTTTACAGCTGAATACACATGGAATGCTCTGGAGTTGTACTAAGGTTAAGCATTAAAGTTGCATGTCAAAATTGTATTAGTCAAAATTATTATTATAAGCCATTCTAAACCCAAAGAACCTTGAAAAAAAATTAAGGTGATGCCACAGGTGTAAGATGAGCTCTCTAGGCCCCAAGGGAAACTTCTGAGGTGCCACCCTAGTAATAGGAGAGCCTGGGTGCCAAGTCCCTGCCAACTCCATCAATCCAAGTTCCATAATTGTTACACTTGCATTCCTAAAATTCTTGTTCCATCATTTTATTTTCCAAGTGTCACAGTTTACAGATGCTACTCCTCTTGGAGGACTCTCAGATGAGGGAGGAAAATAAGAAATTGCAGGGCAGGAATGGTAGAATAGCTGGGGGGAAAAGGAGAAAAAAAGGCCGTGCATCAAAAAGAGCATTAAACGCTCCTGCTTTTTTCCTAGGTTTTGCAGCTTGAAATCAGAACTGGGGAATCTTAGACTGGAGTGGGATAAAATAAATAACAAATATTTTAAATGGAGTCCATGTGTTACACTTAAGTGTCCAAAGATCACCTTACTATGTAAGAGCAGCATTAGACACTTCCCTAATTCACTGTTCCTCTTTTCTGTGCTGCTGGCTGCCCTCTGTTGGTCTCTGCATTTGTGCAGCCCAGATCTAGTAATCATATTTACTGAATGTGTGGGACAAGGATAATTGCAGGAGGTTCCACATGCCTGGGTGTGCCAAGTCAGCTGCTTCTTCTGCTTTCACTATGTTTATACTATTGGGCAGTGCAAAGAATTTGCAAGCCAACTCCTTAATCACACAAGTTAAATTCCAACACACCTGTACAATTAGAAGCATTTTAATAATAGTATATACTGAACTCTAGTTAGATCTAAAGAACCTGTCTCTTGCTTACTTTAGCCCAGCCTTCCGCACTTCCTCCGTTCTGCCCCCATCTCACTGCCCCTCCTTTCTTTGGTCTCCCACTGGCTAAAGCAACACCAATTGGTAAAAATGAGACTGTGATGTTGTTGAGAGCCTCCCCAGAGTGGAGCCCTGCCAATGCCTGCCACTGATCCAGCAGCATGAACCTGCTCAACTGTGCAAAGTCACTCTAATTCCCTCCCTCTGTTTTTCTACCTTCTCCCCCAGGGGGCAGCCACTGAGAAGAGTGACTACCCACCCATCAAGAGCTGGCAATTCGCTGCTATTAACCGTGACCGTGATTCCCAATCTGCCTGGCAGTTCTTAAGAACAGGGCTGCAACATCTCATAGGCAGTAAAAGCTGTAATATGCACCCTGGCCTCCATCACTATACCTGATGAATGCACATTTCTTTGTAACACTAATGGCTTTAACACAAATTCAAGAGAAAAGAGGAGAGGAGACCTAGACCCCTAGATGAGTACTAATGCTTTAATAGTCACTTTACATATAATTGAGTATCTATCAGTTACACAAAGCCTGGAAAGTAATAAAAATCGATAAAGGGAATCATGCTAAAGTAATTCATTCTACTATGATGAAAAAAAAAAACATAATACAGACCATAGTATGTGTCCAAAATAATGTATTACTACACAATGCCAGTTTTTGTGCTGCTGACCTACTTGAGATTACTGGGGTTAGCCTCTATTCTTCACTGTATTAATCCTTCACACAGCTGTATTCATTCTTAAGAGAGTTTCTTTCCATTCATCATTTTGCATTGTGACTGAATCATCTGGCACATGTGGAAAGAGGGCAACATTTCTGATGTGTGTATTTGGTGATAATGATACTGATGATGATAATAATAATAATACTCCCAGAGAGCTTCATTACCAATGTCAATGTGCTGCGATATCTAAAAGGTTCACTAACACATTAATGTACATGTACATAATTGGCACAGTAACCTACTAAAAACAACCAGGCAAAGTAAGGAAATTTGTAATGCTTTCTGTACAGCCTATAATTATTATGTTAAGAATGAATTAATAACAGCTAAAACATAAAGTGCTTAATGAGAAAGCCTTCAGGAATATGCAAAAGGTGCTACTTTAATGTTAGCTAACATTTATGCCAATGTATCATAATATGGTACATATCATAGTACATAATAACATACCCCTGCCAAAATTATGCCACTCATTTGTCTTGGGATGGTATTACACTGAGCCTAACCAACCCAAGATCAGGCAGCTGCCCCAAGAAAACTCTGCTCATGTCCGAAATACTATGTAGCCCTTTTGCCTATGCCATTGATAGCTTTTGATGGGACATTCCCACCGTGTTCTTGTTTAAAACTAGGTTCAGAAAATTTTCCTCTAACTCAGTAAACAGGTCCATTTTTGTCATCTGAAATTATGGTTCTGGAATGAAACAGTGTTAGAACCCTCCCCTTTCCCCATCAGCCTACTTTCCCCACAGCTCCAGCTTCCTCTCTACTCTCCAATATCCATGCTAATACAGCTCTATTTGGCTCCAAGGAGCACTGAACAAAACCGTTTGCCCAGCACTAGTGCCATTGGAAGCAGTATTTCTAGCACTCCTTGCATTTCGGCACACAGATACAGCATTGTGCTAGACATTAGAAAGGGGAAGGAGGAAGAAGGAACAGTCTCCCTTTGCCTTTGTCATTACTATCATAAAAGCAACATCAAAGCTAAAGATGTTGGCCATCTTACAATACACAATTCAATAGGGAAATACCTAATCTTATTTATAAAAGTAGCAGCAATTATCATGAAGGTTATTCCAGTACGCACACATGAGTATATGAATTGAAGAAAGGTGATTAGTATTAGTTTTCTTACCAGTCTATTTTTGATCATTAAGATTGTCTCTTATAATACACTGTTAGGTGTATAAAGAAACCTAATATAAAATAGCCTTAACAAAGTTAGTAAACGTAGAATTAGGATCATTTTGACCTTCAAGTTCAGAATCAATCCAGCAGGACTATCTTCAATCTCATGACTGAATCATGAAAATTTCCTTATGCTTCAAATTCTTTGTCTAGGAGGTAGATCATAATATTTTTTAAAATGGGAGATACGGATGGCTAAATATATTACAAGAGCCTGAGCAATGTTAAGACATAAGTCACTTAAGCATTGTCATCCTTAATGAGCAAATAAATAGTTTATTCCAATCTCCTTGTGAAGCGTGCTCTATTTCTATCACAATTAACTTTACCTATTTTTTAAAATTCAAAACAATATGCTAAGGTTGGCCAGTAAGGAAACTTATTTCAATTTTGTGTTAGTTTCTTACATTTCAATCTCACCCAAATAACCCTTTCCAGGCCTCAGAGCATTATAAAGGGATAAAGAACAATACAAGTTCATTTGTCTTAGATGTAGAATAAAAGTTAACATTTTGTTCTGAATAGCACAATGTGCAGTATATGCTTGAAACCAACAAAAAAAATGCACAAGTTTTAGTGGCATGCACACAAGCACAGACTTCCGAAATTAGTTGAAAACTTTGTCAGCTATCTGTTCAGTGTAGATGAATGAGTAGAGGATCAGAATTAATTAAAACCAAATATCCACAGTCACACACCTGTATTCAACCGCATCCATTGTGCTGATAGATTCCAATCTACTTAGATATGCACACAGAAGCCTATTTCTTCCCATTGAGAAGCATGTTTGGAAATAAAATCACTGGGAACTCTTTCTAAACAAGCACATTTAAGAACTGACTCTTCATTTAATTAAATAAGCCTATTTTACCAAGACTATCAGATTAAAATTTCACCATAGTCATAGATTCACATGCACAAGGCACTATCTTCAATTTATCCTACATAAAAGTGGGAATGCTTAATATTATTAGGTATGGATTTGGAAATGGATTTAAATCTCACCCATTTAATGAATGTCTGATGGTTTAGACAAAAGATTATAAAAGGCTACTGTAATAAAATATAATTAATTGTAACAGAGATTAACAGAATAGGCAGCACTCTTATCTACAATTAAATCGCAGTAAAGACCTACAGGTTGAGTCAGTCAACCAACTTCGAAAGATGAAAGAAACCTGAATCAGGGATGCAGCTAAAATCCTTAACACAATGGCAAGCTTCATACAGATCTTATTTTCAGATCATGGACATATTATATAAAAACCATAGCTTAAATAAAACAAAAAGGAAACTCGTTAAGAACTTTCAGTATTAGCACAGCACCTGTTAGTTAATATTCTAGTTGCAAAAGGCACTATAAGCTATAGATGTCACCATCAATGTCAATCTATAACAAATGCCTCTATAACAAAAGCTAGTATTTTATAAATGCCACTGCTGTACCTGGATTACATTAAAAAAACTGTTTTCATCAGTTATAATGATACCTTATTCAAATATTCTGTGAACATAATTTAGATATTTCATTTAAGTATTAAAAATATGGCTAAAGAGATGGAACACTTCCCACATGTTTTTGATATGCCAGTGCTTGCAATTCTTATCCTAACTATAGTACAGGAGGCTACTCTAAGTCAGTAATATTAAATACTTTCAAGAGGTCAGCAAGAATGCAGAGTCACATTTTCTCTGTCCTCTGAACCATTATTGTTTATCAGAACCAAGGATATTTTAGTCCAAAGCATTGCCAAAAGCCAAACCAATATGTGTTTTATTAGTATATGCCTTTCAAGAATATCAGGAATTAATATGTAAGCATTATCCAACTCCAAGAAGAATATTTAGGAACAATTCCATACTTTCCTTTCTCAACAAGTCAGTCCTTATTGCCCAAATCCAATGTTGCCAGCCATTTCCTATATAAGATACATATAATCTGCCAGGAAGGACAAGGGAAGATAGTATAAGCAGAAGCCTTCACACAATCTATTATTTCATCCACATTCAAGTCTATGGTAACTGAAATAAATCAAAGTAAAAATAATCAAAGCAGCTTAAGGGGGAAAAATGATATCTGCACTGTAGCTAATGTATTAGCTTGGAATGGCAGTGAGCTATTTTATTCAGAAAATGTTCTGCAAATATGTCATGGCATGGAGATAAGGGTTCAGGTAGATTATTCTGGAACCTCACAAGAAAAAGCCTACTGGTTGAAATTTCTGTTGAATAACAATACATGGATAAAATGCACTGGTGAATGTTTGTGAACAACCCTACAGAGTAAGCTCTAGCGCAGCCATTCCCAGCCTAAGGCCTATCACATGTGTTGAACTATAGCTTCCATGATTTACAATTAACACAGCCAACTCTACTTCACCAGCACATCTAGAAGACACCAGTTTAGGGTAGGTATTTTAGACTGTATTCAGTTGGGTTCATCCTGAAATAACAAGCTTGGTCGTCTTTGTTCCAGATCTCCTTTCAGAGGACTTATATCTATAAATTCAAGGGCCATTAGGAAATAATCAGTACTCATCATCCTAGAGTCCATATCCCTACAGAGATTAGCAATATTACAGTCTACAACAAAGAAATTGTTTTTGTCTTCCTTACAAAAACAAGGATGCTATATTATTAACAATGGACTTTAGTAGTCTGAAATTATTACACCAACAAAGGAGGCATAAATAAAACTAACAAGTCACAGCCACTCATTAAATTCAATATGACTCTTACAAGAGCAGTACTTTTTTTTCAGGCTCATTCAGAAACCAAAAATTGGTTACTTTAATGAATAGTAAAGAGTTATCTTGTGTATCAGAATAGCCTTGTTAAATGATGGTGTAAGGTGCACAATTCCAATGAAACAGTTAAATAGCAGTGAGCATATTTAAAGTGTGACATATATTTTGGTAAAGTGAAAACAAAATCACCTTTTCTGCTGCCTTCTCCCTCCTGCCTTCTCCAGCCTCTTACACCTTTCTGCTTTTCTTTGCCAACAGCACTGCTTTACTCCTCATACCACTGATGCTTGAACTTATTAATATAACAATCATGCCAAAACCTATTTATCTCATTAGATCTGTGGGTATACATGTTTGTGTGTGTGTGTGTGTGTGTGGTGTGTGTATACATACACATATACATATATTTAGTAGCATATGACTATCACAAACGCATTTGGAAATAAAGAAATCCTGTAAGCATGTTTGTTGAGAATCCATGATAAGCTGCAAGTCCCCTCTGAATATATACTCATTGGCAAACATAGGATGTGTAAAATTGTATTGGATGATAGAGTGATGGGAACTCTGAAACTTCAAACTAAAGATTTTCAAATTCTGCAACTAGCATGTATTATGCACATAAATCAATTATATAAATATCTGTTTCATATAATTTGAAGAGTTGCCTAGAGATTTCTGTGTGGGTTGTCTTCTGTTCAGATATAATGTAATGAACTAATAGTTGTTTTTAATTAAAAAACAGAGAAGAAGATTGGTCTGCAGTGGAAAGAAGGCAATCAATGCACAGGTGACAAAATACATAGCTACCAGCTCTGCATAGAAAAGAAGTCTTACTAATTGCTACTATGCCTTTCCATTCAAGTCTGCCAACTTGTTTTATGGCTTTGGATTTCTCTATAAGCCTGAGGCTTACTTATTTTAACTGAAAGCTTAGGTGAGATTTCAAACAGACAGATCAAAACATAAAACTGAACACAGAAATATAAATCTTACCAACAAAAAGAGGGCAAATATATCGCAACATATTTGGCAATATCATAATGGCAACCCTGAGGGCAATTGTTGGACTGCCACCAGTCTCCTAACCTGGAAATATCTGAATAGTACTGTTTGTGTGATTTGGTGCTTCTGATTAGGAGCTATGTGTACTTGAAAAAGCATTACTGACATCAAAGAAACAGACATCATGAATAAAGCATTCTGTATAGCCAAATGGTTCACATGAACGGTGTGTTTATATGTTTGGCCTGGCTTGGCCTGGCTGAGAATCCAAAAGCATATGTTTGAAGTGAAGTATGAATCAGTTCTTTTATTTTTAAAAGTAAATAATTTTCTACCATCAAAAATTTATTTTAAAAAGTTCATTTTCCAAAACTTGTGTTAGATCTGTAGCAAATGAAAATCAGTTAAAAAAAAAAAAATCTAAAGCCTACAATTGTCAGAAAGTCAAACTGGAGACAGTCATTCTATTAGGTTGAGCTGAATTATATACTGCTATAGCTTTTTTTTTTTAAAAAAAACATCCAAGCTTATGAAATCACAGCTAGAAGGCTCATATTTTAAAGTATCCCACTTTGACAGCTGTAATCATGATAAACAAAAAGTGAGGAACCAAAAGATATGAAACAAATAACATATGATATGCAGAAACCAATGGTGTCATTTCCTAACACACACACACATACACACACACACAAACTATGCCAGGGTAGCAACTACATTAAGGAGGAAAGAACCATATTTCAAGGAAATGTAACAGACTGCAGAGCCAGAACACATTTCAGTGCTGTGCTAGTGAAAGACTACTCCAAAGTTCAAACATGATTACTCCAAAGTTCAAAATACATTCAAATGTCCATCCCTATTCCTGGATAAAGTTCAATTATTTAAAATGAATTGCTGCTTTACCTGCAAATGCTTTTCTATCCATTACAGAGGTCTCATTTGTCTTCTAGTGATTTGGTTTGGACAAAATCTCCTTGGTGGCCACAGTCTAGTTTATTGTTTACTTTATCTTTCTTTGATGAACCTGAAATGCCTGGGACAAAACAACCATTCTCATGGTTGATTTCATCAAATTATCTTTTAGAACAAGTCATTTTATTAAATTGCATTAAATTGTAACATGTTTAATCTCTTTATTTTTATTTTATTTTCCTACATTTCACCTCGTATGAGATTTTGCATGCCTTCCCACACCAATGTGGTGCCCCCCAGATGGTACTGATCCAAATCCAATGAGAAGAGTTGCAAAAGAATAGTCTTAGGCTAAATACTTAATTGGAGATGCTCTTTAGATGATAATACACATTACTTCATTCACTTCAAAATGTGTTAAGTTCAACCCCGTTTCATTTGGAAGTCGTCCTGCTCATTCAGCTAAATGGGCCCTTGGATTTCTGCCCTAATTTTTAAATGAATTGGCATGTAATACTTTGTTTTCTTCTATCATACTGCTTCCTACTCTGCTATGAATAGAATTTCATAACTATGTATTAAATAATTTCTCTTTTGATTTTCAACTTACCTCCCTTAATACTTTGTCAAGATATAACTGAATATCCTAAATCATACAATTGGCACCACCACTGTCTTTTCTATGTCTTTTCGTTGTCTTTTCCACAGTATGAATCTACTCTTTTTAAGCATCTATGTTTTCTAACTCGTATTCTGTATACAAATGTTCAGAACTGGGACTGGTATTCTTGTTTTTGACATTATTAATTTTAGCCATCATATCTCTTTATAAATCTTTTGAGTCTCCAGTTTATTTCTCAGGCCAATGTTTCTGGGGAGGAAGGAAGAACATCTTTATATCTCTAATACAATCTTGCATTACTATGTGAAACTCCTATATTTCACAATTTTTGTAACCAACCCAAATCAGAAGACACTGGGCAGTATAAAACAAAGTAATCATATAAAATGCAACACATTAAAACTAATCATCTCACCCCAAAATGCCCATAAAAAATTAATCTGAGTTATCAGCAGAGTAAAATAAAGTGGTTTAGGGGAGAAGATACTGCATGAACTTCCAACAGAAGCAAGCTGCAAAGCATGGAGGCCACTACAGAAAATTACCAGTAATTAAGCATATTGTTAAAAAAATCAATCATTAAAAATAAAGTTAAAACAGCTGTTATGTAACTGAAATCTCAATTCCCAAATATTTGATGGATCATGGGAGAGGAGGGTAGCATGTTCCAGAGAGATGTCACCACTGAAAAACTCAGCTTCCAGGCTCTTATCCCTTAATATCCAAATGGTACACAAAGCATACTTTCCCATGCTGCTCAAACAGGACACAGAGATTCTATTTGAAAGAAGTGGGCCCTTAGGTAGCCTAGACTCAAACCATTTGTAGGTCAGAACAAACCCCTTGAATTGTACTCAGAAATAAACCGATAACCATTGGAGCACCTGCCATATGAGTGCAACACTGCTAAAGTGGCTCTCATTTCACCTGTGCCAGCTGAAAGTCTTCAAAGGCAGCCCTAATACAGCATATTGCAGTCACCCAGTCTCAAGGCAAAGAAGTCATGTGCAATTGTTTCTAGCACCTCCTAGCCAAAAAGGGGTGCAAGTAATGGAATAGCCAAAGTCAGGCAAAAGCTCCCTAAGCCACAGTCTCCACCTGTTGATTTAGTAGGTGCTGTGAGTTCAGGAAAACCTCATGTCATGGACTTGGTCTTTCAGAGGGAACATGATTGCATGTAGAAACAGCACAGAGGTCAACCATGCTACTTTGTCTTGCTGAGATTCAATTTCAACTTCTTTTGTTCTATCCAATCCCATTACTGCTTCCAGAACCCAGGTAAGGGCATCTACCACATCTTCTGTCCAGCCCAGAATGAAGACACAGAACTGGATATTGATGATACCTCAACCTTGAAAGGATGGATGATGTCACTCAGTAATTTCATTCACATGTTTAACACTATGGGGGAAAGAGGTGAGCCCTGTGGCCTACCATATGGGGATTATTCCTCTCCAATCACTATCAACCAAAGCTGCCCATTTGTAGCCTGCCAAGAGAATTCAACACAGGAGAAGTAGCCATGCTGGTGGATCCCCTCCCTCAAGGAGGGGGCTTCAAAAGGCAACTGCTACCAGATGGCTCTAACCCCAAAGGGTACACTTTCACTGAGGCAGTGCACTGTGGCCAGTTCCAGGTCACCAGGGGTGTGTGTGTCTCAGCTGGGCACATGGCCTGCCACTCTTGCACAGCAGCAAGTGTTACAGCCCAGTGGCAAAAATTCTGACCACATCCAGGATCCCATGGAGAAGATTTCTACTACATCCCTCTATCACTAGCTCCTTGCTACTGCTCCAACTGCAGATGTCAATGTGTTGTTAAATTGCATTCCAACAATTGGGGATATATCCATTTCTGAAGAACTCTGGATAAATCATGTCTGGACTGTTGAGAAGAAGATAACAATGCACTCCTGGAAAGATGTTTATGTACCAGATTTTAATTGATGGTTCAATGAAGTCTGTCAATTAGTCAATTAGATGAAGTCTCAGCCTTTGAATTAGCTGGGTAACCTTGGGCCAGTCACTCTCTCTCAGCCCTAGGAAGGAGGCAATGGCAAACCACTTCTGAAAAACCCTGCCAAGAAAACTGCAGGGACTAGTCCAGGCAGTTGCCAGGAGTCAAAAACACTGATTTGAAGGCACACAAAAAAAGGGCTAATGTAGGATCACCACTACCACCTCTCCTTGACCTTGGAATCATACCTGCTGAAACACCCGGTGAGCAAATCTCAGACAGGATTACACCCACCACCTTCATTCAATCAGTTCACAGTTATGACTGCTAAGTCCACTTGCTCCTTCCCAACCAATTCATGAAGGATAAAGGTCTTATTACAAGCAGACTTGGCATTCACTAACAGCAAGATACAGGGGACCTGGGAGAGAGACAGCTGGGTTAGAAGAAGGGACAGGCACCAAGCTGCCAATTTCCCCATTCCTTGAACAGCTAGCCCACTGCCTGTCATATCTCCCTCTGCCTGTCACTGCAAAAATCTGCCTACTACCCTCATAACCTCTTGGTGCCATCCTGGATCCTCTCCTACATTCAAATTTTGGGGCCTACCACTGTAATAGTATGAAGGGGTTGGTGTGAATGAATGGAGTTAATATTTGATTATGTGGGGGTTCTTACTTATCTTTTTTTTTTTAATCCAAATTGCAAATGTTGTATCCAGAATCCCTTGCTAAATTTAACCTCCTAAGGAAAAATAGTTGTTCCTTTGTTAAGACTGGTTATCTCTTCTCTGAGGTTTCTCTTAAGACAAGAGTTTTCAGAGGTTAGGGGGTTTTGTCTGCTTTCTCACCATTAGTTTCTCTAGCCATCCCCAATCAGTCCGCTTCTGTTAATCTTGGCAGGGTTTAATTGAGCTAAATCAGTTATCTCCCTTGAAATGATACAGCAAGAAATATGTTACAAGGAATCCTGGGAACCATGTTCTTCCTGAAAGCATTCCAGGGTAACAAATTAATCAGGTCCATAAAGCTGAGGACAAGATTTTTTTTAACAAATCGCATTAGAAAATTATTATTTAATGAACAGCTAATAACATTCCTGTAGGAAACGCCCAGCTATATCTTTGCATGTTTGATTGCTTGTCAGAATATCTTTGGTTTATTTTTGCCAAACATAAATGACTATACAATTCTGAGGTTAGGGATTGTTCGTGCCAGCATGACTGAAACCTATCCTGTGTCAGGCTTTCTACAGGGAACTCCAGTGATAGTGCCAGAGGGAAGTGGCTCTTTGGAAAAAGGATTTTGGGGGAAACAGGCATCTTCTGATTTTGAAATTTACCTAGAAGATGGAGATACAGCAACCACAGGCCAATATTTAATTTATTAAGCTCAAAAACAGCAGGTAGTAGATTGACCATCTATTACCCAGCAGGATACTTTGATTTAAATCACCATTCAGTACAACTGCAATCCTGTACAGTTAAATTGCTTAAATCCTAGTAAAGTCAATGCTATTTAAACAGCCTGTGTGCAAGATTGCTGCCCAAGAGAAAAGACAAAATTAAATACATGTTTTATATTGCTTATTTGTACTTCAGATATTTCTTAAACAGAACTGCTTATCAGTTGATTGATAGAACAATTAAATCATATTGAACTGTAGCTAAGTACAGCTTCCATACCAAATAGAAGAGATATCCTTAAACAATATTTTTGCATACATAAAATATTAAACAAATTTGTTTACTCCAAAACAAAATGTCCAGTAACTGCTGATAGTTTATTGGCAGACCAGCATTTCTTATGAGATGAAAAGTAAATTGACCCAACTGCTATGAATGGATAAATTATTCAATTGAGACCTAGGTTCAAATCCTGACCAAACATACATTCATTGGTTGATCACAGAGCATTCTCATTCATTTCAATCTATTGATCTCAAAGTTCTCTTGAGAGGATAAAACTGAATTATTTCATACATGTTGTTAATCTTGAGTTCTTTTGAAATAAGGGTGGAATATATATATGTGACTGACAGATAAATAACTATGTTCTTTAACTTAGTAGATAGATAACAATATCCATAATTTTATACTAGGGTAACAACAGAACATGACCAAAATTAACCAATGAGATTATCTAGGCAAACTGTAAATTATCTTAGATCAGTGTTCTCACTCTCCAGATTGGCTGGCAGTAAATGCAACAAAAATAAATGGAAGGATGTCACTGAAGCAGGATTGAGGTCATAACGTCTATGATAACTTGAAAGACAAAGCCCCAAGTAAGAAGCTTCTAATAATAATTATAGTACATAATATCTTCTGACAAAGTCATAACACATTCTCAAAAGGCAGATATTTGCCTCAGAATACCTTCATAGAAAAAGTGCCTTCAAATCAATATTTTTGGCAGAACACTACATATTTAATACAGACTATTACCAATTCAGTAAGAAGAGATACTACTGGGGTTCTAAAGATCTACTTAAGATGCCAAGCGTCTTCTATTTACATAATGAGCTTAACTGAATACTTTACAAATGTGGGTATGCTGCTTGCAATAAGAAGTCAATGAAAAATTTTGCTTTAAAACCCACACTGCACAAGCATGCTATGTTTATTCTGTCAGTAAATAAAAGCAGTCTGAAGCTGCATGGATTGACTGTTGCCTACTCCCATTCAATCTATGTTTAAAGGGATGAAAAAGTACTTAACTTCTTCATATATGCAGAACATAGGTGTTCAGCAGAAGTCACAATGATGTCAATCATGTAATGACATCATTTGTCTGCCCTCAGTGGCTCCTAGACCTCTTTCCTTTAAAAGAATCTTTTTCAAGGGGTAGGGTGGGCTTTCAACAAAACACAACTTAAGCCATCCTTCCACACACACTTCTATCCTAGCAGACCATTTCTTCAGAACCCCTTCTCTCAAACAAGTTCTTTCTGCCTAAAGCAAAAGTTCTAAAACTGCTATTTCGAAAATTGTAATCATAACATCAGATTTTCAGTTCAACCAGCAAGATCTGTGTGCAGGAGCAACACTGTTAGCACTTACTGAATCAGGAACAAAGAGTAAATCAGACATACATCACAGTACTCAACTCGTGGTAGGTTCTATTTGTACTGTACTAATTTCAACTGAATTCATACTCTAGTTTGTGGTTAGAAATGTTCCTAAAATAGTATATGTAAACAATTTAAAACCAATGTCAAAAAGTCATATTTAAAATAGGATAAAATGACTCCAAACAAAAATAAAAATAGCTTTACAAAATATAAGCCATAAAACACTAACATTTACATAATCAGTTAGAAACAAACTAAACTGATGATAGTATTAGCTTAAAAAACACAAATACAAAACATGAATACGCTGACAATTAAAAGGAAAATAAAAAGTTTTTGCTTTAAGTGAAAAAGGTTACAGGCAGTAGACATGGCTCCCTGGGGAGAGTAACTGAGAGTAACTGAAGATCCTCAACAGAAGACACCCAGAGCAATATTTTCCAGGATGCTCTTAGGATTTGGGTACAGACAGTGAAGGCAATGACAAGTTCCAGCTTTCCATTATCAGAACTGGTCCACCGTGCATACAACTATCATTACAGCATTTGCATGTAAGCAAATAAAAACATCTATTTAAAAAAAAGCTTCTCATTTTAAAGTTTTAAATAATGAGAATGAAATATACATATACTTAAAAGTTAACTCTTTACTGGCTGAAAACAGAATATCTAGCACTTTACATAGCTGTAATTTTTTCTTAAGTCTTTTTTCGAATGAATTCCTGTTAATTTCAGGAATTCTGAACTTAAATACTGGGCTAGATTTTTTTTTCAATTTCACCTTTGTTAAAAATGTTTGCAAAATGCTAGTAGAGGTTTCGTATTTGTTTTGTTGTTAAACAGGCTGCAGAACATACATTCACATTTTGTGGTGTGAAAGAAGCTGTTTTATGCTGAGCCTCAAACTCAGAACTATAATCTAAATTATATTTGAAAAGAAAGAAATTTTAATGATGGTCTATGCTTCAAATTAAATGCCATTTTAACATAGATCGTTACCAAAAGTATCAGTATTATATTACAGGCTTTTTAACATTTTTGGTTATTTACTTTTGCTCTCTTTTATAAGAGTTTAAAATATGCAATTACTACAAATCCCAAAGCATCTGTGTACTACAGTTTTAAATAGTATATTAGGAACAAAAGTGTTATTTTAAGCAAATAAGGAAGATAGTTACCAAATCATGCTGAAGGCCTGAGACAGTCCCATTAAAGGAAATGGGAGTTTGCATTAGATGTTAATTTAAGAGCAGGTGCATTAATTCTGTTTCTTCACTCTTGAACACCAAGCAGATATCTATGGCACTCAACTCTTTATCTTTCAGAACCCAAAACTATCAGAAGGTGGACTCTTTAAAAAGAATCAAATTCATGCATTGCTTCCCAACACTTTCATTTTTTGTCATGTTAATTTACTATGCCATTATTTCCCCCTGGAAATCAATAAAGATATCTAAAAATCACTCGCTGTGTTAATTTCTGTTAATTTACTTTTTTTTTGTAACTTTTAAAGTATTTTTTCATAATTAACATTTTAAGTAAAAGTTTCATATTTTCTAAAATATTTCTTCAATTTAATGCTAAATTTTAAGGGCTTTTTGTTTTAAAATATTATCTATATCCCAGTTTTTAATTGAGATCTAAACTGGGTCTTAATAGTTCAGTCACAGCTTTCATAAAATCAAATGGCATAGTTTAAAAAATTATACCCTTCTCTTAGTGTATATGTAAGTTTCATCTGTTGTTTACAATATTTGTTCTGTATTCTTTTGCATATATGTGTGGTAATTCAGCATAATGGAATAGTTAAGGGGCCTATTAACAATCAAACTGATAAAGCTGAGTAATAATACTATTAAGATAAGATCAATATCAGGGTTAGTCAGAATAATATGGCTTTTCATATGACAGAAGTTCCTTTGATTTAATATTCTAAATATGTCCAAAATTATTCCATATCCAAACCTGAGTATGTTTATAAATGTAAAAAGTGATTAAGTAATATAATGCAAACCTACGTATGCTTTCTTGTAAGTAAATCTCACTGAATTTAATAGGGCTAGTGTCCAGGAAACTGGGTAGTAGATTCCACCCAGGATGAAGCAACATGATAGCAAAATAAGGCCAGTATCACTATTTCTGACACTTGTAAACATTCAGAAGTCACATCCTTCAAATGATATGGACCAATGAAGCTGGAAGGTATTTGCACTGAACCAAACAATCTCGTATCTCAGTAATCCACCTCAAGGAAAGACCCATCGTGTCACAGGTGGTGCACAGAATGCAAGCTAAGGAAAGCACCACAATCTTCCACCATATGTGGAAAGCTATTTTATCCCAGAGATAATAATCTAATATAACTGAGCCCCCAAGATACTCAATAGTTCATAATGCAGTTGGGTATTTTACAAAAGCCCTCAAGAAAGGAACATGAGAAATTATTCAGATATCACTCACTGAATTCCTGATGGACTTTCCATACAGATTTCTGTAAGTTCTTCTACACACAGCAACAAAACACACTTCAAAACACTACAAATCTGATTTATTTCCTAATATATTATGTAAGAAAGTACTGTTTAATACATAAAATGTAAGTTTTAAGATACATGCAAACTTTCAGTTTGTTTGCTTAATATGAAGCATAACGTGTGTGTGTTCTATTTATATTTTAACCATATTTCCTAAATTATTGGTTTAAAATTTTGTATGATTTCCACTCTGATATTAAATTCACAGCTAAACTTCTGATTCATTTACTTACTTAAAAGGAAACGCTTGTGATGTCATAGACAGAAACAGCATGACATCTCAATTTTTCCAATACAACAGGGATTGTTTCAGTATCTCTGGTATTAGTATATACATAATTTGATTGTAAGATATAAATTCAGACCATAGCATTAAAATCTATACCCTCTCTGAATTACTTTTTAAAAGTTTAAATGGCAAAATACTAAACTGGAAAAAAGGCAAGAGACCATAATTAATGGCAAGCTGTACTTCTGGTGACTAAATCTAATATTTATATTTAGTGTAGCATCACAGAATAGGTTATTATTGTGGTCACAGATAAGAAACCAGCAAAATACTAATTCTAGGTAGAAAAGGCCCAGAGAACCCAGGGAGCTCATAATGGGATTTAAAACTAATGGTACCAAGGCATGGCTGCTTGCCCATCTAATTTTCTTCCCATATTGTATTTTAAGAGATGTCTACTGAATTATCCAGCACATTTCACTTCCCCCTTGTCACCAATCTTACTTGCTGTATTGTGCACAGCTCCTCTAAAACTAGTTGTGTGGATGGACAGGGCATTTTAACTCCATCTAACAGTATAGAGCCTGAAGAACACTAGAATGTGTTATTTAGGGGTGTCCCCCCCCCATCTCTTTGCTCTCCAGAGGACATTGGTCTTTTGTATCTTTTCCAATAGTTATTCCCCTTTCCCCCAAATTAACAAGCCCTATAATTAGAAGAAAGAGAAGGGGGATTCCATAACTCTCTTTCTTCAAACACCCAAGAGATCCCTTCCAGAAAGGGGGTGGGGGTGGGATGCACCGGTGGTCATTTTGGTTGTTCTGATCAGAAGACAATAATGGCCCAAACGTCTCCTAAAAGCATTGCATTAAGTCCCTGATCAGAAGCCCCTTGTCAAAAAAAATAGATTCTGACCAATCCTGCAAACTTTCAATCATCAAACTCACCAAATAACAAATTATAGCTTTTAAAGGGAATGAACCAACAATTGCCCCCTGTTGTTCCTTTTTGCGACATAATCTATACAGCTGGGATTGTTGCTAGAGAATATTTTCAATGGCGATCCAAGTTTTAGGCTTCTTTATCTATTTTCCTGCAATGCCTATGGGAGGTACATTCACCCCTCCCCTTAACTCTGCTCAGCAAGTCCCTCTCAGGCACTCCCTTAGCTGCTTAACTTTTGAACTCCACCTTTCCTGTATACTTGCAGTTAATGCCCTGTGAAATACTAGATTTCTGCTGAATTCCGCCCCCCCCACCTCTCTTACCTGCTGGCCAGACTCTGCCTGCAGTGCTGCCTAAAAGGCATCAGGTGGTAGTTCATGGCGTCCAGAAGTAGCTTCTGGCAGACGGGGTCCGTACGCATGAAATCCACCGACTGGACCCGCTCGACAAGCTCCGGGGCCGGGATAAGAGCAAAGCGAAGACGCTTCATGAGGTCCGGGGCGTACTGCATGCGGGTCTCCCGATCGTGCTCCAGCCACAGCACGGACATCTGGAAGAGCGCCAGCTCCGATTCTACCGGGGGAGGCAACGAGTCGAGCAGGGCGCGCATCTCCTCGAAGTTGAGCAGCAGCACGTCCTCCACAAGGTACTTGTTGGCCAGTTTCTTGGTCTCTTCGAGGCCGTGCAAGGCTGCGATCTTGCACACTTGCTTGTAGTTCTGCACGGAAATCTGGTCGTTGAGGAACTGCACGCACAGCTTGGTGACCTGCGGGATGTGCAGGATCTTGCTGACCGACAACACCTCCTCCACCGTATCCAGGGAGAGGGTCACGTTGGCTGTATACAGGTACTCGAGCACCAGTCGCAGTCCGATCGACGAGCAGCCTTGCAACACCAGGTTGTTGATGGCCCTGGGGCTGGCCAACAGCTTGTCCTCCGGAGAGGAGGAGGGCGTGCCGGGCTCCTCCTGCTGCTGCTGCTGCTGCTCCTTGGGAAGCAGGCCGTCCTGAGCACCCGGTCCGACGCCCAAGGGGTGATGATGCCCGCTCCCCCCGCCGCCGCCGCCGCCGCCTCCCCCTCCTCCTCCGCCGGCGGTGCTGGAGAAGAGCGATCGGAAGTACTGAGAGCACGAGGCCAGCACGGCCTTGTGGCAATGGAATTGTTGGCCTTGGGCCGTCAGGGTCACGTCGCAAAACAGCTGCTTCCTCCACAGCAGGTTGAGGCCGTGAAGCAGATTGTCGCTATGGCTGGGGTCGAAGGTAGACGTCCTGTCCCCGGACCGTGACATGGCGAGCAGCCTCAGCGCACCTGACTGGAAACCCACCTCCGACCTGGGCAAAGAGGGGCAAGGCGGGGGTGGTGGAATAAGGAAAAATGAGTGGTTGGGAGGGGGCACACACAGTAATAAACATGGAGCTTTACAGGCCTGGCTTGCCCATCCGACTTGCAAGAGCCGAGAGGCTTCCTATCCAGCCGTCCCCTTCCCCCCATCGCGGCAGCGTTCCGGCTGCATGACATTTTCTGCACCCCCCGCCAAGGGGCTTCGTCCTTCATCTGCAGGCGAGACGGGTTCCCTCCCCAAAGGGGGGCGGTGAAGTGGGTGGGGGTTGCGGGCAACTACTTTCTTTCCGCCTAGAAACCGAGGCGCGCGCGCCACTTGCGACCGGGCGGCTGTCTAGTTTGCAATGGGGCATTTCCCATGCAGGGGGAAAGATAGCAGGCGGGGAGAGAGAAGAGTTTGGGGTTGTTGTTCTACAAGCTGTGGAAGCCCGCAGAACGGCTCCCCAGCGACCCAGCAGGAGAAGGGAAGGGAAGGGAAGGAAAAAAGCCACCCCGTCCTTCCAAAGTCCAGAGCCAGGCCATCACTTGAGCCAAGCTGGCTGAGCTGCCCCCTTCGGATGCCCCTCCCCTTTCCCCCCAAACTGCGCCTTTCCCGCCTTTGCAAGCCACTGTGTCTGCAGAACGAGAGACGCTTCGCCTTGAAGCAGTACGTGAAAAGAGGGAGGGGAAGGTTCTCGGTGCCGAGCGAGGGGGAGCGCAGCCGCGTGCACCGAACTCCGGCCGGCCCTCCGCGCGCGTGCTGCATTACACTGGGCAAGGGGTGAGAGGCAGGCCACTTGCCTCCGCGTCCGGCGCTAATTTTGTGCGGGCTGGGTTTCCTCGGGGTGAAAGGCGGCGGCAGCGCTTTAACTCGGGCAACTCTGGGAAGTTCGGGCGGGGGAGCGAGCTCGGAGGGCCTGGGAGCGACAGGGAAAAAGGAGGAGGAAGAGGCAGGCGGGAAAGTGCCCCTGCGCCGCGAGAAAGCGGAAGCCAGAGCGCCCCTGCCAAAGTCGGCGGGACTCTGAGGGCGGAGGCGGCGAGGAATGAAAAAGATGAGCTTGAAAGACCTGCTGCCAGCTGCACCTGCCAGTGCTGAGAGGAAGGGGACCCGCGGTGGCCTTAGCCCGCTTCAGGGAGAGCGGAGCCCGCCACAGCACAGCAAGTGCCGCCGCCGCCGCCGCCGCCGCCTCTCCTCTGCAGGATTCCGGCGAGGACTGCTACTTCCATTGTACCGTCCCCTTTTTTCGGCAAAGCTGGCACTCCGCGCTTTCTCCTACGGCCGGGGGGGAGTCCCCTTCTCCGGCCACTTTCCTTCCCTCCCAGCAGTCAGGTTTAAGAAACCTCCAAGAGCCTCTCCCTTTAAGTGGATCTGGTCATTCCTCTCCTCCATCCACATATACACACCTCCCATTCTCCCTCCCCTTTTTTCCTCCTCTGGCCATTTCTTACAATTCGAGTTTATTCTCCAAAGACGTGTGTGCAATACAAGTGCCCCCTCCGTACTTCTCGTCCACAGAAATCGCGCGCATACACACACACACGCATACACCGTCTTCACGACAATAAACAAGCCACAAGAAAATACAGCCAAGACGGTTAGACCGAAGGCCAGAAACTTACCTGCTTCACAACCAGCTGCCAAAGTAAAGGTTCACTTAAGCTCCCCCCCCAAAAAATCAATTGTCCTTCCTTTTTAAAGGTTTGATCGCTCCTTCAAAACAAAAACAAAAAAACCTTCTTGTTCCCAATTCCAAGCAGTCACTCTTTACAATTTATTTTGTCGTACATCATTTGATCACCATGAATTAGCAACAGCAAGAAAATGTACGAGAGGGAGAAGGGGAGAGAGAAAGAGAGAGAGCGCGCAGAGCTTTCTGCAAGAGAAGAAGAAGAAAAAATGTACGTGTGACAAATTATGCTACCAAGAAACAACACATCATTATCCTTGGGCCTGGGGCTCAGTGAGTCGTAACGAGAGTAATAGGAAATCCACGGTTGGGGAGAGAAACGGTCGTGCATGGCCAGTGGAGAGAGACCATACAGGGGGATGGATGCTGGAGAGACTCGCAAAATTATGGCTCAAGGCTATTGTAAAAATTGTCGAGCGTAAATGACTGCGATTTCAAACATCTTTGGAAGAAAGAAGGGGAGAAAGCGACCCCCCCTCCCTTCCTCTGCCTCTCTCTCTCCTCTCTCTCTCCTCTCTCTCTATAAAGAACCGTCAAGTTTTAGTGCGCATTGCTAATTAGTCAATTTCTCTCTGCCTTCACAGGCTGGCGACTTTGCTGCTGAGCTGAAACTGCTAATTTCTGTGACCAGCTTTTTTTCTTAGCTGTGATCTGGATGAATGAGTAGCTGTCTCACAGAGATGACAAAAATAAACTCTAATCCCCCCAAAAAATTTCCACTACATCTTTCTCATGCATAGATTTATGATCTTCAGGCACCCAGTGCAATATGCAAACTTTGGTGTCTGTACAGTATGCTGCTAGATTCACACTACCCTGTATTTTCTGCCCCCTCCCTTGTGATGGAAACTCTGATCTCGGTATAAGAGATATTGCCACCCTCTTAACTCTATGTTATTAGCTTGACAGGGTACATCCTCGCTCATGCATCTGTGAAAGGGGAAGATGGAGGAACGGAGGTAAAATGAGGCTAGTGCATAGTATTGGTACTATAACTGTTCCATTTTTAATAGTTCATCTGTACCATCTGAGATTTATGCCCTTGTTTGAAAGCATATTTTCTCTATCATTTTGTCTGGTTAGACAACCGTCTCTGTACTTCACTGTCAGCTGAACAGATAACAGATCAGAAGTCACTTTTATTATCAGATTAGCATATTGTCAGATTTCTTTTGGAGTCTAGAGACTTTGCAGTTCAGGAGATGACTCAAAGAGTAGGGAGGTGGCTACTCTTTAACAAAACAAAGCCTTTCAACTTTCCCCTTGATCTGGAGACAGTTATCCTCCTTGCTGAGGGACACATTTTTTCCTTAGTTGCTTTATAATAGTTGGTTGGCAATATTTTAGGCTATTCCTTCTATCAACAGGAACTCAGGCAGAGGGCAAGGTCTCCACACTTGATCCCATGATATATTGCACTCCCAGATTTACAGCTCTGTGGTCAAATTTCCAGTTGCCCCAAAAGAAAATATAACCTTGAAGAAGTTGAAGGAAGCTGAAGAGCAGCAATTCAGAGGAAGTTTGGAATCAAAAATCTTAAGGATTTGATGTAAGATTTTTGAATGAAAAGATATGTCCTTATTTTCTTCTTAGTTTGCAGAGGATGCAAAAGCATATGCTGAGAGGAAGAAACCAGCTGGAAGCTGAATTATAAAGAAAGCGGGAAGACCCTGCTTGTGATGAGGTCATTGATACCATAAAAATAGTGCTGATGTCAAATGATTCAAATTACTGTACACTTCTTGTAATATAATTTACATCTTGCTTTCTCTAAAATGGCTTTTCTTAATGCATTATCCAATGTTTTGGGCTAATTGCATTGACAATTTTGGCCTTAGTCGACATCAGCCTCTGTCAACCTGCTGCCAAGCGTCTATGCTGGACTATACCTCCTCTAGTTCCCACCTAGTATAATCTGGTGAACACACCACCTGGTCTAGTGAGTCTAAGCAGAGCCACCATATACTTTCAGAAGATCATAAGACCAGGTCTGACACATTTGCCATGTTAGGTATTTCCTATAAATGTGCCAAATGAAAAGCATAGAATGCTATTTATTAACATATTTACCACTTCAGTAGCAGCAGTGGTGGATGGCCATCTTAGTGATAAACATTGTATTCAAAGATGCTAACACTGGAAAATATTTTAGAATTCTTCATGAACTTATGTATCATATCCTATACTTAACTTTAAAAGAGATGCTTTAGAATTTCTGTTAAACGTAGTAAATTCTTTACTGCATTCTAAGTGTTATGAAATTGAAGTAGTCTCAATACTACAGGTGAAACTCGAAAAATTAGAATATTGTG
The DNA here is from genome assembly GCA_030867105.1 of Liasis olivaceus. Lineage (NCBI taxonomy): Eukaryota > Metazoa > Chordata > Lepidosauria > Squamata > Pythonidae > Liasis > Liasis olivaceus. The sequence continues at coordinate 42,448,067 of CM061350.1, read as the reverse complement.
CAAATGTTCATTTATGTCAGTATGGCAACTCAAAAGGTGAAACCAATATATGAGATAGACGCATTACATGCAAACCAAGATATGTCAAGCCTTACTTTGGTATAATTGTGATGATTATGGCATACAGCTTATGTAAACCCCAAATTCACAATCTAAGAAAATTAGAATATTACATGACATCAATAACACGAGGATTGGAAATAGAACAATATCGGACCTCTGCAAAGTATAAGCATGCATATGTACTCAGTACTTGGTTTGGGCCCCTTTTGCAGCAATGACTGCCGCAATGCGGCGTGGCATGGATGCTATCAGCCTGTGGCACTGCTGAGGTGTTATGAAAGACCAGGATGCTTCAATAGTGGCCTTCAGCTCCGCTGCATTGTTCGATCTCATGTCCCTCATCTTTCTCTTGGCAATGCCCCATAGATTCTCTATGGGGTTCAGGTCAGGCGAGTTTGCTGGCCAATCAAGCACAGTGATCCCATGGTCATTGAACCAGGTTTTGGTACTTTTGGCAGTGTGGGCAGGTGTCAGGTCCTGCTGGAAAATGAAGTCAGCATCCCCATAAAGCTCGTCTGCGGAAGGAAGCATGAAGTGCTCCAAAATCTCCTGGTAGACGGCTGCGTTGACCCTGGACTTAATGAAGCACAGTGGACCAACACCAGCAGATGACATGGCTCCCCAAATCAACATAGACTGTGGAAACTTCACACTGGACTTCAAGCATCGTGCATTGTGTGCCTCTCCATTCTTCCTCCAGACTCTGGGTCCTTGGTTCCCAAATGAGATGCAAAAGTTGCTCTCATCAGAAAAGAGGACTTTGGACCACTGGGCAACAGACCAGTTCTTTTTTTCTGTAGCCCAGGTAAGACGCTTCTGACGTTTGTTGTTCAGGGGCGGCTTGACAAGAGGAATACGACATTTGAAGCCCATGTCCAGGATCCGTCTGTGTGTGGTGGCTCTTGATGCACTAACTCCAGCCTCAGTCCACTCCTTGTGAAAGTCCCCAACACTTTTGAATGGCCTTTTCCTGACAATCCTCTCCAGGCTGCGGTCATCCCTGCTGCTTGTGCACCTTTTTCTACCACACTTCCCTTCCACATAACCTTCTATTGATGTGCTTTGATACAGCACTTTGGGAACATCCAACTTCTTTTGCAATTCCCTTTTGGGGCTTTCCCTCCTTATGGAGGGTGTCAATGATGGTTTTCTGCACAACTGTCAGGTCAGCAGTCTCCCATGCTTGTGATTCCTACTGAGCCAGTCTGAGAGACCATTGAAAGGCTCAGGAACCCTTTGCAGGTGTTATGGATTCATTAGAGTGGAACACTTTGAGCCTAGAATATTGACCCTTTTCACACTATTCTAATTTTCTGAGATTGTGAATTTGGGGTTTTCATAAGCTGTACGCCATATTCATCACAATTATACCAAAGTAAGGCTTGACATATCTTGCTTTGCATGTAATGCGTCTATCTCATATATTGGTTTCACCTTTTGAGTTGCCATACTGACATAAATGAACATTTGCACGATATTCTAATTTTTCGAGTTTCACCTGTATCTGGGAAAATGCTTGTGAGTTCGCCATGAACATTCTCTGGAAACAATGTTAAACCAAACTGAACGAATCGATCTAGGAAAGTTCTTATATTCATTTTAATATATACAGTGGTACCTCGGTTCACGAACTTAATTCGTTCCACGACTCTGGTCGTGAACCGAATTGGTCATGAACCGAATCAAATTTTCCCATAAGGTTCAATGTAAATACGGTTAATCCGTTCTGACCCCTACAAATTTGGTCGCCAACCGATTTTTGATCGCGTCCCAAATCAAATTTCCCTATAAGGTTCAATGTAATTACGGTTAATCCGTTCTGAACCATATGTGTTTTTTTTTTTTAAACCACAAAAATATGACACAAAGTACAGTACGAAGAGAGAGAAAGCTAACCTTGCTCGACGCGACTTCTGGCATGGAGGACAGGAAGGTGGGTGGGGAGGCGGTTACTGCTTGGAGGGAGAGTCCCCCTCCCTACAGGAAGCCATGACCACATGTCACGGGAGGGAAAATGGCCGCAGATCCTGTTCGTAACCTGATGCGGAGTTCGCGAACGGAGGCAAAATTTTGCGACGGGAGCTGTTTGTGAACCGAATTGTTCATGAACAGAAGCGTTCGTGAACCAAGGTACCACTGTATAACTGTATAATGTATCATATGATTTCCACTTTCATTGTTTTCAGGTTATAGAACAGGACAGGTAATTTTTTGCACTAGGAAGCAGGATGTTATCACTGTGTCACTAGTGAATGGGGCCAAATTTTAATTTGATTTTGGGGATCTCGCAGGTTTGTTTTTCAGTTTTTTTGATTCGGGCTGGAAAAATGGGGAAATCTCCTAGCACTGATATGTCACCACATTAAAGCATTATAATCTCAAGGGTCTCTAGAAACTAGAAGGAAGGATGGCAGAGACCATATATAGACCACAGATTGCTTTCATATTCTAGAACGTATAGCTAGCTTGGAATCTTTTACACGAAGTGTGTGTGTGTGTGTGTGTGTGCATGTGTGTTATTTTATCTTGTGATTTATTGATTTTAGTTTATTTCTTTTTTCATTGTGCAGAAATTTTCTGACCTATTCAGCTGAGCAACAGTTTTCCTCTCTGCCATAGTTATGTTTTGCATATCCAAAGATCTAACAAGTATCATTCAGTATAAGGAGCAACCATATACATTGTTTTTTTTTAAATTTTACTAATAAGTGTATACAAGACATAATGTTAAATATCGACCGAATGTTTACTGTAGGGTTCTTGTGCCCAATAACTGTTCACCAAGAGGCAGTGCAAGCTAGAGAACCTTTTCCTTTAGTCCTCTCTCAGTCCCAGCAGTTGCTCCATTACTACCACTCATGCAGATACATAACTAAAGAACAGATACTGGGTGGCCATCATAGGTGTCTTTTCTGCTAAGGAATATAGGGGTTTAGATCACACTTGCACAATTACTGTTGGTAACACTATTAGTTTATGAGTCATGTCACATTTATTTTGATACACACTTCTGCAGTCTAAATGGATGCTCATGAACCCATTGTGAATGCACAATTCACATCTTAAAAACATTGTTATGAGATTCACAACACAGTTTGTATTATGTTGTTCAAAGGGGGTGCATGTAATCTAACAACACACCAAATGGAAAGATACCCATAACTTTTTTTTTCACAATAATATTATTGGTTTCTCCTTTGTATCACTTCTTCATACCAGTCTTTCTGATCAAATGACAGAATAGAAGCTTGAAATCCAAATGAAATTCAAGAGCAACTTTCCCCACTCTGATGCATTTCAAATATGATGGGAAGCCATTCCTGTCGTCTGCAAACAGAATGCTTGGTTCAGAAGGAGGTGATAGTAGTTTAGTCTGACACATTTGAAAGGAATGAGATCAGGGAAAACTGCATTAAAGAATTACTGGACTACAAGGTGAAATAAAGTGATGTCGTACTGGTAGTGATGACAAATTACTGCAAAATAAAAATGTCCCATATGTGTGTTCTGTCCTACAGCTGAGAAATAGCTTACCTGTTAGTTGCACTATTCATATGAATGTGTAACTATTTCCCAAACCTTTTTTAAAAGTAACTTTCTTTCTGCATAGTAATGCCAAGGTGAAGAATTAAAAAGCCTTTCCCCCATGAAACTACAGATCCTAGTAGAATATATTACAAATCATTTTTAAAATTCTGTTTTAAAAGTAGTTTGCCATGAGGTCAGTGCAGAGTAAGTACTAGTTACAAGGCTCTAGCCAAAACGTTTTTGGACATCTGCAATTGGTCGCCCAGGGTTTTCTTTTCTTGTTTGTTCTGAAATCTGCACCGAGACATTCTCTTTGCTGTACATGGTGCTCTAATCATAGCACCTGGGGTCTTCCATGGGTACCAGTGCGCCCACAGACCTCTCCTTTAGGAACTCCAGCCTATGTCCCCTATCCGATTTTGTTTTTTGTTCTTTTGCTTTGGGATTGCCCCTTCCCACCAATTGCACCTTACTGAGCATCTAAAACTCCAAAAGTGCTCAGTAGCCAAAAGGTGGTGGATTTCTGCACTGAGTTGATAAGAAACATCTATCTGCAGAATGGTGTGGTGAGTATTTTTTATAATTCTCCCTCTTCCCTACAGCTTGACCTATATACCTGGAATCTGTTCTAGGGGATCCCCTAACCCACAGGTGAAGGCAGGACATTTCAGTAAAGATGGGCACTTACTGACAGTGTTGTCCATAGCCATTATGCTACTAGGCATATTCTCCAAAGTATAGTGTCTATCTTTGCCCCAATATAGTTCAAAGTCAGCTGAATTAGTGTTTTTGTTTTTGCAGCAAATGTAACAGTCTTACAGCATTTTAAAAGAGTAACATATTTATTTTTATATCAGTCATTGAGAATCACAATGTGGATGCAATCCACAAATGTTAATAAATTTGTTCATTAAGTACCATGAAATTCTTTTGTGTGACAACCCAGAGTGTGGGTTTTACTATTTATTTCATCATTTATTCCTTGCTATTTAGGCTGAAATGGACTTAAGTAGCATGACCCAGGATGTTGGAAAGAAGCAGAAGACCCAAAGTAAAAATAAACTTTTCCAAGATTAAGTACTAATGTAAAAACTAAGGGCTCATCCTCAAATAATCCCTGTCCCAGGTCCAAGATAAGCTATTTAGCATTTGTAGAGGACGTCCTCACACTGGAGCCTTCATTTGGGGGCAAGCCTGCTGCTGAGGCTGGATCAAAGCAGTGTGGCCGGGAAGTGGCATTTTCCAGCAGAAAAGGGAACAAGATTTCTGTGGCTGAACATTCAATGTTGCATGGAGGAAGAGCCTGAGGGGGTTCAGTGATCTGCAGGGCTCCAATTGCCCCCCTGCAGCACTGCTCCTTCCATAGCCATTTCTGCTTTGGCTGCCAGGAAGAACAAGGGAGGCAAAGCAAGCAGGAAGTATGGGGGGAAGGTACAGTGCAAGGTGTATGGGGAAGAGCCTAAGTTCCTATTATTATTATTTCTCACAAGGACCAGACTATCCTCCAGACCAGTGTTTCTCAGCCTTGGCAACTTGAAGATGGGTGCACTTCAACTCCCAGAATGGCTGGCTGGGGAATTCTGGGAATTGAAGTCCACCCATCTTCAAGTTGCTAAGGTTGAGAAACCTTGCTCCAGACAGTCTCCTTGGCGACAGAGGTTTTCATGTCATGCTACCTGTGCTTAATGATGCATCAGTAGTTTATGTTCATAAATCTAAGGATTAGATAGCTGGACTGTCTTACTCTTGAGTGATACCAAAGATTTACATATTAGACCAAGATTTGTACAGTGTCTCATACCTGCACTACAGTTTTAAAACCACTTTTGAATGACTGTTAGCTTCAAAAATTTCCCAACCCAGAAATGAAGATTCTAGTTTTGTGAAACAGCTAATTCTGTAACCATTTTCTGGCTCTCTCGGGTAAAGACCTTTTGTGATATTTTCAAATCATCTTATTTAAATCATGCAAATGCAGACATGTTTTCCCAATTACATTATTATTTGTTCTTGAAAGGGACTATTCTATTTGTATTAATTTCAGTGGACAGTATTCAAAGGACAGATCTGGCCTTTCCAGGCTTCAGTGCTTCCTATTCTTCATCAAATAGAACAATCCTAAATGTACCTGCAAAAAATAAGATATATTGAGGTCAATAGAGTTATGGCAAGGAAACTCAGATTAGGAGTTTTTCTACCCACCCATATTTGCTCAGTAGGAAGCAACAAGGCTGAACTTTCTTCCCTGGATGACTTACAAAAGTTTATATATGGAATTGGAAATGGATGGAGAAGATGGAGAAGACATTACTGTCCTCTTTTGTTGTAAATATTTATTAGTCCTATGGGTATGTGATGTTTTGCTGTGCAGGTTTATTTCCTTGTGAAATGTCTTCAGCTGTGCTAAATTGAAAGTGAAATCTCCCTCAAACTAAATGATGTCCCTGCCAGCAATGGAACTGCATCAGGTTAAATGGTTGATTCTGTATAATTCTATATTGGTGGGAGGGAAAAAAAAAGAATTGTCAAAAATTTCCCCCTGTAGAATATTTGAGATTTCCTCTTGTTAACTTTTATGGGCAATTTTAGTGTGGTTACTGATAAAAGCCTGGTTTGTTGCAGGACTGGCAACATTACAGTCTCCAAAGTACTTGTTTTAAAACATCCTAGGATTGTTTTATAAGTTCACAAATATATATGATAGAATACTTTTGAAACAGACTATCATAATGTAATATCTATAAAGAATACTAGGTCAGCAGATCTCTGTCCACAGAGTCATAGCTAAAAATATGGAGCCAGCAAATTAAAAAAATTTAAAAGGCAAGAGAAAAACAAAAGTTCATGGTAAAAACAAATCTATATAATAATAAAGACGAGTATTATATTTTAAAATATATCGATACAAAGAAATGCAAGGGAAGAAAAAGTGGAATTCTTGACTTGTTTCCAGTAGGAAATGTCTCTAAATATTGTCAGTTTGATTTGCAAATGCAAATACTTGAAATGCTTTGAATATTTAAATATTTTTTAATTAGAAGAATAAATTAAAAAATACATTCAGAGTAAACTGAGTAAACTAGAAAGCCACATAACGTGAAACCCAACTCAATGCAGAACATACTGATGGAAACTTTTAATGGCGTTGAGTTATTTATAGAATTTCATTGCCAAGGGCCTCGGAACTTATGGGGCATCAGCCACAGGGAGATTCTAATCCTGCCCCACTTACCGTGCGTAATCACCCCCTCCTAAAGGTGCTTTTTCCTGTATAGGAGGTTAGAGATAAAATCAAACAACAATACATGGTAAAATTAAAGCTTAAAATATCAAATCCATACGTATTTGGGCCCAACATTTACATTATTTAGATTTGATCTCATTTGGGGGTTATTTCTGGCTACTGTTTTAGTTGATATATGAACATTGCAGATGGGAAATAACATGTTTGCCCCAAGAAAGATTTTGTATAGTTCTTAACACTGCAGAAAATTGTACAACCAGTGAGTGAGTTATCTTCTTTAAAAATAGTGAATTGTTCAACTTCCATGGGACTCTACAGTAAGAAACTTTGGGGGAGCTGGATGCCTTAGGCAACTGATAATGGTTTATAGAAACGTTCATGTTCCAATCATCAGTTGAAATCGGACTTAGGTCAGGAGAGACCAAAAATAATTACAGTCCTATGGCAGCTGCAAGCTTAGATGTGATGAATTGGTGGCTTCAATTGAGATACTTTGCATTACAAAGATAATTCCAAAACAAACAAATACAGAACAAACATTAGTACTAATATTGTTCAGACATCCAAAACAGAGAGATTATATAACTATGTAAAAAAGCACCATAGAAATTACATTTAGCATCACATCTTTTCTTTAGCCAGCCCATGTCAGGAATAAGACAGCTCACAATGTCACAGGAGTATTAAACAAGGTAGGGAAAATATGCAGAAGATGGCTTCTATAATTCTTTCCAGACCCTTTACTGGCAGAGCCTATAGGAAAGGGCTGCATTTTCTTCTGTGTGAAGAAGTAGCATGTTGCATCTGTGAGGTTCTGCCCTCCCCTCAGGTTATGTCTGTGTATGTGTGTGTGTGTCTGCACTGGGAAGCACAGGGTGAATTGCATGTGCCCCACTTCTGGTCTTGTAAGCAGGAGGAAGAGGGATCAAAATGGAGAAGCTGGCCACTACTGTCCAAATGCCTCTCCCATAAGGATGCCTTGGGGGATTTTCTTCTGAAATGTTTTTCTTCCCAACTCATAAAAGGGTCAGGCCCACTTTTTAGCACAAACCTTATTTTGCTTCTTGCACCATAACAAACTTGATGCCATTCTGTTCAGTTTTTAGAAAGTTTTCCTGCTGACAGCAGGCTTCTGAGCCTCTTTACCTGATACTCTCTTGGGTTGGAAATAATAACAAGGTGGAGACAGCATGGCTCCTGGAATTCCATCCCACTGCTTTACCAGCAATTGCCATAAGAAAGAGGTGCCTATTTTCTTGGGTAACCTGTTGCATCCATGTGTGTGCATTTCTGCTCTCTTCATGATGTACTGGTATGTGTTTATCTGTATGGATGCACTTTTCCCCAGGGTCTAATCAAGGTTTGTGCACATGTGTTGCCTGTGCACATATTTTCTGTTCTTGCCACGTGTTGCATCTGCATTTGTTTATTTGTATGCGTGCCCTTTCTCCCCAAGGATTGATGCAGGTGTGTGCATAGGTGTATGTGTGAAGGTGTAATCAGGGCAGATTTGTAGCTGTTGTTTCTCTCTCTTTCTGCTCTTCCATTGTGTTTCATCTGTGTGTGTTTGTATGTGTGCACAGGACAGGTTGCATATGGAAAGCAACCTGGAATTTTTTCCAACCCCTTAATAAATGCCTAATTCTGGGTCATGTGACTAAGAAGGGGAGGAGCTTAATGATGGAACATTTGGAAGTACTCTGAGCCATTGCCCAACTGTCTCTCCTGCAGAGAAGCATTGGGGAAAATGTTCTTGGATTTTTTTCTCCACAAACTTCAGCAGCGTTTGTCTCTTTTCCAGCTTCTCCCACCACATCAAATTTGGTCCTGTTCCATTCTGTTTGAGGAGAGTAATCCTCCTGACAGACAAACAGACAAGGTTCCTGAGTCCCTTTACGCAATTTCTTCCCAGCATTCTGCTGGGTTGAAAGGAATAAAAACAGATAGATGGGTTATTAGCTCTAGGAAGACCTGATCTCTTTGAAAAGGTTACTTTTGAAACATTTGCAATCTATTATTGCTTTGTTTTTAACAATTGTTGATGCCAATTGGGAAATGCTTGCTGCTGTTTCCAAAACATTAGTTGATGTAAGTTTAATAAATCAGGGAAACTCATAATACTGTATCCTGCAAAACTTTTAACTACAAACTAAACTACAAAGTCAAACTGTGGGACTACAAAAACAGAAGTTATCAAGGATCTGAAAGACTATATGTACCTGGGTGGCTTTGGCTGGATTTACTTGTGCACGGCTCAGGTGCTATTCTGTTGTAATAAATTCCAACTTCTTCTACAGTGTAAATGTTTTCATTAGAAAGCTCTCTAGATTTATAATGAAAGTAAGTAGCTATCTCTTTTTTTAATTGATTTTGATGTCCTTCTAAAGGAGTCGCAAAGAATATAGACAGTGATAATGTGCAGCCCTTTTATTATTTTTGGTAAGCACATTGCATCTTTCAGCACTTTCTTCTCATGAGCTCCTCTGATTGCTTATTAGATATTTGTGGATATCATTATTATTATTTAAAAATTTCCCAATAATCAACATTATTGAGTTGGATTATAATGTTAAAATATTTTTAAAAGGAAGGAACACTAAAACAATAAAATGCAGTCAGTAATTAGCACAGAAAAGTAAAGTCCACTATCCTACTGTACCATGGGCACTTTATAACAGATTAAATATAAAATGCTTGAAGAACAGGAATGCCTTGTCTAAACATCCAAAATATTTAACTATAGGTGCCGTGCATGCCTCCCTGATGAGGGCATACCATAGGTGGGACTCCACAAGTGAGAAGGCCTTTTTTCCTTGAAGTCACCAGTGTATGCAGAACTGGTGCCAGGTTATTTCTGCTCTCAAAGGCTTGCATGAATCAGCTGTTATCTCAATCCAAGCCAATAAAAGGCATTCTAGCTTCCAATGTGTCTCCACTGACAGGGATGGATCCAGAAGCCCCTTCAACTGTAATCTTTCTGGCTTGCCTCTCAGAAAAGTCATGGCAACACATACCTGGACACATGGACTACCTCATCAAAAATTCATATATATTCCTTTTTATTTAATATATTTATACTCTGCTTTCTTTTTTCGTCATTAAATATCATAATGTGGGCCATATAGGTCCTGAACTCTACACCTGCTTATGTTCAGCATGCAGTTTTGCTGCATTACTGCATAAGCTGAATATGATTGCTTTAGATCATATTCAGGGATTACAGAAAGGTAAATAGAATGTTTCTCTTTTGATTGGCTGTGTTGGAAGATTACTTTATGTAACAATTGAGCAACAGATAAACAACCTTTAATGATTATAATATATTTTTATCTGATATACAAGATAAGCTATATACTACAGTCTATAATAAGAGAATATTACAAACTGTGTGAAAGGTATTGCCTACTGTCTAGCAATGATCTCCTTTTGTCTTTCTCAGATATATTAGTGCACATAGCCACACATACACAATGTATAATTGGGAAATGCCTGTTTGCTACAAGAATATATGTTAACATTGGCTCTGTTGATGAAAATGAATTTAATACACGGAATGCCACAGTATGATCATGTAAGGCTGAAGATAACTTGGGTTCTGCCTCCCATCTAAAAGATCTAGTAATATCTTTACAGACACTGATCTATTAAGTCATTTTGCTACTCCACCTTCAGACACTTTGCATGGTTTGCCAGACAATTACTTTGTCAAATCTGAAGAAATTACATAATAAATTGCATACATGCTTCAAACATGAACAATAGAGGGGTAGAACAAGCTATCTATTCCCAGTTGACTGGGAAACAGTGACTTTTATTTTTATAAAACAAATCTATATTCTTCTCCAAGGCCAAATATAAACTGTGTGTGTACATTTATCTATCAAACTAAGTAGAAATAATTGAAATGCTTAATATGCATAGTAATAAAGAAATGCAACAACAATTCCATTATTAATGTTTATTGATTACTTATATTTTTAAATAGGCAATTGTAGCTACTAATATTTTATCATGTTAGTTTATGAATGCATTTTGGCTTTACCTGTTTATTGGCAAATTTACGGTCCACATTACTGGTGATTTTTATCATGGTGTACTCATTTGTTAGATGCATAGTTGAGGTCAGTTATGAAGTTGTGAGTATTTCTTCTATTTGATAATTATGTAATGTAGCAGAGACTGGTTTTTCCTCTCCCCCCTCCCCCCCAGCTTTGGAATATTAACAGTGCAAAAAATAACCCTGTAAATCTTTACCTAAAAATTTCAAACTTTAGATTGATTCCAGCAGTGGGTCTGTATTGATCTAAAAAGCTTTGCGTTCCTAACTAAAAACTAATCTTTATTTCACCCTTTAGTGACTACAGCAATAAATATGTTCACTCCTACTGGAGTTTAGTGGATTAATGGTTATTGGAGATTGTGGCTTCCAACCGAGCTGGTAAACTTTAACCTTTGGAGGACAACATGAAGGCATTTACCCCTTGTCATCCATAATAGCTAGGTCCATTTTTTGACAGTTACCTGAGTGTTAAAGAGAAGTCAGAGCAGGAGATGGGAAATAAAATAGCATCAGTTCACTTTAGCTATTAATCACATCTTAGGTTTATTATTGTGAGCAGGCCCTTATTCATTTTCATGCAGAAGCAATGAAAGGATTACCAAATATTTGGTTAACATGCTACCATTTTGAGAGGATTGTTTAGTTAAGGAAATGTCACCATAAAATTTAGAATTTCTTTTCCCAAGTCGTTTTGTGCAGGAAGTAAATACTAACTTTCTTGAAGTCCGATTTTAGGAGTGGCATGCACTTGACTGGAGTTGCTAGCAGTCTTCTAGGCAGTCAAGGGAGTCATTGATGTGTGTTTTGTTCTTTGCAAAATTCTATTCTGCATTCCAGTTTGCAGAGAAATATGGATGCTTTTTTTTTGCAAATTCAAAGAAAATTTTTTTTTTATAATTGGGATAGGTGTACTAATGAGCAAACACCAGCCAACTGTTGCCAAGGAGTTATGCAGGTTCTTAAAAAATCCTGCCCCCGATCCAAGCTCCCTCCAACAATAAGATGTCAGTGGGTGCTACATATATTTCTTCACTATAAAACATTTCCAGTTTCCCTTTAAATTACATACATTCAATCAGGTATGTATTTAGCATCCATATTTTACATGAATGTAATACATATATAAGCTTTACTTAGCTGTTTTAAAGTGAAACCTATGATTTTCAGGATAGTAAACGCTGGGACAATGCAGTACTTCCCATTCCAATAAAGATCTACCAAATGTATGGAATTCTCAACTTCTGAATGCCATTCTTCTTGAGGGTACAATGTAAATCAGTTGTCTATCACTGGGATCTGATTAATTAATTAATTGACTCCTGCAAAGTAGCTTCTGTTACTACTGGCTTCAGGGAAAAGTTGTACCCCAAGGACTGAGTGTATCTTTGCATTTGAAAGGCCAGTTTCAGTCTTTAGCATCTCCAGATAACACTGGGAAATTCCCCTCCCGAAAGGCCGTGAAAGACACGGCAAGCTACCTGTGCTGCAGACAACATTGAAGAAACTCCATTGGGCAATTTGTTTCACTGGGCAAAAATGCAAGAGGTCATCTATGGTTTTTGTCAAGAGATCATACATTATTTTTGGCATAAGCTTTTATTCACAGAGGGAGCATATTCTGGCAAACCTTCCCATATGCTGTATTTATTTGCATGAGGAGAAGTTTGTGGCATTATGCCATAATTTCAGGAATCAGTTTTATTATGGCAATAATCTTTTTCCTCTCTGTAAATTCTTTTCATTTTGTAAACCATGTTCCCATGAGAGAGATTACTCTTGTAACCATAATGTAGAATTGCAGTTATTGGCAGCTGCTACAAACAATTATAATCAGTTCTTGTCCCACAAGACATTATCCCAACATCCCAAACCAATCAGGGCATAGGGATGTACTTTTGAAACCATTCCTAAAATTGGTCTATAATCTTAGATCAAAAATCATCTACTCTAGGATAAACCCAGAAAGCAAAATATGTTTCAGTTTGATATCTTCATTTCTAGTTCTTGAGAACAATTTGTTTTTTTAATGAGCTATAATAAAAATATGTCAAAAGATGGAAAAACTATGAACATTTATCTGATCATGGCATTCTATTTCATCTGCCTTTCCATTTCATACTTGCCGGGAGCCATGTTGGCAGCAAAAGGAGTAATGGGGATAAAGAATTAGTGAGTGAAAGGAGGATACTTGATCTTTCTAAACTAACTGCCCTTGTTAATTTCTACCTCCTTTACCTGCAGAACCTTTACTGGAGTTCTGCAAATGAAGCTGGAAGGAGAGGAATGGCCTTTGGAGACACTTGAAGGGAAGAATCAAGAGGGACAAACTGAAAAAACTTGAATCTCAGGGATTTGGGCTAGCCGATAAGGTCAAGCACACCGTGGCAGGAGGCAGTGGTAGACTATTTCTGTATTATTGCTAAAAAAGACTAAATGGACTTGCATATGAAATCCATGTCACTCAGGCTGAAGGAGACTTGTCTTACAACATCCGTTTTGTGTTTCAGTTCTTTCTCTGAACAGTCTTCACAAACATAAATGTGAGGTATGTACCTTTCCAGAATTTATTTTTAAATAATAATGGTCTCCATCACCATACTTCGAGTGCCTGTAGAAACTATGGTTTATAGGAATTACATGTAGCATTCTATCAGTAGCATACAGTGGGCATATCTTTACACTTAAACTGGATAATTAGTATTCCGTTGGAGTCATAGCTGCTAATTTTGTGAGAGTTTCTTAAAAAAAAACAAAAACAGAAAAACCAGAATCAAGTGACCAGAAAAACTTTTCCATGCCTACAATAATTTACATTTCCCAAGATTGTTTAAAGAAACTATCACTGATAAAGTACCTTGCATGTTAATGTGAAAACAGGGTTGTTGTGGCGAAAATAGGAGGAAGAATGAATATTAGATATGTTTGCCGCCTTATTTATAAAAAGTAATAAAGGCGGGATAAAAAAATCTAATATACATACATACATTCATATATACATATATATTTCCTAAAAGTCCATACAGTTATTACAAACTCTGGAAGTAAGAATCTGCCTTCCTGCTAAAATATTTTATCCACTTTGCTTAATTCAACCTCTCTAATCATATACCCTCCCGATGTGAACATAAAGCATAAAAACAGCCCTGGGGGAGCAGGTTAAAGGCTCCTCTAGTTCAGCATCTGTCCCATATAGTGGCCAGTCAGACATGTTTGAGAAGCTCACTAACATGGTGAGGTGGGTCACTGCTTCTCCCAGGTGGTATTTAAAAGTACTGCCTGGGATCCAGGGAGTGGTATATGCCATCAATTGGCTCTGTACTCCATTAATCTTCATCACATAAACTTTAGCCATCACAGCCACATGGAGCAGATATCCTATAAGCTTTCTAGAAATAAAGTAAATTTCCCTCCATTCAAGCTCCTAGTGATTACATGAATAAGCCCATGTATTTATATTGTTACCATCTTGGTAATGGTATAACTTTAGTTTGCCACCTCCTTCTGGGGCTTTTTATTTATTTATTTACTTTACAGTCTAGTTTGCAACCCTGAGATTTTCTGGATGCTCCCATCTGATTATTAACCAGGTTTGAACCTGCTTAGCTTTTTTGAGATAACCCAGTACCAGCTACGTGCTGCCACCTGCTGTGACTTCCAAGAAATCTTGGAAGAAAGAGTTGGATTTGAAGCAAGATATACAAAAGCAAAACAGCCATACAAATGTTTCCAGAAAAGATTTCTAAGCAGTTAACAGAATGATATGATAAGTAGATACAATAGGGCTTACTTTGCTTGTTTCACCAGATCTGACCATTTTTATATTTTGGCCATATTAGAGTGTGGGACAATAGGCAACGTTCCATATCATTTGAAGACAGCAGCAAAACCTAACAAGAGACAGGTAGCTCTGTTAATTGGGGCTGCACCTATTTTTAATTACAATATTTTAATTTGTTATTAAGATGAAACTTTTGCCTAGGCAATATGCTCAGAATATTTCAAAAGGAAAGGAACAGATTGAAGAAAGGTGAAAGTAAGAACAGAAGAGCAGGAAGAAGATGGATTTAAGACAAAAACATCTGGAACAAAAAACTGGTCCTTTTGCCACTTGTTGCTTTGAAAACACAAAAATATAACCATAATTTGAGAAGATTAACAGCAGTCATGGTTTGAGAAAATGTTACAGGCACATATGGAGAAGGCTGTTCCAGGATTATTAAACCAAAGGAACAGAACAATTACTGTAGTGGTCACATTACAGTCTGATGGGATGAAGGATTTGGTCTCAGGGTTGCAAAGTATAATTCGTATTTCATTCTTGCAGCAGCATAACTGCCCAGAGTTGCTGGGAGTTAGGTGGCATATACATTAAAATAATAATAATAATAATAATAATAATAATAATAATAATAATAATAATACAGACTGACTACAAACAATGGCATGACAAAGGAGCAACAATGGTGCATTGGAATATCTGCAAGAAATACCATTTGCCTGCAAGCAAGAACTGGGGGGACCACAAAACAGAGAAAGTAATAGATAATGCAAAAGCTAAAGTGCCCTAGGACTTTAGAATTCAAACAGACAAGCACCTACCACATAACACCCCAGACTTAACAACTGTTGATAAGAAAGACCAAAAAGTCTGGATAGTGGACATTGCAATACCTGGAGACAGCAGAATAGAAGAGAAAATCACAAAATACAAAGACCTGCAAATAGAAATAGAATGACTGTGGCAAAAGAAAGCAAAGATAGTACCAATAGTAATAGGCACCTTGGGTGCAATCCCAAAATATCAGGAGTACCACTTGAAGACCATCAGCATTGACACAATCACCCTCAGTCAATTGCAAAAGGCAGCTTTACTTGGAACAGCTTACATCCTGCGACGATACCTTTAACACCATCTAACAACAACATCTGCCTATCCCAGATCCTTGGGAAGGACTCGATAGGTGGCTAAAAATGCCAAATCCACTCTAAATATCTGACTATGGTGCGACCAATCATCATCGTCGTCGTCATCATCATCATCATCATCATCATCTCAGCAACAACAGCATTCTTTTCAGGCCTCCAAGCAAAATGAGAAGGCTCAGTATGAAGGGCTTCATTAATAAAGCTGCCATGCCAAACTTTCTCTTTCTTTTTAATCCCACCTTTTTATATATAACACAAGGTGGCAAGCATATCTAATATTCCTGCCTCCTCTTTTCCCCACAACCACCACCCTGTGAGGTGAGTTGGGCTGAGAGAGAGTGACTAGCCCCAAATCACCCAGCCAGCTTCCATGCTTAAGGAAGGCCTCTTTGCTCATGTCCCACCCCCAAAATCTGATCTGGAAGATTTTCCAACCCCAACTAGCATTGGAAAGGGTGTGGAGGAGGAGGTCATTCTGCCTGTGGTTTCCATTCTGCAGCCAGCACTGGATCTAAGCCATGATTAGTTTTTTGTGGTCGCTGGGTGTTGTGTTTCTAGGCCAAGGATGAGATATATTTGACCCTCCAGTTATTGCTGAACTATACAACTCTCAGCATCCCTCACTATTGGCCATGGGGGCCACGGGGGCCATTGGGAAATGAAATCAACCCTTTGTTCCTGTGTCTCCCCAAACATAAAATCTGCTGTTGTTGTTGTTGCATACTGTGCACAGGGTCTCTCCTCCTTCTGGGCTAATTGGTGCTTGGAGTCACATGTTCCTTTCCTGTTGCAGCTGTGCCATTTAATCCTTTGTCACTTACATAACTAAAACAGATCCCAGTGTCACTTGCTGATGTTTCACTGTTACAATTCTCATTCGTGCATTTTAAATCATGCTCTTATGAGCCAGAAAATAAGTGAGATCTGTGAGGCTGCTCTCACAGAATAGGTGCTTCTCGTCTGTTAAATCTTCCTAGATCACATTGCCAGCGATAAAACACTCTGGTTTGATCAAGGAAGGACTAACATTTTTAGATGTTACTAATGTTTTCACAGATATGCCCCCCCCCCCCCCCCCGCTTATATCAATACAATTCATACAACTGATTTTTGGTTTTTAGTGCAACTTTTCATTAGAAAGTATGTACTTTCACATTTGGCATTTGATTCTTTAAAAAAAGAGAGAAGTGCTTTGCTAGTTAGCCAAAGGATGTGGATTATTCTGACTTGCTTGATTAAAAAAGGCATTGAATCAAAGTGAAAGTCTATTCAATCAGCTAGACAGCATACTTTCCATTCAAATTGCCAAAAGCGCAGTTTGGCTGTTAATTCCCTCATAGTCTGTGGACAGCCATACAAGGTGGGAAAGGATCAGCCGAGAGTATGTGCAGGATATCTAAGTGTGTGCGTACAAGAGATACTGAAAAAGAAACTTTAACTTCTCAGCATATTACACTGAAGCAAATCCTATTAATTTCAGGGGGGTGCTGTCTGTTTTAACAGGTTTAAAATCTGGGAGGTAGGATAGCCACCAAATGGGCATATCCTTCATCCTTAATGGAATGTGCTAAATTTGCCTTTACAGTACCGCAGAAGGAGAAACCTGAGGCAATGAGACTTTTTGGTGATCTTACCCTGCAGCCTCTTAAATGATTATCTAAAGCTTCCCCCCTTTTTTCTAATTTAGCCTAATTTCTACAAAGTGTCACAGCCCAGTGAACCACTGAAAGTGAACCAGTTCACTGAACTGAACTGGATGGAACAGATGGAATTCCACCCTTACTCTGCTTGAGAGACTCCATGAACAATGCAAAGTCTTTTAAAACCTTTCCCTCAGAGCCTGCTACTTAGAACAAATACTTAGTTTAGTCTGAAGTCATAAAGCCAGCAAAAAAAATCTTTAAATCTTATACAGATTAGGCTTGGAAACCCACCAACTAAAAATTGTACCTTCTTTTAGCATTTCTCTCCTTTCATGTCTTTTTTTTTCCCACCAGGAAGAAAATAGTGAAGGCCGGACAACAGGGCTGCAGGGTGCTTTTTTCTTCTACTTTTGTTTCATTAATACTGTCTAATCCAGTTTTCTAGACATTTCTACTAAAATACACACATATGCACACTCACAGAGAGAAAGAGAGAGAGAGAGAGAGAAAGAGAGAGAGAATGTTTCTGTGGGCAGATGTTTCCATCTCTGCAGTTTGGAAATCCAGTGAGAAATGTGGCTTCAGCATTGTGGCTGCACTGGCAACGGCTTCTTTAAACTCTCCCCCTCATACTATGCCTAATAAATGTATAATACTGCACAGGTATGCATGGTCTTGCCTCTCTGCTCCCCCCTCCAACTCCTCCAACCAAGAACACACATTTTCCAACCTGTTTGTGAGTTAAGCTTCATGGAAATTTGGATCGTTATCATGAGGCTGTAATTTCTACAGGGTTTCATGAGTCTGTGGGCAAAATGAAAGCCAGCTTCTCCAACCTTTTTTTACAGGAAAGCCCACTAAGGAGTGTGTAAGCTCCAACAGGCCATATAAATTGGTTGTGCAGCATCTCTACAGATAAACGACTTGGCTGGAGCAAGTTGGAAGGAGGAAAAACCTTTAACCAGCCTCCAGGGTTTTCAAGGTGTGGTGTCATGAATTCACATATCAAGGTTTAATTTTTGATAAATAAATGTTTGTACATCCCACTCACAGCAGCTGCAATACAATGTTATACCCAGCCTGAAGCTGCAGTTATCACTGCATAGATCTCCCTCAGGAACTAACTAATTTTTTGTTAGTTTGTTTTGCTTGGTTGGTTCTGTAAAACAGCATGGACCTTGCCAGAAGGCTGTGAAATTCTAAAGTTGCTTTCTTCCATTCCTCTATTTAAAGTATGCATGGTATTCCCTCTGATGCCATCACACAAAGTCCTTAATGGCATAGAGAAGGTTGAGTTTAGGGCAGAGGTATAGAACTTCAGGCCCAACAGTCACATGTTATTTTTAATATGATAGAAGAGGGAAAGTATTAATTATTGTCCCTCTTCCATCATATTAAATAATAATAATTATTATTATTTAAATACTGATATGTTGAAGTAATAATGTCAATTTAATCTTAATTTTAATAAATCAAACTTAGTTTTAGTCCTGATCCCAGCTGTTTCTTCATCTTGGTCCTGTCTACTTTTTGGAGTGCAGCACTTGGTATAATTCTCAAAGATCAAAGGCAGAGCTTTGCCAGGAAAAAAAAATGAACTGCTCCCAGGTTTGGTATAATAGATTGTGTACATGGGCATCCTTACAGGGGAGTCAAAAATGTCAAGAGGCAGCCACACCCATGCAATCAAAGCCCCCCTTTTATGCGTATTCTGCCATTTGACTTTCCCTATGAAGGCCTCTGATTGTGTGGCCATATTGGCCAGAGCTTAAGAAACAGAATTTATTTCTGATTATTTCAAAAGATAGTGCTACTTCACAAAACACAGTTTTAACTTCAGATAAACAGACTAACAAAGCAGTGGAAATTAGAGCTTACTAGAAACAATCTTGATCCAAAAACAGTATCTATTCTTACATATGTATATACCATTCTTCTGTTGTTGGTGTTGGTGTTACTGTAATGTGCAAGAGGTTTTTAATATGGGGAGTATTCAAAAGTGTTGAGTTCATACCCCACACTTCAAATCTGAAAAGTAGTTTCAAGCTAATATATTGAGTCTATCATTGTATTGTACAATCTGGCTTTAAGCTACTTTCCCCTCTACTTAATGAAAAAGTTCTATGAAATATGATAGGTTGGTTGTAGACAAACACCACTTTGCATAACTAGAATTATTTATATATAAGGGCATATAAAATGAATTGAAATACAAACTACTGGCATAATTATCATGGTCTGGAAAGAGGCCCATTTTAGTCAGCAAAAGTGTGATTTGGCAACTGAAAAGGTGAAGAGAGTTCTAGGGTGCCTTGCAAGAACGTTAATAAGTTGGATCCCTTCATCATACTAAACCTTAAACCCTTATTTAAAAAACCACAGTTCCTGTGTTCACATAATGCATTATGGCCAAATAAATAACCATATCATAGCTTATGATAGCCTAAACCACACACAAAAAAAAAGCAAAAAAAACCCAGTTTTTGCATGGTGTGTTGTAAAAACCCAGCTACAATCTAGACCAGTGTTTCTCAACCTTACCAACTTTAAGATGTGTGGACTTCAACTCTCCATGGCTGGCTGGGGAATTCTGGGAGTTGAAGTCCACACGTCTTAAAGTTGCCAAGGTTGAGAAACACTGATCTATACAATTGGAATAGATCTGAATTTAGACAAAGAAAGTGTTAAGACTGAAGGACAGCTGACACATCAGATCCATTTTGTATTTGTTTCTGTGCCTGTGTGTTTTACTTTCAAACAAGCCCTGGGGGTCCAAATATAATGAGAACAACTTATGCCAAGTGAGGAAAACATCAACTCTTTCCTCCATACTGTTCCCCTAAAACTGAGATTAGCACTGAGGACAATGTACTTTTAGGGCTATGCAAAGCATTTGAAAGAGAAATGCTTTATAAACAGGTTAGCACAAGCAAAGCAGCCAGGGATCTTTGGATCTGGTGCAGTTGCTTTCTCTGCAAGCAGACAATACCTGTGCTTTGCTCATATATGCTCATTTACAGCCAGACACAGCCTTCAAGGGCATGGCTCTTTACTGTTATGAAGAGAGGTGCTTTGCCTGTGCTGATGTGCTCTGGGAAGCACCTTTTCAAACAATTTGCACACTGGGGAGTTGGTAATACGGTATCTTCGAGATGAGAAGTAAATTAACTTGGAGAAATGAAACTAAGTCCAAAGCTAATGCCTGGTGTCAATGCTAATGACACCATCTACAATTGCTCTTTTTCCTCCTATCACTAAAACCAGCTGTGTCCGCAGGGTGGGGTGGGAGGAGAGAAGCCCTGCCCCCTTTTTACATGTATCATATGTTTAAAAGATGCGGGGTTCAATCATGCGGCTATAGCTGCCATCTTGACTTTCCTGAGCCAATCCTAGGGATGTGTTCCGATCTTCCATGAAAATCAGTTACTGTATGGATGTGGTAGAGTGGGGTCTCTGATTCAAAAGCACAAGTGAAAAGCCAGCTGAATATGCCTTAGCTGATGTAGTGTGATTTTGTGCTGGTCATCTTTAAGTTATAACACTTTACAGGCCTTCTTTGATCTAATTAGCAAAAATAAATAGGACTAGACTATCAATCAATATGCAGCCCCATTGTTTTTGGAGTCTTAAGTGTTTAAGTATATTTTAAAATAGAGTATATTCCCTTATTTTAGAAAGGTTTATATTCTAAATGCAAATAAAAAAGGCCACTGATCTTTAGCTGGGATGAAGGTTTTTAATTCCAGGTAATTAAGCATCTGTTGTGAAGTAGGCTTTGGTATTGTCAGCACTGCAATCCAGCAGGGGAAGATACAGTCCTGTTGTCCGCCCATTCTTATAATGGACGAAAACTAAATAATTTTACTGCTTCTTAAATACTAGAGATTTGGGGGCCCTTCGAATGCAACATTTGGTGTTCACAGGATGATCCTTCAAGCACATATACATGGAAACATTATATCAGAATTAACTGTCCATGTAATTTTCTAGGGATGAAGCTATAATTAGGCCCTGTCAGAAATCTATGTACATTATGTCAGAATTGGCCCTTCTTTATCAACAGATTATTGATGTAACTCTGGGGGATATTTCAGAGTTGAATTCTGATTCTGAGGCCAACAATCCTCATTAAGGGTTTTTCGTGCAATACTAAACATTTTGTGAATTGTAGGGAAAGTCTGGATCTGAATCTGACTGCTGAAGCCATTAGCAGCTCAGAGAAAAACGGAGAGGAAGGCTGTAGAAACATAAACATACACAGGACAGAATTTTCCTCCTAATACTCAGCAGAGCATTTCAAGCCTGCCAGCTAGACAACACATTCCTGAGGGGGTATGAGCTACTGGTTAGTGAAGCATACTTAGCATCCCCCAGCCGCCCCATTTTCTGGCTAGGGAACATGCTGGAGTTGGCAACAAGCACCAGCCAAGGGCACACAACTAACCCCCTCCTGAAGCTGTAACAAGCCACTGCTTTCTCCATCAGCCCCTTTCCATCCACCAAGGTCTTGCTTGACACCAGTCCCTGCATCTCATTTATCTCCTTCCTTTTTTCTGGCTCACATGTGATGGGAGGATTCAGATAATTCAACCAAAATATGGGAAATATTTTACACCAAAGGCTTAGTATGCTCCTCTGGGAAGACATATCAGATGGGCCCCATGATTCCTTCACTACAGACAAGATTTTGCAAGGTGGATATGGAGAGAGAAAGACTTTTATATATCAGCTGGTGCATAAAGAATGAGAGCTTGTCTTTAGACAAGGAGCAATTGTACTGGAATGATGGCAAACGATGCTCATGCTCCCTATAAAAGCACAGTGAAGTTCTAAAAACACTAAGCCATGGTTTGCTTAACCATCTTCTTTTCAATAAACGACAAGGGGCTGCAATCACACAACACATGAAGCCAACATCAAGCATTGCAGCTTAACACCATATACAAATCCAACCTAAAATTTGTCCATCTGAAGTTTCCTCTAACGCAGGGTGAATTTTTCTTGGCAAAATGCGTTAAGGTGTTGGATTAGAAGCAGGGAGGCCCAGATTCAAGTCCACCTTTGCCCACAGAAACTCACCGAGTGCCTTTGGGCCACTCTTTGTCAACCCAACATGCCTGACAAGGTTGTTGTTGTGAGGAAACATTGGAAGAATCAGTTCAGTGTGTGTGCTTTGAGCTCCTGGAGGAAAGGGAAGGTATAAATGTAATGTTTAAATAAAGTGAAAACAAACATAAAATAAACAAAAATACTGTATAGTAATATATCCCTTTAAGAAGTAAGTATTAACAATTTCTATTATGGGCTAGAGTCAGGCTACCCTTTGCTCTCATTTTCGTATGAAAATGATAAAGAAGGATGTGATGAAAAGGGATATTGGCCTGGGATAAGAATTGAGTACATTTGTTTCATCTGAAATTATTATAATAATGAATGCAGCAGATTTAGGTGCTTAAATAAGGTAATAAAGGGATAACTTATTTGGAAAAACATACTCTAGGTTAACCAGATTTGGACTTCACAATCTGGATGGCAGGAGCAAAGCTGTACAGAAAACACTAATTCTTTGCTGACATCTAACGACCATTTAGATTTTTGCAGACCAAATCTGGTAGCCTTAATCTACTCTGAATTACCTGTACATATTTAAAGCACCAATTAGACTTATAAGAGTTATAGCAGTGATTCTCAACCTTGGGAACTTTAAGATGTGTGGACTTCAACTCCCAGAATTCCCCCAGCCAGCATGGAACTGAAGGCAACACATCTTAAAGTTCCCAAGGTTGAGAAACATTGAGCTACACAGTTAGAGCCTCTTTGGTGTATTGTTAAGACATCAGGCTAGAAACCAGGAGACTGTGAGTTCTAGTCCTGTCTTAGGTACAAAGCCAGCTGCATGTCCTTGGGCCAGCCACTCTCTCTCAGCCCTAGGAAGCATGCAAGGGAAAGCCACTTCTGAAAAACCTTGCCAAGAAAACTTCAGGGATTGTCCAGGCAGTCACTAGGAGTCAAAAACTGATGTGAAGGCACATACACACACATACACCAAAAAAAGAGGTTTTTTTCTTCTCTTGCCGCTTAATGAAAATAAAAGATGAAAACAGCCCTAAAGGAATAAAAAGATAGCTGTGCTGTTCATCTTCAATTCAGGTCTTATTTCTGATTCTCCCTGACTACACACACTCTATTATGAAGCCAGTTCAGGCTCCTCTAGGCAGGAAAACCCCCCAAACATTCTCTAGGCATGAAGTCTGCCTATTCCTATTCTATCCTGTTTGTCATATCTTGGAGCTGCCGTTTCTGCTATTCCTAGTATCAAAACAAGTCCTTATTTCTTCCAAGAGATGCACAGAAATGTTTGCACATTAAAAAGAGCTCCCGAAGAGAAGAAAGGATAGATGGGCAACTTTTTCTGCAGAAAATATGGAGTAGTTATTTAAGTTGAACCTGACCAGTGGGCAATACCAATCAGCCCTAGGAGAGACCTGTTAAGGTTTTAGCTGTTACAATGCAGTGGACAGAGTTCAAAATAAACTGAAGTCCCCATTCAACCAAGTCATTTTCTGTGTGACTGGGCGTATATGTCACAGATCAACATAATGACTCCTCTTCAGACGATTTGATGATATGCAGGAAGTTTCCAGCTTTACCTGGCCCAGCCCAAAGAGGATTCTGAATTTCCTTCATCACCACATTAACTTAGGAGACTGAACACTACATGAGTTCATTGTGAGAAAAGGCACAAGGGCTTTAAACAATGTCAAGCAAGTGCTCTGTTTGCACTCCCACATGTTCTAAAGCTCCTTTTTGAAATCAAATCCAAAGTATTGCATAACCCTAATATGCAGGGGTAACATGGCTTTAGTTTTGATAGAAACATTATTTATAGATTGTTCTTTGTTAATATTCTCATAATATTTTTTAATTCATTTTGCTTCTGTCACATTTATTTGTGTCTCAAGGGCATTTGTCCTTTGAAATAACAAAGGTATTTTGATACCTGTATTACATTTTCCTGGGACTACTGCTTTCACTTTCTTATTATTTCAACCTTGATTAAAGCAAAAGAGAATAGAAATGTCACAGGCTTTCTATTTTTAAACGAATGCATACTTTTTCCTTTTTACAGCCCACAAACAGTCAACTTCCTCCAACTCATTCCAGACAGAGTGCTGTACTTTGATAACCATTCACATACAAATATTCTCAGAAATGTTTCCAATCTGGTGATATTATGATAACATAGCCCTAAGGGTTTATTAGCATCATGCTATTCATTTCACCTACTTTCATTTCCTTGGATGAAGTCCAGAATAGCCCCTAGTCCTGTTGATTGCTCTTCAAACAGAAGAAATAGCCCAGTATTACATTTAGAAACATGCATCCCATTTCTAATGACTGTATTGCTGCCATACCTGTCAATGACAGAGTAATTGAAATTCCACTACAGTCACTGGCTCTGT
The DNA here is from genome assembly GCA_030867105.1 of Liasis olivaceus. Classification (NCBI taxonomy): domain Eukaryota; kingdom Metazoa; phylum Chordata; class Lepidosauria; order Squamata; family Pythonidae; genus Liasis; species Liasis olivaceus. The sequence goes on along the minus strand of CM061350.1, from coordinate 42,423,140 downwards.
GTCTCTTTACAGATTATTCTTCATTCCTATCTAGTTGTTGTTGTTGTTGTTGTTGTTGTTGTTGTTTTGCTTTGTTTTGTTTTTTGTTTTTGTTTTAATCTACCATTTTGTCCTAAGCCTTTCCCAATCCATGTGATTTTTCTCCCTAATCGTTTTATGCTGGTTTAAAGGGTGCTACTCCCTTGGTTTTCATTTAGTGGCCTTTTTGTGCTGACCTAATGGAAGAGCAATATTATGAATCTTGAGTAACTTGTTGCTTGTCCCTCTTTCCCTCCCATTCCTGAAGACAAGGAGATGCTGTACTCCATTGCAATTCGGAAGAGGTTTGGTTCCATTCTTTTCCCCTGAACTTCCTTGCTTCATTATCACTTATCTGGCTAGCCTCAGATGTTTTACTTCAACTCCTCTTCCACTTGTCAGTTCTCTTTCTGCCTAAATAAGAGAAAATAGTACTCATAACCTTTAAGCCCGCTTTCTGTAGAACCCCATTCCTTTCTGATAGATGAAGACTTCAGTTGTCCTTCTGATTTTATAGCATGAACTAGCCAAGACATGCTATATTTCTAATCTCATAACGCTTCAATTTGCCATCTGTAAATAGGTTATTAGCTTCAGAAAATGCAGCCAAATAAATCAATGGTTGACTATGAGATAATGTTCAAAAATAGATTAGTTATAGCTTGAATGAATCAGACCTGTTGTTCTGTGAAAGGCATTTCTATAGGTATACCTTTGAGGGCACCTCAACATATGTGTTTTTCCCTCTCCCGTTTCAATGAAGAGATGCCTTGGTATGGATAAAAGGATCAGACCACAATAGGGCATTCTGAGGAAATGGTTTCCATGTAAGTTCCAGAATCTCACTATACATTTCTGTTCAACTGGCAGTGCTGATTCTTTTTGCTCCTGTATATCAGAGTAATACAATGCACTTAGTACCATTCCACACTTCTTTCAACCTGGTTAGATGCAAGATAGTATCATTCTCAGAAATAGTATGTTCTAAAAGTAGTACAGTAGTATGCCAATATCTACCATAGTACTTGGGAACTGAATGGCCATGGCCATAGTACTTACCCAGCATATCATTTAGCTGAAGAAGTCAACTTATTTTACATTTTTAAAATGTAGGGATTTTAAGCCAATTTCCGTTTCAGATTTTACTTACTTTACTAGCTAAACAAACTATTAGGAAGATTACAGTTCTTGACAGCATTATGGGAATCATATTTTCAGGCACGTTAGCTCTTTTTGAACTATTTCTTTGATTTATGGGGCACATGCAGACTGCAGCAGGCCAGTAGACCTTTTTAAGCATAATTAGGGTGTCTTCCCTGAGCCATATTTGGAATGCCAACTTATGATAGGAACTTTGGAATAGAATGTTGGGGTCTTTTGATATCCTTCATTATTTAGGCAATTTATTTAAAAGCTTGAAATCAATTTCTTTTGTTCCTCAGGTATACCCTTAAAAGCAGTTTTCAATTTGGTAGCTCCCCACTGTTTAATGTGTTCCTGTGCTCTACTTTATAGAGGACAGTTCTCTATTTGTAGGACTGCATAGCCCTAGCCTATTTTAAAGATGAAAAACCAAAAGACTTTGAAGTTGCCCAACAACATTTAGCATCTGGATAGCAGAATGAACAGACAGTGTTATCTAGTTATTGTCTTCCCTACTATGCTGAGAGGTATTTTATTTTTTTAATTATAGTAATTATGTATAGATTTGAATCTATACATTTACATTGGAATATGTTGTTCCCCTTTTTGATGTTTTTTCTTTTTTTAAAAAAATGGTCAGCATATCTTTATTATCAGGTTGTTTCACAGTGAGTATTATTCTTTGTGTCTATACATTCATCTATCTATAGCATGTTGAAAATGGTTGTTCAAGAATGTTGCTAAAGCACAACAACAGTTCAAAATAACTTGAGATTTACATTAAGATTCTTCCTTGATGTGCTTGGAGGTTCCCTCGGTTTTGGTCCTATTTTTCTTTTCTGAGGCCAGATGTGATAATGCTGTGTACATATATTGGCAAGCTCACATGATACTTTAAGCAGATTTAGCATTATCTTTGAGAAGATGCAGACTACCAAATTAAAATGTATGCTATTATCTAATTGTTTTCACATTGTGCAAAAGCCACTGTGAGATGACCTTTCATTTGGGCCATAGCTAAGCCAATCATTTCAGAATAAAAACCACAGTTTGTCCTCAACCACATGAGAGTTTTGCTCATGCTTTCATTTTGGCTTCAGATGGATTTTCAGACATTTGGACCAAGCCTCTTGTGCTGTGTGTTTTTAAAGAAGGGCCCCCTGGTTTGAGCTGTCAAATTAGGTTGCAAGTAGCTTGTGCTGTGCATTTCACTGGCTTGACAGAAGCTGCAGGACTTACAAAGCTATTTTCGTTAATACTGTCAAAATGTTCCCATACAAAGCTTATGTTGTTTAGAAATATCTCAGATGTGGCAGCCTACAGGAGAAAGTCCATAAATACTGTATATCAGCCTGCAGCATAAATGCTGGCTGAGTATTATGGAAACTGTAGTCTAGCCCATCTGGGGGACAGAATAAGTTTGAAAAGAGTCCTTTATGTTGTTTTTTTTTTTAAATTTTGGATATTATTTTTATTAAAGACATTTTTAAGAGAATAAAAACAATACAGCTTTTGAAAGAAAAAAGTAAAGAAAGTAATGTATTAAGTAAATGAAAAAAGATGCAAAGAAAGAAATAGAAAAGTGAAAGAGAAAGGAAAGGAAGAAAGGAAAGGAAGGAAACAGTTATAAAGAAGCAGCGTCCAATGTTCTTGACATTTATATTTTACCCTTCCTCTCTAAAGCTACAACGTAATTTCCTTCTTTCCATAGTCTACTCCAGGGTTTCTCAACCTTAGCAGATTTAAGACGTGTGGACTTCAGCTCCCAGAATTCCCCAGCCAGAACTGGGAGTGAAGTCCGCACATCTTAAACCTGCTGAAGTTGAGAAACCCTGGTCTACCTGGAAAGAGTCCTTTATGTGAACATGTTTTTGTGTTTCCTTTCCTTAAAGCTCCCTGTCTGCCAATCAGGCTCAGTGTCTTGGCTCAGTCCTGTTCTTACCTTGTATACTGTATTGCCTCCCCTAAGATTTAAGCGCAGCTTTTGGCCTGCCAGGCCCATGGGTGGGTCGGGTCAGAATTAAGAAGCAACCTGTGCTCCGGAAGCATAGATGAATTACTTTCCTCGCTTGTGAAGGAACAAGTTACAACAGCCCTTTATTTTCCAAATCCTTTCCCAACTACATTGATATTGTGCATAATCTCGCATTTAGGAATTACCCATTCTGTGGTGCAGTCTACTGTTTATTTCGCTGTCTGTCTTTGGCCCAGGGTTAAAACTATTGGAGGTCCAGATGACATCTGGCTTCTCAGCTCTAAGAGAATATTGGCTGCAGTGTTTATCAGTGCATTATTCATCAAACTGATGATGCAAAGTATAACATGCTGTCTGTAGCTCAGCATACAAGTGGAAAGAAGTTGGCAGGAATGCCCAGTGTTCTGTGAGCAGCATGTAATCAATAGTCTGGGTGCTTGTTCACTTTATGTTGATGACTATTCCCTCTGGTATGCCTTTGTATATTTGGGGGATTCACTGTCTTACCAGCTGTGCTGCTTTTTAACTCTCTTCTTGGTACCAGCTAAGATAGATAGAACAGAAGGGACAACCTTTTGTGCAGTGGGTGTCAAATCAACTTAACTAGTTACACAAAGCATGACAATGAGAACGAGAAAAGAAAAGAGGCAGCACCGAATTTCCAGGACTGCAAGTCTTTCTTTCTTTTAGCAAAACAAAGATCTGAAACACACTCTTCATTAAATGGCCACAGTGATCCCCAGTCCTAGTCTACTATGTCATAACTAGTATTAGAGCTACATCAAAACAATTAATGTCAGTTGGATCCAGCTTTGTTTACTGCCTATCAATACAGTTTAGCCTTGAAATTATGACTGTTTAGAGTCTGGGATATGACAAAATAACATTCATATGTTTAATGGCTATGAACAACCCAAGAAATGGGGAATGTAGGATCTGAAACTAACAGTTGGCAAATTATGCATGCAGTTGGGCAGACTGTGGATGGGAGCTGAAGGGAAGGGAAAACAAAGAGTTGGAAGTTTGCTGAAGATTAAACATTTTTGGATGAAAGCTTATCTTTGGGGGGATCAGATCTAAGAGAGTGGTTATTTACTTTTATGCTCTTCTACACTTTAAACATAACAAATATTACAAAGAAACCCTAGTGCTCTGCTTTCATATCCAAAAGAAGCTACACCTGGTATGTTTTCCCTGGAATTTTCCCTGTCTCAAGTAGGATGAGCAGCAACAATAGCTTACAATAAGGTCAGGTGTAATGCCTGTTTCAAAAGCTTTGAAATTTGAAATTAACGCAGTCACATAAATTCAAGCGCTACATGTTTGGGTTTATTGGCTTTCCATTATGGACATGGCAATTTTGAACTTGCTGTCAAAAGCGTCTCTTTGGATGGTTTGCAAATGCACTGGAATTATCAAAACCATGTAATAAGGCACTCCACATATTATTGTTATTGTTGCAGTTTGATCAGGACTTTTTAAGACCGAGAGACCCAAGAGGAGAATTTTCATTTGATTCTCCATCTTTCTTCTTACTCTATTTTATGACAATATTTTTCTACATTTTTTCTCCATTAAAATCAAAACAATTCTGAATAACATAAGGAAAGCACATTCCCATGAATCAGGATTCGATTGTGAATTGGAAAGGTACCATCTTGACCTTCCTTTTATGTGAGGCCTGGATGAATGTCCAAACAGGAGTCTTTCATCAGATCTCTTCTAGAGGATAATTCACTTTTCCTTTAAAAAGTCAAAAGCCCTGACCTATTGAAAAACACAGTTTGGACTAATCAAATCTGTGCTTGCCCACATCTTTATTCTGCCCTGACTAGAAAAGAAAATGCATCGGTGGCTCTTGCTGCGTAAGGGCGCAGTCCTAAGCAGAGGGCCAATTTGATGGCATTCAGTGGGACAAACATCTGGGACAATTGTATCTAGAACTGTATCCTTTTTCCATACGTTTTCTGAAGCAGTTGCCCTTTATTAGGCAACTTAGTGCCTAAGTTGCCTAATAAAGTATGTATGCCTATACATACATACTCCGATATTTTTCAGAGCTCAACTGGAAGGTGCTCAAAAGCCCCATCACCCTCAGGCCGGGATGCATTGCTTTGTTTTATATACTGATTTCCTAGTAGAAGAAAAGCTATACAGTGCACCCTAAAGATAAATGATAAGCATAACTGTGGGGTTCCCCAAAATGCTTAGGTTCCAAAGTAAACAATATGGATGCAATGCTCTACCATCTGAGAATCAACATGACACCAATTCCAGGCATTTTCCTTGTTCTAATGAAGCAACTTTTTTTAAAAGCAAGCTCTGTTAGGATAAAGTCAAAAGTGGAAGGATTTTCTGTTAGACAAAGCTCTCCCTTTAAAATCTTGTTGATTTGATGGATTCAAAGCAGCAGCCAAAGCTGGCCCAGTCTATCTGGCTCTCTAGGCAGTGCAGTAAATGGCACCTCCACTCACGCATCCACTCTCCAAAGGCAGATACAGTCATTGGCACCTGAAACAGGCAATTCCATCAGCGTCTTTCCCCAATGCACAATAATGAATTAAATAATCCCCAAGGTACTGCCCTTTTATAAGAACCAAAATCTCTTCTGATGATGGAGCTGGCCTTAGCATAATCTACAAATTGTTTTTTCAAGGGTCAATTTTTGCTGACACCAAACGTAAGAACTCAGGAGCTTGCTAATATCTGTATTTACCCATGTTTCCAACGTGTTTAACTAAGTAACTTACGTTGTCTGAGTACGTCTAATCATTAATTATTTTAGTTTGGGGAGTTCTGGATGTTGGGGCATCTGAGGCCAGAGGTTTACCACCCCTAGTTTAGAGTTAGAGTTAAATGCAGCTTGGTCCAATTCTTGTAACATGCAGCAAGTTTTTAAATGGGAACTAGTGGGCATACATCTACTTGCTCTTATGAAGCCCGTCTGGATCCCAGTCACAGTGTCTAACTGTAACTTCATCCATGTTGGCTGAGTACATGGAGTTCAGCTTGCTTACCCAAATCTTTCAGGTATCAGGGTATATATACAGTACATATCTTGCATAAAAAAAATACAGGAAAACTCTAACTGGAAAAAAATATCCCTCACTTCCTCGAAAATGAAACATGAGTTTAAACATTCTGTGCAATGAAGAAAGGAAAAAGGTAAAATGATACCAGAAAATTACTCCTGCTCTGTTGTGGTAAGAGCAATTTAAATTTAATTTTTCCTGTCCTATTGCTCTTCTTTACAGATAAATGGAGACTCATTCTTTGAAAATATTGTCTAAATGCCTGGGGTTTGTGTGCAGGAAGGAAATGCACAACCATTACTTTTTAGCAGAAGTCCCTCCAAAGTTACTGAAGATTTGCACCAAAAATGATTAACTTATATGCAGACATTGGACCTTATCAAAGTTGTACCTGAGTGGAGAATTAATCTTAAACTAGTATTTCAGCTGGGTTAATATTTTCACATGCTCACACATGAACCTTAGACCGAGGATTTGATAACTAAGGGAGCTTGAGTGACCTACAAAAGAAATTAATAATGTCTGACTGCCAAGCATTTAACAACAACAACATTTTTCTATATAAACTATGCTTTTGTAAACATAAAATGAAGAAAGCTTAAAGTAACCATGGGCGGACTTTCATACAAAAGGACTATATGCAGACACACGCAACAGACATATACCTTATTTATGCTGTATAATATTTAGCTTAATATTTCCTTAAGCTACTTATCCCAAAGCACAGTTGTCACTAATGTAGTTATTTATATAATTATATTTTAGGAAATCTATTGGATTGTGCTGTTTTTTAAACTTACATTTTTAAAATTTTAAAATAAAAATCCATGATGTGAGGGGAGATGAAAATAAATTGTAAAATAGCTTTACTTCTCAGACTAAACAACTATGACAAAAATGTCTGTTGCTGAAGATAATACCCACTTGGTACAAATGATATGGCAAAACATTATGTACATTAGCTGGGTTCACATATTGTGCTAAGTTATGTTTTTTAACTATGGTTTGTTGAAGAAGAAAAGTGGCCTACCTTATAAAACACTGAGCCATAAACCATCATTTTCAAAGCTTAGTCTCTGGGTTGACACACCCTGATAAATCAAAATGAAACAGATCACTTATAGTTTAGTGTGATACATAGATCTAAATTTATTTTATTTTATTTTTCTGATAATGTACTTGGATGCCAGACAATATCTGTTCTTTGCTTTGGTCTTTAAAGACACGTCTTTTTCTTCAGCTCTGTATGTGATAAGAACCATTGTTTTGCCAAGATATCAAACCTGTGTTATCCTTCAGTGTATTTGCTTGACTACTCAGAAGTAATCCCATCCAGCGCAATAAGCCTTAATCACAGAAAAAGGAATGTAAGGTGCAGCCTTATTGTATTTTGAATATTATGTAAAATCTCAAGAATTTCGGTTGGGCTATAAATATTCCAAAGGAACAAAAATCGGCTTACTGCAATTAAAATCAAGTCTAGTTAATGAGATGTTTATTCTGGTTCTTCTATCAGAAGCTTCTTCTCTTCTCTTCTCTTCTCTTCTCTTCTCTTCTCTCCTCTCCTCTCCTCTCCTCTCCTCTCCTCTCCTCTCCTCTCCTCTCCTCTCCTCTCTCTTCCTTTTTAGGATATTTAGAATCTTTGAACAAATTTGCTCTAAATTATGAGGATTGAATAAAAATCCAAGAACAAAAAATGGTATTGTCCTCCATTACCATGCTACCACATATTTGGTGGGTTTATAGAGAAAAAGGAGCCAAAGTCCAATTATGAAACAGCAGCTTGTTCTTCCCATTTGTCTAAGGAACTGAGGTGTCCTGGGTGATTCTTCCCAAGCATCTAAATGCAAGGGAAAACAGAAATAAGGCTGGAGAGAAGTGCCTTGTACTTTTCAAGATGCTGTTCAATAGTTCAGAAAGGACAGGACATCCTTGGTCTCTGTGCTGGCAATGGACCATGAACTTGTTCTGTATGTGGCGTATGTCCTGGAAGCATAATCAGAAGAGTACTGATTAGCTCGTCAGACTGACCTGCTCATCCCATTTGTTTCAGTTCAGTAAGCAGGCTGTTGCTAAGCTAAGCCATTTGGTTTCAGAGTCATGGGATCCCTGATGCAAAGGAGACTAGAGCACCCTTCTCCAACATCTACAAGGTTAGGGCCATTACTTCTGGGTGTGGATCCTGGGGCTCCCCAGATGAACTACCACTCCCAAAATCTTAATGTTGCTTCATTTGTTAGAACTACTGAGAGAATTAATGTAGCAAAATTGGGAAGGGTCCTGCACCATCCCATTTCTGAAGGAATTAATAAACTTCTCTTGAAGATGCATACAAAAATCTTTCATTTTTAATGTGCAGGATTGCAACCATCATAATAACTTCTACTTCATTATGTATTTTGAATGCAAAATAAGTAGCATTTTTGGGCTGCAAAAATACAGATTATCATGAGATGGCAGCAATCAGATAGAGAAAGCTGAACTGTTTGCCACCATCTAATGTCCAGAGTTTTGCAGCTCCTATCTGATAGCCCTAGTCTTTCCCCAGGTAAAATGAAAACTTTGATGGATTTCCATTTGAATCATGGCAGATAGGGAAATTGTGTACTGTATGTTTTTAAACGCTTAATTAAAGTAGGATGGTGTAGTGAACAAAGAGAATGGCCTTGAAGGACAGAGCGAAGATCCACTACCAAGGCAATGATCAGATAAACAATATTTGACCCCAAGCCAAGAAAGTAATTTGTGAAAATGCCTCAGACACACACACACACACATGCACACAGACATTCTAATAAAGATAACGGAGAAAAAATAGCACATTGACTTGCAATATTCTTTTACTATAGCTGTTCAAATAAAAGTAGCTTTAAGTCTGAGTGGTATCTATTTCTAAGCCTGGTCTACCTGATAGGGCCGAGAGGACCCCTTATGCATCCCTAATACTTTATTTCTGGATATGATGACAATCATAATTATGTAGTGATTTTAATTATAGAATTATGTACCATTATCCAGAGGTGTAGGGTTTTTTTTTCTCTTGACATTGGCAAATCTCTGGCTGAAAGGATGGGTAGGTAAAACCTGCCAATAGAGTGCCAATAGAAACATAGGATATCATGTTTGTTCCACTGTACCTGAAGTAGATGCCATGTCTCTAATGCAGGGAGTTAGTAACTTTTCCTGTCCCTGAGGCATCCCATGATTTTGTACAATGGCCTGAGAGTCATCCTAAAACTGCCAACATCTTACTAGATGTCAGCAGGTTCTCTCATAAAATTGCTGATACCTCACACAACTCTGAATATTTTAGCAATCTTCTGTGAAATATTGTGAAAAGTTGCAGGAGAGAGCCAGAAATCTCATGAGATTTTGCAATCTCATGCTATTTTAAAATATTATTTTACTTATGAGGACAGGAGTCCCTCTGGCTTTGCAGGTAACTTCAGATACTGCACTGCTACCCCTGGCTCTATTATATTTTAAGCTAGCTAGTTTTTGAAGAATATGACATTTTGCATGTGGATTTACAAGCAATTTATACAAGCCATGAAAACTTGTAGTGCAAAAGGTCAGAGTGAGAGAATGAAATGGGTGTCAGGATCAACCAGCTACAGACAAACCCAAATGCAACGTCATTCCTAACGATTAATTATTATCATAATCATTAATGCAGACTAAGTATTTGTTTTTTTAGCTTACTAGGGTCACAAACTGTGCCAGCTGTTGGCAGGACTGATATTTACTTTACATGCCAACATTATGGCAAATAGAAATTTCAACAACAAATGTGTGTTTCACTTTCTTCACACATTCAAGACCTTCCTTCTCTCCCTATATGATAATGGATCTGGAGTCAGTAATCGGGCTGTAGTTTTCTTCTAACACGGAGGAATAGTAAAAGAAAGTTTGGCATGATAAAGACTGCTCAGGCATAGTGAAAGCTGAATTCTACACTTTCAGATTGATTCAGTCCAGTGAACTGCATTCCTTTTAATGCTTCACTATATGATGGATTCCTACATTATAGTACAAATGTTGCATGATTTCTGATTCTAATATATAAATGCAGTGGCACAGAGAACAATGGGCCAAACCAACCACCCTCCCACAATCTATAGCCCTCCGGATTTTTTTTAAGTGCAACTCTGAGTTCCTAGCTAATTGTTCCAGTGCATCTGGAGGGAGACATGTAGGATCCAAACTAGGAAGCAAAAAACTAATCACAAAGTTTTGCCACATAGGTCACCACCTCTCACCCTCAGAATCCATGGTTAGGATGAAAAACATACTGCTCATTATATTCTTCTTGACTGTAACATGACTTCCATACAGTATTTGCTTCCTTTTGGCAAAGACCCTATCATTTCTCAGATTTTCTATTATGTGACCCTATATTTTTTATTTAAATCAATTTATATGGCTGCCCATCTCACTAATGTGATGCTGAGTGGCTAAAAAAAGTTTTAAAATATAAAATTAAAAATATTTATCATGACAAATTAAAAATGCAAAGTGGTGGCCAAAGAAGCCATATACGAGCAATGTGAGCTCAATTACAATCCTGATCCCCGTGCTTGGGACAATAGCCAGATCTTCAGGTCCTTCCAAAAGGTGAGCAGGCGTTGGGGCCAAACAAACCGTGGGTAGTATGGTGTTCTAGAGGGCAGGCACAGGAAAAAAAAAACAAACAAGTAAGGGCACTTACTTTAATTGCCCTTAGTTTAGTTCTGTCATGGAGACATCCCTTCCCATGAAGATAGCAAGAAGGGCTGTCTTCTGTAGCTGTTGGGAATTGGAATCCAAAGTATTGGAAAGACTCACATTGGGCAATGCTTATGTTCAGAATTTTTGTTGCCTGGATCTGTTTCTTTTTCCTTTAATCTTCATTCGGTTTTATAAAAGAGATGTTTTCCATATCATATACAGCATCTCTTTCTCTGTATATTTGTAAATATATCTTCACCATTTATTTGCTGGAAGCAAAAAAATGAACAATTCTGAACATATCCAAGCAATCTTTGCTTCTTTTCTTTTCTTTTCTTTTTTGTTCTGTTCTTTTCTTTTTCTGGTATTTTTCAACAATTGATATGTCTACATGAATTGAATAGAGCATACTGCCAAAATAACAATGTGCAAAAATGTAAGAATACATATTTCAGCACATCAGAAAAATACTATTCAGAGAAACCTTTTATAAATACAGCCTTCTTTATACTGAAGAGGAGAAAAGTTAGAAGGACAGTAACAGCAAGAGCCAAAAGACATTAGCACACGAATATCAAGCCAGAGTGCTCAAGGGAATGGAATTTAGGGCTTAGTTTTACTTTACTTTCCTAAAGGACCTAGGACAAGAACCATCAGTGACCAAAACTGAAAAAAGAAGAATGTACATATTCTACAGTTTTAGGAACTGGATCTAGTGTTTCACCTAGAATCAAGGTTATTTTAAAACCTAAAGTACATTCCTACCATAGAAATGTCTGTCAGTAAGAGAACATCTGGACACTGCCTACCCACCAATGCACATACACCTGTAAACTAACCGACAAGAAAGCCGGTTGTCACCTGTCACTTTTTATGTAAGAAAGTGTCAATGGAGAGATGCTTAACAAACCATGGATTTGTGGTTCTGCCCTTGAAACTCACACAACTTAGTGAACCATTAACTGGTTAAATATGTGGAGTATTTTTGATTATGTGAGCAAACCGGTGCAAATTCAGAAGTAGCAAAGCATTCCTAGGGCAACATGAAGCTTTGGCATATCAGGTTTATTGAAGGATGTCACATTTTCTTCATGGCAGCAGGGCTTTAACTTCAGTCCTGATCTTTTTTCCAGTTGCTTTTCTCCTTCATAGCCATTGAAATTGCATGAAATCATTGTGATAATTCCCTAGAAGAAGAGCAGCTAGACCTTCACAGCTGGGTCAACAAAAGAAAACCTCTTTTTATTGTTCTTTGCGCAAAATGTGACAAGAGTTATTTACATAATTGTTCAAATCACGCAGCTATTTATATCTTGCTTTTCTGTGAAAAAAATAGCAAACATTGAGAATTTTATATGAAAATATGGGGGAGTTAAAGGCAGTAAAAAAAGTTCTCTTCATTCAAACCGTATCAACTACAGCAAATCAAACTGTATCTCAAAGGTGCAACAAAAATGTTTGTAAGCATAAATCAGTCTTAAGATCCCATTTAAAAGCTGACAAAGAAGAGGTCTGAAGAATCTTTCTCGGGGGGAGATTCCATAACTGGAACACAAAAAACAGAGGGAGTCTGGTAGCACCTTTTCAGATTGACAGATTTTATTAAAAAGCAGAAGCTTGTGTGAACTACAATTTATTTGATCAGTTGTGATGGAGTGACTGGACTGATGCAGCATTTAAACTGGGGTGGGGTGGGGCAAGGAAGGAAGGAAAACGAAAGACAGACTGATTATTCAGATGCAGGTTACATGTGAGACAGATCAATTAACAATTGCAATGTGTTATGCATCCATTTTGTTTGTTGAGATCTTCAGATTGCCTGAAACTTTTTGATGTATGTGAATTCAGCAATCTTTCACTCAATTGTGCTGGCAAAGTTTCTTTTTTCCAAAATGGCTGCTTTGAGATCTGTAATGGAGTGGCCTGAAAGGGTGAAAATTTTCTGATATTACTTTGTCCTTGTTTTGAGCCCTAATGTCAAACTTGTGTCCATTAATAATTTTGTGTAAAGTTGGCCTGTTTGTCCTATGTAGGATCCAGAAAGGCATCGCTGGCAGATGACAGCATGCATCACATTGGAGCAGGAGAATGTGAAAGCAGCTCTAAACTTGTGTGTGAAGTTGTTGGGGCTGTGATGGTGCTGTTGGTGTAAATATGAGGGCAAAGAAGACATCTTGTAATAGGGTCTGGTTCACATGTTAGCAACATTCTTCTGTTGATTCTTGTTCCTTGTGATAATCTGTTTCAGATAGGATAGTGGTCTGCATGCAAGTATGGGCCTGCCATCCAGTGTCCAAGAAAGTGCAGTGTCATTGTCAAATGGGGATTATAGCTTATTAATAAGCTTGAGTGACTTGAGCTGTGAGCTATAAGTGATAACCAGCGTAGTTCAATTCTGTTTTTGTGGTCCATCTTTTAATAGGTCCTCCCGGGGAATCAATCTGGCTCTATTGATTTATATCATTGGGTGGGTAGTTCAGTCTCCTGAATGCCTGGTTTAGTTCCATCAGCTGAACATTTCTGTCAAGTGGGTCAGAACAAATGGGATTGTAGTGTAAAGTCTGGCTATAGATGATAGATTTGGTGGTGTGTTCTGGATGGCAGCGAAGCAGATAGGTATGCATGGCAATCTGTAGGTTTCTTGAATGAAATGGTGTTCATGTGTCTACTGTGTAGTTTTACTGTGACATCAAGGAAGTGGACGTTCTGCAGATTATGTCAAGGCGAGGTTAATGGTAGGGTGAACGTTGTTGAGATCATGATGGAATCTAATGAGAGATTCTTTTCCATGGGTCCAAATGCTGAAAATGCCATCAACGAATCTCAAGTAAAAGAGGAATTTCAAGGGGTAAAACTTGAGAAAGCCTTTTGCTATGTCAGGCATGAAGATGTTGGCATATTTTAAAGCCTGTATACTCCATTACGGATCTCTGAGTAGCCCTCTTGGGAAAAAAAGAAATTCTGCACAATTCTTATAATCTGTCTTACAAGTAACCTGCATCTGCGTAACTATCCTGTGTTCTGCCTTTCCCTCCTTTATTTATTTATTTTTATTTATTTATTGTATGTATATAGCCGCCCATCTCACATAAAGTGACTCCTCCCCCCCCATCTCATCCCAATTTTATTAAATCTGTTTCCTGAGCTCAATACAAGATTTCAGCACCTTAATTTTTAATCTCTTAATTTGACCAGCTCAGGATATGCATTTAATACCTGAGACCCACTCTATGATACCTTCACCAACAGATTAGATTGGAAGAAGAAAGATGACCATTCCAGTTATGGACATTGTAGGAGAGCAATGTTAGTCTATCTTATGAAACTCAAACATATTTTTGTTCACGTCATTCTGAATTAATTCCCTGATTTTCATCAACAGTAGTACAGTAAGGGTCACTTCCACGTAGGGGTATAGCTCCATTAGCAGATCAAAATGAGCCATTCACCAATCATAAAGTATAGTTGAAAGATACTTACCACTATGATAAGACAATGGTCCAAAGTTGTCCAAAATATCCCATTTTTAAACAGAGAGTGTTGCTGCCAAAACAGCTGCTTTCCACTGTATTGTGTTGAATGGAATGGTCTGTGCAGGAGTAGAGTGATATCTAGAGTTTTATTTGTTTGCTTGTTTATTATTGAGAAGGAAAAAACCACACAGAAAGTGCTTTAACAAAAAAGTGAAAGAAATACAAAAAAATGTTAATATGTCAATATAACAGTATACAATTACAATTCTATATATACTTATCTAATGCAAATATTATTCAAGCATGTATGTATTTCTAATATGACTATCATGTTTCTTTTAACCTACTGTATTTTGTATAAATGCGTCCCATATTTCATCGTACTTGTCCATACTATAGTCTACATCTATAGGCAATCTCCTCATAAGTAGCAAATGCGATCAGGTCTTCAATCCATTGAATAAATGGGGCCATACATTTATCTTTCCAATGCTGCAATATCAGCCTTTTGGCCACAGTAAGGGCACAGAGAGTCTTCCTTATTCTGACTATTATTCTGACATTATGGCTGGCATCATGACTAGGCAAAGGATTCTAAATAAAATATCTATGCATAATTATGCATGATGATTTATGCATCATAATAGCATGAATACCTTGGAAGATAAGACTTGCCACCATGATGAATCCGAAAATGCTAGCAGTGTAATCTCTTTAATATATTTTTTTTATAGAGGAGGAAAGGATTTGTTTCAGCATGAAACTGAGGGGGCAGGATGAGGCTCTCATTACCGACCAATAGCTGGACAGATTGGTTGATAGCTGTTTGTGTTCAGCTCTTGGATAGGGAGGGCAAGTGCTCATGGGTATTGGTGTTCTGTAAGGGCTGTAGGCTTACATTATAAGAAACATGTCCATGCTTATAGAATCCTGGCATCTTTAAAGATCTAAAAATGATCAGAGAAATCTAATCAATCCCTGTTGCATTTTAAACTGTGGAATCAGAACACTTGAACAATTGAAAGGCTGCTTATATGGAAGTGCCCATAGAATATATATTAGTCTGGAAATTATCATGAATGCTTGATTTCTCTAGGAAAAGGCTGATAAAGTAGATAAGCACTTCTCAGCACCACTCTCATATCTGCATTATAAGAAGAGACCCAGTTGCTTCAGTGAAGGTGCAACTTCAGCTAAAATAAGTCACTTTTTTTTCAAGAGCCCCTCCATTTTGCCTGGACTGTGGTTCAGTTTGTTCTTTTTCATTATCTGCCAAACTGGTTCCAGGGACCAATTTAAATTTTTCACATCCTTCCTAAGAAGACATAGCGAAACTGAAAGAGAGATGGAGAGAGATTAATTTCATCAACATTTCTGTCTTCTTCTTATGCCTTGTATTTTCTACTCATCTCTCATCCATTATTCTTCAATATAGCCTTCATAAAATAACACAGTTTCATTTATTACAGCCCTGCTTCTCCTCACTGGGGAAGTTCCCCTGGTCATATTGTTCCATCGCTAACAAACGGCAACACGATTTTTAAGGAAGTGTGTCTTTGTCAGATGGAGGATTGTTCTACGTATTTCATATGCAGGGCATTTGAAATGTATACAGGCTTATGTGAAACATTTTTTGAAGCAGAGGTTCCTCCTTTTCTTTTCATACCAAGTTCAGCTTCTTTATATATTACCTGTCAGAAGACTCACATGAAAAATATTGCTTCTGATTATTAGTATAAGGCAGAGCTGCTGGCAAAAACTGGAAGATCTGCAAAAAGCCCTTCAGAAGCTGATGATCTCTTTTCCCTTGGAGAAATGTTAGTTATCATAATCAACAACCTGGATAATGAAATATTCATTCTCTAATAGTGAAGCTGTATAGAAAAATACCTGTATCTTTCGATAGGTCCCTAGATATATTATTAGAATCCCTATTACAACTGAACTCCATCCCACCTTTTAGCTGAATCATTTCCTCCCTGGTTAGGTTTCTCATATATTTGCTTTTGTTGCCTTTTTCTATTTTACTTTTAAGTTCTATTTCTTTTGTCTATGCAGCCTTTTTGCCTTAAGTGCTAGCACAAATGTATCTGTGGTGATCACTCTCTCTATTCAACGCCCTCATGACTGTATATTTATTTTAAAAGCATGTTTGCTAATGGTTTTATTGGTTGTTGATCTTAATTCTTCATCTTTCCAGAATTTTTAAAAATAGGTATGGAAAATTCCTATTTAAATATGCATTTCAAACTCATGTTTTAGACATGGTTTTTCTTAAAATGTGAATTACCCAGATCCACATTAAGTCCGTCTCTTTATTAGGCCTGCTCAGGGAGCCAAACATGAATCAGCCTTCACAATCTCCAAATCTCTTCATTAGGCAAAATCCTCCATTTGGGTTATTTAAGTGATCTGAAGTTGCAGAATTCTAAAATGTGAAAAGGCAGAAGTGAGATGAAGATAAGCTATGTTCTTCATCTCTTTCCTAGAGCACTATGTTATTTCTTTTTAAGCTTTTCACTCCCATTGTGAGTGCACACATGGCCAAAACCTAGGAATCAAAATGGCACTTTTCAAAATAAATGAAGAAATATTTTAGAGAATAGAAATAGATGGCAGCATATCTACTAGCCTTCTAGCCAGAGCCGGGTACATCTGGCACCAAATAATTAAAAGCTTCACCAAGGAAAACCACAGCTTGTCAAGGGCCTGTACTTAATCCTCTGTTCTGCCAGAGTATTTGTGGGTTTTTCTTTTCTTTTTTTAATCTTGGTCACCTCACTGGATATGCTGAGTGCATATTATATGTGGAACACTTGGCTTAGCTTCACCAGATGGTTTCTACAGCAGTGCTACGTTGCCCCCATGAGACATAATTTGAATAACATAAAACAACGCTGCTTACAAATAACCAATCTCATTTTATGTGTTAAAGCAACACTAACATATTTACCATCTTAGCTCTCTAATTTATTACTACCATTACTACTGCCTATTGCAGCTGTTTTTCCTGTCATACCTATTATAAGAGTTTGTATCGCGGTGCCCTATTATGCTACAGTCATCTCCATTGCCACCAGAATAACAGGGTGGAAGGCAGCACATGTGATGCCGGGTTGCTTAGTTTTATACAGTGGGATGTCCACTCAACTACGATGAGTGGCCCCTGGAGTTATAGCAGGTGAGTCAGTCACCAGGTGCTAAGCTTCCGTCTCTCTTTTGTGCAAATGGTCTATACAGAGCTGAGCTCTGCAGAAAGTAAGCAGTTACCTGGCATTCTTGTCCACATCCCATCACATCTCTGGGATAAATTTAAATGCTATATTGGTTTTATGCAGTGCAAGTTTTTTTATTATGGAAAATGATATAAAATTGTTTAATTGCTTCTTGCTTATACAGTATATAGTAGTAGTGAGTACAGTTAATAGTAACTTTCACAAGATTCAGAAAAACAATAAACAGTCGGAGAATTAAAACATTCAAGTTGCATTTTCAGTGATTGCTATCAATGCCAAGAGCACAAGAAAATGGCTAAATAGAACTTCGTTTTTTTCAGTTACATTCAATTTTCACCCTACCACATGACATTCGCAACTGAAATATCAAAAAAATACTGTCTCATTTTAAAATGAAATAATTAAACACTGCAAGGACAATGCATTTTCTTGTTGAATGCTAGCCATATGTCTTACTTCAAAACATTAGGCTCTTCAGTCCCAGACCTATCACAGATCTTTCACCAGCTTAAAATTTTCCCCGCTTTTGTCTTCTTGCAAATGCTGTCTTCCAGCCAAATGGAATGATATTGTCAACACCCTCTTTTTAAGATGAAGTACCTGATGCAGTTCTGCAACCTTTTCCATCCTGGTGCTTGGGCCTGCTGACTGAGACTTTTGCAAATTGTTCTCCCTTGGCACCAGATTTGGAGAAACTGCACTACAGGTAGACCTCAACTTACAACCACAATTGGGACTGGAATTTCCGTCGCTAAGTGATGTGATTATAAAGCAAGACATCATGTGACTGCATCGCTTAGCAACGGCAATCCGGTAGTCCCAGTTGCTGTTGTTAGCTGAGAATCATGGGTTGTTAAGCAAATACCCACCCCAGTCCAAGCCATTCCAGGCTTGGTCCCTCCTAGCCCCGAGCCTCAGTAAGGTAAGGGACTGCCTCCAACTCCATCCACCGGCCTATTTCCTCCCCAGTCTCTGCCCTTTCGGCCGTCCTGCACCTTGCCTTGCAGGGCAACAAGCAGCCCCAGAACCATGCAGCTCTGGGGCTGCTTCCCACACCCCAAGAAGCCGCAGTTACCCCAGCCCAGCCCCAGCCGCAGTTGCCCTTGCCACCCTGCACTCTGAGACCCCTGCCGCCCTGCACTCCACCGCCCCAGCTGACCTTCGCCATCTTCTTGCTCCCGCTGCTGATGAGGCATACCTGGCCTGGCTGCTGGACCGGGTTGGGGCTGGCTTTGTGCTGCGAAAAAAAAAAGTAAAAAGCAGCACTGTGGCTCAGGGACTGCTTTTTACTTTTTTTTTCTTTTTCTGCAGCACAAAGCCAGCCCCAGCCCAGCCCAGGAGCATGCCTTGCCAGCAGCGGGAGCAAGAAGATGGTGAAGGGCTGCTGGGGCGGCAGAGCTCAGGGTGGCAGAGGGCCAAAAGGGCACAGATGGGGGGGAGACAGACGGATGGGGGGAGTTGCAGCATTCCTGCGGTCATAAGTACGGGTAGGCTGCCAAGTGCCCAAATTTTGATCACATGATCCTGGGGGCGCTGCAACTTCGGACATGGGTTGTAAGTCCTTTCATTCAGCATCGACGTAACTTCAAATGGTGGTAAGTCGAGGACTACCTATAGTTCTTTTGGAATATTTCAGTGAGGTCACATGGAATGTAACTACAGTCTTACAATGAAAACATAGCCCAATTTATAAAAAGTCCTACAATTCAGAACAGTATAAAATATGGTGACATAGAGAAAATACATGTAAAGACATGTGTTCTTTCTTTCCTTATTTTATACCTTTCTAAATTGCAGATCTTTTTTTCTAAATCTGTATTAAAGGTATAGGTGTAAGTGCTTATTTGCAAAGTATGAAACAGCCCTCTGCACACAAATGAGCAAGGCATTACTGTTACATATTCTCATTTTTTTCAAATAAATGAGCCTGAAAAGTCCAAGATAGTGCTATCCTGCTTTAAAGTCAGTGAAGTCTTATGGCACGGCACTTTGTAGTAGTTGGACATTTATACATAGTGCATTCAAGTAGGAAATAGGTGAAAACAAACAAAACAGGAGTTTTGTTTCCTGCTTCAGGTCTTCAGAGACAGATGTCTGCACCTTAAAGTCCCTTTAGCTAGAGTGGAGTTCCCCTCCCCTCCACCCACTTTGTTCTCTATCTCTCTGTCTGCCACCCTAAATATAAACAACAGGCTTCTCTTTTTCCACAAACTTTAGATCCATGAAAACACTTCTTGGGGCACCAGGGGTGGGTGGTGTATGTGTGTGTGAGGATGCAGAATGCACAGCAACCTCCCCAAAGTCTAATGACTGTTGCATTCCATACACTCAAGAAAATGGAGTCCTTGGGGTTCTTTGAGCTTGGTTGGTACCTAGCCGGGTAACGAAACGTTTGCAAGGAAACAACCAAGCTCAGAGAACTCCAAGGACTCCCCAGTTCAACCCTGAGCCACATATATTCTCTTCTATTGGTACTCAAGAAAGTCTGCACTTACTTTATTTGCAATAATGAGATCCCACTGAGAAAACATGAACCAACCAGCTGGAGCATTTGATTTTCTGTGGTCCCAAATTGTAAGCTTAAACTGTTTTCCAAGAGGAAACCTACAGCCACGGCATATGCATGTACACACACACACAATGAGACCCAGTTGTCAGGCCCAATTTCACAATTAAATGCACATGTGATTCTGCTGTTGTATTTTGGTAAAAATGTTTTAGTCAGGCTTCCAAAGAATGTCTCTCTTCTTGATTCTTGGAAATAAAGACTTCTAATGTTGTTTATAGGAACAAAACATGGATTGATTTTCTCAACAAGAGCAGATCAGTCACTAATTATGTGTCATAATGACTTAAATCAGTGTTTCTCAACTTTGGCAACTTGAAGGTGTCTGGACTTCACCTCCCAGAATTCCCCAGCCAGCTATAGCTGGCTGGAGAATTCTGGCAAGTGAAGTCCAGAAGTCTTCAGGTTGCCAAGGTTGAGAAACACTGACTTACATAATGCTCAAGGATAAGCCCCAAATTGATTGAAGTAGACAGGAATCATAGGCCTAGGAAAGTAGAAGGCAGGTAGAGGATTCAGGATTAGATTCCTTCTCACAACTGGGAGGTTGGAAGCGACAACAGCTCCAACTTCTGCTGCAGTTATATAGCTAATATGTTTGTCAAGATCACAGTATAGCCAGATACAAGTGTAACTGATAGGAATTGACCAGATTGTCTCTCATTCCACATATAATCTGGGATTGCAATGCTCCTGGAAGTAATGGAAGGATGATATTTTCAATTGCACACTAGGCATTAAGAGAAGTTAATCATATGATTGCTTTGCCATATGTTCAGTTCTGCAGAGACCCACTTGGAGTATATGTTCAACATGTCATTTGGGCAGTAGAGAGACAATAGTTTTTATTAGTTTGTTTATTATATTTTTATACCCTGTGTTTAGCCAAGATTGGTTCCCAAAGAAGCTTAATGTTAACATCCACAAGAATGGGCAGTATATTAGAGATAATTAGAGGTATTTATGGCAGTTTCTCTTGGTTATTGGCTATAGGTGCTCCAGGGAGGGAATGAATTACAGATGGATTTGAGAGTTATGTGATAGCAAGGTTAGCAGTTCACAGAAACCAGACTTTCTAAATTCCGCATAGTCTTCAGACTGATAACTTAGTCTATATACCAGGCAATTCTCTTTAAAATAGATGGAGGTTGGTACACAGATGTGCCCCACAAGTGGAGGTCAAAAAATCAAAATGGCAGCCACAACTGCACAATCAAATCCCTGCCTCTTTGTGTGCGAAACACAAGCACTACACACAAAAAAAGGATGGAGTTTGATCTTGCCATCATGGCCACCATCTCGACCTTTTAGAAGCCTTTGCAGATGACACTGATGGTCATGCTGGCTGGGGAATTCTGGGAGTTGAAGTCCACTCATCTTAAAGTGGCCAAGTTTGGACAACACTAGTGTAGGCTGATAGGGAGAAAGAGGAAGCTGCCATTTTATTTTTTTATTACAATTCTACAAGAACCCAAAAACCAGTGCAGAGAAATTGGAATTGGTAAGACAAGGGCATCTCTTTTTTCTCAGTGTCATTTCCAGTCAAACAGCCCCTGTAGAATTTGGAAATTGTAGATCTACAAAACTGATTAACCAGAGGCAGCAATGGAATAAATATATATAATATATTGTTGGAAGGAGGAAAAATGTGTTCATCTCCAGCTCTTGGAGTTTTGACATAGTCTTTCCCTGTTGTGTCTCATGCCTACAAATTGGAATTATGGGAGTGCCCTCCTTTGCAACAGTAATTTTAATTGGTCTCACACACAGAGAGAAATTGGCATTAACTTTCTCCCTGCATAATCATTCAGGCCATTGAGGATATTGCACCTGCTATTTTTAAGAGAGCCCACAGCCTTTCCTGGAAATGTCTTTGTGGCACTACAGAAGATACTCAGTTGAAATTAAATGGTTGGTTGGCTCAAATGCTGGGCACATCAAATATATAGACACATGCAAACCCACCTCTAATCTTAAGACTATGCTTAGCAAAGTCCTGTCCCTCCAACCCATCTTTACTATGCAACATAACATTAAAAAGACCACAATAATAGATTGTAAAAGAGCACAATATCATTGTAAGACACTTGACACTAAATGGCAGAATTGTCTATAAAACTGTTCTAGAAACATGCATTATTTCCGTGAGGTAACCACAGAATTGTGGCCAGCTTAGTCTTAGCAGTGGTATTACTTCACACATTGTGAAACTTCTAGGTGGATCTTTGTTCCTAGAAATAGCATGCAACCTAACATACATGCTTTCTTTCCTATTTCTCTTTTACTATCATGCAAATCCACAGCCTTTCATTGTGGGTGAGACAGAAGATAGATTTCTGTCTTCCTAAGAACCACACATAAGTAAAAAAATGCTCTGTTCACCTCTTTTGTATAATTGCACAGCTGCAAGTTCCCCTCATGCCCCCTCTCCACTCCTTTTCGGTTTTATGGTGACTTGGGGAGAATTTCAGAATTTTCAGGAGACTCAGAAGATGCGATTTTGGGGCTGCTGCACTATGAATCCTTTAAAAGCAGCCTAAGAAATATTTAAGATCTTAGTGTGGGAAGAACAGCTCTCCCAGGCATAATTTTTGGTGCTGGTTGCAGCAGGGAGCGTATGCTGTGAGGAAAGTATTATTTTTCTAAATGGAAGGTGTCAGATGGTCACGCAATGTGACTGCATGTTCGAGATCACTGCCTCCCATCTGCAATTTGTGACGTGTGAAAGATTCTGCCCAAATGTGCTCACCAACTGGAAATCCTCAGCACTTTTTTTTCTTATCAGGAGAGACCAAGATAACCAATGGTTTACAGATCAGGGATCCTATCAAATTAATATCATTCTAGGATAAAATCTGCTTTAAATACAACTACTAAAAACTCCAGTGAAGTTAACTAGTACATACAATCCATTCATCTGACTAAAAATCCTTCATAGTGAAACAAGGAAAAATTGTATTAAAAGATTTATAAGTATCTTTTTTCAAAGGTAGATTTAATAGTAAAAAGTATAGATTTTCCCACATTAACTTGGACTGTTTAATTCCATTATTTGCTAAGATTATTAAAGGTATGATTGGATCATTTTTCTATGATGATTTCTTCTTCAGATCCCAGTATTATTGTTTAATTTCTGCCTCTTTTTATTCAATTAAATTTATCCTAATATAATTAATTTGGAGAAGCAAAGTATAGATTGGCCTTTTGTTAGGACCATGTTGTATCATAGTGCAACATTTTCAGGGGTCTGTGGATTTGGATAATTCTTCTACTTGACACACTGATTGCAATTCTAGAGCTAATAGTAATGGTAGATTAGTTATTTAGTATAACAGATAGCCGGATTATATCAGTTGCTGAGTTAGATTTCTCAGATTTTCATCTGGCTCAGCATTATATGTCATTATTTGGGAGTGTTGAACCAACTTGTAGTCTCTTCACAGGAGAAGGCTACAAACTTTGCTAAAATCTTGGCATAAACATCTATTTGGTGTCTGGAATGGTAAAGATACCAGGTTGCCTGTTGCTCCTGCTTTCCTGTTTGGACCATAATTTCAAATTGTATAGAAGAGTCAGCCCTTCCAGGTAGGCCAAGTCAAAAACAGAGACCACAAGGATTACAGGAATGCTACTTTATTGTTGTAGTGTATGTTAACAGAATCTTGAAAGCTTGTCCAAGTTTATCTCTGTTCCATCTTATACTAAACAAAATCAGGGCACAGTTATTTTGAGTTTCTTTCTCATTCTTCCTTCGGTCTCTGGACTGTTTAATCTTTTGTCCAAGTCCCTCCTTAATAGCTCACTCCTTCCTTTCCACTTTAATGGCTCACCCATACCTTCCCCAAGATCAGCTTCAGGTTCCTTTATAAGATGTCATTTAAAGGTGTTTCCTTATTTGAAAGTGCCCCTATTTCTCTTACACAAAGAAGCACATGTTAAGCTGGAGGAGAACAGGCACTCTCTTAATCAGATGTGGTACATGTTTATGAATAAGGGAGCCTTAGGCATCCAGTACAAGTCACAATGATGTCATGATGCCCATGATGTCACTTGCCATCCCTGGATACCTATGAAAGCAGCCATATTCTTGTATTGTGGCCATGTGGTGGAACACCTTTAAACAGTGACTGCAATGCTGCTCAGAGATTCGGTGGTGTCTAATATTATTAGAAATGACATAGTGCTTCTACCTTATATTTTGATAACATAACTAGCTGAAGACATAGTAGATACTTTTAATTTTGATACTAGTGAATATTTAAACAATGATAAGCTAGCTACCTTTTTAACCCAAACAGCTATATTATTAACTTTACTATTACTATCTTCCATTCCCATTAGAGAATGGATTAATATTCTTTTGGGGCCAGTGGACACAACAGGGATTTTGAGAGCATATTGTGTTACGTTGTGGCTGATCTCAGGGAAGGGCTTCCCTTCTCACTACATAGATGTCACAAGAGGTAGAGGTCTACTCATAAAATACACATGTACCAAAAGGGAAGACTCTTAGTCTGTTCACTGTCATTCCCTCTCACTCATGAGATGTTCTTTGTCAACACTATCCTTTGCTTTTTTCTGAGGAGACAGGCAAATTTTAAGGTAAAGCACTTATCTTTTTTTAAAAAAAAAGGATATTAAGGATCGATGCTTTACTCTGTAATATGTCAGATTTCAATTTAATTTTTAACAATTAAGGTGAAGTGGGAACCTTCTAGAAATATAATGCTTGTGCTTGTAATAGAGAATAAAAAGTATATAATAGGGAGAGTGGTTTTGAATACCCAACCAAGTGTTATATGTGATAGGGAAAATAGTAAACAATCAAAACTAAAATGATTTAAAAGTCTTTGAACTACTTGCAAAACCATAGCCTAGAAAAATTAGGATCTCAAGATCTTGGGAACTTCTAAGTTTTTAAAATAGTGCTGCATTTTGATTCTACTGATCCCCACTGTGTCCTGTAAATTAGCAAAAATGCTAACATTTGGGCAAGTGAGTAGTCAGTAGAGTCAATGTTTTTGTTTACTACCAATATTGTGTATGTTAATGGCCATGTGAATTTAATTGTTAATCAAATGAGTTTTTTAAAAAACCAAAAAACAGAACAGCCTGTAACATTGCTAGTGAATAATATTTATTAACTTTGTTTATTACTTTGGAACATACACTCCACCTATCACAAATTATTATTATTATTATTTCCTCAAAGCTGCTTGAAATTGCGCTGCTGAACAACAGAATGCATGTTCCCATAAAATTTTGATGGAAAGCAGAACAGCTCCTGCAAAGGCTGAAACACATAAAAATATTAACTTCTTTCTTTACCTTAAAAAAAAAGGAAGAACAATCTCTAAAACAACCCCTGAAATTCTGGTCCTGCCCACTGGCTTTAATGACATCATTATCTTGCCTTCTATGGTCGCTTGGTCAACAACAACAACAGCTGCGTTCCCAGCTGTGGAAAAGTTGTCTGCTTCTTGTCTAGCATTTGAGTTGGGATGACAAATCTTGACATGTGTTTATATCCCTGGATTTAAAGAAATTTCATTAACTTAATAAAACAGCTGGAGTTTGCAGAGGGCTGAATCTGGCAGCCCTTTTTTCTGTTCAATAACTTAATAATTGTAAAAGGAAAACATGAAAAATAACTGTTTTTCAAAGAAAATGAAAAAGCAAAGCTGCACCTTAGAACAAGACTATCTGTTGTCTTTTTTATTACATAATACCGCCGAGTAAAAGAGAAGAGCATCTACCAAATGTTGCATGAAGCTCTTAGGAGGGGATTTTGAAAGAAGAGTTTGCATTGTTCAGAAAGTCACTCAAGCAGAGTGAGGGTGGAATTCCATCTGTTCAGTTCAGTTCAGTTCAGCGAACTGGGTTACTTTGAATGGTTCACTAAATTATGACTAACTAAAAATTACAGTTAATGTGCTTTAAAAATCTTGATCTGCATGACAAGATCATCTTATTGCTTGTTCTCTCTTGCCCTTGAGTTTATCACCTCAGAAATGTCTGTGTATGGGGAGAAATGTAGGTTGAACAGTAGAAACATACGGATTCCTTTCTGAGGTAAGATACAATATCTTGGATGGTATGAAGAACTCATGAAGTCAACATGTTCCACTTACTGTTCTGTCAGAATGGCATGCTAACTCTGGGCTCACTTTCTAAGAAATCAGTTTCATGTTCCAGTGGTATCCTGGAGATACATAATGCTGATTTAATTATATTTGCCCCATGAAGGACTCTGAATTCTTGTTGTTTATCAGGCAAGTAAATTAGTTGATGGTCTCTCTGAAATAACCCTAGTTTTTTTAATAGGATGGTGGCTATAAAGGTAGACATTAGAAGGCCAAAATGGGCCTTTCATGAGACAAAGAAAGTCTTATCTGGATGAAAAGAAAAAACAGGGAATCCTCTAACATGGACATTTTATGATTATTTTCTCATTGGATGGATTAAAACATAATTCCAACAAATGTGAGAAATTAAACACATTCCCTGTTTATATTAGAGACACCTTAAATTATTCTGATCCTACTTTTCTACTCTGGTACATTGTATGGAATTACATGTTGTTTGAGTTTGCCAAAATCAGAAACAGATCTTTAGATTAAACAAAACACAGAAGCATTATCAATATTATACTAATGGAGAAGTTCAGTTAGATTTCAGGAGATACACCCTAGCTCTCTAAAACTGTAAGAGGCCTTTTGTCTTCTCTGATTAAATTTTCAAAAACAAGAAAGGATTTTCCAAACCATTTCTTTGATGCATACTAAATGTTATGAATATACAATGTTTGGGTGTGTGTATGTGTGTGTGTATATTGCTGTTGATCATTAGCTCTTTGATCTATTGTCTCAAGTGAGAGCAATGAGTTTTATAGATGTAATAATTAGTGCCTGAGAGATCGGCAAGGAAAAATTACCCTCTGTTTTGACCCAACCTTTTTTTTTTTTTTTTTTAAATTCTCTACACCCCTAATTTAGTTACATTTCCAGCTACAGGTAATGCTTCATGCTAATGACAAATAGTTTCTTATCTCTGAAATCTTGCATTATGTTTATTTGTCATTAAGGCACTAGAAGATTCTTTGCTACTTGTTCTGCAATAGACTAACACAGTTACTCATCTGAAAGCCTTTGAGTTCTGGCTTCTAGAAAGATGAGGCATTATGTTTGGCCTGAGCTGAATGTATGTTCAATGGGCTATTCTGTAGGATATGTGACTTTCAGATTTCCAGGCCAACTTTTTCTAAGAAGGCAAATACCCAACAAATATTGGTGGGTTTCTCCCATTCAGTTGTTCTGCCCTGACTATGAGCAGGTACACCTGGGATAACTAGATCACCTAAAATCAAAGCAATATACTGGTCAAGAAGATAAATTTGAAGTTTCAGGACCTCAAAAGCTCCAAGTGAACAATGCTTCCAACCAAGTCTGAAATCCAGATCAGGCCTTTTTTCAGACCATGTTTCTTAAGTCACATCTCTTTTATCAAGAAGTATAAGCCTATAGCTCTGTAACCATCTT
Source organism: Liasis olivaceus (assembly GCA_030867105.1). Taxonomy (NCBI): domain Eukaryota; kingdom Metazoa; phylum Chordata; class Lepidosauria; order Squamata; family Pythonidae; genus Liasis; species Liasis olivaceus. Next base: position 42,395,452 of record CM061350.1, on the reverse strand, counting down.
CCTTTTCCTTCCCTTTCTCTAGAACTGATGGAAAGGGCATTCCTTACAAGCTTACCACCTAACATTCACAAAATGTCAGGAAAAGAAATAGAAAGAACAAAAATTACTTCCTTCAGTCTTACCCAGTTTCTTATCTGCACAGTGGTTCAGCACTGATGAGTAAGCGACCTCAGCTGAGGAGGTTCTGAGATTGTGGCCTCTGAAGCTCTTGATTAAAGAGTCTTTTGATAGGCAGGTTCTTGTTCAGATCCAGTATTGAGACCCATGACTACCTCTCACCTAACTTTTATTTCTGATCCTTCTGGTCAGACAGGTTCCTCTCATCTAGGTCAGGATGAGTTATTATCAAAGATGGGATAACATACCAGTTTTATCTACGCTTGCACTACTCTGCAACACTGCAAAATACTACAAGCTATAGCAAATCTTATTTTAAATAGCTGTTGCAGTCTGATTTTCCTTTTAAACCTGGGCTGTTTTGCCCTACATTGTTTGTGAAGGTTTTTTTCCATTCTCTGTTCTTTGCTGAGTCTGTATTAGTATGCACCACAATACATTGTTATTAAAACGCTCAGATTGAATATGATGTGAGAAAGTGAGAGATCAGTTATTCAATAAATAATCTATATGATAGGAACAGTCACAGTAATATCTGTTTGTAACTTCTGCAAATATAAAATTTATCTTCTTCCCCAAACCAGGTTACCTTGACTAGTTTTTCTCTGGTTAATTCAGAGAATTAGATTTGGCTATACTCCTATTTTGTGCCTGAAACTTTGATTTCAAGTCCATGTGTGTGTTCTAATCCAAATTTGTCAATTGTGAATGCATGAAACATGTCAGATTCTGAATAGGGGTAATTTTTCTTTTCAGCGCTAATACACATATAATGCTCATCTGCCTCATTGTCTTTTGGCACCTGTTTCTGTCAGACTCTGGATCAAGAGTGAGACCTATTTGCTGGAAGCCTTGTACAAAATGCAGTAGATATGTTTTATTGACTAGTTGTAGAAAATGGACTCTGTAATTTTTAAGGGAGTCAACTTGTTTGTTGTCTCCATTTATAAGATGATTTGACAAATACTAATATAGTATTCATCAACCTATGGGTTTTGTTGTTCCTAGAGGCTGACTTCACATGCATAATAGTATTTTGTTCCCTCCATCCCTACAGGGTTCACTTTACCATTGTGTAGAGTGAAGTGGAACCATCAGGCAACTTTAGTGTCTTTGGATTGTGAAAAAGTAGCATCTCGTTGGTCTCTGTCTGCCTGCCTGCCTGCCTGCCTGCCTGCCTGCCTGCCTGCCTGCCTGCCTGCCTGCCTATCTATCTATCTATCTATCTATCTATCTATCTATCTATCTATCTATCTATCTGTCTGTCTGTCTATCTATCTATCTATCTATCTATCTATCTATCTATCTATCTATCTATCTATCATCTATCTCTGTCTACCTATCATCTATCTATCTATCTATCTATCTATCTATCTATCTATCTATCTATCTATCTATCTTACTATCAAGAAATGGGATAGACACTTTTGATGGGTGGGTTAGTTGTTGTTGGTCTCAGATGTTACAATCACTTGCCTGGCCTAGGATACTATGCACCTTGACTTCAAAGGGAGACAAGCAGTATGTCACTGCTGTTTTGCCGCAGGCAAGAAAATCTCTTGAGCCAGCCCAGCATTTCCATGGCTAAAACTAATGATGCTACTTTGTCCTCTTTAGTTTGGCTTCTTATGAATGTGTCAAGTTTCAGTCCTGTGGTGACTGAAGTAGTACTAAGAAAGCACAAAGTTGCTGAGTCGGCACCTCAAAGCAGAGGATGAGAATCTATTTCTATTCTCTTCTTCTGTGCCCATCATCTTTGCTGGGAAAAAAAAAATGACAGCATCCTATTGGATTCCAGTTTTTTTAGTATTAAAGGCCTTTCATTATATGCCGCTTACCTATATCTGCTGAGGGTGCTCCAGATAACATAATCTCATGAGCATAGGACAATGAAATATAACCTTTGCTTATCTACATCTGCACGCTGGAGCAATGTTCAGCTCTTAATGCATAATTCTGTGAATATCAGTGATGCCTGTTTAGCTTTCAAAAATAGTTGAAGGAAATTCCAAAGAATCACATTCAGCATTTTAGAATGGTCTGTCTCATTTGATCTACCTCCAAGATCAAGGCTTCTCTTGGATTTTGCATGTACTTGACAGGTGAAAAAAGGTTTCTTTTAGCTCAGAACTATTTGACAGTAGCTCTCATCTTGGTGTAGTCGTTAAGGCATAGGCTAGAAATCATGAGACTGTAAGTATTAGTCCTTCCTTAGGCACAAAGCCAACTGAGTGGCTTTGGGTCAGTCACTCTTTTTCAGCCCTAAGGAAGAAGGCAATGGCAAAGCACTTCCAAAATCTTGCCAAGAAAACTGCACGGACTTGTCCAGGCAGTTGCCAAGAATTAACAATGACTCAGAGGCATGTACATGCATGCACACACACACAAACACACACACACACACTCCTCTAGAGGTCAGTTGTTCAACAGATGTCATGTTTTTGCTGGCAGATTGATCTTGGGGACTTCTGCTTAGAAAGCATATGCAGAGACCTCACCTCTTAAAACCATAGCATATAACATTATTTAGCAGGATAACAATATTTGATGCAAGTGATTGTAGCATTCTTTATTAGGAGCCCAACTGACCTGATCATTATCATTTAATATTTGTGACTCTTCAATATAGGCTCTATCATGCTTGCCAGTCACCATCCCTTTGTCCAACATCTTGTGCTGATAAATCCTGGTGACATAAAAAAATGCAAAAACAGATTATGAACTCCTTACATTGCAAATTATATATATAGACTCAGAAATCTATGCAATATTGCCAAGTGATAATGCACACTCAGTAGCACCAATTAGCACTCTATGGCATGCTATTCTGTTTGGAATAATGAATATGCGTGCTTTCAATTGGACGGTTTTTCTTGTGGGGAGGGGCATCCCTATTTCTTATTTAACTGAATAATGCATTAGAGACTTCTAGAGTAGGCTTTAACTGGAAAAGTGGATGATAAAGCTTAAAAATAAGTAATCAAATGTCTAGGTGCATCCAAATAGTAGGGTACCTCCCAACTTTTAGATCAATGAATATTGCTCAGTAGGAAAGTGGGAGTAAGTTCAAATGAATCCTAAATAACCGGGTATGCCTTTTAGGACCTGAGTACTCCTAGATCTGACTTTGCTCTTGAATATCTGGATATCTGTTAGAAATACTTGTATTAAACACATTATATGCTTGCCATGCCTCTTCCCTTGGGGGAAAAAAGTTCACAGTAATACTGTTCTTGCTCCATTAAGTGTGCACATTGATTCCTCTAAAAACAATATGATGAAGATAGGGTTAGAAGGTGGTTCTAAGTGGTGGGCAATTTTAACAGATCACTAAGATATAACAATTGCGTTGTGGGACTAGAACCAGGGAGATCTAGGCTCAAGTTCAACCCTAGCCATGGATGTTCATGAGATGATTCTGGGTAAGTTATTCTCTCTCATCCCATGCAGCTTCCCAGGATATTTTTGTGGGAATACGATTGGAAGAAGCTGTTCTGGGTACATTGCCTTGAGGTTCTGAGGAAAGCTGCAAGATATAAATCAAATATACATTTGTGAAATTCTGGTACTTTATCAGTTCAGTTGGCTGTCTGGACAGTTTGAAGATCAAGTCAACATGTGTGGGGTAAAACACATGCTGCTTGAGTCCAGAGTACTTTAGGATTACCTTCTCTCATTTCACTCTACTGTGCTCCCAATTACTGTATTGCTGGAGAGGTTCAGCCTACTATTTATTAGGGGATTGACACCTCAGTTCATAGTATAGTTATAACATACTGTCAGCCCCACTAGGTGGACCAGGTCAGGAAATTAATTCCACAGGAAGGCTAAAACCACTGATCAGCTATAACAACAGAATCTCGCAAGTCTGATTGTGCTGCATCTCCTTCTCCTTCTTATAGTTCAGCGTATTAGGGAGGCATCTGCCTAGCCACTTCCAAATGTTATCTCACTGTTCTGGGATTAAAAAAATACTTCAGCCCCTTTTGCCTTAGCAATGGCTCTTGCTTATCACTGTCAGGGTCATTTTCCTTACTTTCTATGCACACCTATGCTGGCATCTTCTCCACAAAGATACTATTTATTTATTTATTTATGTGGCCACCCAACTCACTCACAGTAACTCTGGGTGGCGTACAAGAATAAAAATCCCAATATAAAAACCACTCCACCCCCTAACTGGAGATTACTTGATATTTTCAGCTGATACTGAAACATTACTGTTTACAGAGGTTTATCCAAACTGATTTGCTGATACAACTGAATTTTCCCTAACCAGGTGTCCTCCGATGTTTTGGGGCAACAATTTCCAGAGTTCCTAGCCATTCACCTGGGTTAAACTAGGGAGCAGAAAGCCCTGTTCTGGATGCAGATAACTAAACTTCCCCAAATGAGAAGACAATATTGCAATTTTCAGTGTACAGCTTCATTCATTTTCTTTTTTTGCAAACATTGGCTATGCCTAATGGGAAAAAAGAATCAAGGATCCCTTTAAAGAAGGAAGTAAGCCCACAGTTCTCATTTTTAATCAGACTATTCTTACATTAGTCAGCCAGGGAACCAAATAAAAAGAGCCAGTTAACATGCTAAAGGTCAGAATTTCAGCTATGCTGCTACAAATGTGTTACAACCAACTATTAATTCTGCTTTCTTTTTTAAAGGGTCTGGTCATGTCCAAGGGGATGCCAGGTACATTTTTCTTAATGTATAAGCACAAGTTACACATAACAACCTAACAACACAATACTGCCTCTTTAATGCTAATCTATTCCTTGCAATCTACTAGATACATGTAGAATCATTGGTGTGTATCAAGAGAGCAAAATCAGATTCTGAAAATATCTGAAAGGATGCACTAGAGTGTACATAATAATGTATTTTAATCTGTCAGGCCTTAAAATTAATCATGAATTCCCACAGAGATTTTAATAATTTTGAGATGATGGGGGAGGGTGTGTATGTATATGCGCGTGTTCATCCAGTGATATTTTGGGATGAAGTTCTTGAAATGCAGCATGTAAAAAGGTGGGGAAGATGAAGAAAAAGCATTTTTCCATTATTAAGTTGCATAAAATGCACTTATGAGCAGGTATATTTAATTGACTGTTTTATTCTTCTCTTGACCTAATGGTCTATCAGAAAGATATCACACAAACAAAGCCAATCAGGTGATAAGGTTGGCCCTCAGCATGAACCATAAGCAATGCTGTATATATTAAGAAAAACAAATTCTTCTTTTACAAATAAGTGCAAAGAGGAATTGAACATCTGCAAACCACAGAAGTACAGAATGACCTGTATTAGCTAGTGCCCATGGTTGCTATAATAAAGATCAGATGTTGGCATAACATAAATGCCTTCCATCTTGGCAATGATATCACTGGTGGCAAGTGATGGAATGCCCACTTCCAGCTTCGGATGGTACCACCAGGGCACTTGCAAGGACACCATCCCCCTCTTTTTTTGAACCTGCATCTAAAACCCTCAAATGGCAGAAAATAGTTCAGTCCAGACTTTCCAGTGTAACACTTGCTGAAAATGTATTTCATCACTTTAAAAACAACATCAGTATAATTATTGCTACACAGATTTTTTTCCCCCAAAATTTGATCAGCTATTTGGGTTTTGAGAGGGCAGTCATACATAACCTACAATGCATGGCATCTCTGTTGCAAGAGAAACTGAAAAAGTGACAAACACAATTTACTGCCCAACATCAACCTACAGACTCTAGGTATAATTATGGGTGTAATTCATTGTTGTGTTCACTGGTTATTCTGCATCTCTCTAGCAGCTTCTGGCAATGTATATACAATAACTGTACGACGGATTCTGTAGTTGATAATTAGAATTAGAAAACATATTCTATGTCTTTAAAAACTCTTTGTACATAAGAGATTGCACAGCTAGATTTGCTTTCCATGTCATGCCCATGGTATCTTTGCCACAATCATAATTTCTACTGCATTCGTTTCTCTTCTCTCTGTCTCTTTATCTCTAATGCATAGTCCTACTTTGAACGATGGCATTCTTTTATATGTTCTAATTTTTGAACAGATGCAGGATATATTAAAGATTCCCAACTATTGTATTAATAACATTTGAGTTGAGATTTTGTTTTCTAGCCTCAGTGGTTGGTGATATTTCTGACAGGAGCACTGAGGTAGGGGTGGAAAAGAACTGAAGTGTGTCTGATACAGCAGTTTCTCTTCTGTATCACAGTTTTATTTTATTTTTTTATGAGGCTGTTGCAAATTGATGTCTTCTGATATCCAGTTCAATAAAACATTGTGGAAGTGGATTAGAAATTGATGGGATAAAGAAAAAGGAATGAAAGGATATCCATGGTAGAAGTTACTTGTGATGCATTTCATCTATACATTAACCAAGATACCTCAGTGGGGAGGCTTGAGGGCAAATGCTTAGCAATCTGAATTTTTTATTTTATTTAAACTGGCATTCAGAGCCATGGGCTCAGATGTGTAGCCTCTGCAAAACATCTATGAAGGGCCTACCACAAATCTTAAATTATGGATTCAATTGTGTAAAGTCCAAATAGTAATTGGACATGTGTTATTATTATTTATTTTCTGCATTTTTAAAACCATTCTCACTCCACTTAATTGAGAAGAAATGGCTTTCAGTGTTTTTCTTTCAAAGGAGAAGAATGTTTTTTTGAGGCAGGCATAGATGGGGTCCCAGGTTTTAGAACACAACGCAGCTACAAGGTGGCCAAACAGAATGTGTCAGATGAGTGCCCTGCCCTACTGTCTTTTCAGGCTGAAGCCTCTATGACTTCACAGTTCAGTTAAATCTCATTGACAACACATCTTTTCTTATGAGGTTTTGAAGTCTGTGTAGCTAGAGAAGCTGCCAGGTTATGGAGAGAGATATAGCTGAAAACAAGAACAACACTAATATTCTTTATTACCTCATAATGATTGTTAAGTTTCAACAGTGAGACCAAAAGAATTCAAAAGAAATGCAAATGCTTTCTGAGAATGAAGTAGAAAAACCAAAACCTCTTTCATGGGGGAAGAAAAAGAATCAGAAAATGGAAAGATTCTGGAACAATATTAAGCCAAATGCACTCAATATAGACATTCTTACAGCTGACGTTGATCACCTGAATCCCCAGGCATATTCATTTGGACTTCACAAAAGCTGATTATATATAGCCCAATGTATTTTCCTCACATTCTGCAGATGGAATCTGAAAAGACTGCATTTCAGGAAAGGCAATCGGACAATGTCCTGCTTTGTTCCTGAAAATATGGTGTAGAACTATTTATAGACACCCAAATAAATATCTGGTATGTAATGGTTTTTGGATCAGGCACTAAGCCTCTCCCAATCTGGCACCCTCTGCTTTGTTAGGACTGCAGTTCCAGAATTTGTAAAGAATAATTCTGAAGGGCACTAACAGTCGTTTGGGAAAAGTTACTTTAGGGTCTGAGGTAGACTGCAGACTCTAAGCAAGAAAATCTCTTCAATTTCTAGAATACCCTGCATGCATGTTAGTGGGGTGTGTGAGTGTGTGTGTGTGTGCAGAACATTTATATACACAGAAGGGACCATAGCATCTTCTGTTCTCTTGGAACTCCTTGCCTGCATTAGAACTTAGTTTCTGGATCCAGAGCACAGTGACATAATTAAACAGTTAACACAATAGATTAGACCTCGGCTAAGTTAGTCATGTTTCTATTATAAACAAGGGGGCAAGTTAATCATGAACTTACATTTCACCGATGTCAAAGGATCAAAAGCATTAATAAGCTTGGATCCAGCTCTACATCTGTCCATTCTTTGGGAGCATATATTCTTAAAGATGTACTGAGCTTCTGCACTGGCCAATCACTTTACCCCCACCTTGAATATTTTGTCCAATCCAGGTACCATATTCTGAGAAGGATTCAGAGCAAGGAGGATTATTTGTGGTAGAAACAAACAAACAAACAAAAAATCCAGTTATATGTAGAAAGAGTGGGAGAAATGAGTAAGTTTAATCTTGGGAAGAGATGATTGAGGAGCCTGTTCAAGTACCTGAAAAGTGTGTCACATAGAAAAAGGCCATGACTTGTTATCAGTCATCTCAAATTACAAGACATGGAATAATATGGAATATCTGTTTCAGGAAAGCAGATTCAACAAAATACTAGGAACAAATTAAAAACAGGGAACCAATAACCTAGGAAGGGAATAGGCTCCCCTTCACTGGATGAGCTCAGGTAGAGGCTGGACATCTATCTATCATGGATGCTTTACTTAGAATCCTGCACAGAGTAAAACATGGACTCAGGGGCATAACTGAGCCCTTCCAATTTACAGCAGACTTGCCCAACACGGTGCCTCCAGAAGCCCTGGGATTATAACTCATAGCATTCCATTCCTACCCAGAAGGTGTTAGCCATGATGGCTCGGATTTCTGGGAGCTGTAATCCCAGAACTGGGCTAGTCTGCTGCAGAGAAGGAGAACATGCACCATGATAGTTACTTCATTTGTACTTTATTTCATTTTGTGGGGAATAACTGAAGTGTGTCTGACACACTATGTGCTACAGTGCATATTGACATATAAAGTATGGGAAATATTGTGAATATGAGGACAACATTAAAACTTTAATTAATCAGTGGAGGAAAAGCTGAGTCTCAAGTACCACACTGTGGTAGCTACAGCATACTTTTGGTACATTCATAATGAAACAAAATATAATTGCTATGTAATTACAGTTTAAGACCAAAACAATTTCTTAATCAGTAATTATGAAAATAATGTTAAATTATTTTCATTAATAAATGTTTTGCAATTAACACTGTTTTGAAATTAATGTGGTATTTACAGCATTACTAAAACTTGGTTACTTCAATTAAAGACCAATTTAATCAATGCTGGGCTGTCAAAATACCCTCTCTGTTTAAATGCCCACGCGCAGGCAAGTAAGTCTGCCAATTATCGGAGAGTCTTGGTTGTTCATTACCAAAATCAAATATCCAACCATGACAGAATGAATGTTTTTGTGCCCTTCATTATTTCCATGTTTTATAATCTCTTTGTCTAGCAAAAAGAAAGAGAACAAGGAGATAAGAATAGCAATGCATGAAATACAGATGGAAATCTGATGCCACGATTGGTTGCAGATTTTTTTTTTAGTGACTGTTTAAATCTTTGTTATATATGAGTGTTTATATAAGTTGCTGAATAAATAGACTATTAAATTGTTTTATATCCTCAAGCAGCAAGGCCATATTTTTTCTGGGGGGTGGGGGTGGTAGAAGGCTCTGAGACCACTAAACTAATGTGCAACAAGACAGTGTCATTCAAAAGCTGATGGCTGATATGCTTGGATGAAGATGTACTTCAGTTTAAGTCAGGTTCCTTGGGGACCTTGGAATTCTGAGGCAAAGGTCTTGAGATCTTCCTTAGGCATCAGCTTTCTCTCTAAGGTTGGTTGGTTGCTATGGAGCTCAGCAAATTCAGTACAATAAAAAAAGAGAATGCTACAATCTTCCCACCAGCACAGAATAAATGTGTAAGATTATCAAACATGTAGGTAGATTGGACAGCCTGAACATACTCTAAGTATGCTAAGACTGTTCTTGCAGTTCTTTGTGTGTGGGGGTATAAGAGAGAGAGAGATTGTTCCCCTCCTTTTGTTTGTAGTCCTTTTTTTTTTTTGAGTTCTACTGAAACTTCTTTCCAAAGTTCCACTTCCAAACATTGTTTTACTAGTTCTTCCTTGGAACTGGGGAAATATATCATAAAAAGTTTTGATGTATGCATTTTGCATCACTAGTGTCACAAATGAAATGTATTTTTGAGGGGTAGGAAGGGCAACAAACCTCAAATGGATGATACAGAGGCAGAAAAGAAGCTTTGGTGGGACTTCCAGGGAAGCAATGGCGAACTGAAGATGGCTCCACTGAGAGTGGAGCCAACGACTGCAGCAAAATGAGAAGCCAGCAAATGGACTGGCTCCTCAGGATTTCTTTCCAGACAAGGAGAGGACTCAGGATCACGCACAAGTGCTCCAGACAGTAGCCCCTCATGAGGAGACCATAAGACAGCAGTCTCTGGCAGGTTTAGAGGTCTGGGAGACGAGGGATTGCCATCTTTGTCAAACTGCAGTCAGTGCCTTTATGGACACAGGGTTTGTATACTCCCTTTCTTAATCATTTCTGGAAATTGCTTGTTAATGGCTTTTCAGATATTAGGAACCTTCAGAACGGCAAGTTTTATCACACTGGGTGGGTCTTCTTCAATCCTTAGCGAAAGAAGTTTTATATAAGTTGAAGGACTTTAAAAAATCCTATTTTGGAATAAACAGCAAAAGGATGATTAGAATGTTGATTTTGGAAAGTTACAAATGGACTAAGGGTCCAGATGGATTTGAAATAAGGTTTTGAAATTAATTACAAGAATCCTTCCCAAAGGAAAATGTTGTTGCTCTGAATTCTATTTAAAAAAAAATGAAAATTTTGAAATTAATTATAAGAAACCTTGCCATGGGAAAATGCTGTTGTTTAGAGCGGGGGGGGGGGGGGGGACATGATAAGATGGGACTTTGAAGGTTGGACACTAGAGGGAACCAAAAAGAAGTAAAGATTTTAATTAAAGGAGAAAAACACTTAAATTCGACCCACTAATACAGAATAGAACAAAATACTCCAACTTTGGATGAATTGAAGAATATTTGGGAACAATGGACTCAGAAGTTAACCTTAAGATTGTCTGCTATTATTATAGACAAACTGGATTTAGAAGAGGTTATAGAAAAGGAACAAGTTTTACTGGACAAGACTGAGACTGAGGCTGATTTGAGTGTGGATTTTAAAATGATAAGCTATGATATGGAAAAAGATGTTACACTGGATATACAAATGAAACCAGCTGATGTCTTAAAAATTAAAAGGGATAAACAAATAACAAACCAAAAGAGTGACTTGGATAATTTGCTTATTTTGGATTTACAACATTTTAAAAAAACATTTAAAAAATTATTGAAAATTTAATGTTTTGAAGGATTTCCTGAGAAGAGACAGAAAATGAAAAGAAATCAAGTTTTTGGACATTATTTAAAGGGACTAAAGATCAAGATTGTTAAAAGCAAAGGAAGCAATATAAAGTTGATTTACTGATCAGGGTTAAAATATATGTGGTGTTGTTCCTGGTAACTCTTAATGGACTTTTTCTAACCAGGGTAAATGACGAAACTTTAAAATTTAAAAACAATTTAAAATTTTGTTTATAGATAAGAGATGAGATATGGGAAGAAGAGATCTTTTATTGTATTCTTAGAGAAGGTGATAAATTACTAAAATTGTTTGTTCTTGTGATGAAGGGGGAAGTTATTTATATATTTCTTTGTCTTTACTATACTCTTATTTTTTTCCTTCTTTTCTGTTTCTTTCTTTCTGCACTTTCTATCTTTTCTTTTCATTCTTTTATATATTTTTTAGTTTGTGTTAGGTTTTTTTATCTTTGTAACTGTAAACTTTAATAAAAACTATTATTACAAAAAAAAGAAAAGAAACTTTGGCTTATTTATATAAGTAAGGATAAGAGAAAAAAATGATTGACATCTTAATGTGAACTTACCCAGCTCTGCACTTTCAAATCAATATGCTAACTGAAATACAGCTATCCTTCAAAATTAGTATTTCTCAAAACACACAGAAATAGATCTTTCTAGGAGAAAATATTTACATTAATGAAAATAATGTGCATAATGCAGTATAATAGGAAATATTGTTTGCAGAAATGCATGTATTAGAGGGAAATAGACATGTAAATACTGACAATTTTTCATGTGAACATTCCAGATTGATTCAGAAGTGGGTAAGGATAAATTTAAGCAAGGAAAATTCATGATTGACAGAAATTAAAATTTGTCCATCCTTGGTCTTGAGCTATGAATGCTCTGAAGCAATAAGGGAACTCAAGGAAACTAGATTTTGACTCTCAGGGCTTCTGTAATGCTGTTTGTTTGTTCTTTAAAATATCAAACAGGTTTTTGCTTAGAGGAAGCTAAGATTCCAGTGTCTCAAGGCAAATAGTAACATATGAGATGCAATCAAAATAACTTTTACTTATAAACAAATCCTGCTGAATTCAGTAGGACATTCTGTTACAAAAACTGCATACAAGTACAGTCTTCAAAAAGACAGCAGTTATAAACATTATATGACAAAAAGGGAATGATGATGCAGTCTAATTGCAAAACAAGGGGAAGGTATAAAAGGCTAGCAAGAAAATTAGCATGGATTTATATTCTACTTTTTCTGGAAAGTATCTAAAAAAAAAGGGAAGAAGTGAAAGAGAGAGGGGAAAAAGAAGCTAGGATTTATATAAATGGTGTAATTTGTACCCAAATACATTTGAGATGCAGGAATGAGTGTAAGTACTTTGATTTACAGTGTATATTTTCCACAGAGATGCAGAAATCTAACAGGGAGGGAGGGAAGGAGGGTGGGTGGGCTTTGAGATGTAAATGGACTTTAAATCTATCACTAACTCTGGTCATCAGCTCCACAGGCACATAAATCAAGGCTTGAGAATAACAGACTTTCTTAAGAAATGTAACTGTCCAACAGCTGAGGAAGCCAGGCTGCCTGAAAGCAACTGGGCAGAAATACAACTCAAGCCTAACTTGGAGTTTTGAACTGTTAAGGTGGTCAAGACAGTTCAGTGTTGTCTTGCACAGAGAATTCAACTGCATCGATCTCATGGAGACATGGACATCTGTTTGTCTGTGTGGCAGCCAATCTCTTGTTGGCAAAGGCAAGGGAATATCCCAAAGCTTCACAGAAAGGCAAATAAAAGAAAACAAATGATTCTCAATTCAGCCCATCTTTACTCAGCTTCATCCCACAGTGTGTTAATTAGATGAGCAGATGTAGAACTTAGGAAGATTTCCAGATTAATTGTCAGGAAAGTGAAACAGTTAGCACAGGCCTCACTAAGCAGGGTTCTAGTCTCTTGTCATGTTGACACAAGCAGCACCACGCATGCCAACGGGGCATCTGCAGCCTTCTCCCAGACTTGGCCAAGACCCTCTCCTTGGCTCTGATATGCAGTGAAGCCTCTTTATGAGGATCATCTTTGGTTGTAGAAATGACACAGAAGCCCAGGGCACCTTTTTCTGAATAATGCCACCTCACTCTGAGATGCTGATGAAAAGAGTCAAGCTGTTCATTTTTTCTCCATCTCTTGGTATTGGCCTAGAGGCATTTGTTTGGATTGGTAATAAATTCCAGGAATCTAAAGAAACTGACAGTGTCACTTTCACAGAATATTCAAGGCTAACAGAAAATTGGGGAGCTTTGTGTTGCATTTAAATAGAGGCTGGATGCAATTTTTTTGGGGGGAAAGGAACGTATATGGTAGTACTTAAAGACTAACTGCTAGTGAAGGCCATTCTCTCATTGAAAGGAAAGAATCATATATTCAAATATATCATATATAAAAAGGGTAATATACATGCATGATGAGCGGTGGAGCAAAAAGCAGATCGAAAAAATTGATTGTGATAGATTGGATAGGGCTGGTGGGTCAAAAAAAAAACATATGCCCTGTGTGGATAAAAGTACAAAAATATCACTTATTAAATATTTTGGGGTAATGAGTCCCAATACAGAAAGCAAAGGTGTAGCTTCTTCCTGCTTTCTGTGTTTGTCCAAACGTTCCCTTCTATCCTTTCAACATTCCTGGTTGAAATCCCTTAGAAGTCCCCAAATCTGCCTGTTTCTACTCCTAAATTTGAGGATATTGACCACCTTCCACCATGTCTACCTGTGTCATTTGGTCTGGCAGGAGAGGCATGCTCCTGGTCCCATCCGTTAGGGAGTGCCATCTGGCAGGGCCCAGGAAGAGAGCCTTTGCTGTCCTGGCCCCCACTCTTTGGAACACCACGCCCCAGGAGATTAGATTGGCTCTGACCTTGCTGGCCTTTTACAAGGCCTTAAAGATGTGGCTATGTCACTGAGTTTGGGGATCTGGATGTGTGGCAGAGCAGTGGTTGTATTGATTTGTTGGTGGTTGTTTTATTTTTTACCTTGGCTACCAATTATGAGTATTGTTTTTATTGTTATGGTGTTCTAACTGTTGTTAGTTGCTCAGTCTTGAATTTGAGATGGGTGGCCATATTAACTGATTGATTGATTGATTGATTGATTGATTGACTAAATCAATCAATCAATCATCAATCAATTTCCATTGCTTCCTATTGTTAAGTATATAAAGACTGCCATGATTCAAGTCTTTCTATAGGAAAATCAGAAATCTTCTGCCTGTTTTAGACTGCAATATTAGAAGATTGAATGATTGATGTCATATGTGATTTGGCCCTGATAATTGTTCTCACTCACAACCCTGGCTCTTATTTTGAGCAAATATATACATAGGTTTGTACTGTAAATTATCTAGAAGAGATAGGCTGTAGGAATTTATGTTCCATATCCCAGGTCATCCTATATCTCTTATCAAGTCATTTGTCTTTAGAAGAAAAACATTGTAAAGTAATATACCTCACTCTCTTGAACCATGGACACCTCTTCTAGATGTGGAGCAGGCTTGATGAACACTTCTGTAACAGCCAAGACTGCATGCTGCTATACCTGGAAGATTGGTCCAGTGACAGACCTTACCTATGAGAAGGTCCAATTTATTCCTCAACATCTCCAGCCAGGAGTGGAAAGAATGCATGTTTGAAACCTTGAGGAATGACTGCCGAACTCTATTGAGCTGGATGGATCAAAGGTTTGATTGTTTACAGAGCATGGATGAATAAATAGAATAAGTTCTGAATCCAGAGAGTTTAAACATTAGCAAACTGCCCTTGGTGTAGTAGTACAGGCTGAAACAGGCCGAAGAAATCTAAAGCAAAGAATAGGTTTGAAAGAAAGTCCTTAGCATAGATCAGAATAGGTGCGAGTGGAGAACTTTGCATATAAGTATGTATACTGCATGCGACATCCTAAAGCAGAACATGACAGACTGTTTCTTAATGAAGGCAAGAAACCAAATGGAAACTTCCTCAGCACAATTCAGTTACTAAGCTATGTATATACATAGCAGCTAATTAAATCTGCACTCTCTGTGAACTCCTTCCATATTATTTGGGGGGGCTCCAAAGAAACATTATCCTTGCTAAGGTCTCAATATCCTGACATCTCTCTCACTCTCTGTTATCTCTTTATCTGCTTTGAAGATTTATATCTTCATGTTGATTTACAGTTTACAGTAGTTTGTATCACTTTCTTTTACACATACACAAAACCTCAAAAGTACATAAACCAGCAATCCTGAGCCCCTGACTGGTGGATTCGATTCAAGTGTGTCACTATTCAAGCCTGCAGTTTTGGGACCCTTGAAAGTTGGAGCTGTTTAACTGGGAGGATGAAAGCAAATTCCTTGGAGCAGTTTCTCTTTTGACCAATGGATGAACCAGGACAGTCTCTCCCAATGGCCTTTGGTATGGGTGAATGGCCTATGTATATGGGGCAATAGTCTATATTTGTTTCCTATGTCACACTGGAGGTTGTATAATGCCACAGTTGCAAGAGAATTCCCAAAGGAACTGAAATTTGATTTCTGGGCAGTTCAGTACTTTTTGTCATTAATAATCACTCTGTGTGTGTGTGTGTGTGTGTGTGTGTGTTCCTTTCTCTGTGGGCAAGGAAAAGAAGGAAGAAAATAGTAGTAAAAGCATATCTAGTATTTTCTAAGATCTGGGTGAGGAAATAATGAAAACATAAATTATCTATATCTATAATCTATATTGTGATAGATAATCATATTTTCAGTGCAGATAAGGAAGAGGGATAGAATTTAACGGACAATAGTTTGAATAGAAGAAAAATGCCTTGAGATATGCAAATAAGTCAACATCAGGTTCTGAAGAACACAAGAAGAATTTTAGTGTGAAATGCCATAGACACTGAGACCTATGTGTAATCTACTAGGGTGCTGCCCAAGAAACATGTGAAATGTTTTCAAATACCATTTACAGTTCCTCTATGAAGTTGCGTAGCTTTGCATACTGCTGTCTGCATCGCTTGAGAACTACACTCATTTATTTGCACAAATGAGTACAGCACCAGACATAGCTTTTATGTGTAATTGGCTGCAAAATGTCTCAGACTAGCCCTGAACCCCAGTACATATATGATTCCCATAGCAGTTTAATCCCCATCTGTTACTGGAATAATATAGGGAGAAGAATATTTTCTAAGCAAACACATACTGTATTTCTTTGTATCTGGAATTTCCTGATGAAGCAATATATTCACTAATGCATAAAATGCACAAAAGACACAACATAATGTTTATGAAGATTCATGGTAAGAAGTTATACCAGGAAATGCATAATTCTTAATATTAGAAACCAACCAAGCCACACTGACTGTCTATAACACAGCAAGTGAAAAGGTTAACTCAACAAATATATAAAAACGATAGGACTTCTCTCAATTATATCTGTTTGGGACAATGGCTGCTCTCTGCAATGGTCTTTTCCCTTCTGCAAGTGCATTCCATGCACACCCACGTGAGAACTCACAGAGCTCAAGAGATTTTACTTGGAGTCAACCTGTATAGGCTGGTCTATATACATGTGCTGGTCTTGAGTCAGATGTCATTAAAATATTGCATGCAATATAATTTGTAGAGTTTATATTTGGTTTTTACAGTAAATCTGCATGCAAAAAAAGTTAGCAATATCAGATATAGGAGCCAAGACCAAAGCTATTACTCTGTAAGGTGAGGACTGAAAAGGGAAACCATTCTCCTAATTATAACTCAGGGCAGATCTGCATTTTCTGCTTGGCCCATTCCCAGCATGTCCCATTCTCTGCTTCTGGAGGGCAGAAATGAAGAATGTTGTCCTTCCCTTACTCCCAGCCCATTCTGAATGCATCCCACACTTGTGTTTTCCAGCTTCAGTTCACAACTGCTGTTTCCCAACCTGAGCTGTCTTAAGCCCTTCAGAATAGAAAGTGTCCAGGTTTCATTCCAGTCTGGGAGCAGCCACAGCTCCAACTGGCAGAAGTGCCTGGCATGCCCCTTCCCATCCAGTGGCTTTCATCTTGGGCTGCTATGTTCTACACCAGTCACAGGTACCATTTTTCATAAGCTTGCAGCTGATCTAGTTGCCTCTTAAGTCAATGAACTATCCTCCCCCTTAGCACCTCATGCTCCATTCAACTCTTACATCTCGCAATGTGCACTCTTTGATTTCTGCCCAGGCTGGGTGAAGCATGTTCCCTTGTTCTCCCACCCCCAACCCACAGTAGGGCAGAGTGTCCCTTCCCTTCCCTTCCCTTCCCTTCCCTTCCCTTCCCTTCCCTTCCCTTCCCTTCCCTTCCCTTCCCTTCCCTTCCCTTCCCTTCCCTTCCCTTCCCTTCCCTTCCCTTTTGAGCAAGATCATTAAGTTGCAATGTAGGGGCATTGCTACTTTGTTTCTATAAAACAACTGAACTGTCAGTTCTTGCTTGCTACAAAGTTTCCATGCACCTACAGAGGAAGGCAGGAAGTAAAAAACATCCTGTTCCTTGTTGCTTTGATTATTGTATATCAGAGCAACAATGGTACCATACAGGAGAAAAAAAGGGTTGTCTTTGGTGTTAAACGAGGTAAAATAGGAAGGAAGTGGTAGGCTTCCATGCGTGAAAACATCTGGAAAAGCAAAGGCAAGGCCCAGGGACTAGTGAGAAGGGAACAACCCCTGAAAGGAAAAGGCGGGCAGCGGTCATCCTGTCCACATAGGAGCCAGCCAGCAAGGCTTACCTTTCCTGCACAGATGGGGAGTGCAAGAAGCAGGGGAACAACCAATCAGGTCCTCCACTGGCCACGATTCAGAATGAACCCCAGCCCAACCAGGGGGACAACCCTCTGGTGAGTGGAATTTCTGAATTTGGCTTAAGAAACAGCTGAGAACAACACAAGAAACAAGCAATTTAGGCTGTGGTGTGAAATTGTCCTCCCTCTTACTTCCACCCACTTCAGTGACAGTTTCACTCTGACTTCTATTTTTTACAGCAGTAGATTCTGTTGTCTGAATGTTGCCATGTCGAAAGAGAGACAATAAGAAACTTTATGAAGAACTGTAGAGAAGCAAATTCATATTTGCAATTTCTTTGTTATGTCCAAGGGAATAAATGTTTTGAGCCTTGTAATTGCTATACTGTAGGTTGGAACAGTGTTTTTCCCAGCCAGAAACTTATATTAATTTTAACAGATTTATGGTTATCTTCACAGGAGAATATGTGCAAATGATTAAAAACAATTTAGATGTTGTAACAACAGAAGCATTTTTTATAGCAGCATCTTGCAGTTTGCCAAAATTCTTCTTATTAGGAATCAATTAAAATCAGAGCTGAGATTGATGCATATTTAGGTCTTGGAATCAGAAGTTTCAGCTTAATGCCACTTCCTCATCAAGTGTGGAGTTGGGTGTACATCTCCAGATGGTCCATACAAATGTTCTGCCATACATCACTCGCTCTTTGAATGTCAAACATCTCTGGAATTAAATACATCAATAGTTAGCATCTTATAACTGTATTACAGTATAGCAATGGATCCTCATCCTTTTGAACTCTCTGCTCTTTGGAAACAACTAGGATTGTCTTCTGTAAGAATGAAAGGTAGTTATGTTGGTTGGAACAAGTTATCTACCATCCAAGCTGCACAGTCTTTAGGAGATATTTATTCTGCTGTCTGCCACGCTAACCTCATTTCTGTAAAATATGGAATATATTTGAAAAATTCCGCATCTGGTTTTCTTACTGCAGATATTCTTCAAATTATTTTAATACCACTTTTAGAAATAAATAAATAAATAAATAAATAAATAAATAAATAAATTCTGTGATGCAAAGTAGAATTTCCACATAGCGTGCTCTTTGATGAGACAAGTGCAGAGCAAATACACAATAGTCTCATTCTCTGAAGCCACTTTGGATGCGAGACACCATCCCTGGCAGTGAGAAAGAAGAAAAATGGGCTTGTCCAGAGATGCAAGAATATGTACCTGTAGTTACTGTATCTTATAGCAGTCTTAATGTAGTTTGGGAGTTGGCTTAGATTTCCATTACTCTGAACTGATGAGGTGTACATAATAGTTTGGCTGTTTCTGGTTTTCGTTCATAAACTTTGCTCAGGGTGGACCTATGTAGGTATACAGGTATGGCGATATACAAAGTCAACAGGACACTAAGGACGTCCTCAAGAACTCAATGGGACTGTGGAAGACAACACTAGAAGTCAACTCAAGACAGCTCACACAAGTGGCCGTCAAGTGTGGCATATACCAAGGTGATGCACTATCCCCACTGCTGTTCTGCATAGGTTTGAACCCTCTCAGCCAGATAATCACAAGGACTGGATATGGATAAAAGTCAAGAGTGGGACTACCATCAGCCACCTCCTCTACATGGATGACATCAAGTTGTATACTAAGAGTGAACAAGACATTGACTCGCTGATCCACCTGACACAGATCTACAGTGAGGACATTGGGATGTCATTCGGACTGGAGAAGTGTGGCCGGATGATAGTGAAGGGAGGGAAGGTAGTTAAGACTGATGGGGTGGAACTACCAGTGAGCTACATAGCAGTCCTACAGACCAGCTACAAGTACCTTGGTATCCCACAGTCACATGGAAACCACGATGAGGAGACAAGGAAGACAAGAACATCCAAGTACCGCCAAAAGATAAGACAGGTACTGAAGAGCCAGCTCAATAGGAAAAACAAGATCCATGCCATCAACAGGTATGCCCTGCCAGTCATCAGATACCCTGCCAGTATAGTGAGCTGGCCAAAGGAGGACACGAAGGCTGCTGATGTGAAGACCCGGAATCTCCTCACTCATGTACGGAGGCTTCCACCCTAAGTCCAACACCCAGAGACTGTATACCAGCTGGAAAGAGGGCGGGTGGGGCTTGGTGCGTGTCAAAGCCACTGAGCTGGATGAAACCCAGAGCATCCAGGAGTACATCAATAATATGGCACCCAAAGATGAACTGCTGAGAGAATGCCTGAGGCGGCAGCAGACATGGGAGGAAGTTCAAGCAGAGGAAGTGCCATGGCAAGACAAGGCCCTGCATGGGAAGTACCATCAACAGATAGGTGAGGTGGCTGACATTGGGAAATCCTATCAGTGGCTGGAAAGGGCCGGACTAAAAGACAGCACTGAGGCACGGTCACTCATGCCCTGGTCACCTCCGGGTTGGACTACTGTAATGCGCTCTACATGGGGCTACCCTTGAAGAGTATACGGAAGCTACAGCTGGTGCAGAATGCAGCGGCGCAGACAGTTCTCAATGCCCCTAGGAGGGCACGTATAACACCACTGTTGCGTGAGCTGCATTGGTTGCCAGTTTGTTTCCGGGTCCAATTCAAGGTGTTGGTTATCACCTTTAAATCCCTTCATGGCACAGGACCAGGTTATCTGAGGGACCACCTTGCCCCGGTCATTTCAGCCCGCCCCACTCAGTCCAGCAGAAGGGGCAGGTTGCAGACCCCACCGGTCAAGGAATTTCAATTGGTGGGGTCTAGGCAGAGAGCCTTTTCTGCTGCGGCTCCCGCCCTATGGAACATCTTGCCTCCTGAGGTCCGGTGTGCCCCCTCCCTCATGGCCTTCAGGAAAGGGATTAAATCCTGGCTCTGCCAGAAGGCCTGGGGGCCAGATGGGGGCCTGCACCTGTGGAGATGGCTGGTGGGGTGATGGGTTTGCTCCCCCCCCAGCATCTTGCAGGTTTTTAGGGCTAAAAATTAGGAGGTTCTTAGGACATTTTTAATATATGTTTCTTTTTAATTATTTATAGACTTTACCCATTGTTGGAGGTACTCGTGTTTTTTCCTTTTTTATTATTGTGAGCCACCCAGAGTCACCCGTTGGGGGAGATGGGCAGCATACAAGTTTGATAATAAATAAATAAATAAATAAATAAAATAATCATAGCAGCACAAGAACAGGCACTAAGCACCACATCCATAGATGCAAGTGTCTACCACACTAGATAAGACCCAAGGTGCAGACTGTGCAGAGAGGCCTCAGAGACAGTCCAACACATACTGGCAGGGTGTAAGATGCAGGCAGGAACAGCATACACTGAACAGCACAACCAATTAGCTGGCATTGTGTACAGGAACATCTGCACAGTGTACAGGCTAGACCCTTCCAAGTCCAGATGGGCAATTCCACAGAAGGTTGTGGAGAATAATAGGGCTAAGATCCTGTGGGACTTCCAGATCCAGATGGACAGGCAGGTACTGGCCAATCATCCAGACATCATGATAGTAGACAAGGACCAGAAGACAACAGTGGTGATAGATGTATCATTGCCAAGTGATAGAAACATCAGGAAGAAGGAGTATGAGAAGCTGGAGAAGTACTAGACCCCGAAGGAGGAACGAGAGAGGATATGGAAAGTAAAGGCCGAAGTGGTCCCAGTGATGGTAGGAGCACTCACGGCTATGACTCCTGAGCTGGGAGAATGGCTCCAACAGATCCCAGGAATGACATCAGAGCTCGCTGTCCAGAAGAGTGCAGTGCTAGGAACAGCTAAGATACTGCACAGAACCCTCAAACTCCCAGGCCTGTGGTAGAGGACCCAAGTTTGAGGAAGACACATACCACCCATAGGGGTGAGAGAGGATTTTTTAATATATATATTCGGTAAGAATTTCCACATAGCATGGTCTTTGATTAAACAAGGGCAGAGCAAATATACAATAGTCTCTTTCTCTGAAGCCACTTTGGATGCAGTGAGACACAGCCCCTGGCAGTGAAAAACAAGAAGAAATGGGCTTGTCCAGAGATGCAAGAATATGTACCTGTAGACATCTTATAGCAGCCTTAATGTGGTTTGGGAGTTGATTTAGATTTCCATTATTCTGGACTGATGAGGTGTAATAATTTGGCTGTTTCTGGGTTTCATTCATAAAGTTTGCTCAGGGTGGACCTTAGTAGGTATACAAGTGTGAGTATGGCTCTGCAAATTTCATGTGTGCTGTACCCAAAGAGGGAATTCCCCTCTAAAGCAGGAATGAGCAAAAGGCAATCTGATGAATCTGAACAAGAGAAAGAAAGGAAAACATTTTTTAAAACAATTATTAATTTTAATCATTTTGAATTAATCGTTGTCTCTCCTTGAAATAATACCTCTGAAATGCAAAAAGCTGGAAGGGACAACCCAGACTGGATTTTTGTCTTGAAAGATAATGAGCTCATTACTGTTCTAGTGCTGAGGACCAATTCCTTGCTCAGAATTCTTTGACTCTCAGGATACAGAAATGTTCAATATGGAGGAAAGAGGGGATCTGGATGCTGACTTTGTTCCCTTCATACCTGGTCTCTCACTGTTGATGGGGAAATGTCTGAAAAGAAACCAGCTGCAATAGGATGAAGGCAGTAGGAACCATAGTTATAATTTTCAAACACCTGAGTATTTATTCATTGCAATTATTTATACCTATATGAAGGGCATAGGAAGTCTCATCTGTACCACTATTTGCCATGGAGCTTAATTTCATTTTGTGGGAAGTCTTCATACCAGCAGTCACTACAGGCTTCTGTGAGTACAGTTTTTTTCAGAGGCCTCCAGGTCCCCTCATAGATCCAGAAAGACCAAGCCATTTTTGCCTCCCCCCCCCCCCCCGCCACTATCAACCATAAAATAAAAATGAAGACATGGGGAACCAAAGCAGGACCATCACAAAAAAGAATGAGATATAGTTTAAACACTTTAAGTTTTAAAAATGGTCTCAGTTTGAGCCCATGCTCAAGCTTGAGCCTTAGCTGAATGGACTTCTGAACCCACCCAGTTGATTCTGGTGGTCTCCCCATGGGGGCTATATATAGCATGAAATCTAAAGCAAGTTAGACTGCCATAAGCAACTCAGCTCACTGTGCTCTGCTGCATAGCTGAATGAAATCCAATTTTGCATTCTTGGCATTTACCATTTAAAAAGGTCTCCTGTTACAAGGGCTAGAGAAGGGAGTGGCTCGTCTGTCTGCCAGTCACACTCCAAACCCCATGGCTACCGAGATCCACATATGGCCATCCTTCAGATGGTTTCTCCAAGCCAATGGGCCTGCTTAGAGCTATCTTTGAATAGCAACATTATCTAAACTGAATCTGTAAGTTTAGTTGATGAGATAAAAGCCATAATAACCAAAAATTTTTTTATTTTATTTTATTTATTTTTATTGGAAATCTCCCTGATGAACAATTTCTCATTTTAACCTTCACCTCCATTTCCATTTTTAAGAAATGCCAAAAAAGACCATGCTGACGTGGTGGTGGAAGTGCTTCCGTTTTCTTTCTTCACAATAGATGCAAGACATCATGCTCATGTTACGCAATCTTAACAATAACAACCCTAACAGAATAAAAATAGGAGAAAATCAAAGCATGGCACTTAACCCAGTTTACTGTCTTTTCTACTGTTTTCAGCATTTGCTATTAAGCTTTGCTAATTCAGGATGTTGCAGAAATCAGTTCAGTCTTGGCCTGGCTAGCAACCTCCAGATGTATTACTTTCCAACTGGCTGGGGTTGATGGGAATTGTAGTAATACATATCTGGAGGGCACCACATGGAGAAAAAATGGCTGATAGTCTAATTCCATAGAAATGAGTTTGGTTACCAAGAGAGAATTGGTTGCCCATGCAGAATTCTTACATGAATTGTGTGACATTTTGCTGCAAGCAAAAGTGCTTTAGAAGTATTGTGATTGCATTTCCCATAATTTACAGGCCATGCCACCAGGGTGTTCCAGGAACTGTAATCTAAATATATCTAGAAGATGTTAGGTTGGGAAAAGATGGATTAGAATCTTAATATAGAGTTTGATTTATGTCCTATCACTCTTATAAAGGCAGATTCATTCAAAGAAGCTCATAATTATAAGCCACAATAATAGCAAGATGTTTATTTAAAAAACACTTGCACAGTACATTTCAAATTATATCAATATTTCTGTACAGTCTCGATAACAATTCATATCATAACATTTCCCCCATGCCTTAAAATCAAATACAGAACCCTACAACAATGTTCAGCTTTAGTGCTGTCAAGATTTTAAAAGATTAACTCAGACATGGAAGAACCCCCCCTGGGTCTGGCAACTCTTCCGAAACCCAGGTTGTCTATCTCCCAGCTCTCATTTGGATTTACCTTGTGTTTTATGTATCCCTCTTGCTAAAGATATTACAGAATTTCAGCCAATTATTCTAAGTCTAATGGTAATGGTGCCCTTACTGACTGGTTTATGGTAGCCCAAAACCAGGTCCACTTTCTCTCTGCAGTTCATTTCAGGAGCAGGTTTCCTCATAGGACTAATGGATTAGGTGAGGTCCCTTCCAAGTCTTCAGACCCTTGAAGGCAGCTAGGATATATCTCCTTCCTGTCATGTCCTTTTCTTTTCAACATCCACTAAGGATCAAGTGTTTAGGACTCTTTGTTCATGCTCATAGTAGAGATCAAATTAGCTGACTCATCTGCTCTGCAGAGTTGCCTATTGGTCATACTCCTTGATCAGCATTGATATTGGCTGTGTCCATGCCACATGCAAAGCCTAGCCAACTAAATGACATTTGAGCTTAGGGTGAACTTAGTCATTTTGATTGTAAAATGTGGTTTATGGCTTAGTATGTTAAGTGAATCCAACCTCTTGTCATTTATTGAATAAACCTTGGTTTGACAATCTGTGGCTTAGTAGGATGTATGGACCTGGTAATTGCATTTCATTTGATTATAAGCATTTGATTATATAGGAAGAAGATTTAAGATTGAGTTGATCTTAGGATCACATTCTGAGAGTTCTAAACCAAGCTTCTGTCAATTTTCTGTGGCTCATAAATATATTCAGTTCAAGGTCTGAGTGACATTTACAGACCACTTATTTATTTATTTTATATCAATTTAATGGCACCCCAGTGGTAGAGTCTGGCCAACTTAGATCTAAAATCTTCATTCATTCTATTTATGTCCCACTGCAATCTATGCAACCTGGGTGGTTATAAACCAGAAATATTTTTTTTACAAACGTAACAATATACAGGTGAAACTCGAAAAATTAGAATATCGTGCAAATGTTCATTTATGTCAGTATGGCAACTCAAAAGGTGAAACCAATATATGAGATAGACGCATTACATGCAAAGCGAGATATGTCAAGCCTTACTTTGGTATAATTGTGATGATTATGGCATACAGCTTATGAAAACCCCAAATTCACAATCTCAGAAAATTAGAATATTACATGACATCAATAACACGAGGATTGGAAATAGAACAATATCGGACCTCTGCAAAGTATAAGCACGCATATGTACTCAGTACTTGGTTTGGGCCCCTTTTGCAGCAATGACTGCCACAATGCGGCGTGGCATGGATGCTATCAGCCTGTGGCACTGCTGAGGTGTTATGGAAGACCAGGATGCTTCAATAGCGGCCTTCAGCTCCGCTGCATTGTTCGGTCTCATGTCCCTCATCTTTCTCTTGGCAATGCCCCATAGATTCTCTATGGGGTTCAGGTCAGGCGAGTTTGCTGGCCAACCAAGCACAGTAATCCCATGGTCATTGAACCAGGTTTTGGTACTTTTGGCAGTGTGGGCAGGTGCCAAGTCCTGCTGGAAAATGAAGTCAGCATCCCCATAAAGCTCGTCTGCGGAAGGAAGCATGAAGTGCTCCAAAATCTCCTGGTAGACGGCTGTGTTGACCCTGGACTTAATGAAGCACAGTGGACCAACACCAGCAGATGACATGGCTCCCCAAATCAACACAGACTGTGGAAACTTCACACTGGACTTCAAGCATCGTGCATTGTGTGCCTCTCCATTCTTCCTCCAGACTCTGGGTCCTTGGTTCCCAAATGAGATGCAAAAGTTGCTCTCATCAGAAAAGAGGACTTTGGACCACTGGGCAACAGACCAGTTCTTTTTTTCTGTAGCCCAGGTAAGACGCTTCTGACATTGTTTGTTGTTCAGGAGCAGCTTGACAAGAGGAATACAACATTTGAAGCCCATGTCCAGGATCCGTCTGTGTGTGGTGGCTCTTGATGCACTAACTCCAGCCTCAGTCCACTCCTTGTGAAAGTCCCCAACACTTTTCAATGGCCTTTTCCTGACAATCCTCTCCAGGCTGCGGTCATCCCTGCTGCTTGTGCACCTTTTTCTACCACACTTTTCCCTTCCACATAACCTTCTATTGATGTGCTTTGATACAGCACTTTGGGAACATCCAACTTCTTTTGCAATTCCCTTTTGGGGCTTTCCCTCCTTATGGAGGGTGTCAATGATGGTTTTCTGCACAACTGTCAGGTCAGCAGTCTTTCCCATGCTTGTGATTCCTACTGAACCAGCCTGAGAGACCATTGAAAGGCTCAGGAACCCTTTGCAGGTGTTACGGATTCATTAGCTGATTAGAGTGGGACACTTTGAGCCTAGAATATTGACCCTTTTCACACTATTCTAATTTTCTGAGATTGTGAATTTGGGGTTTTCATAAGCTGTACGCCATAATCATCACAATTATACCAAAGTAAGGCTTGACATATCTCGCTTTGCATGTAATGTGTCTAACTCATATATTGGTTTCACCTTTTGAGTTGCCATACTGACATAAATGAACATATGCACGATATTCTAATTTTTCGAGTTTCACCTGTAGTCATGGACAACTATGTGCTACTGAACTTCAATTCTCATCAGCCCTCATTAATATGGAATTGCTGTCCAACAGTAATGAGAGGACCACTTGCTGCCTCTTCTTTTTCTAAAGGAGACTGACAATGTAGGCTTGGAAAAATAAAATGTAGTTCATTCTCAATCAAACATCAGAACAGTATCCATATTACCAGCATGACCATATAGCATCTATATGAAAAAAAAAAAAAACCTGGCATCTTTCATTTCTGAAGAATTAGGTTTGATCTCCTGTCTGGAAATCCTGCATTTTGCCAAGAACATTTATTCACATAAATATTGATAGGGAAATATTGAAAAGGAAAAGTCAGATTTTGCATTAGGTTATCTTCCTAGTCTGATGTAATCAGAAAATTAGTTGACATCTTTAATCAGAATCTGAACTCACTGGGAAAGCAAAATGTAACAAGTATAGGAACAAGAGGATTATGAACCTGAACAAACATTGCATGGGTGGCATACTGCGATATATTACATTTTAAGTGAAATCATTGGAATTATTTTAAATCTGCATCGATGAATGTGGTCATTTAGACTTCATTCTTTTTTTTTTCCCCTGATCTGTGCAACTCACAAGAGTAGTTTTCATATAGATGGAATAAAAATTAGCTAACATGTTTATTTTTACTGCTTTTAGTTAAATTAAATTCCTGCAGTGGATAACATATTCTACGTGTTATCTAGTGTATGTTTTAACAAGCATATTAGGAGCAACCTAAATACAGATCAGAACAATGATTTCCTAACCTCATATTGGTAGAACTCATCAGCTTTCAAAAATACCCTCAACAAGAAAGGAATAATAAAGGAACTATGGTGATTTCCAGATACAGTTGACAAGATACCATTTAGTAAACTTTCTTTTTTAAACTAACAGTATTTGGGGAAGTTGTATTCAGGGCTGCATCTAATAATCTCATCAGAATGCAAAAAACAGTGACTGTGTTATAAAACCAATGATCTGTTATATTCTGCAAGAATTTACAAAAGCCTAATGTCATTTACTACACCATGAGAACCATAGTTGGATTTTAAAAAAAGATTTCAGAAACTGATTACAGCTGACGAAAAAATAAACTGTTTGCTAGTGTAAAGCTTTGTAGGTATGATGTTTTTGCTTACAAAGAAACATGTTGATGCCTTCAGACTGAAGTGAAACATTCGTTTGGAATGAGCATTCCAAGACATTTAGATTTGTATTCACTTTAGAGAATGATACAATGGAATGATTTTCCAAACTGCAGTTATCGCAGAGTACATTATACATCATGTACCACAGAGAACCCTATAGACTCTGCGTAGTTTCTTATTTTTTACTAGAATTATGTGACTATAACATCTTAAGAATGTCATTGGAAATGGTCAGAAGTGAGATATTTTGTCTATTTCATTAATACATTTACTATGTTTCTAAACCACCTTTCAACAAATCTGGATGGTATACCTACCTTAGCAATAAAGAATATAAAAATATCCAAATAAAATGCTTTCAAGAAGTGTAAACTGATGATGGTTAGCAGCAAAACTCTTTTAGTTCCTAAATGGAATATATATCCTAGCCTGTTTTTGTTTATTTGTTTGTTTTTTAAAAATACTAAGGAAGACACAAAATGAGGTTCTTGAAAAAGGGAGTGCCACAGCTTCTGGGCCACTGCAAAGCAACACCTGTTTCTGGCCAGTGGGAGTCTTATCTCATGAGATGATGGAACTGGATCTTATAGGAAGATCTTAAAAACCTGAAAGGAACAAATGAGAAAAGAGCTGTCTAACACATCCAAAATCCAAACTGTATAGGACTTCAAAGTCAAACCCACCACCTTGGATGCTCTGGGAACAAACTACTAATCTGCATAAGAGCTTAATGACAAATGCATAATGTTCATACCACCTCACACAGCACTAGATGAGCCACAAGACTATAACATGTGGAGCAACGGTTTCAGGGATACCCCCACACAAAGCTTATTATAGTACTACAGTTCTGAGTTCAGTGATATCACGAAGCCATATGAATGAGCTCCCATTCTTTAGAGGATGTTAATGAAGCTGGTGAGCCGCATCTGCAGACCAGAAATCCAGGAGCTTTGCTGGGTCTGTAAAAGCTCTCCAGGGTATGAGCCTTCTCCTTAGGGCAGTGTTTCTCAACCGTGACAACTTTAAGATGGGTCGACTTCAACTCCCAGAATTCCCCAGCCAGCATAGCTGGCTGGGGAATTCTGGGAATTGAAGTCCACCCATCTTAAAGTTGTCACGGTTGAGAAACACTGCCTTAGGGATTGGTTCTTCTCTACCTACAGGGTCACTGGACAATCCACAATCATCAACTCTTGTTTTCTCCAGATTGTGTTAAGAGGAACAATTGGTGACACAATCACGGCATACTCTTTTTTAAAAAATCTTTATTTATTTATGATATTGTTAACTTCTTTAGATCTCTATCACCTCAATATTCCAAGCTGGATTTAGGCATGGCTTCAACACCCTATCAGGATGCTGGCTTAAAACTGAAATGGAAAATTGGAATTCCCATCTGAACACACCGAGGGTATTTGATCGTTGCAGTCAGGATGAGCTTAATCTGCACTTAAAGAGGTAATGGTATGAGCAGACTAGAAAGGAGCCAGTACAATGTAACTCTGATAAAAGGATCTAAGGACATGCAGGAAATTATTGATCAGGTACCTCCACATTTGTTCCAAATCAACTGATTGATTCATTATTAAAGACGAGTCTTGCTGAAATAGATTTTGCAAAGAAAGGCCTGGAGGTTAATATCTCAGTTCTTCTAATTCTGTTAATAACCCAGACCTTCCCAATTTAAACCAAGGTGAGAGAGCATTTGCAGTGAAATGCTAATAGAGCACGTACAGAGTGTTTTCTCTGAAGCTCTTGGATAAGAACCACACTGTACTGCAGAGCAGTTTGATCAAAAGTGATAAAGAATACTGACAGCAAATGGAATTACCGTATTTTTCCGTCAATAAGACGCCCCCATGTACAAGACGACCCCCACTTTTCCAACCCAAAATTAAGAAATCAATATTTTAAAGATAGTGCAGAACACCTTTTATTTGTATTGTCAAAGGCTTTCACGGCCGGCATACGAAGGCTGGTGTGGATCTTCCGGGCCACAGAACACGGCCACACAGCCCGGAAGATCCACACCAGCCAACATTTTTATTTAGTAATTAGTTAACATTGACCTGATACACTCAGTGGGAGGAGGTCCAAACTGTCTCTCTGCAGCTCTATTTCCATGCTCTTTTGCATAACTGATTACATTCAAGCACGAGTGAAACTGCCGATAGCTTCTCTCTGCAAACAGCCTTCTCTAATTGGTTTGTTCAGCATCAGCTGACGTCAGTTACATAAGGCTCGTGATTGGAGGAAGTCTGTTTGGGAGACAAGCTATTTCACTCGTGATTGGAGGCTAGCAGTAGGAGGAAGCCTGCCTGCAGAGACAAAGTATGGGCAGTTTTGCCACCGCGCGGTTCTCTCCTCAGCTGACTTCCTTGAATAAGACGCCCTTCAATTTTTAACGTAAGGATTTTAGAAAAAAGTATCGTCTTATAGTCGGAAAAATATGGCATATAAATCACCAAAGGTTTTCCTAGAAATCTACAGCAGGTGGCAGCACCTAACTTACTTTGGATGAACTCACAAAGGGTAAGCAAGGTCAGAGCAGATTAGTACATGGACAGGAGACCACTGGGAAATCCAGAGCTAGACTGGGAAGTAAAAACTGCCAGAAGAAGTAATGACAGTCTATTTTAATGCTGCTGCATTAAGCTACATGGACATGCTCATATAGTCATCAAGTGCCAAGCTGGACTTTTAATTTATTTACAGATCTATATGTCTTTAGTATGCAGGTGTCTATCTATCTATCTATCTATCTATCTATCTATCTATCTATCTATCTATCTACTGTATATCTATATCATCATTGAATGTATGTACAAATATATAAATAGAGCAACACAGTCCATAGAAATAACAATCCTTCTTTCAAAATTCCTCCAAGTTCAACCTTTTATCATCTTACCTTTGTTTAATATCTTTCAGCCAATTGATGAGTGTTGCTTTATTCAGGAGGAATGCCCCAATTTTCTGGCATTATAACAAATTAGTGGAAAAACAAGTCGCAAAGCAGAAAGTTGCCACATAATATCTGGCTGCAAATAAATGTAAAAATTAATTGCCAGCCCAATATTATAATACAGTGCCGGTTGGCACAAACTGCATTTAACCTCCTGTACAGTTCAAAGGGAAATTATTTTCTTAGCATTCACTTCCTATAACACTCAGCAGAAAGGGCAAGTTAATATATGTCTAAGCATATATTAGAAGGTAAGTCCTGTTCTACTAACTTTTAAAGCACTTTCAAAGGGGCGGTAAGCATGTGAATAAGAGAGATTTTGTAGAGGTCATTTACTTAAACTTTGTAAAGACTTTTGACAAAGTCCCTCTTCAGGGAACCATGCAAACATACATAGACATCCATAACAACCCACAATTAGAGGTAGTCCTCAACTTACAACAACAATTGGGACCAGAATTTCCATTGCTAAGTGATGCAGTCATTAAGTGAGTCATACCCAATTTTATGATAATTTTTGCCGCACTCATTAAGTGAATCACATGGTCATTAAGCGAACCCGGCTTTCCCCATTGACTTCGCTTGTTGGAAGCCCCCTGGGAAGATCGCAAATGGTGATCACATGATCCCAGGATGCTGCAACCATTATAAATACATGCAGTTGCCTAGCACCCAAATTTTGATCACATGAGTGCAGGGATGCTGTGACAGTCATAAGTGCGAGGACCAGTCATAAGTCCCTTTTTTCATTGCTGTCGTAACTTTGAACAATCATTAAACAAATGGTCATAATCAAAGACTACCTGTATGTCAGAATGATAATGTCTGTCACATCATCATGCTAATGATGTAATGATGTACTTTAGTCACAGTTTTGATGCATACATATAAGTCAAGCCATTTATATCATTATGCTTTTGTGATCGATCATTCCTGCCCTCTTCCCTAAAACTTGCAATCATGGAATAAAAGTCTTTTTAAGAATTGGTGGCTGCTTCATGAACAGAAAGTAGAGCTGATGAACAGAAGGTTCAACAAAGGAGGAAGGGAAACAACAGGATTCTTAAAGGCTTGTGTAACCTGAATGCAGTGGTTTAGGTTCCACTATAAAATTCTGTTCCATTTTCTAATATCCAAATATTTCAAAATGTCTGTCATACCACAGTAACATTTTCTCCATATTAAACTTATGTAGTTCCTTCTACCATGTTCTCATTCAGACTTTATTTTCAGGCTGTTGACCAACCTATTATATTTTCTAAATCTGTTCAAGTTTGTCAATATTCAGGAAATCCAGAACTAGACAGTACTTCAGCAGTCTGAGCAAAGCAAAGCAAAGCAAAGCAAAGCAAAGTGGAATTATTGTGGTCTAGACACTATACTTCTCCTGACACATCTCAAACTGCATTAGACTTTTTAGTCTCTGCATCATACTGCTCATTCTTCTTTAGCTTCTGGTCCACTAAAATTCCTAGATCTTTTTCATATGCTCTGTTATCAATCCACTTGCTATTCATCTTAATGTTGCCACTGATTCTAGATGCAAAATTTTATAATTATCTCTTTCGAAGGTACTGTATTTTAATTTTGGCCCAGTTTTTAAAACCGTGTTTTGCTCTTCAATTCCAGTTTTTGTGTGTGTTATTATCTGCCTCCATCCAGTTTGGGGTTCCCTGCAAATGTAATTAGTACTTCCTCTATTTCCTTCCATTGAATGCAGGAAACACTTATTTAGCACCATATCTATCATTTCTTCTCAGTTTGATGTGGAACCACTGAGAAAAATATTTGAGGCATCATGTAAGACAGGGATGATAACTTCTCAGGGGATACATCAGCTTGTCTTAGGATATCAAAGGGAAAATATACAAAAGTCAGGATCCAAAATGGGCCTCCATATATAGATGGAGACAGGTTCCAATGTGGTCCTTAATGGGTTGGGGATATTTAAGGTGTGAAATGAGTGTTTAGGGCTCAACAAAGCTCAAGGTACTTCATTTGCCCCTTAAAAGCCCTCCACAAGAAAAAAGAATCAGGCCAAATGTTTGCAGGCTTTTAAGGAGCAAATGAAGTACCTTGAGCTTTGTTGAGCCCTGCTCATATGGGGGTGCTTAAAGTTTGGAAAGGGGTGCTGGAAGGCTTCATGAGGCTCACAGATCATGCTTTTCAAACCTTTGATTTATGGTCTTGTAACATCAAGAGCCAATTTGGTATAATGGTTAAGGCTAGAAACCAGGAGACTGTAAGTTCCAGTCCCACCTTCAGCATGAAGCCAGCTGGGTGACTTTGGGCCAGTCCCTCTCTCTCAGCCCTAGGAAGCAGGTAATGGCAAAGCACTTCTGAAAAATCTTGCCAAGAAAACTGCAAGGACTTGTCCAGGCAGTCACCAGGAGTCAAGGTTGACTCAAAGGCACAAAAACGAAGACAAAAAACCCATCAAGGGTAAATTACTCTACCCAACTTTGGGTGCTGCTCCTCTAGATGAGTGCCCTAAAGCTTCTGCTGAAGGATGCAGCTACTCATTTGTTGACAGGTCTGCATTCTCAGGAGTAGATATATTAGTAATGCAACTATGGGCCACTTTTCTATATAAATTACTATGAGTAGGTTCTTTCTTCCATAGTCCCCCATGTCAGTAATTTATGTTCAAATAGTCTAAAACAATGTGAAACATTTGCTAGTGTTTTCATATCAATATTACCTTATATTGCCATTACTGTACAGTCTGGGGCTTTGTGGCCAGCTACCATGACAATAGATGCACAGCCTGGAACCAGTTTTAGTTAATTAGAGTCAATCAATCCAAACTTTGCTAACTTACTCATGTGAAACAATAGTATAATGAACCAAAGTCTGCAAGATGATTGGGAAACACAAATTATTGCACCCTGATAAATTAAATGTGACTATTACAAAACCTTCCTTTTAAATGAATATTCAGAGAGGGAATGTATGGGTGAATAACCATAATTTAAAATAGAAGGGGAAAATGTAAAAGCAGCTACAATCCCAATTTGCTAGTTTCATGTTTTTCTAAAAGAAATAAAGTGTCCATGTTACCATATATGCAGGACAAAATATGCATAAGATGGTGTGACTTTGGAAAAAGGTTTTTAATAAGCATTTTTTAACAGATGCTCTTGCAGCTAAATTTCTCTGGACACAGTTCCAAATGTTGCTAGCTTTTAATGTTATAACTTCATAGATTGTCTTGTGTGACTACATTTCATCAAACTGCAGGAAGAAACTGATTGTGATAAAAAAAAAAAAAGCAAGAAAAGTGTAGGATGGTGATATAGAGATTTAACTGGGTCAGAGTTGCGCAGCATTCTCTTAGGAGTCAACAGAAGCTAAGAGTTTGAAGCTGGTCAGTGTTCTAAAGGCTCAGACTATAAAGTCAGTGGCTAGATAAGAGTAGGGAAACTTAAGATTCAGGTGAACATCCCAGAAGGAATGGTGTGGATAAAGGATACTGTATACTAGGACTGTACCATATACTTTAGAAGGAAGTAGGGCAAGTGCCATAATCTAC
The DNA here is from genome assembly GCA_030867105.1 of Liasis olivaceus. NCBI lineage: Eukaryota > Metazoa > Chordata > Lepidosauria > Squamata > Pythonidae > Liasis > Liasis olivaceus. Next base: position 42,360,991 of record CM061350.1, on the reverse strand, counting down.
TTCTGATGCACGAAGAATCATGACCACATCCTGCCTCTTATAGTTCCATCATAACTAAAGTAAGTGATGACTTGATGAGCCCCAAGAAGATACAAAATTGTTGCCCTAAAAGTTTGTGGAAAATGTGGACACTGTTTTTGTGTAAGTTACCAGATCCTGATTCCTTAGTTAGAGTGATCAGTGTCATTTTTTTCCCCTTTCATTCAGGTTAGAAATATATTCTGATATTTACTGGCTTTATGTATTACATTTATATTTTGTCATTTCTCCAAGGAGCCTCAAACAGTTGGTATATATAATTTTACCCATTCCAGCTTAGTTCTTATAAGAGCCCTCTGAGATAGGTCACACTGAGAGAATCTGACTGTCAGAACTACCCAGTGAACTTCATAGCTGATGGGGGATTTGAACCTGCATATCCTGAGCCCTGTCGTAACATTGGAAGTACTATGCTGTATTGATTCTCTGAGGCTCAGGAACTTTTTGAGCTAAGAATAGCAGTCTCTCTCATGACCACAAATAGCAGCAAAGAAAGGACAAGCTCATTTTTACAAGTTCTAGAAAACCAGTAAGTGCAACTTTAAATTATTATGCAACACTGAATTTAGACAATACAGTTTTAAACAGTCTCAGAGAGAACAGTAGGTCTGAAAATCTCTTGGATGGGAACTGATGTGAATCAAGATATTTTCCAGGATATGTCTCTGATGGAATGAGCCTTAATGTGACCTTTCAAGTTAATTCTTTGAAAGAATAAAAAGATATTAAATCAACTGTTTTGATATAGCTGATGTAGGCACAATCTGACCTAAAGTTACTCATGAATAACATTTCATCCTTTGGTTTCCATGGTCCACTGCCTTCATATTGTTTTCTTTTTGTTTAAATCCCACCTTAACAAAACACAATGGGTGAAAATTATTTGGCATCAGTTCAAATAACTGTATTTCTGGGGAGTGACTTAAGCTACCATTGTTTCCTAATCTGTCATACAAGAAGTACATGAATGAACAAAAAACAAGAGTGTTAAAAGTAGCTTCCTTGGGTTCACTTGAGTTATTAACTAAAATGTTATTCGGTAAATGAGCAAACTTTCAAATTCTCCAGTGCTCTTCTTTTGGATTATTATTAGCAAAAAGACAAAAGGGAGAGATGAAGAAATATCCAGGTCTGTTTTCCTTTAAAAGGGAGTGAAGGAAATGTTTTGAAAACATGCCAAATAATGTTTTATGTACATTTATTCTCACTGTATTCATTCTAGCTTACTCTTAGGTAAGCCTGGATAGTATTGCAGCCTTGACAAAAAAATCCTAGTCTTCTCTGAGTCTAGTTCAATTCCTAGTGACTTCATGCCAAGAGCATATTTAAGGGGTGGAGTACAGAGGGGGAGGGTGTCAAAAAAGTCAGGATGTTGGCTGCCACCATGTGATTAAAGCCCCATTGGGGGCAAGGCCTTGATCATGTGATTGCAGCCAACATCTTGACTTTTTTGACCTCCCCTATGGATGCCCCTGCTTTATGGATTTGCCTATGTAGTTCTCTTGGCAACAATATATGTTGTTGTTGCTGCCTCTTCCCCCTCCTCTTTCTTCTTCTTTTTGGTATATCCTGTGTGTTTCCCACACAAATAAATCAGGTTTGTCCTGGCTTAGCTTTTTGAGATCAATTAAGGTTGACTACAATTGTTAAAAAAAATTGTATTAAAGACCAGAACACCACTGTGAGAAGATGAAATGTAACACACAAGCTCAAGAAATGGTGAATTTATTCCATGTCTTTTTTGCAGCAGACATACATGCGATGCTGTTTCATGATAAGAAATATTATGCCAAGGACAAAAAAGGAACAAGGAATAGGCAAACAAGTTAAAGGCAGAAGAAAAAGAAAAGAAAATATAGCTAAAACTAGTTGACCCCAACACCATCCAGTATTTCTCTTAATAACTCCCTGTCCTCAGGGACCATCCCTCCTTACATGACATCCCTTCTCCACTTCACGGATTACCTTTTGTGCTTTGGTGTAACATCCAGCCTCAGGCAGTCAGAAACTTGTTCTATGAAGGCTTTGCAATATTTAGATTTGAAGGCAAAAAGTGCTTTGGGGCACAAGAGGGTGCAAACATAGCATCTATTTGCAACTCCTTAAAGCAGCAGCACTTTCACCTGAGATTAAACAGTTGCCCTGCTCAACATTTTGCTCTTTTGACTGAGGCTCTAAAATCATTTTGCTATTACTGCTCTTGTTTTTTTTAATGGAACAATAGTGATCTGTGATTTTGGTTAGTTTTTCACTATTACCTTGTGAAAACCTAGGTGTCTTTTTTCTTTATAGCTTTATTACTGACTAATAATACAGCTGCCTCCGGAGTTCCATCACAAAAGGCAGAACAGTTCCTGAGGAGGCTGTTTGCAATGTGAGCACTTTATGAAAGTACGTTCTCACTCAGGATTCCCTCAGACCTGCACCTAGTTTATTCTATTCCACTGATGCTGATGAATTAAACAAATACTTTGCACCCTCCTTGGTGTCTAATTTATATGCTAATTTACAATCTGCACACCAGGAACTGAGCCAGAGACCATTCATTAAAAAAAAAAGAGAGAGGAAGAAATGCTCAAACTCAGCAACAGAACTGCAGTTGCAAAGAAAACATGGGCATGTCCTCCTGCACCCACATCACAATTTTTGTTAACATGCCCAACTTTTATAGCTACCCACTGGCCCGGCAAATACATGCCAGAAAGCCTCAAAGACCCTCCTTAGATTTACTATTATTTCAGGTGCTCTTGACAGTAAAAGATGTTCTAAGACTCATTCCTGACTCTGATTATGTGTTCTCCCTTGGACAGAATCCACGGTGGAGCATCTTTGGGTTTTGAGACCTTGTTATGCCAGGGACACACGTTAAATGAAGCACAGTTATCTGTTGCATTTATAACATGGTCAAGTGAGATAACACAATGCATAAGGAAAGGAAAAACACGTGTGTTTTTCTCTCGTGAGTACATACTATGAGCCACTGAAAATGGAGGAGGAGCAGCTGCTTCTGCTTTTCTTTTCAAGGTAAGTAACTGAGTGTTCACCTCCCAAAAGATGTTCATGAATGCAGATTTAAAAATATATTGTGTGATTGTTTAGCTACACAGCTGCGAAGGTGCTCAGTGAAAAGCAGACTTAAAGATCACATATTTTCTTCCCACCAAATCAGAGAAAGGGGAATATCACGGAACAGATTGGGTAGCTCTGGAACCACTCCTACTTGTGATACTGCAAGACTAGAACACACATACTTAGAAATACAGGGAAACTGCAGTCACCAAACATTCTGAAAGTAATTTTTGTGGTGGGGTGGGACAATACAAAGGGAAAACTAGTGTCGGGAGACTTGGATAGGGTATAGGTATCTTGTGCTGGGTAAGCGAGGCAGATATTACAGTATCAGAGGAAACCAGCCTTCTACATCGGTCTTTGGAGGGAAGTTCCACAGAAAAGAAGGAAACTTATTTTACTGTAGCAGTGCATAAGAGTTTACGGAGTCCTTGCTGGTTTATATAACTATGCTTTTTTTCAGAATCAAGAACTCTGTTTCTCCACTTTTTGTGTAAAGATCAGGCATTTCTGCTAAGATTGGAAGCTATAGTGGTGGGGATAAAAATAAAAATGACCTCTAGCAGCCAGCAAGTAATGAATGTGAGATTTATATCTCATCACTGATCATGTTCCTCTCCAATATATGGATCAAATTCATTTAGAAATATTTTATGGAAAATAAATAAGTTACTGTGAATTATGAAGCTATGATTTTAGCATTAGGATATGATGAAATAATAAGCCATACATCCCAAATCCTAGATTGAGGCAAAATGGATCCATGTTACTGCTCGTCTTTGTTCCTTGCACTATAGTACATTGGAGTGTAAGTAGTTTTATATTCTTGATGCAAGCACAATATTCAGTGCTCAGTTTAAAGCAGCTTTTCCTCACACACCTCAGACATTAGCCAAGAAAGCTGGGAATGATAGGATTTGTATTCTGGCACATTAATCTTTCAAGCTATCATCTCTCTTCAGTTTGCCTCACACATAAATCTACTTGAACTGATGAACCAACCTATCTGTGAGACCACCTGTTCCATGTGGTACCTGCTTGTCTTGTGAAAGCTATGAGAGATGGCATGTTACAGGTGCCACCTCCTAGGGAATGCTGATGGATGGGGTCCTGGAGATGCCTATTCAGTTGTCACCCCCTCCTCTGAAGCAACTTGTCCCCAGAAATAGGGATGGCCCCAGCTCTCTTAGAATTTTGGAGGGCTGTTAAAACCTAGCTCTTCTGGGAGGATTTTGGGATGGCTGAGGAGGTATCAAGTCTTATGATGTGGTTGTATTACTGATTTTGTAACACTTTATTATTGTATTTATTATTATTATACATTGCATATGTTTTAAGCTGAATTACTAGAAATGGGTCTTTGTTAGCCACTTCTTAGAGTGTGTGAATTGAAGTAGTATAAATGCTCATGTAAGTATTTAGTAAAAGTTGGGCATTTCTGCTTTGTTGATCGATGAAGGAGAATCACCTATGGCCTCAGTGTTGGATATGATGTAGACACTATAAAGTTCTTTGTCTAACTTACTTGTACTGGAATTCTCCTCTACTTCTTTGTATCTACTATCCTTTTTGGAAATAATAAAGCATAATGATATTTTGTGGGATTGTCTGTGGTACTTGACAATGGTAGTTTTAGTAGACCTTTTGGAATGGCAAAAAACATTTCTGTGAGTTCCATATAACCCTATTGCATCAAAACACTTTTCTGAGGCACCGTTTTACATAAAATATGAAGCAGTTAGAAAGAAATGTTATTTAATGCTAAGCACCTATAGTCTCTATCAGGAGTGTGCAAGGCTTTGAAGGAATGATTTGATTAAAGGATTTCAAAATCTAATATCTGAAATGAATCTCTGAATTGATTCACTCTATTCAATCAAATCAAGTGCTTTTAATTTCTGAGGGTTTCAAAACCATTTTGGAGATTTGATGGACTTTTTGGCTCCATAGAGTCTCAAACATTTTTGCAGCTCTCCCTTCATGTAGGGACAAAGCTAAGAGAGGCAAGTTGCACCATGTGATGGTTACTCTGATATTGACATGCATGGTAACCAATGAGTGTAACATTTCCCAACCCTGCATATCAGAGTGCTTAGATACATTCTGCTCTCTCCTCCTCTTCATTTGTCAACATTATGCCAAATTTCTTGAAGGTAGGGTGACAGATTGTAGCTCTTTATTTTATTGTTTTGTACTTTCTTGTGTGATCCTTTACATTTCCCAGATCCGATTATTTTTATTTTTTCCCCTTTCTTAACTCAATCTATTTGATTTGTAGTATAGTACGTGTTAGTTGTGCCCACTGTTTGCAGTTCTTTAGCTCTTTCAGCCATCTCTTTCATTATCTCTTCAACTTCTTCCCCCAAATTAAAAAAAATAAAATAAAAAAACCCTATGTCTTCTTCTCCTCTTTGTTTGCCTTTGTCAATAGTTCTAGGGAGTGAGTGAGCCCCCTTCATTGCATGAGTGGGCGTAAGATAGTGTGCCTGCTGCTAAGAATATTGCATGTACTATAAACTATATCTTTATATCAAAATATATATGCAATAGTGATAATGCATACACATTTCCCAGACTTTAAAAGAACATTATTATACAAGCAGCACATAGATGGAATTCCCAAAAGAATTACTCTTATTATTATATCTGTATGGATTCTTTTTACTATCAACTTTTGATTGTAATCATCTGATTTAAAATGATCTGACTTTGTTAGGAACAGGAGACTGAAAATATCTGTGTATTATCCCTAACAGTTTGGTGAGATCAATGTAAAGTATTTATTTTTAATTTAATTCAGAAACCAATCAGAATATATATCGGTCATGAAAAGGAAAACATTTTTCATCTCAAGGGCATCGGAGTTGTCTATCCTTCCATATG